>JASDFA010000019.1:46729166-48180833 GCA_035772735.1 Datura wrightii
TACCTATGGCCCTGGTGTAGTCGGGCTCTCTTCATGGCGGATATAATGACCGCCCCAACATTAATCTCCAGCCCTTTCATCAGGGCGTACACCAGGCAAACACGGTCCCGGGTCACATCAGTCATGTGTACCCCTGGGATTAGGCACGAGCAGACTATCTTCAGCCAGATTCGGGCTTCCCTGTTCATTTGTGAATAAGGCAGAGTCTGGTGGTAGCCCCTTTCTTTGTGTCTGCTCCATCTAGCTGTAGATCGAGCCCCACACAGTGTGCGTCTGATGTCGGCATACGGTGGGGTAATATTCAGCTGGCGGAGAACGTGGGCCTCTGTGTCCCGCGCTCCTATGATGGCATTTAGCTGTTGGGGTTCCAGAGTGACTATCTGCCCTCTGATCTTGATGGTGTGGCTTCTGATTGCCGGGTTCCAATTAGCATAGAACTCCCGGACCAAGTGTAGGTTGCATTCTTTGGGCTCCTGAAATATGAATTAACCCAGCAGCCTCGATCCGTTGAACTATTCTGGGAACTCCTGTGCTAATGGCTCCCGTGCTATATGCTCCTCGGGGAAATATTTGTTTTCTTTGTGCTTAGCATACCACTTCTTCCCCTCATCAGTCACCCATCTCGTTCCGTATTGGCGGCGCTGGCCGCGTGGAACTGCTGGTGCCGCTGGGACTGCTGTGCCCAGTCTGAGTCTTTTCCTTCCGGTGCCTGAAGTTGATGCACCCTTACTTTTATCTTGCCTGCTTGCCATTTTACCTGTCAACACAAGTAAACAAGCTTAATGTCAAGCTAAATGAATATTAACTTCGGCTAAGGTCGGGTTACGCTAAGTTTACCCCACACATAGTCCTTAGCTACAGTTACGATACTACGGCAAGAATAACTTTATTTACACCAAACAACCAACTATACAATCATGCTTAGTGCGTTCAAATGAAAATTCGACGGTATAACTTCTGCGTACTACTCAGAATTCGTACAGCTACTCCCAATCACTATCATCGCTAGCATTTCAACCATCGCACTTAGAAAAGAAAAACAACGAATCAAAACAACAACAAAAATTCTATACATATGAACCTATACAACCAACCCAATTTGAACAAATTTCGACATTTTCCCCAAAACCCGAGAATTCGTCGTCTACTAACATTCAAACACTTCTTACAACGATTCATCTCATTCAACAAGTACACCCCGGCATAGAATTCACGAATTCAACACATTACCAACTTCAAATTCAACAACAGAGCCCTAGAATTGATTTTCGCAATCAACTTCGAATAATTCATGCAATCGACAAGTTCAAACAATCATTACAACATTCCGAACTTATATCAATCAATAAATAACTCGAATTCATGCTTAATTTCGACTTAGGGTGATTTATCTCACCTCCCATGCTTAATTTCGAATGAAATCGACAAAAACTTGAGAGAGAATCGGAAAACATACCTTGTTGTTGAATAAACGAAGAAAACTCGGTAATTTGTTGCCTTAAGACGTGGCACGTTGATGGGAGAGGGGTTTTGGGACGTTTGGTCGCGGAGGAAAATGAAAATGAGGAAAAAAAGGGAGAAATCGGGGTTTAAAAGGTAGAAAACACGCGGGTCACCCGGCAACCCGGTGTGACCCGTCATAATTTATACGGCAACGTGTCACGGAGTGCATCGCGGTGCACTGCCTCCGTGACACGGAGCCATCGCGATAGCCTTCTGGAAATTTTGAAATTTTCGGATTACACCTCAACGTGTCACGGAGGGTAACGTGGAGGTCCTCCTCCGTGACACGGAGCTATCGCCCCAGCTCACTGTCTTCTACATTTTATTAACTTTTCATACCTCGCCTTTTCCTTCACAATTCCGTGCACATTTTTCTCCGTTTGACCTGAAAATCATCTCACTAAACAAAATTGGTTAGAATAATAGGTTTCACCTAACTAAAACAACAAATACTAACTAAAACGAAAAAATATTTGTACTAAATCAAGAAAAAGAAAAAAAAGAAAAATCTATTTACACTTTACAAAATGAAAGAAAAAAAAACAAATTTTCATGGGTTGCCTCCCGTGCAGCGCCTGGTTTACCATCGCGGCTCGATGTCATTTATGCTCAATTGTCCGCTAGGGTGATGGACGATTTCTCAGGATCATTGTCCTCCCCCCAGTAGTGCTTACACCTATCCGGTGGTCTTCCCATCAACTCTCGGGAATGCTTCATCTGCTTAGCATTACCATGATCAATTACATTGATCACCGAGAGTTATTTATGTACCATCGGGAGCCTGGGTGCTTTATACACATCGAACACCTCTACCTTGTCATGTGCTTGCATTGTAAGTTGCCCCGCAGCTACATCGATTAATGCTTTCCCGGTTGCCAAGAAGGGTCGTCCCAAAATAAATGGGACTTCTGCGTCTGGTTCAAAATCCAGAACAATAAAATCTACCAGAGAAATTAGGGAGCCCACTTGCACTAGAACATCCTCAACAATGCCATCCGGCCTAGCTAAGAATCGGTGCCAACTGCAGGATTACGGTTGTAGGTATAGGACTCCCTATACCCAACTTTCTGAATACCGAAGATGGCATCAGATTTATGCTCGCCCCCAAGTCACACAATCCACGAGCTCGGATGCTTTGCCCAATAGTAAGTTGGATAGTAAAACTTCCAGGGTCTTTTAGCTTTGTGGGCAGTCTGTTTTGGATCCGGGAAGTGCACTCCTCTGTTAAAGCCACCATAGCATACTCAGTCAAACGACTTTTGTTGGCCACGATGTCCTTTATGTATTTGGCATATTTCGGCACTCCCTGCAAGACATCAACAAGAGGTAAGTTAACATGTACCTGTTTAAGCACCTCCATGAATTTCTTGAAACACACCTCCTCCTTGTGTTTCTGGAGTCGTTGAGGGAACGGGGGTGGAGGTCTTTCTGATTCAGCTTCTTTGGTCTTCCCCCTTTCCAAACTTAGCTCTCCCTCAACTTCTGCTGCTCCCAAATTTTGAGGTGGTCTTTCTGGTTCCACCTCCTTCAGCTGCAAACCACTCCTTGTGGTCACTGCATTTACCTGCATCGGATTCGGATCCGTGTCGCTCGACATTCCTCCTCTGGGCCTTGTATTTTGGGCACTAGCAAATTGCCCAAATTGATACTCAAGAGCCTTGGTCGCTAACTGGTTATTTTTCACTTCGGCTGCCAATTTAACATAGTCAGCCTGCAATTGCGCTTGGTTAGCGATCATGATCTTGAACATCTCCTCAATGCTAGGTGATGGTGGTGGAGGAGGTGCATTGTTATTTCTGAATTGAGATTGGTAGTTTTGTTGCCCTCCTTGATTCCTTTGCATACCCTGACCTGAACTTTGGCCTTGATGACTGTTGCTACCCCATGAAAAATTTGGATGATTCCTCCAATTTGAATTGTAGCTACTACCATACTGTTGGTGATTTCTTTGTGCATTACCCACAAAGTTTACCGAATCAGGATTTGCTCCAAAGCACTCAGCTGAGTGCTCACTGCTTCCACACACTTCACACCACAATTGCTGGACTGCATTAACTGGAGCTGACGACTGGTTCAATGTCATGTTGCTGAAGTGGTTGTTCAATTGATTTTGCAAGGCAGCTATCCGTGCAGCGATAGCTGTAAATCCATCCACTTCAAATACTCCTGCTGCTTTCCTTGTTCCACCTCGTGATGAATCAGCATTCCATTCTAGATTGCCCTGTGAAATCCGGTTTAGCAAGGTATACAGCTCCTCATAAGTCTTTTCCAGCGCTTGCCCTCCAGCTGCTGAATCTAGCAATATTTTGGTGTGGGGTTCCAAACCCTCAATAAATGTGTACACCAACACGTCATTGGACTGATGATGATGAGGACAGTCCCGCAACATGGATTTAAATCTCTCCCAGGCTTGATATAAATTTTCTCCCTCCCTCTGTTTGAAACTTAGAATTTGACTTCTAAGTCTTGTTGTTTTGCCAGAGGGAAAAAACCTTATCAAGAACTTTCGTGCAAGATCATCCCACGTTGAAATAGAATTTGGTGGCTCAGCTTTCAACCACCTCTTGGCTTCACCGAGTAATGAGAACGGAAATAATGTAAGCCGAACATAATCAGGTGACACTCCAGTGGGTATATAAGTGTCACTTATCTCCAAAAAGTTTTGGAGATGCTGTTGTGGGTCTTCATGAGGGAGACCAGTAAATTGCACGCTTGTGTGCAACAGTTGCACCATATTTTGCTTGAGTTCAAATCTCCCTCCAGGCTCTGGTTTGCGGATACTGGATGTAACATTGTTGGCATGTGGGAATGCCACCTAGCGAACCGGCCTTGCTGCTGCTTCTTCGGGCACTAACACTACCCTCACAACCGGTGGATTTTGTTGCTCCATAATGGTCTGTCTGAGCAACTGCAGTGTTCACAGCAATTAAGTCTGCAAAATATAGGCTAAGACCAAATTGTCAACACTTAAAGAAAAGAAAATACAAATGCAGTAAATTAACACTTAAAACAATTTCACCAATTGCCAAGTCTCCCCGGCAACGGCGCCAAAAACTTGTTCGGTTGGTTCCTTAGGTATCTAAACCGACACACAAGTGCACGTGGTCGAACAAGTAGTAAGTGGCTTTAGTAAGCCAAGTATCGATCCCTCAGAGACTCGGATTAAGTGAAGTTTGCTTAAGTATACTATACTATATTTTAATTAACTTCTAAATATGCTGACAACAACGTAACCAAAAAGTGAATAATTTGTTTTCTAATTCTATACTAAAACTTCTAACAATTATCTACTTTGAATTTGGACTTTGGATAAAAGCATGCCGAGGTTAAAGAACATGTAATGAACTTGATTATCATCATAAATTGATTAATCTTTTCTTCCAGTTGCTATCCAAGAACATTAGCCAAGAAATTAAAACTCTCGTATTTAATCTCACTTAAGAATCATAAACCATCCGTCTACATTTCTGTGATCAAATACAATTCATGACCTAGCAATACAATTCCGGTTCCTAAATTGACTAATACGGCTTTCAAGTATATTTCTATCAGGAAAGCACATCAAAACTCAATTTTCCCAAATCAAGTAAAGAACAATATCCTATTAATTCACAACTTTCCAATTTCGTGCTCTCTCGAGCGAAATCGGACTTTTTAGATATACATTAATGTAGGCCACACACCAATGCAGTAAGAACAAGAATTAATAGAACAACATGGAAGAAAAAGATGAAAAACCATATAATTAATAATTAAAATTCATCACAAGTGTTCATAACCTCAGCAAGGAAGGGAATTAGCCACTCATTTGTGGATTAATCATCCTAAAATAAGTGTTAATCATACAAACAATTGAGTTAAAGACGAAAGAAAGAGAGAAAAAACCCTGAACTTTTCGTCCCTCAACTGCCTGTAACCCACGTCCTTACTCCACCAAGTCTGAATTATGAAAATGAACCTAAGTGTTCTATTTATACTAGTGGAAATTTTTCCCGGAATAACAAGCAACGTGTCACGGAGTGCATCGCGGAGCACTGCCTCCGTGACACGCAATGAACGCGGACCCTCACTGGAATTTGGGGGTCCTGGAATAAAGCACCAACGTGGAACGGCGTGCAACGCGGAGACTAGCCACCGTGCCACGGAGTTGTCGCGAGCCTCCACTGGAATTGATGAATTTTTCACCCTCCAGGCAGAATGCCTCCGCGATGGCAGCGTGACACGGCTCCATCGCGGAGCCCCTTTAATTTGTGCAGTCCAATGCTTTTTCCCTTGCTCGCATCCAAGTCCAACTCCGATATCATCCAACATGCATATTAGCTTCCCGAAATCACAATTTACCTACAAAACAATGCTAATCATGTTGGTTAGTATAAATTCACATTTTATTACCAATTACATGAAAATGTATACACATTGCTAGATAAACAAGGCGAAAATGATACTTTTGAGTATCACTTGGGCATATAAATCTGCCCAAGATTTATGTGCCGATAGTATGACTCTATGTTGGTGATTGTAGATAGGTTGACCAAATCAGCATATTTCTTACCGGTCAAAATTATAGATTCAACCGAGGATTATGCTAGACTCTACATTCAGAAGTTGGTTTGGTTGCTTGGAGTTTCTTTGTCCATCATCTCAAATAGGGGTACTTAGTTCACCTCTCAATTTTGGAGGCTTTTTAAAGAGGTCTTGGTACTCAAGTGAAGCTTACCACAGATTTTCACCCGCATACAAATGGTCAGGCCGAGCGAACTATTCAGACTCTTAAGGAAATGTTGAGAGCTTGTGTGATTGATTTCACAGTTAGTTCAGATGATCACTTACCCCTCATTAGGTTCACCTACAATAATAGTCATCACTTTAATATACAGATGGCTCCATTTGAGGCTCTTTATGGGAGGAGGTGTAGATCACCTATTGGATGGTTCCAGGTAGGGCCAGATTCAGTTCATGAGGCTATGGAGAAAGTTCATCTTATCTAAGAGAGGCTGAAGACAGCTCAGAGTCGGCAGAAATCATATGCGAATGTTAGGAGGAGAGAGCTTTAGTTCAAAGTCGATGATTGGGTGTTTCTGAAGGTGCCTCCCATGAAGGGTGTTATGAGGTTCGGTATGAAAGAGAAGCTTAGTCCCTTGATCTTTTGGTCCTTAGAGGATTTAGAGGAAAGTTGGAAAGGTGGCATATGAGTTGGAGCTACCAGCAGAGTTAGCTTCGGTGCATCAGGTTTCCATGTGTCCTTGTTGAAATAGTGCATTGGTGGCCCAGCTTTTGTTATTTCTATGTAGAGCCTCAGAGTGAGAGATAGTCTTACCTATTTGGAGGTACCAATTGAGATCTTTGATTGTGAGGTTCACAAGTTAAGGAACAAGGAGGTAGCTTCATTGAAGGTTTTATGGAGGAATTAGCTAATTGAGGGAGCTACATAGGAAGCCAAAGTAGATATGATGGATAGATACCGGTATTTATTCACTTATAATATTGCTCCAGCTTGAGGGTCCAGTTTTCTCCTTAATACTCTATTCAATTTCATGTCCAGTTCATGTATCTCAGTTCCTTTCATGTCATAGCATGCACGTATATTTCATGAATTTAGTTCAATTATGTTTCTTAGTCCGAAGTCAGTCACTCTGTCAATTTTCAGCTATGGTTGTTTAGTTTGGGATTGCAGTTCTTTCCCTTAGATTTCCAGTATGTTTAATTTTCATTCAAGGATGAATATTCCCAAGGGAGAAATATTGTAATACTCCTAAAGTCCCTAAGATCAGACCGGAGGACTAAAGTGGATAAAACAAGAAAAACCTGTATTAGGTCACAGAACGAGTCATCATGTGACTCATCAAGTGAACCCTGCGTCATTATGTGACCCATTAAGTGAGGAAGGTTGGTGAAACGTTGAGTTTAAGAGAGTCTTGATGGATGGTTAAGTGACCCTTAAGTAACATGATGAATCATTAAGTGGAAGCGTTAAGAAAAGATTAGAAAACTGGAAAAACTTGGCCAGTGGCAACGAATCAGGTGACGATGCGTCAAGTGTCCTAACAGGTTGTCGGGTCACTCGTTGGTACTTCTAGTGTAATTTTTCCAGTCAGGTTTTTAAGGGTATTTTCATCATTCCTAAGTTCCTAACTCCTAAATTAAGTTGTTTTAAGGCTCCTAAAGGGTTTTTAAGGGTTTTAATCATCCTAACACCCTAAGTGAAGATGAAATGCCCTCAAGAGAAGCTGGGGTTCTTTATCAATTTTCCCCTCAATTCCCTTTGGATCTCCAATCAAGTTGAAGAATCTTCAACCCTAGGTATGTAGAGTTATGAATGGGAAATCCTTCCACCCTCATGCCCTTTTCAAGCTAAATTCCATGATCTCTACTTCTCAAGTTCTAAATTGTGGAATTTAAGAGTTTAACCCAATCCAATGCAATTATCCATGATATTACTATGGGTTCAACTCTCTCATGTTCCAATTGATAATGTATGGTTATTAGGGAAGATTTAACTCTCAAATTCCTCATGAATTGATGATTTCAAGCTTATGATGATTTTTCCCTATTATGCATGATTTATGAATTTCAAGCTTATGAGCCCATTATTTCAAGTATGCATAAATGTTCCAAATTCTTAAATTTATGACTTTTCAATTTTGAATAATAAAGCCTTATTCAAGTATGTCTGGATTTCATGAAAGGTCAAGTTTATGTATCATGGCAAATTGTGGCACTATTTACGCGCTAGTTCACGTATTTCAAGTATAATTATGATTTCATGATTTTAAACTAGCCCATGCAAGATCAAGTATGTTTTCATGATGTTGATTATGAGTCATGTGCATGTTTTGGGAGTAGTGTCTAGCACCGAGTAGGTTAGGGTTCAAGAAACCCCAAGCCTCATAACTATGTGCTACTGTACGCATTTGTTCATGTTCAAACCCTTCGAGGATTCACGAGTGATATCACGCTTTAATCATTCCTTGACTTGGCAAGCTTGGGATGGCTCTGCCCACTTGAGCGAGATAGTTGGAGAATCATGTAAGATCTATCATGATGGTGTCGGTTATAATGAAACCTCCTATTGTTCCTCATGTTTTAAGTTACTCATATTCATTACTTATGATATTATGTTTTGTAGCATATTTGACCCATTGATTAGTTTATGAGTTTTCACTTATGACTTCAATTATGTTACACAATATGATTTGTATTTCTAAATCTTAGGTCATTATGCTTTAGCTTATGATGAATATCTCAAGATTATGATTACTTCACGAATATGGTTTTAGCATGTTTCCCTTACTCTCATATTCTACCTTGTTTTATTCTCATGATTTCAGACTATCTCTTCATTATCATGTTTTACTTCCCTACATACTAGTACATTCAAAAATACTGATCGCATACTCTTGCTATATCATCTCATATTATAGGTTCGGGTGATCAGACTCAGTCCCGATGCTAGCTCGCTCCCACTTCAGTCCAGTACCCTCCTAGTTTTGGTGAATCCTCATGATCCGAGGACGGAAATTTTGATTCATGTCTCTTTTTCTTATGTCTTTAGTTTCAAACTTAGTGAGCTAGTTGAGGGTGTTGTCCCATCAGCTCATCATATGTTTAGAGGCTTTTCAGATAGCTGTGTATAGATGGTTTGGCGTTGTTAACTCATGTTTACGCTTGTGTTCTTATGTTATGTAGACTTCCGCTTATCTTGAGTTCTAGTTTATTTTCTCTTTAAATATGCTCTCTTGTTTATGGTATATATGTGTCATGGGTTATCTTGGAGCCACTAGTGGTTCTAGGTCCCCTATCTCGATCCGGGGTCCACGCTCGGGTCGTGATAATATTATTCAACCAATAAGTCTCTTTGAGATCTTGATACATTTTTTTAGCTCTTGAGTTAACTGAATAGCTAGTGATGAACTTCTATCGTAATTTTTACACGAAGTCTCTCTATATCTAATATCATAGCTGATCTTGGTACCTAAGAACTCCATATTCTTTATGCTGCAATATAGACTTATTTCGTAAGGGAATTTCTTCTTTCAGTTCTACTAACTTTGGATCCTAGTATTGTCACTCTTTCACTTCTGATATAAGTGATGATTGTATAATGTTCTGAATGATAATTCCTTCATTATTTGAGTCAAGCAATAGGACTCTCAAACTAGCTAACTCATATAACTTTTTAATCATCTCTATCTTGACTTGTGCTTCGTGCTTCAAACTACCCTTAAACTTATCACTGAAAGCATCTGCTACTGTATTAGATTTACTTGGATGGTATAAGATATCAACCTCATAATCTTTTAACAACTCGAGCCATCTTCTTTGTCTTAAATGCAACTCTCGTTTCTTAAAAATATACTGAAGGCTTTTATGATCTATAAATATATCAACACAAACTCTACAAAAGTAATGGCGCCATATCTTTAAAGAAAATATAACAGTTGCTAACTCAAGATCTTGAGTTGGATAATTGTACTCATGCTTCCTTAGTTATCTCAAGGCATACATAATAATATTATCGTGTTGCATCAGTATACAGCGTCGGCCAGTTCTTGAAGCGTCACAATATACAAAATTCCTTTTTGTTCTTTTGGATAGAGTTTGTGTAGGTGCTGACATAAGTCTATCTTTCAAATCTTGAAAGTCTGCTCACACACTTCTGACCGCTGAAACTTACCTGCCTTGTGAGCTAGTTTAGTCAATAGTATGAAGATAGAAGCAAATCCTGCTTTCCCTACGAAGCTACAAACTTCTGTAGGATTTGTCAGCCTCAACCAATCTTTTACAATTTCAATCTTCTAAATATCAACTTTTATTCCTTCATTTGAAACTACGTGGCCAAGAAATGCCGGTGAATTTAACCATAACTAATATTTGGAAAAATTTGCATATTACTTATGATTCGAAAGTTTCTGTAACACTATTCTAAAATGATTTGCATGCTCTACTTCATATCATGAGTATATCAGATGTTAGTTATGAGTATAATGACCAAAATATCTAGAAACGTCTTGAATACTCAATTCATTAAGTCCATGAAGGCCATTAGTGCGTTAGTGAGTCCAAATGACATTAATTGATACTCAAAATAGTCGTATCTGGTTCTAAATATTGTCTTTGGGATTTCTTTCTCTTTAACTCGTAACTAATGGTATCTTGATCTTAAATGAATCTTCAAGAAACACTTGGCTCCATGTAATTGATCAAAGTGAATGTTGATTCTCAAAATTGGGTATTTATTCTTGATTGCAACTTCATTCAACTACCAATAATCAATGCACATTCATAGTGAGTCGTGCTTCTTATGAACAAACAGCACTAGTGCACCCTATATTGAAGTAATGGGCCTAGATAAACCTTTCTCTGAAAGATCTTTTAACTAATCCTTCAATTCTTTCAACTCAATAGGATCCATCTGTAATGAGCGATAGATATTGCCTGAGTGTCAAAAAGCACATCTATAGAAAAATTAACCTCCCTTTCTAGGGGAACGTTGGGTAGCTCGTTTAAGAATACATCTAGAAAATCATTGGCTAGAGGAACTAACTAAAGAGTCAATGATTCCTCATCTATGTTTTTGACCTGAACGAGAGTTTAGAAATCATATTTTGTAAGGCTACATTTCCATTTCAGGATCGTTTCACTTGAAAAATGAAATTCGATAATCTTTGTATGACAAAATCAACCATTTCTAGCTCAATCAAATCAGCTGAGATACTATGATGACAAATCATTATGGTACAACCTAGATAGATTCATCTGGCTATAATCAATTCGCTAATAGGCATAGATACGTGTCACGACTCGAGGGGAGGCCCGAATTGCAATACAGGACAAGGAGCCCCGAGAGACCCCAAGTCGACCCATGGCATAAACATACATCTAGATCAATCAATAAAATGGAAGAAATAACATGATAATCTTAGCGAAAGTCTAAAATAAACATAACATCAGAATATACAAAAATCATAAACTGAATATATCCTCTTTGTCTGAAAGCCTCTAAACATGATGAGTTTATAGGACAAGACCCCAACTAACTCGATAAAGCTGAAAACTAAAAATATATAGAGGAATCTGAATAAGAATGGTCCTCGGGAGATAAGGACTCACCAATTGGCGTAAGATGCTAACTCTGATAGCTGGCTAAGTACGAGGTTGAGCCAGAGAGTCAGGGCCTGTATCATGACACGATACAGCATAGAGTATGCAGTCAGTACATGGAATGTACCGAGTATACAAGGTAAGTAAAATCGCTTAGATAAGTATAAATCCTTTAGAACATGCATAATGTAAAACATGATCAATAAGAATCTGAGATTAGGTTTTGCATGCATTCTTTTTGAAATCATGATCTCAACATGATATAACATCTCAACTGAATTAATTGACCCAAAGCTAAAATTTGATATTCATAAATAAAACTGAACATTGGGTCAAACCTTCTTTAGAACATATATAGATATATATAACAAGAGAGATAACATGCATAATTGGAAATTATGAGGAACAATGGGAGACTCATCTTTTAACCGACATATCATGATAGAGCTTACATGGTCCCAACTATCACACTCAAGTGGGTAGAGTCGTCCAAAGCCTTGTCAGGTTAAGGACGATACCATGATATTTATATCAAGCTCTTGGCCCAATAGGGCAGGGGATAGCTCACAAGGGAGGTCTAAAGTATTATATATAAGAATAAACCTATGTTGGCACGTAGTTCTGAGGCATAGGGTGATCAACCCTTAGCCTACTCAATGCTAGACACTACTCCCAAAAACATGCATACACTCTCCATCGTTTTTCAATGAAGCTTACCATCGTCTATTGACGAAGCTCAATAATCAAATACATCTCAAATCTGGAATC
The DNA here is from genome assembly GCA_035772735.1 of Datura wrightii. Classification (NCBI taxonomy): domain Eukaryota; kingdom Viridiplantae; phylum Streptophyta; class Magnoliopsida; order Solanales; family Solanaceae; genus Datura; species Datura wrightii. The sequence goes on from JASDFA010000019.1 coordinate 46,741,539, forward strand.
ATGCATATGAGAAGCTTTAGCTCAAACCATAGCACAAGCTGAAATGTAATTAGGAGACTTCGCTCTAAAAGCATGTGGTAAGCTTATTTAAGGAAAATCATAGATCATACTAGAATATATGGGCGTTACCCGATACTTCAACATGCTCGAGGATACATAATTCACTTGAAAACATGATTATAAATATGGGTAACTTGAAAACATACTTTTCATCATAATATCTCATCATAATCATACATTTACCATAAATCTCATTTTTCATGAAATTTCTATCATTGGGGATTTTATTTATAAAACTTAGAGCATGATTTTTCAATGAAAACAACGTAAAACTTTCCCATGAATCATAATTCAATAGTATAAACATATTTACATCATACCCATGTAGAGAATTAGAAGAATTTCATGTATTGAGTTGAAACCCCACAGATTTGACATAGGAAATTCATGATTTAGAGAGGGATTGGGCAAGGGTGTGAACGGACTCACCCATTCATAACGCTACATACCTGATTATAGTTGATTCTTACACATTCCTAATTGTTCAAGAAAAATTTGAGAAGAATTGGAAGGAAACAAGCTTGATCACCTCTCTTACTCTCTATCTTTGCATGCATGAGCAATAATGGCCTAAAATGAACTTAACTCCTTTAAAACTCATCATTCATAACTTAAAATGATATAGTTTAGGCCTTAGGAGCATAGAAATTATGAAAAAGCCCTTACTAAATTCACAGAAAGTAACTACCTGTCAGTCCCCACGAGGGACATGACAACTCGTCACCTTAGGCCATGACTCGTGGAATCATCTGTCAAGTACACTTCCTATCAAGTCATCTAGGCTCGTCACGATCAACATCATGTGTCATAATCCAAACGTTGACCCGGATCGTAACACGGGACAAGGAGCCCCGAAAGACTCCAAGTTGACCCATGGCATGAGCATTCATCTAACTTCATATTATCAATACAAAATACATAACACACCAAAATATCAGAAGCATGAACATAACATAGCATAGCATGACAATCGGTACGAACTAAATACATACATAATGAAGTTCTAAACATAGTCTGAAAGCCTCTAACGCAACATATGGGTTGATGGGACAACATCCCTAACTAACCCGGCAACTAAAACTAAAAGAAAATATCAAAGTCTAAATCAAATGGTCCTCAGAGAATGAGGACTCACCAACAAGCTAGATGCAATACCCTAAGATGAGCTACTAACCGGGATGAGCCTAAGAACCAGGTCCTGTATCATGGAATGATACAACATAGAAAGTATGCGGTCAGTACGTAAAATGCATCGAGTATGCAAGGTAAGTAAAACGGACATTTAAAATATATATGAGCTCATAAATGATCATAAGAGAAGTACATGATGCTCATATCATAAATATCATGAGGTAACATAAGTCTCAAGGTTTTCAAATCATTTGTAAACAATTTTCATAATCATATGAGAAACTTTATAAAATCATCACTTGATCCAATAACATAAACATAACAATGCACAACATGCGAAACAGTGGGAGGACTCGTTATAACTGACACCATCATGGTAGAGCCTTACATGATGTCCCAACTATCTCACTCAAGTGGGACGTGCATTTTGTGATATCACTAAAGAGGAGATCATTATCATTATAATGTATCATTATTAGCCCATGGTGGCACGTGGTTGTGAGTCACCAGCATAGTCCTTTGAATGCTGGGTTGCTTGGTGCTAGACACGGCTCCCAAAAACATGCACATTAGGCTCATAGGTAAATTAATAACATCATTCACTAAGATTCATGGCTAAATAAATATTTATCATTCATTGATCCCCATTAAAACGTAATTAGCCAAGAATCAAAGCCCTTTAGTCTGCCAATGTCATAAATCGATAAATCATGAGATCAATTTCGTAAATCGTAAATCGTTCTTCAACATATAGGCATTACCCAATACTTTAACATGCTTTACAATACTCGATTCATTTGAAAATATGATTATAAACATGTGTAATTTGAAAATATGCTTTTCATCATCATTAATTCGTAGTACTTTAACATTCATCATAAACTTTGACTTTCATGAACTTTTCATAAATGGACAATTTGATTTATAAAACATGAACCATGATTTTTAATGAAAACAACATAAAGCTTGCCCATAATTTATAATTCAATAATAAAACTCATTTAGATCATACCCATGTAGAGAATTAGGAATTTCATGCATTGGGTTAAAACCCCATAGAATCAACATAGGAATTTCATGAATTCAAAAGAGATTGGGCATGGGTGTGAAAGGATTCACCCATTTCAACCCTACATACCTGGTTAATATCAGATTTCAAAGTTCCTAGAATGCCCAAGGGAGAATAGATGAAGAAGAGCTTGAGGATAGGCTTGATCTCTCTTAATTCTTCCGAATTTTACATGCATGGGAATGACTATGTAGGGGGGACTTAACCTATCTTAATATGCCCAAAAAATAATATAAAATAATGTAGTTTAGGGCCTTCTAACATAGAAAGGACAAAAATACCCTTAATTAAATTTTCCTGAAAACTTGCACTGGTCGATCCCACGGACGTACCAACGAAGATACCATGACTCATGGTACAATCCATCGTATACACTGCCCAGTCCTTGATCTCAAATTAATAGCACGGCTCGATAAGACGAGTCGTCGTTTCATCTAATGGGTCGTTGTATTAGCCATTGATTTCCCCCTGAAGATTCTGAACTTCCCTCACAACGAGTCTCACCACGACTTGTTGTTTCCTCCAACGAGTCGTGGTGTCCGTCCATTAGCACCACCGGAAATTTGTGTTTCCCCTACCAAGACTCGAGACAACGGATCGTTATACCTCACCACGAATCATTGAATGACCCGTTATGTCCCCAAACTCCAAAGTCCAGTACTAACCACTAGTGCGAACAACGACTCATTGTTTCCAATAACGAGTCGTTGCATCATCCGTTACATCCACTGCCACCAGTCTCTCACTTACCACGACTAGCTCCAACGGGTCATTGGTTGGACCAACGATCCGTTGGGTCGTCCGTCCTAAGCAACTTTTGCCTAGTTTCAGCTAACTTCCATTTTGATCCCGAGTCTAATCTTAGGTACCTTAGGGGTATTACATCACGGATCGTTACTGGTGACCACGACTCGTGGTCACCACTCATTATTGCACTACCTTAATCTGAATCAAACTTTATCGTGCTGGCGATAATTCATCCCACGAATCATGGTGACTGACCATGACTAATGGGGTCCTGCTGTTAGGTACATGCCTTATTTATTGTCCTCCTCAATCACCACTCCCCACGATTGACTCAACGAGTCATGGGGTCTGACCATGACTCATGGTCATGTCCGTGGGGACCCTAAATCCCAAATTCCAATTAACACCTTGATCCGCACCACGAGTCACATGATGACTCGTGGTTTTCTCCCACGGGTCACATCACGACCCGTTCTGTGACCTGATGCCAAATTTCAAATTTTCTCCATTTCAAGTCCGGGGTTTGATCTTTGGGCTTTCGGATGAATTCCCTGACGTATTTTCGGATGAGTTGCCTGGTATCCCTCCTGAAAGGGAGATAGATTTTACAATTGACTTGTTGCCAGGGACTCAACCCATATCCGTTCCCCCGTATCGCATGGCACCAGCTGAGCTTAGAGAGTTGAAAGAGCAGTTAAAAGATTTGCTCGACAAAGGCTTTATCAGGCCTAGTACTTCCCCGTGGAGTGCGCCAGTTCTGTTTGTAAGAAAGAAAGATGGATCACTCCGTATGTGTATAGACTACCGACAGCTGAATAAGGTAACGGTTAAAAACAAATACCCGCTCCCTAGAATAGATGATTTGTTTGACTAGTTGCAGGGGGCCAGATGTTTCTCTAAGATAGATCTGAGGTCCGGATACCACCAGGTCCGAGTTCGTGAGAGGGACATTCCAAAGACTGCTTTCAGGACCAGATATGGTCACTTTGAATTTCTAGTCATGTCTTTTGGGCTGACGAATGCTCCTGCAGTGTTTATGGACCTGATGAACAGCATATTTAGACTATATTTGGATCTGTTCATGATAGTATTTATCGATGATATTCTGGTATATTCTCGTTCAGAGACAGATCAACAGAACCAATTACGAACAGTACTCCAGATCCTTAGGGACCGTCAGCTGTACGCCAAGTTTTCTAAGTGTGAGTTCTGGCTGAACTCAGTTGCCTTTTTAGGGAATATCGTGTCGGATGCTGGTATACAGGTGGACACACAAAAAATAAAGGCGGTCAATACATGGCCCAGACCTACCACTCCGACCGAGGTCCACAGTTTCCTGGGTTTAGTAGGGTATTACCGGAGATTTGTTGAAGGATTCTCCACTATAGCAGCAGCAAAGTTCTGAATCACCGCTCTGTTATTTTCTGTGTCTACTACTCAAACGGCTAAAGCAGCTAGCTGATGAATTTCCTTGGCTAATTCCCGCTTCTGGGGTCACAAATGCGCCAAACTCCCCATTGACTTATGGCTCAGGGCATCTGCTACTACATTAGCTCTCCCCGGATGATAGAGAATATTTACATCATAATCTTTCAGCAATTGTAACCAGCAATGGTGCCGCAGATTTAACTCCCTCTGTGTGAAAATGTACTACAGGCTTTTATGATCTGTAAAAATGTCTACATGAACGTCATACAGATAATGCCTCCAGATTTTCAGAGCGTGGATCACTGCGGCCAGTTCCAGGTCATGGGTCGGATAGTTCTTTTCGTGCTTCCTCAACTGTCTGGGTGCGCTAGTTCTGTTTGTAAGAAACAAAGATGGCTCACTCCGTATGTGTATAGACTACCGGTAGCTGAATAAGGTAACGGTTAAAAACAAATACCCGCTCCCTAGAATAGATGATTTGTTTGACTAGTTGTAGGGGGCCAGATGTTTCTCTAAGATAGATCTGAGGTCCGGATACCACCAGGTCCGAGTTCGTGAGAGGGACATTCCAAAGACTGCTTTCAGGACCAGATATGGTCACTTTGAATTTCTAGTCATGTCTTTTGGGTTGACGAATGCTCCCGCAGTGTTTATGGACCTGATGAACAGCATATTCAGACTATATTTGGATCTGTTCATGATAGTATTTATCGATGATATTCTGGTATATTCTCGTTCAGAGACAGATCAACAGAACCAATTACGAACAGTACTCCAGATCCTTAGGGACCGTCAACTGTACGCCAAGTTTTCTAAGTGTGAGTTTTGGCTGAACTCAGTTGCCTTTTTAGGGAATATCGTGTCGGATGCTGGTATACAGGTGGACACACAAAAAATAAAGGCGGTCAAGAGATGGCCCAGACCTACCACTCCGACCGAGGTCCACAGTTTCCTGGGTTTAGCAGGGTATTACCGGAGATTTGTTGAAGAATTCTCCACTATAGCAGCACCTCTGACAAAGCTGACACAGAAAGCTCTCAAATTTCAGTGGACGGAGGCATGTGAGCAGAGTTTTCAAGAATTGAAAGACAGATTGACCTCCGCCCTAGTACTAGCATTGCTAGAGGGAACAGATGGGTATGCAATGTATTGCGACGCTTCAGGCTTTGGACTGGGTTGTGTTTTGATGCAGCATGGAAAGGTAATTGCTTATGCTTCCAGACAGTTGAGGAAGCACGAAAAGAACTATTCGACCCATGACCTGGAACTGGCCGCAGTGATCCACGCTCTAAAAATCTAGAGGCATTATCTGTATGGCGTTCATGTAGACATTTTTACAGATCATAAAAGCCTGTAGTACATTTTCACACAGAGGGAGTTAAATCTGCGGCACCGTAGCTGGTTAGAATTGCTGAAAGATTATGACGTAAATATTCTCTATCACCCGGGGAGAGCTAATGTAGTAGCAGATGCCCTGAGCCATAAGTCAATGGGGAGTTTGGCGTATTTGCGACCCGAGAAGCAGGAATTAGCCAAGGAAATTCATCAGCTAGCTGGTTTAGCCGTTTGAGTAGTAGACACAAAAAATAACAGAGCGGTGATTCAGAACTTTGCTGTGTCATCGTTAGTTACAGAGGTAAAAGAACGGCAGTACGAGGACCCTGAATTAGTCCAGCTCAGAGATAGAGTTCAGAAAGGTAAGGAGCTAGATTTCCAAGTGACTGAGGATGAAGTGCTATGTTGTAAGGGCATCCTATGTGTCCCGAATGTTTCAGGGCTTCGCCAGCAGATCATGCATGAGGTACATTACGCTCGCTATTCCCTCCATCCAGGAGCAATGAAAATGTACCACGACATCAGAGACATCTACTGGTGGCCAGGTATGAAAGCTGAAATAGCTGAATTTGTATCTAGATGTCCTAACTGCCAGCAGGTGAAAGCAAAACACCAGAAACCAGGCGGTCTGATGCAGGATATAGCTGTGCCCTTGTGGAAATGGGAAGCGATAAATATGGATTTTGTAACAGGGTTACCCCGTACCAGACGCAGAAACGATTCTATTTGGGTAATCGTTTACAGATTAACAAAATCAGCCCATTTCCTGCCAGTATGAACTACATTCTCAGTTGAGGATTATGCTGAACTGTATATCAGAGAGATAGTCAGATTGCACGGTGTTCCGGTGTCTATTATCTCATATAGAGGAGCACAATTTACAGCGAGATTCTGGCAGTCGTTCCAGAGAGGCCTGGGGACACAGATTAACTTAAGTACAACCTTTCATCCTCAGACAGACGGGCAAGCAGAACGAACTATCTAGACGCTCGAAGATATGCTACGAGCGTGTGTACTAGATTTTGGGGGTAGCTGGGATGAGCATCTGCCATTGATTGAATTTGCCTATAATAATAGTTATCATTCAGCTATCCAGATGGTGCCCTTTGTAGCATTATACTAGCGGAAATGTAGATCACCCGTTGGTTGGTTTGAAGCGGGGGGACAGCGCTGATTGGGTCGAATATTATTCGTCAATTGGAAGAGGTGGTGAAGCTTATCAGAGAACGCCTACTGACTGCTCAGAGCCGCCAGAAGTCTTATGCAAATATGCGGCGCAGAAATTTAGAATTTGCAGTGGATGATTGGGTATATTTGAAAGTGTCTCCGATGAAAGGGGTGATGAGATTTGGCAAGAAAGGCAAGCTTAGCCCGAGGTTCATTGGGCCATATCAGATTCGGTGAAGAATAGGCCGAGTAGCATACGAATTGAACTTGCCCCCAGAATTAGAGTTTGTTCACCTAGTATTCCATGTATCTATGTTGAGGAAATTTGTAGGACACCCTTCCACAGTTTTTCCAGTTAAGGATGTCCAGGTCATAGAAGAGTTAGCATATGAAGAGGTTCCAGTAGCTATCTTAGACAGACAGATTCGTAGATTGAGAACTAAAGCTATTGCGTTTGTCAAGGTATTGTGGCGTAACAGGAACCGAGAAGAGATGACCTGGGAAGCTGAGGAGGACATGAAAGCCAGATATCCCGACTTATTCCAGGCATAGGCAAACAGGAGGTATGTTAGAATTGTTTTTCCGTATGAATGCTTATACTTCATATATGAAAGTAGGCGATTGATTATAGACAGTTATATATGAATATTATTATATCATGTGGAGTACCTGTATTGGGCTTTTCTTCTTATCAAGAATTTTGAGATAGTCCATAATACAGGGCGAAACTCTGCCGAAATTTTTCCATGGATAAGTCAGCCAGTTAAGATTTCTATAAGTCAGAATGTCATTCGAGGACGAATGTCCTTAAGGGGGGGAGGATGTTACACCCCGTAAATTTTAAATGAATAAATAGCCTAATGGCATGTTGGTTAAGGGATTTAGAAAAAAAAAAGGGAAAGTCGGTTTTTTCCATTTTTATCAATAAAAACCACCAAAAAACATAGGGTGTAGCCATGTAAGGCAAAACCCGCCACAGTTATATATATTTTCCTCCGATTACGCTTCGAAACGCGATCTAAACTCCGTTCCGGCTTAGATACAGAGGTATAAAGCTGCAGAGAGCAATCCTACGGAGTTGGTTTCGTGAAATTTGGCCGGCAAAACGTCGTGCTACCGAGGTAAAGTAAATAGAATTGCTTTAAATTAGTACCATTGTGTTCCTAGCCTTGCAGTGAGCATTTATCCCTTTTGGACTATCGAGAAATAATGAGTTTTCGACTGTTTTCTGAAAGGTCGAAGTTTGGGATAAAATATATATCAAAAGTGATAATTTCTCCCGGATATTAATGTATTTAGTTCTAATGGATATGTATATGAATGTAGTTGGGAGAAACAGCAGAAGTACTGACGGAAATCACATCGGTCAGTCGGGTACTCAGAAACCAGGTATGTAAAGTTATTCTTTTGGCAAGCCAGGAAGTACAGTCTAGAAAATAAATAGAATAAAGGCTATTAATAGATACCCAGCGTACAGGAATGATTTTAGTACGATTTCCACCAAGCATGCTAGTATATCATTACATATCATGCAATAATCAAAATAACGGATAGCCAGATGATTTTAGATAGTAATGTGGTATCCGCTAGTAGCTCAGCATGTTCTTACGTTATACCCAGAAGGGAAGTTGTAAAAGTAGTATAATGAATTAGCAAGATTACAAATAGTATGTATTACTTTTGTTGAGACTGTATCCGGTAATAGATGGCACATTTTATATTATTAAGCTATATCCAGTTATAGATGGCATGTTCTATGTCATTGGGTTATATCTAAATATAATTAGATCAGTAATCAGATATAGAAATAGCTCCAGACACCGATATAGCTCCAGATACAGATATAGCTCCAGAAATAGATATGGCTCTAGAAATTGATATAACTTCAGATCACAGATAACAATAATCAGATAAACAGATAAAGGCCAGGTGGCAGTTAGCCCAGCAATCAGAAATAGTGTAAAACAGAATATAGCATCAGTCGTTTAATACGGACTGGCCTTGAAATAAAAGAAGAGAATATGATTAGTATTTTTCATTTGAGCATGCTTGTTGTGTATGTGTTTTGCATGTTGAGACTTGTTATTACATGTGGGTGTCCTTTCGCATCCCCGCCGCCCCTGGGTTATAGCTGTGTCGATACCAGATTCAGATACCGCCCCCAGTCGGGTGATGTCGTCCGCCTAGAGGACGATGATGGCTGACCACCATAATAATATGGTCCAGATTACCCTACTTGCAGGGGAAGTTTAGTTCACTCTGCGTAGAGCCAGATTACCCTGTTTACAGGGGCAGACTACTCTGTGTGCGCTTGTGGCCGGGGCAGTTTCAGATAAAGATTTTTATAAAATTAACCTGTTGCGTGTTTGCACACAGGGGCAGTTTCAGTCACAGATACAACAACAGATTACCCCGTTGAGCGCTTGCGCCCAGAGGCAGGAGTCTTCGGACTCAGACACAGTTCATTGTCAAAGGCCAAGGCCTGAGCTACGTACCCAAGGGGGATGGTAGGAGGAGCTCACAGTTATCAGATGAGTGGAGTGACTTATTTTTGGTTGGTTTAGACCCGGGTAAGGGTATATAGATTGTTCTGTTAGTTGGAACCTTCCGGTTTATGGGGGTCAGTCAGGTATTGTGTGTATTTATATGTATATCTATATGTGCTATTAGATACTGATAGACAGTAGGACAACACGTCTTCAGGTACGCCCAGTTTAGTTACAGAATAGGTAAACTCTCCCCAGTTATCCTCAGCCAGATAAACTCAGCTACTTCCTGCTTATATATCATGTTATTACTGTTACCCATTTCAGTTGTATATTTCAGTTTGCTTTACATGCTCAGTACCTGTGGTACTGACGCCCGTGGGGGCGCTGCATTGCTTGCCTGCAGGTACACATAGATGAGGAGTCGATCCCTCGTGATCCAGTCAGCAGAGTTATCATCTCCTATCCTCCAGAGCTAGACAGTCGAAGGTTGTTCCTATTTCCTTTTTTATTACAGTTTGGGTAGGTCGGGGCCCTGTCCCGACCATTCTATAATTACTTCCTAGAGGCTTGCAGTCTGACATTTCCTGTGGTCGTGGAGCCGGTCGTGTGGGGTCGTGCATGTATATATGAGTTTAGTTGTTGATGTTGGCCGCGTGGGGCCTTCTTCTGGTTATAGTTAGTGACCTTGTCGGTCACAAATGTGAATAGCAGTTGCTTCAGATTATAGTGTCATTGTTCTGGTTAGCTGTTGTGCATTGCAGGTGGCAATAGTCCTAATCGGCTGGGGACTATATTTACAGCCGCTATATAGTCGGTTCGTTTCTTGAAATAGAGCTAGAGTCTAGCAGGCACCAGGTGCCTGTCATACCCCGCAAGGTGGGGTGTGACAATCCCACACCGATAACATACATCCATAACCCTAAAGAAATGATCTAGAATGTCTTTTTCTACATTGAGCGCAGGGTGGCAAAGGTGGCCTCGTCTGACCTATATGCTCCTGGTGATGGGAGCTAGGTGCCCTTGAACTTTGAACTGACCCAAATAGAGCATAACGATCATATCTAGGTCTTTTTGACTGAGGTGAAGATCTATCAATAGAATAATATAGACATCTAGTAGATTATAGCCTAAAACCACTTAGGATTCTCCATAAAACCCTAAAGATCTAGCCTTCTTATTTGCTTCCTTTCTTTATTCTATTTATCTCAGAATTGGTGCCTATGGTTTCCTACATGTTGAGCAACTTCCTAGATTCAGGAAATATTCATGTTCTCGCGAAAAGATGCTATAGAGCAATCTCTAATCAAGTTTGTCCCTAAACCAGCAACAAAACAATAAACTCTGGCCTGCATTATATCCACAATAAAAGGGGCATACCTAGCTAGACAATCAAATCGGAGACTATATTCTCGAACACTCATGTTACCCTATCTGATAGCCAAGAACTGATTAACTCTAGCTTCTCTAACTTCTCATGGAAGGTAGTGATTTATAAAAATTGCTAAAACCTCCTCCGATTCAGCTAGAGTTGCATCTGATCATTTGGAATTCTCCTAGGTCTCATACCACAATATAGGCACATATTGTAGTCTAAACGATGCCAATTCTACTACTTTTGTTACTAAAGTATGCATAACTCGAAGTATCCTATGATGCTGGTCAGCAAACTCATGAGGGTCCTCTTTTAGGTTAGAACCCATGAATATAGGTGGATCAAGCTAACAAATTCTTAAACTCTAGAACTTTCGGAACTATCAGTAGATCCAGCCAGTTGTTGCTTGTGTAATACTATTATAATTGTCAACAACTATATTACCTTCCCAATATCTTGAATCTGTTGGGCCAAGTGGGAAACTAGGGTGCTAGGTTCCCTTTAACTTCTCCCTCGGGGATGGGTGGAATATAAGGAGTTGGGGCCACCGGATCCCTTATTTCTTCCTCCACCGCTGGCACCACTAGGCATGCCAATGATGAAGATGATCAACCCTAGCCTTCATACCCAACTTCCTGACTAGGCAGGGCACGACTAGTGCCTTTTCTTGCATCTATACTATCTTTTGTGTTAGTGGTATTCAACCTAGTCACAGGAATTATTTGAACATCTTAAAGTATTAATTAGACTCAAATTATTATGAATAATCTCTATTAGCACGATTCTAATAAATAAAGAAAGGTAACCATTCCTAAATACCCTTGTAGCCTCCAGATTATAATTATGGTGCATAATAGACCCATAAACAAGACTTTAATAGACACGACTTGTAGACTTTCTATGACTCGATGTGCTCTGATATCAAGTTTTCCATGCCCCAAACTTTTCAAGGCGTGACGGGCATCCAATTTCTTACTTCACCGAGCTAGCCACTAAAACTTTAACAATCTATATAGTTGTTGGGCCGGCAAGAATGCCATGGTGACATGCTACAAAATAAAATAAATTGGATACATAAGATTATGATATATAATTTCTTAACAGCTGTCAACTAAAAACATATATATATATATATATAAAGACAACAAATCCACAAGATGGTTCAACTAATAAACAACAAGCCGACAAGGCTACAACCTGTGCCACAACTAAACAAAAGAACGACAAGGCCATAAATAACACATTGAAAAGACGTATTATTTGTGAAGAAGCTTCTAAGAATAATGTGACTATCATATAGTTGGGACAGGGCCCAAACCTACCCATCTGCTATATACATACTCAAAACATAAGCTAGACCTCCAACTCGACAGATCCAGAATGAATCGAGCTTACCAAAATAGCTTAACTCAGTAGCTCCTACTAAATAGGTCTATGTGGGTCTCGATCTAGACTTGAAAGCAAGAATGCAGTTCCCATGGGAAATGGGGGTGTCAGTATGAAAGAATGTACTGGTAGATAGAAATATTATCTGAATAAACTAAAAGTAGTAAATGAGAGTGCGATATGATATGAAACCTATGAACTATAATTGGGAAGACTTATTAAGCTTTTTATCTTTTACATTCTTTTTAGAGTATAACACACTCTATACCAAATGTTATAACACACATTTTACAACCACTTGTTGTTCCTAAACACACACTGAATCACCATAGCGATAGAGTGGACCATGTATATATATTATCTCAGCTACAGTAAGGCAATATCTCTAGTGACCATATTATATATAGGTCACGTAGGGAAATTGTACCTGAGAACACCTAACACATGCATAATAAGCGCAATCAAAGTGGTTAAACTTTTGTAATAACTATCTGTTAATCATTAAGATTTCTTTAGCTAACTTCTTTAGGCTTGACTTTGTAATACCCCAAAAGTCCCTAAGATCAAATCATAGACATAAAGCAGAAAATTAGTAGGAAGTGAATAAATTCCCACAAGATGGCCCATACTATGAGTCATAGTGAGAGACCACGAGTCGTGGTGAACAAATAGAGGCTGCAAGTTCCCAAACACCGTAAGTCAAAGGACGACTCATGGCACTAGGAAATGATCCATCCTTTCTGGTCGTGGAAAAGGGGTTCAGAAAGTGTAAAAGATTTCTCCAATGACCACAGGTGCATAGCACGACTCGTGGCACCATAGGATGACTCATCTTGACCTGTCATGGATAAGGTTTAGAAATTGGCCAAGTTGGCTTCAGTGACCATGATTGGATACCATGAGTCATGTGTTAATCCAAAGACTCATGGCATGACCCGCGGCATGACTTGTAAGGACTAGATGGCCAATTTCAATACATTTTCCCAAGGGTATTTCATAAATTTCTATGATTTTAACTCCTAAACTACATCATTTTGGGTCCTTTTAGAAGGGAGTTAAGGGGAGTTAGTCGATCATACCCCTCATTCTATACTAAACACTCAAAAACAGAACGTAAAAGTGATTAAATTCTTTCAAGTCAAGAACTAGGCTTCTTCTCCAAAAGCTTCAAGGTTCAAGTTCTAGCAAAGATTCTCCAACTCCGGGTATATGGGATTTCTATAAGGGTTGTCCTTTCACACTTGTCTCCCAAAAGCTTTCATACATTCTAGATATCTTAGTCCTTTATAAATCATGTTCTAGGGTTCTCATTCAGTTATGATTTCCCCTATTATCTCAGGGTTTTCAAGACTCCAGTAATTATTAGTATATAATGTTCATGATTTTATATTCACTTACATGTCGTATTTTCATATCATTGATCTTAGAAATATTTTAGAGTTCTATCTTTATGATTTAATATTGTTTTAGAAAAGCTTGGAATGTTATGAACATATGATCCCTGATCTTGGGTAGATTTATATGCCCAAGTGATACTCAAACGTATCATTTTTACCTTGTTTGTTGTGCAATGTGTATATAATATCATGTATTTGGTAATAAAATGCGAATTTATACTAACCAACAGGATTAGCATTTGTTTTGCAGGATAATGTGATTTTTAAGAGCTAAAATGCGTGTTGGAACTATGTCGGAGTTGGACTTGGATGCGAGCGTGGAAAAGACCTCGGATGGCATATTTTGCAGTGGCTCCGCGATGGTGCCGTGCCACGCTGCCATCGCGGTAGCACACTGCCTGGGCAGAAATAAAAGTGGCAATTTCCAGTGTGCCTGCGCGTCAGCTCCGTGGCACTGAGACAGGCCTCCGCGATGGCCTCCGTGCCACGTTGAGGCTAATTATCCGGACCATGCAATTTCCAGAGAGGGTCCGCGTCCACACCGTGTCACGGAGGCAGTGCTCCGCGTTGGCCTCCGTGACACGTTGCTTGTTATTCCGGGAAAAATTTCCCACTAGTATAAATAGCACACTTAGGTTATTTTTAAAGAGAGTTTTTTAGTTTTAGTTTTTTAGCCTGAGTTCAGAAGGGGGAGCAGGAACGTGGTTTTGTGGCAGTTGAAGAATAGAAAAGATAAGAGTTTTCTTCTCTTCCCTTCTTCTTTTCCTTCAATTGTATGCATGATTCACACTCATTCTAGGATGATTAATCCAAGAATGAGTGGCTAATTCCTCTCTTGCTGAGGTTTTGAACTTGTGAATTGAATGTTGGTAATAATTGATATGGTTTCTTCTTCTTCTTGCATGTTGTTCTATTAATTCTTGTGCTTATTACATTCTTGATTGGCCACCATTAATGTATATCTAAAAAGTCCAATTTCACTCGAGAGAGCATGAAATTGGAAAGTTGTGAATTAATAGGGTATTGTTCTTAACTTGATTTGGGAAAATTGGGTTTTGATGTGCTTTCTTGATAGAAATATACTTGAAAGCCGTATTAGTCAATTTAGGAACCGGAATTGTAGTGTTAGGTCATAAATTGCATTTGATCACAGAAATGTAGACGAATGGTTTATGAAGCTAAAGTGAAATTGAATACGGAAGTTTTAATTTCTAGGCAAACGTTCTTGGCTAGCAATATGAAGAAGAAGATGACCAAATTATCATGATTATCAAGTTCATTACTCGTTCTTAACCTTGGCATGTGCATATCCATTGTCTAAACTCAACGTAAATAGTAGTTATTAATTTTAGTAGATAATTAGTTTAGAAACAAAACTTACTCAAATCTTGGTTGGATTGTTGTTAACATAGTTAGAAATAGAATAGAGATATAGTAAACTAGGCAGTTTTGCATATCTAGAGCAGCCTCCTTGGATCGATACTTGGCTACTTAGCCACTTTATTACTTGTTTGACAACGTACACTTGCGTGTCGGTGTATAATATATACCGAGCAGCAGAGCGCGAACAAGTTTTTGGCGCCGTTGCCGGGGAGGCTAGGCGATTTGTAAAATTTTGTTTAGTGTAAATTTACTGTATTTGTATTTTTATCTTCTTAAGTGTTAACAACTTGGTCTTAGCCTGTATTTTGCAGATTTTTATTTCTGTGAACACTGGCAAGGGACAAGGAGCTGGTGGAATCTTACTTAGAGCCAGAATGTGAATTGCATAGTCAACGTAGAGAAGCTCTTCGGAAGAAGTTGCAGTTGCTCAAACAGTCTATGATGGAGCAACCCAATCCACCAGTTGTGCGGGCAGTGTTAGTGCCCAAGGAAGTAGCAGCCAGGCCGGTTTGCGAGGTGGCAATCCCACACGCTAATAATGTACATTCCAGCATCCGCAAACCAGAGCCTGGGGGGAGATTTGAGTTAAAGCAAAATATGGTGCAACTTTTGCACACTAGCGGGCAGTTTACCGGTCTCCCTCACGAAGATCCGCAACAACATCTCCAGAACTTTTTGGAGATAAGTGACACTTACATCCCCGCTGGAGTGTCACCTGATTATGTTCGGCTCACCTTATTTCCATTTTCCTTACTTGGTGAAGCCAAGAGGTGGTTAAAAGCTGAACCACCCAACTCTATATCAACGTGGGATGATCTTGCAAAGAAGTTCTTGATCAGATTTTTCCCTTCAGGTAAAACAGCTAAACTTAGAAGTCAGATTCTAAGTTTTAAATAGAGGGAAGGAGAAAATCTTTATCAAGCCTGGGAAAGATTCAAGTCCATGTTGCGGGACTGTCCTCATCATCATCAGTCAAATGAGGTGTTGGTCCACACTTTTATTGAGGGTTTGGAACCCCACACTAAAATTTTGTTAGACTCAGCAGCTGGAGGGCAAGCGCCGGAGAAGACTTGTGAGGAGCTGTACACTTTGCTCAACCGAATTTCACAAGGCAATCCGGAATGGAATGCAGATTGTTCAAGAGGTGGAGCATGGAAAGCAGCAGGAGTGCTTGAAGTGGATGGATTCACAGCTATCGCTGCACAGATAGCTGCTTTGCAAAATCAGTTAAACACTCACTTCAGCAATATGAATTTGAACCAGCCTTCAGCCTCAGTCAATTCAGTCCAACAGATGTGGTGTGAAGTGTGTGGTAGTAGTGAGCATTCAGCTGAATGCTGTGGTGCAAATCCTGATTCTGTCAACTTTGTGGGCAATGCACAGAGGAATCAACAGCAGTTTGGTGGTGGCTACAACTCGAATTGGAGGAATCATCCAAATTTTTCGTGGGGTAGCAACAATCAACAAGGCCAGGGTTCAGGGCAGGGTATGCACAGAAACCAAGGAGGGCAACAAGGCTATCAGAATCAGTTTAGAAATCACAATGCCCCTCCTCCACCACCATCACCGACTATTGAGGAAATGTTCAAGACCATGATTGCCAACCAGGCACAATTGTAGGCTGACTATGTCAAACTGGCGGCCGAAGTAAAGAACAATCAATTGGCAACCAAGGCTCTTGAATATCAGTTTGGGCAATTTGCCAGTGCCCAAAATACTAGACCAAGGGGAGGACTACCTAGCGACACGGATCCCAATCCTAAGCAGGTAAATGCAGTGACCACAAGGAGTGGTTTACAATTAAAGGAGGTGGAACCGGAAAGACCGCCTCAGAAGTCAGGAGCAGCAGATGTTGAGGGAGAACAAACCTCATATACGGGGAAGACCAAAGAAGCTGAACCAACAAGGCCTCCACCTCCGTTCCCTCAACGACTTAAGAAACACAAGGAGGAGGCGTGTTTCCAGAAATTCATGGAGGTACTTAAACAGGTACATGTTAACTTACCTCTTGTTGATGTCTTGTAGGGTGTGCCAAAATATGCAAAGTATATCAAAGACATCGTGGCCAACAAAAGTTGCTTGACCGAGTATGCCACGGTGGCTTTAACGGAGGAATGCACATCTCGTATTCAGAACAGGTTGCCCACTAAACTGAAGGATCCTGGAAGTTTTACTATCCAGCTGACGATTGGGCAAAGTATCTGAGCTCGTGGGTTATGCGACTTGGGGGCAAGTATAAATCTGATGCCATCTTCGGTATTCAGAAAGTTAGGGTTAGGGAGTCCTAGACCTACAACAGTGATCTTGCAGCTAGCAGACAGGTCTTTAGCTAAGCCGGATGGCATTGTGGAGGATGTGCTAGTGCAGGTAGGCTCCCTCATTTTTCCGGTAGATTTCATTGTTCTGGATTTTGAGCCAGAGGCAGAAGTCCCATTTATTTTGGGACGACCATTTTTGGCAACCGGAAAGGCATTGATCGATGTAGCTGCGGGTCAACTCACGATGCAAGCACACGACAAGGTTGAGGTGTTCAACGTGTACAAGGCACCTAAGCTTCCGACTGTCTATAAGGAACTCTCGGTGATCAACGTGATTGATCATAGGAATGCAAATGGATTGAGTGATTCCCGAGAGTTACTAGGTAGGCCACCAGACAAGGTTGAGAACTACTGGGGAGATGACCATGATCGGGTCAAATCGTCCATCTCCCTAGTAGAAAATTGAGCGTAAAGGCTGTCGAGCCGCGACGTTACACCAGGCGCTGCACGGGAGGCAACCCGTGAAAAATATTTTTCTTTCTTTTTCCTTAGTGTAAAGTTTTTCTTTTATTTTATTTTCTCTTCTTTTTCTTGACTAGGGTTAAATGTGCATTTTAATTTGTAATTTTTATTCTTTTAGTAGGGAATCTAGTCATTTAACCAATTTTTGTTTAGTGAGGTGATTTTCAGGTATACCGGAGGAAAAATACGTGGAATCGAGAAAACGAGGCGAGGTATGAAAAATAAAATTTGATAGTGAAACAGAGCACTGGCGCGTTGGCGCCGTGTCACGGAGGCAATGCTTCGCGTTGGCCTCCGTGACACGTTGAAGGCAAATCTGGAATTTTTTAAAATTCCAGTAAGCCAACGCGTTGGCTCCGTGTCACGGAGGAGGGCCTCCGCGTTACCCTCCGTGACACGTTGCCCTTATCCCAGTGTCGGGTCACACCGGGTTTCCGGGTGACCCGCGTGTTTTCTTAATAAAAACCCCCGATTTTGCCCCTATTTTCCCCATTCCCTCTTCCCTCCGCGACCAAACACCCATTCCCCTACCCCCAAGCTCCGTGCCACGTTAAGAGGCAAGGAAAACGTCAAGTCTTTATCGATTCTTCAATTCCAAGGTATGTTTTCATCGTCTATCTCAAATTTTTGGCGATTTTTGTCAATTTTGAGCATGTGAGGTGAGATATATCACCCTAGGTAGAAATTAAACATGACGTGAATTATTTTGCGATTGATTGTGTTCGGATTGTTGTAGTTGACGGGTGAACTTATCGATTGATTGAATAATTCATTGTTGATTGTCGAATTGAGTTCTTGGGCTTGGGGTTGTTGAATTTTAACTTGGGTAACTTGATAGTTTGACGAAATTGATGTCGGGGTGTGTTTATTAGTTGAGATAAGTCGTGGTAAATATTGTATAATTGGTGAAAGATGACTAATTCTCGATTTTTAGTGGGACATTGCGTAATATGTGAATTGGTTGAATTGCTTAGATTAGTGTATATAAAATGTTTGTATTCTTGTTTCTATTTGGTTGTTGTTATTGTTGCTAAGTGCCATGGGTGAATAGCTGTCGATGGTAGGATTGGGTTAGCTGTATGAAGTCTGAGTAGTTCGCTAGCCGTTATGCTGTCGAATTTTTGTGAACGCACTAAGCAATATGTTTATAGTGATTGTGTTTGGGGTGTAAATAGATCTATCCTTGCTAACATGTTGTAAATATTGTTAAAGACTAAGTGTGGGGTAAATTTTGTTTAACCCGACCTTAGCCAAAACTAACAAGTCTTTAGCTTAACGTTGTGCTTGTCTGTGTAAATTGACAGGTACAATGGCCAGCCGACAAGATAAAGGCAAGGGTGCTTCAACCTCAGGCACCGGCAGAAAGAGAATGAGACTGGGCACTGCTGTCCCAGCTGTACCTGCTGTTCCACGCGGTCAACACCGCCGATACGGAACACGATGGGTTACCGATGAAGGGAAGAAGTGGTACGCAAAGCATAAGGAGAACAAGTACTTCCCGGAGGAACATATTGCAAGGGAACCACTTGCACAGGAGTTCCCTCGCATCGTACAGAGGATTGAAGCAGCTGGGCTCAGCTTTATTTTTCAGGAGCCCACGGAGTGCAACCTTCACTTGGTCCGGGAATTTTATGCCAACTGGAACCCGGCCATCAGAAACCACACTATTAAAAATCAGAGGGCAGATTGTCACTCTGGAACCCCAGCAGTTGAATGCCATCGTTGGAGCGCGGGACACAGACGCCCACGTTCTCCGCCAGCTCAACATCACCCCACCGTACACCGACATCAGACGTACGTTGTGCGGGGCTCGATCCACAGCCTGATGGAGTAGACACAAAGAGAGGGGTTACCACCAGACTCTGCCTTATTCGCAGATGAACAGGGAGGCCAGAATCTGGCTAATAATTGTATGTTCGTGTTTGATCCCGGGAGTACATATGACAGATGTGACCCGGGACCGTGTCTGCCTGGTGTATGCCTTTATGAAAGGGCTTGAGATTAATGTGGGGGCGGTTATAATATCCGCTATGAAGAGAGCCAGACTACACCAGGGCCACAGATACGGGTTTGGCGGACTCATCACCACCTTCCTCCGAGGCCTCGACGTTGAGGAAGAAGCCTTGGATTACATTCCGCAGTTGGAGCGGCGGGCCCTTGATGTGACAAAGACCAAGGCCCCCGACACTACACACGGACCTGTGCTGACTCTGGGCGAGCGACATGCTCGTGACGACCAGTATATGGCCCGTATGTTCGATATGCAGATGCTGCAGCTACGGATAGGTGGGAGACCAGCCACCGAGGATGAATTATGGCAGCTGGAGCTGGACTACCCTTTTGGTGAGAACGCCAGAGCTTTATGCAAGGTGGGGCCAGCCTTTGTGGAGCCGACTGACGACGACGTCCCTACTGATGAGGAGACACGTTGTGAGGACTCTGATGTGGAGTCCGATGACAGCGAGGGAGCTGATTCAGATATGGGCGACGAGGCCGCAGCACCGGATGAGGAAGTCGAATATTTCGACTGAGCAGGGAGTTTCACCACCCAAAATTTTGTGCTTTGTATTTTTGTGAACACTGAGGACAGTGTTCGATTTAAGTGTGGGGTGGGGAGTAGTTAGGTGCTGGGTCATAGGCTCTAAATCTGCTGTATATTCTTCCTTGACGTTTGTGTATGTCTGTGCTTTCCCTGTTGTTGTGAACTGATTTGTGAATGATGTGTATATATTTGTTTGTGGCTAATGATGTGTGTCTTTAAAAAGTTATGGTTGCCTTTGTAAATATTTTGTAAATTTTGTAAATATTTTTTTTTCTCTATCGATATGATCGATATTTTTCAAAATTTTTGCGAAAGGATCTTGCACTTATCAACATATTTTGTAAATATTTTTTTCATCGAAATGATCGATGTGTTGCAAAAATTTTGAAGTTTTATTTTTGGGTTTCTCGGAGTTTGTTTTCGGTTCTTTTACCGAGAATAGTCCCATTGAACCGATGTCATAGTTAGTGAACATTCCCTATGATGGATGGATGACGACCGTCTTAAGGGAAATGTAGTCGATAGGAGTAGATGATTTGTTTTTAGTTTCTTTGGTGGATTGCATCAATAAACTGTAGTTGCTTATGGTTGCTAAAATTTTGTTGCGTGTGTAATTGATGTTCGAAATGCGAAAGTGATTCGTTTGAAAACATGTAATTGTGTAACTATGTTGAGTTACCTAGGCTATAGAATTTGGTTCATTATGATTGAGGCTTAATCTTGAATTCATGTACTTGACTAATTAAAGAGTCTGTGAATGCATCTTGATTCGAGCATGTGCATGAAGTGTGAGTGAGGTTTTGCTATTCCATGTCATTGTGAATTGTCTAGAACTTGCCTGGCGTGTATACAAAGCGAAATGAAGGAGGTGTAGTGTCGGAAAGGATGTAGGCATTTCTTTGT
Source organism: Datura wrightii (assembly GCA_035772735.1). Taxonomy (NCBI): domain Eukaryota; kingdom Viridiplantae; phylum Streptophyta; class Magnoliopsida; order Solanales; family Solanaceae; genus Datura; species Datura wrightii. The sequence continues at coordinate 46,762,728 of JASDFA010000019.1, forward strand.
TTTAACCGTTAGTTTCCATTTTTTTCTTGTCAAGTTCTACCTTTTTATATGTTGTACACCCTAGTCAGCCCGTTGAGCCTTTAGCCGATTTCTTTTTTTTGTCCAGAATTGTATGAACTAAGCTTTATTCCTTCTTTTCATTAGCCTTAAAGTCTATAAGAAGCTCTTAAGCGCTTACAAAGAACAAAAAAAAATTGTTTCCCAAAGTGTTAAAGAGTGAAAAGAGTGAAAAGAAAAGAAAAGCAAAGTGAGGAAAGAAAAGATGGTGTTGAAGAGGCACTAGTTGTAATTAAATGAAATTGAGGGTACATGAAAACCTTTCGTTTGGGGTCAAGTGTGCCTGATGAAATGGGCTGTATGAAAGTAAACCAGCATGAATGGTAGAAAAAGAGAAAAGAGAGGAACAATGTCCATGAGTCGATGGGAATGAGTTGAAAAGGCGCTTAAGGATGCTAGCAACTATTACTGGCTAATCCAATATATATATACTAGATCCATAGCCCAGTTACAACCCATTAAAAGTCCTATTTGATCCTACACTGCATTTCTTTATATTAGTCGAGTAATACACTAAGGGCAAGCCTATGGGTCATGACATGATGCATGTGAATTCTTTTGGGAGAGAGAGTGAAATTAATTTCTATATGCCCCTACGTGCATGTTTGTGTGCTGCACGAGCATAAAAGGGGAAGTTTCTCTCGAGTTGTGAGGGTACATGCTTGATGAGAGATTGATTTTCGTGTCGGATTTCTTCATTAGTTGATTTGCATGAGTTTGCCGATATCAAGAATCAATTCTTAAAAGTCTAGGAAGCCTCGATGTATTAAGGTCATTGTCTTGTACGACCAAGCATGTTTTCTTGATGATTTGCAAAAATCAAATAATCGGTATGACCTAACGTAAATGGTTGCACCATAGTGACAAAGGTTGAGATGTGATGTGCATGATTTGTGTATGTGTTGTTCGAGGACGAACAAGGATTTAAGTGTGGGGTAAGTGATCTTGGGCAGATTTATATGCCCAAGTGATACTCAAACGTATCATTTTTACCTTGTTTGTTGTGCAATGTGTATATAATATCATGTATTTGGTAATAAAATGCGAATTTATACTAACCAACATGATTAGCATTTGTTTTGCAGGATAATGTGATTTTTAAGAGCTAAAATGCGTGTTGGAACTATGTCGGAGTTGGACTTGGATGCGAGCGTGGAAAAGACCTCGGATGGCATATTTTGCAGTGGCTCCGCGATGGTGCCGTGCCACGCTGCCATCGCGGTAGCACACTGCCTGGGCAGAAATAAAAGTGGCAATTTCCAGTGTGCCTGCGCGTCAGCTCCGTGGCACGGAGACAGGCCTCCGCGATGGCCTCCGTGCCACGTTGAGGCTAATTATCCGGACCATGCAATTTCCAGAGAGGGTCCGCGTCTACGCCGTGTCACGGAGGCAGTGCTCCGCGTTGGCCTCCGTGACACGTTGCTTGTTATTCCAGGAAAAATTTCCCACTAGTATAAATAGCACACTTAGGTTATTTTTAAAGAGAGTTTTTCAGTTTTAGTTTTTTAGCCTGAGTTCAGAAGGGGGAGCAGGAACGTGGTTTTGTGGCAGTTGAAGAATAGAAAAGATAAGAGTTTTCTTCTCTTCCCTTCTTCTTTTCCTTCAATTGTATGCATGATTCACACTCATTCTAGGATGATTAATCCAAGAATGAGTGGCTAATTCCTCTCTTGCTGAGGTTTTGAACTTGTGAATTGAATGTTGGTAATAATTGATATGGTTTCTTCTTCTTCTTGCATGTTGTTCTATTAATTCTTGTGCTTATTACATTCTTGATTGGCCACCATTAATGTATATCTAAAAAGTCCAATTTCACTCGAGAGAGCATGAAATTGGAAAGTTGTGAATTAATAGGGTATTGTTCTTAACTTGATTTGGGAAAATTGGGTTTTGATGTGCTTTCTTGATAGAAATATACTTGAAAGCCGTATTAGTCAATTTAGGAACCGGAATTGTAGTGTTAGGTCATAAATTGCATTTGATCACAGAAATGTAGACGAATGGTTTATGAAGCTAAAGTGAAATTGAATACGGAAGTTTTAATTTCTAGGCAAACGTTCTTGGCTAGCAATATGAAGAAGAACATGACCAAATTATCATGATTATCAAGTTCATTACTCGTTCTTAACCTTGGCATGTGCATATCCATTGTCTAAACTCAATGTAAATAGTAGTTATTAATTTTAGTAGATAATTAGTTTAGAAACAAAACTTACTCAAATCTTGGTTGGATTGTTGTTAACATAGTTAGAAATAGAATAGAGATATAGTAAACTAGGCAGTTTTGCATATCTAGAGCAGCCTCCTTGGACCGATACTTGGCTACTTAGCCACTTTATTACTTGTTTGACCACATACACTTGCGTATCGGTGTATAATATATACCGAGCAGCAGAGCGCGAACAATCCCATCATAATTTCAGTATGCATAGTTTAACAACATAACCAATATTTTTAGGTTCTTTAGACTCTTTGAACACTTTCAAATAAAGTAGTTTCTGACCTAGTCTTAGAACACTGGCTTTTGAACTATTAGTGTTATACCTCGAAAGCCCAAAGATCAGATTCGAGAGTTGAAATGGAGAAAAAAATTATAAAACTTGCATCAAGCACAGAATGGATCATGAGGTGACCCATCAAAGCAGCCCACGAGTCGTGGTGTGACTCGTGCTGAGGTTCAAGAGATGAATCTGAAATTTGGGAAGTTAACTCCCCATGGACATAACTCGTTAGGTCAGTCGTGGCCAGTGGTGGGTGAGAAAAATGAAAGAAAGAGGTGGTGTACCTAAAGGAAGGACCCCACGAGTCGTGGTCAGTCCCTACGATTCGTGGGATGAGTCGTGGTCAGCTGATAGAGGTTATTTGAAAATCATAGGCAGTGTAACTAACGAGTGGTTCCCATGAGTCATGGTCACCAGGTAATGAATCGTTAAGTCTCCCGTTATGAGCCCAGAAGACCTGATAAGCAATGAACTTGACGGACGACTCCACGAGTCATGGCCCTTGATGACGAGTCGTTAGGTCCCTCATTGGGACCAACTGGCAATTATTTTCTACGAATTTAGTAAGGTCTATTTCGTAATGTCTAAGCTCCTAAGGCTTAAAATACATTGTTTTGAGTTTTGAATGATGACTTTTAAAGGGGTTAAGTTCATTTTAGGCCATATTCCTTTATGCATGCAAGAGTAATAGTCTAGAGAGGTGATCAAGGCAATCCCTTCAAGGTTTTCTTCAATATCTATTGGGCAATCAAGGAAGTGTAAGAATCATTTACCATCAGGTATATAGGATTATGAATGAGTGAATCCTTTCACACCTACGCGCAATCCCTCTCTACATCATGAATTTCCTATGCCTAATCTATGGGTTTTTTTTACCCAATGCATGAATTTCCTAATTCTCTACATGGGCATGATTTAAATATGTTTCTACTATTGAATTATGATTTATTGGCAAATTTTATATTGTTTTCAATTAAAATCATGTTTCTAGTTTTATGAATTAAAAAGCCCATTGATGAGAAGTTTATGGAAGATGAGATTCGTGATGAATGTATGATGATGATGAGATATTATGATGAAAAGCATGTTCTCAAGCTACTCATGTTTATAATCATGTTTTCGATATGAATTGAGTACTTTCAAGAATGACGAAGTATTGGGCAATGCCGACATGTTCAAGTATGATTTATGATTTCTCGAATTAAGCTTACCACATGGTTTTGGAGCGAAGACTCCCAATTATTTTTCATCTTGTGGTATGGTTTGAGTTAAAGCTTCTCATATGCATGATTTTATCTTTGAGATGTATTTAATTTATGAGCTTCGTCAATAGATGATGTTAAGCTTGGTTGAAAAATGATGGAGAGCATATGCATGTTTTTGGGAGTAGCGTCTAGCACCGAGTAGGCTAAGGGTCGATCACCCTATGCCTCAGAACTACGCGCCAATGTAGGTTTATACATTATGACTTCGGGACCTCCCTTGTGAGCTATCCCCTTCCCTATTAGGCCACGAGCTTGATATCGATATCATGGTATCATAACAAGCCATGGTAAGGCTTTAGACGACTCTATCCACTGGAGTGTGATAGTTGGGACCACATAAGCTCTATCGTCGTATGTCAGTTAAGAGACGAGTCTCCCTTTATTACTCATGATTTAAGTTATTCATATTCATTATTCATGAGATTTATACATCCAGGTTTGACTCAATGTTCGGTTTTATACATGACTATCAGATTTCAGCTTTGAGTCAATCAATTCAGTTTTGATATTATGTTATGTTATGTTATGATAAGGTCATGATTGTAGAAAGAATACATGCAAGACCTACTCTTAGATTATTAATGTTTATGTTTTACATTATGCATTATCTTTAAATGATTTTACTTACCTTGTATACTCGGTACATTCCACGTACTGACCGCATACTCTATGTTGTATCATTTCATAATACAGGACCCGACTCTCAAACTCAACCGTTCATAGTTAGTCTTCAGAGTTAGCACCTTCATTGTTGGTGACTCCTCATCTCCCAATGAATAGACTTATTCGGATTTCCTTTATGTATTTTCAGTTTTAATTTATGGAGTTAGTTGGGGTCTTTCCCATCAACTCATCATGTTTAGAGGCTTTTCAGACAAAGGATGTATTCAATTTCAGATTGTGTATTCTTATGTTATGTTTAAATTAGACTTCCGCTATGATTATCTTGTTGATTCTTTAGTTTATTGATTGAGTTAGATGTATGCTTATGCCATGGGTTGACTTGGGATCTCTCGAGGCTCATTGTCCCGTATTGTGATCCGAGCCTCTATTTGGGTCATGAAAAACTTGGTATCAAAGCCATAGGTTTGAAGTGTCCTAAGGTGTCTGAAAGCCGCGTTGAGTAGATTCTTTTTCATAGGTGTGAATCGCGCCACACTTATGACGAAGAGGCTACAAGACGGTAGGAAATGTTCCCTTCTTTCATGATCTATGCCATTCGATGAAAAGTATCCCTATCCTTCTAATTCATGCTATTCGTGATTGTAAATCATGGCTCCCCGAAGAGTGAATAGTAGGAGGAATGGGAATGGTGAAGGCCACGAGGATGGCAACGGGAACGGGCACCAACAGGCCCCACCAGTTCAGGAGCACCAGGCACCGGAGCCAATTGCCCATGCTAAGTTTGGGGCAGCTATTTAGATGCTCGCGCAGGTCTTGATGGCTCAGATCAATCAACAGGCGGTTGCGCATGTTCCGCAAAATGGCAATGCAGCGGCAGCTTGAGTCAGAGACTTCTTGAGAATGGACCCATCAGAGTTCCTAGATTCAAAAGTAGATGAGGACCCGCATGAGTTCATAGATAAGGTTGTGAAGATCACATAACTCATGGGGGTGAATGGAGTTGAGTGCACGGAGTTGGCCTCATACCAGTTGAAAGGGGTCGCGCACATATGGTTTCGCTAATGGAGGGATAGTAGGGCCGTCGGAGCAGGTCCTGTCACATGGGAAAAGTTCCATATTACATTCCTAGATTGGTTCTTCCCTCACGAGATGAGGGAGCTAATGGTAGCTGAGTTCTTAAATCTAAAACAAGGGAGGATGACAGTGAAGGAGTATGCCCTTGAGTTCACTCGTCTATCAAAGTACGCCCCAAAGTTAGTAGCCAATTAGAGGGTGCTAGTGAGCAGATTCGTTCATGGAGTGGCGGGCTATTTGGACAAGGATTGAAGGACTACCATGCTCCATTAGGGTATAACTTCCCTCGGATAGTTTTGTATGCACAGTAGATAGAGGTGACGCATATGAGAGAGAGGGAGGCCAAGAGGGCCAGGACTGATAATTATGGATTTTATCTGCCGAGGTCAGGTTGTGGGCACTGACAGCAGACCCACCAGAGGCCTTCCCAGCATCTTCAGCATTGAGTGTGCCATTTTGGCATAGGCACGATCAAAGGGCGCAAGCATCAGGTTGTAAGGGTCAAAGTAGCAGACCTGCAAATTCTAGCATCCCAGCTTGCCGCAGATGTGGTCGGGAGCACATGGGCCAGTGCTTAGCATGTATAGGTGCTTGTTTCGAGTGTAGGACGCCCGGACACATGCTTAGAGATTTCCCAACAGCGAGATAGGATCATGATGAGGGTCGAGGCCCAGCTTTTAGTACAGCAACCCCTCCCGCACGCTTAGCACATCAAGGGGCATCCACCAGTGCAAGTGGCGGTCAGCGCTAGAAAAAATTCTATGCCTTAGTATCCCGCCAGGAGCAGGAGGTTTCCTCGAATGTCGTCACTGGTATATTACGAGTTTTCCATCTTAATTTTTATGCTTTGTTAGATCCGGGGGCTACCTTGTCTTTTGTGACACCTTATGTGGCCAATAGCTTCAGAGTCAATCCCAAAGTCTTGTCAAAACCCTTCTGAGTTTCTACTCCGGTAGGTGGTCAAATTATAGCTAGATGGGTGTATAGAAGTTGCCCCATCTCATTCCTTCAGAAAGTCACCTTATCAAATTTAATAGAGTTAGCCATGACTGATTTTGACGTTATCCTCGACATGGATTGGCTATTTGCATGTTATGCCTTAGTTAATTGTAGAACCCGGGCAGTAGAGTTCAGATTTTTGGGTGAGCCAGTCATATAGTGGAAGAGTAGTTCAGTTATGCCTGTAGGTCATTTCATTTCCTACATTAAGGCCAGAAAGATGATTTACAATGGTTGTGTGTACCATGTAGTTAGGGTTAAGGATGTTGAGTCCGAGACTCAGACTATCCAGTTAGTTCTAGTAGTATGTGAGTATCGGGAAGTATTTCTAGATGATTTACCGGGAATCCCTCCCGAGCAGAAGATTGATTTTGATATTGACCTTCATCCCGATACGCAACCTATATCTATTCCTCCCTACAGAATAGCTCCAGACGAGCTAAAGGAGTTGAAAGAATAGTTGAAGGACCTGTTAGATAAGGGTTTCATTAGACCAAGATAGTCTCCATGGAGTGCACCTGTTCTCTTTGTCTGAAAGAAAGATAGCTCTCTCCGTATGTGTATAGATTATCGGTAATTGAACAAGGTCACCGTCAAGAACAGGTATCCTTTACCCAGGATTGATGATTTATTTGACTAGCTTTAGGGTGCCAGGTGTTTCTTGAAGATAGATCTTAGATCCGGGTATCATCAACTCAGAATTCGGGAGAGTGACATCCCAAAGACAGCCTTCAGGATGAGGTATGGTCATTATGAGTTTGTTGTTATGTCTTTTGGACTAATGAATTCTCTTGCAGCTTTTATGGACTTGATGAACAGGGCGTTCAATCCATACCTGGATATGTTCGTGATTGTGTTTATTGATATCTTGATATACTCTCGAAGCGAGGAGGAGCATGTCGCTCATTTGAGGATAGTGCTTCAGACTCTCAAGGATCATCAATTATATGCCAAATTCAGCAAGTAAGAGTTTTGGTTGAACTCCGTACCATTTTTAGGCCATGTGGTATTAAGTGAGGGCATAAAGCTGGACTCTCAGAAAATAGAAGCGGTGAAGAATTGGACTAGACCGGTGAATCCTTCAAATATTTGGAGCTTCTTGGGTTTAGCTGGTTACTATCGGAGTGTTTTTGAAGGTTTCTCATCGATTGCAGCACCTTTGACCAAATTGACCCAGAAGAAGGTGAAATTCAAATGGTTAGAGGCTTGTGAAAAGAGCTTCCAAGAGTTAAAGACTCGACTTACATCAGCACCGATTTTAACACTACCGGAGGGTACCGATGGATCTTGGTGTATTGTGAAGCTTCAAGGATCAGACTTGGGTGTGTATTGATGCAGCACGGGAAAGTTATAGCATATGCCTCTAGACAGTTGAAGGTCCATGAAAAGAATTACCCGACCCACGATCTTGAATTGGTCATGGTGGTATTCGCCTTGAAGATATGGAGACATTATCTGTATGGGGTTCGCGTGGATGTGTTTACGGACCATAAGAGTTTGCACGATATGTTTACCCAGAAGGATCTCAATCTTTGGCAAAGGAAGTGGTTGGAGCTACACAAGGACTATGATATGAGTGTCCTTTATCATCCGGGTAAGGTCAATGTAGTAGTAGAAGAACTTAGTAGACTATATATGGAAAGTGTGTCTCGTGTGGATGAGGGGAAGAAGGAGCTAGTGAAAAATGTGCATCGGCTGGCAAGGTTGGGAGTTAGGTTGGTTGACTCGACTGATGGTGGTGGTGTTGTTCAGAATGGATCAGAATCATCTTTGGTGACTGATGTCAAAGCTAGACAAGATGAGGATCCAATTTCGGTAAAGTTGAAGGAAGTCGTTCAAAATCAAAAGGTAGAGGTCTTCTCCCAAAGGGGAGATGGTGTGCTCCGATACTAGAATCGCCTATATGTTTTGGATGTCGATGATTTGAGGAGCCAGATGTTGTACGAGGCTCATGGATCCAGGTATTTTATCCATCCAGGTGCCACCAAGATGTACCGTGACTTACGGGAAATCTATTGGTGGAATGGCATGAAGAAGGACATCACAGAATTTGTGGCTAAGTGTCCAAATTGTAAACAGGTGAAAGTCGAGCATCAGAAGCTAGGAAGTGTGCTTCAGGACGTCAGTATTCCTACTTGAAAGTGGGAAGAAATTAATATGGACTTCATCGCAGGTTTACCTTGCACTCGTAGACAATATGACTCCATTTTGTATTGTAGTAGATAGGTTGACCAAGGCTACTCATTTTCTACTGATCAAAACCACGGATTCGATGGAGGATTATGCTAAACTATATATCTGAGAGTTAGTTCGATTGCATGGAGTGCCCTTGTCCATTATTTCAGATAGAGTACTCAATTTACCCCTTAGTTTTGGAGGTCGTTTCAAAAAGGACTTGGTACACAGGTTAAGCTCAGCACAGCATTTCACCCGCAAATGGATGGTCAAGTAGAGAGGAAAATTCAGACTCTCGAGGACATGTTGAGGGCATGCGTAATTGACTTTAAAGGTAGTTGGGATGATCAATTTCCTCTTATCGAGTTTATATATAATAATAGCTACCATTCCAGCATTTAGATGGCTCAAATTGAGGCTCTCGATGGGCGAAATTGTAGATCGCCCATTGGTTGGTTCGAAGTTGGTGAAGCTGCGATGATAGGACCAGATTCAGTCCATGAGGATATGGAGAAGGTTCACCTTATACGGGACAGGTTGAAAACAGCTCAAAGTCGCCAAAAGTCCTATACTGATGTGAGCAGGAGGGAGCTCGAGTTTGAAGTGGATGATTAGGTGTTTTTGAAGGTATCTCCCATGAAGGGAGTGATGCAGTTTGGAAAGAAAGGAAAACTCAGCCCTCCTTATGTTGGTCCCTACTGGATTGTAAAACGGTTTGGCAAGGTGGCATATGAATTGGAGTTTCCCTCAGAATTATCTTCTGTTCATCCTATGTTCCATGTATCGCTCTTAAAGAAGTGTCTAGGTGATCCATCTCTAGATGTCCCGGTGGACAGCGTTGGTGTGAAAGACAGCCTTAGTTATAAGGAGGTTCTGGTGGAAATACTGGATCGTCAGGTTCAAAGGCTAAGGAACAAGGAAGTAGCTTCAGTTAAAGTGTTATAGAGGAATTAGCATGTTGAGGGAGCTACGTAGGATGCCGAAGCGCATATGATGGCTAGATACCCACATTTATTCTCTACCGATTTAGTTCCAGTTTGAGGTATCAGTTTTTCCCTAAAACTCTATTTAGTTTTCATGTTCAGTACATGTGCCCAAGTTTCTTTTATGTATATGGATGTATGTATGATTCGTGAATTTAGTTCAGCTATATAGTTTGAATCGCAGGTAGTCATTCCGTCAGCTTCCAGCTTAAATGATCAATATTTGAATATGATGATTGCACTTCTCTTTTTTCTGCATAGTTTCCAACATTCAAGGATGAATGTTCCTAAGGGGGAGATATTGTTATACCCCGAAAACCCAAAGATCAGACCTGGGAGTTGAAGTAGAGAAAAAAACTTAAAAACTAGCATCAAGCATAAAACAGGTTGTGAGGTGACCAGTCGGAGCAGCCTCCAAGTCATGATATGAATCGTGTTGAGGTTCAAGAGGTGAATCTAAAATTTATAAAGTTGACTCCACACGGACATGACCACGAGTCGTGGTCAGGGCCCACGGCTCGTTAGTCAGTTGTGGGCAGTAGTGGCTAAGAAAAATAAAAGAAAGAGGTAGTGTACCTAATGGAAGGACCCCATGAGTCGTGGCCAGTCCCCACGATCCATGGGATGAGTCGTGGTCAGCGGATGGAGATTATTTGAAAATCATAGGCAATGTACCTGATAAGTGGTGACCATGAGTCGTGGTCTCCAGGTAAAGAGTCGTTATGTCTCCCGTTACGACCCCAAAAGACTTGAAAAACAGTGAACTTGACGGACGACTCCACGAGTCATGGCCCTTGATGACGAGTCATTAGGTCCCTCATTGGGACCAACTGGCAATTATTTTTTGCGAATTTAGTAAGGGCTATTTTGGAATTCCTAAGCTCCTAAAGTCTAAACTACATCATTTTGAGTTTTGAATGATGACTTTTAAAGGGGTTAAGTTCATTTTAGGCCATATTCCTTCTTGCATGAAAGAGTGATAGTCTAAAGAGGTGATCAAGGCAATCCCTTCAAGGTGTTCATCAATATCTCTTGGGGAATCAAGGAAGTGTAAGAATCAGCTACCATCAGGTATGTAGGGTTATGAATGGGTGAATCATTTCACACCCACGCCCAATCCCTCTCTAAATCATGAATTTTCTATGCCTAATCTATGGGGTTTTTGTTTTACCCAATGCATGAATTTCCTAATTCTCTACATGGGTATGATCTGAATATGTTTTTACTATTGAATTATGATTTATGGGCAAATTTTATATTGTTTCAATCAAAATCATGTTTCTAGTTTTATGAATTAAAAAGCCCATTGATGAGAAGTTCATGAAAGATAAGATTTGTGATGAATGTATGATGATGATGAGATATTACGTTGAAAAGCATGTTCTCAAGCTACCCAATTTTATAATCATGTTTTCGATATGAATTGAGTACTTTCAAGCATGATGAAGCATTGGGCAGTGCCCAAATGCTCAAGTATGATTTATGATTTTCGAAATTAAGCTTACCACATGGTTTTGGAGAAAAGACTCCTAATTATTTTTCAGTTTGTGGTATGGTTTGAGTTAAAGCTTCTCATATGCATAATTTCATCTTTGAGATGTATTTGATTTATGAGCTTCGTCAAAAGATGTTAAGCTTTGTTGAAAAATGATGGAGAGCATATGCATGTTTTTGGGAGCAGTGTATAGCGTCGATGTTATGCCCCAGAAGCCCGAAGATTAGACCCGGGAGTTTAAATGGAGAAAACTGAAAATTTTACACCAAGTCATAGAACAAGTCATTTTTTGACTCGTGGTGAAGGACTCGATTGAGTAGAAGGAAGTAGTGGAAGTGGGTCCTCACTCGTGGTCATGCCCCACGACTCGTTAGGTCAATCGTGGCCAAGTGAATTATGAAGGGGAAAAGTGTAAGGCAGTGGACGTAACGGATAGACCCCACGAATCATGGTCAGACACCATGACTCATGGGGAGGGTCGTGATCAGCAGGATAGGGTTTATTTGAAATCAGGACAGTGAGGGTGACGAGTGGTGACCACGAGTCGTGGTCACTTCTGATGACTCGTGAAGTTCCCCGTGACGAGCCCAGGAGATCTGATAGACAGTGTACCTAACAACTGAGGTGACAACTCTTGGGTGGTGGTAACGACTCGTTAGGTCCCTCGTGGGGACTGACAAGGAGTTAATTCATGCGAAATTATAAGGGTATTCTTATCATTCCTATGCTCTAAGACCTAAACTACGTCATTTTATGTATTTTTCTGAGTATGTTAAGATAGGCTAAGTCCTCCCTTACCTATTCATTCTCATGCATGCAAAATTAAGAGAATTCTAGATAGAGCAAGCATAGATTCAAGCTCTTCCCTAACAATTCATTCTTGGGCATTCAAGAACTCTAGAATCTGATCTTACCCAGGTATGTGGGGATATGAATGGGTGTTTCCATTCACACCCATGCCCATTCTCTATTAATTTATGAAATCTATCAAGACTCTCATGGGGTTTTGAATTCAACTTTGTGAAAATTTAATGATTTGCTAATGGGCTTTTATGATTCATTATTTACATCCTATCTTATGGATTTTGATCAGGTTTTACAATTTATTTTACTTATAAGATTATTGATTTCAAATTCTACCAAATTAAGTCTAATTATGCATGATCTATCATGAATTGATTTATCTATTTATGATGTTGGCCGACTAAAGGGCATTTGATTCTTGGCTAATCGTGTTTAATGGAGATCAATGAATGATGAATGTTTATTTTAGCCATGAATCTACATAAATGATGTTATGATTTATGTATGAGCCTATATGCATTTTTGTGGGAGCCGTGTCTAGCACCGAGCAGCCCGACGTTCAAAGGACTACGTCGGTGTATCATAACCACGTGCCACCGTGGGTCTATAATGATACATTACAATGATAATGATCCCCTCTTTTCGTGATATCACATAATGCACGTCCCTTGCCTAGAAAGCCAGAGGCGACTCTGCTCACTTAAGTGAGATAGTTGGGGCATCATGAAAGGCTCTACCATGATGGTGTCGGTTATGACGAGTCCTTCCATTGTTCTGCATGTTTTATGCATTCTTATGTTCATGATATTGGCTCAAGTGATGATTTGCTAAAGTCTCTCTTATGATTATGAAAATGAATGATTATGAATGATTTGAAAACTTTGAGCCTTATGTTACGTCAATATATTTATGATATGATCATGATGTTTTAAGAGTTTCATGTATTTTAAATGTCTGTTTTACTTACCTCGCAAACTCGGTACATTTCACGTACTGACCGCATACTTTCTATGTTGTATCGTCTCATGATACAGGACCCGGCTCTCAGGTTCATCCTCATCTTTAGATCATCTCATAGTTCGCTCTCAGCTTTGTTGGTGAGTCCTCCTATTCTGAGGGCCGTTGATTAGACGTTTATGTTATTCTATGTTACAGTATTTGGCCGGGTTAGTTGGGGGAGTTGTCCCATCAACCCATCTTATACAGTAGAGGCATTCAGACTGTATGTAGTACTCAATTTATGTGTATGTCTGGTGTTTTCGAATGTTATGACATGTTATGTTACGTTTATGTTTTCGCTATGTCTTATGTTCAGTCTTCCGTTTAAAGTAAATGAAGTGGATGTATGCTTATGCCATGGGTCGAGTTGGGGCCTTTCGAGGTTTCTTATCCTGTGTTACAATCCGGATCTACATTCGGGTCAGGAGAAACTTGGTATCAGAGCCATAGGTTTGAAGTTTCCTAGGGTGTCTAAAAGCCGAATTACGTAGAGTCTTTTTCATGGGTGTGAAGCGCGCCACACTTATAATGAAGAGGCTACGAGACGTTTAGGAAATGTTCCATTCTTTCGTGATCTATGTCATGCAATGAAAAGTCCTTCTATTCTTCTAATTCGTGCTATTCGCTATTGAAGAATCATGACTCCTCGAAGAATGAACAGAAGGAGGAATTGAGATGGTGACGGCCACGAGGATGGCAATGGTCATAGGCATCAGCAAGCCCCACCAGTTCAGGAGCCCCAGGCACCGAAGCCAGCTGACCATGCTGAGTTCCGGGCCGCTATTCAGATGCTTGCGCAGGCCTTGACCACTTAGGTCAATCAGCAGGCCATTGAGCATGTTGCGCAGAATAGCAACGCAGCAACGGCTAGAGTCAGAGACTTTTTGAGCATGAAACCGCTGGAGTTCCTTGGGTCCAATGTAGATGAGGACCCACATGAGTTCGTAGAAGATATTTTCAGGATCACCCAAGTCATGGGGGTGAATGGAGTTGAGTGCGTCGAGTTGGCCTCTTATCAGTTAAAAGGGGTTGTGCATATCTGGTTTTGCTAATGGAAAGATAGCAGGGTCACAGGGGTAGGTTCGGTCACTTGGGAAGAGTTCCATGTTACATTTCTAGACCGGTTCTTCCCTCGTGAGATGAGGGAGCTGAAGAAAGCTGAGTTCGTTAATTTGAAGCAAGGGAGAATGACTGTACAAGAGTATGCCCTTGAGTTCACATGCCTATTAAAATATGCCTCAGAGCTTGGTAGCCGATTAGAGGATGTGGGTGAGTAGATTTGTCCATGGAGTAGCGGGTTATTTGGATAAGGATTGCAGGACTGCCATGCTTCACTAGGATATGGACTTTCCTCGCATAGTACTATACGTCCAGCAGATGGAGGTGCCTCATGCAAGGGAGAGGGAGGAAAAGAGGGCTCAGACAGATAGCCGTGGGTTTACTCTTCAGAGATCCAGCGATGTTCACCGCCCTCAGTTTCAGCAGCTTTCACTAGCTCCAGCACCATCATCATCTAGTATTCCATCCAGACCCAAGGGTGATCATAAGAGCAGGGCTTCAGGATCAAGGGCCCAGCAAATCGTAACTCCGTCGAGCTAAAGTTGTTGGAATTACTCCAAACTAGTGTCAATATGATCACAGGCTTTAAGTAAGCATTTCTCCCTTCTAGACAATTGAGAAATAACGGGTTTTTGACCATGTTCTGTTAAGTTGAAATATAGTTAATATTGATATATAAAGTTTCCCTTTTCGCCGAATTTAGTATTAAAACTAGTCCTCTTCTCCCAGTAACACGTTTTTAGTTGGGAAGAGCTGTTGAATATGAATTGGAACTTACCAGCTAATCAGAAACCAGCGATTGAGGTATGTTAAGACAGTTTCCTTCGGCAAGTTAGTTTTTATAGCATTATAATTCAGTTTAAATTTTGATAAGACAATCAGAAGTACGTTAATCATGAATAGTTGTTATTATTAGCTGAAACTAGTAATCCACTTATTGTTTGGGATTTGGTTTGCCTATAACCCTTCATAACCGACCCCAGGGTTATTAGCTGTGTCGACGCCTGCTAAGGGCGAGATGATGTCACTACAGAAAGAGTGGCATGTCATCAGCGAGGGATGAAGATGGGGTCCCAAGTCCTCATAGAGTCCATTCCATGGCTGGATTATTATACATATGCCGTATCAACACTACACCCCTGACTAGCCTAGTGCTCGGGGTGCAGATATCAGAAGTCCACTGGACTCAGACACAGCTACAGTCAGGAGTCGAGCGGGCTTAGTTGTAGACCCAGTGGACTGGCAGGACGGCTATAGTTACCAGTATGACCCATTGTGAACTTGATAGGGGTATATAAATTGGTGTGTACTCACTAGGGCTTATGGGAGCCCCAGGTGGGTTGTTCTATGCTGGTTGTACCTTCCGGTTTATGGGGGCCAGATAAGGTTCTTGTTTTCATTAGTTATTAATTGACTAGATGATAGAGAACCCAGCAATTTAGGTATGACTTCTATTCCTTTTCTTTCAGTCATTTTCAGCTCTATCTCTTATATTCAGACATTTACAGTTATTGACTTACATACTCGATACATGTTGTACTGACGCCCTGTCTAGGGCAGTGCATTACTTCCCTGCAGGTGCGGATAGACGAAGAGCAGGTCCCTCATAGCTTTCAGCCAGCACCATTAGAGCAGTTAGCTCCTTTCTTCCGGAGCTTGTAGATAGAAGGTTTACCTCTTTTGATTGTACAATTTATGGGTAGGTCGAGGCCCTGTCCCGACCATCATATTACTCTTAGAGGCTTGTAGATTGTTTCTATTTCCCTGTGGTTAGTTGTTATTGGTCGTGTGGGGCCTATATGTGCTTTAGTTTATGAGGCCGTATGGGTCCTTGTTTTGCTGTCAGTTTAGTGGCCTTGTCGAGCATAGTTTAGTTTAGCATTAGATTTACTTTACATTCATAACTAGACATCATGGTGATCTTGTCAGCCTGCATAGGATTCCCTGTTATTATTTGTTTCTGGTTAGCTATTTTCCTTTAAAGGTTGCTATAAGTCCTTGTTGGCCGGAGGTTGTATTTACAGCCGAGACATAGCCCACCATTTTCTTTATTTGGGAAGTAAGCCTGCACCAGAAGTGCTTAGGCTCAATCAGTTCAGATTCTAGTAGGGCACCAGGTGCCAGTTATGCCTCCCAAGGTGGGGCGTGACATATGTTCCCCATGGGTTCATAACTGCTTTGGGTATACACTCGAGATCATCACCAGTACTTACTTATAGAACTGATAACTTAGGTTCATTCAAATGACCGACGAGTCCCTATTGAATGACTATACTCAATTACTCGACCAAGTCTCATGAGTTGTTTCAAACTATCCGTTATCACTATGTTCCAGATTTAACTATTTTGCGACCACAGCTCCAGTTAATACAATGATCATCAAGATCAAGGCTCCGTTGTAATTCTCTTTTCCTAATCTCTACCTCTTAGACCTAAGAAAGTAAAGAATTCAGGAATGTACTAAAGTTGCGCACCGTTAAGAAATGTTTAAGCATGAAGAAAATACAATATAAGTGTTTGTATTGGTTTTAAAATTACTTTGTGCAACCCTAGCTTGTTAATCCACCATGGTTCCCACAACCCTAGCTATGGAGGTTTTAGCCTCTCATAGTTGAAAGGTTGTGAATTGCATTCATGATTAAAAACATAAATCAATACTTACAAATATGAATGAGAAAAACACTTCCTATAATTAATCAGCAAAATCTTGAAGAACAATTAGCAAGAACAAGAAGAATTCAAGAAATGGTTGATCACAATTCAAATCAACTCAATTCTCTCTTTCTCTCCTCAAAATCTCTGCTCTGATTGATCACTCCTAAAAATAAAACCTAAAACGTATTTATACATACACAAGAATCCTTTTCCTAGGCTAACAGGGTGAATTTCCATATCTGGTACCACCTACATCATGATTCCACCTACGATCCATAGCACGATCATACGGCCCGTAGCATCCTGTCGTACCTTGCATGACTGGCTAAATTTTGGCTAAGTGTTAGATCCTGGTACGACTCGTACCTCCATCTTACAATCTGTACTAAGCTCCCGTGGCTTGACTCTGAGATTTTGAAATATTTTTGAAGTTCATCACGACCGCCATGGTATGACTCATACTTCATTCCACGGTTCGTACTTCCTTTCCGTAGCAAGAGTCATCCTCTTATGCAAATCTTCTGAATCTTTTCACAACTTCATCACCACGACTCGTACAAGCTTGGTATGACTCATACTGAGACTCATGTATTGTATCTCTTCAACATTAGCCTTCTGCAACTTTTCACGGCTAACAGTACGACTCGTAGGACCTTCCTACGGCTCGTACTGTGGACTGCAATCTTAGCCTATTTTGCACACTTCAGGCTATCTTTTGCATTTTTCAGCTCTAACACCAATTTATCCTGTAACCAAAGGAAAAGTGACTTATATCAACATAAATACACCTAAGTCCATTCTATTTCTTAGTTTTGAGTGTCGAAAGTGTTGTAAATCCACAGCACATCAACACCCTCAACTTAAGACTTTTGCATGTCCTCAGGCAAATGAAAGGAAAACTAAACACGACGCTCAACTAGAAAATAGATTTAAGATACTACAGGCAATACTTCAACAAAGCTTGCACTTTCTATACAAACTAGATTGACCCTTTCTCATGGAACAACATCAGCTAATGCGTGAAAGCAACCTCAAAACATCATAAACATGGATCAAGACATGTCCTTTAGCTATCAACAGGCAATCAAGTCATCGCTAATGTTTTTCATACAGATCAATGGTAAACGCAAACATAATCCATGTACCCTCACACAAATGAAGTCCCCACTAAGATATGGAATGTCAAGCATAGACTGGGACTTAACAAGTAAGGCACTCACTCTCACAAAGAAGTTACAAGTATTATGTGTCAGATACCATAGGCTTGCCTTTATTTTCTCTGCTTTGGTTTATCAGATGGTCGAGTTAGGATCACTATATGACTTGGTATGGATTGTAATATAGGCTTAGGACTGGACATGATAAAGATGAAAGATTTTATAAGTGACTATCCCTTCCTTGGCACTGCATACATTGGCTACACCATTCACCTATTTCACCCTTTATTCTTTCATTCCCTTTTTCTTCCCTTTTCACTTCTCTTTGTACACATTTGCATAGGTGTGGCGAGTTTTTTACTTTTTCATCATTTTCATTTTCTTTTGAAATTTCTTTTTCAAGATTCTCAATATTTTTCATCTCTTCTCTTTTCACCACACCGCACCTCATTTTTCACCATTTCTTTTCTCTTTCTCTTCCTTTCTTCCATTCCCACCATTTGCGCACCCCTACTATAGCCACCCTCAACTTAATCATTTTTCTTATGTTGAGGTTCACAATATCCAAGGTACATGAACAAAATACCGAACAAAGTACTATACCTCATTCACACATGGTACATGAACTATTTTCACCTCACCTGTCTAGTTTATACATGGCTTAACAAGACTACTCATATTAATAAACTAAATGACATCAAAAGATCCACAAAAATCATGCATGTTGTCACAAATACATAGCTACTGCATTAAAAAATTTTAAATAGGGTCAATTTTTTCAAAAACCAAGGCTAGTGCATTTTTATTGGCTGAGTATTCCTAAGTTACTTTCTAATTAAACAAAAATCACTAGCTAAAAAAATAAAAATCCTACACATGCCAGTTTTACTAGATAGCATGTCTGAGGAAAAAGAAACACGGCAAGAAAAACTGTCAGATGAATCAAAAATCCCAAAAAATCACAAGTACACCCCCTCCCCTTTTTTGAAAAGTAAGCTTTGTCCCCGAAGCATGAACTATAAAGAGAGCATACTAGTGGCACACTAGGCGCTCCTGTCATCTTGCGGAGGTGGTACCTCCACTGTCCTAGTGGCGCTAGCGGTGGCCGGTGCGCTTAATGGTGTGTCGATAGGGGGAGTAGTCCCCCCCCTCCTCAGTAATCGTGGCTGCTTTGACGGCCTCTGTAACTTTTAGGGCTGAATGTGGGTCTCCCGAAGGGTCACAGCTACTGGCAAGCTCGGGTTGAGCTATGATGGAGCTTCTTGCTCCTCTAGCTCTCTCATGCAGCTCAGACATATATGTGTCATGAGTCCGCATGCTCTCTGCTCTGGCTCGCTTGCGCTCTTTCCTCTCCTTCTTCCTTCTCCTTTTCGGACTCTCCTCTCTAACATCCTCAGCAGCTCTTTTCTTACATTTGTCAACAGCGGTAGTCGGCTCATAATATGCCGCCAAATCAATCTCCTCATCAGGCTCGGCATCTAGATCCAGAAGAGTGGGGGCTGCTAAAACTGTTGGTTGTGGTGATGACAACTCAACTACTTGGCTCTGAAGAGCCCCCAACTCCGCATGGAGACTGTTGGTTGTTCGGTGTTTTTGCTTTGGGTATAAAGCTACACGCAAGTGCACGTGGTCGAACAAGTAGTAAAGTGGCTTAAGTAAGCCAAGTATCGATCCCACAGGGACTGGGATAAGGTAGCAATCTACTCAAGTGTACTATATTTTAACTCTAACAATGAAGACAACAGTGCAAAGAAGAGTTTGATATTTTGATCTCTAATTTTATCCTAAGTCTACAAAGATTATATAATTTGAGTCTGAACTATGAATGTGAGCATGTTGAGGTTAAACGAACATGTAAGGAAATAAATTATCGATATAAACTGGTTAACTTTTCCTCCGGTTGCTAGTCAAGAACTATTGCCAATGGATTAAAACTCTCGTATTTAACCCAACTTAAGAATCATTAACTGTCCACCTACATTTCTGTGATTAAACGAAATTCATGTTCTAGCCATACAAAACCGGTTCCTTAATTGACTAATACGACTTTCAGATATATTTCTATCCTGAAGGTAAATCAATTCTCAATTTTCCCAAACTAAGAAAAGATCATATCCTATTAATTCACAACTTTCCAATTTCTTGCTCTCTCGAGTGAAACCGAACTTTTTAGATATACATTAACATAGGCCACACATTAATGCAGTAAGAACAAGAATCAATAGAACAACCATGGAAGAAAAGATGAAAGACCAACTTAATCAACAATCACATTTCAATACCATTGTTATTAACCTCAGCAAGAAGAGGAATTAGCCACTCATTTGTGGATTAAACATCGTTAAATGAGTGTTAAACATACAAGCAATTGAATCAAAGAAGAAGGAGATAGAGAAAAACCCTGAGAATTTCGTCCCCTCAACTGCCTGTAACCCACGTTCTTGCTCCACCAAGTCAGAATTTCTAAAATAAAACCTAAGTGTGCTATTTATACTAGTGGGAATTTTTTCCAGAATAACAAGCAACATGTCACGGAGTGCATCGCGGAGCACTGCCTCCGTGACACGCCACTGACGCGGAGCCTCACTGGAAATTGACTGTCCAGGTAATAAGGCCCAACGCGGCACGGCGTGCAACGCGGGGCTAGGCCAACGTGCCACGGCCCCAATGCGCACCCACACTGGAATTTGGCCAAAAATTCCCTATCCAAGCAGAAGGCCTCCGCGATGGCAGCGTGACACGGCTCTATCGTGGAGCCCCTTTAATTTGTGTCGTCCAATGCTATGTCCTTTGCTACATCCGAGTCCAACCCCGATCTCTCCCAACACGCATTTTAGCTTCACAAAATTATATTTCACCTGCAAAATAACGCTAATCATGTTGGTTAGTATAAATTCACATTTTATTATAAATCACATGAGAATGTATAAACATTGATAGATAAACAAGGCTAAAATGACAAATTTGATTATGACTTGGGCATATAAATTTGCCCAAGATCACTTACCCCACACTTAAATCCTTGTTCGTCCCCGAACAACAATCTTACACCTCATGCACTTTACACCCCATCCTGGCTACTTTGGTTCGACAATTCAGGCTACGGCCATACCGATTATTCAATACAGCAAATCATCAAGAAAACACACATGGTCCTATCAATGCAATGACCTTCAACACATCAAGACCTCCTAGACTTAAGAATCGACTCTCAATATTGGCAAACTCATGCAAATCAGCTGATCAAGATATCCGACACGAAAGTTAATCTCTCATCAAGCATGTTCCCTCACAATGCAAGAGAATTTTCCCTTTTTTAATCACATGAACTCTAACGGTTACATGCAGGGGCATATAAACACACTTTCACTCTCTCTCCCAAAAGAATTCACATGCATCATGTCATGAACCATAGGCTTGCCCTTAGTGTATTACTCCACTAATATAAGGAAATGTGATGTAGGATCACGTAGGACTTTAACGGGTTGTAATGTAAGCCACGGAACTAGTAAATATTGGGCTAGCCAATAATAGCAACTAGCATCCTTAAGCACCTTTTCAATACATCCCATCAAACTCACGGGCATTGTTTCTTCCTTCATCCTCCCATTCTTGAAGTCTGTCTTTAGTTTGGCCCATATCTTTAAGCACACTTGACTCGATAATAAAGATTATTTAGACACCTTCATTATATTTTATTTATAACAAGTGCACCTTCAAGCTTTTCTTTCCTTTCATCACTCTGCTTTTCTTTTCTTTTCACCATTCTCACTCTTTGACACTTTGGGAGAATTATTTTCTCTTCTTAAGCGCTTAAGAGTTTTGGATCAAATTTACGGCTAATGAAAAGAAGGGGTTAAGCTCGGTTTACACATTTTGAAACAAGAAAAAAATAATAGGATAAAGGCTCAACGGGCTAACTAGGGTGTAGATTCAAGGTGGGTACAATAATGAAAAAGAGAAACTTTCGGTTAACACAAAGAAATGCCTACATCCTTTCCTACAATACACATCCTTTATTTCATTTCGTACACACACCAGGCAAGTTCTAGACACTTCACAATAGCATGGAATAAACAAAACCTCACTTCACACTTATTGCACATGCTCAATTCAAGACGTATTCACGGACTGTTCAATCAGCTAATCACAAGAATTCAAACATTAAGCCTCAATCACACTGAATCGACTCTATGGCCTAGGTATCTCAACATATTTATAAAGTTGCATGCTTTCATACGAATCACCTTTGCATTTCAAATATCATGTACGACACGCAACTAGAATTCCGTAACCATAAAGTAACTGCAGGTTTTGGGATGCAACCCACAAAAGAAAACAACTGAAAAATAAATGAAAACTCTACTCCTAACGACTACATGTCCCTTAAGACAGTCGTCATCCATCCATCATAGGGAACGGTCACTAACTAGGACTTCGGTTCAATGGGACCATTCTCGGTAAAAGAACCGAAAACAAACGCCGAGAAACCCAAGAATTGAAAAAAAAAATATTGATCATTTCGATGAAACAAAAATATGTAAAAAATCAGCTAGCAAAATATTTAGCAACACACAACAGTTTCACATTTAATTACAATACAGAACAAAAACTTCACAATCACAAATCACAGGGTCACAAAATTTTTCATCAGGCACAACAACAGAACAGAACATACACAACAACACAACCAGCACCTAACTACTCCCACCCCACACTTATCTCGAACACTGTCCCCAGTGTTCATAAAAATTAACATAGCACAAAAAAGATCAATGTTCAGCCAATTAAAATTTGCTTCGACTAAGGTTGGGTTAAGCCAGGCTACCCCACACTTAGTCCTTAGCCAAAATTACAACATTAAGGAAAGATCGTGCTTACTTACACAAACAAACAACAAAACATAACAAATATGCTTAGTGCCTTTGGAGAATTCGACGGTATATATTATATGTACTACTCAGGCTTCGTACAGCTAGCCACAATCATTACCATCGATAACATTTTATCCCATAGCACTTAGCAAGGAAAAACAAAAGAAAAATTAGCTACATGATCCTCTACAATTCACCCAATTGTTGCAAATTCCAATATTTCCTTCACCCGAGAATCCGTCGGTCTTTTAGCATAGTAACAGTTAGCACATCGACTCATCTCACTCAACATGTACAACCCAGCATGAATTTCACTAGTTCAACCAAATTTTTCCCTTTCAAACTCAAAGGCAAGCCCTAGCTATGATTTTATCAAAAATTCGATTAAACTATGTAATTAACGAGTTCAAGAAATCACAATGATACTCTGAACATCAATCAACAATAATTCAATTGAATGAAGCTTAATTTCTACTTAGGGCAAGTTTAGCTCATATCACATGTTCAATCTCGAAGAAAATCGACAAGAAATGAGATAGAATTGAAGAACATACCTTGAATTCGAAGAATTGATGAAAACTCGATGAAATTCTTGGCCTAAGTCCGTGTCACGTTGAGGGGGAAGGGGTTTTTGGGAGGGTGGTCACGGAAGATATGAAAAATGAGGAAAATGGAGGGGGAATCGGGGTTTAAAAGTGGGAAATTCGCGCGGGTCACCCGGCGACCCGGTGTGACCCGTCGCGATATACACTTCAACGTGTCACGGAGGGTAACGCGAAGCATGCCCTCCGTGACACGGAGCTGTCACGTGGGTGTTCTGGAATTTTAAGAATTCCAGATTTATACCTCAACGTGTCACGGAGGGTAACGCGGAGGCCCTCCTCCGTGACACGGAGCCATCGCCCTAGCTCACTGTTTTGCCACTTTTTATTATTTTTCATACCTTGAATTTTCCTTTGCGATCCCTTGCACATTTATCCTCCGGTCAACCTAAAATTCATCTTACGGCAAAAAATTGGTTAGAATTATAGGTTTTACTCAAAATAAAAATAAAAACAAAAATAAAAACTAAAAATTTTGTTGTTAATCAAGAAAAAAAAAGAAAAAAAAAGGAAATCTATTCACAATTTACAAAGAAAAATTTCACGGGTTGCCTCCCGTGCAGCGCCTAGTTTACCATCGCGGCTCGACGTCATTCAGCTCATTCATCTTCTAGGGTGACGGACGTTTTCTCTCGACCACCGTCCTCGCCCCAGTAATGCTTACATCGCTCCGGTGGTTTTCCCAATAACTCTCGTGAATCACTTATCTGCGCATCATCACCTCGATCAATCACGTTGATCACCGAGAGTTCCTCGTACACAGTTGAGAGCTTGGTGGCCTTGTACACATCGAACATTTCCACCTTGTCGTGTGCTCGCATGGTTAGCTGCCCTGCAGCTACATCAATCAGCGCTTTCCCGGTCGCCAAGAAAGGACGTCCCAAAATAAATGGGACTTCCGCGTCTGGCTCAAAATCCAGCACGACGAAATCCACCGAGAAGATAAGGGAGCCCACTTGCACCAACACATCCTCCACAATGCCATCAGGTCTAGCTAAGGACTGATCCGCTAGTTGCAAGATCACTGTTGTTGGTCTAATACTCCCTAGACCCAACTTCTTGAATACCGATGACGGCATCAAATTAATGCTCGCTCCCAAATCACATAATTCGCGAGCTCGGATACTCTGCCCAATTGTAATTTGTATAGTAAAGCTTCCAGGATCTTTGAGCTTTGTGGGAAAATGGTTTTGTATCCGGGAAGTGCACTTCTCCGTGAGAGCCACCGTAGCATACTCAGTCAACCAACTTTTGTTTGCCACGATGTCCTTAATGTACTTTGCATATTTCGGCACTCCCTGCAAAACATCAACAAGAGGTAAGTTAATATGTACCTGTTTCAGCACCTCCATGAATTTCTTAAAACACGCCTCCTCCTTGTGTTTCTTTAATCTTTGAGGGAAGGGGGGGGTCTTTCTGATTCAGCTCCCTTTTTCTTCCCCCTCTCATCACTTTTCTCCCTCTCAACTTCTACTGCTCCCAATTGTTGAGGTGGTCTTTCTGGTTCCACCTCTTTCAGCTGCAACCCACTCCTTATGGTCACCGCATTCACCTGCTTGGGATTGGGATCTGTGTCGCTCGGAAGTCCTCCTTTGGGCCTGGTATTTTGGGCTCCAGCAAATTGCCCTAATTGATATTCAAGTGCCTTAGTAGCTAACTGGTTGTTCTTTACCTCGGCTGCCAATTTCACATTGTCAGCCTGCAATTGAGCTTGGTTAGCTATCATTGTCTTGAACATCTCCTCAGTACTGGGTGATGGTGGTGGAGGAGGTGCATTGTTGTTTCTATATTGTGCCTGATAGTTCTGATGATTTCCTTGATTCCTCTGCGCCCCCTGACTCGAACTTTTCCCTTGATGGTTGTTTCTACCCTAAGAGAAATTCGGGTGATTCCTCCAGTTGGAATTGTAGCTGTTTCCATACTGTTGGTGGTTGTTCCTTTGTACATTTCCCACAAAGTTCACCGAGTCAGGATTTGCTCCACAACACTAAGCTGAGTGTTCGCTACTCCCACACACTTCACACCAAATCTGCTGCACTGCATTCACTGGGGCTTGAGTCTGGTTCATTGTCATGTTACTGAAGTGGGTGTTGAGTTGATTCTGTAAAGCAGCTATCTGTGCAGCAATAGCTGTAAAACCATCCACTTCTAGAACTCCTGCTGCTTTCCTTGTTCCTCCTCTTGACGAATCAGCATTCCACTCCGGATTGCCCTGCGAAATACGGTTTAACAAGGTATACAGCTCCTCATAAGTTTTCTCCAATGCTTGTCCCCCAGCTGTTGAGTCTAGCAAGATTTTTGTGTGGGGTTCCAAACCCTCTATAAAGGTGTGCACCAGCACATCATTGGATTGATGATGATGAGGACAATCCCACAACATGGACTTGAATCTCTCCCAAGCTTGATATAGATTCTCTCCCTCTCTCTGTTTAAAACTTAGAATTTGACTTCTAAGTCTTGCTGTTTTACCGGATGGAAAAAATCGTATCAAGAATTTCCTTGCAAGATCATCCCAAGTAGTAATAGAATTTGGTGGCTCAGCTTTCAACCACCTCTTGGCTTCTCCCAATAGTGAAAATGGGAACAATGTAAGCCTGACATAATCCGATGACACTCCAGTGGGAATGTAAGTGTCACTTATCTCCAAAAAATTTTGGAGATGCTGCTGTGGATCCTCATGAGGGAGACCTGTGAACTGCCCGCTGGTGTGCAGCAATTGCACCATGTTTTGCTTGAGCTCGAACCTCCCTCCTGGCTCAGGTTTGTGGATACTAGATGTGACATTGTTAGCATGTGGGATTGCCACCTCGCGAACCGGCATAGCTGCTACTTCCTCGGGCACTAACATTGCCCGTACTACTGGTGGATTCTGTTGTCTCTCCATAATTGTTTGTCTGAGCAACTGCAGCTTTCTCTCTAGAGCTTCTCTCCACCGGTGATGAAATAGTCTTTCAGGCTCTAAAGATGAGTCCACCAGCTCCTTGTCTCTTGCCAGTGTTCAGCAGTATTTCTACAAAATACAGGCTAAGACCAAGTTGTCAACACTAAGAAAAAAAATATAGTAAATTAACACTTAAGAAAAATTCACCAATTGCCAGTCCCCGGCAACGGCGCCAAAAACTTGTTCGGTGTTTTTTCTTTGGGTATAAAGCTACACGCAAGTGCACGTGGTCGAACAAGTAGTAAAGTGGCTTAAGTAAGCCAAGTATCGATCCCACAGGGACTGGGATAAGGTAGCAATCTACTCAACTGTACTATATTTTAACTCTAACAATGAAGACAACAGTGCAAAGAAGAGTTTGATATTTTGATATCTAATTTTATCCTAAGTCTACAAAGATTATATAATTTGAGTCTGAACTATGAATGTGAGCATGCTGAGGTTAAACGAACATTTAAGGAAATAAATTATCAATATAAATTGGTTAACTTTTCCTCCGGTTGCTAGTCAAGAACTATTGCCAATGGATTAAAACTCTCGTATTTAACCCAACTTAAGAATCATGAACCGTCCACCTACATTTCTGTGATTAAACGAAATTCATGTTCTAGCCATACAAAACCGGTTCCTTAATTGACTAATACGACTTTCAGGTATATTTCTATCCTGAAGGTAAATCAATTCTCAATTTTCCCAAACTAAGAAAAGATCATATCCTATTAATTTACAACTTTCCAATTTCTTGCTCTCTCGAGTGAAACCGGACTTTTTAGATATACATTAACATAGGCCACACATTAATGTAGTAAGAACAAGAATCAATAGAACAACCATGGAAGAAAATATGAAAAACCAACTTAATCAACAATCACATTTCAATACCATTGTTCTTAACCTCAGCAAGAAGAGGAATTAGCCACTCATTTGTGGATTAAACATCGTTAAATGAGTGTTAAACATACAAGCAATTGAATTAAAGAAGAAGGAGATAGAGAAAAACCCTGAGAATTCCGTCCCCTCAACTGCCTGTAACCCACGTTCTTGCTCCACCAAGTCAGAATTTCTAAAATAAAACCTAAGTGTGCTATTTATACTAGTGGGAATTTTTCCCGGAATAACAAGCAACGTGTCATGGAGTGCATCGTGGAGCACTGCCTCCGTGACACGCCACTGACGTGGAGCCTCACTGGAAATTTACTGTCCAGGTAATAAGGCCCAATGTTGCACAACGTGCAACGCGGGGCTAGGCCAACGTGCCACCGCCCCAACGCGCACCCACACTGGAATTTGGCCAAAAATTCCCTATAGAGGCAGAAGGCCTCCGCGATGGCAGCGTGACACGGCTCCATTGCGGAGCCCCTTTAATTTGTGCCGTCCAATGCTATGTCCTTTGCTACATCCGAGTCCAACCCCGATCTCTCCCAACACGCATTTTAGCTTCACAAAATTATATTTCACCTGCAAAACAATGCTAATCATGTTGGTTAGTATAAACTCACATTTTATTATAAATCATATGAGAATGTATAAACATTGATAGATAAACAAGGCTAAAATGAAAAATTTGAGTATCACTTGGGCATATAAATTTGCCCAAGATCACAGGTTTCTGTCTGCTTCGCCATCCTCACATTGAATCAACTTTTAAAACTATATAGGCAAGCATGTAGAGCCTAAGCTGCTTCCTCTATCTCTGACTTGACCCATGGTTTTACATTGTCCATCATGGCCTGAATCTTTCACTTCGCCATGGTCAACCATTTGGCCAGATTCTTGAGGAAGTCCTGTGGTACCAAAGTATACCCTGCTGGTGTCAGAGTCTGCAAGCTGGGTAGTGGTGCAGCTGAGGTGCTAGGAGATGACTCTAAATGACCGGCGTCTGTAGCTGGTGTCTCGCTCTACTCTTGTGTAATGGGGACATTCACCTGGGCGTCCCCTGCTGTCTAGGCTGCTGGAATTGCTGTGGCATCCTAAATCTGCTTTTCGGGTTAATCTCATCCCAGATAAGACCTATGTCTGCAATTCTCTGGCCTCTAATCAATCGCTCGTCACCTTGTGGAACTTCTACCTCCATACATAATCTGAATACAAGACTCTGGAATGGGATAATAGTTCTCACTCCCACCGCACGGTATCGTATCTCATCTGCTATGATCTCGGGATATTTATGGGGTAACAAGACATGAGGCATGCCACCAAAGCTTCTCTATCAGCACCCAATGTGTTGTCGTTGATCGTAGGTGTTAACCGATGGCGCACTAGTGTCCAGCAGGCTTTTGCTATGAAATTTAGTAAGTTCTTGGTCACTTGCTTTCCACCTGTAACCCGCTCAGCTTCTTCCTTGTTCTTAGCAATCACCCCTGCTAGCCGTTTCAGCTGCCTCTGTCGCTCCTGCATAGTCAGTTGTCTAATCTACTTCATTGCCTCCACCTTGTAATCGTACTCTGGCATCATCCTTGTAGGCATGAACTGTGGTCCGTACAACATTTGAGTGATGGTCCGCTCAGATATATCAACCTCTCGACCTTGGAACATAACACTCTCCAAATGAGGTTGGTCTTTTATCCTCTTCCCTTCCTTTGCTTTTACCTCCATAGTGGCCAAATAGTTGGCATAGAACTCCCGAACATGTCTTCTGTATACTATGCTAGAGTCTTGGCCATCCACTCAAAACGATAAAAGCTAAAAATCCACTTCATTTCCTCAACATCATTCAGTGAGTTTGTAAGGATATGCGGTTCTTCTTGGATAATCCTCATTGGTTTATTCTTGGCGGTGAGAGAGATACCTTGTCATAGATTTTTCTAGCTCCCAACACTCTCCACTGAATTGTACTGCTTTCTATGGGTGGGGTCTATTCTTGTGCAACTTTAGGAGCTTCCTCCTCTGATTCTTCACTGCCACTCTCTTCTCCACTTTGGGTCTCCCTGACCCTTCTTCAGCATTGGAGTCATTTCTCGACTTTTGTTGTTCCTCTATAACTCCCTCCTCATACTGGGGAGCTCGAGCGGATGTGGCAGTGGTTGCTTCAGCTTTGGCCTTTTTGTTAGCCCTAGTGGTTCTGTTTCCATCAGTGTCGGAGTTGTCTACTTGATACGCTTCGACTGAACCACTAGGTGAGTCTCCTGCCTTTTCAGACTCCGACTCAGTTATTTCATCAATCAGTGTCCTTCGGGATTTTGATTTATCGACTCTGCATTTGTATTTCGTTGTACCTATAGAGAAAGAAGTTAGCATTCCGTTTTTGAAAAAGAAGAATTAGACAGGAGATTTTCAGATTCTCATCACGGGGCATCACTATGGGTAGTACCATGATGGTACGACTCGTGAGAAGTCCCAGACTTATAGCCAAATTTTAGTACGAATCGTACCACAAAGGTACGATTCATACCTTGAGTCATCTGATGAAGCCCCTATGTTAGTATTTTTTTGAATTTTTCCACGACTCATGGTACGACCCATAGGTCGATTCCACGAGTTGTAGGAAAGGGTTTTTCTGCAACTTTGTTTAATTTGGTGGTAAGAGTGCTCAGTACGACTCATAGTAGCAACCTATGATCCATACTATGCCTCATACCACTTCCATATTTTCTTTTCTCAGTTTGCAAGGGTTCTCTTTTCACATATTTAGGTACTCAGATTTCCAACAGGTCTAGGCACATACTTAACTCAATTTAACCATGCTCAATCCTCCCCTTTTTGACCTACTACCCGTAACTCATTGTGTGTTTCAAGACCTAAGTTCATCAAAATTTTAGCATTTCTCCACTCAAAAAAAAACATTTCACCACACCCTGATCATTGTCTCTCTTTTCGAAGTCAATTTTCAAGCGTAGTGACCGACTCACAGGGGTTTTGGCACCATCACTCTTAGTATATGAATTTTGGCAATGTTTAATACAACATACTTACTTGATTGATGATTCATCAACTGGAAATCACCATATAGGTTTTTCAGAACTTGGGTTGAGCAAAAATTTTGCTCGATTGTTCAGTGATTTTGAGTTACGGGTGTGGGGAGGTAAGTTCAAGTCGTGATTTTGAGTTACAGGTATGGGGAGGTGAGTTCAAGTCATGATTTGGAGTGTTCTTAGCATGGGAGAGGGTGTTTGTGGGGTTTAAATAGGTAAGGGCAAATTTTAAAAGAATTTGGGTCAAGTCAGGTATTATTGCCATTGTTGACCCGTCACGACTTGTACCACGAGTCATAGGAAGTACCTACGACTCATCCCTTGGACTTATAAGTGACCCTGTTAAAGAAAACTTACCTGGCAACCTACAAATAGATCCTACGACTCGTACAACTGAGGTATGATCCGTAGGATGAATCGTAGGTTGAATCTTGTAGTTATTTTTTTCTGATCCTCACCACGACTACTGCTACGGCTCGTAGGATCCAATCACGAGTCGTACTGAGAGTCGTAGCAGCTGATGTTTCAGCCTCCTATTTTTAATTTCCCTGCACACTGAGCACACATTAGTTCAATAACTTGGGTTGCCTCCCAAGAAGCGCTTTATTTAACACACGGCAAAATGTAGGTGATCTTGGGCAGATTTTTATGCCCAAGTGATACTCAAAAGTATCATTTTTGCCTTGTTTATCTAGCAATGTGTATACATTTTCATGTAATTGGTAATAAAATGTGAATTTATACTAACCAACATGATTAGCATTGTTTTGTAGGTAAAATGTGATTTCGGGAAGCTAAAATGCATGTTGGATGATATCGGAGTTGGACTTGGATGCGAGCAAGGGAAAAAGCATTGGACTGCACAAATTAAAGGGGCTCCGCGATGAAGCCGTGTCACCCTGCCATCGCGGAGGCATTCTGCCTGGAGGGTGAAAAATTCATCAATTCCAGTGGAGGCTCGCGACAGCTCCGTGGCACGGTGGCAAGCCTCCGTGTTGCACGCCGTGCCATGTTGGTGCTTTATTCCCGGACCCCCAAATTCCAGTGAGGGTCCGCGTCCACGGCGTGTCACGGAGGCAGTGCTCCGTGATGCACTCCGTGACACGTTGCTTGTTATTCCGGGAAAAATTCCCACTAGTATAAATAGAACACTTAGGTTCATTTTTCATAATGCAGACTTGGTGGAGTAAGGACATGGGTTACAGGCAGTTGAGGGACGAAAAGTTCAGGGGTTTTTTCTCTCTTTCTTTCTTCTTTAACTCAATTGTTTGTATGATTAACACTTGTTTTAGGATGATTGATCCACAAATGAGTGGCTAATTCCCTTCCTTGCTGAGGTTATAAACACTTGTGATGAATTTTGATTATTAATTATCTGGTTTTTCATCTTTTTCTTCCATGTTGTTCTATTAATTATTTTTCTTACTGCATTGGTGTGTGGCCTACATTAATGTATATCTAAAAAGTCTGATTTCACTCGAGAGAGCACGAAATTGGAAAGTTGTGAATTAATAGGATATTGTTCTTTACTTGATTGGGGAAAATTGAGTTTTGATGTGCTTTCCTGATAGAAATATACTTGAAAGCTGTATTAGTCAATTTAGGAACCGGAATTGTATTGCTAGGTCATGAATTGCATTTGATCACAGAAATGTAGACGGATGGTTTATGATTCTTAAGTGAGATTAAATACGAGAGTTTTAATCTCTTGGCTAATGTTCTTGGCTAGCAACTAGAAGAAAAGATTAACCAATTTATGATGATAATCAAGTTCATTACATGTTCTTTAACCTCAGCAAGCTTTTATCCATAGTCCAAATTCAAAATAGATAATTGTTAGAAGTTTTAGTATAGAATTAGAAAACAAATTATTCACTTTTTGGTTACGTTGTTGTCAGCATATTTAGAAGTTAATTAAAATATAGTATAGTATACTTAAGCAAACTTCACTTAATCCGAGTCTCTGAGGGATCGATACTTGGCTTACTAAAGCCACTTAATACTTGTTCGACCACGTGCACTAGCGTGTCGGTTTAGATACCCAACGAACCACCAAACAAGTTTTTGGCGTCGTTGCCGGGGAGACTTGGCAATTGGTGAAATTGTTTTAAGTGTTAATTTACTGTATTTGTATTTTCTTTTCTTTAAGTGTTGACAACTTGGTCTTAGCCTGTATTTTGCAGACTTAATTGCTGTGAACACTGGCAAGAGACAAAGAGCTGGTGGAATCTTATATAGATCCTGAACGTATATTTCATAGTAAACGGAGAGAAGCTCTACAAAGGAAGCTGCAGTTGCTCAGACAGACCATTATGGAGCAACAAAATCCACCGGTTGTGAGGGCCGTGTTAGTGCCCGAAGAAGCAGCAGCAAGGCCGGTTCGCGAGGTGACAATCCCACATGCCAACAATGTTACATCCAGTATCCGCAAACCAGAGCCTGGAGGGAGATTTGAACTCAAGCAAAATATGGTGCAACTGTTGCACACAAGCGGGCAATTTACTGGTCTCCCTCATGAAGACCCACAACAGCATCTCCAAAACTTTTTGGAGATAAGTGACACTTATATACCCGCTGGAGTGTCACCTGATTATGTTCGGCTTACATTATTTCCGTTCTCATTACTCGGTGAAGCCAAGAGGTGGTTGAAAGCTGAGCCACCAAATTCTATTTCAACGTGGGATGATCTTGCACGAAAGTTCTTGATAAGGTTTTTTCCCTCTAGCAAAATAGCAAGACTTAGAAGTCAAATTCTAAGTTTCAAACAGAGGGAGGGAGAAAATTTATATCAAGCCTGGGAGAGATTTAAATCCATGTTGCGGGACTGTCCTCATCATCATCAGTCCAATGACGTGTTGGTGCACACATTTATTGAGGGTTTGGAACCCCACACCAAAATATTGCTAGATTCAGTAGCTGGAGGGCAAGCGCTGGAAAAGACTTATGAGGAGCTGTATACCTTGCTAAACCGGATTTCACAGGGCAATCCAGAATGGAATGCTGATTCATCACGAGGTGGAACAAGGAAAGCAGCAGGAGTGTTTGAACTGGATGGATTTACAGCTATCGCTGCATAGATAGCTGCCTTGCAAAATCAATTGAAAAACCACTTCAGCAACATGACTTTGAACCAGCCGTTAGCTCCAGTTAATGCAGTCCAGCAATTGTGGTGTGAAGTGTGTGGAAGCAGTGAGCACTCAGCTGAGTGTTGTGGAGCAAATCCTGATTCGGTAAACTTTGTGGGTAATGCACAAAGAAATCACCAGCAGTATGGTAGTGGCTACAATTCAAATTGAAGGAATCATCCAAATTTTTCATGGGGTAGCAACAACCATCAAGGCCAAAGTTTGGGTCAGGGTATGCAAAGGAATCAAGGAGGGCAACAAAACTACCAATCTCAATTCAGAAATAACAATGCACCTCCTACACCACCATCACCCAGCATTGAGGAGATGTTCAAGACCATGATCGCTAACCAAGCGCAATTGCAAGCTGACTATGTTAAATTGGCAGCCGAAGTGAAAAATAACCAGTTAGCGACCAAGGCTCTTGAGTATCAATTTGGGCAATTTGCTAGTGCCCAAAATACAAGGCCCAGAGGAGGACTGCCGAGCGACACGGATCCGAATCCGAAGCAGGTAAATGCAGTGACCACAAGGAGTGATTTGCAGCTGAAGGAGGTGGAACCAGAAAGACCACCTCAAAATTCTGGAGCAGCAGAAGTTGAGGGAGAGCTAAGTTCAGAAAGGGGGAAGACCAAAGAAGCTGAATCAGAAAGACCTCCACCCCCGTTCCCTCAACGACTCAAGAAACACAAGGAGGAGGTGTGTTTCAAGAAATTCATGGAGGTGCTTAAACAGGTACATGTTAACTTACCTCTTGTTGATGTCTTGCAGGGAGTGCCGAAATATGCCAAATACATAAAGGACATCGTTGCCAACAAAAGTCGTTTGACTGAGTATGCTACGGTGGCTTTAACAGAGGAGTGCACTTCCCGGATCCAAAACAGACTGCCCACAAAGCTAAAAGACCCTGGAAGTTTTACTATCCAGCTTACTATTGGGCAAAGCATCCGAGCTCGTGGATTGTGTGACTTGGGGGCGAGCATAAATCTGATGCCATCTTCGGTATTCAGAAAGTTGGGTCTAGGGAGTCCTAGACCTACAACCGTAATCTTGCAGTTGGTGGACCGATCCTTAGCTAGGCCGGATGGCATTGTTGAGGATGTTCTAGTGCAAGTGGGCTCCCTAATTTTTTCGGTAGATTTTATTGTTCTGGATTTTGAACAAGACGCAGAAGTCCCATTTATTTTGGGATGACCCTTCTTGGCAACCGGGAAAGCATTAATCGATGTAGTTGCGGGGGCAACTTACAATGCGAGCACATGACAAGGTAGAGGTGTTCGATGTGTATAAAGCACCCAGGCTCCTGATGGTACATGAAGAACTCTCGGTGATCAATGTAATTGATCATGGTAATGCTAAGCAGATGAAGCATTCCCGAGATTTGATGGGAAGACCACCGGATAGGTGTAAGCACTACTGGGGGAGGACAATAATCGTGAGAAATCGTCCATCACCCTAGCGGACAATTAAGCGTAAATGACGTCGAGCCGCGATGGTAAACCAGGCGCTGCACGGGAGGCAACTCGTGAAAATTTGTTTTTTTTCTTTCATTTTATAAAGTGTAAATAGATTTTTCTTTTTTTTCTTTTTCTTGATTTAGTACAAAATTTTTCGTTTTAGTTAGTATTTTTTGTTTTAGTTAGGTGAAACCTATTATTCTAACCAATTTTGTTTAGTGAGATGATTTTCAGGTCAAACGGAGAAAAATGTGCACGGAATCGTGAAGGAAAAGGCGAGGTATGAAAAGTTAATAAAATGTAGAAGACAGTGAGCTGGGGCGATAGCTCCGTGTCACGGAGGAGGACCTCCGCGTTATCCTCCGTGACACGTTGAGGTGTAATCCGGAAATTTCAAATTTTCCAGAAGGCTATCGCGATGGCTCCGTGTCACGGAGGCAGTGCACCGCGATGTACTCCGTCACACGTTGCCGTATAAATTGTGACGGGTCACACCGGGTTGCTGGGTGACCCGCGTGTTTTCTACCTTTTAAACCCCGATTTCTCCCTTTTTTTCCCTCATTTTCATTTTCCTCCGCGACCAAACGACCCAAAACCCCTCTCCCATCAACGTGCCACGGCTGAAGGCAACAAATTACCAAGTTTTCTTCGCTTAATCAACAACAAGGTATGTTTTCCGATTTTCTCTCAAGTTTTTGTCGATTTCATTCGAAATTAAGCATGGGAGGTGAGATAAATCACCCTAAGTCGAAATTAAGCATGAATTCGAGTTATTTATTGATTGATAAAAGTTCGGAATGTGTTAATGATTGTTTGAACTTGTCGATTGCATGAATTATTCAAAGTTGATTGCGAAAATCAATTCTAGGGCTTTGTTGTTGAATTTGAAGTTGGTAATTTGTTGAATTCGTGAATTCTATGCCGGGGTGTACTTGTTAAATGAGATGAATTGTTGTAAGAAGTGTTTGAATGTTAATAGATGACGAATTCTCAGGTTTTGGGGAAAATGTTGAAATTTGTTCAAATTGGGTTGGTTGTATAGGTTCATATGTATAGAATTTTTGTTGTTGTTTTGATTCGTTGTTTTTCTTTGCTAAGTGCGATGGTTGAAATGCTAGCGATGGTAGTGATTGGGATTAGCTGTACGAATTTTGAGTAGTACGAAGAAGTTATACCGTCGAATTTTCGTTTGAACGCACTAAGCATGATTGTATAGTTGGTTGTTTGGTGTAAATAAAGTTATTCTTGCCGTAGTATCGTAACTGTAGCTAAGGACTAAGTGTGGGGTAAACTTAGCGTAACTCGACCTTAGCCGAAGTTAATATTCATTTAGCTTGACATTAAGCTTGTTTACTTGTGTTGACAGGTAAAATGGCAGGCAGGCAAGATAAAGGTAAGGGTGCATCAACTTC
The DNA here is from genome assembly GCA_035772735.1 of Datura wrightii. Taxonomy (NCBI): domain Eukaryota; kingdom Viridiplantae; phylum Streptophyta; class Magnoliopsida; order Solanales; family Solanaceae; genus Datura; species Datura wrightii. The sequence goes on from JASDFA010000019.1 coordinate 46,798,897, forward strand.
AGGCATCGGAAGGAAAAGACTCAGACTGGGCACAGCAGTCCCAGCGGCACCAGCAGTTCCACGCGGCCAGCGCCGCCAATACGGAACGAGATGGGTGACTGATGAGGGGAAGAAGTGGTATGCTAAGCACAAAGAGAATAAATATTTCCCCGAGGAGCATATAGCACGGGATCCATTAGCACAGGAGTTCCCCAGAATAGTTCAACGGATCGAGGCTCCGGGCTAAGTTTCATATTTCAGGAGCCCAAAGAATGCAACCTACACTTGGTCCGGGAGTTCTATGCTAATTGGAACCCGGCAATCAGAAGCCACACCATCAAGATCAGAGGGCAGATAGTCACTCTAGAACCCCAACAGCCAAATGCCATCATAGGAGCACGGGACACAGACGCCCACGTTCTCCGCCAGCTGAATATTACCCCATCGTATGCCGACATCAGACGCACACTGTGTGGGGCTCGATCTATAGCTAGATGGAGCAGACACAAAGAAAGGGGCTACCACCAGACTCTGCCTTATTCTCAAATGAACAGGGAAGCCCGAATCTGGCTGAAGATAGTCTGCTCGTGCCTAATCCCGGGGGTACACATGACTGATGTGACCCGAGACCGTGTTTGCCTAGTGTACGCCCTGATGAAAGGTGATCACGGGCAAAATAGCATGCCCGTGATACGCTTTATACCTTAATATAGTCTTGTTTATCTAAGTTATTTTACATAATCTCATGCGATTTTATATAAATGTGAATATATGTGCTAACCAACATGATTAGTCCTTGTTTTGTAGGTTAATAATGCATTTGAGGAACTAATTCGCAAGTTGGTGAAAGGAAGGAATGAAGTGGAAGCAAGTGGCGAAAAGTCGACAAAGGGCATGCGTTGGCAAGGCTGGCCGCGCCAGGCAGCGTGCCACGTTGTGCGTGTGCCGCGCCCAGCGCCGTGCCACGCCCATGCCAAGTGCACGAGGAAAGGCAGCAGCAGGCAGCAGGAGGCAGAGAACCAGCGCGCCAGTGCTGTGTCACGCTAGGCAGCCTATGCGACAGTAGCTTGCCAACGCGCTGCATGGGCAGCGTGCCACGTTGGCCAGCGCGGCAACCCTCGGCAACTTGGTTTCCTGAGGCAATTTCCAGAGAGCTTTCGCGTTGTCTCCGTGTCACGGAGGCAGTGCTCCGCGATGCACTCCGTGACACGGAGCCGTTCCCTCTCAGGCTAAATTATGCACGTTTTCCATTTACTATAAATAGGACCCTTAGCTCCTAAAATCATTGGGTCACGATTTTATTCTGAAAAACCACCTAGGAGTGAAGGGAGAAGTGGGAGAACTCATCTAGGGTTTATCAAATTCCCTTCTCATCTACCAAATTCATGTAAGTATGTTAATTTAGTATTAGTTAATTGTAGTTTTACGAACATTAATGGCAAGAACCCTTCCTCTAGGGTTGAAGCCATGAATTATGATTGTGCTTTTGTGAATTTATTTTGGAATTAAGTTATTGATTGTTGTTTTCGTCTTGCATTCTGGATTGTTGGTTGTTTTTATGATTGATCACCATGAAAGCATATTTGTTAGCTTGAGTAATAGCTTGAGAAAGCATTACCTAGGTCAGGACATGAGAATGTAAGGAGCATGTTTGTCTCTAGGGAGAGATATTGTGTTAGGATAGAAATATACCTCACACCTTGCTTGGTTGACACACGGGGGTTATGAAAGACCAACTTGGGATGTCACATCACCACTCGAAGAAGTAGTTGTGAGGCTAAGTTGAGTTAAATGGTTAGACGTACGAAAGTCCCTAATCATTTCCCCGTAAACCACAACATAATTGCTTGCCCGCGACTAGAAAATTAAACTCCTCGCTCACAATGATACTGTGAGGCTAGATTGTCGTGTTTAGAGGGTCGAAAGACCATAAACATGCAATTCTAATTATGTGAAATAACAATTGATAGTTCCATGCTTAACCCATTGCAAATTGTAGGATCGCATGATTAATTGGTTTTAACTCTATGTTGCTCCTAGAGTGATTTCAGAATATTTCGTTGACCCAAACATAGACTTAATTAATCTCAATCAAAAATGTCTATAACCAACACTTTAGGTATTAAAGATCACAATAGAAATGGATAGTTAGAGGAATGGGTCCAGTCCCTGTGGGTTCGACAATCCGGTTCCTAAAAAGAGCCACTATATTACTTGCATGACCCGTACACTTGCGGACGCGCGAATCGGGCACGTCAAATTTTTGGCGCCGTTGCCGGGGACTCGGCGAAGTTTTGATAATTTATCTATTTTTGTGTGATTTTTAAATTTCTCTTAAGTGTTGAAAAACTCTGTCTTAGTCTGTTTGTTTGCAGGTGACAGGTTGTCCTGCCGAGCTGACTAGAAATAGAGAGCTTGTGGAACCGTTGCTTGAACCTGAATGTCAATTCCATTTGCAAAGGAGAATAGCTCTAGAGCATAAGCTGAAGAGACTTCAAGAAAAGGTAAAACAACAACCACCCGCGGGACAAGCACAATTGTCATCCGAAGAAATGGAAGCAAGACCAGTTTGCGAAGTGGCTATCCCACTAGCGACAAATGTGACCTCAAGCATTCTTAAACCGGAGCCTGGAGGGCAGTTTGAGCTTAAGCGGAACATGGTGCAGCTGTTACATTCTAGGGGTCAATTCACTGGGATGGCACATGAGGACCCGCAGCAGCACCTACAGAGCTTTTTAGAGATTAGTGACACGTTTGTCCCCACCGGCGTGTCCACAGATTATGTCCAAATGACCCTCTTCCCATTTTCACTGTTGGGAGAGGCGAAGAAGTGGCTGAAGGCTGAGCCACCGAACTCCATAACTTCATGGAATGACTTGGCTAAGAAATTCCTTATCAGATTCTTCCCATCAGGCAAAACTGCAAGGTTGAGAAGTGAAATACTCAGTTTTAAGCAGAGGCCTGATGAGAACCTATATATGGCTTGGGAAAGATTCAAGTCATTGTTGAGAGATTGCCCCCACCACCAGCAATCAAATGAAGTGCTGGCTCATACCTTTGTAGAAAGTCTAGACCCACACACAAAAATATTGCTAGACTCTGCATCGGGTGGGCAAGCCTTGGATAAGACATATGATGAGTTGTACACTTTGTTGAACAGAACTGCACAAGGAAATCCAGAGTGGCACAGCGAGTCATCGAGAGGGGCAGGAAAGAGACCAGGGTTGATGGAAGTAGATAGTTTGAATGCCTTGGCAGCACAGTTAGCTTCGTTCCAGCATCAAATGATGACTCAGTTCAATAAACTGAGTATGAACCAACGCCAGGGCCAAGTTAATGCAGTTCAGCAAGCTCCGAGTTGGTGTGAAATTTGTGGTAATAATGGGCACCATGCAGAATCTTGTGGAGCCAATCCGGAGTCAGTCAATTTTGTTAGTAATGTGCAGCGCAATAATCAGAATTTTGAAACCAGATACAACAGAAATTGGCAGGGCCACCCGAATTTTTCTTGGGGTGGAAACCAAAAGCAGAATTTTATGCAACCTCAACAGCAGCAGTATCAGCAGAAAAGGCAGAATGATGGGCAATTGAGTAGCGACATTGAGGAAACATTGCAGAAAATTATGGAGACCCAGACTCAGTTAGTGGAAAATCAGGCGAGGATGGCAACAGACTTAATGAATCAGCAAGTAGCCACCCGAAATCTTGAAAAACAAGTGGGTCAGATAGCAGCTGCTCAAAACATGAGATCGCAAGGGGGATTACCAAGAGACACAGATCCTAACCCCCGGCAGATCAATGCCATCAGTCTGAGAAGCGGTAGGCAATTAGCTGATGTAGTCCTAAAAGAGCTGAGCAAAGAGGTGCAGCCGGAGTTGGTTAGACCAGGACCATCCATCAACATGGGAGATAATCAGAGTGCTGGGCAACAAAATTCACGACCTCCATTGCAGCCAGCACAAAGACCACCACCACCATTCCCTCAGAAATTCAGAAAGAGCAAGGAGGAGGAATGCTTCAAAAAGTTCTTTGAGAGTTTCAGAGAACTTCACATAAATTTGCCTCTTCTTGATGTTTTGCAGGGAATGCCCAAGTATGCTAAATACTTGAAGGACGTCATGGCGAACAAAGTGAGATTGGTGGATGTCCAAACGGTAGCACTGACTGAGGAGTGCAGTTACAGGGTATTGAGCAAAATGCCAAAGAAACTCAAAGACCCAGGGAGTGTTACCCTCCCCATACAAATTGGTAAAGCTGAGGTGCTACGAGCTTTATGTGACTTGGGGGCGGCAGTTAATCTAATGCCCCTATCCTTATTCAACACCTTGGGGTTGGGACAACCAAGGCCAACAAGGTTGATGCTGCAGCTGGCTGACAAGTCGCGAGTGACACCTGATGGAATAATAGAGGACCTTCTCATCAAAGTAGGTAAGTTCATTATACCTGCTGATTTTATTGTCTTAGATTTTCAGGTTGATGACCAGGTACCCCTGATCTTGGGACGGTCATTCTTGGCCACTGGAGGAGCGGTGATTGATTTAAAAGCAGGGACCCTGAAAATGAGGGTTGAGGATGAAGAAGAAATCTTCCGCGTGTACCAAGAAATGAACCCATCCGCACACTATAGAAACCTTTGTCAGGTTAGTGTGTTGGCAGAGGATAAGTGTGGGGTGGGGGATTCCACAGGTGTAGGGCCGAAGGCTATAACAAATGTTCAGCCCGAGTCTGATAAAGGACTTCAAACTGAAAAGAAGTTGGAGAAAGAGAGGAGCAGAGTGGAGGCTGTTTCCTCTAAACAGCAAAAGAAAAGGAGATGGTTCTCGAAAGAGAACCCAGGTATGAGGATGTCCTGAAAAGGATAGTCCACGTCGGGCCACGACGTAAAATAAGGCGCTGCTTGGGATGCAACCCAAGGGTACCACGGGTACCATTTTAATTTCTTGCATTTATGTTTATTTTATTTATTTTTCATCTTGTGTTGTTTTGGTGGAAAGTTAAGCACAGATGGAGGGGAAGTCTGAGTACCCATGGAGGAGGAAGCTAACAAGCATGGAAACGAAAAAGTGTGGGGTCGAACACCCACTTGTCCATAGTTGAAGAAAACCATGCTGTCAGCTAGGCTTAAAGGCCTCAGGGAGTATTTCTCACCCTTTGTAACCTTTAGTTTGATGTTATGCGTACATAGCATGATTTAAGTGTGGGGTGAGGGAAATTTCTAGGAAATTTCAAAATTTCTGTGCTTAATGATTTTTGGTGAATGTAATACTTGTACAAAAGTTGGTGAGAAATTTGAAAATTTGAAAATTTTGAAAAATTTTTGTGAATTAAGCATGACTTCATCACCCGTTGGTTTTTCTTTTCGGTTCTTTTCCAACGAGGGGTCTTTGAACCGAAGAATAAAAATTTTTATTTTTTTTTCCTTTGTCTATATATAGTGTTTTTAGTCATAGTTAGGGACTGTTTCCGACGATGGATGGATGACGACCGTCTTGAGGAAAATTAGTCGGTAGGTGATTGGTTTTTGAAACCATAACTAAGTGGTGCTTGATGTTCTTGTTATGTGCTATACGTGATTGTAAGATGCAAGTATGTTAGGTGTGAAGCATGCAGGTGTATAACTTTGTGTGAGACACTTAGGCTCTTGAATTTGACTCAATATGTTTGAAGCTTAATTCTGAATTCTTCTGATTAGCTGAGTAAGAGTCTACTGAATATGTCTTGATTTGAGCATGTGCCATGAGTGTAAGGTTTTTGAGTATTCTGTGCTATTGTGGATTGTCTAGAACTTGCCTGGTGTGTTTATTAAACGAAATGAAGGATGTGAATTGTAGGAGATGATTTAGGCATTTCTTTGAATGAACCAATTGTTATCCCTCGTTTTACCTACCTTGAGAAATTAATCCTAGTTAGCCCTGTTGAGCCTTGAGCCTATTCTTTGATAGCTGCAACATAAGCTTAATCCTTTTTCTTTCATTAGCCTTGAACTTGATCCAAAATTCCTAATCGCTTGAGTGAAAAAATCTGAAGGAGTAAAGGAGTGAGAAGAATGAAAAGAAAGGAAAAGTAGCAAGTTGTAGAAGTGAGAAAAGGACAGAGGTGCACTTGTGTGAAAATGGTTGATTATTAGTAAGGAGCAAGAAAACAAATTAATGAAAAATTATTTATAGAACTCCTTACTAATAAGTTAAAAGTGCCTAAAGAAATGGGGGAACATAAGAGGAACAAGAAAGATGAAAGGAGAAAAAGGTAAAGTAAGGGAAGGGAAGTTCGTAAGGAGGGCGTAATGTATTAAAAGCATTTAGGAAAGATAGTCACTATTACTGGCCATAATAGTACCTACCTGTCCCTTAGCCTACATTACAAACCATTAAGTCCTACTTGATCTTACATTCACACATCCTTAAATTAGTGGAATAAAACACTAAGGGCAAGCTTATGGGTCATTACATGATGCATGTGAATTCTTTGTGAGAGTGAGTATAATTCTATTTATTTACCCACACATGTTGTGATGTAAAAATGATTTTTGCGTGTGATTGGGTAACTCTCCTTCCGTGAGGGCACATGTTGAAGGAAGGATATAATTCATGTGGGATTTCTTACTCGGTTGATTTGCATGAGTTTGCTAAGATCGAGAGTCGATTCTTGAGGTTAAGAAGTCTTAGCATTGTTGTATTTCATCTCGGTGATTAAATTGTGTATGCTCTACCTTTAGCTTGTTATCTTATGGAATCATTATAGTCGTAGCTTGAATTATCTTGCCAAATTAGTTATGTGGGAGTCTCCATATGTATGATTTGTAAAATGTTGTTCGAGGACGAACAAGGCTTTAAGTGGGGGGTTGTGATCACGGGCAAAATAGCATGCCCGTGATATAAATGTGAATATAGTCTTGTTTATCTAAGTTATTTTACATAATCTCATGCGATTTTATATAAATGTGAATATATGTGCTAACCAACATGATTAGTCCTTATTTTGTAGGTTAATAATGCATTTGAGGAACTAATTCGCAAGTTGGTGAAAGGAAGGAATGAAGTGGAAGCAAGTGGCGAAAAGTCGACAAGGGGCATGCGTTGGCAAGGCTGGCCGCGCCAGGCAGCGTGCCACGCTGTGCGTGTGCCGCGCCCAGCGCCGTGCCACGCCCTTGCCAAGCGCACGAGGAAAGGCAGCAGCAGGCAGCAGGAGGCAGAGAACCAGCGCGCCAGCGCCGTGTCACGCTAGGTAGCCTGCGCGACAGCAGCTTGCCAACGCGCTGAATGGGCAGCGTGCCACGTTGGCCAGCGCGGCAACCCTCGGCAACTTGGTTTCCTAAGGCAATTTCCAGAGAGCTTTCGCGTTGTCTCCGTGTCACGGAGGCAGTGCTCCGCGATGCACTCCGTGACACGGAGCCGTTCCCTCTGAGTCTAAATTATGCACGTTTTCCATTTACTATAAATAGGACCCTTAGCTCCTAAAATCATTGGGTCACGATTTTATTCTGAAAAACCACCTAGGAGTGAAGGGAGAAGTGGGAGAACTCATCTAGGGTTTATCAAATTCCCTTCTCCTCTACCAAATTCATGTAAGTATGTTAATTTAGTATTAGTTAATTGTAGTTTTACGAACATGAATGGCAAGAACCCTTCCTCTAGGGTTGAAGCCATGAATTATGATTGTGCTTTTGTGAATTTATTTTGGAATTAAGTTATTGATTGTTGTTTTCATCTTGCATTCTGGATTGTTGGTTGTTTTTATGATTGATCACCATGAAAGCATATTTGTTAGCTTGAGTAATAGCTTGAGAAAGCATTACCTAGGTCAGGACATGAGAATGTAAGGAGCATGTTTGTCTCTAGGGAGAGATATTGTGTTAGGATAGAAATATACCTCACACCTTGCTTGGTTGACACACGGGGGTTATGAAAGACCAACTTGGGATGTCACATCACCACTCGAAGAAGTAGTTGTGAGGCTAAGTTGAGTTAAATGGTTAGACGTACGAAAGTCCCTAATCGTTTCCCCGTAAACCACAACATAATTGCTTGCCCACGACTAGAAAATTAAACTCCTCGCTCACAATGATGCAGTGAGGCTAGATTGTCGTGTTTAGAGGCTCGAAAGACCATAAACATGCAATTCTAATTATGTTAAATATCAATTGATAGTTCCATGCTTAACCCATTGCAAATCGTAGGATCGCATGATTAATTGGTTTTAACTCTATGTTGCTCCTAGAGTGATTTCAGAATATTTCGTTGACCCAAACTTAGACTTAATTAATCTCAATCGAAAATGTCTATAACCAACACTTGAGGTATTAAAGATCACAATAGAAATGGATAGTTAGAGGAATGGGTCCAGTCCCTGTGGGTTCGAAAATCCGGTTCCTAAAAAGATCCACTATATTACTTGCACGACCCGTACACTTGCGGACGCGCGAATCGGGCACGACAAAAGGGCTGGAGATTAATGTTGGGGCGGTCATTATATCTGCCATGAAGAGAGACCGACTACACCAGGGCCATAGGTATGGTTTCGGTGGACTACTCACCACCTTTCTCAGAGGCCTCGACGTCGAGGAGGAGGCTTTGGATTATATCCCGCAGTTGGAGCGGCGGGCCTTGGACGTGACCAAAACTAAGGCTCCCGACACCACCCACGGGCCAGTGCTGACACTTGGCGAGCGGCATGCTCGTGATGACCAGTACATGGCGCAGATGTATGGGATGCAAATGCTTCAGCTCAGGATAGGTGGGAGATCAGCCACGGAGGAGGAGCTATGGCAGCTCGAGCTAGATTACCCATTTGGTGAAAACGCCAGGGCTCTATGCCGAGTAGGGCCAGCCTTTGTAGAGCCCACTGACGATGACGTCCCTACAGACGAGGAGACACGTCGGGAGGACTCCGATGTGGAGTCCGATGACAACGACGGAGGCGACTCGGACATGGGAGATGAGGCAGCAGCACCTGATGAAGAAGTGGAATACTTTGACTGATCAGGGAGTTCCACCACCCGACTTTGTGCTATTTAATTTTTGTGAACACTGGGGACAGTGTTTGGTTTAAGTGTGGGGTGGGGAGTAGTTAGGTGCTGGGCTGGGCTGGTTTGCTTGTATGTTTTCCTCTGTATTTTTGTATGTATGTTTCCCTGTGGTTGTGAATTTTTAAATTGTTCTGTATTTGTACATGTTTGTGGAATTGATTTGTGTTGTGGAATGTTGATGTTGCCAGCTGAGTTTGTAAAATTTTTGTAAATATTTTTTACTTATCGAAATGATCGATATTTTTAAAATTTTGCGAAAATATTTTGTTCATATTTAAAATATTTTGTAAAAATAATTTTTCTATCGAAATGATCGATGTTTTGCAAAAGTTTTTCAATTTTTTAAATTTTTGGGTTTCTCGGCGTTTGTTTTCGGTTCTTTTACCGAGAATAGTCCCATTGAACCGACGTCATAGTTAGTGACTATTCCCTATGATGGATGGATGGCGACCGTCTTAAGGGAAATGTAGTCGGTAGGAGTAGTGATTTTAATTTATTTTCAGTTTTTTTCTTTGGTGGATTGCATCCCGGAACCTGTAGTTACTATATAGTTGTGAATTTTTGGCTGCGTGTTGTACCTGGTATTCAAAATGCAAAAGTGATTCGTATGAAAGCATGCAATCTTGTAAATATGTTGAGATACCTAGGCTGTAGAGTTCGATTCGGTGTGATTGAGGTTTAATGTTTGAATTCATGTAATGAGTTGATTGAAGAGTCTGTGAATACATCTTGAATCGAGCATGTGCATAAAGTGTGAAGTGAGGTATTGTTATTCCATGATATTGTGAAGTGTCTAGAACTTGTCTGGTGTGTGTACAAAATGAAATGAAGGAGGTGTATTGTAGGAAAGGATGTAGGCATTTCTTTGTTTTAACCGAGAGTTTCTATTTTTTTTCTTGTCATACTCCCCCTTTATGTGATTGAATACTCTAGTCAGCCCTTTGAGCCTTTAGCCTATTATTTCTTTCTTTTGTCCAAAAAAGTATAAACTGAGCTTAATTCTTTCTTTTCATTAGCCGTAAAGTCTATACAAAACTCTTAAGCGCTTAAGAAGTGAAAATAAGATTCCCAAAGTGTCAAAGAGTGAGAATGGTGAAAAGAAAAAGAAAAGCAGAGTGAGGAAAGAAAAGAAGAGATCGAAGGTGGACTTGCCATAAATAAACGATAATGAAGGTGCATGAGTAATCTTTGTTATTGTGTCAAGTGTGCTTAATGAAATGGGCCATACTAAGGTAAATCATCAAGAATGGGATGATGAAAAAAAAAAAAAAGAGAGAAACAATGTCCATGAGTTGATGGGAATGTGTTGCAAAGGCGCTTAAGGATGCTAGTGGCTATTATTGGCTAATCCAATATATACTAGTTCCATAGCTTCCATTACAACCCATTAAAGTCCTACGTGATCTTACATTGCATTTCTTTATATTAGTGGAGTAATACACTAAGGGCAAGCTTATGGGTCATGACATGATGCATGTGAATTCTTTTGGGAGAGAGAGTGAAATTATTTTTTACATGCCCCTACTTGAATGTTTGTGTGTCACATGAGCAAAAAGGGGAAGATTCTCTTGAGTTGTGAGGGCACATGCTTGAGGAAAGACTGATTTTCGTGTCGGATATCTTGATTAGCTGATTTGCATGAGTTTGCCGATATCGAGAATCAATTCTTTAAGTCTAGGAAGTCTTAATGTATTGAAGGTCATTGCATTGTTGAGACCATGCATGTTTTCTTGATGATTTGCGATATTGAATGATCGGTATGACCGTAGCTTAAATTGTCGCACCATAGTAGCGAAGGTTGGGATGTAAATTGCATGAATTGTATGTTTGTTGTTCGAGGACGAACAAGGATTTAAGTGTGGGGTAAGTGATCTTGGGCAGATTTTTATGCCCAAGTGATACTCAAAAGTATCATTTTCGCCTTGTTTATCTAGCAATGTGTATACATTTTCATGTAATTGGTAATAAAATGTGAATTTATACTAACCAACATGATTAGCATTGTTTTGTAGGTAAAATGTGATTTCGGGAAGCTAAAATGCATGTTGGATAATATCGGAGTTGGACTTGGATGCGAGCAAGGGAAAAAGCATTGGACTGCACAAATTAAAGGGGCTCTGCAATGGAGCCGTGTCGCGCTGCCATCGCGGAGGCATTCTGCCTGGAGGGTGAAAAATTCATCAATTCCAGTGGAGGCTCGCGACAGCTCCGTCGCACGGTGGCTAGCCTCCGCGTTGCACGTCGTGCCACGTTGGTGCTTTATTCCCGGACCCCCAAATTCCAGTGAGGGTCCGCGTCCACGGTGTTTCACGGAGGCAGTGCTCCGTGATGCACTCTGTGACACGTTGCTTGTTATTCCGGGAAAAATTCCCACTAGTATAAATAGAACACTTAGGTTCATTTTTCATAATGCAGACTTGGTGGAGTAAGGACGTGGGTTACAGGCAGTTGATGGACGAAAAGTTCATGGTTTTTTTCTCTCTTTCTTTCTTCTCTAATTCAATTGTTTGTATGATTAACACTTGTTTTAGGATGATTAATCCACAAATGAGTGGCTAATTCCCTTCCTTGCTGAGGTTATGAACACTTGTGATGAATTTTGATTATTGATTATATGGTTTTTCATCTTTTTCTTCCATGTTGTTCTATTAATTCTTGTTCTTACTGCATTGGTGTGTGACCTACATTAATGTACATCTAAAAAGTCCGATTTCACTCGAGAGAGCATGAAATTGGAAAGTTGTGAATTAATAGGATATTGTTCTTTACTTGATTTAGGAAAATTGAGTTTTGATGTGCAGTCAGGATAGAAATATACCTGAAAGTCATATTAGTCAATTTAGGAACCGGAATTGTATGGCTAGAACATGAATTGCATTTGATCACAGAAATGTAGACAGATGGTTTATGATTCTTAAGTGAGATTAAATACGAGAGTTTTAATCTCTTGGCTAATGTTCTTGGCTAGCAACTGGAAGAAAAGATTAACCAATTTATGATGATAATCAAGTTCATTACATGTTCTTTAACCTCGGCATGCTTTTATCCATAGTCCAAATTCAAAGTAGATAATTGTTAGAAGTTTTAGTATAGAATTAGAAAACAAATTATTCACTTTTTGGTTACGTTGTTGTCAGCATATTTAGAAGTTAATTAAAATATAGTATAGTATACTTAAGCCAACTTCACTTAATCCGAGTCTCTGAGGGATCGATACTTGGCTTACTAAAGCCACTTACTACTTGTTCGACCACGTGCACTTGCATGTCGGTTTAGATACCCAACGAACCACCGAACAGTAGGTAGCCTGGTTACTCAGGCTTCACTAAACTACCACTTTGGTTTCCTCCCAAGAAGCGCCTGATTTAATGTCGCAGCACGACGTGAATCTCTTAACTACTCAGAATTCGTCAAGTGATTCATACTTATCCTCTAGTGTTGAGATTACACTAAATTCCTTGGGTTGCTTCATTGTCCTGCAGATGTTGAAAGTGACCTCTTCTTGGTTTAAGTTAAACTTCAGCAGACTAGTTTCCACATCTACTAGATCCCTCCCAGTTGCAAGGAATGGTCGCCCCAAAATAATGGGGACCTCATAATCAACCTCGCAATCCAAAATCACGAAGTCTGCTGGGAATATGAATTTGTCTACCTTGACAAGCACATCAACTAGGATGCCCGCTGGCTTTTTAACCATTCTGTCGGCCATCAGTAGTCGCATGTTGGTTGGTGTGGGGGCTCCCAATCCCAATTTCTTGAATACTAACAAGGGCATCAAATTAATGCTAGCTCCCAGATCACAGAGCGCCCTTGCGAACTCGACATTGCCAATCGTACATAGTATAGTAAAAGCACCTAGGTCTTCATTTTTCTGAGTTAAGACCCTTGTAGCTATGGCACTACAGTGATGTATATTATCAACGGGCTCATAACTCACAGATCTCTTCTTAGTCACCAGGTCCTTCATGAACTTTGCATATCCTGGCATCTACTCTAATGTTTCGACCAAAGGTATGTTCACAGATAGTTACTTAAGCATTGAAAGGAATTTCTGAAACTTACCATTCTCTGCCTTTTTCTTCATCCTTTGAGGGAATGGTGGCAGTGGTCATAGGATAGCTTTATGCATTTGTGTTTCCCCTTGATCAATATCAGGTTCCTTCTCACCTCTCGGGGCCTCTTGCAACTCACCATTCTCTATCTCAGCACTCGTACCATATTCCTCAATTATGCTCTCTTTCGTCCACTCAACTTCAACTGGAAACGGGGGTTAAATGTGGTTTTACCACTCCTAGTCATCACTGCCATGCAATGTGCATTATTCTTTGGATTTTAAACAGTGTTTCTAGGCATTGTACCCTTTTCTAGGGTTCATTGATGCTGACAGTTGCCCAAATTGATGTTCGATATGCTTGATGGTGGTAGTATGAGATTCCACTTTTTGACCCATACTTGATAAGTAACTTCGAATCTCCTTCAGTTGATCATCAGTGAACTTAACCTTCTTCAACATCTCGGTCGTCATGCTCTCCAACTTTGATTGCCCAGACTCCCCTTCTCATGTGTTGGGAGAAACATAGACCTCAGCCCGGTCATTTAGGTATCTGATCTTGGGCAGAATTGCATGCCTAAGTGATACTCAAATGCTTCATTTCGACTTGTTTATCTATCGTTAAGTCTATTCTCAGGTGATTTTTAGTTAAATGTGAATTTATACTAACCAACATGATTAGTGTTGTTTTGCAGGTAAAAGGAAATTTTGGAAGCTAATATACATGTTGGTAAAGAGCGGGAATGGACTTGGAAACAAGGAGTGGAAAATGACAAGGGAGAGCAACAAGAATAGGGCTCCGTGATGGAGCCGTGTCACGCTGCTAATGCGGAGGCATTCTGCCTCAGATGAATTAATTTTGCCAAATTCCAGTGGAGGCTCGCGTTACCTCCGTGACACGGAGGCAGTGCTCCGCTATGTACTCCATGTCACGTTGAGTGTAATTACCTAGAACATCAAGCTCCAGTGAAGGTGCGATAGCACCGTGGCATGGAGGAAAGGCTCCGCGATGCAAGTCGTGCCACGTTGAGGTGCATTTGCCTGGTAGCTGACTTCCAGTGAAGGTCTGCGATACCCCCGTGGCACTGAGGGAGTGCTCCGCGATACACTCCGTGCCACGTTGCTTGTTATTCCGAGAAAAATTCTCAAGAGTATAAATAGCACACTTAGGTTTTATTTAAACATTCTGACTTGGTTGAGCAAGAACGTGGGTTGGCAGTTGAGAGGACGAAAATTCTAGGGTTCTTCTCTTTCTCTTTCTCTTTAATCTCAATTGTTTGTATGAATTCCACTTATTTGATGATGTTTAATTCACAAATGAGTAGCTAAATTCACTTCTTGCTGAGGTTAAGAACAATTGTAGTGGAATGTAATTGTTGATCATTTCAGTTTTCATCTTTTCTTCAATGTTTGTTCTATCAATTCTTATTTTTACTGCATTAATGTTTGGCAGTGTTAATGTATATCTAGAAATCCAATTTTGATTTTGAAAAGGAAAGAAATTTGAAAGATGTGAATTGGTAGGATATGATCTTTTCTTAGCTGTGAAAAAATTAAGAAAAGATTTACATTCAGAATAGAAATATATCTGAAAATCTTATTAGTCAATTAAGGAATCGGTTATGTATGGCTAGAGCTTGAAATTCTTTTATCACAGAAATGTAGATTAAGGTTCATGATTTTTAAATTGGATAGGAGTCGAAAGATCCAAGCCATAGGCAATAATTCTTGACTAGCAACCGAAGAAAAGATTAGCTAAATTGAGTTGATAAATTGCTTCCATGCATGTTTGTTTTAACCTCAGCTTGCTCATTGCTATTGTTCAGACTCAAATTATAATCTTAACTTAGATTTTTATCACGTAGTAAACTTTAACTCTCAAAACATTATTTATTTGGTTGTCTACATTCATAAAGATAGAGTTCACTGACGCTTAAGTTAATTAATACCGTAGTTCAGTCCCTGTGGGATCGATACTTGGCTTTAAATAAGCCAATTTACTACTTGTTCGACCACGTGCACTTGCGTGTAGTCACCACAGCACCGAATAAGTTTTTAGCGCCGTTGTCGGGGACTGGCAATTGGTAAATTTATTTTCTTAGTGTTAGTTTACAAATTCAATATAAGTGCTGACAACTTGATCTTAGCCTTTCTCTTGCAGATATTGAATTCTTCTGAACGCTGGCAAGAGATAAGGAGTTGGTGGATTCATATATAGAGCCGGAGAGACAATTTCATCATCAAAGAAGGGAAGCTCTAGAGAAGAAGCTGCAGTTGCTAAGATAGGCAATTCTGGAGCAACAACAGAATCCACCACTTGTGAGGGCAGTTTTAGTGCCCAAGGAAATGGCAGCAAGGCCAGTTCGCGAAGTGGCAATCCCGCATGCAAACAATGTTACATCTAGTATTCGCAGACCAGAGCCAGGAGGGAGGTTTGAGCTTAAACAAAACATCACCAGTCCAATGATGTGTTGGTGCATACCTTCATTGAGGGTTTGGAACCACATACAAAAATTTTGCTAGACTCAGCAGCTGGGGGAGAGGCATTAGAAAAAACTTGTGAGGAGCTTTATACTTTGTTAAATCGTATTTCACAGGGAAATCCAGAGTGGAATGCGGACTCATCACGAGGAGGAACAAGGAAAGAGGCAGGAGTCTTTGAGGTGGATGGTTTTACAGCTATCGTTGCCCAGATAGTTGCGTTGCAAAATCAACTCAACACCCGCTTCAGCAGTATGATCTTGAATCAAGCACAAGCCCCAGTCAATGTAGTGCAGCAGGTATGGTGTGAAGTATGTGGGAGTAATGAACACTCAGTTGAGTGTTGTGGTGCAAATCCAGATTCAGTAAACTTTGTTGGGAACGTCCAGAGGAATAATAATCAATAGTATGGCAACAATTACAACTCAAATTGGAGGAATCATCCGAATTTCTCTTGGGGTAGTAATAGCCACCAAGGGCAGAGTTCGAATCAGGGTGTACAGAGAAATCAAGGGGGGCATTAGAATTTTTAGTCGCAATACAAAGGAAACAATGCACCTCCTCCACCACACAACAGCATTGAGGACATGTTTAAAACACCTCCTCCACCACACAACAACATTCAGGACATGTTTAAAACACTTATAGCTAACCAAGCGCAAATGCAGGCTGATTATGTGAAATTAGCAGCAGACATAAAAAATCAGCAGTTAGCTACAAAGGCGTTGGAGTACCAGTTTGGACAACTAGATGTACCTCAAAACACCAGGCCCAGAGGAGGACTACCGAGTGACACTGACCCAAATCCCAAGCAGGTCAATGCAGTGACCACAAGGAGTGGACTACAACACAAGGAGGTGGAACCAGAAAGACCACCTCAGCAATCAGGAGCAGTGGAAAAAGATGGGGAACATGATGATGAGAGGGGGAAGGAAAAGGCAGCTGAAGCAGAAAGACCACCACCCCCGTTCCCTCAAAGATTAAAGAAGCACAAGGAAGAAGATTGCTTTAAGAAGTTCATGGAGGTACTGAAAAAGGTACACATTAATTTACCTTTGGTTGATGTTTTGCAGGGAGTGCCGAAATATGCAAAGTATATCAAGGACATCCTAGCAAACAAAAGCAGATTGACGGAGTATGCTACGATGGCGCTTACTGAGGAGTGCACTTCCGGGATACAGATTAGGTTGCCGACATCGGTGTTCAAGAAGTTGGGGTTGGGCAGTCCTAGACCAACTACAGTGATCTTGCAACTAGCAGACCGTTCTTTGGCCAGACCAGATGGTATTGTGGAGGATGTGCTAGTGCAAGTGGGCTCCCTCATTTTCCCCATGGGTTCATAACTGCTTTGGGTATACACTCGTGATCATCACCAATACTTACTTATAGAACTGATAACTTAGGTTCATTCAAACGACTGACCAGTCCTTATTGAATGACTATACTCAATTACTCGACCAAGTATCATAAGCAGTTTCAAACTATCTGTTATCATTAAGTATCAGATTTAACTACCCTGCGACCATAGCTCAAGTTAATACAATGATCATCAAGATCAAGGCTCCGTTGTAATTCTCTTTTCCTAATCTCTACCTCTTAGACTTAAGAAAGTAAAGAATCCAGGCATGTCCTAATGTTGCGCACCGTTAAGAAACATTTAAGCATGAACAGAATACAATATAAGTGTTTGTATTGGTTTTAGAATCACTTTGTGCAACCCTAGCTTATTAATCCACCATGGTTCCCACAACCCTAGCTATGGAGGTTTTAGCCTCTCATAGTTGTAAGGTTGTGAATTGCATTCATAATTGAAAACATAAATCAATACTTACAAATATGAATGAGAAAAACACTTCCTTTAATTAATCAGCAAAATCTTGAAGAACAATTAGCAAGAACAAGAAGAATTCAAGAAATGGTTGATCACAATTCAAATCAACTCAATTCTCTCTTTCTCTCCTCAAAATCTCTTCTCTGATCGATCTCTCCTAAAAATAAAACCTAAAACATATTTATACAGACACAAGAATCCTTTTCCTAGACTAACAGGGTGAATTTCCATATCTGGTTCCGCCCACGTCACGAGTCCACTTACGATCCATAGCACGATCATACGGCCTGTAGCATCCTGTTGTACCTTGCATGACTAGCTGAATTTTGACTAAGTGTTAGATCCTGGTATGACTCGTACCTCCATCTTACGATCCGTATTGAGCTCCCGTGGCTTGTCACGACCCGTACATACACCCGAATTGTAGACACGGGACAAGGTAACCCAAGAGACCCCAAGTCAACCCATGGCACATGCATACAACTAATATCATTTAAATAAATGGAATATTAAGCATAAAACATTGCGGAAACATAACCATGACATAGCATTAGAAAATACCAAACGTTTACATAAGCTAAGTACTACTCATTTGTCCGAAAGCCTCTAATACGTAAGATGGGTTGATGGGACAATATCCCCAACTAACCTGAGCAATACTAAAACATAATTAGTAGGAAAGTTTATCAAACAGTCATTGGAACATGAGGACTCACCAACAAGCTGATATCGTAGGCTGGGATGGACTATGGATGAGGATGAGCCTGAGATCCGGACCTTGTATCATAAAACATAGCATAGAAAGTATGTGGTCAGTACGTGGAATGTACTGAGTATGCAAGGTAAGTAAAACAGACATTTTAAAAGTAAAGTAAACTCATAAATAGACATAGGAGAAGGACATCATGCTTGCATCAAAATCTTCATAATAAAGCATAAGGCTGAAGACTTTCAAATCATTCATAATCATTCATTATCATAATCATAAATAACTTTATCATAATATAACTTGATCCAATAACATAAATATAATAATGCATAAAACATGCGAAACAATGGGAGGACTCTTCATAACCGACACCATCATGGTAGAGACTTTCATGATGCCCCACTATCTCGCTCAAGTGGGCAGAGCCGACCCTGGCTTCCTAGGAGAGGGTCATGTATAAGGCGTGATATCACATTTGAGTGGATCATTATCAATACATCATATCATTTACAAACCCACGATGGCATGTGGTTATGAGACACTGGCGTAGTCCTTTGAACGTCGGGCTACTCGGTGCTAGACACGGCTCCCAAAAACATGCATATAGGCTCATACATAAATCATTAACATCATGCATAAAAATTTGTTGTCTAAGATATAACATTTATCATCCTTGATCCCCTTTAAAACATGCTTAGCCAAGAATGATGGGCCCTTTTTATCGGCCAACATAATAAATTGATAAATCATGAAATTCATTTCATAAATCGTAAGCCATTCTTCAACATATGGGCATTGACCGATGCTTCATCATATTCAATTCTTTTAAAACATGCTCTTAAACATGGGTAACTTGAAAATCATGCTTTTCCATCATCAATAAACTCAAATTATAGAGTATTCATCATAAATCATAACTTCCATGAACTTTCATCAAATGGGCATTTTGGTTTTAAAAGCTTGAAACATGAATTAAAGAAAATAATAATAAAACATGCCCATCATTCATAATTCAATAATTAAAACTCAATTAAATCATACCCATAAAGAGAAATCACATTGTCATTCTTTGGGTAAAACCCTATGGAATATGAGGAGAATTCGTGAATTAACTTGAAATTTGGGCATGGGTGGGGAAGAATTTCACCCATTTTAAAATACTACATACCTGGGAATGGAGGGACTCAAAGTTCCTTGAACACCCACAAAGAAATTGATGAAAATTTGGGGAAGAAGGCCGTAAATCTTCCAAAACCTCTCTAAAATCCTTGCATGAGAATGGGCATGCGTAAAGGGCTTAACCCATCTTATCTAACTCAGAAACATATCCAAAACAATGTAGTTTAGGCCTTAGAGACTTAGGAAGTTACGAAAACACCCTTATTAAAACGCAAGAATTTCTGGTCGCCAGTCCCCATGAGGGACCTAACGGGTCATTGCCATAAGGCACTTCTTGTGGCCTTGATCCGTTGAGTCCACTGCCCAAAAATCCAAGGGAACCCCATGGGTGACTTCACGAGTCGTGAGCTCAGACCACAACTCGCGGTCACCTTTCATGGCCTACACTGTCCCTTCTAACTTGCCAATCCTCCGGGGTTAACCGCGGGTGACCTCATGAGTCGTGAGGTCTGACCATGACTCATGGTCAAGCCCGTGGCCTCCTCACTTAGGCCTTGCCATACTATGCTGACCATAAGTAACCTCACGACTTTTGGTCACTCCTCACGACTCACCTCACTAGTCATTCTGTGACCTGGTGTGAATTTTTAGTTTTTCTCCGTTTTCACTTCCGTATCTGATCCTTGGGTTCCCGGGGTATAACATGGCTTGACTCTTAGATTTTGAAATATTTCTAAAGTTCATCACGACCGCCATGGTATGACTCGTACCTTCATTCCATGGTTCGTACTTCCTTTCCGTAGAAGGAGTCAGCCTTTTATGCAAATCTTCTGAATCTTTTCACGACTTCGTCACCATGACTCATACAATCTTGGTATGACTCGTACTGACACTTGTATATTGCATCTTTCAACATTAGCCTTCTGCAACTTTTCATGGCCATCAGTATGACTCGTAGGACCTTCCTATTCGTTCTGCAGACTGCAATCTGAGCCTATTTTGCACACTTCAGGCTATCTTTTGCATTTTTCATCTCTAACACCAATTTATCCTGTAACCAAAGGAAAAATGCCTTATATCCACATAAATACACCTAACCCCATGCTATTTTATTAGTTTTGAGCATCGAAAGTGCTGTAAATCCACAGCACACCAATGACCCAAAGCTGAAATTCAGATTTTAAGTAAATTGATGACTTAATCATTAGGTCAAACCTGCTGCCAAAAAGATATCATAACTTATAAACATACATAACTAAAATCATGAGGAACACTGAGAGACTCGTCACACAATCGACAATATCAAGATATAGCTTACGTGATTCCAACTATTATATTCAAGTGGGCAGAGCCGTCTAAAGCCTTGCCAGGGAAAAGGGCACTACTATGATATCAACATCAAGTTCAAGGCCCCGTGGGGGTGGGAAAAACTCACAAGGAAGGTCCAAATATAAATATATAAACCTACGTTGGTGTATAGTTCTGAGATCGGGAACCTTGAAACCCTAAGCCTACTCGATGCTAGAGACTGCTCCCAAAAACATGCAATGTGCACTCCATCATTTTACAACGAAGTTGAAACCATTGTTTCTCAACGAAGCTGATAATGTAATTGCACGCATAGTATGAAATCTGAACATGGGGAGTCCTGGCTCCAAACATACCATAAGCTGAATTGGGAGTTTAGACTCCAAAATCATATGGTAAGATGATTTATAAAACTGTACTAAATCATGAAAACATGCTTAAATTATATGGGCTTGCCCAAACTTTAACATACTTGAAATAGACTTCATAAGTCAAAATTCATAGATTCATACATTGATAATTTGTAAATATTTAATCACTCTAAATATCTCATCATACTTGAAATCATGGATCATAAACTTGACTTTTCATGGAACTTGCATAATTAGGCATAATTCTTCTAAAACTTAAAATCGTGAATTTATAATTAATCAATTAGTACATAAAATCTACCCGTGAATCTTAAAACATCATTTGAAACACGAAGGAAATTGACCCATGAATAAACGTATAAAGAATTTCATAAACTTGAGTTAAAACCACATAAGATTAACACTTGAATTTATGAAATTTTGGAGAAATTTAGACATTAGAGTGAAAGGAAAACTCTCATTCATGGCTCTACATACCTAGGTAAGCTGAATACACCCTTCCTTGAAAGCCCAAGAGATTTGGGGAAGAACTTGAAGAATTCTAGGCTTGAACTCCTATGGAATCCTCTAAACTTGCATACATGGGAAGGGAATGGGTTGGAATAGGTTAAACCCTCTTAAATCCTCCTAATAGAGCTTAAAACGACATAGTTTAGAACTTAGAATCTTAGGAATTACGAATATATCCTTACTAAATTCACAGGAAAATTGTCACTGCTAGTCACCACGAGGGACTTGATGAGTCATTGGGTCTACTAATGACTCGTGGTCCTCTCTCATCATCTTCACTGGAAAAGTCCTCATTTACTAAACTTCCTCACCCAATGGGTCACTCGATGAGTCGTTAGGTGCACGAAGACTCATCTCTCAATCTGTTACCTTTACTAGAATCCCAACCTCCAATCGTAGCAATCCTGCCAAGACCCACTTGACGAGTCATGAAGTCACATCATGACTCATTTCACCTTCCGTGAAGACCCCCTGACCACGACTCTTCACTATCCTAGCCTCCCCTTCATGATCCACTCCATAATTTGTCAGGTGACCTGACGAGTCATTTCATGACCTGTGTAGATTTCTACCTACTTTCTCCGCTCAACTCGCGGGTTTGATCTTAGCAACTTTAGGGATATTACAAAACTGCAGCCAGGAGATAACCATGTTTGGGATTTTTCATATATTTGCACAAAGGTTGCATAGCATATGACAAATCTGTATGGGTATGTCTTAGGAAATTTAATTTTCCTAAATGTCTCTAATTAATGACCAAGTCTATGAGAGGCTCCCCACATTCAAAAGAAATATGGAACGTTGGATTGAACGGTATAGAGACAAATTGTGGTTAAATATAATCAAACTTGAATAGAAAATTAGTGGCGAACTTAGGTTGAGTTACAACAATACCTCCAGGTGTGTGAAGAAGTTTCATTCCCAAAACCAGCTTAATCTGCTTAGTCTTTCATATGAAATTATAAATTTAGGAATAACATCACCTCATCAATATCCTCTCTGTTATTTCCTGTTATCATAATATCATCAACATACACCATGATAACAGTGATCAAAGTGCTAGATATCTTGAAGAACAGTGAATAGTTAAGGAATGAATTAAACCCTCTAGAACCCAAAGCAGGAAAAAGAAGAGCATACCATTGATGAGACATTTTCTTAAGCCCATAAAGGGACTTGCAAAGTCGATTGACATGAAAATGAACTGGAGGAATAAACCCCAAACAAAACTTCATAAATAATTCCTTATCCAATTCACATAAAGGAAGGAGTTTTTGACATCGAGCTGACATAATTTCCAACCTTTTCTTATTACAATGCTTATGATACATCTTATGATCACATCTTTACAACTGGCCAAAATATTTCGGTATAGTCTACATCTTATCTTTGTATGTCTCCCTTGATTACCAATCTTGTTTCTAGGCACTCTAATGTGTCTTCTGATTTAACGTTTATCTTGTACACCCATATATAGAGGAGTGCTTTCTTTCCAATGATAACTTCAACTACATCTCATATGATATTGGCGTCTAAAGCCTCAAGTTCATTGTCCATCATAGCTTGCCAACCTAGGTGTAATTCTGCTTTTTGGTAAGATTTAGGTCTAGAAATACTACAAATTGAGTGAACAATGTGTTGGTTGTGTTGAGAAAGTGTATTAAAAGAATAAGAATGAACGGGGATTAATGATGGATTTGGAGAAATCACAGAATATGTTGCATTACAAATATAGTTAGAAAGATATGAAGGCTCATCGTGCTATATAGTAGACCTCCTTGGTGCCTGTAAAGGAGATCAATTTTTTCTGGTAGGACAAACAGGGTCTATATTAGGTGAAGTCAAGTTTTCCTCTATAGGAATCTATTGTGAGCATTTTACATGACTGGAATATTTTATGAAGAAGAAAATATGAGTAAATCACTTGTTGTAGTAGGAAATATGGCTGCAAAGAGTTTAGACATAGGTCCACAATAAGAAAATGGAAAGATAGATTCAAAGAGCATAACATCTCTAAATACTATTATTTGACTAGTTTGAAGATTCAATACATTATATCCTTTTCAACCAAAAGAATATCCTAAAAAATACACCTAGTAGAGCTCTAGGCATTAGTTTATCATGATTTCTTGTTAATGTCGAAATAAGACACAAACAACCAAAAGATTTGAGATGATTGTAATCTGGTAGTTTTCCAAATAGCACTTGAAATGGTGAGTTATCATGCAAAATATTGGAAGATAATTGATCGATCAAATAGGTTGATGTAAGGAGTCAATCAGCCCAAAAGTTCTTCGGTAGATGTGATTGATATAGTAAGGCCCCACAGGTTTCCAATAAGTGCTTATGTTTGCGTTCAACTACTCTGTTTTGTCGTAGATTTGCAATGCAACTAGTTTGATGTATAATTCCCTTAACGGAGAAGAATTTTGATGGAACTATCCTTGATCCTACTTCATAAGAATTGTCAAATCAAACTATTTTGACTTTAGC
Organism: Datura wrightii; assembly: GCA_035772735.1. Taxonomy (NCBI): domain Eukaryota; kingdom Viridiplantae; phylum Streptophyta; class Magnoliopsida; order Solanales; family Solanaceae; genus Datura; species Datura wrightii. The sequence continues at coordinate 46,822,774 of JASDFA010000019.1, forward strand.
AGAGAATTGTTGTCACGGCCCAAACGGAGGCCCCGATCATAGACACAAGACAAGGGACCCCGAGAGACCCCAAGTCGATCCATGGCATAAGCATTCAACTAACTCATTCAGTAAGCATGAAGAAAACATAATTTTAAACTCAGCAGAAGTCAAACTTAATATAACAACAGAATAAATATCTGAAGCTAAATACACGTCTAAGTCTGATAAGCCACTAATCTGGACGAGCTGATGGGACAACACCCCCAACTAGCTCAACAATACTGAAACTGAAAGGACATCTAAAACAACTGAAGGTCTAGTCCTCAAAAGATGAAGACTCACCAAATAAGCAAGTGCTAAATCTGAACAGCGACTACGAACAATGCTGAACCTGAGAACTGGATCCTGCATCATGAAACAATGCAACATAGAAAGTATGCGGTCAGTACATGGAATGTACCGAGTATGCAAGGTATTTAAAACCTCGTAAGTAAAATAAATCATTTAAAACATTTCATAACATATCATAAGCTTTTAAGTGTAAGAAAAATGTTCCATGCATTCATTCTGAATTTGTACTCTTATCATAACATGACCATGCATAGTTTTAGAACATCATGATTGACTCGAATGACTCAAAGTTGAAACATACATTTATATCAAAAGCTAAACAATGAGTCAAACCTTGCTTTTTGAACATGAATGCGTAAGATAATTATCATGAGTGATGAATATGCAATCTGAATGATTTAGATAGTGGGATACTCGGCACTTAACCGACATACCACGATAGAGCTTACGTGGTCTCGACTACCACACTCAAGTGGGTAGAGCCATCCCAAACCTTTCCAGGGCTAAGGACGCTATCATGATATCCATATCAAGCTGAAGGGACAATCGGGCCGGGGATAGCTTACAAGGGAGGTCCCAATAATATAATAGTATCAACCTACGTTGGCGCGTAGTTCTGGGCATAGGCTGATCGACCCTTAACCGGCTCGGTGCTAGACTCTTCTCCCAAAACATGCAATGCTCTACATCGTATATAACGAAGCACAACATCGTCTATTGATGAAACTCAACATGAAATCATGCATAACTCAACATCATATGAAACGAAGCTCAACATTGTCTATTGACAAAGCTCATAATGAAATCATGCATAGACTGGACATTATATGAATATGAAGCTCAACATTTTCCTTTGACAAAGCTCAACAATGACATACATATCAGTAATAAATTCATGCATATAGGAGACTTTATTTCGAAACATACCACAAGCTCAATCATGGGTGGGAGCATCTACTCCAATTCATGTGGTAAGCCACATGTAGAAATATTTACTCAACATACCATAAGCTAGAATTTAATAAAAATTGGGGAAATTCACTTCAAACCATGTGGTAAGCTTATGTCGGGAAAATCATCACTTTAAATCATCATGTGGGCATCACCCAAAGCTTTATCATACTTGGATCTAACCAATTCATTTTGAAAACATCAACATAATAATGGGTAGTTTTAGAAACATACTTTTCATCATTGATTTCATCATCATCACATATTTATCACAAATCACCTCTTTTATGAACTATTCATCCATGGGCGTTTTAGATTCAAATTTTAGAAAATAATTTTTATAAGGAAAAATAATTTAGAATCCGCCCAAGCTTCGTAAATCATCAATATAAGTACAATCTAAATCATACCCATGTATAGAGATTGAAGAATCATGCAATTGAGTAAAACCCCATACTTGATCATAGATCATTTATCACATTTTGATAGGGATTGGGCATGGGTGTCGAAGAAAATCACCCACTCATAGCCTTACATACCTGGGAAGGATGAATTTCTAACACCCTCTAATTGCCCAGCTGAGAATCTAATTGGAAACCTTGAGATTTAGCCTTGAATCTCCCATTCAAACCTTCAAACTTGCATGCATGAGAATAATGGCTTAGGATAGGTTTTCCCCTGCTAAAAACCCACTAAAATGAGCCTTAAATGATGTAGTATAGGCCTTTAGAACTTAGAAATTAAGGTAAAGCCCTTACTAAAATCATTGAAAATAACTGTCAGGGGGTCCTAACGGACGACCTGATGACTCGTTACCTGGGCCAACGACTCATTGGTCGCTCACCAAGTGCACTGTATAGCTGGTCTGCGGGGGATACTAATGGATGACTTAATGACTCGTCCCCCGTGACCATGATTCGTGGTCACCTCCCTTCATGTATACTGTCTGACCATCAATGAAAACTTATTTTTCTTGGTCACGACTCACCTCACGAGTCGTTGGGACTAACCACGACTCATGAGGTCTCATCCGTCAGGTACATTGAACAATCCTCCCATAAATACCCCAACTCCACCCCACGATTGACATGACATCTTATGGTGGCTGACCACGAGTCATTACTTCACTCATGGCCTGGTTCCCTCCAGGCCTTCCCACGAGTCACTTGACGACTTGTGGGGTCTCCTCACGAGTCATCCAACGACTCGTTCTGCAACTGCAAGGCCATTTTCTAGTTTCTCTCTGTTTCAACTTTCGGGTATGATCTTTGAAATCTCAGGGTATAACAATATCTCCCCCTTGGGAACATTCATCCTCGAATGTTAGAAACAAGTGGAAAATGGAAACATGCAATTATCATACTCCAATACAGACTATTTTAACTAAAATTTTCACTGAATGACTACCTCCGAAAAGAACCACATAGCTCAACTGAATTTAGATATCATATACACATTCATACACATAAAATAAACTTGAACACATGAACTGAACAGGAATTTAAATAGTGTCATAGGGAAAAACTGATACCTCAAGTCGGAACTGAGCCGGTAGAGAATAAATGTGGGTATTTATCCATCATATCCATTTCGGCTTCCCACGTAGCTCCCTCAACATGCTGATTTTTCCATAAGACCTTAACTGAAGCTACTTCTTTGTTTCTCAACTTCCGAACCTGACGATCCAAGATTTCAACGGGAATTTCTTCATAACTGAGGTTGTCTTTTACCCCAATGCTTTCCATCGGGACTACCCAGGCTGGATTACCAAACACTTTTTCAAAAGTGATACATGAAACACTGGGTGAACTGAAGATAACTCCAATGGCAAGTCCAACTCATACGTTACCTTACCAACTCTTCTCATAATCCGGTAGGGACCAATATAGCGGGGACTGAGTTTTCCTTTCTTTCTGAACCCCATGACTCCCTTTATGGGAGATACCTTTAGAAATACCCAATCATCAACCTCAAACTCCAAATCTCTTCTTCTCCCATCCGCATATGACTTTTGATGACTCTTAGCAGTTTTCAGCCTGTCCCTTATCAACTGAACCTTTATCGTGGCCTCATGAACTGAATCAGTCCTATCATAGCTGCCTCACCAACCTCAAACCATCCGATGGGTGACCTACACCTCCGCCCGTAAAGAGCCTCCAACGATGCCATTTGGATACTGGAGCTATTATTGTAAGCAAACTCGATCAAGGGCAAGTGATCATCCCAACTACCTTTGAAGTCCATCACACAAGCTCTCAGCATATCCTCAAGAGTTTGAATTGTTCATTCTGCCTAACCGTCTGTTTGCGGATGAAAGGTTGTACTGAGCTTAACTTGAGTCCTAATTCCCTTTTGAAAAGAAAGCCAAAATGGGAGGTAAACTGAGTACCTCGATCTAAAATAATAGACAAGGGCACTCCATGAAGTTGAACCAACTCTTGAACATACAATTTGGTATAATCATTCGCTGAATCTGTGGTTTTGCCTGGTAGAAAGTGGGAAGCCTTGGTCAACTTGTCTACCACCACCCAAATAGAATCATAGTGTCGGCGAGCATGACGTAGGCCTGTAATGAAATCCATATTAATCTGGCCACTTCCAATTGGGAATGCTAATATCCTGAAGTACGCCACCCGGCCTTTGATGTTCGACCTTCACTTGTTGACAGTTCGGGCACTTGGCTACAAATTCTATAATATCCTTCTTCATGTCATTCTACCCATATATTTCCCGAACGTCATGATAAATCTTGGTACTACCCGGATGGATAGAATACCTAGATCCATGTGCCTCATGCAATATCTGGTCCCTCAAATTATCGACATCTAGAACACATAGACGACCCTGGTACCGTAGTACACCATCTCCCCCTTGGGAGAAGACCTCCACCTTTTGACTTCGAACGGCTTCCTTTAGCTTTACTAAAATCAGATCCTCATATTATCTAGATTTAACATCAACCACCAGGGACGATTTTGATCTGTTATTCACAACAACGCCGCCATCGATCGAGTCGACCAATCTAACTCCCAACCTCGCAAGTCGATGGACAACTTTTACCAACTCTTTCTTTCCCTCATCCACGTGGGAAAAACTTCCAAGAGAGTCTACTAAGTGCGTCTGCTACCACATTAGCCTTGCCAGGGTGGTAAAGAACAGTCATATCATAGTCCTTAAGTAGCTCCAACCACCTCCTTTGCTGAAGATTGAGGTCTTTCTGCGTGAACACATATTGTAAGCTCTTGTGATCCGTGAATACATCCACATGGACCCCATACAAGTAATGCCGTCATATCTTCAATGCAAACACCACTACGGTCAATTCAAGATCATGGGTCGGGTAGTTCTTTTCATGAACCTTTAATTGTCTCGAGGCATAAGCTATCACTTTACTATGTTGCATCAATACACACCCAAGTCTCACTCGCGAAGCATCAGAATACACCACAAAACCATCGGTACCCTCAGGTAGGGTCAATATTGGTGCTGAAGTGAGTTGAGTCTTCAACTCTTGGAAGCTTTTCTCTCAAGCCTCCGACCATTGGAACTTCACCTTTTTCTGAGTCAACCTAGTCAATGGGCTGCAATGGATGAAAAACCCTCAAAGAATCTCCGATAATAACCGGTAAGCCCAAAAAGCTCCTGATATCTGATGGGTTCACTGGTCTGGGCCAATTCTTTACCACCTCGATCTTTTGAGAATCTACTTTTATACCTTCACTTGAAACCACATGGCCTAGTAATGCCACAGAATCCAACCAGAACTTCCATTTCTTGAACTTTGCATGCAGCTGCTGGTCCTTGAGGGTCTGAAGCACTATTCTCAAATGAGCAACATGCTCCTTCTCGCTCCGAGAATATATAAGGATGTCATCAATAAACACAATCAGGAGCATGTCCAAATATGCCTTGAACACCCTGTTCATTATATCCATAAAAGTTGCAGGGGCATTGGTTAGTCCAAAAGACATAACAATAAATTCGTAGTGACCATACCGAGTCTTGAAAGCGGATTTCGGAATGTCACTCTCCTGAACCCTGAGCTGGTGATACCCAGCCCTGAGATCAATCTTGGCACCTTGAAGCTGGTCAAACAAATCATCGATCTTGGGTAAAGGATACTATTCTTGACAGTGACATTGTTCAACTGCCGATAGTCAATACGTATGTGAAGGGAACCATCCTTCTTTCGAACAAATAATACCAGTGCGCCCCATGGAGCCTTACTCAGCCTAATAAAGCCCATATCTATCAAGTCTTTCAATTGATCCTTCAACTCTTTTGACTCAGCTGGAACCATTCTACAGGGAGGAATAGATTTAGGCTGCGTGTCGGAAAGAAGATTTATACCAAAATCAATCTCCCGCTCGGGAGGAACACCTGGAAAATCATTAGGAAAAACCTCTAGATACTCACGTACTTCTGGTATGGATTGGATAGTCGGGGTTTCGGACTCCATGTCCTTAACCCTAACTAGATGGTACTTAGAAATCATCTTCCTGGATTTAAGATAGGAAATAAATCGACCTACAGGCACAGCTAAACTACCCTCCCATTCTAAGATAGGCTCACCCAGAAATCTGAACTCTACTGATCGGGTCCTACAATTAACTGAAACATAGCATGCAAATATCCAATCCATGCATAAAATAACATCAAAATCGGTCATGGCTAACTCTATCAAGTCTGCTGAGGTGACCTTATGAAGGACTGGGACCGAGAAATCTCTATACACCCATCTAGCTATAATTGAGTCACCTACTAGAGTAGAAATTGAGAAGGTCTTAGACAAGACATCGGGACTGACTCCGAAGCTACTGGCCATAAATTGAGAAGGGCTCAGACAAGACATCGGGACTGACTCCGAAGCTACTAGCCATATAGGGTGTCATAAAAGACAAGGTATCCCCTGGATCTAACAAATCATAAACATCAACATGAAAGACTCTTAACATACCAGTGACTACACCTGGTGAGGCCTCCTTCTTCTGACGAGTGGATAAGGCATAGAATATGTTCTGGCGCTACTAGCCAGCTGTGCTAGTGGATGCCCCCTGATGTGATGTGTGGGGGGGGAGAGGCTGTTGAACTAGAAGCTAGGCCTTGGCCCCCAACCTGATCTTGCCTAATCGCGGGACAATCTCTGAGCATATGTGCAGGCTTCCCACATCCAAAACACGCTCCTGACCCTGCCAAACACTGGCTTGTATGCCCTCGACCGGACCTGCGACAAGCTGAAATGCTAGAGTCTGGGGGTCTATTGCTATGACCCCTCGAGCCTAACGCTCGCCCTTTCTAATCATGCCGGGGCCTAGATGGCACACTCAGTGCTGAAGATGTTGGGGTTGATGATCTTTGGTGGGTCTGCTGTCGGTGCCCACTACCGGGCCTTTGTTGAGAGAATCTGTGGTCCTCAGTCCTGGCCCTCTTGGCCTCCCTCTCCCTCGAATGTGTCGCCTCCATCTGCTGGGCGTACAACACAATTCGAGGGAAGTCCATGTCCTGATGGAGTATAGCTATCCTGCAGTCCTTGTCCAAATATCTTGCTATACCATGCACAAATCTACTCACCCGCGCCCGTTGGTCGGTCACTAACTCAGGAGCATACTTAGATAGGTGGGTGAACTCAAGGCCGTACTCCTGAATAGTCATCCTTCCTTGCTTTAGATTCAAAAATTCAGCTGCTTTCAACTCCCTCATCTTTCGAGGAATGCAACCTGAAACTCCTCCCATGTGATCGGACCTGCTTCAGCAACCCTGTTGTCCTTCCACTGGCGGAACCAAATATGCGCAACCCCCTTGAACTGGTAGGAGGCCAACTCTGCACACTCAACACTGCTCACCCCCATAACCTAGGTGATCTTGACAATCTCATCAATGAAGTCGTGGAAGTCCTCATCTACCTTGGACCACAAGAACTCCAGCGGGTTCATCCTCAAAAAGTCTCAAACTTTGGCCGCCGTCGTGTTGCCGTTTTGAGGAACATGCGCAACAGCCTGCTGATTGACCTGAGCGGTCAAGACCTACGCAAGAATCTAAATTGTAGCTCAGAACTCAACATGAGCGGCTGGCTCCAGTGCTTGAGGCTCCTGAACTAGTGGGGCTGGCTGATGCTCATGACCATTTCCCTCATCGTGTCCTTCACCACCTCCATTCCTCCTTCCATTCATCCTTCAGGGAGCCATGATTCTGCAATTGTGAATAGCACGAATTATAAGGATAGATAGGCTTTTCACTGCACGACAAAGATCATGAAAGAAGGGAATATTTCCTAAAACGTCTAGTACCCTCTTCATCATAAGTGTGGCACACTTCACACCCATGAAAAAGGCTATACCTAACGCGGCTTTCAGACTCCCTAGGACACTTCAAACCTATGGCTCTGATACCAAGTTTGTCACGACCCGAACGGAGGCCGGGATCGTAGACACGGAACAAGGGACCCCAAGTCGACCCATGGAATAAGCATTCAACTAACTCATTCAGTAAACATGAAGAAACATAATTTAAACTAAGCAGAAGTCAAACTTAATATAACTACAGAATAAACATTTGAAGCTGAATATATGTCTAAGTCTGATAAGCCTCTAATCTGGACGAGCTGATGGGACAACACCCCCAACTAGCTCAACAATACTGAAACTGAAAGGACATCTAAAACAACTGAAGGTCTAGTCCTCGAAAGATGAGGACTCACCAAATAAGCAGGTGCTAACTCTGAATAGCGACTACGAACGGAACTGAACCTGGGAACTGAATCCTGCATCATGAAACGATGCAGCATAGAAAGTATGATGTCAGTACGTAGAATGTACCAAGTATGCAAGGTAATTAAAACCACTTAAGTAAAATAAATTATTTAAAACATTTCATAACATATCATAAGCTTTTAAGTGTAAGTAGAAGGCTACATGCATTCATTCTAAAATCGTACTCTTATCATAACATGACCATGCATAGCTTTAGAACATCATGACTTACTCAAATGACTCAAAGCTGAAACATCATTTATATCAAAAGCTAAACAATGAGTCCAACCTTGCTTTTTGGACATGCATGCGTAAGATAATTATCATGAGTGATGAATATGCAATCTGGATGATTTAGACAGTGGGAGACTCGTCACTTAACTGACATACCATGATAGAGCTTACGTGATCCCGACTATCATACTCAAGTGGACAGAGTCGTCCCAAACCTTGTCAGGGCTAAGGACGCTACCATGATATTGATATCAAGCTGAAGGGCTAATCGGGTCGGGGATAGCTCACAAGGGAGGTCCCAATAATATAATAGTATAAACCTATGTTGGCGCGTAGTTCTGGGGCATAGGGTGTCGACCCTTAAACCCGCTCGGTGCTAGACTCTTCTCCCAAAACATGCAGTGCTCTACATCGTATATAATGAAGCTCAACATCGTCTATTGATGAAGCTCAACATGAAATCATGCATAACTCAACATTATCTATTGACAAAGCTCATAATGAAGTCATGCATAGACTAGACATCATATGAATATGAAGCTCAACATTGTCCTTTGACAAAGCTCAATAATAACATACATATCAGTAATGAATTCATGCATATAGGAGACTTTATTTCGAAACATACCGCAAGCTCAATCATGGGTGGGAGCATCTACTCCAATTAATGTGGTAAGCCATATGTAGAAATATTCACTCAACATACCACAAGCTAGAATTTAATAAAAATTGGAGAAATTCACTTCAAACCATGTGGTAAGCTTATGTCAGGAAAATCATCACTTTAAATCATCATGTGGGCATCACCCAAAGCTTTATCATACTTGGATCTAATCAATTCATTTTGAAAACATCAACATAATCATGGGTAGTTTTAGAAACATACTTTTCATCATTGATTCCATCGCCATCACACATTTATCACAAATCACCTCTTTTATGGACTATTCATCCACGGGCGTTTTAGATTCAAATTTTAGAAAATAATTTTTGTAAGGAAAAATAATTTAGAATCCGCCCAAGCTTCGTAAATCATAAATATAAGTACAATCTAATCATACCCATGTATAGAGATTGAAGAATCATGTAATTGAGTAAAACCCCATACTTTATCATAAATAATTTATCACATTTTGATAGGGATTGGGTATGGGTGTGGAAGAAAATCACCCACTCATAGCCTTACATACCTGGGAATGATGAATTTCTAACACCCTCTAATTGCCCAGCTGATAATCCAATTGAAAACCTTGAGATTTAGCCTTGAATCTCCCCTTCAAACCTTCAAACTTGCATGCATGAGAATAATGACTTAGGATAGGTTTTTCCCTGCTAAAATCCCACTAAAACGAGCTTTAAACGACATAGTATAGGCCCTTAGAACTTAGGAATTACAGAAAAGTCCTTACTAAAATTGTTGAAAATAACTGTCAGGGGGTCCTAACGGATGACCTGACGACTCGTTACTCGAGCCAATGACTCGTTGGGTCGCTCGCCAAGTGTACTGGATAGTTGGTCTGCCGGGATCCTAACAAATGACTTAACGACTCATCCCCCATGACCACAACTCGTGGTCACATCCAGTCATGTACACTGCCTTACCATCTATGAAAACTTACTTTGCTTGGTCATGACTCACCTCACGAGTCGTTGGGACTGACCACGACTCGTGAGGTTCCATCTGTCAGGTACACTAGACAATCCTCCCATAAATACCCCAACTCCACCCCATGATTGACATGACGACTCGTGGTGGTTGACCACGAGTCATTACTTCACTCGTGGGGACCTCAAATCCTTTTTCCTCCAGGCCTTTCCATGAGTCACTTGATGACTCGTGGGGTCTCCGCACGAGTTATTTAATGACTTATTTTGTAACTGCAGGGCCATTTTCCAGATTCTCTTCGTTTCAACTTCTGGGTCCGATGTTTGAAATCTCGGGGTATAACAATTGTCTTTCAACAAGAGATAGGAAGAATTTTAAAGTCTGAAAAGCACTTGATTTCGGGCTTAAAAGTTATGTCCTGGTAGCTCTAGAAAAATCACTCGCAATAGTGACAATACATCTTCTCCTTTATAGATTGGCACATTATAGGTCCCCAGGTATCTTGATGTATTAACTCAAATATTTATTTAGAAGATATAGTGCTTTTTGGAAAAGATATTTTTATTTGTCTTGTCATAGGACGGATATCACATGGAAGTCTTATTTATGTTTGGAGTGAATCAAAAGATATTTTATATTTTTTTTATGACTTTGTAAGTTAATGTCTCAAATGAAAATGTCAAACTTTATAAAAATTCAAAATATTAGAAATCATAATTTTATTGATACTAGAACTTAATTGAGATTGAGAATTTTCATTTAGAGCACACCAGCTTAACTGAGAATAAGGTAATGACTCACTATTAGATCCTACACTTAAAGGCTTCACTTTTTTCCTAGAAGATATAGAAACTGAAAAAGACTCTAAAACATCGGACTTGGAACAATTCTCATCTAGTATATAAAGGCTACCAACTGCTCTCCCAAACACCAATTGCATCATCAGAGAAAGGACCTATAATATGCAAGCATGTTTGTTAAAAATGACATCCTAGTCAAGTTGTGTTCATAATTAGTTAATGTATAGAAGGTTATGTTTAGAAGCGAGCATGTAAAATACATTTTTTAGTATAATTAAGGTTTAAAGTAGTTGATTCAAAACATGAAATTTTGATTCTATAGGAGCTTGGAAGCTTTACTAGAATAGGTATTTCTAACTGTTTGATTTTGTGCAAAAGAGTGTTATCATGTCATTTGTTATGATGCGCCGAATCTATTATCCCAAGGTCAGATTCAAGACTAGTAAAACAGTAATTAAAAATATCAAAAATTGGACATTTACCCATAAAGCTAACACTGGATTGGCTTTAGAACTTGAAGCATAAGAGTTGCCTACCTACACTATTTGTACCATTTAAATTAGTGTTTCACATTGTTCACTTGTGAACCCTTGTGAATTCATAACATTTCCAAGGACTTTTGTTACCTTTTCCTTCCTCCGGCATGTTTGTATTAACCTGATCACTTTTGTAGTTCCTTTTAGGCTTATTAAACATGAAGAGTTGTAGGTATCCAAAAAGATTATAGAATTTCTCCCTTTTCATGTTTAATGCATCCACACATACGCGCACGCGCACATGGTCGCCAAGTAATATAGGACGGTGGAATTCAGAATCATATTTATAGAGACTTGTATGATTGTTCACCCAATTCAAATTCTATTTTTAACTATTTAAAAGTAAATAAATAATACTAGAGGAGTTTTTTATGCTAATACTTAAACAAATTAAATACTTGAGAAGACGCTTAAATGGTTGGTTGTCTTTCAAATGGTGTAAAAGATCCAGGGTCTTGGAAATTCTACAATCCAATTGAAATATCAAATCGATATATTTATTTATTTTCCTGAGTGATTAGTTGTACGTTGATATCACTTAGTTTACCATCTTCCCAATAACTCTAAGTCTACTCGATTATCCCTAAAGACTCTATTTCTATGATCATCAGCTAATAGTGATGTGCGTATAAGATTCCGTCTGTATCAGCTAAGCAAGTCTAATGGGTATATTTCTATCCATAATAGTGAATCATTCCCCTTTTCCTATAAGGTTCACAAACAAGCCCTATTCCTTATTATTACCCTCGCAATTTTCTTTTTCAAGTTTAATTAACGTGTCATATATAGTGCTTAACTATTTCGCCAAATAATCAGACAATTCAGCCTAAGAAGCAACAAATAACTCAATCATGAAAAGCATAAATAAATTTAAATGATATTCAAATTTTGCGTTTATGACAAAACTCTATAACTATAAAGTTTAGCTACTCATAATCCTCATATGAAGATGAGAATTCATGAGTTTACAAGAAGGAATTGCTAGAAAATAAACAGAACAATTAACCCGGGAGAAAAACTCATCTTGCCCTTACTCTAAGTATTAATTTTATTCAAATCCTGACAAATATGGGTAAAAGATATATTTATAGAGCCTAGGAAGCCTTGGGCTTATAAAATTTGAATTGAAAATGGATCGAGAAGCTTGGATAATCTATAACACCCCCAAAAGTCCCTAAGATTAGACCTGAGGTTTGGAGTTTGATTGTAAAGAAACTGAAATTTTCCTTAGTATGACCCTTGATGATATGGTTCGAGTCGTACCAAGACTCGTGAGATAGCATTCAAAGAAATAGTCCAAGTATGTCCAGGTACCCACGAATGCCTCCTATGAATCATACTATGCCAATACAAGTCATACCAGGGTCCGTAACATGAAGTTCAGAGAAACAGTACACATTGGACATGGGAAACACGATTGCACCCTACAATTCATACAAGGGCAGTATGAGTCGTAGTGACGGATCATAATGAGAATCCAGAGAAAGGTTCAAGGAGTTTACGGAAAACCACGAACCATAGTACAACCTGTGGTATGATTGTACAAGTCATGATATGCCTTCATAGGACAAACTTCACATATTAACCAACATGGTTTCAATTGGTACGAACCCTTATAATAGATTGTAGTATCTTGGTATGGATTGTACCATCCAATCGTAGGAGGTAGGATTAGAGAGGTGCAAAACTATCCAAACCCATAATAAATGGTCACCACGAGTCATAGTGACAACCAACAACCCATGGTATGGGTTGTAGGTCTGGACCGACAGCTTTTTGGACAACCTTCCAGGGGTATTTTCATAAACTTTAACTCTTTTAACTCTTAAGCTATGTCATATTAGTATATTTTAGAGGGGGATTAAGGAAAGTTAGTCGATTCTTCTTCCTCATTTCTGACATAACTTCTCAAGAATAGAAAGTGAAGCGCAGGAACTCTCCCAAGTAAGAACTAGGGTTATTCCTACAACCTCGAAAATTCAAGCTTCTTCTCAAGGGTTTTTCTTCTATAGACATGTGGGACTTCAACAAGGGTTCCTTCCATCCTTGTTTCCCAATTATTTTCAGAAATCTTAGCAACCTATTTTTTTCTAGAATGCATGACTTAGGGTTTTCATTCCATGTTGAATTCCCTTATCTTTCCTCTATGATTTAAGGTTTCTATTACTAGTATTATACAGTATTCATGTTGTTACTATCATCTTGTATGGTATCTTTCCATAACTATGATGTCAACATGATTTTAGAGAAATTGTTTTATGAACTAGCATAATTTCGAATATAGCATGATCTTTCAAAGTACACATGATTTTCCATGATTTATGTAATTATTATTTATAAAATTATCAGTATTCTTAGTATACATAGAATCATCAGTATTATCAATAGTATCAGGTCCTTAAGACAATTAGGGTACTTCCAGATAAGTAGTCTTGATTTTGTCGTGGGACATTAGTTTTGAGCTATCAGTATAGCACAGTTACGTAGAAATACTTATATATAAAACTATTATGTGTATTCCGTTGGGAGTAGTACTTAGCACCGAGCAGGCTAGGGTTCAGCGCACTCGATTTCTAAATATACGTGTCACCATAGGTTTTAAACCGAAGGGGTCTTTTAGTTAGTGATCACTTAGTCCAGTCATTGTACTCTGGCAAGGTACAGTGGGCTCTATCGATGAGGAATAAATATCGAACTCTACCGTTTAGTTCACGTGGTTACATGTCGGTTAACAAGTTCTCCCATAGTTCAGTTATTGTCTTTAGTCTAAATTCCAATTATAGATTTCAGTACTTGTGTATGACCCTATAGATTAATTTTATCATCACTTATAGTATTGAAAGTATTATATGCACTTCCAATACTTATGCATTCAGGTAGGGTCATTGTACATCAGCCAAGTTGAGTTTACTCAGTATATTCCAAGTACTGATCTATACATTCTATGCTATATCATTATATGATATAGGCTCAGGTACCCAGACCCAGATCGTAGTTAGTTCCTCTAGTGATATCCAGAAGTGGACAGTGGTGAGTCCTCATCTTTCGAGGACCGTAGTGTCTATTTCCTTTTTAGTATTTTGTCATTATTCTGTTTCAAATTTTACAGTTAGCTGGGGGCTTGTCCTAGCAACTTATCAATTTCTTTTAAAAGCCTTTCAGAAGAGTATATTAGTTTCAGCATGAATCTCAGTGCCTGATTGTAATTTCAGTATCTTGTCAGATATTCTTTAGTTATAACAGTATTTTATTATTTATAAACAACTTTTTCTTAATATTTTCTTATAGTAGTTTAGTATATCAAGGTCATACTATGCCATGGGTTAGTCACTTATGATTCTAGGTACCGTGTCACATCTAGAGTATAGACTCGGGTCGTGACATAATCGCGCCACCCCTGTGACATATGAGGTGGTACAATATGATAAAAACACTTCTATCCACCTATTTTCTTGTGCCACCTTTGTTCCCTCCCCCCCCCCCCTGCCATTGCAAAGATGTGGTTTCTTGACCCACCCTTTCTATGGAGGGGGTGGCGCAACTATTATGACCTGCTGGGATCTTGGACCGAGACACGAGACCTAGAATCACAAACGGCTCCAAGCTAACCCATGGGATAAATTTAGCATGAATAAGAGCATTACTAAGCAGAAATTAAAGCATGAAGATGATATAAGCGGAAGTCTGGGTAACATAAGACATAACCGTAAACACGAGTCAACAATGTTGAGTTGCCTACACATGGTTGTATGAAAAGCCTCTACTACTACGATGAGCTAATGGGGCAACACCCGCAACTAACTCACTAAGTCAAAAACAGAATAGACATGCTACAAACATAAAACTAATAATGTCCTCAGAGAATGAGGACTCACCCAAGCGAGGATAGAGCTGGACTGAAGCGGGAGTGAGCTAATGACGGGGCTGAGAAGGTCACCCGAACCTATATCATGAGACAATATAGAATAGAGTATATGGTCAGTACTTTGAATATATTGAGTATGTAAGGTAAGTAAAAACATACTAGTAAAACTGAAATAAAGAAATCATGAGTGTAAGATAGTATAAAACATAAGATGTTGATCATAAATTGAACATAAGGGCTCAAGGATTTTAAAACTATTTCATAACCCTAAACATGACTGATTTCATAAGTAAAACATTGTAAAGCATGTTTTGAACCAAAAATACCATAATCTGTAACAACATAAAACATGAACATGATAATATATAGAAACTAAGGAATAATAGGAGATTCTTATAACCGACATATCCCACGTGAGCATCTATGGAGCTCGACCTGTAAAACCCTAGTTGGGAGGGTGTTCATACCTTTCCAAGGGTAGAACCATGAAAAAGGCATGACATCACTCATGGATGGCCCATTCGAGCATGGGAGACACTCTCATGGAGGACCCCATCATGGCTACATTGGCACATAGTTCTGAGACCTGGGTACGCAGGGACCTCGGTCTACTCGGTGTTAAATACTACTTTCAAAATGTATATAGTGCTCATATCATAACCATGAAACATGGGTTTACATGGCTAGTTTAAATAATGAAATTCATAACATGTTAATATACAAGAGCTGGCCATAAAAATAATGTCGAAGATAGGCCATGATATGTAGACTTGAGTTTCATAAAAAATCATGCATAATAGGGTAAAATTATCATATCTTTAAATTCATGAGTTCATGAGAAATTATAGTAGAAAATACGTCATTATAATCATAATTCATAGCTTGAATCTTAAGAGGCTTGGAATCATAAGAGAATCATGGAATTTGATACAATTTGAGTCATAACTTAAAAGTTCATAAAATCATACTTGAGACTTGAATTTCATAGATGCAAGAGGGAATTGATAAGGAACATGCAATCATGATCATAGGAACATAAATTAAATCATGTGAGGACTGATTTTATAGAGGAACATGAGAGAATTCAACCACAATTGCACACAACCCTAGAATTCAAAATTTTGGGTATAGGAGATGAAAATCATAAATTCAACTTGAAAAGGGAATGAGGGTGGAAGAAATCCCCCACTCATGGCCCTACATACCTGGGTTGAAGGATTTCTAAGCTTGTCTTGAAGACCCAAGAAGATTAGAAGAGATTTGATGAAGAACCCTAGCCTTTATCCTGAGAGAGAATTTCAAATCTACTATTGAAGACACAAGAAGATTAGAAGAGATTTGATGAAGAACCCTAGCATTTATCCTGAGAGAGGATTTCAAATCTACTATTGTTATGAAAGCATAAGGACTTAGACTAGGGTAAACCTCTTAATACACTCTTTAAGAAACCCAAAATGACATCACTTAGGGTTTATAAGCTTAGGAAGTTACAAAAATACCCCTGGAAAAACATAATTAAAAAGCTAATTGTTAGGTACCACGAGTCGTACCACCAAATAATGACTCGTGGTTTCCCTCCGTTGATTGCCAGTCGAATTTTCTGGTACTCTGATTCTCCAACCACGGGCCTCACCATGACTGGTTGTTTCCTATAATGCATTATAACATATCTTATGGGTCTGATCCTCTGCACTTACACCCTACGATTACCTACAATGACTTGTTATTTCGTATAATTAGTCGTACCATGACTCGTGACCTCAAACCTTCCCTCAGCAGACCCAAACCACGACTGCCTACTACAACTTGATGTTTGTTGTAGCTTGACTTGTTACTAATTCCTATGACTCATACCATGAGTCGTCATTACTGAACCAGGAGAAACTGTTGCTTGCCACGACTGCTCCTACAACCTGTAACTTCAAACAAACACTCATACGATGAGTCATTTTGAGAACCCATGTTCTATCATAACACTGGCATCTGAGTAATCATAAAGGAAGCTTAAATAGTAAAACCATTTAAGAAAGCTAATCTGATAAGAGTTCATATATCTTAAAGCAAAACTGAATGTCTAAGTCTATATCTGAAAGCCATCTACAAATGATGAGTTGCTGGGACAAGCCTTCAGCTAACTCTAAAGTCTAACTGAAAGAAATAACTGAATAATAAATATCGTCCTCAAAAGATATGGATTCACCAACTACAGCTGTTGATATCACCGGGAGGAAATCGTCTAACGATGCTGAAGCTGAGAACCTGCTCCTATATCATGATACGATATAGCATAGAAGGTATGCGTCAGTACTTGGAATGTACTGAGCAAGTGGGAGAAAATATAACATAAAGAACAAATAACTGAACTGTAATGACATGTAATGACCAATTGAAAATATTGAAAACTGAACAACTGAAATATAACTGAGATGGTCAATTATGACCCTAACTGGTGGTCATAAACATGCCCTAAATCTGAGATACTAATCTAAGCTAACTGTACTGAACTGAACTGGACTGAGTAAATTTGGAACTGTATTGTGTTGAGCTAAATTGAAACTATACTAACTAGTGAGAGAGTCTATAACTAACATATAACTAAGTGAGCTAGATGTGGAGTCTGATGTATACACCCTATTGATAGGAGCTAATATACCTTTCCAGGGTATAAAGGAATGAGCTGGCTGATCACAAGTCCGGGGCCATAGGGCCAATGAAATAACCTACAGTGGCAACGTAGTTCTGGGAACTTGGGTGTGCTGGAACCCGGTCCGCTCGATGCTAAGTCCTACTCCCACTGGATAGTCCTAGGCTGACTACTAAGTTGATAGCTCAAAATTGGGGTCCAAGACTAAGTCAGGGATACCTATCTAGAAGCATCTTAAGAGTCTTATCAGACCAAATTCTGTAACTGGTGTTCTAAGACTGGCTAGAGCTTCTTATCTAGAAACGTCATAACCGTCTAAAGAACAAACTGAAACTAAAAGGGGGGTTCTAATACTGGTCAGAGCTGCTAATCTGGAACTGTCGTAACCATCTAAAAAACCAACTAAAATATGATAACTGATATCTGAGTATGATAACTGATAACTGGGAGGCACCACTAATACCTCAAGAAAAGACTGTAGTCAAACTGATCAGCTGACATTTCTGAATAATATTGAGTATATTGATATTCTAATTGAAACTGGACTAGCATGCATCTGATTGAGATTTCAACTTATTTTAACAACAAGGGAATCTCAACACTGATAGAATCAAGCAACATGAATAACTAGTCAAATAAGCAAGACTCTAATTTACTGAATGCTAATGCTAGGGATAAATCATTTTACAAGAAGCTAGTTTCTACATGATTTCTAAGAATTGGGAAAAATATAGCACCAAACGACATGGATAATATTCCACCTAAAATGTTTTAGAATTCTGTCTAAAAACTTTCTAAATTTTGAAACCTCAGAGCTATAACTGATAGAAGATTATGGAAGGGTTTTGTGGACACAAGGAAAGAACAATTCCCTTGTTGGATTACCACATATCTAGTAAAGAAATCTGGTAGAAAATCCCTTGAGAGTCTCAGAAGGAAATCGATTACCCTAGCTCCTGATCTGAGTTTTTCTAAGAGAATTTTTATGATCTGACTTTTGAGAGAATGAGAGGGGTGAAGTATATTATCGATTACCCCTATGAATTCCCTGAAAATAACATAAAATGACACAGGTACCAACGGGCCTTAGAACGGGTCGTTGGTCGAAATGACGACCCATTGGAACCAGTCGTTGGTCCTAGGTCCAAAAACTGAGCTCACTGGAATGGGACCACGGGAGGATACCATCACTCATTAGGCTAACCAATGGGTCGTTGGTACTTCTCTTGTCACTGTTAGGGAAAATCTTTCCCTAAGGCAACGGGCAACAGAACGACTCATTGCTAGAACCAATGGGTCATTGCATCGACTCATTGTCAACACTGTTAGGTCCTGGGAATTATCTATGGGTGGTAGAAATGGTTCTTTGGTATAAACCACAAGTCGTTAGTTCCACTTATTACTTCTGGGAAAAGTCAGGTCGATTTCTGAACTTGGGATCCAATGGACGACAGGACGGCTTGTTACTTCTTCAAAAGAGTCGTCTTATGCCTCATTGGTTCCCCCAAAGGAAAATCTGCTGAGCTAACAACAACTCAGACAATGGCCCGTTAGAGGTGACCACGATCTGTTGTCTGGGTCGTTCTACAATAAAATTTTCTGGCTTCCCCTGGTTTTTCATACAAGTTCGGAGTTTGGTCTAAGAAAGTTTCGAGGTGTTACAACAGGTAAGGCTATCTTTCACACCTATGCTCTCTACCATAACAACTAATGTTGGGCCTCTAATGCACTTCTACAACAGAGATACATGGAAAACTAGATGCACCGAAGTTAACTCTGCTAGTAGCTCCAACTCATATGTCACTTTGCCAACTCACCTCAGGATCCGAAAAGGACCAACGTATCGGGGACTAAGCTTCCCTTTCTTCCCAAAAATCATGATCCCCTTCATAGGAAACACCTTCAAGAACACCCAATCATCCACGGTAAACTAAGATCTCTCCTTCTAACATCCGCATAGGGTTTCTACTAACTCTGAGCTATTTTCAGCTTGTTTCTAATCAATCAAACTTTCTCCTTCACCTCATGAACTTAATCTTTCCCCATTTATGTAGCCTCACCTACCTCCAACTATTCAATAGGTTATGTATACCTCCACCCATAAAAAGCCTCAAATGGAGCTATCTAAATGCTATAGTGATAACAATTATTGTAAGTAAACTCAATAATAGGCAAGTGATCATCCCAACTACCCTTAAAATCAATCACGTGTGCTCTCAACATATTCTGAAGAGTCTGAATGATCCTCTCGTCCTGACCATCTATCTGCAGGTGAAAAGTAGTGCTAAGCTTCACCTGTGTACCAAGTCCCTTCTGAAACGATCTCCAAAACTAAGAGGTGAACTGAACAACCCTATCTAAGATGATATACAAAGGGATCCTTGCAACCGAAACAATTTTCGAATATAAAGTGTAGCATAATCCTCGGCTGAATTCATAGTTGTGACCAGTAGGAAGTGAGCTGATTTGGTCAACCTATCCACAATCACCCATATAGAGTCATACTGTTGGCATGTATAAGGCAACATTGTTATGAAGCCCATATTGATCTCTTCCCACTTCCAAGTAGGAATGTTGATGTCCTGAAGCATACCTCTAGGTCTCAAGTGCTCAACCTTAACCTATTGGCAATTCGGGAAATTAGCCATAAATTTTACTATGGTTGTCTTCATATCATTCCACTAATAGACTTTCCATAGATTAAGGTACATCTCGGTGGAATCTAGATAGATAGTGTGCGAAGAGCCAAGAGTCTAGCTCAATATCTGCTCTCTTAAGTCATCCACCGCCGGAACACACAATCAGCCCTAATATCGGAGTACAACATCTCCCCCTTGGGAGAAAACCTCTACTTTATAATTCTAGATAACTTCCTTTAGTTTCACTAGGATAGGATCCTCATCTTGCCTTTCTTTAAATCAATAAAGATTCTGACCCATTTTGAACAATGACACTACCATCCAATAAAACTGTAAGCCGAACTCCTGAAAAAGCAAGCCTGTGAACTTCAGCAGCTCCTTTCTCCCATCCTCAACATGGGACACACTCTACATGGATAGCCTACTAACAGAATCTACCATGACATTGGCCTTGCCCAGGTGGTAAAAGTATAATACCCCAGAAGTGCATAAGAATAGACCTAGAAGTTAAAAGTTAAAAACTATAGAAATTGGGAAAAATTGCACAAGACGGGTCATGAAATGACTCATGGTAAAAAACCATGAGTCGTTGTATGTAGTCGTTGGTTAGGGAAGGTTGGGTGGCAGTGGAGACAACGGACGACACAACGACTCATTGTTAGGGAAACGAGTCGTAGTCAGTAGGCATTGGAAGAGGTTGGGTTCAGCAGGTGGCATACAACAGGCTTTCCAATGAATCGTTGTGGGTTGTACGATTCATTGTTACTGGTCGTCATTTTGATGTAAGAAATTCCAGTGTAGATGACGGATCAAGACCACGACTCGTTGGAAGCAACCACGAGTCATGGTGAGGTTCGTGGTAAGCAGGTTTAGGTTGAGTGAAGAGCAAACAATGGATGATGTAACAGTTCGTCGTTTCAAAGGATGAGTTATCCTGTTCGTTCGCTGGTCAGTTCTGGAAGTAATCTACAGCAGTGCAGACGATGAGCAATAGAACGAGTAGTCGTTAGCTCTAACGACCCGTTGGTTCTGTCTGTTAGTTCAACCCGACCGGTTTTTAGGGTAGATTTATTAAGGAAATTTTTGACTTTTCCATGCTATGAGACCCTAAACTATATCGTTTTAGCTTATGAAAGGTGGTTTTTTAGGAGGATGATCTATTTTAAGCCTTCATTCATGCACGCAAGAGTTTAGAGGGGTGATCAAAAGGTGATTCAAGGTTTTCTTCCCCAATTCCTTTCAATTGCTTCTTGGGCATTCAAGGGAAGTTAAGAATCAATTGTTCCAAGTATGTATTGGGTGATTTATTCCACACCCATGCCCATCCTCTATGACTTTTACGAAAAAAAATTTAAAAACTCATGGGGTTTTGAAGATGATTTTTGCTAAAAGTCTAATGATTTGATAATGGGTTTTTTGATTTTAGAATCTCATCATAATCTACGGGTTTTGATCAGTTTTTATTATTTAAATCATTTATAATTTTATTGATTTTGATTCCTATGGAATTAAGCCTAATTATGCATGATCCATGATGAATTGATTTATGAACTACTTTTCCTATAATGATATTTACAAGCCCAACATGAATTATAATTGAAATTATGGATTTTATCAATTACCCATCATGATTTTATGAATTTCAAGCTATATGCATGATTCACAAGGATGTATGAACTTTATGATTCATGAATTATGTTTCGGCCGACTCACGGGCCCTATATCATGGCTAGTTCACGTATGTACAAGCATGTTTATGATTTAATTAGCCCATTAATTCATGCATGTTATACTATGAGCACTGTATATATGTTTTGGGAGTAGTATCCAACACCGAGTAGGTCCGGGCTCAGGTTAAGCCCCGGATCTCATAAATTACGTACCACCGTAGGTATATTGGGACCCCTTTCATGACTTTCCCCGGCCCAAATTTCCCTTTTACATAGTGATATCACACTTTCGTGGTCCTACCCTTGGCAAGGTTCGGACACCCTCCCAACTAGGCTTATAAGTCGGGCTTCATGTGTGCTCATATGGGGTATGTCAGTTAAGAGAATCTCCTACTGTTCCTCATGATTTATGCATGTTATGATTAATTTATTTTGGCTCAAGTCATGTTAAGTAAAGATCTTTTCTTATTATTATGATTATGTTTATATTACGAATGTTTTGAAAACCTTGGGCCTTATGACATGTTATGATGATTTATGATGCGAGCATGATGTCCTACTCTTATGATCATTTATGAGTTTTATATGTTTTAAATATCCATTTTACTTACCTTGCACACTCAGTACAATTTACATACTAACCGCATACCTTCTATGTTGTATTGTTTCATGATACAGGCCCCAGCTCTCAGGCTCACCCTCACCCATAGATTGTCTCGGAGTTGCTTTCAGCGCAGTTGGTGAGTCCTCATGATTCGAGGGCTATTTGATAGATAAGTTGATACTTTCAGTTTTAATACTTGTTCAGGTTAGTTGGAGGTGTTGTCTCATCAACCCATCGTACGTATTAGAGGCTTTTAGACAAATGTTCAATACTCAGCTTTTATGTCTTAGTCCTTCAGATTTTTGATATATTATGTTATGCCATGTTTTCGAGATGTCTTATATTCCGTCTTCTGCTTATGTGATTGAATTAGATGTATGCTCACGCCATGGTTCGACTGGGGTCTCTCGGGGCTCCTTGTCTCGTGTCTATGATCCAGGTATAAGTTTGGTTCATGACAAACTTGGTATCAGAGCCATAGGTTTTGAAGTGTCCTGGGGTGTTTGAAAACCGCGTTAAGTAGAGTCTTTCTCATGGGTGTGAAGTGCGCCACACTTATGACGAAGAGGCTATGAGATGTTTAGGAAATGTTCCCTTCTTTCATGATCTATGTCGCGCGATGAAAGTCATTTACTCTTCTTATTCGTGCTAATCGCGTTTGCAGAATCATGCCTCCACGCAGAGTAAACGCCAGAAGAAATGGTAACGGTAATAATCATGAGGATGTCCATGATGGTGAGCATCACCCAGCCCCAACCATTCACGGGGAGCACGTACCAGAGCCAGCTGTCGACACTGAATTTCGGGTAGCGATTCAGATGCTGGCACAAGCCATGAATTCCTAGGTTCAGAAATAGACGGTGGTGCATTTCCCTCAGAATGGGAATGTAGTGGTAGCTAGGGTGAGGGATTTCTTAAGGATGAGCCCTCATGAGTTCACGGGGTCGAAGGTGGACGAGGATCCACATGATTTCATTGAGGAGATTCTGAAGATTACCCAGGTTATGGGGATGAACAATGGGGAGTGTGTCAACTTGACCTCCTATCAGCTAAAGGGGGTGGATCATATACGGTGTAAGCAGTGGAGAGATGTCAGGGCAGTGGGTGCAGGCTCAATAGATAGCGAAGAGTTCCACGCGGCATTTTTGGATCGGTTCTTCCTTGAGGAAATGAGGGAGCTCAAGGTGGCCAAGTTTGTTAATTTGAAGAAGGGTAGCATGTCCATTCAGGAGTACGCATTAGAGTTCACTCAATTATCTAAGTATGCTCTAGAGTTGGTGGCAGACTAGAGGGCTCAGGTGAGTCATTTTGTGCATGGGGTGGCAGATTACTTGGACAAGGATTGCAGGATCGCCTTGCTTAATAGGGATATCAATTTTCTCTGTATTGTATTGCATGCACAGCAGATGGAATCGGTCTATCACAGAAAAAGGGAGGCCAAGAGGGCCAGGACCGATAGTTATGGGACTTCTCAGGTCAAGTCATGGGGTGGGCAGTGTCAGCAGTCCCAACACAGGTCTATCACTCCAGCTCCATCATCGGCCAGCACCCCGTCTAGGCTCAGAGGAGATTAGGGGAGCAGGGCTTCAGGCTCGAGGGACCAGGGTAACATGAATATGGAGCGAACTTTTTTAGTTTGTGCGAAGTGTGGCAAGAATCATCCTGGGAGGTGCCTAGTCAGCGCTTATGCTTGTTTTGGATGTGGCAAACCCGAACACAAAGTCAGAGGTTGCCCTGCAGCCAGATCAGGGGTCGGTGGAGCCCGTGTGAAGCAGCCAATTCTGCCGCTCCAGCAGCACGTCCCCCTCAGTAGGGTACCTCTACTAGTTCAGCAGGCGGTCAGCACCAAAACAGGTTTTATGCTTTAGTGCCTCGCTAGGAGCAGGAGGCTTCACCGGATGTGGTCACTGGTATGTTTCAAGTCTTCCATATTGATGCTTATGCCTTGTTATATCTAGGAGCTACTTTGTCTTTTGTGACCCCTTTTTTCTAGTAGTTTTGGAGTTACCCCTAAAATTCTGTTAGAACCGTTCTCAGTCTCTACCCCAGTCGGTGAATCAGTTATAGCTAGGCGGTTGTATAGAGGTTGCCCCATCACAGTGTTGCATAAGGTTACCTCTGCAGACTTAGTAGATTTGGCTATGACTGACTTTGACATCATTTTGGACATGGATTGGTTGTTAGCATGTTATTCTTTGATTAATTGTAGGACCCATGAGGTGGAATTTCGATTTTCGGGTGATTTGGTGTTAGAGTGGAAGGGTAATTCAGTTGTACCAGCTGGTCGGTCCATTTCATATCTTAAAGCTAGGAAAATGATTTCTAAGGGCTGCATGTATCACCTAGTTAGGGTTAATGATGTTAAGATCGAGACCCCGACTATCCAGTCAGTTTCGGTGGTGTGTGAGTATCCGTAGGTTTTTCGCGATGATTTTCCAAGTGTTCCTCCTGAGAGGGAAATTGATTTCGGTATTGATCTCTTACCCGATACACAGCCTATCTCTATTCCTCCGTACTGGATGGCTCCAGCCGGGCTAAAAAAGTTAAAGAAGGAGTTGAAGGACTTGTTGGATAAGGGTTTCATTAGATCGAGCAAGTCTCCATGGGGTGCATCGGTTCTCTTTGTCTGAAAGAAGGATGGTTTCCTTTGCATGTGTATTGATTATCAACAGTTGAACAACTTCACCGTCAAGAACAGGTACCCCTTACCCAGGATTGATGATTTGTTTGACTAGCTCCAGGGTGCTAGATGTTTCTCAAAGATAGATCTCAGGTCCAGGTATCATCAGCTCAGGATTCGGGAGTGTGATATCCCAAAGACAGCCATCAGGACATAGTATGGCCATTATGAGTTTGTAGTTATGTCTTTTGGACTAACAAACGCCCCTGCAGCTTTTATAGACTTGATGAACAGGGTGTTCCAGCAATATCTAGACATGTTTGTGATCGTGTTCATCGATGATGTTCTTATATACTCTCGGAGTGAGGAGGAGCATGCCGCTTATTTGACAGTAGTGTTGCAGACTCTCAAGAATTACCAATTGCATGCAAAGTTCGATAAGTGCGAGTTTTGGTTGGACTCGGTGGCATTTCTGGGCCATGTGGTATCGAATGAGGGTATGAAGGTAGATTCTCAAAAGATTGAAGCAGTGAAAAATTGGCCCAGACTGGTGAATCCTTCAGAAATGCAGAGTTTCTTTGGCCTAGCAGGGTATTACCAGAGATTCATTGATGGTTTTTCATCAATTGCAGCACCGTTGACCAGGTTGACTTAGAAAAAGGTAAAGTTCCAATGGTCGGAGGCTTGTGAGAAAAGCTTCCAAGAATTGAATACTTGACTCACTTTAGCACCAGTGTTGACCCTAACTGAGGGTACCGATGGTTTTGTAGTATATTGTGATGCTTTGAGAGTCAGACTCGGATGTGTATTGATGTAACGAGGAAAAGTAATAGCATATGCCTCCCGACAGTTAAAGGTTCATGAGAAGAATTACTCGACCCATGATCTAGAGTTGGCAGTGGTGGTGTTCGCATTGAAGATATGGCGGCATTACTTGTATGGAGTCCATGTGGATGTATTTACAGATCACAAGAGTCTATAATATGTGTTTACGCAGAAGGACCTCAATCTACGGCAAAGGAGGTGGTTAGAACTACTCAAAGACTATGATATGAGTATTCTTTACCACCCGGGAAAGGCTAACATGGTAGCAGATGCACTTAGTAGACTCTCTATAGAGAGTGTGTCCCATGTGGAGAAGGAAGGAAAGAGCTGGCAAAAGATGTTCATCGACTTGCAAGGTTGGGAGTGAGGCTAGTCGACTCAACCAACAGTGGTGTTGTTATGAAAAATGGATCAGAGTCGTCCTTGGTGGTTGATGTCAAATCTAGGCAAGATGAGGATCCGACTTTTGAGGAAATTGAAGGAAGCTGTGCGGAGTCAAAAGGTAGAGGTTTTTTGCCAAAGGGGGAGGTGGGGTGCTTCAATATCAAGGTCGTCTATGTGTTCCAGACGTTGATGATTTGAGAGGACGGATATTGCATAAGGCACACGGTACCAGATATTCTATCCATCCAGGATCCACGAAGATGTATTGGGACTTGCGAGAAATCTATAGGTGGGATGGCATGAAGAAGGATATTACAGAGTTCATAGCCAAATGTCCAAATTGTTAACAAGTAAAGGTTGAACATCAAATACCGGGAGGAGTACTTCAAGATATTAGCATTCCTACTTGGAATTGGGAGGAGATCAACATGGATTTCATACAAGGGATTACCTCGTACTCGTCGGCAGTATGATTCCATTTGGGTGATGATGGACAGGCTGACCAAGGTGGCACATTTCCTACCAGTGAAAACCACAGATTCAACGGATAATTATGCCAAATTGAATATTCAGGAGTTGGTTCGACTTCATAGAGTGCCCTTGTCTATTATTTCAGACCGAGGTACTCAGTTTACCTCCCAATTCTGGCGGTCTCTTAAAAAGGGGCTTGGCACTCAAGCTAAGCTCAGTACAGCCTTTCATCTGCAAATGGATGGCCAAGTCGAACGAACAATCTAGACTCTTGAGGACATGTTGAGAGCATGTCCGATGGATTTCAAAGGTAGCTGGGATGATCATTTGCCCTTTGATCGAGTTTGCTTATAATAACAGCTATCACTCTAGTATCCAAATGGCACCGTTCGCGGCTCTTTATGGGCGAAGGTGTAGATCGCCCATTGGATGGTTTCAGGTTGGTAAGGCAACTATGATAGGGCCTGATTCGGTTCATGAGGCTATGGTAAAGGTTCAGTTGATAAGGGACCGGTTAAAACCGCTCAGATTCGTCAGAAATCATAGGCTGATGTGAGGAGAAGGGATCTGGAGTTTGAGGTATACAATTAGGTATTTCTCAAGGTATCTCCCATGAAGGGAGTCACGCGGTTTGGGAAGAAAGGAAAACTCAGTCCCCGATATATTGGTCCCTACCAGATCATGAGAAGAGTTGGTAAGGTAGCGTATGAGTTGGACTTGCCCACAGAGTTATCTTTTGTACATCTCATGTTTCATGTGTCGCTTTTGAAGAAGTGCTTGGGAGATCCAGCTCTAGTAGTCCCGGTGGACAGTGTCGGTGTAAAAGATAGCCTCAGCTATGAAGAAGTTCCGGTGGAAATATTAGACCGTCAAGTTCGGAGAGTAAGGAACTAAGAAGTAGCTTCAGTTAAAGTACTATGGAGAAATTGGCATATTGAAGGAGCTACATGGGAAACCGGAGCGGAAATGATGGCTAGATACCCCCATTTATTCTCTACCAGCTTAGTTTCAACTTGAGGTATCAGTTGTGCTCTATGACTCTATTTAGGTTTCATGTTCAGTTCATGTGTTCAAGTTTCCTTTATGTCTACGAATGTGTATGTGGAGCATGAGATCAGTTCAACTATGTGATATGATTCGGAGGTAGTCATTCCGAAAAAAATTTCAGTTAAGATGATCAGTATTTGAATATGATAATTGCATGCCTCTGTTTTCTTCTTGCTTCCTACATTCGAGGACAAATGTTTCCAAGGGGGAGATATTGTAATACCCCGGAAGTGATTAAGAATAGATCCGAAAGTTAAAAGTTGAAAACCGCATAAATTGGGAAAAATTGCATAGGGTGGGCCATGGAACGACTCGTGGTAACAAACCACCAGTCGTTGTATGCAGACATTGGTTAGGGAAGGTTGGGTGGCAGTGGAGACAACGGACAACAAAATGACTCGTTGTTGGGGACAACGAGCCATTGTCAACAGGGTTGGAAGAGGTTGGGTTCAGTAGGTGGCATACAACGGGCTTTCCAGCGACTCGTTGTGGGTTGTAACGAGTCTTTGCCGATCGTTATTTTGGTGCAAGAAATTCCAGTGTAGATGATTTATCAAGACCACGAGTCGTGGTGAGGCTCGTGGTAAGAAGGTTTAGGTTGTGTGAAGAGCAAACAATGGACGATGTAACGGTTTGTTGTTTCAAAGGACGAATCGTCCTGTTCGTCCATTGGTCAATTCCTAAAGTAAGTTACAGCAGTGTAGATGACAAGCAACAGTATGGGTCGATGTTAGCTCTAACGACCCGTTGGTTCCGTCCGTTAGTTCAACCCGGCCAGTTTTTAGGGTAGATTCATTAAGGGCATTTTTGACTTTTCCACGCTATGAGACACTAAACTACGTCGTTTTAGCTTATGAAAGGTAGGTTTTTAGGAGGATGATCTGTTCTAAGCCTTCATTCATGCATGCAAGAGTTTAGAGGGGTGATCAAAGGTGATTCAACGTTTTCTTCCCTAATTCCATTCAATTTCTTCTTGGGCATTCAAGAAAAGTTAAGAATCAGTTGTTCCACGTATGTAAGGCTATAAATGGGTGATTTCTTCCACACCCATGCCCATCCTCTATGATTTTTACGAAAATTTTATTAAAAACTCATGGAGTTTTGAAGATGATTTTTATAAAAGTCTAATGATTTCACAATGGGTTTTGTGATTTTAGAATCTCATCATAATCTACGGGTTTTGATCAGTTTTTATTATTTAAATCATTTATAATTTTATCAATTTCGATTCCTATGGAATTAAGCCTAATTATGCATGATCCATGATGAATCAATTTATAAACTAATTTTCCTATAATGACATTTACAAGTCCAGCATGAATTATAATTGAAATTATGGATTTTATCAATTACCCATCATGATTTTATGAATTTCAAGCTATATGCATGATTCACAAGTATGTATGAACTTTATGATTCATGAATTATGTTTTAGCCGACTCACGAGCCCTATGTCATGGCTAGTTCACGTATGCACAAGCATGTTTATGATTCTCATGATTTAATTAGCCCATGAATTCATGCATGTTATACTATGAGCACTATATATATGTTTTAGGAGTAGTATCGAACACCGAGTAGGTTCGGGGCTCAGGTTAAGCCCTGAATCTCATAAATACGTGCCACCGTAGGTATGTTGGGACCCCTTTCATGACTGTCCCTGGCCCAGATGGCCCTTTTTCATGGTTATATCACACTTTCATGGTCCTACCCTTGGCAAGGTACAGACACCCTCCCGACTAGGGTTATAAGTCGGGCTTCATGTGTGCTCATATAGGGTATGTCGGTTAAGAGAATCTCCCACTGTTCCTAATGATTTAGCATGTTATGATTATGTATTTTGTCTCAACTCATGTTAAGTAAAGATCTTTTCTTATGATTATGATTATGTATACATTACGAATGTTTTGAAAACCTTGGCCTTATGACATGTTATGATTATTTACGATGCGAGCATGATGTCCTACTCTTATGATAATTTATGAGTTTTATATGTTTTAAATATCCATTTTACTTACCTTGCACACTTAGTACAATCCACGTACTGGCCACATACCTTCTATGTTGTATCGTTTCATGATACAGGCCCCAGCTCTTAGGCTCACCCTCACCCACACAGATTGTCTCGGAGTTGCTTTGAGCGTAGTTGGTGAGTCCTCATGACCCGAGGGCTATTTGATAGATATGTTGATACTTTTAGTTTCAGTACTTGTTTGGGTTAGTTGGGGGTGTTTTCTCATCAACCCATCGTACATATTAGAGGCTTTCCGACAAATGTTCAGTACTCAGCTTGTATGTCTTAGTGTTTCGGATGTTTGATATATTATGTTATGCCATGTTTCTGAGATGTCTTATGCCCGTCTTCCGCTTATGTGATTGAATTAGATGTATGTTCATGCCATGGGTTGACTTGGGGTCTCTTGGGGCTCCTTGTCCCCTGTCTAATATCCGGGTATATGTTGGGGTCTTGATAAAAAGACACTCATGTCATAGACCTTGAGAAGCTCTAGCCATCTCCTTTGCCGCAAATTCAGGTCCTTCTGAATAAACATGTACTGAAGGCTCTTGTGGTCTATCAACACATCCATATGCACCCCATACAAATAGTGCCTCTAAATCTTTAAAGCAAACACCATAGCTACCAACTCTAGGTCATGCATCGGATAATTCTTCTCATGAGTCTTAAGCTGCCAAGAGGCATATGTAATGACTCTTCTCATGAGTCTTAAGTTGCTTAGAGGAATACGCAATGACTTTACCATGTTCCATCTAGGGGTGTGAAATTAACGGTTAAACCAATAATCCGAACCGATAATTGAGTTATTAAATTAATGATTTGGGTTATTGGTTTAACGGTTTGATTATTGATTTACTATCCCAAGTTATTGGGTTATTGGTTTGGTTATCGGTTTGACCATTTGTTTTAATGGGTTAACCGATAACCAATAAATTAAACCAATAATAATTTATTAAATTATAATTTTAGCCTTCAATATATGAAGTATCCAGTGAAATGGTTGTCAATGAAAAGTGAAGGGGATGGTGTTTTAATTTAAACTAAAGTTGATTGTTTTTGTTGAGATAGTTCTATATGCTTTTTTCTCTTTTCACCCACTTTTTTCTAGCTAAATATACTTATGACTTATGAGATTTTTCATGTGAAATCTTACTGGTTAACCCGATAACAATCAATAACCGATTAATCGATATCTTAACGATTGTTTTAACGGTTTAGCATGTCTACAAACTGATAACCGATAAGTAAAATTGATAACTTTCAAAATCGAACCGAAACGACCAATATGCAGCCCTAGTTCCATCAACACACAACCAAGACAAACCCTAGAAGCATCACAATACACAACGAAGCCATCCGTGCCCTCTAGTAAGGTCAATATTGGGCCTGAAGTGAGTCGAGTCTTTAACTCCTGAAAACTTTTTTCACAAGCATCCGACCACTGAAATTTGACCTTCTTCTGGGTCAACTTAATCAACAGTGCTGAAATGGATGAAATTCCTCTACGAACCTCCTGTAGTAGCCAGCTAAAATCCAAAAGCTCCTAATATTTGTAGGACTGACAGGTCTAGGCCAATTTTTCACTGCTTTTATCTTTTGAGAGTCCACCTACACACCCTAACTAGACACCACATGACCCAAGAATGCTACTGAGTTCAGCCAAAACTCACACTTTCTGAATTTAGCAAACAGTTGGCGATCCTTGAGAGTCTACAACACAATCCTTAAATGAGTGGCATGCTCCTTCTCACTCTGAGAGTATATATGAATATCATCAATGAGACAATCACGAACATATCTAAATACTACTTGAACACCCTGTTCATCAAATTCATAAAATATGCAGGAGCATTCATTAGTCTAAAAGACTAACTACGAACTCATAGTGATCATATCAAGTCCTGAAGGCTGTCTTCGAAATGTCACTCTCCCTAACTCTAACTTGTGATAGATGAATCTGAGGTCTATCTTTGAAAAGCACTTAGCACCCTAAATTTGATCAAAAAGGTCATCAATCCTAGGGAGGGGTTACTTATTCTTGATTGTGACCTTGTTCAACTGTCGATTATCAATGTATATCCTAAGGGAATCATCCTTCTTCTGAATAAAAAGAACTGGAGCACCCCACGGGGACTTACTAGGCCTGATGAAACCCTTATCTAGGATATCTTTCAACTGTTCTTTCAACTCCTTTAGCTAGGCGAGAGCCTTTCTATAAGGAGGAATGGATATAGGTTACGTATCAAGGAGAAGATCGATACCAAAGTCAATCTCTCACTCGGGACTAGCACCTGGTGCCAATCACACCTCCTTGGGTTTGGGGTGTGACAATATCTAACTCCACTAAATCGACTGAGGTGACTTTCTAAGGAATCATGACAGGGCAATTTCTATATACCCCTCAAGCTAAAATTAACTCACCGACAAGAGTAGAGAATAAGAAGGGTTCTGCAAGATTTCGGGACTAACACCAAAACTAATAGCAACATAAAGAGTCACGAAGGATAATGTAGCCCCTAGGTCTAACAATACATAAACATCAAGACGGAATACTCGTAACATACCAGTTACCACATCAAGTAAGACCTCCTACTCCTATCGAGATAATAGTGCATAGAACCTGTTCTAGCACTAGCCGCCACTTGCATTAGAAGATGCGCCTTATTGAGATGAGCGTGCTGCAGGAGCTGTTGAACTAGTGGCTGGGGTACGGACCCCACCATCGCCCTGTATGGCTGAAGGGCAATCCTTGAGTCTGTGTCCGAATTTACCACATCCAAAACAAGTATCTGAGCCAACTAAGCATGGCACAGTGTGGTTCTTATCGCACTTCACACAAGATGGAAAAGTGTTCTCCCTTGCCATGCTCTCCTAACCTCTAGAGCCTAATGCTATACCCCTCTGGTCACGTCTGGGTCTGGACGGAACACTGGCTGATTATGGAGCTGGAGCTGATGACCTCTGGTGAGACTGTGTGCGATGTCCTCCCCCTGACCTCTACTAGAAGTGACTATAACTTCCTGTCCTGGCCATCTTGGCCTCTCTCTCACTCTTCTTTATTTTCTCCTCCTCTATCTGCTGAGCATGTATCATCAAGCGAGATATTTCTAAGTCACTGATCAACACAGCAGTCCTACACATCTTGACCAATGAATCTGCAACCCCATTCATAAATTTGCTCATACAAGCCCTCGGATTAGCCACCATCTCCGGTGCATATTTGGACAATCGGGTAAACTCCAAGGTATACTCCTAGACAGTTATGTTATTCTGATTCAGATTGACGAACTCGACTGCCTTTGCCTCCTTCAACTCTCGAGGAAAGAATCTTTCCAAGAAAACGATAACAAACTCATCCCAACCAACGGGAAATGCACCAAGTCCCCTACTCTCCTTCCACTATCGAAACCATATATGATCAACCCCCTTCAACTAATAGAAAGCTAAGTCCGCACTCTCCTCTCCAATCACCCCCATAATCTGGGTGATCTTCTAAACCTCCTCTATAAACTCCTGGGGATCCTCGTCCACCTTCGAACCATGAAACTCTGGCGAGTTCATCCTTATAAAGTCTCGCACCCTAACCGGCACCGCCTGCTGGTTGACCTGGGCTATCATAGCCTGAGCCAACATCTGAAAAGCAACCCTGAACTCAGCATAAGTAACCTGCTCAAGCAAGGAATTCACTAGTGTTGGTGGGGTAAGCTGATGCCCATCTCCATTGTCAGTGTCATGGCCATTTCTATTGCCATTTCTTCTTTCATTGACTCGATAGGGAGGCATTTTTCTACAAACATGTATAGTACGATATAGAGAAATAGAGAGAGATACTTCATCACACGATATAGATCATGAAAAAAGGAAAATGTCATAGAACATCTCGTAGCCTCTTCCTCATAAGTGTGGCGCACTTCACACCCATGGAAAAGATTCTACTTAACGCAGCTTTTAGACACCCTAAGACACACTTAAACCTAGCTCTGATACCAAGTTTGTCACGACCCAAGCTAGGACCCTGGATCGATACATGGGACCTAAAACCACGAGTGGATCCAAGTTAACCCATGCCATAAACATAGCATGAATAAGAGCATTACTAAGAGGAAATTAAATAATAAACATGATATAAGTAGAAGTCTAGGTAACACAAAGACATAAGCGTAAACACGAGTCAACAATGTTGAGCTGCCTACACATGGTTGTCTAAAAAGCCTCTACTACTATGATGAGCTGATAGGAAAACACCCCCGACTAGTTCACTAAGTCTGAAACTGAATATACATGCTAAAAACATAAAATTGATAATGTCCTCGGAGAATTAGGACTCACCAATAGGGGACTAAGACGGACTGAAGAGGGAGTGGGCTAATGACGGGGCTAAAAAGGATCACCTAAACCTGTATCTTGAGACGATATAGCATAGAGTATGCAGTTAGTACTTTGAATACACTGAATATGTGAGATAATTAAACACATACTACTAAAACCAAAACAAAGAGATCGTGAGTGTAAGATAGTATAAAACATAAGATGTATAATCATAAAACTGAACATGAGGGCTCAAGGCTTTTCAAACTATTTCATAACCCTGAACATGACTGATTTCATAAGTAAAACATTGTAAAACATGTTTTGAGCCAAAATACCACAAGTCATAACAACATAAAACATGAACATAATAATATATAGAAACTAAGGGACAATGGGAGATTCTTATAATCGACATACCCTACATAAGCATACATGGAGCCCGACCTGTAAAACCCTAGTCCGAAGGGTGTTCATATCTTTCCAAGTGTAGAACCATGAAAAAGGCGTGATATCACTCATGGGTGGCCCATTCAGGCATGGGAGACACTCTCATGGAGGACCCCATCATGGCTACATTGGCACGTAGTTCTGAGACATGGGTACGCGGAGACCTCGATCTATTTGGTGTTAAATACTACTCCCAAAATGTATATAGTGCTCATATCACAATTATAAAATATGGGTTAATATGGCTAGTTTAAATCATAAAATTCATAACATGTTAATATACATGAGCTAGTCATGAAAATAGTGTCGAAGATAGGCCATGATACATAGACTTGAATTTTATAAAAATCATGCATAATAGGGCAAAATCATCATATCTTCTAATTCATGAATTCATGAGGAATTATAGTATAAAACATGCATTATAATCATAATTCATAGATTGAATCTTAAGAGTCTTGGAATCATAAGAGAATCATGGAATTTCATACAATTTTAGTCAAACCTTAGAAGTTCATAATATCATGCTTGAGACTTGAATTTCATAGATTCATGAGGGAATTGATAAGGAAAATTCAATTATGATCATAGGGATGTAAATTAAATCATGATAAAACTGATTTCAGAGAGGAACATGAGAGAATTAAACACAATTGCACATAACCCTAGAACTTGAAAATTTGGTGTGGGGGGTGAAAATCATGAATTAAACTTGAAAAGGGCATGAAGGTGGAAGAAATCCCCCATTCATATCCCTACATACTTGGAGTTGAAGGATTTCTAAGCTTGTTTTGAAGACCCAAGAAGATTGAAAAAGATTTGATGAAGAACTCTAGCCTTGATCTTGAGAGAGGATTTCAAATCTACTATTATCATGAAAGCATAAGGACTTAGCCTAGGTCAAACCCCTTAATACACTCTTTAAGAAACCCAAAACAACTTTACTTAGGGTTTTAAAGCTTAGGAAATTAAAAAAATACCCCTGGGAAAATGTAATTAAAAAGCTGACTGCCAAGTACCACGAGTCGTACAACCAAATAACGACTCGTTGTTTTCTTCTGTTGATTGCCAATTGAATTTTATGGTTCTCTTCTTCGACAACCACGGGCCTCAACACGACTCATTGTTTCCTACAATGATTCATACCATGTCTCGAGATTAGGGGTCCCATCCTCTAGACTTACACCCCACGACTACCTACAATGACTCATTGTTTCGTACAATGAGTCATACCAAGACTCATGACCTCGGACCTTCCCTCAGCAGGACCAAACCACGACTACCTACAATGACTCATTGTTTCCTACAAAGATTTGTACTTTGACTCGTTACTTCCTCCTACAACTCATACCATGATTCATCATTACCGGACCAGGAGAAATTGTTGCCTGCCATGACTGTTCCTACGACTCATAACTTCAAACCGTGAATCGTATGACAAGTCATTCTAAGAAAAATTACAGATTTTTCTGCTGATCAAATCCCAAATCCCGAGCTAATCTTAGGGAACTTTGGGGTGTTACAGCAACTGCTTCATTATTTTTCCATTTTTGGCTTCTTTTTGTGACACTTTGTGACGTCACTTCTTCCTTAATCGTTTTTGGTCAGTTTTATCCCCTTTTTCATTTGTTTATCATCCAAAGCTCTATAACACTCCTACACATTAAAACATGAGAGCATAAGTATATTTCATATAATTAATACTTAAATAGATGACAAAAGGTACTAAAATGCTAGGTAAATAGCGGCCAAAAGCATGTAATTTTGGCCTCTTATCAACGCCCCACACTTAGACTCTTGATCGTCCTCGATCAAGTAATTTAAGCTCTATACCTTATCTCTAGATGGACTACACCACTTGAACAGGTGTGCTTATTCTATGACTACTATGACCATATCAAAATCACAAGTTTCTTTCACAACATATATTAACTTCAAAGTACACTCAGGAACAACCTTTTAAGATGACCTAACCATAAGAACAGACTCAAGCTCTGAGAACATCAGCTAACAAATATATGTCACCTAATCAAGATATTAAATATTTCACCAATATTTTATCAACCATGTGCCCTCACAAAACAAGAGAATCACCCATATTTTTCTCACAAAAATATGAAATAATCACATATATGGGTGTATAAATTAAGAAATTTATGCTCAATCTCACAAAGACTTCTCATGCAATATATGATGAACCATAAGTTTTCTCTTAGTGTAAATACAATACTAATATAAGAATGGCAAATTTAGGATCAAGTAGGACTTAAATGAATATAATGTGCGCAAGTGGGTAGAAATTATTATCTAGAATAGTGACTATCCTCCCTAAGCACTTTAATACTTCACAACTTTTTCAATCAAGCACAATCTTCAACTTACTAACCTTTTTCCTTCTACTTTTCTCACCTTACATTATTCCTTATTCTGCTATTTCTTTAAGAATGTGATCATTTGTAAATAGTAAGAAGCGATCAATTTTCGCTCCTCACTAATAGCATATATTTCTTTCAACTCTTGTGCCTCTTAATTTTTTTCAAGCTTCCACCCTCAACTTTCCTATTTTTCCATTTTTACTCCTTTCAAACACTAAATTTTTTTTAAAAGTGTCTTAGGAGATATTTGGAGCAAATTAGAG
This sequence comes from Datura wrightii, assembly GCA_035772735.1. Taxonomy (NCBI): domain Eukaryota; kingdom Viridiplantae; phylum Streptophyta; class Magnoliopsida; order Solanales; family Solanaceae; genus Datura; species Datura wrightii. The sequence continues at coordinate 46,860,165 of JASDFA010000019.1, forward strand.
GTTAATTAAAACAAAAGGATTTAGCTTCAGTTAGCGTTACCAAAAAACAGGCTAAAGGCTACATATGGGTAGATAAATAGTAGGATAAAAGTAGGCTAATTAAAGAAATGACTATATCATCTCTTATATTCAACACTCTTCATTTTTCTTAGCACGCACACTGGGCAAGTTCTAGACATCAATATGAAAGCATAGAATATCACAAACTATCTCACACACACATGGCACATGTTTGACTCAACACGGATTCATGCAGAACCTCAATTAAGAAAACAAAATGATAAGAATGTCATATCAAGTCAATTCAATAACAAAAGAGTCTAGCAAATGAGTCTGGGTGTCTCAAAAGAGGCCATTCATTTTTTAGCATATTTTCAACTTTAAAATCAATGATTGCATCATTCGATCAAATTAGCATATAACCCAAGCACTTAACATTCAAATGGCTCTAAGGCTCAAGTTTCCTACCTAATTCCTAATGATTAACTTCTCTCAAGACGGTCATCAATCACCCATCATCAGGCAAAGTAATATTTTCTCCTAAAAAGATTAAACTGCTTCTAAAAATTAAAATTTTTCTTGATTCAAAGGTACGCCCCTTGGAAAAGAACCGACACCATAAGAAAAACCAAGGGTAGGTGAGACATGCCAAATTTGTGAAAATTTCAAGATAAACAGATCCTATGACATACTCACCCTTATTCTCAAAATATTGAGAGATATAATCACCCAATATTTAAAGTCATGCTTTACACTCAGAGCATCTAAAAAAAATAAAATAATAATATGGGTGAGAAATACTCTCTGAGACCTTCTAAAGCCTAGATGGCAGCATGTTGCTTCAAAACAAGGGCCATACAATCTCACACTTAAGCTCAAAACTTTCTCTGTAGCTTCACATTCAATTACTCAAACTTCCCCTTCTCTGCACATAAAAACAAATAAAAGTGACACTTTGAAAAAAAACTACACTATTTTGCCTCCCAATAAGCAATATCGCAACACGATACATGTCTCAACTCGGTCGGTCTCATATATTTCCTCCTCCTTTTCAGAGGCCGATCAAATTTGGTACTTCTTTGCTTTTGCTCCACTTCTCCATACACAGACCACTTACCAAATGTGAGTAACTTGACCTTGCTCTTTGACATCATATCACCAATGGGTCTTTCAAATTTCTCTTTCTCTACCCTGCACTTACCATGGACCACTTTTGTGATCATCCATAAATCTCAATAATTTGATTGGGTTGATATAGTTTTATACATATTGAATGTAGCCTCCTCATCATGCACCTTCATCTTGAGTTTTCCTACTCTCACATCAATGATGGCCCTTCTGTGTCTAAGAATGGGTGCCCTAATATGACTGGCACCTTTTCAGATGCTTTAAATCAAGAATTATGAAATCAAAAAGAACTATAAACTTACCACATTGGATAAGAACATCTTCAATTACACCGTGAAGAGAGATATAAGATTTGTCAACCAATAGTAGAGTGATGGTTGTGGGCCTCGATTATCATAAATCGATTGTCTTGAACACAGATAGAGGCATCAAATTTATACTTGCCCCTAAGTCACATAGAGCTAGCCCAACCTCACTTTCACTATTTTGTATGCGGAGGTGAAAATCCCTAGGTCTTTAAGCTTCTGAGGAAGATGACTTAGCATTCTTAAGTTTCACTCTATAGTAAGTGCAGCTATTTCAAACTCTGTCAGCCTCTACTTGCAAGCAACTACATCCTTGAGATACTTCGCATATTTGGGCATCTCTATAGAGTGTCAATCAGAAAGATGTTTATATTTAGCTCCTTGAAAATATCAAAGAACATCTTGAACCCAGCATTGTCCTTGCTTTTTTGCAATCTTTATGGAAATGATGGTGGTGTTCTCTCAACTAAAATTTTAGGTTACTCAACAAACTTTTCCTCAACTCTACCATTCGGTGTAGGCTTTGTGGGTGTTGGAATGAGTATCTGTGGGATGGGCGTGTAGGCTTACTATCCTTCCATATAACTATATTTCTACATTCTGGCCTTGCTTTGGGCAACTCTGTGCTTTTTCTGTCTGCACTTCTGTAGAGGTGAAACTGCAGTTATCTCCTTTTTTCTCCTTAACAAGATGGCCATTACCTATTTTGGGTTATGCTCTGTATTACTAGGTAAAGTACCTGCAGGTCTAGCATGCTGCAAAAAAGCTATCTATACCATCTGTCTCTCTACCTCATATATAGATTTCTGCAACTCATTTATGACAGTCTGTTGTTGAGTAGGAACTTGTTGCTATTGAGCTACAGCCTGCTACTATTGCGCCATCATCTGCTTCATCATCTCTTCTAAAGAGCTACTAGTTTGTTGCAGTGGAGGCTGTTGAAAGTTTATCTAAGGCCAATAACTATTCTGATTTCCACCCCACACTTGGCTCTTCGCATTCTGATTGTAATTACTGCCAAATTAATAGTCTTGTTTACCACAACCTCTATTCTGTTTCCCCACATAGTGAAATGGATTCTAGATTCAATGGAAAACTTGGGTATGTATGATCCTCTCCGCAGAGTTCATAAGTTATTTGAACCTACTAAACCTGTTGAGACTATGGTGTAACAACCAACTTATGTAAAGCATACATAATATGAGCAATGTCATAACGTATGGTTTTGACACCATCAACCTCTAATATACCTGGTCCCTTCTAAGTAGTGAATGCTCAGCTTAGCTATTGATATTCTTGACGTCCTGCAGTTGGACAAGATTTGGCTTGATCTACAGGATCTAATAATATCTTGGGCTCATACCTCATCCCTTTAATAGTTATGGCCTATTATTTCTTTTAGTTGCATATGGTGTGGACAATCTCATAGATAACCTTTATATAGCGCTTAAGCCTGAGCCAAAGATTCTCCATCTTTCTAAATGAACCTTGAGATCTTACCTCTCAACTCTTTCGTTCTTCATGAAGATAAAAATCTATTGATAAATTTATTTGATAAAATCTGCTAAGAGGTGATAGACCTTGCAGGTTCACTCTGCAACCATTCCCTTATTTCTCCAATCAGTGAGAAAGAAAAGAGTATCAGCTTCACATATTCATCTGAGACATTCTAATAGTTGAAGTTCCTGCTCAACTCGACGAATGTGACTAAGTGCTTGTATGGTTCTTTATGTGGTTTACCCTAATACTGGCACATATTCTTCACTAGTCATATTGTTCCCTTTGTAAGCTCGAAATTACCTGTGATAGTAGGCTTCACAATAGCCTTTGATGCGTTTTCCAAGCTAGGCCTGGTGATATTTATTTAATACAGGGATCCTCTTCGGTACTACCTTGTAAGCGAGTCTCACTTCCTTTTTTTCAATAGGGTAGGGATCACGGTTATCGTCTATCATCTACCTCTTCTCTCTGGGTGTTCTTTCTATTTTAGGATCAAGCAAGATCAAGGGATTTCCTTGACTCCGAATATCTAGCATATACTAACTTGTGACTTGAGGTACACCAAAAATAAGAAAATAAATAAAAGTTGAATAACTAAATAAAAATTCAAACTAGAAACAATATTTGCCAAGTCCTCGGCAACGGCACTAAAAACTTGATGCAACTAAATGCACGAGCAAATGCATGTGATCATCAAGTAATATAGGATAGTGAAGTCCAGATATTGTATCCATAGAGACTTGTAAGATTGTTCGTCCAATTCAAATTCTTATTCCAGCTATTCAGAAGTAAAGATATAATTATTGGAGAGTTGTTTATACTACTACTTAAACAAATTAAATACTTGAGAAGACGCTTAAATGGTTGGTTGTCTTTCAGATAGTGTAAAAGATCAGAGTCTTGGCAATTTCACAATCCAGCTGAAGTATCATATCGCTATATTTATTTACTTCTGAGTTACTAGTAGCAGGTTGATATCACTTAATTGAGTATCTTGCCAATAACTCTAAGACTCTTGAACTATCCTTAAGGCCTATATTTATATGATCGGTGAATAATGATGAAGTGCATGTAAGATTTTATTTGTATCAACTAAGCAAGACTAATGGATATATTTCTATCCATATTAGCGGACATTCTCCTTTCCTTATAAGGTTCACAAACAAGCTTTATTCCTTCTTATTGCCATCACAATTTTTTTTTCAAGTTCAATTAACGAGTCGTATATAATGATTAACTATTTTGTCAAATAATCAAATCATTTAGCTCAAAAAGAACTAAATAATTAAGCATGGAAAGCTTAAATAGATATAAACGATAATCAACATTTAACCTTTATGTTTATGCCAAAACCTTAAAACTATAAATTTTTATATATTCATAATCCTCATATGAAGATGAAAATTTATGAGTTTACAAGAAAGAATTGGTAGACAATAAAGAAAAGAACAACCCGAGACAAAAATGCATCTTACCCTTGCTCTGAGTCTTAAATTCGTCCAAATCCTGAAAAATATGGGTAAAGAATATATTTATAGAGCCTAGTTCTTGGACTTATAAAATTCAAATTCTAAACGGATCAGGATGCCTGGGTAGTCTCGCCACCCTTGTGACGCAAGGGGTGGCACAACAGCCCAAAAAGCCTTCTATCCAATTGTTTCATACGCCACCCTTGCCATGGAAAAGATGTGGTGTCTTGCGCCACCTTTTCTATGCGCAACTATTTCATCATTTTTTCATTTTTCGCTTTTTTTGCGACGCTTTACCACTTTGCTTCTTTCTTGATCATTTTTTATCGTTTCTTGCCCCCTTTTCATTTGTTTATCATCCAAATCTCTATGAATAACCTACACATTAAAACATGAAAACATAATCATAATCATACAATTAATACTCAAAGAATTGACAAAAGTACTAAAATGCAAGATAAACAACGGTTAAAAAAAAGTATTTTTAGCCTCTCATCGATATCCTTGTTTCTTACAATAAGAGTAAAACATATTATTTCTTATCACATCTGTGTTAGAATACTGATTTAATACCTAAATACTTCTATTGTATCCATTGTCAGCCTTTTGATTATTCCATTTTTAGGCATTAGTGTTGAAAGTAGTAGAATCAGTAGTAACTTATTTTTCAATATGCACTTCTCTTTGTGTTTTCTCATATAAAATAATTAAATATACTTGTGTTGTGGTTTGGAGTGGCTTCATCATTAAATATTTCCTCTTATTACCGAATAATTCTTATTTAGTCCCATAAGGAACTAAACTAAATGTTGATCCTCATTCATTTTCACATCATGGCATTTTTGCACCACAATTGCACCTACAACTACATATCGTAAAAGTATTAAGTACCTTCATTTGATTCCAGTTCGTTTTAGTTTTGTGAAGTATCCAACGATATCACTGGTTACTTGAGAATTGTTGTTTAGTTCCATCTACAGTTGAAATAGTTTGGTATTATTTGTCTGGTCATACCTCTCCTCTACTATATTCTAAAGATCCTCAGTTGTTTGAAGAGTAAATCACACTCTATGCTATCTCCTTTCTAAGAGAGTTCAATAACCAGATTAAGACTATGTCGTTACACTTTCTCTATTGCTCAAATAAAATGAGTCTTCAGCTGGTTTTATGCATCCTCAATTGATGAATCTCAAATTATTTTTCGCAGAAAGTGAGATCAATACACTCTCTTTTCAATTTTCATAAAATTGATATTTATCAGGTTTATCCAAAGTGAATTGAAGGAAGTAAGGATGACTCGCATCAACCATTTTAAAAGAAGCAATTTGTGGTGTGTTAGACGTAGCAGTTTGAGTTGTTTTCACCATGTTGAAGACTTATATATGAAAAAGATAAAAGAATGGACTGATAATCAGAGTTATTACTCTAATATCATGAAAAAAAAAGGAATTTAGGAGAAAATTTTCCTCGTACAAATTGTTGCCATGTGTGTTACAATGTGTACATGATTACTTTTTATAGACAACTCTACACATGATTAATACTAGAACAAAATTCTTAATCAGACTCTACAAATAGAAATAAACTCCTAATGTAATGCTAGTGCTTACAACTCTTACTCTATACAAGCAAATACAACTCTTATCTATTAGAGCAAAAATCTAAAGCAAATCTAATCAAATACAAAGTAGTGAAACACGGGTTGAACCCAGATACATGTGTCACCAAATATCTAATCCAATACTTATTCAGTTATGTGCCTATTAACCCCAATACATAATCATCCAGGCCAACCAATATGCCTCAGAAAGGGGCTCATTTCATTGTGTTCTTCGTCTCTTCTTCACTTATAATCTTGGGGGAGGGGGGGGAGGCGACCTCAATTTTGTCTGATCCTTTTGATCGGAGCAAAATGTTCCGCAACATAATCTGTAAACTCCTTTTGGTATAATAAAACAAATTATTTATTAAAAATATATAAATGGTGAAAAGCAAAGTTATAGAAAAAACAATTCATAATTTTCGAAAGGGATAAAATTATTAATCATTGAAATAAATAGAGATGGAATTAGGAGTGGACATTTGGGATGTTTATATTGGATATGAAAATTTTGGTTTGAATTTTTAATTTTCAGATCGAAGAAATTACAATTTAAATCTAATTCAAATAAGCTCGGATTGAATTGGATTAATTGGTTTAAATATTTTGAATTTTCGATGTTGACTTTTAAGCCTTTGAGGCAAGCATAACGATCAACAAACTCAATTCACCTAATAATTTGATCCTTAGAATATAATACTTTCACAATTAATAAGGATTGAGGTCATTCTGCCGCTCGTTCCGTATATTAAGCTTAACTTACTAATGAAAAGTTTTTCATTTTATCTTAGATTAATAGTCACAAAAAATACATGATGTTAGAGAATGAAAATAAAATTATTGTAATGTTAATCAATGAACCATATAATCTTATTCAATAGTAGATATGATACAATGCGTAGGATCGTAATATTATCTATTAGATCTTTAAAAATTAAATTTATTAATTATTAATATTAGGCGCATAATGATATGATATCGGTCAAGTTGAATATAAAATATAAAATGCTTAATTTTCAAATATTCAAAAGTCTATTATACAAAAGCTTATATTCAATTCAAAATTCATAAATTTTTAAAAGTAAAATTTAAGAATAACAAAAATTCATATAATATTAGGCACATAATGATATGATATCAGCCAAGTTAAAAATATAAAATTTAAAATTTTTAATTTTCAAATATTCAAAAATTTATTATGCAAATTTTTTATTTAATTCAAAACTCATAAATTTTTAAAAGTAAAATTCAAGAATAATGTAAATTCATATAGTCCACCTCAACTAATTTGGAGTTGAAATAGTAGCTTGTGTTGTCTAACGAAATTACCGGTGACACTATTTTGACCTTCTTCTCTCACTCTTTCCCCTCTCTTCTCCATTAACGTCAGCCATACAAAATCTACAATCTACTCACCATTCTTTTCTATATTTAGTCGACTCTCCTCTTCACCATCCAATTTATCGTAGACTTTCATCTGCTATTCTTTTCCCATTTTGCCCTTTTCTGCTTCCTTCTTCACTGCCCATAATCTTAAACTTCTTGATACCTAGAGCATATTTCAGCTTCTGGGCCTTTTGAAAAATCAATAAAGGTTAGTTCTTTGATTCGATCTTTTGTTTTCTTGGTCACTTAGCAGATTCTTGTGTGGTTTGAATCGCTTAAGTTAGCTTTGCGGGTTGGTGGATTTTGTTTTCCCAATTAAAAGATCAGGTTTGCTGGATACAGTTGGCATTGGCTTATTTTGAAGATAGTCAAGTTATCTGTGTTTCTTGGGAAAATTTGTTCTGTTTACTAAAATCTTTGGTATAAAATAAGGGTCAGAGAATGACAAATTAGAAGCTATCGAGGTGAAGTGATCTAATTTAATCTTAGCCATATTGAGTTATTGTATTGTCGTGGATTGGCTATATTTGTTCTCATTCAACTCCAATTTATCAGTATTTCCTTGTTGTTATGTTCTATGTTTTTCTTGGTCTTTGCCTTCTATTTTTTCTCAGTAATTAAACTTTGTTCTTCTTTGTGTTGTTCTATTAGTTAGCCTGGTGAGTAGGAAATTTGGTTAGTAAAACTCAATATCTTTGAGCTTACATGGAGTGATAAGGGCGGTGAGGATTCATATAGTCGATCACAACTTGCTTAAAGTTGAGGTTTATTGTTTGTAAAATCCAATGGCTTGTTACCTTCTGGTCCATTTGGACGGTAGTACATCAGACTTTCCGCCAGTTAGCGTTTGCTACGGAATTGTATAGGAATCTCCATGAGGACTTTGATCAGATGCCAGCTTGTAAAATAGACATACTATATTGTATTATCAGTAATACTTTTGAAAAAATATGTTGTCTTAAACAAATGGACCATAAATTGCAAAAGAAAAAAAAAGGGTCACATAGTTATTTACAATTGACGTTCTTTTCCATTAGCAACCAAGGATTAGCTAATGAGGAGAGATTTTCACTTCTTTTTCTATCTTGTTCCTCTATGATTCATTTACTATAAAATAGCACTTGTTTCTGTTACATGATTATTCTCATATCTACCATTGCCATTGCGGAGTTCCCTCCTGGGAGAAATTAAAGAAACTGTAGGATTTTGTTATAACTAGCTTCTAGGTTTTCCCAAGCTGCATAACTTGTGCAAGGTTTTTAAAGTTGTTGATCCAAAAGTATGGTCATGGCATGATGCAGTTCCTTAAGGATTTTGTTCACATTAAAAAATCCATGTTTTTCTTGGCCTGCGGAAGTTCTAAACAAATAGTACATTAAATTGTGGATATTTTGACTTGTTTTTAGGTACAAATGATGCATGCACAAACAATAACTGATCCAGGAGAAGAGATCAAAATAAGTTTTGGCTATAACTTCACAGATGACTCAGGTGAGGAATCAGACGGTATTGACAACTGCCACGGAATTAAACTTCAAAGAGCCAACAATTCCTTCTCTTGCCTGTCTGGGGCGGCTTTAAGTGCCAATGCCACACTAGCTAACACAAATATTTGCAATGGCTTGTTCGGAGCTGAGATACTTCCAGCATTGGATTCACCTACTTCTTTCCGCCGAATTCCCTCTTCCCAATCTTTTTCAAGGTTGGATTTATTGTCATCTTCTTTACAAAGCAATTTGTCAATCTTGAGTGGTAGTCCATCCTCTCCAAGTGAGCTACCTGATGACGATTCATTTTCATGGAGGTCCACGAGTGCTCCTCGAAGTGAAGGTTTCCTGAATGCAACAGAAGTTAAAATTGCAGGCGGTGCAGCTGGTGAGGACAGAGTTCAGGCTGTTTGTTCAGAAGAGAATGGATCACTCTTCTGTGGCATATATGATGGATTCAACGGAAGAGATGCAGCTGACTTTCTGGCTGGAACATTATATGAGACAATTGGAAATTACCTCAATTTATTAGATTGGGAAATGGAACAGGAATCTGGTAAACTTTCTGACCGTCTGGGTTTCTGTGGATTCCTCCATGATGCTGTTGAAGATGGTAGATCTAGCATTAAGGTTAAAGATACTTCAGGAAATGTTAATCAGGGATCTTATGTTGATTGCTTTGCAAAAGTGGAAAAATCTTGCGACTCATTTAAGCAGAAGGTACTTAAGAGCCTGGAACAAGCTCTTTTTCAAGCTGAGAGTGATTTCCTCCATATGGTAGAACAGGAAATGGATGACCGCCCTGACTTGGTATCGATTGGATGTTGTGTTTTAGTTGTGCTTCTCCATGGGAAAAACATGTATGTCCTCAACGTAGGTGATAGTCGAGCTGTATTGGCAACACATTCTGATGTCATCAGTATTTGCAATGATGAAGTATTGCAGGCTGTGCAGCTAACCATTAGCCATAATGTTGATGATGAATTTGAAAGAACTCAACTATTAAAGGATCATCCTGATGATCCCTCAACAATCGTGGCTGGAAAAGTCAAGGGAAGGCTAAAGGTCACTCGGGCACTTGGAGTAGGATATCTGAAAAAGGTGCAACTTTTGTTTTGTTTACTTTATTTAATAAGTTTACATTTACCTTGCTATTCTCAATACTAGAAGTTTTTATCCATCTACGTGTTAACATAGGTACAGATATTTGTTTTCTTATTGAGACGACTGCTGAGTTATCTCAAACAAAATTCTTTGTTGGTTATGATTGATACGGAATTCAAAAGTTTCATTAGTGTACCCAAGTATGTATGTTGATAGACAATTCTTCAATAGGGAATAGCAATCATGTTGTGGCACTCCCTGGGTGTGTATGTTGATACACACTTTTTTTTGTCCTGCTTACCTATCAAAAGAGGGTTTAACAATTCATTGTCTTCTTGCAGAAAACAATGAACGATGCCTTGATGGGCATACTTCGAGTCCGTAATCTGATCAGTCCTCCATATGTTTCTGTAAAACCTCATATGACTGTACATGAAATCTCAAGTTCAGACCAGTTTGTTGTGCTTGGGAGTGATGGTTTATTTGACTTCTTCAACAATGATGAGGTTGTTAAGCTTGTCCATTCTTATATCCTATGTCACCCTTCTGGTGATCCAGCCAAATTCTTAGTGGAGCAGCTTGTGATGCGAGCAGCAGATTGTGCGGGTACAACTTCGATGCGCTGCATCACTTTCTCTGTCTCCATTCAACCACTTTTTAACTTCTTTTTTTTTTCTGGCTATGAATTGATTTAATTGCATAATAAAATCCATTAGACTACTATTTCGTCCGTCAGCACTTTTGGTTTCTTGCCTATTGGATGATAAGTCAATAAAAGCCAGATATAATCTTTAGAGGAGAAACATAATAGGTCACAGAGTAAGCATTTTTTAGCTAGTTATTATTAAAAGTGAGATCAGCAGAAGAATAGAATATAAGGTCTTCTGTTTGCCATTTGCATTTTCTTGAGGATATATAAAATTGTGGATATTTGTACTAAATAAATATGAATAAACTTTCCATCAATTTGCAGGATTCAGTATGGAAGAGTTGATGAGCATACCAGCTGGTAGGAGAAGGAAATATCATGATGATATAACAGTTATTGTAATAATCCTTGGGATGAACAAACGCACCTCAAAAGCATCCACATACATATGAGTTTGTCAATTAGAAGACTTTTTTTTTTTTTTCCTTTTGTCCTTTTATTATTTTTCCCATTTGGTCTGTCCCTGTTATTTTATTTGTAGTTGGTAGTAATAGTGTTTATGTTTGCCATTATTTTTGGATTAGTTAATCTTGTTCTGTGGAAGACTTCTTCCTGATCTTTAGCTATGTACAGAATGTTTCTCATTTTCATTTAAGAAAAGAATAAGAATTGGTTCTCGTTTCTCTACCCCCCCCCCCCCCCCCCCGGGCCCTACCAGAAAAAAACATATATTAAAAGAGATTTGAGAATTTTGAAAATTACAACACAGACTCTTGATCAAGAAGGTAAAAGATTTTGAAGAATCCTTTTTTTTTTTTCAGAAAGAGGAATATGAGATGGAATCACATTCATGGAGCTAAAAAAAATGCATTCATTTGATTCCCCTTTGTAAGGTGAAGAATCATATAGCTCATATGAATGGCTGAAGAAGGCTCTATCTTTTTTTATTTTGAAATGATTCTTCTTGTTGGGGTTAACTTTGTAGCTTCTCGACCTTTCGAGCATTGTAAAAGATTTTGTCAACTCTGAGGTTGCTCTACATTTCTTTTAATAAGAAAAAATAATACCTACTAAGAAATAATAAATTTGGTTTAGCAATAATGAATTAAGAATCCTATTAGTTTAATCTCTGTTTTCTTTTCACTATGCTAGAATAACAACACTATTAGAATAGGTAAGAACACACCCTGTTATAATCGTCGTTATTGTGGCCCCTGTAAACACTGAACAGTCAAATGAAAAACAGATTCAAATTTTTGTACGGATTACCTTTATTTCGAGAAAGGTGATTTTTAATTTGTCTTTAAATATGATAAGTTTTAATTTTATTTTTGATATTTATTTAATAAAAATTTGTGTGTCAAAGTATTCGATTTTGGGCAAAGAGTCAAATTGACTTAGCTCCCATATATTTAGGCTCTATTAAAGCTCGGGCTCGATTGAGTCAGTTCGATTAGCTTAATCAATAATGATTACTTTAAAACTAAAATTCATCCATTAATCTTAATTAAATTAGTAAAATATTAACTCAATAATTATTATTTATTATAATTATTTATAATTTTATATTTTTTTAATTAATTTGGTGCAATTAATTTTTCTATATATACTTTATTATTTAAGATATTTTATGGGTGGTTACAAAATGTAATTAATATTTTTAATTAAAAAATTTTAAATCAAATAAATTTTATATTATACAATTTTTTTAAATTTATTGTTGTTTTATTTTTATTTTTATTTTTATTTTTTAAATTTTTTTTCAATTAATTCTATATTCAATATTAAGTTAATGTCATTTAAATTAAGTTCTAATTTAAATTAATCTCACATATAATTTAATCAAATTAAATGCAGTAATCAGTTTAAACTAGTGATACTTATATTTTACAAACCAATTTCTCATAAATTAAATTTTTTAATGGCGTAATACTACACAAAACTAAATACTAATGAATCAATTCGAGTTTGCTCGGACTCGGCTCAATAATATAAAAAACTCGGTCAAGCTCGCTTGACGCCCAGACTTATATTTATCTTAAATTTGATTTTGAAAAATTAAAATAATTTTTTTGAAAAACTCGATCAAGTTGAAATATTTCAAAAATTTGAGAACATATTAGGGAGTTTATATCTCAAATTTAAAATCATTTGGTGTAGATTTGACGTGGTTTTGAATAAAATTTCTGATTCAATCTCGAATTCCACCATGAATGATGCTTGAAGCTTCAAAGTTGAAACATGGGTTTGATAAATTAAAATAATTTCAAAATAAGAGTGGATACAAAAATTAAAGAACATCATAAGGAGTTTATATCTCAAATTTAATGTAGATTTGATATGGTTTTGAATAAAATTGTATGAATTTAAATTTATGTTGTAGTGGTAGCATTAAATTTGTATGAAAGTTGTATACAATGTTTGTTGTAGATGTATTAGATTTTCAAAAATATAATATGAATTTTTATATAAATTTTATAGTATTATATATACTCTCACACCAAATTTGAGTGAATTTTTTAGGCGTTGAGTGAGATATACACATATTATATTAATTTTATACAGTTTTCATACACAAAATTTTGAGCAAGATATACACATTTTATCACGGTTTTATACACGAAATTTTGAACAAAAATTTGAGCGATTATTTTTCAAAAAAACTGGTGTTATTCTTGTAAACTAAATATTTTTGTTATATTTTATAATATTGAGTACTATATATATATATATATATATATATATGAAAATTGCCCTATCTAAAATCAGCTACCTAGTATTAGAGGTGGTAAAATTAGTTCATAAAATTATAATCCATCTAATTTGCTTAAATTTTGATTGATTATTACCCTATGCATTTACTAGCTTAGCCCATTTTAGTCCATCAATATTTGGGCTAATACCTAACCCAAATTGATTCATAAAAAAAAAATTATTGGATATGTTAGTCATAATAATAAAAAGTTTATTAAGAACTACTAAAAGAAATTATAAAAAAATAAAGAGCAATTTTTATAAATAGCACTACATAGTAAAATAATTACACAAAATAGGATGTTTTATCTTAATTACATAAAGTAGCATTTTTTTTAGTTTTTTGATACAAATTAACGATAACCTTGAGTGTTGTATCAAAAATTCAAACCCTTAATTTCCTCCTTTAACGGTGCTAGTTAATATCTAATTAAACAAACTTGCATATTTAATAGGAGTAAATCTCTCTCTTTTTTGATCTTGATTTTTTTCACCATTTATTGGAAGTTTAAACAATTAATTCATATTAGATCAAAAACTTCAAAAGATCGCAGATTTCATGGAGATTTTTTTTTTTTTTTGGGTATATTATTTTTGTAGGTTTGGTGAAATTGATACTTATGTATGTATCAAAAACCATCAAAAGATATCTTACTGGGTATGTTTCATATGTATCACAAGTATCATTAGTAAACACCAACTGACATTTTTAAAATTGATACAGATAATACTATTATAATGTGTTCAATGTGCATATGTATAAGAAATAAATTAAAACAGTTCTTTGTGTATCAGTCTATTATCAATCGATGCATTTTAGTATTGTATCATTAATATGAAAACGCTATTGTTTAAGTAATTGGTTGTATCAAAAATAAAAGAAGAAGAAAGGAGAAGAGACTGATATTGTATCATTAATATGAAAACAATATTGTTCAAGGGTTGGTTGTATCAGAAAAAAATCATCGTTACTCGCAAGCGAACAGAGCTGCAATAATACTATTATAATGTGTTCAATGTATATATGCATCAGAAATAAATTAAAACAGTTCTTTATCAGTCTATTATCGATTGATACATTTTAGTATTGTATCATTAATATGAAAACGATGTTGTTCAAATAGTTGGTAGTATCCAAAAAAAAGAAAGGAGAAGAGACTGATATATTGTACCATTATAATATGAAAACAATATTGTTCAAGTAGTTAGTTGTATCAGAAAAAAATCGTCGTTACTCGCAGATGAACAGAGCTGCAAAATCTCTTCTCGTGGGCATTCGATCCCTTCGAAGTCTTTCAAAGCTCAAACTTAACAGCATCAAACGACTCTCTCCCTTTCAACTCAAGTCTGTAAATGTATCCCCATGGCTGAGAGAGAGAGAGAGACAGAGAGAGAGAGAGAGAGAGAGAGAGAGAGAGAGAGAGATTTTGATTAATTCATATAAGACCAAAAACTTTAAAAATCACAGATTTTATAGGGATTTTCTTTTATTTTATAGAGATAATCGGAGAAAATCTTGGAGAATTTGGAAGAGAAAAACTATGACAGTTAATTTTTGGCAGTTGCAATGAGAGAAAAAGGGAGAGTAATTGGAGAGAGAATGCAATAAGTTGGAAAGAGAATATAAAAAATCTGATACAAAAGTAACTTGCTACATTCTGTAATTATTTTGTTATTTTTTATAATTTTTTTAATAGAATTGCTAATTATTGTAAATAGCTAGTTAAGTTTTCTTAGTTATGTAATTTTTTCAAAAATAATAAATAAAGCAATAACCTAATAGCGTGGCACGTTGGTTGGGGAGGAGGATTTGGGTGTTTTGGTCGCGGAGAGTAGAAGAAATGGGGAAAAATTGGGCAAAATCGGGGTTAATTTAAAGAAAAACACGCGGGTCACCCGGCAACCCGGTGTGACCCAGCACCAAATATAAGGCAACGTGTCACGGAGGTCAACGCGGAGCCCTTCCTCCGTGACACGGAGCCAACACGCCAGTGCACTGTTTCTTCCATTAAATTATTTTTTCATACCTTGCCTTATTCTTCCCAATTCCATGCATATTTCTCTCCGTTAGACCTGAAAAATCACCTCACTAAACAAAATTGGTTAGATTAATAGATTTCCCTAACTAAAATGAAAAATATTAACTAAAACAAGAATCTAAACCTAATCAAGAAAAGAAAAATAAAAAAAATAAAAATTATTTACACTAAAAAATATATATATATATATATATATATTTTTCACGGGTTGCCTCCCGTGCAGCGCCTGGTTTACCGTCGCGGCTCGACGTCCATTATGCTCAATTATCTACTAGGGTGAGGGACGATTTTTCATGATCCTTGTCCTCCCCCCAGTAGTGCTCAACCTTATCAGGTGGTCTTCCTATTAACTCTCGGGAATCATTCATTATATTAGCATTTCCATGATCAATCACATTGATCACCGAGAGTTCCTCATTTACAATCGGGAGCTTGGGTGCTTTGTACACGTCAAACACTTCTATCTTGTCATGTGCCTGCATTGTAAGTTGACCCGCAGCTACATCAATTAATGCTTTTCCGGTTGCCAAAAAGGGTCGTCCCAAAATAAATGGGACTTCAGCATCTGATTCAAAGTCCAGAACAATAAAATCAACCGGAAAAATGAGGGAGCCCACTTGCACTAAAACATCCTCAACAATGCCATCTGGCTTAGCTAAGGACCTGTCCGCTAGCTGCAAGATTACCGTTGTAGGTCTAGGACTCCCTAGACCTAACTTTCTGAATACCGAAGATGGCATCAGATTTATACTTGCCCCCAAGTCGCATAATCCACGAGCTCGGATACTTTGCCCAATAGTCAGTTGGATAGTAAAACTTCCAGGGTCTTTCAGTTTGGGGAGGATCCACTAAATGGACCAACGGAGCACTGTCGGGTTGATAGCCCTTGAGGGCAGTCTATTCTGAATCCGGGAAGTGCATTCCTCCGTTAAAGCCACCGTGGCATACTCAGTCAAATGACTTTTGTTGGCCACAATGTATTTAATATATTTTGCATATTTGGGCACTCCCTGCAAGACATCAACAAGAGGTAAATTAACATGTACCTGTTTAAGCACCTCCATAAATTTCTTGAAACACGCCTCCTCCTTGTGTTTCTTAAGTCGTTGAGGGAACGGGGGTGGAGGCCTTTCTGATTCTGCTTCTTTAGTCTTCCCCCTATCAGAACTTTGTTCCTCCTCAACTTCTGCTGCTCCCGACTTTTGAGGCGGTCTTTCCGGTTCCACCTCCTTCAACTGTAAGCCACTCCTCGTGGTCACTGCATTAACCTGCTTCGGATTAGGATCCGTGTCGCTAGGTAGTCCTCCTCTGGGTCTTGTATTTTGGGCACTAGCAAATTGCCCAAACTGATATTCAAGAGCCTTGGTCGCCAACTGATTGTTCTTCACTTCGGCTGCCAATTTAACATAGTCAGCCTGCAATTGTGCCTGATTAGCGATCATGGTTTTGAACATCTCCTCAATGGTCGGTGATGGTGGTGGAGGAGGGGCATTGTGATTTCTGAATTGATCTTGAAAGTTTTGTTGCCCTCCTTGATTTCTCTGCATACCTTGACCAGAACTTTGGCCTTGTTGGTTGTTGCTACCCCACGAAAAATTTGGATGGTTCCTCCAATTTGAGTTGTAGCCACTACCAAACTGCTGCTGATTTCTCTGTGCATTGCCCACAAAGTTAACAGAATCAGGATTTGCACCACAGCATTCAGCTGAATGCTCACTACTACCACACACTTCACACCACATCTGTTGGACCGCATTGACTGAAGCTGAAGGCTGGTTCAAGTTCATATTGCTGAAGTGGTTATTTAACTGATTTTGCAAGGCAGCTATCTGTGCAGCGATAGCTGTAAATCCGTCCACTTCAAGCACTCCCGCTGCTTTCCTTGCTCCACCTCTTGATGAATCTGCATTCCATTCTAGATTGCCCTGTGAAATTCGGTTGAGCAAAGTGTACAGCTCCTCATAGGTCTTTTCCAGCGCTTGCCCTCCAGCTGCTGAATCTAACAGAATTTTAGTGTGGGGTTCCAAACCCTCAATAACTGTGTGTACCAACACCTCATTGGACTGATGATGATGAGGACAGTCCCGCAACATGGATTTAAATCTTTCCCAGGCTTGATATAGATTTTCTCCCTCCCTCTGTTTCAAACTTAGAATTTGACTTCTAAGTCTGGCTGTTTTACCAGAAGGGAAAAATCTGATCAAAAACTTCCGTGCAAGATCATCCCACGTCGATATAGAATTGGGTGGTTCAGCTTTTAACCACCTCTTGGCTTCACCAAGTAAGGAAAACGGAAATAAGGTGAGCCGAACATAATCAGGTGACACTCCAGCGGGTATATACGTGTCACTTATCTCCAAAAAGTTTTGGAGATGTTGTTGTGGATCTTCATGAGGGAGACCGGTAAATTGCCCGCTTGTGTGCAAGAGTTGCACCATATTCTGCTTTAATTCAAACCTCCCTCCAGGCTCTGGTTTGCAGATGCTAGAATGTACATTGTTAGCGTGTGGGATTGCCACCTCGCGAACCGGCATTGCTGCTGCTTCATCGGGCACTAACACTGCCCTCACAACTGGTGGATTTTGCTGCTCCATAATAGAATGTCGGAACAACTGCAGCTTCTTTTGTAGAGCTTCTCTACGTTGACTATGAAATTCACGTTCAGGCTCTGAGTAAGATTCCACCAGCTCTTTGTCCCTTGCCAGTGTTCACAGAAATCAAGTCTGCAAAATACAGGCAAAGACCAAGTTGTTAACACTTAAGAAAATAAAAATAAAAATACAGTAAATTTACACTAAACACAATTTCACAAATTTGCCTAGCCTCCCCGGCAACGGCGCCAAAAACTTGTTCGGCTGTTTCGGTTGGTATTATATATTATAAACCGACACGCAAGTGCACGTGGTCAAACAAGTAATAAAGTGGCTAAGTAAGCCAAGTATCGATCCAAGGAGGCTCAGGATATGTAAAATTTGCGTAAGTATACTATATTCTTATCTTACTTCTAATTATGCTAACAACAACGTAACCAACAGTTAAATGAGTTTTTGTTTATAAAATTTATATATACTAAAACTATTAACAATTATTTACTGTGAATTTAAACTATGGATATGAGCATGCCAAGGTTAAGAACAAGTAATGAATTCGATTATAATAATAATTCGGTTAATCTCTTCTTCATGTTGCTAGCCAAGAACAGTAGCCTAGAAATTAAAACTCTCGTATTTAATTTCACTTAAGAATCATAAACCATTCGTCTACATTTCTGTGATCAAATGCAATTTACGACCTAGCAATACAATTCCGGTTCCTAAATTGACTAATACGGCTTTCAAGTTTATTTCTATCAGGAAAGCACATCAAAACCCAATTTTCCCAAATCAAGTTAAGAACAATACCCTATTAATTCACAACTTTCCAATTTCTTGCTCTCTCGAGTGAAATTGGACTTTTTAGATGTACATTAATGTCGGCCAAGCACTAATGCAGTAAGAACAAGAATTAATAGAACAACATGAAAGAAGAAGAAGAAAACCATATCATTTACAATCAAAATTCACTACACATGTTCAAAACCTTAGCAAGGAAGAGAATTAGCCACTCATTTGTGGATTGATCATCCTAAAACAAGTGTAAATCATACATACAATTGATTGAAAGAAGAAAGGAAGAGAAGAAATCCCTTAGCTTTTTCGTCCCTCAACTGCTGCTAACCCACGTCTTAGCTCCACCAAGTCTGAACTAATTAAAATAAACCTAAGTGTGCTATTTATACTAGAGGGAAATATTTCCCGGAATAACAAGCAACGTGTCACGGAGGCCAACGCGTCACGAAGGCCAACGCGGAGGCCTATCTCCGTTCCACGGAGCTGTCGCGAGGCCTCACTGGAATTTGCCATTTAATTTCCTCTCCAGGCAGTGTGCCTCCGCGATGGTAGCATGGCACGGCTCCATCACGGAGCCCCTATAATTTGTGCATTCCAATGTCTTTTCCATGCTCGTATCCAAGTCCAACTCCGATATAGTTCCAACATGCATTTTAGCTCCTAAAAATCATATTTTCCTGCAAAACAAATGCTAATCATGTTGGTTAGTATAAATTCACATTTTATTACCAATTACATGAGAATATATACATATTGCACACAAACAAGGCGAAAATAATATGTTTGAGTATCACTTGGGCATATAAATCTGCCCAAGATCATAATATAGTCTTACCTACGAGTCAGTGGCACTAGGATTGCCTAATGAACTGGGTGGTAGCTTGCTAGGTGAACTACCTACTGTCAATGAACATATAGCTTCATTCGACTTACAATTGGTTGCATTGGCCGCTCAGGAAACCATCCTAGTTGTTAGAAGTCTGATAGACTATGTGATATCCTAAGTAGGGATCTTATCAGCTATTATACATGGGGCTAACGCCTCTGGATATTCATAAAGATGCCTATGTACATGTTGCCTAGAAGGGCTAAGTCTAAGTATAACTGCCTACGGGGCTACGAATCGCTCATAGGAGCTATATGACCTCTGGAAGAACTAGATTGAGGCCTGTAGAGCCATATTGAAATCTATTCACTTATTAACTTCCCTTATGCCGCAGTGGCATCACTGACCCTCAATAGAGCTTTGTATACTCAGGGTGCAATTACAAGAGGCAAAATGGCTCAGACACAGTTACAGGAGCCCAGAAGGCTCGGATACAGTCTCAAGAGTCGAGTATGCCTTAGTTATAGCTTGCCTATGGGACTCCAGCGATACAAATAGGAGTGTATAGATTGCTTGTACTTGATGGGGCTTATGGGGGCCCAGTAAGGTTATTCTGTGTTACTTGTACCTTCATCGCTTATGGAGGCCAGGATATAGTTCATGTTTGTGAGATCATATAGGTTAACTTCTGGCGCTTATTGCTGATTACTTTTAGTTCCTTATCAGCTTCTGTGCAGTATTATTTTCTGCCTTACATATTCAGTACATATTGTACTGACGCCCATGCATGAGGCGCTGCATACTTGTCTGCAGGTTTAGACAGACAGGTTTCGAGGCCTCCTTAATAGCTGTTCAGCTTCAGCAGATTGGCCAGCTCCTTTCCTCTGGAGTTGCCAGACATTAGAGGTTTGTCTGTCCTTTGTTGTATAGTTTTTGGGTACGTCGGGGCCCTGTCTCGACCAATATCTTATACTTTAGAGGCTTGCAGACTATAATTTTTGTTAGACATACGTTGTTGGCCATGTTGGGCCTAATTGTGTTATCTATTGGTAGCCTTGTTGGCTTGTATATATGTGTATGTGTGCCTGCGTTCCTTTGATATGATTTAGACAATAGGTGGTCTTGTTGGCCCATAGGATGAGATATTATTGCAACTGTTGGGTCAGCTGATTTGATGCAGGTGTTTATGTTTCGACCTTGTCGGCCTAAGGATATATTTTGAGCCGAGATAGAGCTATTTGTTTTCTTAATATGTGTTGCTGGTATGCACCAAAAATGTATATGTCCAGCTCGGTCAGCTCAGAGTCCAGTGTAACATTAAGTGCCAGTTATGCCTCCCGAGGTGGGGCATGACAGTGACGTTTTGCTAGATATCTTGTCTTGAAACAACCTTGTCATTTGGTTATAAACTCAAGTAATTGAATGGGATAAGTTCTGGTTGTTAAAGGAAAGAAGCGACTAAAGAAAGCTTGTCGAAAAAAGGTATGTTAAAGCGTCCTATATACTGCCGAAAGAGCCAATATTTTTGTATGTCTTCACTCATATTGAAAGAAGTATAACTATGCCTAAAGAGCCGAAAGTGCATGACATTGAGTTTAAATCTTTAACCATGTTTAGAACAAGTAAATGTGAGACGAAATAAATATTACTTCCTATTGTGTTGTAGTTATAAATCAAGTCTGAAGCCCCCTTATCGTAGGCACCATGAGCTGGTCCTTTACTGTATGTTATGTATATGTGATGTTAAATGTGTTTAAAGATCTGGTTGCTAAGTGAAATTGGTGAAAGAGCCAAGATGACGACGTGTAAACGATTTTAAGCTAAGTAAAAATGTCATAAACTATTAAGGGTAAATGAGTTTATTGAACTAGAATTTCCTTGTTATGGTTGTCCTTTACCTTATGTGCATGTTATGAAATACGCCAGGTCAAGGGGAGATTTCATAATCTCTTTCCCTTAAGCCGAACGACGAGCTAGCAAGTCTCTGAGCTCTAATGCCCCTTTGAACCTGATCTATAAATTTTATTGAAACTCTCAGGTCATCCACAGTTTCTTATGATTTATACGAGTTTTGAATATATGCATTTAAGTGTTATTTTCCAGCTTTACATGTTATATATGCTCAGTTGCAGTTATGCGTTACAAAGAAGGCCTATGTAGACCACATATTTAGTATTCGTCATTTCGATGCTATACATATTAAATTGACCCAATATAAGCCTTATTAGCTCTGTTTATGATTATGATTAAGATTCGTTAATTTTACCCCCTGTGTGGTACACCAGCTAGACGAATTTTATTCCGATGTGGTATACCGACTGGAGGTATTTTTATTTTTACCCAGTATGGTACACCAGCAGGATGAATTTTATATGAATTTTATGGTCGGCTGGCCGCCAATATTTCAATTATCGTTTTTATTGTTCAATACTTAGTTGTATTTACACTTCAATATTGAGTTATTGTCAGGTTTCCTTTCAGGATTCTGGGTTGTTACTATTCCTTATTTCTGGCTTAGTTATTATTGTTATTGTCACGCCCCGCCCTGGGGGGTATGACTGGCACCTGGTGCCCTAGTAGGATCTAGACTGCTATCTGGTGAGCCAAAGCACACCTGGTGCCTGGCTGGCTCTAACTCAAATTCCGGGGAACAAAGGGCTATATAACGGCTGTAAACACAGCCTCCGGCCAATAGGCCTATAGCCACCTGTACCTGAAAAACAGCTAACCAGAAATATACTACTGTTAAGGGAACCTATGCGGGCCGGCAAGGCCACCATGCTGTCTAGTTCATTGTAACTTAACAATAGCACGCTAAATAATTACGTGACCGGCAAGGTCACCACTACTGACTGGTTATGGCCACACACAACCAACAGGAACAAAAATAACAAATAACTATAACAAGCTGCACGGCCTCACACGACCGGCTCGACGGACCACAGGGAAATATATATAGACTGCAAGCCTCTAGGAATAACAATAGAAATGATTGGGACAGGGCCCCGACCTACCCGTACTGTACAACAAAAGAAAACGAAATACACCTCTGGAATTCAGTCTCCGAATGACAGGAGATGAATACTCAATAGCTGACTGGAATCACGAGGGATCGCCTCCTCGTCGATGAGTACCTGCAGGCAAGTAATGCAGCGCCCCACTGGGCGTCAGTACCACAGGTACTGAGCATGTAAAGCAACTGAAATACATAATTGAAATGAATAACAACAGTAACATGACATATAAGCAGAAGGTAGTTGAGTCTATCTAGCTGAGAATAACTGGGAAGAGTTTATTTACTCTATAACTAATCTGAGCGTACCTGATGCCGTGTCGTCCCACTGTCTATCAGTATCTAATAGCACATAGAAGTATACATAATAATACACACAATACCTGACCGACCCCCATAAGCCGGAAGGTGCCAACCAACACACAATCTATTTACCCCTACCCGGGTCTAAACCAACCAAAAATAAGTCACTCCACTCATCTAATAACTGTGAGCTCCTCCTACCGGTCCCCTTGGGTACGTAGCTCAGGCCTCGGCCTCTGACAATAAATTGTGTCTGAGTCCGAAGACTCCTGCCTCTAGGCGCAAGTGTACACAGGGTGTGTAATAAAAACTGCCCCTGGGTGCAAGCACGCAACAGGGTAATTTTATAAAAATCTGTATCTGAAACTGCCCCCGGCCACAAGCGCACACAGAGTGTTCTGCCCCTGTAAACAGGGTGGACTGGCTCTGCGCAGAGTAAACTGAACTACCCTGCAAGCAGGGTGGTCTGGACCGTATTATCATGGTGGTCGGCCATCATCGTCCTCTCGGCGAACGGCATCGCCCAGCTGGTGGCGGTATCTGAATCTGGTATCGACACAGCTATAACCCAGGGGCGGTGGGGATGCTAAAGGGGTGCCCACATGCCACAACAAGTCTCCACAAACAAATAACACATAGAAATAGCAAGCATGTATAACTAAAAAGACTATCTGGAATCTAACTTCTTATTCTAATCTGTTTCTATATTGAACTGATTCTTACTAATTATACTGATTCTGCAATCTCTATTTAACTGTACGGCTAATCTGTAGCCATGATACTATTTGTCTAAATGGCTAATCTGTAGCCATAACTGTCTGTTTATCAGATCTTTCTTTACTGACTGTTTTTATGAAAATCTGTCCCTTTTTATTCTACAACATGCTTGCTATACACATAATAGGTTGTACTGAGTCTGAACTACTAACTTTCCCTTGGGCACATGTTTTTCTGACTTTCAGACTAAATATGGTATCACAACACGAACTAGGTTTACTGAACTCGCACAATACTTAACATTCAACTTCCGAGAATTCTACTACGGAGTTTATGGTACTATACAAGGCTAAAGCTACTAACTTGCTGAAGGAACTAGCTTTACATACCTTAACCTCGAGTTATCCGTCTGTCGGACGAGGCTCGGTCAATACTCCAGCTATTTCTCCCAACTGCATTCATGTATACGCTAATTAATACTAAATATAGCTTTATTCTAAAGAACAACGTCACTTCTGATATAATTATAGCCTAAACTTAGGCTTATCGAAAGACGATCAAAAACTCGCTATTTTCCAGAAGTCCAGAAGGGAGAAATATTCACTTCACAGCTAGGAACACATAGACACTAGTTTGGAGCAATTCTACTTACCTTAGCTCGGTAGCTCGACGATTCGTCGGCCGTATTTCACGAAACTAAATCCGTAGGAATGCTCTCTGCTGCTAAATACCTCGGTACCTGAGGTTAATTTAGGTTTGGGCTGCGTTTGGCAGCGTAATCAGACGAAATTATATTACCCTCTTTGTTCTTTTTCCTTTCTCTGGTTTTCCTCTCTGTTTTCTGGGAATTTTATGATTTAAACCAAAATAAACTGAAGTGGGGCTTTATATACTTGAGCCTGGACAAGGCCAACGTGTCACGGAGCCAACACGGAGGCTTCACCTCCGTGACACGCTGCCATCGCGGAGGGGCTCTGCCTCGACTCCTTCCGCGATGGTTCGACAGGTTTCTCATCCGGTCTTTTCCCGGGCCTTTCCCTAGCACGTATGGTTTCCAAATATGCTTGACCAACGCACGAATAGGCCATCTAGGTGCCGGGAATCCTACGGGGTATAACAGTTATCTTATATGTTTATAGTTTTTAGCCTTACATACCATTACATTTTCTTCATACTGACGTCCCTTCGTCTGGGGACCCCTCCTGCAATCGTGCTCCAAGTACAGGCCGAGGCTCAGATTGTCAGCACAATAGGAGCCAGATTTTAGTGGAATAGTGGTATGTTCCCTCTTCCAAGAGCCATATTCTAATTTTGATTATTTTGAGTTTTGTGTACAACATAAGTAGGCGGGGGCCTTGTCCCGTGTATTTCAGTTTGTTTACTCTGTAAAGGCTGATGTGGACTAGTTTGGTGGTTGTTTTGGTGATGTAGTCGTGTCGGTTTTTCATTGCTTTGTTTAGCTTTATTGTAGCCTTGTTGGCTTTCCCAAGTTGGCTATTCGTTACTGTCGAGACCTTATGGGTCCAGTATTTATCTTGGTTGATTGTGACAGGTGGCTTGGTTAGCCTTAGTATTACTATTATAAACGCTATATAGCCGGCTTCTCGATCAATCACGAATCGAGTGTCAGTTGCGCCCTACCCCTATTTTGGTGCGTGACAGTCTAAGGCTCTAAGCCTTGATGTTAAAATTACTAAGTTTGATCTTTCATAATTTTGATGACGGACAAAGTGAACCTAATTCACTATACAGAGTAGTCGTGCTTGTCTAAATGGTTGCAACCTGTAGGTAAATCGGGCTTATTATGTAGATAGGTAACGAGTTTTATTTTGTAAGTTATCAAGAAATTTGATAAGAAAAGAAAATATTGCTAGAAATTTTGAGTCCAATAAAACTTACTGAATGCAACATTCAAAAGGAAACAAAGAGAGTTTTCTTGTGGGACTCGAAAAACTTAATTAGAGACAGTAAGGACATGATAAGTTTGAAAAAAACCATGATAACAAAATCCTATAAATACACAAGATGGTGAAAGAAGATGATTGATTATTGCAAGCCAACAAGGAGTATCCTTATAGAGCAACAACCGTTCAGAGTTCAGAAAGATGTGTGACTGTAGCAGAGTTGGAACAGATTCAATAGAATTAGAAGATTGAGTCTGTATTCTGTCTTTAGCTTATTTAAGAGAAAGCACATTGTGTAGTGTTTGTGTTAAATTTTAGACTAGAGTCTAGGTAGTGTTTATTGATCGGAGAAATCAACATGCATGAAGTACTAGAGTTAATTACTTTGATTATTAAATTGTAATCTAAAACTACTCTTTGAAATTCAATAACGTTAATTAAAAATTATATTCTGTAGATTATGATATTTTACTCCCTTGAGTAAGGAGATTTTCCACGATACATTGATGTTTCTACTAATTTACTTTACTTTGGTAACCAGTTACTGGATGGACATATAAACTGGTGGAGTTTGTTTCATTTGAGAATGTCAAAATTGAATTAAAAAGAAGGAATACAACGTAACTCGATAGAGAGAGCTCTGACCCAACAAGAAAGACTAGTAGATTTTCTTTGCAAGATCCCTTTTTCTTTCTTTTTCCTCAGAATATATTGGCATAATCATTGAACTGAGATTAACCCCCCCCCCCCCCCTTCCCCCCCACAAAAATAATAATAAATAAATAAAAGAGAGAGAAGAATTATAGCCTATTTGGTCAAGTTTTTAAGAGGCCAAAAGTATTTTTTTTTAAAAATGCTTATTTTAAAAAATGAGGTGTTTGGCCAAGCTTCTGGAAGAAAATAAGTGCTTTTAGGAAGTAGCAAAAACTGTTTTTCAGAAGCTAAAAAAAGTAGCTTCTCCGCAAAAGCATTTATTTGAAAAGCACTTTTCTGAAAAATACATTTAGAGGCAGTTTTCAAAAGCTTGATCAAGCACTAATTGCTACTCAAAAGTGTTTTTTAAATTTATTAGTCAAACACAAACTGTTTCTCACCAAAAATATTTTTTTAATAAACACTTTAAAAAAAATACTTTTTAAAATAATCTAATTTAAAAAATTTGGCAAAACGGGCATTTAGTTACTCCTACCGTCCTATATACATTGTAATCTAATTAGCTATTTAAATTCTTACTCAAAAAATGAAAAAAGAAAAAGTTCCTGCTAGAAGATTGAAAAAGAAGATTGGTCAACTTTTTAAAAGTTTATATCTAGATAAAGTTCACTAGGCGACTTAACTAAAAGATGTTGATTCCCACCAATTAGTAATATTTTTTTTCCACTTCTTTTTTCCATTCATTTCAAGTATTTTTCATTTTCTCTTTAAGGATCTTTGTTTCATTTCTGTTTTTTTTAAACATAGTTCTTCAATGTTGTGTATATATCAGCAAAAAAAAAAAAAAAGCAGTGAAGTTCCAAAGTTTTATCTAGTCTAAGATATCATTTTTCACAAAGAAAATTTGTTAACTATAACTCAATATGAGCTGTCTACTAAGCCAAATTAGGGACGAAACATCTTTTTCAAGTTTGGTGATAAAGTCAAACTTTTATGCACAGTATAAATTATATTTACACAATCAAATTATTATTATTAGTTTTTATTTTTATTTTATGTAATATTAATTTAATATATATTTTAAAGAAATAATAAATAAAATAATAATTTTATTATTTTACTTTTCAAATATAATAAGTTCAATACTTTGACACATGCATTTGGAAATGATTATAATTAATAGTAAAATTAAATTAAAAATTAAATAATAAATTATTTCTTAATTTTTTAAACTGAACAAATAAAAATAAATATATATTTTAAAATATCGAAGGAGAAAAATGAACGAAAAAAATAAATAGTTACGCGTGAACTTATTAATGAGCATTAATTGATCATGGATCTAGTAAAACTGAAAGTTAACATGCATTTTATCACATGTTAAAATTTGTGATAGTGCAACCAGACAATTTTTTTTTTTTTTACAATGTTAATATATATTAGTTTTTGTGTAGGCGCTCTCCACGTGATAAAGCGTGTATCTTATTTAATAATAAATATTATAGAAAATAAAATGGACTTAGTTAAAAATTTCATCGTCAATTTGTTGTTAAATTATTTATAGCTAACAAATAATTTTTATAATTTATTATTAATTCATCGCTAAATAGAATTAATAATAATTTTTCTGTTAATAATTCATATTTATTTAGTTGTGAAATAATTTAATATATATAAAAGAATATAAAAAGTTTTCATTTCTTATATAGAATAAGTATTTAAAAAATAATGATAATTCATTTAGAATATATTTTATTTTCTACTATTCAATCCTTATTACTCTAAATTTGGATGACAAGTCTTAGGCCGGAGAGAAGTGAAATATTCAAAACACCTAATTAGATTAATAAATATAAATAATTTAAAGATATTTTCGTTTCGATTCTCTCTAAGAACAAAGGTAAAAATACAAAATAATTATGATAACTTAGAAAAGTAAGCTTTTCTTAGATTAAATAGAAAATGATTTCTTAAAATGAAATTAAAAAAACTAACACAAATTATTTTGCTAACTTGACTGTTTCTGAAAATGTTCTTTTCTAGCACTAATCTAAACCTTTTTTCCACAATTATTCTAAGATATTTAAAAGCTATTTTTTAAGATTAAATCAAAATTGACCGAAATTAAAAACTTGTTAATTTCTTGTTGCTCATAATATTCTATATGAGTGGCATGATTTTTATTTTTATTGTTATTGCAAGTCATAATAGGAATAATAATATTTAAGTAACATAATATATCAATAAAGTTGAAATTGGATTCATATTTTTCCAAACCAGATTCACTATTATAACATATAACTTTTTTAAAAATCTTTTTAGCATATGATTTCTCACTTTTTATCTGAATTTCAATTATACTAAAAGGAGCAATTATTTTATGTTAATTACTAAAAGAAATGGTTAATTTATCTTGAATATAAAATTCATTGAGATGTTTCTATTTTATTATTGTTTAACAACTTGCGTGTTTTAAAATAGATCAAGACTTTAATTAATGCTTAATGATTATGGATCGTAAAATATATTATTTGACAATTACACCAGGTATGACAAAGGTTTACTATACAATCGCCAAATTAGTATTAGTTTGATTAATTATATTAAAATTTTATAATTACTTCTCACAATTTAAATAAGGACAAAATTTATATAAGTAAAGTTTATTTAAGTTTAAATTTCTAAATAAAGCTTTATATAAATTAAATTTTAAAAAACTAATAATCAAAATTTTTATTTATTTCAAAGTTTTAAATATAAAAAATAATTTGATTTTAATTTTTTTAATATAAAATTTATTTCTAAAGGCGAATAACATTTTTTATGGAGAAGATTGTGGAATAATAATTTTCTTTGAAATGTTTTCTTACATACTTCACAAAGAGAAAAAATTGATGTAAAGTTAGATTATGCATAATTCAAATTAATTTTTCTTTTTTTAAAAAAAAGGGGCGTGGGGTGTGTGTGGGGTGGGGTGGGGGGTGGGGTGGGGGTGGGGTGGGGGGCGAGATCATAAACAAGGAAGGAATTCGGAGAGGATGAAGGAAAAGGAAAACGAAGAAGGAATTCGTATGTAAAGTAATTTGGCGTTGGAAACTATTTTATAGTTTATATCTAAAGTTTTGTTTAAAAAGGACACCAACTCCTAAAAGAAATAAAAGGACTCTTAAATTTAGTTGGTTTTGAATTTTTAAATATTAGAGGATAGTTAAATATTTACTCTCAGATAAATATTATAAACATAATTAATTTATAATTTTGTCTCAAGTAAATATATTTTTAAAGATTAAAAAAGAAAATAATATTTCGCTGAGTTGTTTTGTACTGAATACAAAATATATACGTCAAATAATTATGACGCTATTAAGGGCTAACAGCAAAAATACTAAATTATTGCTACCAAATTATTTTTGTTGGTTAATACCTAAATCAAGAATAATATTGCTAACAACAAAATTACTAAATTATTGCTAACAAATTATTTTTATTGGTTAATATCTAAATTAAGAATTTTTAATTGAGACAAACTAATCGAAGAAGTACTAAATTGATTTATATTTTCGTAAGAATATAAAATATAATACTAATAAAAAAGAATCATTACTTCTTCATCAATTATAATATCACTGTTTTCTAATTGTTTTTATATATTTGTTTCTTTTTATATTTTTTTACTGAACTATCAATAACTAAGGCTTTTATTATCCAATAAGAATCGTATCACCTTAAACGGTTAATTGACACAATTTTATTCATGAAATCCTTTTCAGATTATATTGCAAGATTATCTAAAACGAATTGTACATAAGAGTTATAGTTATAATAATATATATTTAAAAAAATATATATTTTATGAGATGAAAAGATTACTTTACCTGAAAAGATATAACCTATGAACGGATGAGTAGATGAAGAATGTTATACACGAATAACACAAATTTTAAATAACATAATATCAATATTAGACTCAACTAAAGTATACAATTTAAGTTAAATTATTTTAAACATACGCAACTTGAATTGGTATAATAATTACTACCGTCTTCTTCAAATTCATAATATAAAAAAAACAAAGATAGACTATTGTGTTTTTAAATCCACAGCATAAAACAAAGAAAAAGAATTTCAGACGAAAAAAAAATTAAAAACATACGAAGTTGGAGAATGAATCAAAGATATTGCAGTTAATGAAGAAGACTTGAAATAAAGTTATTGATAAATAAAACTATTTAATTATAAATCTTCATATAGAAATGAAAGGATTCATAAATAAAAAAAAATTAAAAATATAAAAATATTAGAACACCAATATAAATAAAAAAAATTTAAAAAAACTTAATTTGATACATAAGGAAAGCGAAAAATGTTTTACGCATATTTCTTTTGAGGCAATTTTTTAAGAGATAGGAGAAAAATTTAGGCAAATCTTTCGGAATGCACGTGGATTCCGTTTTTGGAATTTTTATTATATGAAAAAAATAATATGGAATTTCTTTTGTTCAGGGAAATCAAAAACAAATTGACACAATTTTTGGGGAAATTTTGTAGCGTGCCGCGAACATGGAAAATTTTGTTGTGAAATTTTTTGTACAAGAAAAATAACGAATAATTATTTTATCTATTGTAATTTTTTAAATAAAAAATAAAAAATTTAATCTAACATTTTTAAGGATATTCGCTGTTTAATACAGTATAAATATAGGTAATATTAATAATTTATATCTTTTTGGCTGCATCCTCTTTTTTAACACTGAATTGGTTTACTTAGTTAATTCCTATTTTAAAATATGTTATACTTTTATGCATGAAGAAGTAACCGTAAATATTGGAAATAATATTCTTATATATGCCTATTTAGATGAGGACTATAGTCTATATATAATGTTGGATAGCATGCTAGGAAAAGTAATAAAGAAGAGAAGACTAGTGGCCTCTCTTGTGAATATTCTCAATGGATAGCTGGGCATACATAACGCTAATTAAATTATTCCAATATCCCTCAACCTCTTGAGTGCATCTAAAAGTCTTAAAAGTTTATTTGCCTTTGAAACAAACCAAAATATTCCCTCAATGCATGTTGTGAGGCTAGTTCTCAACTTATATAACATATTCAAGTGTCTAACTGCAGGCAAGTTCTCATCAGATCAGGAAATGTAGGATTTTAACATTATGAATTTGAGTTTGAATTCTATTACCAATTCAATACATTCTCCCATGTCATGTGCAGGTTGCATTCTTTTCTTTTTTTTTTTTAAATTTATTTATTCCCTTCTCTTTTTTTAACCCCTTTACTCGAAAAGGGATCAACGGTTCTTCTCCACTCTCTTAAAGTGATATTTATTTACCACATATCTAAAACAGTTAAAAAGTAAAATTGAAACATAAATCACAAACAGTTAAAGAAGTATCCAAATAGCGCCATTACTTTTTACGATATGCGTACTAGTTATCTAAAGTCTACATCCAGAAATTACAGGATCTTACAACATACATTCAAAAATCTATATTTAAACCAAGATGCAACTGCAAATAAAAGTCTAATTAATTTCCTGCCAAAATTCGAATACTATCTTCATATACAAAATCACATTAATAATGATCACATGATATAGCAGGAATGGGGATTCTCGTCACTCAAGATCTCAAAAGAATCCAACGGTGTGGATTGCTTGGAATAAATATCGGACTGCATGTACGGTGACGATGGAATGTAGTAATATGGCGGCGCACTGCTTATGGTAGGATGTGCCGCATTGTAACTCACCACATAAGTCTGCTGAGGAACATAATAACTAGGTGGATTCTGATCGTACGGGTTGGAATAAGGATGCTGAAATGAATGGCCCGAATTCGCTTGATCCATCACTTGATTGGGACCCATTTTTGTGACTTCTGACTCGCTGCTTGGCGGTGCACCATTAGACGCTGCATTCGCATTTGCACTATTATTCCCGCTCTTCTTCTTTTTCTTTTTCTTCTTCTTCTTAGCAGCTTGCCCTCCACCACCACCGCCGCCGGATTTTTGCTCCGCGTCCAGGAACCTCTCAACGACGGCGACATTCACCGGCGACCTTTCATCTGGCCTTACTTCCTTGACATCCACAGTAAAAGTCTCAACCCCAGCAAATCTGACACCATGTTTTTGAGGACCATTTTTCATGTTTGCTTCGGAATTTTCAGCTGTTTTTACATTATTGTCTTCATCATCTTCTTGCTCATCATCATCGTCGCTGTTCTCATTTTTCTTTGGTTTCTTCTCTTTTACTAAAGGCTTCGGCTCTGGCCACAGCTTAGCACTCCTTCCATTTCTCACCAGCTTCTTTATCAAAGTCTCTGCTTCAACATTTCCAGTCACTATGACTTTCTGCTGCTGTGGATCAATATCTGTCGTGTAAACACCTGCAAATGAGAAAACACAAAACACACATAATTTTATGAATTGATGTTATTTCAAGTAATAGATTTGATTGGCATCAATCATTTTAGTTAGCCGTCATGCATGCATACATAGTAAAAGCAGAGCAGGAAGAAGATTAGAAGTAAAGAAGAGAGAACCTTCAATACTTTGCAAAACTTTCTTGACTTTTCTCTTGCAGCCTGGACAGTGGATGGAAACTTTCAAAACCCATGTCTGAAAAAATAGAAACGAAACAGATCGATTAAGCCAACAATGAAACAAAGTTAAACTTTTTATTAAAGAAGAAACGTGAAAGAGAAATTAATATAAAGAGGACGACCCTGTAGTGAAGAGGCGGAAGCTGAGGTGGTTGTTCTTCAGGTGGAGAGGACGCCATAAGAAGGAGAGAATGAAGAGATTGCTTTCTTTTAGAAATTAGTAGTATTGATGAAGAGAATTTAAGAGATGAGAAGAGAACGGAGAGTTAAACAGAGTGCAGTGTGCATAAAAGGGCAGATGGTGTAGGTTGAAAGTGACATAAGATGCTTCTGGACCTGGTGCCTACTATGCTACTTTTAAGTTGCATGCACTAATCTTCTATTCAAGAATTAATACCTTTCCTTTCCTCTTCTTTTCTCTCTCTCCATTTTGGGTTTAGTTTCGAATGATTGGTGAAAATACATTTAAAAAACGGTCAAATATATTTCTCTATTTTAATTTAATAGTTAATTTTATTTAATTTTTAAATTTTTAGAATTTTCACTCATAAAATTTTATATTTTTTTTCTATAATATATTTATATATAATTTTAAATATTAAAAAACACAACTTCAAAAAGTCAAATTTTTAACAAATATATCATACATTGCTTTGCCAAATTGCATTGATCGATCTGACACATTTCAATTAATATTCGTCCTTCAAACTCAATTTTAAGTGTCATATTTAAAATACCCTTTATTTGGGGATTCCATCCAAATTAGGGGTATTTCTAAATACTTTGGTAATAACAGAGGTATATTTGGTCATATAGTATGATGGAGAAATTTGACCCTTTTCTCTTTAAAGTATTATTATTTTTTGAATTTTATATTTGAATTATGTGTTTTTTTATCAAAATTATTATTAAATGTTCTTATTAAAATACACTTAAATTATTAATTGTTCATTTTTTCTATCTAATATTTCGAGTGGGAAAAGTGAACAATTGATAGTTGAGGTATCTTTTGATAAACATTTACTGATAGTTCAAGTAGGAAAAATAAATATCTCATAGTTCGAGTAGAAAGCTCAAAAAATCTAAATATTTTAGGTATATTTTTGACCCTTTGCTCTTTAGTTTTAGTGTAAAGATTCACTTACAAACTACTCTCTCTGTCTCAATTAATGTATATATTTTTCCTTTTAGTCAATCTAAAAAAATGATATATTTTTATATTTAGTGATAATTTAACTTTAAAATACTCAGTTCACCCTTAATGAGATGATTATAGTCACACAAATATCAATGACTTATTGTAGACCAAACGTCTCAATTTTTTTTATATTTCTTAAACTTTTTTACCCAATCAAATAATATCATATAAATTTGGACGGGAGGAATACCTAAAGGTGAATATCTGTGGAAATTTATTAGTAAGAAATAAGAAAATAGAGGGTATACTGGACCAAATACTTCTACGGATCATAGTTAAGAATATATGGCATATCTGTTGGATTTAAGACAGATATACGTAGCGAAAGCAATAATTCACAATCATACTTGCATGTAATATAGACAACACAAAATACAGATTTTAATCAAACATAAAATTAATACTTATCTCTTGAAGAGTGACCGCGGATCAATTTTCTTGAAGCTTTGTACGAATTGTCCAATGCGTTCTCCAGGTCTGCAATCTTATGCTATAACCTCAAAAATCTCCGAGTAGGAAATACTTGTGTGGGCAAGTACTGCTTCTCGGAAAGGTCAAAAGTTTTTCCTTGAGTACAAAACTTTTATTACATGGGCATTATTTTTTCTCTCATATATATATATATATATATATATGATATTATAAATTACGAATTTGTGATTATAAATAGTAATCACCAAAAGTAATTTATTTATGTGAAATCATTAAAAAGTTCTTTAATGCTTTATACATATGAGAAGATATTGATACATGAATTGAGAGTTATGAATTGTGATTAATAAATATGATCTATTAAAGTGATCTATTTATTTGAGTCATTGAGTATTCTCAATGTACCATGTGTAAATTGTCATGGATAAGTGTATGCTAGTAATAGAGTTTTACCTACCTAAAGGAGATTTATCTTGGATTCTAATAACACTTAATTAATTCATGAGAAGAGATATTGGGGTTTTCACTCAAAAGGGAGAAACATAATATCTTAGATTCTCATGTGTATTAATCGAGAGGACAACTTATTGTAAGGTGATGTTGTGTGTCTTGCCAGAAGAAAACACATATTGTATACCTTGTGCTCATGGATAACTAGGAGAATGAAACTTAAATCAGGCTATTTTAATCCTTAACTTTATCTAAATTGATTATTCAGATTTGGTCATAGTCTGACGGTCATGAACTTCACGATCTTTAATAGACCTGAAATTTGATGAAACCATCGAAAACGACCTGGTGAACGATGCTCACGACTTTATGGTATCAATGTCGTATTCGTCATTCTGAGGTCATACGTTTAGATGGGTTTTAGGTAGTTTGTTGGATTAACAAATTGATGAAGTCTGAAAACACTATTCTTTATATCGATTTTATTTATGTTAAATCTAGAATATGCTTGCACGTGATGATTTAACATAAATTGATATATGATAAGAATATAGATCAGATTATTTTTTTCTAAAATCGGCTGAATTGGCTGTTTTCGAAATTTGGTCATAGATTTGGAGATCAAAAATTTTACGAACTCTGATTAACCTGAAATTTGGTAGGTTCATCGGAAACGACCCACTGAACAATACACACTGCTTTGCAGTGATTAACGCCATTTTTTTTACCATTCGGAGTCATTTTGATGGGTTTTTGAATATTTTTCTATTTTCTGAAAAAATTTAAAATTAAGAAAAAATTATTTTCTTTCAACCAGTGGTGGTAGAGTTCAATCTCTATAGTCTCCATTGACATATAATAGTAATGTAATAAGTTTTCATGTTGACATTAGTCTTCTTTCCCTATCGGTAGACTCATTATAGTCAATTACTGTGTTTTTCGCCACTAGTTATTGATAACTTATATTAACTCTCCAACTGAGTTACATATTGAATCAATGGAACTAGAGAGGATAATAATGATATTCACTTGACTTAAATTAATAATATACTCTCCATCTGAGTTAACCTTAATTTTAATTTATTAGAGTGAATAATCTAATATCACATATGTGTGTTGCATGAGTAGTTCTTTTCCCATCGAAATTTATTATTCAAGATGCATGGATATATATGTGGTGTGTTATGAATTTTAATATTAGATGATACATTACTTTGATTTATTTCACATGCATATTATATTACTTGAATAAGAATTCATGATTAATAAATAGCTTATGCTAAAGTGGTCTATTTATTAGGGGTCATTGAAGATTCTTAGTTTATTTTTCATTAAATTATATTATGCATGAATTGAGAATTATGATTAACAAAGAGCTTCCATCAAGCAGTTTATTTGATTAAGTCATTCATATTCTCAATGTACCATGTAAAAATTGTTCGTGTTCAAGTGGTCATATGAATCAATTTTCATGGTCTCCGCTATTAATTACAAGTGAGATAATAAATTTAGGTGTTGACTTTAGGTCTTCCTCCATAACAGATAAATTTATTACAAGTTCACTAGGTAAAATTTCTAGTAATTGATAGCATGTATTAACTCTTCATTTGAGTTTATATATTGAATCAGTTTTGAAATTTTAATACGGACATGTAAAGTGGTAATCGATATTAATTCATGTGGCAAGTTAGATAATAAATTTGCGTGTTGACTTTAGATCCTCCTCCATATAGGATAAATTTATTATAAATTGTCACTAGGTAAAATCACTAGTTATTGATGACAGTAATGAGTTTACATGTTGATATTGGTCTTCTTTCCCCATCGAATAGACTCGTTATGGTCAATCACTGTGGTTTTCATCACTAGTTATTGATAATGTGTATTAACTCTCCAACTGAGTTACATATTGGATCAATGAAGTTCAATAGTTATATACAATTGACTAAAAGTAACAATTTACTTTCCAACTGAGTTGGTTTTATTTCTTTTGAATTGTATAATCTTGCATAATATATATACATTGCATGAATTGTATTTTTCCCATTGAAATTTATTATTAAGATGCATGTATGTATATATATTGATGAATGCGGTTTGAATTTAATGATTCAATTTATCGTCTTATTATGATCTATTTAATATGTTATATCTCAGATTCCCAACATACTTTATCTCGTACACTACTACTATTCAAGAGTATATTCTATTTCTAAAAAATATCATATTAATTTAAAGAATACATTGTATATTTACCTTTTGTTAGAAAGAATTTAATTTCAATTTCTAAACAATCAAGAGATGGATATTCAACTTATTCTTCTTATAACTTTTGGGTTATTGAACTTGATATACTTTTTATCTCTTGTGGTACATAAATGCATGAACTCTTTATTATTAATATCTTTCTTGAACTGAGTAATATCAATCCATCCCATAAGATAGAATGTTCTTTAATATTGAATGAAAATTATCTGGTCCACCAGCTTTTAAGTCATTTATTCTAGATAGGATTTTGAGGTTGGTTAACTGATGGACTTAGGTTCATTGAAAGTGAAAACACTACCAACTTTTGAATCCTGTTTAGAAGGAAAAAATGAACTAAAGTATATCCCTTTTAAAAGGAAATAAAGTCAGTGATAAGTTTGAATTAATCCGTTCCGATGAGTGTGGTCAAATGAACATCTAGGCAAGAGGTGATTTTGAGTATTCTGTGTCACTCGCAAAAGATTACTCAGGATATAAATATATTTATTTGATGCTCCATAAGTCTGGATGCTTTGAATAGTCAAGGTATTTAAGGCATATGAAAAATCATCATGAAAAATATATTAAGTCACTGCGATCTAATCATAGTAATGAGTACCTCTTTGGAGAGTTCATTAATCACTTATCAGATAGAGGGATTGCAATCAATTGTCTACATCAGGTACTCTACAATAGATTGATGTAGAAGAGGAAAGAAATAAGTCTCTTATGGAGATGAGGAAATTCACTACCTCAAGAAATTGTGACTTTCTAGTTGTAAAAGTATTGATCATCTTGCTATGATTCTCTTTATTTTCCGTTTGAATTGAGTTTTAACCAATATTGGAGCATATTTTGGTATATTAATATTAAGCTTATTATATTTTTTAGTAAAATATTTTTTAGAAAATAAATAAATTTTTTATTTATTTTATAATGTTTAGTAAATAAAAAATTATTATCTAAAAAATATTTTACATATCTTAAACAAACACAATAGGAGAGGGATGAGATTCAATGATTCCATCATAGGCCCTTTCTCAAGCATTGATGACTACTACTGAAAGTCTTAAAGCCCTTCACTTTTTTTATATTGCAAAGCCTCCGACTATCGATTAATACTCGCTATAACTTTTATAGAAATTAATTTCAATTTAATTGGGTTATTATATTTGACAGCGATCATTTTATATTTTATCGCGAGGTATAATTTGGGTGTATCAATCATACAGATGGTGTTATGCAATATGCGATAATACACAAAATTAATTGAGAGCCCCAAAAAAACTAATGTGTTACTAATCAGAAGAATGAAATTATTCATAATATTAATGTTGTAGTATGTCTCAAAAGATAGTAAGTTTTCAAAGTATTGGTAAAAAATATTATATTGAGACTATAAATTATGGGAAGATTTAATATCTTCGTATTACTACAATTAAAATGAGTTATAAATATGTAAAAAGATTGTAAAAAATTATCCAACTTTTCCTCCTGTTTGAACTACACATTTATATGCATGATACCAGAACTATATGCCTGAGAGAAATATTAGTTGGCATGATCGGTTGGCCATCTTAGTTCAAATATGTCACGACCCGAGTTCAAACCCTAGACATGACACGGTACTTAGGATCACAAGTGACCCTAAGAAAACCCATGGTAAATCATACTTCTACTAAGACTGATCTGCTGAAAAAATAATAAGCGAAAGCTGACTAAGTAACAAGAAAGTACTGATTTATAACGAAAAGCTGAACAAACACTGAAACTCAAGCTGAAATTTACATGTACTGTCTGAAAGCCTTCTAAAAAAAACTAATAAGTTGCCGGGATGAGCCCCCAGCTAACTCTAAGATCTAAAACTCAAACTGAAAACAAGATACTGAAAGGGGAACTCCGGCCCTCGATAAATGAGGACTCACCGCTGAAGCTGGTGGGAAATCACTGAGAGAAAATTAGCTGTGGTGTGGAGGCTGGGTACCTGAGCCTATATCATAAAATGATATAGCACATAGAAATATGCGATCAATACTTTGAATGTACTGAGTATGAGAGATTATAAGATAAACATAAGAACACTGATAATATGTAACTGTACTACAAGACATGCAATAACCGTATCTGGAATCGTAAGTACTAAAAAGAAACTGAAAATCTAACAATCCTGAAGAACTAATAACCGTCTGAAGGTCATAAGCATATCCTGAAATCTGGAAGACTGAACTAAACTGGAGACTATGACTGTAAATATCTGAACTGTATTGTGGGAGAGCCTATAACCGACATGTAACCACGTGATCTAGACGTGGAGCTTGATGTATAAACTATATCGAAGAGAGCCCACAGTACCTTGCCAGGGTATAGTGGCTGAGTTGTATGATCACTATCTGGGATCCAGTATGGCTAATAACCTATGGTGACACGTAGTTCTAAAAATCTGAATGCGCTGAACCCCAGCCTACTCGGTGCTAAGTACTACTTTCACTGAAAACCTACTTATGTCTAACTGGCTGATAGCTCAAAACTGATGTCCTAGGACTAAGTTAGAACTATTTATCTGAAGTGTCTTAAGAGTCTAAGGACTTGAAAGAAACTATGTTCTAAGACTTGTCAGAGCTGCTTTGTCTAAAAGTGTCATGACAGTCTAAAGAATGACAATCATGCTGATAAACTGATACTACTGAATTTAATAAAAGACTGTTAAAAAGTCAAACTGATCAGCTGACATTTTCAGAGAATACTGAGTATATTCATAGTCTGAAAATAAAACTTTTAAGTCAAATCATACAAGTTGAGGATTTATGCTCAAATAATTTTTCATGAAAAAAATACAACATTCTAGACCAACTTTTAAATCTTGAAAAATCAACCCAAATATCATAATAAACTAGGGAGAATATCATATTATGAAATCTACATAAAAATCATGTGGCAGGGTGATGAAAATTAGCAAGACAACAGGAGCTTAGGAGCACTCATAATTTATCTAAAAAAGCCCAAAGTCATAACTCTTACATGGCTAGAATAGAAAAGGTTTTCTAAGAGAAAGGATGAAAGAATTCTCTTGTTGAATTTCTAATTACCTGAAGGAGAATTTCTCAGAAGAAGTTCTTGAAATCTAGAGAGGAAATCAGAACCCTAGCTCTTGCCTTGAGAAGTCTGTCTGAGACTTCTACGTACTGGTCTTTAGAGAAAAGTGAAATGAGAGAGAAGAATCGACTAACTCCCTATAACCCCTGAATATTTACCCCAAACGACGTAGTTTAGATATTAAAAAATAGAAAAAACTTACCAAAATGCCCATGAAAAAAGTCTAAAAAGTTGCCTGTTAAGAATCAATAGGTCACACAACGAGTTGTTGGTTGTGATCACGACTTGTTAGGATCATTCATTGGTCCGAGGTCTGAAAATATCAGTTACTGGAACTGAACAACGGATGGGAATAACAACACGCTCGATGGAATAACGATTCGTTGGTAGGGGTGGGCATTCTATCGGTTTGGTTTGATTTTTTCAGTTTTCGATTTGTAAAATTAATAACTAAACTCGAATTGAAATAATTTTGGTTCGGTTCGGCTTTTACAATTTCAATTTGGTTAATTTATTTTGGATTTTCGATTTTACAAATCTAACAACAACACATTTACATGGAGGCTGGAGCAGCCAGCGAGCTGCCAACTGGCCATTGCTGAAGTGCCGATTTGCTCCTGTGAGTTGCCCAGTTAGGCAGTTAAAATTTATGCCCATTGCCCAGTGCCCCATCCATGTACAAAGAAAGTTTCTACCACCATTTAATATGCTTCTCAGTTCTCCCACATGCCATAGGACCTTCATTTCAATAGCTATATGGAATACAATAAGTGACACATCATAATTCACACAACATAGTGACACACTAACACAAACAGGACACAAGCCACACATATTTAGGCAAAAAGAAAATACTAATAGCATAGGCAACAATAACATACATGCTCACACAACAGGTTACACACTAACACATACAAGCCTGAGGCCACAGGCCATTCCAGACAGTCCATTCAAATACATAAAATATTCAATTGAAGTATATATAACATAATACATAAATTCATCCATAATCAAAAGAGTATTCAAATACTTCAGTAATTAAAACCAACTGCATAGTTTAAACTTCAAAATAAGAACATCATAGTAAATCAAAATCACAACTGCAACATCAATGGCCTTCTTTATTGTTTTTTAAGGCACTTGTTAACATGTTTCCGTAGATGATAAGTCCCAATTGACTTTGGATGATAATGGTAACTTCGACCACAATGAATACATTTCATTATGCGCACTCCTCCAATTTCCTCCAACATTTCAAAGTGATCCCATACAGGTGACATGATCAAACCTTAACAACAAAATAAAATAAAGTTATAAGTCAAATACACGTTATAATAAAATAAATCTAGGATATATAAAATTGCTAAACAAGTTATTATATATAGAATTTTTTTACTTACCACACATGTCACTAGTTGGTAGTTGCAACTAAATATCATCAATACTAGATGCATTTCCACTACTAGCCATATCTAAAACAATATGAAAGAACTTGTTATGCAATATAGCTAGAAAATTATTTTTAATGTATGAGCACAAAATACAAAATTCTTACCAAGTTCAAGTTGCTCAAAAAACTCTAAATCTTCCTCAACTTTAATAGGAATAGGTTCACTTCTAAGCCAATCTTGAAGACAGATAAGAGATTGAACTAGCTTAGGAGTCAATGAGCTTCTAAAGAAATCAAGAACACAACCTCCTATGCTGAATGCACATTCTGATGTGACACTTGAAATGGAAATGACTAACACATCATGAGCCATCTTAGTAAGAATGGGAAATCTCGGCTCATTAACTTTCCACCACATCAATATATCAAAATCATCTGCCTCTGGCTCAACATCTTCACCAAGATATTTATCCAACTCTAATTTACTATTTGTACCTCCACTAACTTCCTTATGCCTCTCAAAGTGTTGTTTTAGTTCTCATTGTTCCTCTTATTTGAAAGTTTTCATAACCACTCATACTAGATGTATTCAATGAGTTGCTAGATGAAGTAGGTGAAGATGTTGCAAACAAAGAGCCTTTTGATCCTTTCTTAATATAATAATCAAACAAAGATCTCATATATGCATTCACTTCACCAATTAGGTTCTTCCCAGGACCTTCCTCAAACATATCAACTATTGCAAAAGGAACATAGTCAGGCTTGTTATGGGGATCCAATACAGATGCAATAAAGATCATTTTGTTCATTTTTTTCGATTCACCCCAATACTTCTTGAATTTTTCTTTCATTTTTTCAGCCATTGATTTCAAGCTAGCATCCTCATTTTCTATTAACTCTTTCAAAATAAGATCAAGTTCAACAATTTCCACAAAGTGCACATTGAAAGTGACATAATTTGAATCAGAGACCTTTAAAGTAAGTTGATAAAAAGTTTCAAGAAACTTTACCATTATCCTTACGTTATCCCAATCAACACTTGTGAGGACACCTACATGAGTTCCATCTTCACAAAGATAAGTACGAAGATAATCCAATAATCCATTATCATAAAAATTATATTTTTCAAATGCAAGCTCAAAATATTGTGCTATTTCTAGCATCAAGTATGTAGAGTTCCATCGAGTAGAAACATCTAAGCATAAAGATTTATTGCAAGTTATCAACTGAGATTCACAACATT
This sequence comes from Datura wrightii, assembly GCA_035772735.1. Classification (NCBI taxonomy): domain Eukaryota; kingdom Viridiplantae; phylum Streptophyta; class Magnoliopsida; order Solanales; family Solanaceae; genus Datura; species Datura wrightii. The sequence continues at coordinate 46,903,060 of JASDFA010000019.1, forward strand.
CTTTAAACTTTTTAATTTTTGCAGGAGATTGTCTAACATATATCAGGCCTTGCCTCATTCGCTTGATGGAATCACTAATTTCCTTCAACCCATCTTGTATAATAAGATTAAGGATATGTGCCATACACCTCACATGAAGGTGTTTACCCTCCATTATATTAGTTCCCCAATTACTCAATTGTTTAGACATTTCTTTCATTGTAACATCACTGGAACTAGCATTATCAACAGTAATAGTAAACACATTATCAGAACCCCATTCAAGAAAATAATTAATAATGCAAGCAACCATATCACTACCCTTATGAATAGAAATAAGACAAAAGTTTATTATTCTTTTATGTAAAGTCTAACTTCTATTCATAAAGTGAGCAGTTAGACACATGTAATTGATTCTCTATATAGATGTCCAAGTATCTGTCGTAAGACAAACTTTTGGACGTGCTTCTTTGAAAATCCTCTTCAATAGTTGTCTTTGTTCATGATAGAGTTCATAACAATCCCTTGTCAAGGTTCTATAAGAAGGAATATGAAATTATGGCACCGTGACTCTCATAAAATTCTTAAAATCTTCCTTCTCAACAAAACTAAACGGCAACTCATCAACAATCATCATTCGGGCTAAAGCTCTCCTACTTAATGCTTGATCAAATTTCCAAGTGCTAATCACCCATTCTTTTGCTTTCGTTGAAGATGGTTGAAAACTTATTAGTGTTTGACTATCATCTATAGGACGGGAAAGTTTAAGACACTTCTTCAAATGGTTATTCATTGACGAAGTACCATTACCTTTTGTAGCAGCTGCATAACTTCTTCCACATTACTTACATTTTCCTTTACAAGCTCCACTTTCGTCAATGAACTTCTTAAAATGCTTCCAACAATCAACCCTAGGTTCCATGACTTTTCGTTTCTTTGAAGCTTCAACTTCAACTTCATTTGGAGATAAAGTGTTAGGTATACATTGATTGCTTTCATTTGAAGCTCTGCCTTCACTCACTCTACTTTCATTTTCTGCCATCTAAGATATTATGAAAATTTAAGGGGGCAATTAACATAACATAAGGTTGGTAAGCAGAGAGATATTTACTCATGACAATGACATGTAACAAGGAGTTAATGGCTTAATGCTATATATATAAATAACCAAAACATGTTAAGAAAAAACCTAACATCATATAAAAAATCAAATCAATTCAATTCAATTTAAGACAATAGATGGTCTAGTGGTGACTGCCTCACTGTCTCACTGCCTCACTGGTGTAAATCAGCCTCACAACCAAACTACCAATAACTTAAAAAAAAATGAAAGCAAGAATGAAGTTAAGAAATAATCAAATGATTCAAATCAGTTCGAACTCAGTGATAAAATACTCTCAACTCTCAAGTGACAAGTCTGAAGTCTCAACTCTCAACATATAAAACTAGTAAAAAATAACTAATATAAAAGGAATTGTCGAATGTCGGACAACAATTCTTCAATCAAACGGGAACGGATATTTGTCACAACCCAAACGTACACCCGGATCGTAGATATGGGACGAGGAGCCCTGAGAGACCCCAAGCCAACCCATGGCATGATCATACGTCTAATTTAATCACATGAGCAGAAGACTTAACATAAAGAACCTAATTATAACATAACATAGGGGAAGAATAGTACGATACTTATACAATACGACGAAATACAACTTTTAGTCTGATAAGCCTCTAAACATGACAGGAGGATTGATGGGACATCCCCAACTAATCCAACATCCAGAAACTGAAAGAAATGACATAGAGTGTGAACATGTAGCCCTTGGAACATGAGGACTCACCAAGTCTGCTGAGAGCAAGGCTAAAGCTAGCTATTAGTGGGGATGAGCCTGAGAACCGGGACCTATATCATGAAATGATACAACATAGAAAGTATGCGGTTAGTACCTGGAATGTACCGAGTATGCAAGATAAGAAAAATGGACATTAAAAATATGTATAAAATTCCATAAGTAATCATAAGAGTAGGACAATATGCTCTTATTGTAAATCGTCATAACATATCATACGACTTAAAGTTTTCAAAACGTTCGTAGCATAACATAGTCATACTCGTAATAAAAGAGCTTTAATTAACATAACTTGAGTTAATACACATAATCATAACATGCATAAATCATGAGGAACATTGGGAGATTCTCTTAATCAACATACCTCACATGAGCACACATGAAGCCCGACTTGTGGCCCTAGTTGGGAGGGTGTTCGTACCTTGCCAAGGGTAGGAACCGTGAAGGGCGTGATCACACATGAGAAAGGGTCATCTGGGCCAGGGACAAACATAAAAGGGGTCCCAACATACCTATGGTGGCACGTAGTTCATGAGATTCGGGGATTAAACGTGAGCCCCGAACCTACTCGGTGTTCGATACTACTCCCAAAACATATATATAGTGCTCATAGTATATCATGCATGAGTTCACGGTTAGTTAAATCATGATAATTAGAGGCATGCGTGTAGATAAGTCAATTATCCATGAGGTAAGGCCCGTGAGTCGGCCAAAACATGATTCGTTCTTAATAAAATAAATACATAATTGTAATTCATGCGCATAGTTTAAATATCGTAAGATCATAATAGATAACATAATAAAATTCATAATTTAAATCACAAAATCATGCTAGGCTTATCAAAATATCAACGGATCAATGGATCATAAATTGATTCATCACGGGGCATGCATAATCAAGCTTGATTATTTAGAAATTCAAAATCAACAATATTAATATCAATTTAAAACTCAAAAGATGATCAAAATCAGTAGATAATGATAAGGTTTCAAAATCACAACACCCATAATTAAATCATTGAATTTTATACAAATCAAATACAAAACCCCATGAGATTTAAATAAATTTTAAGTAAAACAGTAGAGTAGGAGAATGGGTGTGGAAGAATCCACCCATTGAAGACCTCACATACCTGGGATTATCGAATTTTACCCCTTCTTTAAAGCCCAAGAATGAATTTGGAAGAATTGACAAGGAACACCTTGAATCACCTCTTAATCTTCTCTCTATACTCTTGCATGCATGAATGAAGATCTAAGAAGGTTTATTTTCTTAAAAACCCAGTTTTCCTAAGCCAAAATGACGTAGTTTAGGGCCTTATATCATGAAAAAAATTGAAAATACCCTTAATGAACCTGCCCTAAAAACTGGGCGGATGGAACCCACGGGTGGTACCAACGAATCACAGGAACCACCAATGACCCGTCATGTCTCTCGTGGAATGAACTGCTGATGACCCATTCTCGGAACCAACCAACAAGTTGACAGGACGACCCGTGCCTCCAACCCACGACTCGTTACATCGTCCATTGTTAATCCCCTGAACCTTGGCATCTCATCATCTAACGGGTCACACCACGATCCGTCACCACAAACAACGAACCTTGTTTCCACCATCAAGCCTACTGGAAAACTCAATCCTCAAACTACGACCACAACCAATGACCCGTGACTTCTCCTAATGCGTCGTTGGGTCTCCCGTTATATGTCACCTGATGCACCCAACTCCTTCCCACTACTATTAACGGAAACAACGAGTCGTCATATCTCCCATGCTTTGCACTGTCACCCAGCCTTTCCCCATCCACGACTCGTTACAACGACCCATGGTATGTCACCACGAGTCGTACCTTGACCCATCCTAAGACATTTTTCCCAATTTTCTACAGTTTTCAATTTTTCACTTCTAGGTATACTCCTACGCACTTCCGGGGTATTACAGTATCTCCCCCTTGGGAACATGCGTTCTCGAATGTTAGAAACAAGTAGCAACCAAAAACATACAATTATCATGCTCAAATTCTGACTATTTTAACCGAAATTTTCACAGAATGACTACCTCCGATTAAAACTACATAGTTGAACTGATACTTCATATAAACATTCATACACATAAAAGAAACTTACACATATGAACTGAACATGAAAACTAGATAGAATCATAGAGTAAAACCGATACATCAAATCGGAACCGAGCCGGTAGGGAATAATTGTGGTATTTAGTCATCATATCTGCTTCAGCTTCCCACAAAGCTCCCTCAACGTGCTGGTTTCTCCATAAAACCTTAACTGAGGCTACTTCCTTGTTCCCTAGCTTACGAATTTGACGATCCAAGATTTTCACCGGAACTTCTTCGTAACTGAGGCTGTCTCTTACACCAATATTGTCAACCGGAACCACTAAAGTTGGATCTGCCAAACACTTAAGCTGGATCTCCCAAACACTTCTTCAAAAGTGACACATGAAACACCGGATATACTAAAGATAACTCTTAAGGCAAATCTAACTCATACGCCACCTTACCAACTCTTATCACCACTAGGTAGGGGACAACATATCGGGGACTAAGTTTCCCTTTCCTTCCGAACCTCATGACTCCCTTCATGGGAGATACTTTGAGAAATACCCAGTCGTCCACATAAAACTCCAAATCTATCCTCCTCACATCCGCATACGATTTCTGACGACTCTGAGCAGTTTTCAATCAATCCCTTATCAATTGGACCTTTACCATGGCCTCATGAACCGAATCAGGTCCTATCATGGCTGCCTCACCAACCTCAAACCACCCGATGGGCTATCTACACCTTTGCCCGTACAGAGCCTCGAATAGTGCCATCTGGATACTGGAGTGATAGATGTTATTATAAGCAAACTCGATCAAGGGCAAATGATCATCCTAACTATCTTTAAAATCCATAACACATGCCCTCAACATTTCTTCAAAAGTCTGGATTGTTCGTTCGGTTTGGCCATCCGTCTGCGGATGAAAGGCTGTGCTGAGCTTGACTTGAGTCCCATGTCTTTTTTAAAAAGACCGCCAGAACTGGTAGATAAACTGAGTACTTTAGTTTGAAATAATAGACAAGGGCACTCCATGAAGTTGAACCAACTCCCGAATATATAATTTGGCATAATCATCCGCTGAATCCGTGGTCTTGACTGGTAGAAAGTGCGCAGCCTTGATTAACTTGTCTACCACCACCCAAATCGAATCATAGTGTTGGCGAATATGAGGTAGGCCTGTAATAAAATCCATATTAATCTCTTCCTACTTCCAAGTGGGAAGGCTAATATCCTGAAGTACATCTCTCGGTCTTTGGTGCTCGACCTTCACTTGCTGACAGTTTGGACATTTGGCTACGGACTCAGCAATATCCTTCTTTATACCATCCCACCAATAGATTTCTCGCAAGTCCCGATACATCTTCTTGGATCCCGGTTGGATAGAATATCTGGTACCATGTTTCTCATGCAATATCCAAACTATCAACTCATCAATGTCTGGGACACATAGGCGACCCTGATATCGTAACACACCATCTCCCCCTTTGGAGAAGACCTCCACTTTCGAATTTTGAACAACCTCTTTCAGATATACCAAAATCGGTTCCTCATCTTGCCTCACCCTTACAGCAATCGAAGGACGATTCTGATTCGTCCGAAACTACCACACCGCTATCGGTTGAGTCAACCAAATGAACTCCTAAAATTCCTGTCAAGAATCTTGAGGTTCCCAACTCCTGAGTGTCCATCTCTTATGCCTAAGATCATGACAAATACGCAGTGCGCTCTAATTCATCCGAAATCCTCCGGCAACAACCTAGATACGCATTCCAATCCTGAAACCTACTCTGGACCGGTTGGAACCACCAAGTTACCCATGTAAAGTTGCTTGACCCCGACTTTACCATGGTCACATCTAGCTTCCTCAAAACTTATAAATTCAACCCGAGGTTCAAATAACTCTTAAATCACCTCATAAACCCTGCAAACCACCCAACTAAATCATAACTCACCACCCAGAATCAACCAAATTCTCAGAATCCAATTTCGAGCTTGACAACCTAGATTCTTGACTTTGATCAACCCTCAAACTTCAAACCCTTCAAAAATCGAAAGTCACATTCAATCTTCATTAAATCATCTCCGAATGAAGTCCTCCACTTTTGAAAGTCATGAATAATAGAGTAATGATACGAAAAGGTTCATCCTAGGAAAACGGATCGACAATCACAACATGACCATGTGGCTTGCTACACTTCTAGGCATGGTTAATAACTGGGCTTTCTATACTAGGTCCGACATCTATGGTGGGGATAGGGAGTTATCCTGAATGTACACGTCTTAACCAACATTTCCATCATGGGAACATCCTTAGGGTTTAGAGTGAGAGAATCGTGAGCACAAATCATATAGGAAGTCTAATCTTGGCATATACCCGATATAGCACCATCTCATGAGCCAATAGAACAAACTTTGGGACCTGAATTCATAGGGTTGAGTGTGCTAAGGAACATAGGTTCACATACATAACGAGAGTCATGACATGAAACGAAATGGTAATATTGAAATTGCAGACGGACGGGGTTGCCTGTTATCTTAGGGTTCTGAACGTAAGCGTGAGTTGAGCATAGCATCGAGCGATATGCAAGGGAACACCTAAAGAAGAAAGGAGAGACTACCCCCAATGCTATTTAGGACTTGCTTACTAGAAACTCAAGACATGTTTGGGACCTCACTTACCACTTCCTTGCCTTTCATGGGATTAATCTCATCTCAAAGTACACGAAAGCTCTTGCACCTTTTGTAAAGTTTCTCGGACTAGCAATCATGATAGGTTTGGTAGGAGAATTTATAGCATATCTGGAATTACTTCTGGAGTTGCCTGCCACTTGCCTTACCCGGCCAATGGGCATTCCTTGCACATGTGCCCGGTCTCCGTACACCTGTAGAAAATTCCTGAACTCACCAAACATTAACCTACATGTGATCTACCACACTTTGAGCACATCAACAAGCTAAATAAGACTGCTGGAGGGGTGGTTAGCGCGCGAACCTTTTGGCTGTCGCGCTTGGCTGAAGTGCAATCCCTGTGCTTATGACCCAACTGACCGCAATAAAAGCAAACATTTGAACGTGCTAAGCAATCCTCTTGGTGATGCTTTCCGTGGCACCTGCAAATTGGGATAAGTAGTCTCTCTCACCTGGGGCTTGTCCTTTCGAACTTGAGTTAGAGATTTCTAACAGACTTGAGAGAGACCTCCACTACTCGACCCTTGTTTAAGATTTCTAGAGTTTCCGACTCTGAGCCTCTTGCTTCTCTTCCTGCTCCCCCTACACTTCTGACCACACTCGAGTCACCAACCTCCGGTGGGCTCTCCTTTATGAATCCTAGAGTCCCAATAGCTGCTGCCTTCCCGGTAAGGCTCATTGGTGAGATAGCCTGCTGATTAGGATGGGTGATCATAGCTTGCATTAACACCTTGAGAACGGCTCCGAGCTCTGCGTCAGTAACTGGCATGGAACACATTGAAGCTGGTGGCGTCGGTTGGCTCCCATTGTTGTTTTGAGAAGACATGTTACTGCACATGTGCATAGCACGAGTTAGAAGGGCTAAGGACGTTCATCGCATGACATGGATCATGAAGGAAGGGAATATTTCCTAAATGTCTAGTAGCCTCTTCGTCATAAGTGTGGTGCGCTTCACACCCATGAAAAAGACTTTACTTGACGCAGCTTTAAGACTTCCTAGGACACATAAAATCTATGACTTTGATACCAAGTTTGTCAAGACCTAAACGTACACCCGGATCGTTGACACGGGACGAGGAGCCCCGAGAGACCCCAAGTCAACCCATGGCATGAGCATAAGTCTAATTTAATCACATGAGCGGAAGACTTAACATAAAGAACGTAATTATAACATAACATAGGGGAAGAACAACACGATACTTATACAATACGGCGGAATACAACTTTTAGTCTGATAAGCCTCTAAACATGACAGGCGGATTGATGGGACAAATCCCCAACTAATCCAATATCTAGAAACTGAAAGAAATGACATAGGGTGTGAACATGTAGCCCTTGTAAACATGAGGAATCAACAAGTATGCAGAGAGCACGACTGAAACTAGCTACTAGCGGGGATGAGCCTGAGAACCGGGACCTGTATCATGAAATGATACAACATAGAAAGTATACGGTCAGTACGTGGAATGTACTGAGTATACAAGGTAAGAAAATTGGACATTTAAAACATGTATAAAAATGCATAAGTTGTTATACCCCGTAGAATTCCCGGCACCTAGATGACCTATTCGCACGTTGGTTAAGCATATTTGAAGGCCATACCTGCTAGAGAAAGGCCCGGGAAAAGATCAGACGAGAAACCTGTCGAACCATCGCGGAAGGAGCCGAGGCAGAGCCCCTCCGCGATGGCAGCGTGTCACGGAGGAGGAGCCTCCGCGTTGGCTCCGTGACACGTTGGCCTTGTCCAGGCCCAAGTATATAAAGCCCACTTCAATTTTAAATCAGTTATATACTTAGAAATTTCCAGAAAACAGAGAGAGAAATCAGAGAAAGAGGAAGAATGAAGAAATTATATAAATTTCATCCAATTACGCTGCTAAACGTTGCCCAAACTCAAATTAACTCCAGGTACTGAGGTATTTAGCAGAAGGGAGCATTCCTACGGATTTAGTTTCGTGAAATACGGCCGACGAATCGTCGAGCCACCGAGCTAAGGTAAGTGGAATTGCTCTAAATTAGTGTCTATGTGTTCCTAGCTGTGAAGTGAATATTTCTCCCTTCTAGACCCCTGAAAAATAGCGAGTTTCTGGCCGTCTTTCAATAAGCCTAAGTTTAGGCTATAAACTATATCGAAAGTGACGTTGCCTTTTAAAATAAAGTTGTATTTAGTATTGATTGACATATTTATGAATGCAGTTGGGAGAAAACAGTTGAAGTACCGGCCGAGCCTCGTCCGACAGACGGATAGTTCGAGGATATGGTATGTAAAGCTAGTTCCCTCGGCAAGTTAGGTAATATCGGTGCAGTATAGTAATTTACAGGCCAGTAGAATGTTCAGAAGTCAAGTGTTACATTTATTGTGAATGTTGATACGGTATTAGAAGCATCAGGTTGTAACTTGCATGAAACTTACTAATACGACATAGCTTCTAACACAAGTATTAGAAACTGCTCAGCATGCTCAGTATGTGATGTGATACGAAATGTTAAGATATTATTGTATTCAGTTGAAACCCCAAAAAGCAATGCGGTATCCGTAAAGCACCTCAAAAACAGAATAGCAGGCTAAAGTGAAGTTTAGAAAGCATGCTAGGAATAGGAAATCATGTTAATACAGAAACTTAGTAAACAACATAGTTTCCAGCAGAAACACTATCTTGTATAGCATGTGCCCCAGTACAGTCTGGCAGGAGACTATATTTATATATTTACCTGCCTCAGCACGTATTAAATACGTACAAATTACTATCATTAGCTCAGCATGTAATATATGTGATACCTTACCCCGTTGGCCTCAGCATTTGAGATATGCAGACCGTATTACTAGTTGAGACCGTTGTATTGTTTGGGGTTGGATTACCTAGCATCCATGACCGCCCAGGGTTAATAGCTGTATCGACTCGTCCGCCAGAGGACGAGGATACGTCGCTCTACGGAGTGGTATGCCGTCCCACAGGGGACGAAGATGGGATGCCAGATTTCCCCATATTGTGCCTTGGTCGGCCCTTATACACCCCCGTCGAGCGGGTATGCCCGGGGTGTTGATTCAGGAGTCCTCCAGACTCAGATGCAGTTATAGTCAGGGGCTCAGCGAGCCCAAGTGCATACCCAGGGGACCGGCAGGATGCTTACAGGGTTTATAGGAGATGGGATGACCGGGGTAGGGGTATAGATTCTGTGTTGATTGTATCTCCCGGCTTATGGGGGCCGGGTAAGGTTTGTGTGTGCTATGTTATGTTATGCCATATTATGTTAGATACGAGTAGATCAACAGTAGCACGATACGTCTCCAGGTATGACTTCTATCCCTTCCAGTAAAGATTGAGAGAAGGTATGATTTACATTACCAGACAGTTGATCTGTTCCCTCTATTTCAGTCTCATCAGTTATATTATTATTTTCAGATATTTCTTTCAGTTATTGCTTTACATACTCAGTACTAGCGGTACTGACGCCCGGTGGGGCGCTGCATTACTTGCCTGCAGGTACTTGTAGACGAGCAGACAATACCACGTGATTCCTGTCAGCGATCGAGCATTCAGCTCCTGTCATCCGGAGACTGAATTCCAGAGGTGTATTTCAGTTCTTCGGTTGTATAGTACGGGTAGGTCTGGGCCCTGTCCCGATCATTTCTATTGCTATTCTTAGAGGCTTGCAGTTTGTATATATCTCTCCCTGTGGTCAGATGAGCCGGTCATGTGTGGCCGTGCAGTTGTATAACTGTTAGTACTCTTTCTTTCTTTTATGATGGCCGTGTGTGGCCATAGTTTACCAGTAGTGGTGACCTTGCCAGTCACATAGCTTTTTAGTACTTCATGATCGAGTTGCAGATAACTAGACAGCATGGTGGACTTGTCGGCCCGCATAGGTTTCCCTGAGTTGATATGTCTCTGGTCAGCTGTTAGTACCGGTATAGGAGGCTATAGGCCAATGGGCCGGGGGCTGTGTTTACAGCCGTTATATAGCCCTTTGTTTCCAGAAATATGAGTTAGAGCCAGCCAGGCACCAGATGTGCCAGGCTCAGCAGTCCAGCAGTTCAGGTCCCAGTAGGGCACCAGGTGCCAGTCATACCCCCCAAGGTGGGGTGTGACAAACTTGGTATCAGAGCAGGTCGTGTCCCAGGGAGTCTGCAAGCCGTGCTAAGTAGAGTCTTGTCTATGGATGTGTTTTGCACCACATACTATAGGCAGGAGGCTGGAGGCATGATAGGATGGTTACCCTTCCTTCTCAGTCAGTCGTGCTTTAGAACGGTACAGTATAGGGTTGAGTCCCTAAGAACTTACTGTATTCTTTGATTACATATACAAAGGCAGATCATCATTACCCTACTACAGGCAGAAGGTTAGATATAATAACAGAAGAGGGTATTAGCCAGTTACGTGATAACTACAGCAGCAGGAGGAGGTACTCGAGGCCTCCCAGCATGATACCTTTGTCGGTACTATTCCCAGTATACGTTGATAACGTTAGAATAGGAAGTCAGAAGTATATTGTATATATGAGTTGATTTATTTATTAGCTATATGAGATCTAATTATGATTACAGATAAGGTCAGACCACCAGGTAAGTATAAGAAAGAGAGGGAAATGCAGGAATCCCAAATACATCTTTTTGGATATGATACAGTTAAATGCTTTTATTTGTTGCAATAAGAAAAGGGCTATTCCTACCTCTTGATTTCGATACCAGTATAGTAAAGGAGCATAAGACTTGAGAGGGGGTTGCCAAATCATGCAGAAAGTAAAGATGGGCTGATTGATCCTAGTAAGTATTAGAAAGTATTAAGAGCTCCTATGATTACGTAAGCTGTGCAGACCCTTATGATAATAAGCCAGTAAAGAAAGTAAGATTATTTAGTTACCCGAAGCAGGGGTAAAAGATCTGTTAGTAATGAATGTTTAGTAATAGTCAATTTCGAGTCAGAAAAAGGCCAAGTCCGCCATATATGCTAACAGATAGCAAGACATACCTGTAAGATTGTGGTTATGATCCAGTTGTGATATCAACAGGGTGAGGGATCATGTGAATCAGATAGGTCTGACTGCAGGTCAGGGGAAGTATGAACTGATACAGGACCAACAATCTTGTTAACGACGAAGAGCAGGTACTTTGAACCCCAGAGTTCAGCTTAAGTAAGATGAAGGAAAGAAGTAGGAATGTTAGATCTTGTGGGGAAATTAGAACTACCCTGGATTGATAAAATTATCGTGTTAAGGATTAAGCCTCGGGCTGACAATAGGATTGCGGTTCAGAATACCGCAGTACGTCCGCTATGGAAAAGTTAAGAAGTTACCGATATAGCAATTCTAATCTAGTGTAGCCTAGAGATAGGGCCCAGCAGACAGTCATGGGCCCTCAATATATGCCTAGTAAGGCTACAAGATTCGAACGTCGACCCCACATCGCAAGAGTGGCTAATTTCAAAATAGCAGACGGTAACTAAAATGTCTATGGTTGTTACTTTCAGAATGGGGTGACAATGCAATGAAAAGATAAATCAGGGCAGGAGATATTATTAGGCCGTAAGAAGCAATGTATCATGTACGATATGAGATTCAGCAGAGCATGTCAGAGATTATGTATTATCGCAGAACTCAGTACATATTGTACGTAGCTATTGATATACATACATATACAGATAACAGGTATGCTGTGAGTGGCTGCCTATAAGGGCTACAATCACAGATGCTGATTAGTAATAGAAAGCTTGTATAAATTGAATTGCAGGATTCCCTTGCAAAAAAAAAAGAGAAAAAAGAAGAAGAAGAAAGGGGGAGAAGAAAGAAAGAAAAGAAGAAGAGAAAGGTTAGATTAAGTGTGAATTATGTATGAAGTCATAAAAACTATCTCAGTTTTCAGTTATTAGGTTAACAGACTTATGTGTTGTTGTCAGATCTAGGCTCTAGGAGCTTACTAGAGTTAATGGCCTAAAACAGATGGCTAGATGATAAGGGCGCAGTTAGACAGTCTACCGACCAGCTGGCGCCTGCATTAGCAGGGAGGCGTCCCTGAAGATCGATAACAGTAGTGCATGTGTTAGAACCAGGATTAGAGGCCAAATAGGCAAATTTCAGAGATTAGCAATACCAGAATTGTTCTAGTATGTCAAGTGGTTGTACGTCATTTTCCCAGTCTTGTAGGTGAGAGTCAGCCTTAGTCAACCTAGCAGTTATTATGTGAAACACCCCATAAGTTAGCCGGCCGTCCCAGTCAGAATACCCGTGGGTACCCCAAGGAAGGGTCCACATCAGTAGTCAGCGACAGACTAGTACTTCAGCTGGGTTTCGTAAGATATTCAGATACAGAGCCCTAGAAGAAGGCCAGTATTTATAGAATAGCTCATAAGACCGAGAATTCCCCAGAATAGCAGTATAAATCCAAGTGGATACACACAAGGCGTAAGAAATTGATAGTACCCTGCTAGCACAGTGTTTATTAAGATCAGGGGATCAGTAGACTCCCCGTGGAGATCCAGAGATTGATCGCCTGGCAGTAAGTGTGATTAAGCCCAGCCTTACAGTGGTTTAAGAAAAATAACAGAGCAATTAGATGCCCTGCGGTTATGCATGAACTATAAGCACTCAAGTAGGATGGTTAGAGTATTGTTAGACTACTGTCACATTCGAGTCATTCAACCCAACTATTCAGTTATTTAAGGTTATGCAGCCAGATCATTAGAGGTCATGATCAATATCAGGACCCCCTGATCAGATACGGGAACATGGTGTGCAGATAGTCGTTCAAGGTTACCTTAGCAATAAGTAGCCTTAGCATGCGGTCAGAAGGCCAGATAAGTTCTAGCTATACCGGTAGATTACTTGTCAGATTCTCCGATATAATAAACCAGTATGACTGTCAGTTATATGTCAAAATTTGTAAATGTGAATTTTGGTTGAGTTTAGTAGCCTTTTTGGTCACATTGTGTCGGAGGCTGGTGTACAGATAGATACACAGAAAATCGAATTAGTGAAGACATAGCTTAGACCTACCACTCCGATCGAAGTACGCAATTCCTGCGGTTAGCCGGGTACTGCAGAGGGTTTGTGGAAGGATTTTCCACCTTAGTAGCACCTCTGACTAAATTGACACAGAAGGCAGCAAAGTTCCAGTATACTGAGGCGTGTGAGCAGAACTTCCAAGAGTTAAAAGCCAGGTTAACATCAGCTCCAGTGTTAGTATCGCCAGGAGGTACAGAGGGTTGATGCAGCATGGTAAAGTAATAGCTTATGCTTTCAGGCAGTTGGTGAAACGTGAAGAGAATTATCTTACCCGTGACCTAGAATTAGCTGCAGTAGTTTATGCCTTAAAGAATGAAAATTTTGTATTACCTAGGAAGGGCTAATATGGTAGCAGACGCCCTTAGCCGTAAATCTATGGGGAGTTGGCATACTTGCCGCCTGAACGGCGAGAATAGACCCAAGAATTACACTAGTTAGCCGGTTTAGCCGTTCACGTAGCGGAAATAAAGGATAACAGAGCGATAATACAGAATGTCGCAGCGTTGTCGTTGGTGGTGGAAGTAGAGGAACGACAATATGGAGACCCTAGCCGGGTTCAACTTAAACACAAGGTTCAGTAAGGAGAGGTGAAATATTTTCAGATAACCGGGGATGAAGTGTGGCGATATAAAGGCCGCATTGGTGCTCCAGATATTTTGGGGCATCGCCAGCAGTTTATGAGCGAGGCGCATTACGCCCGCTATTCTCTTCACCCCGGTACGACAAAGAGGTACCATGACATTAAAGAAAACTACTGGTAGCCCTGTGTCCTAACTGCCAAAGGCGGAAGCAGAACATCAGAAACCAGGTGGGTTAACTCAGGACATAGCTGTGCCTCCCTGGAAATGGGAAGCAGTGAGTGTGGATTGTGTGGCAGGATTACCCCGTACCAGACACAGACATGACTCTATATGGGTGATAGTTAACAAATTGAAAAAAATCAACTCATTTCCTGCCAGGGAAAGTTACCTTCTCGGCTGAGGATTATGCCGAGTTGTATATCAGTGAAATAGTTGGATTGCATGGAGTGCCAGTATCCATTATTTCAGACAGGGGAGCACAGTTCACAACTAGATTCTGGCAGTCATTCAGAAAGGTTTGGGAACGCAGATTAACTTGAGCACAGCATTCCATCCTCAGACAGATGGGCAGGCTGAACGTACAATTCAGACGCTCAAAGATATGCTACGAGCGTGTGTGCTAGATTTCGGTAGTAGCCAAAGTGAGCATTTACCGTTAATTGAATTTTCCTACAATAATAGCTATCATTCAGCCATCCAGATGACGCCTTTTGAGGCATTATACGGGCGAAAATGTAGATCGCCGATTGGTTGGTTGGAAATAAGAGAATCAACATGGGTTGGCCCAGACATTGTTCGGCAGTCAGAGGAAAAGATAAAGCTTATCCGAGAATGTTTACTGACTGTTTAGAGCCGCCAGAAGTCTTATGCAGATATGCGGCACAGAAATCTAGAATTTGCGGTAAATGACTGGGTATATCTGAAAGTGTCTCTGATGAAAGGGGTAATGAGATTTGGAAAGAAAGGTAAGCTTAGCCCGAGACTTATTGGGCCATATCAGATCCGGCGAAGAACAGGCTGGGTTGCATACGAATTGAACTTGCCTCCAGAGTTAGCATCTGTTCACCCAGTATTTCATGTCTCTATGTTGAGGAAATTCATAGGAGACCCTTCTACAGTAGTTCCAGTTCAGGATGTCCAGGTCATAGAAGAGTTAGTATATGAAGAAGTTCCCGCAGCTATCTTAGACAGATAGATTTGCAGGTTGAGGACTAAAGATGTTGCGTCTGTCAAGGTATTGTGGCGTAACAGGAATCGATAGGAAATGACGTGGAAAGCTGAAGAAGATATGAAAGCCAGATACCCTCACCTATTTCAGGCTCAGCTAAGCGACAGGTATGTCCATATTATTGCTATGTAGTATCTTATGATTGTGTATGTATAAGTGAGAAAGATTGATACATAACCATCCAGTGAATCCTACAGTATTGTGTACAGTACCTGTATTGGACTTTTCTGCATTTCAGGTTTTTGGTATAGTCCATATTACAGGGGAAACTCTACTGAAATTTTTCTAAACAAGTAAGTTAAGTAGTCCTCTAGATGGCAGTATACATTCGAGGACGAATGTTCTTAAGGGGGGGAGAATGTTATACCCCGTAGAATTCCCGGCACCTAGATGACCTATTCGCACGTTGGTTAAGCATATTTGAAGGCCATACCTACTAGAGAAAGGCCCGGGAAAAGATCGGATGAGAAACCTGTCGAACCATCACGGAAGGAGCCGAGGCAGAGCCCCTCCGCGATGGCAGCGTGTCACGGAGGAGGAGCCTCCGCGTTGGCTCCGTGACACATTGGCCTTGTCCAGGCCCAAGTATATAAAGACCACTTCGATTTTAAATCAGTTATATACTTAGAAATTTCCAGGAAACAGAGAGAGAAATCAGAGAAAGAGGAAGAACGAAGAAATTATATAAATTTCGTCCGATTACGCTGCTAAACGTTGCCCAAACTCAAATTAACTCCAGGTACTGAGGTATTTAGTAGCAGGGAGCATTCCTAAGGATTCAGTTTCGTGAAATACGGCCGACGAATCATCGAGCCACCGAGCTAAGGTAAGTGGAATTGCTCTAAATTAGTGTCTATGTGTTCCTAGCTGTGAAGTGAATATTTCTCCCTTCTAGACCCCTGAAAAATAGCGAGTTTCTGGCCGTCTTTCAATAAGCCTAAGTTTAGGCTATAAACTATATCGAAAGTGACGTTGCCTTTTAAAATAAAGTTGTATTTAGTATTGATTGACATATTTATGAATGCAGTTGGGAGAAAACAGTTGAAGTACCGGTTGAGCCTCGTCCGACAGACGGATAGTTCGAGGATAAGGTATGTAAAGCTAGTTCCCTCGGCAAGTTAGGTAATATCGGTGCAGTATAGTAATTTACAGGCCAGTAGAATGTTCAGAAGTCAAGTGTTACATTTATTGTGAATGTTGATACGGTATTAGAAGCATCAGGTTGTAACTTGCGTGAAACTTACTAATACGACATAGCTTCTAACACAAGTATTAGAAACTGCTCAGCATGCTCAGTATGTGATGTGATACGAAATGTTAAGATATTATTGTATTCAGTTGAAACCCCGCAAAGCAATGCGGTATCCGTAAAGCACCTCAGAAACAGAATAGCAGGCTAAAGTGAAGTTTAGAAAGCATGCTAGGAATAGGAAATCATGTTAATACATAAACTTAGTAAACAACATAGTTTCCAGCAGAAACACTATCTTGTATAGCATGTGCCCCAGTACAGTCTGGCAGGAGACTATATTTATATATTTACCTGCCTCAGCACGTATTAAATACGTACAAATTACTATCATTAGCTCAGCATGTAATATATGTGATACCTTACCCCGTTGGCCTCAGCATGTGAGATATGCAGACCGTATTACTAGTTGAGACCGTTGTATTGTTTGGGGTTGGATTACCTAGCATCCATGACCGCCCAGGGTTAATAGCTGTATCGACTCGTCTGCCAGAGGACGAGGATACGTCACTCTATGGAGTGGTATGCCATCCCACAGGGGACGAAGATGGGATGCCAGATTTCCCCATATTGTGCCTTGGTCGGCCCTTATACACCTCCGTCGAGCGGGTACGCCCGGGGTGTTGATTCAGGAGTCCTCCGGACTCAGATGCAGTTATAGTCAGGGGCTCAGCGAGCCCAAGTGCATACCCAGGGGACCGGCAGGATGCTTACAGGGTTTATAGGAGATGGGATGACCGGGGTAGGGGTATAGATTCTGTGTTGATTGTACCTTACGGCTTATAGGGGCCGGGTAAGGTTTGTGTGTGCTATGTTATGTTATGCCATATTATGTTAGATACGAGTAGATCAACAGTAGCACGATACGTCTCCAGGTATGACTCCTATCCCTTCCAGTAAATATTGAGAGAAGGTATGATTTACATTACCAGACAGTTGATCTGTTCCCTCTATTTCAGTCTCATCAGTTATATTATTATTTTCAGATATTTCTTTTAGTTATTGCTTTACATACTCAGTACCAGCGGTACTGACGCCCGGTGGGGCGCTGCATTACTTGCCTGCAGGTACTCGTAGACGAGCAGGCAATACCACGTGATTCCTGTTAGTGATCGAGCATTCAGCTCCTGTCATCCGGAGACTGAATTCCAGAGGTGTATTTCTGTTCTTCGATTGTATAGTACGGGTTGGTCGGGGCCCTGTCCCGATCATTTCTATTGCTATTCTTAGAGGCTTGCAGTTTGTATATATCTCTCCCTATGGTCAGATGAGCCGGTCGTGTGAGGCCGTGCAGTTGTATAGCTGTTAGTACTCTTTCTTTCTTTTATGATGGCCGTGTGGGGCCATAGTTTACCAGTAGTGGTGACCTTGCCGGTCACATAGCTATTTAGTACTTCATGATCGAGTTGCAGATAACTAGACAGCATGGTGGCCTTGTCGGCCCGCATAGGTTTCCCTGAGTTGATATGTTTCTGGTCAGCTGTTAGTACAGGTACAGGAGGCTATAGGCCAATGGGCCGGGGGCTGTGTTTACAGCCGTTATATAGCCCTTTGTTTCCAGAAATATGAGTTAGAGCCATCCAGGCACCAGATGTGCCAGGCTCAGCAGTCCAGCAGTTCAGGTCCCAGTAGGGCACCAGGTGCCAGTCATACCCCCCAAGGCGGCGTGTGACATAAGTAATCATAAGAGTAGGACAACATGCTCTTATTGTAAATCATCACAACATATCATACGACTGAAGGTTTTCAAAATGTTCGTAGCATAACATAGTCATAGTCGTAATAAAAAAGCTTTAATTAACATAACTTGAGTCAATATACATAATCATCACATGCATAAATCACGAGGAGCAGTGGGATATTCTCTTAACCAACATACCTCACATGAGCACACATGAAGCCCGACTTGTGACCCTAGTCGGGAGGGTGTTCGTACCTTGCCAAGGGTAGGAATCGTGAAGGGCGTGATCACACATGAGAAAGGGCCATTTTGTCCAGGGACAAACATGAAAGGGGTCTCAACATACTTACGGTGGCACGTAGTTCATGAGATTCGGGGCTTAAATGTGAGCCCCGAACCTACTCAGTGTTCGATACTACTCCCAAAACATATATATAGTGCTCATAGTATATCATGCATGAGTTCATGGTTAGTTAAATCATGATAATTAGAGGCATGCGTGTAGACAAGTCAATTAGCCATGAGGTAAGACTCGTGAGTCGGCCAAAACATGATTCATGCTTAATAAAATACATACATACTTGTAATTCATGCACATAGTTTAAATATCATAAGATCATAATAGATAACATAATAAAATTTATAATTTAAATCATAAATCATGTTGGGCTTATAAAAACATCAATGGATCATAAATCGATTCATCATGGGGTATGCATAAAAAGCTTTATTGTTTAGAAATTCAAAATTAACAATATTAATATCAATTTAAAAATCAAAAGATGATCAGAATCAGTAGATAATGATAAGGTTTCAAAATCACAAGACCCATAATTAAATCATTGAATTTTATACAAATCAAATACAAAAACCCATGAGATTTAAATAAATTTTAAGTAAAATAGTAGAGTAGGAGCATGGGTGTGGAAGAATCCACCCATTGAAGACTTTACATACCTGGGATTATCGAATTTTAACCCTTCTTTAAAGACCGAGAATGAATTTGGAAGAATTGACAAGGAACACCTTGAATCACCTCTTAATCTTCTCTCTATACTCTTGCATGCATGAATGAAGATCTAGGAAGGTTTATTTTCTTAAAAACCCAGTTTTCCTAAGCTAAAATGACGTAGTTTAGGGCCTTATATCGTGAAAAAGTAAAAAATACCCTTAATGAACCTACCCTGAAAACTATCCGGATGGAACCCACATGTGGTACCAATGGATCGTGGGAACCACCAACGGCCCGTCATGTCTCTCGTGGAATGAACTGCTGATGACCCATTCTCGGAACCAACCAACGGGTTGATAGGACAACCTGTGTCTCTAACCCACGACTTGTTACATCATCCGTGGTTAGTCCCCTGAACCTTGGCATCTTATCTTCTAACGAGTCACACCACGACCCGTCACCACAAACAACGGATCATTGTTTCCTCCGTCAAGCCTACTGGAAAACTTAATCCTCAAACCACGACACCAACCAATGACTTGTAGCTTCTCCTAACGGGTCATTGGGTCTCCTGTTGTATGTCACCCGATGCACCCAACTACTTCCCACGACTGCTAACGACGACTCGTTGTTTTCCACAACGAGTCATCATATCTCCCATGGTTTGCATTGTCACCCAGCCTTTCCCCAACCATGACTCATTACAACGACCCATGGTATGTCACCACGAGTTGTACCTTGACCCGTCCTGAGACATTTTTGCCAAATTTCTGCAGTTTTCAATTTTTCACTTCTGAGTCTACTCCTACGCACTTCTGGGGTATTACAGTATCTCTTCCTTGGGAACATTCTGATCTTGGGAAAATTTATATGCCCAAGTGATATACTCAAAAGTACCATTTTCGCCTTGTTTATCTATCAGTGTGTATACATTCTCATGTAATTGGTAATAAAATGTGAATTTATACTAACCAACATGATTAACATTGTTTTGCAGGTAAAATGTAATTTCGGGAAGCTAAAATGCATGTTGGAGGATATCGGGGTTGGACTTGGATGCGAGCAAGGGACAAGACATTGGACAGCATGAATTAAAGGGGCTCCTCGATGGAGCCGTGTCACGCTGCCATCGCGGAGGCCTTCTGCCTGGATAGGGAAATTTCGCCCAAATTCCAGCGAGGGTACGCGATAGGTCCGTGGCACGGTGGCTTGGCTCCGCGTTGCACGCCGTGCCAAGTTGGGCTTTAATTCCTGGACCCCCAGTTCCAGTGAAGGTCCGCGTCCGTAGCGTGTCACGGAGGCAGTGCTCCGCGATGCACTCCGTGACACATTGCTCGTTATTCCGGGAAAAATTCCCACCAGTATAAATAGAACACTTAGGTTCATTTTTCAATATTCTGACTTGGTGGAGCAAGAACGTGGGTTACAGGCAGTTGAGGGGACGAAATTCTCAGGGTTTTTCTCTCTTTCCTTCTTCTTGTATTCAATTGCTTGTATGATTAACACTCATTTAAAGATGTTTAATCCACAAATGAGTGGTTAATTCCTCTTCTTGCTGAGGTTATGAACAATTGTGATGAAATGTGATCATTGATTCTTTGGTTTTTCATCTTTTCTTCCATGGTTGTTCTATTAATTCTTGTTCTTACTGCATTAATGTGTGGCCTACGTTAATGTACATCTAAAAAGTCCGGTTTCACTCGAGAGAGCAAGAAATTGGAAAGTTGTGAATTAATAGGATATGATCTTTACTTGATTTGGGAAAATTGGGAATTGATTTACTTTCAGGATAGAAATATACCTGAAAGTCATATTAGTCAATTTACGAACCGAGTTTGTATGGCTAGAACATGAATTGCATTTAATCACTGAAATGTAGGTGGATGGTTCATGATTCTTAAGTGAGGTTAAATACGAGAGTTTTAATCTCTTGGCAAATGTTCTTGGCTAGCAACCGGAGGAAAAGATTAACCAAATTATGATGATAATTAATTTCATTACATGTTCGTTTAACCTCAGCATGCTCTCATTCATAGTTCAGACTCAAAGTAGATAATTGTTTTAGCTTTAGTATAAAAATTATAAAACAAAATATCAAACTTTTGGTTACACTGTTGTCTGCATTTTTAGAATCGAAATATAGTACACTTGAGCAGATTGCACTTCATCCAAGTCTCTGTGGGATCGATACTTGGCTTACTAAAGCCACTTACTACTTGTTCGACCACGTGCACTTGCGTGTCATTTTATATACCCCACAAATCAACCGAACAAGTTTTTGGCGCCGTTGCCGGGGACTGGCAATTGGTGAATTTTTCTTAAGTGTAAATTTACTATATTTTTTTTCTTAGTGCTGACAACTTGGTCTTAGTGTTTGTTTTAATTCTTTTTCATTTTTTTTTCTTTATCGGATACCCTTATTGACATGACATCGTGGAATACAAATGGTTTAAATGGCGGATACTCATATTTTGGCGAATCTAGTCTGAATTGCGGAGGACACCACTCGTGGCAACACTGTAACACGTGCAATATATGTGGTGGTCAAGATGGCCATTGGGATGGCTGTCCGAATGCATATTCCCCTCCCCCAAGCCCCTACTATGATCCTTCTGTTGTTTTTGCTGAATATAGGCATGCTGAAAATGAGGATTTGGGACGCCAAGCTTAAATAGAAGACATGTTGAAACAACTCCTGGAGTAATCAGAAGCAATGAAGGAGGCGATGGCAGTATTGAGAATTCAGCAAGAAGAGAATGCAGAGGCTCTAGAAAGGATAAGCGTCAAAATCACGGAGATGATTGCTGAGGCTGAAGCTTGTGATAAATTGCAGGTGACAGTTTTAGCCGATATTCAAGAGGAACTACAAGAGGAAGACAAGGGTGAATTTTTGGATGAAACCCAACAATTAGAATCTCTTGGGTGTCCCTGTGATGGGCTCACACTTATGGAAAATCCATTCATGGAAGAAGAGATAGAGTATCCCCCAGTTGACATTAATGGAGAGATAGATGTCGATGCTAAAAAGGTGTGTACAAGTAAGGAGGTCAAACACAATGCATTTTCAGAGTTGAGGTTTATTGGACCACACTCGAAGCATTTTTCGACATTAAGTTTGGTTGAAAACATAGAAATAGAGTCTTCCAAGCTTATAGAGAAATGTCTAGAGGAGGACCAAGCCCCGTATATTTTGAAATTTGCTAACTCGGAGAGAGAAAATGACTTCGCTTACTTGAGGGCCAATAAGTTCAAAAGGCAACATCTACTGCTTGGTCCTTACAATTTTTCACCACCACCCTTGGAGCATAAGAGGAAATTAGAGAAGAAATTAGGGGTGAGATTCATATCCTCAAGGTGGAGGAAAAAGCGGTGAAACTTGATACGTCGTGCCGCGACGGTAAACCAGGCGCTGCACGGGAGGCAACCCGTGAAAATCTTTTCTTTCTCTTTGTAAAGCGTAAATAGATTTTTCTTTTCTTTTTCTTTTTCTTGATTTACTACAAAATTTTTTGTTTTAGTTTTTGTTTTATTTGTATTTAGAGTGAAACCTTTAATTCTAACCAATTTTGTATAGTGAGATGAATTTCAGGTTAAACGGAGGAAAATATGCACGAAATCGCAAAGGAAAAGTCGAGGTATGAAAATTAATTAAAAGTGGCAAAACAGTCAGCTGGGGCGATAGCTCCATGTCACGGAGGTGGACCTCCGCGTGACCTCCGTGACATGTTGAGGTACAATCTGGATTTTTTAAAAATTTCCAAAACAGGCTCGCGATGGCTCCGTGTCACGGAAGCAGTGCACCGCGATGCACTCCGTGACACGTTGCCGTGTATATAGCGACGGGTCACACCGGGGCGACGGGTGACCCGCGCGATTTCCCTACTTTTTAACCCCGAAAAACCCCTTCCTTTCCTTATTTTTCAATTACTCCGCGACCAAAACCCCCCAAAACCATCCCCCTTCAATGTGATACGGCATAGGATAAGAAAATCATCAAATTTGCATAATTTCTTCAACTTCAAGGTATGTTCTTCGATTCCACCTCAATTTCTTGTCGATTTTCTTCGATATTGAGCATGTGAGGTGAGCTAAATTGCCCTAAGTAGAAATTAATCATGAATTCAATTTAATTGTTGTTGATGAATGTTCGGAATGTCATTATGATTGCTTGAACTTGTCAAATGCATAAATTAATCAAATTTGCTTGATAATATCAATTCTAGGGCTTGTTTTTGAATTTGAAGTTGAAAATGTAGTGAACTTGTGAGTTTCATGCCGGGATGTACATGTTGAATGAGATGAGTCGATGTACTAATTGTTAGGATGTTAATAGAACGACGGATTCTCGGGTTAGAGGAATGTTGAAATTTGTAAGAATTTGGTTGGTTGTATAGGTTCGTGTAGATAAATTTTTGTTGTTGTTTTCATTTCTTTGTTTTTCCTTGCTAAGTGCGATGGGTAAAATGTTAGCGATGGTAGTGATTGTGATTAGCTGTACGAAGTCTGAGTAGTACGAAGAAGATATACCGTCGAATTTTTCAAACGCACTAAGCATGATTGTATAGTTGGTTATTGTGTGTAAATAAAGATAATCTTACCGTATTGTTGTAACTGTAGCTAAGGACTAAGTGTAGGGTAACCTAGCTTAACCCGACCTTAGCCGAAGTTAATATCCATTAGCTTAACATTGATCTTGTCTACTTGGGTTGACAGGTAAAATGGCAAGCAGGCAAGAGAAAGGGAAAGGAGCATCAACTTCGGGCGCCGAAAGGAAGCGAATCAGACTGGGCACAGCAGTCCCAGCAGCACCAGCAGTTCCACGCGGCCAACGCCACCAATACGGAACAAGATGGGTGACTGATGAGGGGAAAAAGTGGTACGCAGAGCACAAAGAAAACAAATATTTCCCTGAGGAGCATATAGCACGGGAACCATTGGCACAGGAGTTCCCTAGGATGGTCCACCGGATCGAGGCAGCTGGGCTCAACTTCATCTTTGAAGAGCCCAAGGAATGTAACTTGCACTTGGTTCGGGAGTTCTATGCCAACTGGAACCCGACTATCAGAAGTCACACCATCAAAATCAGAGGGCAAATAGTCACTTTGGAGCCCCACCACCTCAATGCCATCATAGGAGCGCGGGACACAGACGCTCACGTGCTCCGACAGCTGAACATTACCCCACCGTATGCGGACATCAGACGCACATTGTGTGGGACCCGACCGACAGCTAGATGGAGCAGACACAAAGAGAGGGGCTACCACCAGACTTTGCCCTATTCACAGATGAACAGGGAAGCCAGAATATGGCTGAAGATTATATGTTCCTACCTCATCCCGGGGGTACATATGACAGATGTAACCCGGGATCGTGTATGCCTGGTGTACGCCCTGATGAAAGGGCTGGAGATCAACGTGGGGGTGGTGATTATCTCCGCCATGAAGAGATCCCGGTTGCATCAGGGGCACAAGTATGGCTTTGGTGGACTACTCACCACCTTTCTCAGGGGCCTAGATGTCGAGGAGGAGGCCCTTGACTATATCCCGCAGATGGAGCGGCGGGCCTTAGATGTTACTAAAACTAAGGCTCCCGACACCCCCCACGGGCCAGTGCTTACACTTGGCGAGCGACATGCTCGTGATGATCAGTATATGGCTCGAATGTATGGGATGCAGATGCTCCAGCTGAGGATAGGCGGGAGGCCAGCGACAGAGGAGGAGCTATGGCAGCTCGAGCTAGACTACCCCTTCGGCGAAAACGCCAGGGCTCTATGCCGAGTGGGGCCAGCATTTGTAGAGCCCACGGATGATGACGTCCCCACAGACGAGGAGACACGTCGGGAGGACTCCGATGTGGAGTCCGATGAAGACGACGGGGGTGATTCAGACATGGGAGATGAAGCAGCAGCACCCGACGAAGAAGTGGAATACTTTGGCTGATCAGGGAGTTCCACCACCCGATTTTGTGCTATTTTAATTTTTGTGAACACTGGGGACAGTGTTCAAGCTAAGTGTGGGGTGGGAGTAGTTAGGTGCTGGGTTGTGCTATTTTGTATGTATGCTCTAATCTGTTGTCGTGCATGTGAAATTTTGTTGTTCCCTGTGATTTGTGAATTGTTAAAGTGTTGTTATGTATTGTAAATTTATGTGAAATTGATGTGTGTTTCTGAATGTTGCTAGCTGATTCTGTACATATTTTTGTTATCGAAATGATCGATATTTTTAAAATTTTAAATATTTTGTACATGTTTTTTCTATCGAAATGATCGATATTTTCAACATTTTTTACTTCTTGGGTTTCTCGGCGTTTGTTTTCAGTTCTTTTACCGAGAATGGTCCCATTGAACCGAAGTTATAGTAGTGACCGTTCCCTATGATTGATGGATGACGACCGTCTTAAGGGAAATGTAGTCGTTAGGAGTAGTTTTTTTCTCTCAATTATTTTTCAGTTTTTTTTCTTTGGTGGGTTGCATCCCAAAACCTGTAGTTACTATATGGTTGCGAAATTCTGGTGGCGTGTTGTACATGATATTTAAAATGCAAAGGTGATTCGTATGAAAGCATGCAACTTTGTAAATATGTTGAGATACCTAGGCCATAGAGTTCGATTCAGTGTGATTGAGGCTTAATGTTTGAATTTCTGTAATTAGCTGATTGAAGAGTCTGTGAATACATCTTGAATTGAGCATGTGCAAAAAGTGTGAAGTGAGGTGTTGTTATTCCATGCTATTGTGAAGTGTCTAGAACTTGCCTGGTGTGTGTGCAAAACGAAATGAAGGAGGTGTATTGTGGGAAAGGATGTAGGCATTTCTTTGTTTTAACCAAGAGTTTCTATTTTTCCTTGTCGTACCCACCTTGATTGTATACCCTAGTCAGCCCGTTGAGCCTTTAGCCTATTATTATTTTTTTTCTTTTGTCATAAAGTGTAAACCGAGCTTAATCCCTTCTTTTCATTAGCTGTAAAGTCTATACAAAACTCTTAAGCGCTTAAGAAGAGAAAATCATTTTCCTGAAGTGTCAAAGAGTGAGAATGGTGAAAAGAAAAAGAAAAGCAGAGTGAGGGAAGATAAGAAAAGGTTGAAGGTGCACTTGCTATAAATAAACTTTAATGAAGGTGCATGAATAATCTTTGTTGTTGTGTCAAGTGTGCTTAATACGATGGGCCATACTAAAGAAAAACATCAAGAATGGGATGATGAAAAAAAGAAACAATGTCCATGAGTTGATGGGATGTGTTGAAAAGGCGCTTAAGGATGCTAGTGGCTATTATTGGCTAACCCAATATTTACTAGTTCCATAGCTTCCATTACAACCAGTTAAAGTCCTACGTGATCTTACATCGCACTTCTTTATATTAGTGAAGTAATACACTAAGGGCAAGCTTATGGGTCATGACATGATGCATGTGAATTCTTTTGGGAGAGAGAGCGAAATTTTGTTTACATGCCCCTACTTAAAATTTTGTGAGTCATATGAGCAAAAAGGGGAAGATTCTCTTGTGTTGTGAGGGCACATGCTTGATGAGAGATTAATTTTCGTGTCGGATATCTTGATCAGCTGATTTGCATGAGTTTGCCAATATCGAGAGTCGATTCTTAAAGTGTAGGAGGTCTTGATGTATTGAAGTTCATTGCATTGATAGGACCATGCATGTTTTCTTGATGATTTGCTATATTGAATAATCGATATGACCGTAGCCTAAATTGTCGAACCAAAGTAGTGAGGTTGGGATGTAAATTGCATGAAGTGTAGGATTGTTGTTCGAGGACGAACAAGGATTTAAGTGTGGGGTAAGTGATCTTGGGCAAATTTATATGCCCAAGTGATACTCAAAAGTACCATTTTCGCATTGTTTATATATCAATGTGTATACATTCTCATGTAATTGGTAATAAAATGTGAATTTATACTAACCAACATGATTAGCATTGTTTTGCAGGTAAAATGTAATTTCGGGAAGATAAAATGCATGTTGGAGGATATCGGGGTTGGACTTGGATGCGAGCAAGGGACAAGACATTGGACAACATGAATTAAAGGGGCTCCGCGATGGAGCCGTGTCACGCTGCCATCGCGGAGGCCTTCTCCCTGGATAGGGAAATTTCGCCCAAATTCCAGAGAGGGTACGCGATAGGTCCGTGGCACGGTGGCTTGGCTCCGCGTTGCACGCCGTGCCACGTTGGGCTTTAATTCCTGGACCCCCAGTTCCAGTGAAGGTCCGCATCCGTAGCGTGTCACGGAGGCAGTGCTCCGCGATGCACTCCGTGATACGTTGCTCGTTATTCCGGGAAAAATTCCCACCAGTATAAATAGAACACTTAGGTTCATTTTTCAATATTCTGACTTGGTGGAGCAAGAACGTGGGTTACAGGCAGTTGAGGGGATGAAATTCTCAGGGTTTTTCTCTCTTTCCTTCTTCTTGTATTCAATTGCTTGTATGATTAACACTCATTTAAAGATGTTTAATCCACAAATGAGTGGCTAATTCCTCTTCTTGCTGAGGTTATGAACAATTGTGATGAAATGTGATCATTGATTCTTTGGTTTTTCATCTTTTCTTCCATGGTTGTTCTATTAATTCTTGTTCTTACTGCATTAATGTGTGGCCTATGTTAATGTAAATCTAAAAAGTCCGGTTTCACTCGAGAGAGCAAGAAATTGGAAAGTTGTGAATTAATAGGATATGATCTTTACTTGATTTGGGAAAATAGGGAATTGATTTACTTTGAGGATAGAAATATACCTGAAAGTCGTATTAGTCAATTTAGGAACCGGGTTTGTATGGCTAGAACATGAATTGCATTTAATCACTGAAATGTAGGTGGATGGTTCATGATTCTTAAGTGAGGTTAAATACGAGAGTTTTAATCTCTTGGCAAATGTTCTTGGCTAGCAACCAGAGGAAAAGATTAACCAAATTATGATGATAATTAATTTCATTACATGTTCGTTTAACCTCAGCATGCTCTCATTCATAGTTCAGACTCAAAGTAGATAATTGTTTTAGCTTTAGTATAAAAATTATAAAACAAAATATCAAACTTTTGGTTACACTGTTGTCTGCATTTTTAGAATCGAAATATAGTACACTTGAGCAGATTACACTTCATCCAAGTCTCTGTGGGATCGATACTTGGCTTACTAAAGCCACTTACTACTTGTTCGACCACGTGCACTTGCGTGTCTTTTTATATACCCCACAAATCACCCGAACACATTCGTCCTCAAAAGTTAGAAACAAGCAGCAACCAGAGACATACAATTATCATACTCAAATTCTAACTATTTTAACTGAAATTTAGAATGACTACCTCCGAATAAAACCACATAGCTGAACTAATCTCATACTTCACATACACATAAAAGAAACTTACACACATGAACTGAACATGAAACTAGATAGAATCATAGAGTAAAACTGATACCTCAAATCGGAACCGAGCCGGTAGGGAATAACTATGGGTATTTAGTCATCAAATCTGCTTCAGCTTCCCATGTAGCTCCCTCAACGTGCTGGTTTCTCCATAAAACCTTAACTGAGGCTACTTCCTTTTTCCCTAGCTTACGAACTTGATGATATAATATATTCACCGGAACTTCTTCGTAACTGAGGCTGTCTCTTACACCAATACTGTCAACCGGAACCACTAAAGCTGGATCTCCCAAACACTTATTCAAAAGGGACACATGAAACACCAGATGTACTGAAGATAACTCTAAGGTCAAATCTAACTCATACGCCACCTTACTAACTCCTCTCACCACTCGCTAGGGGCCAACATATCGGGGACTGAGTTTCCCTTTTCTTCCGAACCTCATGAATCCCTTCATGGGAGATACTTTGAGAAATACCAGTCGTCCACATAAAACTCTAAATCTCTCCTCCTCACATCCGCATACGATTTTTGATGACTCTGAGCGGTTTTTAATCGGTCCCTTATCAATTGGACCTTTACCATGGCCTCATGAACCGAAATAGGTCCTATCATATCTTCCTAACCAACCTCAAACCACCCGATGGGCGATCTATACCTTTGCCTGTACATAGCCTCAAACGTGCCATCTGGATACTTGAGTCATAACTGTTATTATAAGCAAACTCGATCAAGGGCAAATGATCATCCCAACTACCTTTAAAATCCATAACACATGCCCTCAACTTGTATTCAAGAGTCTGTATCATTCATTCGTGTCACGCCCCAAAACTGGGGTAGGGCGTAACTAGCACTCGATTCATGATTGATCGAGAAACCGGCTATATGACATCTGAAACTATGACACTTAGGACATCCAGGCCACCTGTCACAATCAATTGAAGTATAAACTGGACCCATAAGGTCTCAACAATACGGGGTAAACAATCGAAATCCAACCAAGGCAATTAGTGTGCTAAACCAATCAACAATGAGCCGATGAGGCCACAAACTAAATAACACTGTACACACTAAGTCCACAAAGACTCTAAAGAGTAAACTGACTGATGGTTAGAACAGGGCTCCGACCTACCCATAACTGCATCTCAAAACTCAAGAATAAATAACTAAGCCCTAGATCTAGGAAGAAAGGAGCCTACCCAACCATCCTTTGATCTCACGAACTTCTACTCAACTAGAAATCCTAACCTCTACCTGCACCTATGGCACGAACGCAGGTCCCCAAGAAAAAGGACGCCAATACGAATGAAATGTACCGGTGTGTAAGGCTGAAACTGTAAACATGAGATAAAAATCTTGTAATAACTTTGTTAGCACTTAAACATATAAAGGATAGTTATAAACTGGGACTCTGCAACCTGTAATTGATAACAACTTACTATAACATAAGTAAACTCAAGATAACTGAACCAGGAATAAGGAATAGGAACAACCTAGAATTCGAAACTAGATAATAACTCTATAATGAGATGAAAATGCAATTAAGAAATGCATAAGAAAGAAACAATAATTGTAATGCCAGCGACCAACCAACCATAAATCCATATATAAAATTCGTCCAGCCGGTATACCATACCGGGGAAAAATAAAAATATCTGCAGCCGATGTACCACACCGGGGTAAAATAAAAATATCTCTAGCTGATGTACCATACTGGGGTAAAATAAAAATATCTCCAGCTGGTGTGCCATACCAGGGTAAAATAAAAATATCTCCAGCCGATGTACTACCGGGGTAAAATAAAAATATCTCCAGCCGTGTGCCATACCGGGGTAAATAAAAATATCTCCAGCCGATGTACCACACCGGGGTAAAATAAAAAATAATTCTCTATCATAATCATAAATGGAGCCGATATGGCTTGTATTGAGTCAATTTAACACGTATGACATATAAATGACAAATGTTAAATCTGTGGATGGAATAGGCCTCTTTCGTAACACATAAATTCAAGTGAGCAAACATATCATGTAAAGCTAAAAAATATTCATATATATCACGTAAAGCTGTCAAATTATATATATACATGTCGACTCAGTTACCCGATGGACCTTCAAGAGGTTTAGACAACACAAGTACTTTCGTAGGCTTACAAACAATGTCCTACAAATAATCCTACCAATTTAACATATTTCTTGGATAAAAGCACGTAGAGCTCATTTCTATACAATTTTTTAACATCTGGGAACTGTAAATACATACTGCCCACCAGGTGGTTCCTTTACCTATATCGACAACTATACATAGGAATTTCATTGCCGAACTTATCACGTAGATGAGCACATATACTTCTTAATTCATTTGACTTAATTGCAGGAAAACATGGAAATTATAACTAGGAACTTGGAGTTATTTGTCATAACGTTTAACATATACATAGAGCTTTGAGCTGAACTACAGACATACAACGTATGAGACTTCTATATAATGTATAACTCATATTTAGTTAATTGGTGACCTCCAGGAGACTTCCTGGTATTCAAAGTTCTGAGCTTAACTCATTATCATAGCCTGCGCTTATACTTACTTAGACATTAGGAACATCGGTACATGGGAGAATCTCTCCTCTAAATTTAGGAAATTCAAATTATAACTCCAACAAGAGCTAAACATATAGATGCATGACTTTAATATAAGTGAAAGAATTCAACTATATGTTATAACATGAAAATCATATATATTAAGGCTTCTTATTGGAAAGACATATAAAGACTTGAGTTCTTAGTCTTGTACGAAACTTCAAATACTTGACCGAGACATTAGCATGATTCTTGAAATATGATCTCTTGAAAACTTTTTAGATTAGCTAGCACATTTCAACATAAATTAGGGACGTGAAGACATAACTTAAGGATCTGAGACTTGGACCTCTGTAACTTCGGAACTCATGAGAAACTCTCTAAGTGATGCCTTATAGGCAAATAAAGATATATAGCCGTAATTCAGACGATGCTGGATTGACTTACATAACTTTTGCAATTATCTGAGGAGCTTAAGAAAGCTTACATCATTTTAAGCGACTTAGAAGATCTTAGGATTACCCTTTTCAGACATGGTAGATAATTTCAACACTTAGAATAGATAACTTAACATAATCGTTTAGGGGTATAGTAGAGAGCTTCTCGACTTAAGTTACTATTTTATAGACGCTCAACTCTAATTATTTCGTAGAAGGTTAACAATTTACTGGCTATTCATCAACGTAACACATCCTGAACATAAACAACTTAATTTATAACTCTTTTAGTAAACATCTTTAGAATAGGGTTAATCTTCCTAGTTGTTTGCCTAACTCGTTCATAATCGTAACCCGTATCGTCTAATTTAACAATATTTAGCTCTACTTTCCTTATTCATCTTAACTTCTTTTCCAAGAATTATTCACTCTACACTCAAAGTCTTTCCCCTCTTGTTCACTATTCCATCAATTCTTATACACACTTACCTCTTTACCTAATTGACAACTTTATCTATTAAACCTCGTCTTGCTTATATTTTAACGTCGTTCAAAGGTTCTTGAAAGAAATTACGGGCAAAGTGTATATTAATCACATATTACCTTAAAAGGGATAACATTTACTCTTATCTTTCCTTTTTATAACATCACAAAAAGATTAACAACTTAGCCACGCTTTCCCCGTTAACATCTATCGACTTAGCTTATTCGCTACGTGCCGCTTGCTTAGCTTTAAGGAGGAAAAACATAAAATTTACGTTTTACCTTAAGCACTTTAAAACATAAACATATAGGAGGGAGTAACCATATTTTTAAAACGTCATTTCAATAAGCTCATTTACCATCAATCGGCTTAGCGTCATCTTCTTAGCTTAAGTTCAATTACATGTTGTCGTCTTAGCATTTCCTACCAATTTCACTAAGTAACCAGATCTTAACATATATTCAACATCACATATACAGTATACTGCAAAGGACCAGCTCACGGTGCCCATGTTAAAGGGACTTCAGACTCGATTTACAACTACGACAACAATCGTATAAAAGTTACGCCTTTCACTTCACATTTGTTCGCTTCAACCATTCTTAACGATTCCAGCTTTATGTCAAGTATTTACAACCCTTTGGAAAGGATAATACATTCCTCATTATGATTAAAAAAATAGGAATATTGATCCTTTCAATGACTTAGTTTCGTGCTTGAAAAACAAGGAAAGGGACGCCTTTACATACCTTGACATGTCGACTCTAATTTTGCCGAAAATCTTCCTTTCAAGCTTACTCCTTAAGGCTCCTTCCAAGTCTAATTTACAAACACAACAAGCAGCAACTTCACTTCATCAAAGTTCTGAAAAAATTGGGCAGCAACATGCCACAAGAACACACAAAGAAACAACACCACAATACTACAATATTCTCCAATTTATAACCTCATAAACTCAAAGAAATCAAAAAGGTAATTACTTACCCTTTCTTGGAGATGTTATTAGATAAAGTAGGAGTAAACTCCTACCCTTTCCTCTGCCTAGAATCATCTAAAAATGCAGCAACACCATAATTAACCACAAGAAAACAACAAGCCATGACCTTTATCCACGGTTTTCTTTTCAAAGCCTAAAAGAGATAAGAGTGAAGTTTGTTACCTGGGATATCTTTTCACCATGTGATAGGGCTTTGAATTCTCTAAATTCTGAAAAACAAATCAACTAAAACGGAGTAGAAATGAGCTTTCTAGCTCAATTTTACTTTATATAGGCAGGCTGGCTAAGGTCTGGGTGGTGCCCGCGTGTGGCGGCCGTGTGACATGCCCTTGTTTGCGCGCGCGCCTGTTGCTTGCCTGTCTCGGCGCCCTTGCGCCTGGGCGCTTTCCCAGTGGTCAGTGCTGTCTTCAAAAGAGCATAACATTTTACTCCAAACTCTGATTTACGAGCGATTTTTTTTCACTGTAAACTATACTCCAATAAATTTTATTTGATAGGTTATGAGACTTCTGAATCATTATATGCTTGGAGATATGTCCATTTAAAGTTGACCCTTATTTACAAACTTCAAATACTCTTCGCTTTTCTCTTTGTACATGTTTCCCTCCTCACCTACGGACAACATACAACCCATAATTTCCTTAATATGACATATAACCATCAAATAATCATCAAAAAAATTTTTCGGGGTGTAACAGTTCGGCTTGGCCATCCGTCTGCGGATAAAAGGCTGTGCTAAGCTTGACTTGAGTCCCAAGTCCTTTTTCAAAAGACCGCCAGAATTGGGAGGTAAACTGAGTACGTCGGTCTGAAATAATAGACAAGGGCACTCCATGAAGTCGAACCAACTCCCAAATATATAATTTGTCATAATCATCCGCTGAATCCGTGGTCTTGATTGGTAGAAAGTGTGTAGCCTTGGTTAACCTGTCTACCACCACCTAATCGAATCACAGTATCGACGAGTATAAGGTAGGCTTGTAATAAAATCCATATTAATCTCTTCCTACTTCCAAGTGGGAAGGCTAATATCCTGAAGTACATCTCCTGGCACTTGGTGCTCGACCTTCACTTGCTGACAGTTTGGACATTTGGCTACGGACTCAGCAATATCCTTCTTCATACCATCCCAACAATAGATTTCTAGCAAGTCCCGATACATCTTCGTGGATCCCGAATGGATAGAATATCTGGTACCATGTGTCTCATGCAATATCCGAACTGTCAATTCATCAATGTTTGGGACACATAGGCAACCCTGGTATCGTAACACACCATCTCCCCCTTTCGAGAAGACATCTACTTTCGGATTTTGAACGACCTCCTTTAGCTATACCAAAATTGGTTCCTCATCTTGCCTCACCCTTACAGCAATCACGAAGGATGATTTTGATTCGTCCAGAACTACCACACCGCTATAGGTTTAGTCGACCAAACGAACTCCTACAATTCCTATCAAGAATCCTGAGGTGCCCAACTCCTGAGTATCCATCTCTTATGCTTAAGATCATGAAAAATACACAGTGCGCTCTAATTCATTCGAAATTCTCCGGCCACAACCTAGATACACATTCCAATCCTGAAACCTACTCTGGACAGGTTGGAACCACCAAGTTACCCATGTAAAGTTGCTTGACCCCGACTTTACCATGGTCACATCTAGCTTCCTCAAACTTATAAATTCAACTCGAGGTTAAAATCACTCTCGAATCACCTCATAATCCTTGCAAACCACCCAACTAAATCATAACTCACCACCCAGAACCAACCAAACTCTCAGAATCCAATTTCGAGCTTGACAACCTAGATTCTTGACTTTGGTCAACCCTCAAACTTCAACCCCTTCAAAAATTGAAAGTCTCATCCAATCTTCATTAAATCATCTTAGAACGAAGTCCTCCACTTTCGCAAGTCATGAATAATAGTGTAATGATACGGAAAGGTTCATCCTAGGTAAACGGATCGACAATCACAACATGACCATGTGGCTTGCTACACTTCCAGGCGTGGTTAATAACTGGGCTTCCTGTACTAGGTCCGACATCTATGGTGGGGATAGGGAGTTATCCTGAACGTACACGTCTTAACCAGCATTTCCGTCATTGGGAACATCCTTAAGGTTTAGAGTAAGAGAATCGTGAGCACGAATCGTATGGGAAGTCTAATCTTGGCATATACCCGATATAGCACCATCTCATGAGCCGATAGAACAAACTTTGGAAACTGAATTCATAGGGCTGAGTGTTCTAAGAAACATGGGTTCACATACATAATGAGAGTCATGACATGAAATGAAACGGTAATATTGAGATCACAGACGGACGGGGTTGCCTGTCATCTTAGGGTTCTAAATGTAAGCGCGAGTTGAGCGTAGCATCGAGCGATACGTAAAGAAGAAAAGAGAGACTACCCCCAAATGCTATCCATAGGACTTCCTTACTAGAAAATAAAGACATGACTGGGCCCTGGAGTCGGCAAGTGACTGGGTATTGAGTTATATTTGTGGTAGTATATTCGGTTACTTTGGTTAATTCAGTTAACCGAATTATGATATTCTCAAGCCGAAAACTGAACTGAAAAACTAAAATTTTAAAATTTAAAATCGAAATCAATCTAACAAACTGAAAAACTTTAATTAGAATTTAAAAAAATTTAGTTCGGTTGATTTTTCTGGTTTGAACCAAAATATGCCCAGGCCTAGTCGTTGGTCCCACTCGTTGTCACTGGGAGAGATTTGAACCAACCCTAGGTATCCCCCAACAGACAGATAGGACGATCTAGTTATCCAAAACAATGGATCATTGTTTCCATTTGTTGTCACCAAGGTGACTTAAGCATTTTGTCTGGCCCGTTGTTTGAGAGGAAGATTTAACAGGCTTCTACACTGGGTTACAACGAGCAACAGGATGACTCGTTATTTCATGAACAAGTCATTCTATGGCTCATTAGTACCCTGGAGAAAATTCCTTGGAGCTTACAATGACTCTGCTGACGGATCGTTGTTCTTGACAACGACTCACTAGTTGAGTCATTCTGAGGCAAGATTTTTTGATTTTTCATTTTACGTCTGGGATTTGGTCTTAAGAACTTTTGGGGTGTTATAATATCTCCCCCTTGGGAACATTCATCCTTGACTGAAGGCTAAGTAGGCTAAAAGACTGGGGAAAAGAGCTGCAATCCCGAATTGAAGACTGTAAACTAATTACTGAAGGAGTGATTGGCTCCGAACTGAGGTAGATATACTAACTGAACTTATAAAACTAGGGTGCATACTATAACATGAATAGAGCTGATGTGTATGGAACTGTTTAGAGTATTGAGGAGGAATTTAGTACCTAATGTTGAAGCTGAGCTGGAAGGGAATAAGTGAGGGTATTTAGCCATCATGTCTGCTTCTGCTTCCCATATAGCTCCCTTAACTAGCTAGTTCCTCCATAAAGTATTTACTGAAGAGATCTCTTTGTTCGTTAGCTTACGAACCTGATGGTCTAGGGTCTGAACTAGAACTTCTTTGTAAGAGAGGTTGTCCTTTACCCCAACACTCTCTAGAGGCACTACTGATATCGGGTCACCGACGTATTTCTTCAACAAGAACACCTGAAAGACTAGGTGCACCAATGCTAACTCCGTAGGCAACTCCAACTCATAAGCAACATTGATAATGTGTCTAAAGATTCTATAAGGGCCAACATATTTGGGACTGAGCTGTTCTTTCTTTCTGAACCTCATCACCCCTTACATAGGTGAGATTTTCAGATATACCCAATCATCCACAACATACTCCAACTCCCTTCTACTTAAATCTGCATACGATTTCTGTCAGCTTTGAGCTGTCTTCAGTCGTTCTTGATAAGTTGAACCTTCCGCATGGCCTCATGTACTGAATCAGGTCCTATCAAGGAAGCTTCACCAACCTCAAACCATTCAATAGGATATCTGCACCTCCTATCGTATAATGTCTTGAACGGGTCCATCTGAATACTAGAGTGGTAGCTATTGTTGTATGCAAACTCGACGAGAGTTAGGTAATCATCCCAACTGCCCTTGAAGTCGATCACGCAAGCCCTCAATATATCCTCCAATGTTTGAATAGTCCGCTCAGCCTGGCCATTTGACTGTGAGTGAAAAGATGTACTGAGCTTGACTTGAGTACCAAGTCCTCTCCGAAATGACTTCCAGAAATGCGAGGTGAACTGAGTACCCCTATCTAAAATAATAGACAAGGAAACTCCATGCATTCTGACTAAATCCCAGGTGTACAGTCTTGGATAATCCTCTGTTGAGTCTGTGGTCTTAACTGGTAGAAAATGTGTTAACTTAGTCATCCGGTCTACAACCACCCAAATTGAGTTATGCTGTCGGCGAGTACGAGGTAGACCTGTAATGAAGTCCATGTTGACTTCTTCCCAGTTTCAAGTAGGAATGCTAATATCCTGAGTCATACTCCCAAGTCTCTGATGTTCTACTTTGACCTATTGGCAATTTGGACACTTAGCCACAAATTCTACAATGTCCTTCTTCATGCTGTTCCACCAGTAGACTTCCCGTAGATCATGATACATCTTGGTGGCACCTGGGTGAATATCGTACCTGGTGCTGTGAGCTTCCATTAATATCCGCTGCCTCAAGTCATCTACATCTGGGACACTCAACCTTCCCCGATAGCGGAGAACATTATCTTTCCCTTTGGAGAATGCTTCCACGTCTTTCCTTAGGACTGCTTCCTTTGGCTTAAGTAAAATTGGGTCTTCATTCTATTTTGACTTAACCAGGAAGGATTCTGACCCATTCCAAACTACAACTCCACCTTTTGCTGAGTCAACTAAATGGAGCCCTAATAGAGCTAGTCTGTGAACATCTCTAATTAGCTCTTTCTTATCATCCTCAACATGAGCAACAGTCCCCATAAACAATCTGCTGAGAGCATCAGCCGCTACGTTGGCCTTACTCGGGTGGTACTAGCTAAAGTTACGATTAAATCCCTAAATTTTGAAATTTAAAAGGGTGAATATGAGACTCTTCACCTACCATGTGGGTCATTTACTATATGGTTTTAATAGATGCATCTATGTTATGGTTAAATGTGCATTTGATATCAACTTGCAATTTATTTTTGTAAGATTGTTTGCTCAAATTATTAATTAAGAGTGTGATTTCAAACTATAAAATTATGTTGATAATGTTAGTTTAATTTATATCCAAGTTAATTTAGCAGAAATTTTATGTCTCCAATTATAGCTAAACCATTGGTTGTGAGAATAAAATTTTCAAAAGAAATTTGATATGAGATGTGTTTTTCAAAATGTAGCAATACTTGTACACATCAAGCCAAAAAGTTATAATAAGTTTTCCTATTATAATTGGTTCAAGGTTAGGAACCAAATAATTTCTATTTAAAAATTTTAATGTGTGATATATGATTCAATTGCACCATCACAACGCTTAAAGATTATTCTTCAAATAAGATTGAGTATAAATGTTAGATTCTTAATATTAGGGAAAGAGATAATAACGAGTTAATATCTTAAATGATCACTTAACTATGAGAATATATCTTGTAAGGTCACTAAGCTTTAATTTTTATCAATAAAATCACTCAACTTGTAGTTTTTCTCTCACAAAATTATTCAACTAAATGTATAAAAGAATATCCGACATTAAAAAATAATTTAACTTTTATGCCACATAAATATAGGCCCCACAAATAAATAAAATAAAAAAAAATTATTTGTGTTTATTTTAATAATATCCTTTGGAAAAAGTCA
Source organism: Datura wrightii (assembly GCA_035772735.1). Taxonomy (NCBI): domain Eukaryota; kingdom Viridiplantae; phylum Streptophyta; class Magnoliopsida; order Solanales; family Solanaceae; genus Datura; species Datura wrightii. The sequence goes on from JASDFA010000019.1 coordinate 46,941,971, forward strand.
CATAACTAATATTTATAACAAATTATAAAATCAAATCTCCACTTACGAGACATTATTTATCTATTGAAATGGAAATATATCCCCTTTCTCCTTTTATGGATGTTTTAGTTTCATTAAATCTATGATTTATTTATTATTTTATTGTTCAAAATTTTTTTTAAAGTAGAATAACTTTTAAATTCTCAAACAAAGAAAAAAAGAGAATACTTTAAAATTCCTATTAAGTATTTTAGAAATCTTTCTAATTTTGTAAACATACATATTGAAAAGGAGGAAGAGAAATATTAAAAATCTAATTACGTTCATCTATTAAAGAAAAATTTTTAATAGTCAATCAGCTCAAAAATTAAAAGAAATTATATAAGTAATTTAAAATAAATTTTGCTAGAGTGCTAATACTAGGATTGGACACACGATCTAAAGCAATTTTGAAATTTTTATTGTTATATTAGAATCTTTCTTTAAAGGAATCTAACAGCTCATTAATAAGTAAAAATAAATAAATTTATTATTTATATAATACTATAATTTTTAATAAAAATAATATTTTTATTCCTTTAGCTTTGTATCTGCCACGAACTTACTACATAATCTCTATGAAATTAGTTGATAAGGAATATTAGATAGGATGTATAAAATAATATTAATATTAAATTTTAATATAATATTTAATTGCAATTTAAATTTGATATATATTTTATTTAATATTATTTTTAAACATAGTAAATCGAGATATACTAATAATATGGAGTATTATTTCTATTATAATACATCTTATTTATTTATGAGTGAAGGATCAAAAACACACTTAAAGTATTTAGATATTTTGAGCTTTCTACTAGAATTATTAGATGTTTTCTTTTCCTACCTGAACTATCACTAAATGTTTATCAAAATACACCCCAACTATTCACTTTTACCACATGTTATCAGGTAGAAAAAATGAGCAACTGATAGTTTAATTAAGTGAGTTCAATAAACATTTGGTTATAGTTCAGATAAAAAATCACATACCTGATAGCTCAAATATAAAATTTAAAAAACTGAGAATTAATCTCGACACAATTAATTTGAACATTACCAACAGATACTGTTTTTATTAACCCGTTATATAAAAGTGTGTAATAGTGTATGTACGGTCTTTATACATAATTATGAGCTAAACCAGATAACAAACTCAAAATATAAATTACGTGGTGTAAATATTTTTCTAATAGATACAAAGCGTATCATTTCTAGGGGTAATTATTTTTTGGATGATCTTATAGCATTTAAAATAGAATTACCCTATTACGGCGTGTGTGTATAAGTTTAACTCTTAATATAAAATAAAATAAAAGTCAAACTCATTTTTCTATGGAAAAATAAAAAATTTAACTTGGCCTTTATATTTTCAGCTTCTTTAACGACTTCAACAAGTTTAAGCTGGAGAAGTATTTGATGGCTACGATCATAGACGCCGGAGATGGCACATATAATAATATCAACGAGTTTCACGGTGTCTACAAGGCTCCGATGTGTAGGTGAATTGGGTATAAGAAATATACATCTTTTAATTTTATCTATTTTTGAGGCCTATATTTACATGACATAAAAAAAAAATTATTTTGCCATGTTAGATTTTCTTTTATGATAAACTTAGTTGAATGATTTTGCGAGAAGAAAGCTACAAGATTTGAGTGATTTTATTGACACAAACTAAAGTTTAATGACTTTACAAGATATATTCCCACAATTGAGTGATCATTTAAGATATTAACTCAGATAATAAGCATATGAAATATAAGTCATATATAATGTATTATCACTGTTATGATCCTCGTTCAAAGGATAATTCAAGTCAATTAGCAGACAAATTTATTGACTCAAAAATGAATATCATGTTTTTAGCTGCAAATGGTTCTATTCGAATTAGAATCCTTGAATAATAGAGTCTATGGGAACGCCTAAAGTGTGATAGACTAATCGGTTCCAAAGGTAAAATTTTTTGAAGAAGGAGAGGAGAAAATGATCGGATGGTCATAATAATGAGACAAGTTCTTTAATAGAGAATCATGATATAATACTTCATACAACCTTAGATAGGTTAAAGTACTTGAAAATAATAAAAAAAGAAGAGATTTCAATAGTTATATCGCATTGAAACTGAAATCAAATGACCGTCGGCAATATCTTTGAAATAATGTAGCTCTCAACATTATAAAGGATGACGCTAATCTTGAAATCAAATCTATCATATGTGAACAGATAAATAATTGGCCAAATAAAATGCGTTGTTCAATTATATTTGAAAAACAAATTAGACCTATAATCCAGAGACCTCAAGGTTTAATGTCAATAGAGATACAGATGAGTTCTTGTTCCAAATGTGAAATAAAAAAATAAAAATCGTAGAATATAAAGTACTCTCATGTCTTAGCATAAAGATTGAACTCTTGATATTATTATATGGATAGGTCCTCCTGTAGTGGATACTATTTTTTCAGGTTGCTTATGAGTGTAGCAACACATAAAAAGCTTAATATGCGTATTGTAAAATTGTTATCATGTCTAGATAGACAGTGAAGTTTTTATATAAACCCTTGAAGGATTTAAACTATTTTGAAGCATACAAAGGTTTCTAGAAATTTGTTAAAATGAAAAAGTTTCAGTAAATCTTTATATGGACTAAAGTGATTTTATTGAGTGCCCTAATGGTTATGAGATCACTTAATATAAAGAAAGATCAATTTTGTTCTCATGAAAATTGTTAGAAAGTACCATGTCTTAGTGCAATTGATGCACTTATGTGGCCTTCTATTATTATTCATGGAATGATAATTTTATTAATGTGCAAGCAAAATATAATCTCACTTTTATCCGTGGAGATTTTAGATTTAATCAAATATTGATATAAATTTATCGGTTCTAATAAATATTTTCAAGATTTTATTGTTTATGCAAATGCAAGGCATTACCTGAAGTTCTTTCTTCAAACAATCTATTTGGATGTGATGGTACTGTCATATTATCATAGTCAACAAGATAGTTAATTATTGGTACTTATTCAAGTCATGCCAAGTACTAACAACTTATAAAATAAGTAACTCAATACTCGGGAGATGTGTGATTTTTCCTTGAAAATAAGGTTCAATATTATATGAAGATGATGTTGCTTGTGTAGCTTAAATGAGGAATATATCAAAGAAAATAAAATAAAGACCATCTTGCCAAAGTTCTTTTTCAAGCACGACCTTCAAATGTATATAAAATTGAAATATATTGTCTCCGAGAAATAAACTGATGTTTTCATTAGGAGGAGTAAAACACGCATTTTTCTCTCTTTTTCTTAGCCAAGATTTTATCCCATTAGATTTTCTTGATAATATTTTTAAAGAGGCAACAAGCAATGCATATTACAAGATAAGTGTACTTTTTTTTCCTTCAGTAGGATTTTCTAAAATAGATTTTTTCTAGTAAGATTTCAACGAGGAATATTATAATACCTCACATATTTTAAAATGACCAACCCACTAAGTTGAATACATACAATTCAATATTTTTTACTCTATGTCATTCTGGCAATGAGATATCGGGAGAATGAAGTTTCAAATAGGTGGTCATATAATAAATATATATATATATATATATGTATGTATTCATGTATGTATATATGTATGTATGAATATATATGCATGCATGTATGTATGTATATATATATATGTATATATATAAAGGTGGTTAAAGAATTAAGCCAATGTTTTAGATCAAAGGGAGCCTGACAACAAAGTTTTAGTTGATGATTTTATTATGAAAAGTTATTTTGAATAAATCTCGCATGTGGTCAGATTTGAGACAAGCATATCTCCCGATCTATAATGAGTTAGACGTTCTATTATTTATCAAATTAAAGATATTTGAGTAGAAAATCAAACCAGTCGTCAATACAAGTAGTATATCAAATGTTATGCTAGTTTGGAGGCGACACCGTCGACAGGAAACACAGTCGCAATGTGGGTCGGCTCAGGCCCTTGGGTTGGGTTGGACAACATATTTAAGGCAAAAATACTGCCCAAATTTTATTATATGTTTAATATGCTTGCCAAAAGTGATGCAACTCGTCCCCCTCCCCATTCTTTAAGGATTTTGAAGAGGAAAATCAAGATCAAAACTCCACCAAAACATCATTCAAGTTAGAAACAAGTTTTTGGGGTTGTACATATTGTTGTAGCAAAGTTATTCCATTGATTTTGGCACTTCTTGGGGTGTATTGTTGATAAAAAAATTATGGCAATATAATTCCTCCATTGATAGAAACTTTTAAAGAATCAAGGTAAGGTTTATACCTTCTTATTTGTATCGATTCATGACTTTTACACTTTTATCAAAAAATTAAATTTTTGAAGCTTGTTATTGTTGGTTGGTTAGACTAGGGACTGTTTTGAAGGTGTATAAGGGTCGTGTTAGCTGGAGTTGGCAGTAGTAATCAAGGGTAGCTCGGGTTATTGTGTTAGTGATACAACTCGAAGATGATGTATATTAAGCCTAAAACTTTTTCGGTAAGTTTCCTTCATCGTATAGTTGATACGACTTGTTACCTATTATTGTATTATTTATGGTCATGTTAATTATAGTTAATTAGATACTAAAGTTTAACATATAGACATGTGTAAGCTTCCCGTGCCAGGATTAGTCTTGTCAAGCGATTTCCTTACGCTAAAAATCGACATAAGAATCTTTTCATATAAATTATTGTAGCTTAGTTGGATATTGATAACTTATTACCTTACCGACACATTGAAGGATTGTGTTTAGTTGCTTAGAACTATATATTGTTATTGATATCTTGCTAGCTAGTTGGCGCATAAAGCAAGTGGTTGTGACGCCCCTTAGACATGGATATTGTTCGCGTTCGAGTCAGTTATGCATCTTTACCTATAGAGCTATTTTCTGATGAGTGTATATGGATGCATGAGGACTATTTTTCTGTTATAGCTGCTTATAAGGCTATTGTGTTAGCTTATTAGAGTTTCATCATGTTATTAGCAGACCTATAATCAGGTTAGGTATAGAAATCTCACAGATTAATCGCATATAGTTGTATTGCTCGCTTACAGGATACTAATATATCGTTATGCCTTCAGAATAATTATGGTTAGTGTCATGTTGATTAAATTTGGAGTACTTGTTGTTGTGGCTATTTATGAGACTCTGATAGATACTTTATTGTTAGCGGTCTTATAATTTGATACGACTTATATAATATTTTACAGGTCGCTTAGAGTCACACTATCTGTTACTAGGCTCCCTTATTCAATGTTTTCTTTATGACTGTCTGGCTAAGATGTGCTAACATAAGTGATTCCTGTGGACGTTATACAGGTTTCCAAAGGGGAAAGTGATAGATATGCCTCACCTACGGGGCTATGCTATGGTCACAGAGCAACATGATGTTTAGAAAAAAAAGTATTAAGGCCTATAGAGCCATATTAAAATCTATTCACTTATGAATTTTCTTTATACCTAAGTTGGCATTTCCGACCCTCGGTAGAGCCTTATGTGCTCGAGCTATAGCTACAGGAGCCCAAAAGGTCAAGATACATATACAAGAGTCAGAAGACTCAAGATACAGATACAGGAGTCCAGAAAGCTCAAGATACAGATACAGGAGCCAAGTGTGCTTAATATACATTTATAGCTTGCTTACAAGTTACAGTGTTACCGGTAGGGGTATATAGAGTGAGATGCACCTGCCAGGACTTATGACGGCTCATGTAGGTTAATGTTTTTTGTTTGTACCAGTCAGTCTTATAAGGGCGAGGTTAGGTTCTTATTTGATTATTGCTTGTTTAGCTTACAGTTTAAATTAGTAAGATCTTATAGATTATCCTCTAACTCTTATAGCTAATTACTTTCAGTTTCTTCTATCAGCTTCAGTTTCGTTTTATCGCCTTACATACTCGATGCATTATTGTACTAACATCCCGAGCCTAGGGGCACTGCACTCTTGCCTGCAAATTCTAATAGACAGGTACAAAAACCTTCTCAGTAGCAGTTCAGATTCAACAGAGTGGTCAACTCCTTTCTTTCGGAGTTGTCATACTTTAGAGATTTGTCGGTCTTTTGTTATACAGTTTATAGGTAGATTGAGGCTGTCCTGGAAAAATATCTACCCTTTAGAGCCTTTCGGACTATGAGATTGTTTAGAAGTACGTTGTTGGCCTTGTTGTTTTGTATTGACAGTGTCACGATCCGAACATAGGCCCAGATCAGGACACGAGACAAAGAACCCTGAAAGGCTCCAAGTCGACCCATGCAATGAACATGAAATCTAAAATCAACATAATTAAGCGGAAGTCTAACATGTAATAAAATGGTAATATGTAAATATCATAACATTTGAATACATAACACATGGCTGAAACTGCATACATGCTATGTCTGAAAAGCCTTTACTACTGACGAGTTGATGGGACAAGACCCCAACTAACTCAGTATAGTATGAAACTGAAAATACTTAATACAACTGATAAAAGGGCCCTCGGAAGATGAAGACTCACCAACTGAGACTAAGAGATGCTAATATTGAGAGTCTGGCTACTGGCGGAACTGAACCTGAATATCCGAGCCTGTATCATGAAATAATACAACACAGAGTATACGATCAGTATGTGGAATGAACCGAGTATGTAAGGTAAGTAAAATCAGTGATCATACATAGCATAAAACATTTCATCATAAGAGTCTGAGAGTAGGGCTTGCATGCTATTATCTGGAAACATGATTCATGCATAACTGAGTATCATAACTGAATATCACAACTGAATCTAATGATCCAAAGCTGAAAACTAATAGAAATAAGTAAAACTGAACATTAGGTGAAACGTGTTGAAAACATAATATCACGACTGATGAACATGCATAACTAAAATCATGAGGAACAATAGAAGAATCATCATATAACCGACATTACCACGATAGAGCTTACGTGGTCCCGACTGTCACACTCAATTTGATAGAGTCGTGCTAAGCTTTGTCAAGGCTAAGGACGCTACCATGATATAGATATCAAGCTGAAGGCCCCTTGGGGGAAGAGAAAGCTCACAAGGGAGGTCCCAAATAATCTTAACATACCTACATTGGAACGTAGTTTTAAGGCATAAGGTTGACTGACCCTTAGCCTACTCGGTGCTAGACACTCACCCAAAAACATGCATATGCTCTCCATCATTTTTCAATGAAGCTGAACCATCATCTAATGAAAAAGCTGACTCATAACATACATGCATAAATCTGAAATCATAACATGAGGAGCCTTGGGCTGAAACCATACCACAAGCTAAAAATAGTAGGAGTTTAGACTCCAAAAATTCATATGGTAAGCTAATACATGAAGTTTAGATAAATCATGAAATATACTTAATCATATGGGCTTTCCCAATACTTAAACATGTTTGACATAGGCTTAATTCATTTGAAAACGTAGATATAGACATGGGTACTTTGAAATCACACTTTTTTCATAGACATCTCATCATGCTTGAACACATACATCATAATCTCATCTATTCATGAACTTTCATGATTGAGCATCATAATTTGTAAAACTGGAAAATATAATTTGTAATTGAAAATATTATAAAATATGCCCATTAATCATAATTCAACATTAAAAACATGCATAGATCATACCCATGATTAATACTTAGAGAATTTCATATGTTGGGTTAAAACCTCATAGATTCATCAACTAGAATTTAAAGAGGGATTGGGCATGGTAGTGGAAGATTACACTCATTCGTAACCCTACATACCTATAGAAATCTGATTTCACAACTCTCTTGATTGCCAAAAGGAAAATTTGGGAAGAACTTGAGGAAATCTAGACTTGATCACCCTTAGGAGCTTCTAGACTTGCATGCATGAAAGAAAATAGGCTTAGAATGAACTTACCCCTCTTAAAACACACTGCTCTGAGCTAAAAATGACGTACTATATGCCTTAGGAACTTAGGAATTACGCAAAAGCCCTTAGTAAATTCGCAGAAAAATACTCGCTGCCAGTCCCAACGAGGGAGTGGATGACTCGTGCCTAGACCATGACTCGTGGTCTCAAATCATTGCCTACACTGGAATCCTGCCTTCTGAGGGTCACCACGAGGGAAACCACAACTCGTGGTGTACCCAACGACTCGTGGTGACCAAGTCATCATCAACACTGCCCAAACTCCTTCCACCTTCAATCACTCTTGACCAAAGCCTATACAATGAATTGTAGTGCTGACCACGACTAGTAGTCACACTCATGGTCACCTCAAAACTCAAATTTTCAACCCAGTCCCCTCCCCACGAGTCACTCAACGACTCGTGGTGCACCCCATGGTTCACTGGATGACTCGTCTTGTGACCTGGTGCAGAAAACTCTATTTTCTTTATTCTAACTACCGGGTCTGATTTTAGGGTTTTAAGGGTATTACAATATCTCCCCCTTAGGAAAGTTCGTCCTCTAATATGGGAAAACATACTGAAAAGCATAGAAATGCAATCATCATACTCAAATACTGAACATTAAACTGAAAATTGACGGAGTGACTAACTCCGAACTGAACTACATGACTGAACTGAATTCCTAAATCATACATACATACACTGACATGAAAGAAGTTTGGGCACATGAGTTGAACATGAAACTGAATAGAGTACTAAGGAAGAAACTGATACCTCAAACTGAAACTTAGCCGGAAGAGAATAAATGTGGATATCTAGCCATCGTATCTACTTTGGCTTCCCACATAGCTCCCTCAACATGCTGGTTCCTCCATAAAACCTTGACTGAAGCTACTTCTTTGTTTCTTAGCTTCCGAGCTTGACGATCAAGTATTTCTATCGGAACCTCCTCATAGCTAAGGTTGTCCTTCACACCTACACTCTATAGGAACAACTAAAGTCGGATCACCCATGCACTTTCTTAAGAGTGACACATGGAACACCGGATGCACTGAAGCCAATTTTGAGGGCAACTCCAACTCATAAGACACCTTACCAACATACCTTACAATCCGGTACAGACCAACATAACGGGGAATGAGTTTCTCTTTCTTTCCGAACCTTATCACTCCCTTCATCTAGGGCTGGCCGGAGGGACAGGACGTCCCGATCCGTCCCGATTCCGGGTCCCGGTAGTCCCGACCCGGCTGGCCCGGCTAAGTTAATGGGATGGGGGGATACGGGATATGGAACGGGACGGGACGGGTATAATTACCGCTAGTCTCGGTTCGGCTGAAATTTAAAATTTTTTTTTACTGTGCTAGCCGTTGGGGTGGAGCCCCCCAACGACTATATTCTCTTTTCATCCCCCTATCTCCCTAACCCCCTTTATTTTAAAAAAAAAATTTTACACCCTTTAGTTTTAAAAATTACAGTTTGATCCTTTTCTTAAAAACTATAAATACCCCCACATTTTCACAATTTATTCACATTTAACAATTTATCTCTTCTCTTCTCTAATCTCTACTACACACTCATTCTCTCAAGTCTCAAATATTATCAATTATCAATTTCTCTCAAATTTACCTACATTCTCTAATTCTCCAAATTTCAAAATTTATAATTTTCAAATTTAAATTGTGTTAGTTATTTTAATTTCAAGCTTCAAGTTTCAAGTCTCAACTCTCAAGTTGCTAATTGCTACTCGCTAGTTTTGCTACATCAATTTTCAAATTCCGAGTTTCCGACAATTGGTTATAATCGTCTGTTTTTTACACAGACATTTGGTACATTCGTTCCATAATTCATACTTACTTTTGTTATTTATTTATTTTACGGCTTTATGCATTTAATTTTTCTATCTTATTTATTTAAATATACTTGTATTATATTTATTTAGTCATAATTTTAGTTGTGTTTTATTTATTTATTCATAAATTATAATATGAATTCTGGAAAAAAAATTCTGGAAAAGAAAAGGGTGTTATAGCCAAGGTTGTAGGTGCATTGGGTATTAGTACTGGTAAAAAAAGTACAGGTTCTAGTTCAATTGCTAAAAAAATGATGGTTCTTCTTCAGTCCCTAGAGTTAGAATTAATAACGAAGATTTTACGCAATTTGATAGTACTCCTATTAATATTAATTCGGATACTTCATTAGATAATGAAGTTCTGGAAAGGATACTCCAGAACTCAGGATACTCCGAAGCTCTAACTTAGGATACTCCTCAGTGTGAAGCTCAACTTCCCCCTTTGCATCCTATTAGAGGTAAGACTAGGGTTCAACGGGCTAAAACTTCAGCTGTTTGGCAATTTATGCATCAAAATGAGGAGCGAACGAAAGTTATTTGTAATAAGTGTAAAAAGGTATTTAAGCATGAATGCGGCAGAAGCAAAGGTGGAACTGGGGGGTAACATAGATATTTATTACAATTTTCTAAACTTGAATATTTGGTGGCTAAAGAAGCCTCTAAAGCCGTCGGTTGTGATTTCCCTATTGGATCGAAGGGGGTTCCAATATGGTTCAGGGCCAGTTAAATCCTTCAAACCTAAGTGGCCCTGTTACACAACGAAAATATGATAGGGATAGAGACTGTGAAAACATCATTAAAATGGTTGCGGTCTGTGGTTTGCCTTTTAGTTTTCCCTCCCATCCCGGATTTATTATGTATATTTAACAAACATATAATCCTTCTTTTGAAGTTTTTTCACGAAACAAGGTTAAACGTGACATTTTTGAATTTCAAGCAAAGCATGCTCATTATCTTCGTTGTATATTTAGTTATTTTGATGGTAGATTTTCTATTACTTCTGATATGGGTCGTAGTGTCAATTCCGTTGATTATTTAACTGTTACTGCACATTGGATTGATCATAATTAAAATTTAGAAAAAAGAATATTAGGTTATAAGATTTGTGAGCAGAGAAAAACAGCTACATATATAGTTGCTACTATACTTGAAGTTTTACAATCTTTTGGCATTTGTGATAAAATATTGAGTGTTACACTAGATAATATTTCTTCTAATACTAGTGCTATTAGTATGTTAAGAACTCTATTATGTCCAATTAATAATGTTGCTTTCCATGTTAGATGTGCTGCTTATATATTTAATTTGGCTGTACAGGATAACATTAAATTATTTGATACCGGGTGCTCTAAAGTTGAATTAGCATGTTTTTGGATTTTTCGAATGAATAAAAGTTCTAAAATTCTTGAATTTAAAGAACTTTGTAGAATATGTGAACTTCCATATAGAAAAGTTTCAAAACATGTAAAAACTAGATGGAATTCATTATACGAAATGCTAGAAATTGCATATATTTATAGAAGGCCTATCACTATGTTGTATAATGCTCATAATTCCGAACCTAATTGAAACTTGATGATAATGACTGGGAGGAAATAAATGAACTTAATCAATTTTTAAAATTATTTTATGAAGCAACACAAACTTTTTCTGGCATGTATTTTCCAATTATTTGTGAAGTTTTAATAAATGTATGTGTTGTTACTACTAAATTTGCTGAATATAAAAATAATAAAAAGTTTGCATTGGTTATTGAGGTCATGATTCAGAAGTTTAAAAAATATTTTTTTTCATCCCTCAAATTTATTTAACTGCTATGCTTTTTAACCCAGAATATAAATAACGAGGTACAAGAGGAGCCGTTCAAAAAATTTATGAAAATTTGAAAATAGAAGATAATGAAACTTCAACTTTAGAAAGTTGTAAAAGTAGTATTAGAGTGCAGGCTAAAATGATGTATGAGACTTATTGCTAGTTGCATAGTGGTAATTCCGTTAATGCTCCTGGAACTTGTAGGGTCCGAGTAGATAGTACCCATGGATATGTGCAAAGTACTATTGGTCTTGATTTTTCTAACAGTTGTGATTTTGATGACTATCTTTCTTCAGCTAGGGAAGATGTTACAATTTCCGCTGATGGCACGCCATACATTCTGAGTTGGTGAGAGCTCGTGGCAGCATATTTCCAAGGCTTAGCAAGATGGTTCAGGACGTGCTAGCTATTCAAGCATCATCTGTTGCTTCGTAGGCTGCTTTCAGTGCGACAAGATTTCAACTTGGAGATCATCGATATTTACTAGCAGAAGATAGCTTGGAGGTATCTATAACTTTCAGAGATTGGATCAATGCAGAGCGGAGAAATCAAGAGCTACCAAAGTTAACTTCCCAACTAGAAGCTTTTTTGGATTCAGCAATTAATAGTGATGATGACATGGAAGCGCAAGACCGACAACAATCTATGCCGGTGCCAGAAAATATTTCGACTCAAAAAATAGAAGAATTAGAAAGAGATTTCATAAAGATGTACATATATTAGTATTATATTCGTTTAATCCAAACAGAACCCTTCCTAAAAGGTGGCTGCGTAGATTAGGCGCTCTACTAATATTTGTAAATTGTAATACAAATTTTTATGATATTATTTTAATTTTTATATGAATAAATTTAAAGGCTTTTAGCCTTAATTTTTAATTTCATTATCTATTGTATTATATCTTAATTATTTACAAACATATCTATAAGTTATAGGTACAAATAAATATTCAATAATTACTTCATATTTCAAAAATTAAAATTTCAAACTTTAAGTCTTTAAATCTTTAAGAGTTAAGATTTAAGACTTAAGACTTTAAGCTCTAAGTCTTTAATAAAATTTATAAATTATTTTATGCTTAAAAGATTAAATTCTTAATTTCAATTTTTAAATTAATAACTAAATGTTTACTTCATATTTCAAATTTCAAACTTTAAGTTTTTTGACTTTAAGTTTAAAACTTTAAGTCTTTAATAAACTTTAGACTTTAGAGTTTGGAGTTTAGAGTTTAGACTTTAATTGAATTTTTAGCCTTAAATTTGTATTTTGATTTTCAAATTTAAAATTTTAAATTTTAAGTTCAACTTTGAACTTTGAAGTTCTTTCTTATTTATAAATTTTAACTTCTAAGTTCTAAGTTTCTAAGTTCTAAGTTCTAAGTTCTAACTTCTAACTATTAGGAATTAGCCTTAAAATTGAAATTCTTATTTCTAAATATAAGACTTTAAGACTATAAAATTTTTAAAAATATTTAAATTTTAATATTAAAAAAAATTAAAAAAAATTATTTTTGTCCTGTTTGTCCCATTTATCCAGTCTCATTCCGTTCCGTCCCGACCCGTTAATATAGTGGGATGGGACGGGACTATAGGTCCATCCCGATTCGTCCCGGCCTAGTTCGTCCCAGCCCTGCTTCCCATCCCGCTTCCCCTCGTCCCTTCCCGTCCCATCTTGGTTCGTCCCATCTCTGCGAAATGACCAGCCCTACCTTCATGGGCGATACCTTCAAAAACACTCAATCATCAACTCCAAACTCAAGCTCCCTCCTCCTCACATCCGCATAGGACTTTTGGAGACGCTGAGCTATTTTCAACCTGTCCCTTATAAGCTGAACTTTCTCCATGGCCTCATGGACTGAATCTGGTCCTATCAATGCAGCTTTTTCGACTTCGATCCAACCAATAGGCGATCTACATCTTCGCCCAAAGAGAACCTTAAATGGAGCCATCTAAATGCTGGAATGGTAACTGTTGTTATATGCAACTCAATGAGAGGCAAATGATCATCCAACTACCCTTGAAATCAATTACACAAGTTCTCAACATATCCTCTAGAGTTTGAATGGTTCGCTCGTCTGACCATTTGTTTTCAGGTGAAGTGCTATGCTAAGCTCAACCTGGGTACCGAATCCCTTCTGAAATGATCTCCAAAATTGGAAGGTAAACTGAGTACCTCTATCTGATATGATGGACAAGGTCACTCCATCCAAATGAACTAACTCCCAAATGTACAACTTAGCATAATCCTCCGCTGAATTGGTAATTTTGACTGGTAGGAAATGAGTTGCCTTAGTAAACTTGTCTACAACCACCCAAATAGAGTTATACTGTCGACAAGTGCGAGGCAACCCTATAATGAAGTCCATATTGATCACCTCCCACTTCCAAGTAGGGATACTAATGTCTTGAAGCACACCTCCAGGTCTTTGATGTTCCACTTTCACCTGTTAACAATTCAGACACTTAGCCACAAATTCTGCTATGTCCTTCTTCATGCTACTCCACCAATAGACTTCCTATAGGTCACGGTACATCTTGGTGGCACCTGGATGTATACAGAATCTGGAACCATGAGCCTCGTGCAATATCTGATCTCTCAAATCATCAAAATCCGAAATACACAAATGACCCTGATATCGAAGCACACCATCTCCCCCTTTGGAGAAAACCTCCACCTTCTGATTCTGAACGACTTCCTTCAACTTTACCAAAATCAGATCCTCATCTTGTATAGCTTTTACTTCTGTCACCAAGGAAGATTCTGACCCATTCTGGATAATGAAACCTCCATCTATCGAGTCAACCAGACGGACTCCTAGCCATGCAAGCCGATGTACATCCTTCCCTAATTATTTCCTTCCCTCATCTACATGGGATATACTCTCTATGGAAAGCCTGCTAAGAGTATCTCCCACCACGTTAGCTTTGCCCGGATGTAGAGGACACTCATATCGTAATCTTTAAGAAGTTCCAACCACCTTCTCTGACGTAGATTTAGATCCTTCTGGGTAAACACGTATTGTAGAATTTTGTGGTCCGTAAACACATCTACATGGACCCTATACATGTAGTGTCTCTAAATCTTCAAGGTAAATACTACCGCCGCCAACTAGAGGTCGTGAGTCGAATAGTTCTTTTCATGGACCTTCAGCTGCCTAGAAGCATAGGATTTAACCTTACCATGCTACATTAGCACACAACCAAGGCCGATCCTCGAGGCGTCACAATATACCATAAACCCATTGGCACCCGCAGGTAGGGTCAACACCGGTGCTAAGGTTAGTCGAGTCTTCAACTCTTGGAAGCTCTTCTCACAAGCCTCCGACAATTGAAACTTCACCTTCTTCTGAGTCAATTTAGTCAATAGTGCTACAATGGATGAAAACCCTTCAACAAACATTTCTTTAGTAACTAGCTAAACCTAAGAAAATCCTAATATCCAAAGGACTCACTGGTCTAGGCCAATTCTTCACTGCTTCTATCTTTTGAGAGTCCACCTATACGCCCTCACATGACACCACATGACGCAAAAATGGCACTAAGTTCAACCAAAACTCACATTTACTGAATTTAGCATACAACTG
Source organism: Datura wrightii (assembly GCA_035772735.1). Taxonomy (NCBI): domain Eukaryota; kingdom Viridiplantae; phylum Streptophyta; class Magnoliopsida; order Solanales; family Solanaceae; genus Datura; species Datura wrightii. Next base: position 46,957,140 of record JASDFA010000019.1, read on the forward strand.
GCGATCCTTAAGAGTCTGTAGCACCATCCTCAAATGAGCAGCATGCTCCTCCTCGCTCCGAGAGTATATAAGAATATCATCTACGAACATAATCACGAACATATCCAAATATGGCTTGAACATCCTGTTCATCAAATCCATAAAAGCTGCAGGAGCATTTGTTAGTCCAAAAGACATAGATACAAACACATAGTGAAAATACCGAGTCCTGAAGGCTGTCTTCGGGATGTCTCTCTCCCAAACTCTAAGCTGATGGTATCCAGATCTGAGTTCTAACTTTGAAAAACACTTAGCACCCTAAAGCTGGTCAAACAAATCATCAATCCTGGGGAGAGGATACTTGTTCTTGATGGTGACCTTATTCAATTGCCGATAATTAATGCACATTTGAAGGTGTCACGCCCCGAGCCTACACCCTAGACGTGACACGGTACTTGAAGCCACAAGTGACTCCAAGTCAACCCCTGGTCTATCATTCACTAATGTTTTGAGTAATCATGCAGAACAAAAATTTTAAATAATATCATAAAACATTTGTGAAAGACAAGTTTGAAAGTATAAAGTTCAAAACATTTGAATAATACTGGTAAATCTGAACGCCATGTCTGTCTGAAAGCCATCTAACTGAGGAGTTACTGGGATAAGCCCCCAACTAACTCAAAGTATAACTGAACTAATAAATGACTGAAAGAAAGAAATAATGCCCTTGGATGATGAGGACTCACACTTCACTGCTGAGGTGGAGAATCTAAACTGCGGTGGCTAGAGGTGCTGAGTCTGAGAACCTGCAGCTATATCGTGAAACGATACAGCATAAAAGTATGCGTTAGTACTTTGAATGTACTAAGTAAATGAGAGAAACATTAATAATATTACAGATCTAGTAATTGAACTGATATAACATGAAATGACCAACTGTAGGCTGAAAACTGATACAACTAAGGTAGAACTGATATAGTCAAGAATGACCCAAACTGATGGTCATAAACATCTCCTAAGTTCAAGATAATGAGTCTAAGATACTGCACTGAACTGATCTGAACTGAGAAATTTGAGAGTGAACTGAACTGACTAGTGGGAGAGTCTATAACCAACATTTAATCACGTGAGCTAGACGTGGAGTCCGATGTATACACCCCACTAGTAGGACCCAGTATACCTTGCCAGGGTATAAAGGTATGAACTGGGTGATCACAAAAGTCTGAGGCCAATCATGCCAAGTAATACTGTAACCTACGTTTGCAACGTAGTTTTAGGAACTTGGGTGCGCTGGAACCCCGACCTGCTTGGTGCTTAGTCCTTCTCCCACTGGAAACCTATACTGAACCGCTAGGATGATAACTTGAAACTGGGGTCCAAGACTAGTTAGGGACATATAACTGAAAGTACCCTGAGAGTCTTATCGGACCAAATTCTGAAACTGGGTTCCAAACTGGTCAGAGCTGCTTATCTGGAAGCGTCATAACCGTCTAAGAAACAAATATAAACGGAACTGGAGTCCTGGGGCTGGTCATAGCTATAAATCTAAAATGTTATGACCGCCTAGTGGACCAAATAATTATAATCTGAGTCTGGTTCTGATAACTGAGAGGCACCATTGACACCTCGGGGAAAGACTGTAGTCAAACTAATCAGCAGACAATTTTATGAATGATTCTGAAGAGATTCTACGTTCTAACTGGTATGAATTACTAGCAGCTAATAGAGAACTCAACTCATTCCAACAACACAAAAATTTCATAATACGACGAAATTTCAAGAATTAAAAGGGGTTTCATCCAACAAGGGTAAAATCATTCTCATCAAGGAAAACATTTCTCATATATATATATATATATATATATATATATATATATATATATATAATAAGAAATTCTAGGATGTTCAACCCAAAAACATACTGTGCAAAATAGATAGAATTTAATACACAATATTCTTCACTCGAAAATTTAGGGCTATAAATCATCTTGGCAATAACAACAACTATTTACTTATGAATTGATAAAAATCATATGAGTAATAAACATGGATAATAACCCAATTGAAATTAACGAGAATCGATATGAAAATCTCTGCATACTCGAAAATCTCAGGGCTAAACTAATAGGGATATTATGGGAAGATTTTGGGGGACACGAGGGAAGGAAAATTCCTTTATTGAATTCCCACATACCTGACTAAAATCCTTCCGGAGAAGAAGCTTGAACTGCTGCAAGAGATGAGAAGCCCTAGTCTTGCTTGGAGGGTTCTTGAGAGGAGAAATTTTGATGTTTCTAAGAACTGAGAGTGGGGAATAAGGAATGAACCGTTTTCCATACTAAAACGTCTAAAATTATTACTAAAACGATGTAGTTTAAAGCTTGAGAGAGTAGAAAATTACTAAATAGCCCTTAGAAATTCGCTGGGAAAAACTGTCAGGTGCCCCTAACGGGTGACCTAACGGGTCATGGTGGCTGACCACGACTCGTGGTCACTCCCGTAAGGTACACTGGCTAAAAACTCAATAAGGCTGGTAATGGGGGACATAACGAGTCGTTACTAGGGACCACGACTCGTTGTCCCCACCCGTTAAGTACACTGGTCACAAGCTATAATCCTAATTCAGGCTTGACCACGAGTGACCTAATGGGTAGTGATCAGTGACCACGACTCGTGAAGTCCCTCGTTGGGTACACTGCCTCCCTTTTCCAAAATCTCAAATCTCCTTCTCACGACTCACTTAACGAGTCGTGGGGTCACTTAACGAGTCGTTAGGTGGGTCATCCTGTTGCTTTTCTGCAGTTTTTTCTAGATTTCCTGATTTAAGTTTTGGAATTAGATTTTGAGTTTTTGGGGCATTACAATATCTCCCCCTTGGAAACATTCATCCTCGAATGTTAGAAAACACACAGGAAACCAGAGAATAACAATCAAAGTTTCAGATACTATTCATTTAACTCCAAAACTGACGGAACAACTACCTCCATTTCAAAATACATAACTGAACTAAATTCTATTTTCATACATTCATTAAAAAACATAAAAGAGACTTGAACACCTGAACTGAGTTATGAAAACAATATTGAGTTCAAGGGTCAAAACTAATATCTCAAATTGTACTAGAGACGATAGAGAAAAAATCGGGTATTTGGCCATCATATCTGTTTCGGCCTCCCACGTAGCTCCTTCAACCTGCTGATTTTTCCATAGAACCTTGACTGAAGCTATCTCCTTGTTTCATAGCTTACGAACCTGATGGTCAATGATCTTGACTGGTACCTCCTCATATGAGAGACTATCCTTTATTCCCATGCTATCCAATGGCACGACTGAGGTTGGATCTCCGATGCACTTCTTTAGAAGTGACACATGAAAAACTGGACGTACAGTTGCTAGTTCTGAAGGTAACTCTAGCTCATAGGCAACATTGCCGATATGCCTCAAAATTCTATAAGGTCCCACATACCTCGGACTGAGCTTCTCCTTCTTTCCAAACCTCATCACCCCTTTCATGGGCGAAATTTTCAGGTATACCCAGTCATCAACTGCAAACTCTAACTCTCTTCTCCGCATATCGGCATAAGATTTCTGGTAGCTCTGAGCTATTTTCAACCTTTCTCGGATGAGCTGAACTTTCTGCATTGCCTCGTGAACTGAGTTTGGCCCTATCAAGGTAGCTTCACCAACTTCAAATCACCCGATAGGAAATCTACACCTTCTACCATACAATGCTTCAAATGGGGCCATCTGGATGCTAGAGTGGTAACTGTTGTTGTATGAAAACTCGATAAGAGGCAAATGGTCATCCCAATTCCCCTTAAAATTGATCTCACACGCTCTTAGAATATCTTCTAGAGTTTGAATAGTCCGCTCAGCTTGCCCATTGGTCTGCGGGTGGAAAGTTGTGCTGAGCTTGATCTGAGTACCTAGTCCCTTTTGAAACAATTTCCAGAAGTGTGAGGTGAACTGCGTTCCCCTGTCTAAAATGATAGCCAAAGGAACCTCATAAAGTCTAACTAACTCTTGGATGTAAAGTTTGGGATAGTCCTCAGTTGAGTCGGTGGTTTTAACAGGGAGGAAATGAGCTGACTTTGTCATCCCGACTACCACCCAGATTGCGTCATGCTGTCGGTGAGTCCGAGTTAGACCCGTAATGAAATCCATATTCACTTCTTCCCACTTCCACGTGGGTATACTGATATCTTGGGTCATGCCTCCTGGCCTTTGATGCTTTACCTTGACTTGCTGGCAGTTCGGGCACTTGGCTACGAATTCAGCAATGTCTCTTTTCATGCCGTTCCACCAGTAAATATCCCGCAAATCGCGATACATTTTGGTAGCACCAAGGTGAATGGTGTATCTCGAGCTGTGTGCCTCAGCCAATATCTACTATCTCAACTCACCCACATCCGGTACACACAATCTTTCCTGGTAACGAAGTACACCATCTCCCCCTTTAGAGAAAGCCTCAACCTCCTTTCTGAGAACTGTTTCTTTAAGTTTAAGTAGGACTGGATCTTCATCTTGTCTGGACTTAACTTCAACTACTAAGGATGAATCCAACCCGCTTTGCATTACCATGACACCTTCAGCTGAATCCACTAACTGCACACCTAATCGGGCTAGTCTGTGAACTTCTTTTGCTAGCTCCCTCTTGTCTTCCTCAATGTGAACCACACTTCCCATAGACCATCTGCTTAGGGCATCAACCACAACATTGGCCTTACCCAAGTGATACAACACACTCATGTCATAATCCTTTAGCAATTCCAACCACCGCCTCTAACGCATGTTTAGGTCCTTCTAGTTGAACATATACTGAAGGCTCTTGTGATCTGTGAACACATCCACATGAGCCCCGTACAAGTAGTGTCTCCATATTTTTAATGCGAATACCACCGCTGCTAACTCCAAGTCATGAGTTGGATAATTCTTCTCATGAACTTTGAGCTGTATAGAGGCATAGTCTATCAGTTTGCCCCACAGCATCAGAACGTAACTGAGTTCAACTCTGGAAGCGTCACTATAAACAACTATCCCATCTGATCCTTCTGGCAAGGTTAACACTGGAGCGGTAGTGAGTCGAGTCTTCAACTCCTGGAAACTCTTCTCACACTCGTCCGACCACTGGAATTTCACCTTCTTCTGGGTTAACTTAGTCAGAGGAGATGCTATGGAGGAGAAACCTTCCACAAACCGTCGGTAATAACCTGCTAACCCCAGAAAACTCCTAATTTCAGTAGGAAAGGTAGGTCTGGGACAATCCTTCACTGCTGCTATCTTGTGAGGATCTACTTGTATCCCCTCACTTGAGACCACATGACCCAAGAAAGTCACAGACTTCAACTAGAATTCACACTTGCTGAACTTGATGTATAACTGCTGATCTCTGAGAGTCTGTAATGCTAACCTTAGGTGATTGGCATGATCTTCCTCATTTCTGGAGTACACCAAAATGTCATCGATAAATATAATGATGAACATATCCAGGTACTGCTTGAAGACCCTATTCATTAAATCCATGAAGGCTGTTGGGATGTTCGTTAACCCAAAGGACATCACCATAAACTCGTAGTGACCATATCGAGTTCTAAATATTGTTTTTGGTATGTCACACTCTCTAACCCTTAACTGATGGTATCCTTACCTGAGATCGATCTTGGAGAAACAACTGGCTCCCTGAAGTTGGTCGAACAGATCATCAATTTTGGGTGGAGGGTACTTGTTCTTAACTGTGACCTTGTTCAGTTGAGGACAATCTATGCATATTCTGAGGGTACCATCTTTCTTACGCACGAATAGCACTGGAGCACCCCAGGGAGAGATGCTGGGTTAGATAAAACCCTTATCAAGAAGATCCTTTAACTTCTCCTTGAGCTCCTTAAGCTCAGCTGGAGCCATTCTATAAGGAAGGATGGAGATGGGCTGAGTGTCTGGGGGTAGACTTATTTCGAAGTCTATTTCTCGTTCAGGAGGATGGAGATGGGATGAGTGTCTGGGAGTAGACTTATTTCGAAGTCTATTTCCTGTTCAGGAGGAATTCCTGGAAGATCTTCAGGAAATACATCTAGAAACTCGCTGACAACTAGAATTGACTGAATGGCTAGGGTCTTAGAGTTGGAATCCTTGACCCAAACCAGATGATATAGAAATCCTTTGGAAATGAGTTTCTGGGCCTTAAGGTAGGAAATAAACCTACCCTTAGGCGCTGAACTGCTGCCTGTCCATTCTAATACTGTCTTATTTGGAAACTGGAACTTGACAACTCTAGTTCTGCAATCAACTGAGACATAGCAGGAGTGTAACCAATCCATGTCGAGAATAAGGTCGAAGTCGACCATGTCTAGTTCTATGAGATCAACTGGAATGACTTTACTCAAGACGGTTGCTCGGTGCTTTGGGGTACGGGTAAAAACTGACACGCAAGTGCACGTGGTCAAACAAGTAATAAAGTGGCTAAGTAGCCAAGTATCGATCCAAGGAGGCTCAAGATATGTAAAATTGCCTAATTTACTATATTTCTATTTAACTTCTAATTATGCTAACAACAACGTACCCAAGAGTAATTGAATTTTTGTTTCTAAACTATATACTACAATTAATACAAACTATTTACTTTTGAATTCAGACAATGGATATGAACATGCCAAGGTTAAGAACAAGTAATGAACTTGATAATCATGATAATTTTGGTTAATTCTCTTCTTCATGTTGCTAGCCAAGAACATTTGCCTAGAAATTAAAACTCTCGTATTTAATTTCACTTTAGAATCATAAACCATCCGTCTACATTTCTGTGATCAAATGCAATTTATGACCTAGCACTACAATTCCGGTTCCTAATTTGACTAATACGGCTTCCAAGTATATTTCTATCAGGAAAGCACATCAAAACCCAATTTTCCCAAATCAAGTTAAGAACAATACCCTATTAATTCACAACTTTCCAATTTCTTGCTCTCTCGAGTGAAATTGGACTTTTTAGATATACATTAATGTTGGCCAATCAATAATGCAGTAAAGAACAAGAATTAATAGAACAACATTAAAGAAGAAGAATAAACCATATCAATGAAAATCAGAATTCATTACACATGTTCAAAACCTCAGCAAGAAAGAGAATTAGCCACTCATTCTTGGATTGATCATCCTAAAATGAGTGTAAATCATACGTACAATTGATAGAAAGAAGAAAGGAAGAGAAGAAATCCCTTAGCTTTTCCAATCTTCAACTGCTACTAACCCACGTTCCTGCTCTCCACTTCTGAACTCAGTCTCAAAAACTAAAAAAAAAACTCCTTAAAATAAACCTAAGTGTGCTATTTATACTAGTGGGAAATTTTTCCCGGAATAACAAGCAACGTGTCACGGAGGCCAACGCGGAGCAATGCCTCCGTGACACGGCGTGGACGTGGACCCTCACTGGAATTTCCAGGGTCTAGTAATTTAACCTCAACGTGGCACGGAGGCCATCGCGGAGGCCTATCTCCGTGCCACGGAGCTGACGCGCATGCACACTGGAAATTGCAAATTTAATTCCTGCTCAGGCAGTGTGCTACCGCGATGGTAGCGTGGCACGGAGCCATCGCAGAGCCCCTATAAATCCTGCATTCCCGGGTCTTTTCCACGCTCACATCCAAGTCCAACTCCGACATAGTTCCAACATGCATTTTAGCTCCTAAAAATCACATTTTCCTGCAAAACAAATGCTAATCATGTTGGTTAGTATAAATTCACATTTTATTACCAATTACATGATATTATATACACATTGCACAACAAACAAGGTAAAAATGATACGTTTGAGTATCACTTGGGCATATAAATCTGCCCAAGATCAACGGAGACTGGGCAGTTTCTATACACCCGACTTCTAACTGACTCGCTAACTGGAGTATAGATCGAGAATGTTACAGAGACGTCCTTTGGACTTATATTGAACTAAACTGCTATATATGGAGTCACGAACGAAAGAGTATCTCCTAGATATAAGAGGGCATATACGTCTAGATGGAAGAGACATAACATACCAGTAACTACGTCAGGTGAGCTTTCCTGATACTGACGAGAAGATAGAGCATAGAAATGATTTTGGCGCTGACCGCCATCTGTATCTGATGAGTTGGCCTGCTGAGCTGGTCGGCCTACTAGAGTTGCTGAGGTAGTGGATTGTGATCTTCCCTGTCCTGCTGACGAACATTCTTTAATTCGATGTCCGAGCTATCCACAACCGAAACAGCCCTCCCTGCCCTATAGACACTCTCCAGGATGATTCTTTCCGCACTTGGGGCAAACTGGATACCAGTTTCCTGCACTGTGAGCCTAAGACTGAGTGCCAAATGACCCACCCCTCCAATCCTGGCGGGACCAAAAGGTTGGGGTGCTGGCTGAACTAGGTGCTGGGGCTGCTATGGGCGGTTACCACCGCTAGATCTCTGATGGACGAAATTTGAATGGCCAGTTCTTGCCCGTTTGTTCTTTCTCTCTATATCCTTCAGCTTTTCAGCCTCAATTTGCTGGGTATAAAAAATCAAGCTAGAAAGGTCCATGTCCTTGATTAGCATCGTGGTCTTGCACTCCTTGAGGACCAGACTAGATACCCCATTAACAAACTTTAGCATGTGAGCCCTTGGCTCAGCTACCATCTCTGGAGCATACTTTGATTGCCTGGTATACTCCAGAGCATACTCCTTCACTGTCCGGTTGCCCTGTCGCAAGTTCATAAACTCTGCCATCTTAGCCTCCATCAACTTCGTAGGGAAAAATCTGTCCAGGAAAGCTGTGTGGAACTCCTCCCACTCCATTAGGCCTTCTTCTACTGGCTGTCCCTCCTTCCACTGCTCATACCATACTTGGGCTACCCCTTTCAGCACTCTCGGAGGAGTTGACACCCATAATGCGAGTAATCTTCCTGACCTCATCTACAAACTCTTGGGGGTCCTCCCCCACTTTAGATCCCTGAAATGATGGAGGGTTCATACGGGTGAAGTCCCGCACCCTTGCAACTACCGCAGACCTGTTCGTATTCACTGGCACAACCTGCTGATTAACCTGATTGGTCACAGTTTGGGCCAGTAACTGAATGGCCTCTCTAAACTATGCGGTAGAAACAAAATAATCTTAAGGAGCTGCCGGGGCTGGTGGGGCAGGTCTGTTGGCATTACCGGCCCTTCCTCCGTTACCACATCCTAGAGGCATGGTTTACTGAAATGAAATAGAGCATGAATTAGAATGGCATTTTTGGGATTGAACTTTAATGCACGATAAAGAGTATGAACAAAAGGGAGTTTTGCTAATAACATCTTATAGCCGCCTCGTCATAAGTGTGGCGCGCTTCACACCCATGAAAAGGACTCTACTTGATGCGACTTTTAGACTGTTCCGAGGATACTCTAATCCTAGGGCTCTGATACCAAGTTTGTCACGCCCCGAGCCTACACCCTGGACGTAACATGATACTTGAAGCCACAAGTGACCCCAAGTCAACCCCTGGTCTATAATTCACTAGTATTCTGAGTAATCATGCACAAAAGAAATTTAAAATAATATCATAAAACATTTGTGAAAGACAAGTTTGAAAGTATAAAGTTCAAAACATTTGAATAATACTGATAAATTTAAATGTCATGTCTGTCTGAAAGACATCTAACTGAGGAGTTGTTGGGACAAGCCCCTAGCTAACTCAAAGTCTAACTAAAACTAATAAATGACTGAAAGAAAGAAATAATGCCCTCGGATGATGAGGACTCACACTTCACTACTGAGGTGGAGAATCTGAACTACAGTGGCTAGCGGTGCTGAGTGTGAGAACCTGTAGCTATATCATGAAATGATACATCATAAAAGTATGTGTCAGTACTTTGAATGTACTGAGTAAACGAGAGAAACATGAATAATATGATAGATCTAGTAACTGAGCTGATACGACATGAAATGACCAACTGTAGGCGGAAAACTGATACAACTAATATAGAACTGATATGGTTAAGAATGACCCTGACTGATGGTCATAAACATGTCCTAAGTTTGAGATACTGAGTCTAAGATACTGCACTAAACTGATCTAAACTGAGAAATCTGAGACTGAACTAAACTGACTAGTGGGAGAGTCTATAACCGACATTTAACCACATAAGCTAGACGTGTAGACCAATGTATACATCCCACCGGTTGGACCCAATATACCTGTCACACCCCACCTTGGGGGGTATGGCTGGCACCTGGTGCCCTACTAGGACCTGACCTGCTGGACTGTTAAGCCTGGGCACATCTGGTGCTTGGCTGGCTCTAACTCACATTTCTGGAAACAAAGGGCTATATAACGGCTGTAAACACAGCCCCCAGCCTATTGGCCTATAGCCTTCTGTACCTGTACTAACAGCTGACCAGAAACATAGCAATTCAGGGAAACCTATGCGGGCCGACAAGGCCACCATGCTATCTAGCTATCTATAACTCAACATAACATACTGAAAAGCTACGTGACCGGCAAGGTCACCACTACTGATACACTATGGCCCCACACGGCCATCATGAAAGAAAGGAAAGGGTAAAGACAACTATACAACTGCACGGCCTCACACGACCGGCTCATCTGACCACAGGGAATATACACAGACTGCAAGCCTTTAAGAATAGCAATAGAACTGATCGGGACAGGGCCCCGACCTACCCGTACTATGTACAACCAAAGGAACTGAGCTATACCTCTGGAATTCAGCCTCCGGATGACTGGAGCTGAATACTCAACCGCTGACAGGGAGTCACGTAGAATCGCCTGCTCGTCTATGAGTACCTACAGGCAAGTAATGCAGCGCCCCACCGGGCGTCAGTACCACTGGTACTGAGTATGTAAAGCAATGACTGAAAAAGATATCTGAAATCAATAACATGACTGACGAAACTGAAATAGGAAGAACTAGATTATCTATCTGATGATGTAAGTCGTACCTGTTCTCAATCATACTGGAAGGAGTAGGTGTCATATCTGGAGACGTATCATTCTAATACTAATCTACTCATGTCTAATATAACATAGCATAACATACATAACATAACATGGCACACACAAACCTTACCCGGCCCCCATAAGCAGGGAGGTACATCCAGCACAGAATCTACACCCCTACCCCGGTCATCCCATCTCCTATAGTGGCTGTAAGCATCCTGTCGGTCCCTGGGTCTGCACTTGGGCTCGCTGAGCCCCTGACTATAACTGTACCTGAGTCTGAAGGACTCCAAAATCAACACCCCGGGCGTACCCGCTCGACGGGGGTGTATAAGGGCCGACCAAGGCACAATATGGGGAAACTGGCATCCCATCTTCGTCCCCTTGCGGGACAGCATATCACTCCGTAGAGTGACATATCCTCTTCCTCTGGCGGACGAGTCGATACAACTATTAACCCTGGGCGGTCAGGGATGCTAGGTAATCCAACCCCAATCAATACAACGGTCTCAACTAGTCATGCTGTCTGTGTACCTCACATGTTAAGGCTAACAGGGGTAAGGTATCGTATATATACCTACTGAGCTAATAATAGTAATCTGTAAGTGTCTGATACGTGCTGAGGCAGGTAAATATAAATATGAATATAGTCTCCTGTCAAACTATACTGGAGCAATGCTATACAAGAGGGTGTTTCTGCTGAAAGCTATGCTGTTTACTGAGTTTCTGTATTAACATGATTCCCTATTTCTAACATGCTTTCTAAACCTTATTTAGTTACCATTCTGTATCTGAAATGCTTTACGGATACTGTACTACTTCGCGATGTTTCAGCTAAACACAACAATATCTTAACATGGCATATTACATCACATACTGTATATACTGGGCAATCTTTAACACTTACGTCCGAATCTGTATCATACTGATAGGTCTCGTACACGTTACAACCCAAAGCTTCTTACATTGTACCAATATTCATAATAATGCAATACTCGACTTCTGAATATTCTACTGGTCTGTAAATTACCATACTGTCTCAATGTTACTCAACTTGCCGAGAAACTAACTTTACATACCTTATCTTTGACTATGCGTCCGTCGGACGAGGCTCGGCCGGTACTTCAACTATTTTCTCCCAACTGCATTCATAAATATGTCAATCAATACTAAATACAGCTGTATTGTAAAGAGCAACGTTACTTTCGATATAGTTTATAGCCTAAACTTAGGCTTATCGAAAGACGGTCGAAAACTCTCTATTTTTCAGCGGCCCAGAAGGGAGAAGTATTCACTTCTCAGCTAGGAACACATAGACATTAATTTAGAGCAATTCTACTTACCTTAGTTCGGTGGCTCGCCGATTCGTCGGCCGTATTTCACGAAACTAATCCGGTAGAAATGCTCTCTGATGCTAAATACTTGGGTATCTGGGATTAATTTGAGTTTGGGCAGCGTTTGCCAGCGTAATCGGACGAAAATATATAATTTTCCTTCGTTTTCCTCTGTTTACTGCGCTTTTCTGGAAATTTTCAAGTGGTAAATGATTTTAAACCGAAGTGGGGGCTTTATATACTTGGGCCTGAACTTGGGAAACGTGTCACGGAGCCATCGCGGAGGCCTCACCTCCGTGACACGCTGCCATCGCGGAGGGGCTCTGCCTCGGCTCCTCCCGTGATGGTTCGACGGGTTTCTCATCCGATCTTTTTCCCGGCCTTTCTCCAGCATGTATGGCCTTCTAATATGCTTAACCAACGTGCGAATAGGTCGTCTAGGTGCCGGGAATTCTACGGGGTATAACATTCTCCCCCCCTTAAGAACATTCGTCCTCGAATGTACACTGTTATCTAGAGGACTACTTACTTTTCTTTCTAGGGAAATTTCGGCAGAGTTTCCCCTGTAATATGGACTATCGCAAAAACCTGAAATGCAGAAAAGTCCAACACAGGCATTGCACACAATATTCTAAGATTCACTGGACAACTAAATATCACTTCTTCTTTATCATTTACAAACATACAATCACAAGGTACTATATAAGTAATGATACGGGCATACCTGTCGTCTGACTAGGCCTAAAATAGGTGAGGGTATCTGATTTTCATGTCTTCTTCAGCCTCCCACGTCATTTCCTCCCGATTTCTGTTACGCCACAATACTTTGACAGATGCAACATCTTTAGTTCTCAGCCTGCAAATCTGTCTGTCTAAAATGGCTACGGGAACCTCTTCATAGGCTAACTCTTTTGTGACCTGAACATCCTGAACTGGGACTATTGTAGAAGGGTCCCCTACGAACTTTCTTAACATAGAAACATGGAATACTGGGTGAACCGACGCTAACTCTGGAGGTAAGTTCAACTCATATGCCACTCGGCCTATTCTTCGCCGAATCTGATATGGCCCAATGAATCTTGGGCTAAGCTTGCCTTTCTTACCAAATCTCATTACCTCTTTCATCGGGGACACTTTCAGATATACCCAGTCATTTACCGAAAATTCTAGATTCCGGCGCCGCCTATCTGCATAAGACTTCTGGCGGCTCTGAGCGGTCAGTAAACGTCCTCGGATAAGCTTTATCTTTTCCTCGGACTGCCGAACAATGTCTGGGCCAACTAATGCTGATTCTCCTATTTCAAACCAGCCCACCGGCGATCTACATTTTCGCCCGTACAATGCCTCGAAAGGCGCCATCTGAATAGCTGAATGATAGCTGTTATTATAAGCAAATTCGATTAACGAAAGATGTTCATCCCAGCTACCCCCAAAATCTAACACACACGCGCGTAGCATATCTTCGAGCGTCTGAATTGTACGTTCAGCCTTCCCATCTGTCTGAGGATGAAATGCTGTACTCAAATTAATCTGCGTTCCCAAACCTTTCTGAAATGACTGCCAGAATCTAGCTGTAAACTGTGCTCCCCTGTCTGAAATGATAGATACCGGCACTCCATGCAATCTAACTACTTCTCGGATATATAATTCGGCATAATCCTCAGCTGAGAAGGTAGCCTTCACTGGCAGGAAATGAGCTAATTTTGTCAGCCTGTCAACTATTACCCAAATGGAATCATTTCTGTGTCTAGTACGGGGTAACCCTGTTACAAAGTCCATGTTTATCACTTCCCATTTCCACCTAGGTATCATTATCTCTTGAGTCAAACCACCCGGCTTCTGGTGCTCTGCTTTCACCTGCTGACAATTAGCACATCTAGATACAAATTCAGCTATCTCAATTTTCATACCTGGCCACCAGTAGATGTCTCTGATGTCGTGGTACATTTTCGTCGCCCCTGGGTGAAGGGAATAGCGAGCTTAGTGTACCTCATGCAGGATCTGGCCACGAAGTCCTGAGACATTCGGGACACAAAGGCGGCCCTTACAATGTAGCACATCATGCTCGGTTATCTGAAAATCTGGCTCCTTACCCTTCTGAACTCTATCTCTGAGCTGAACTAAATCGGAATCCTCATACTGTCGTTCTTTTACCTCTGTAACTAACGATGACACTGCAGAATTCTGAATTACTGCTCCATTATTTTCTGTTTCCATTACTCGAACGGCTAGATCAGCTAACTGATGAATTTCCTTGGCTAACTTCCGTTTCTCAGGCCGTAAATATGCCAAACTCCCCATTGACTTTCGGCTCAGGGCATCTGCTACAACATTAGATTTTCCGGGGTGGTATAGAATATTCACATCATAGTCTTTTAACAGTTCTAATCAGCGGCGCTGCCGCAGATTCAACTCCCTCTGAGTGAAAATGTACTGTAAGCTCTTATGATCTGTGTAAATATCAACATGGACGCCGTACAGGTAATGCCTCCACATCTTCAAGGCATGAATTACTGCGGCCAATTCTAGGTCATGGGTGGGGTAATTCTTTTCGTGCTTCTTCAGCTGTCTGGAAGCATATGCAATTACTCTATCATGCTGCATCAACACACAACCCAACCCGATACCTGACGCGTCACAATAAACTGAATACCCTTCTGTGCCTTTCGGCAGTGCTAATACTGGGGCGGAGGTTAATCTGTCTTTAAGTTCCTGGAAACTCTGCTCGCATGCCTCCGTCCACTGAAACTTTGCTGCTTTCTGTGTCAATTTAGTTAAAGGTGCTGCAATGGTCGAGAACCCTTCAACGAATCTCCTGTAATATCCTGCCAACCCTAGAAAGCTACGAACTTCCGTCGGGGTGGTAGGCCTAGGCCATGACTTAACTGCTTCTATCTTCTGCTTGTCTACCTGTATACCAGTGTCTGAGACAATATGCCCTAAAAAGGCCACTGAGTTAAGCCAGAATTCACACTTCGAAAATTTAGCGTACAACTGGCGGTCCCTGAGAATCTGGAGCACTGTTCGCAAATGAGTTCGGTGATCTGTTTCAGAACGGGAATACACCAGAATATCGTCAATGAATACTATCACGAACAAATCCAAGAAAGGTCTGAAAATACTGTTCATCAAGTCCATAAAGACTGCTGGGGCATTCGTTAATCCAAAGGACATAACCAGAAATTCAAAATGCCCATATCGAGTCCTGAATGCTGTCTTAGGAATATCCCTCTCACGTACTCGGACCTGGTGATATCCGGACCGCAAGTCAATCTTAGAAAAGTATCTGGCTCCCTGTAGCTGATCAAATAAGTCATCAATTCTGGGAAGCGGATACTTGTTCTTTACTGTAACTTTGTTTAGCTGCCGATAATCTATGCACATGCGGAGCGAGCCATCTTTCTTTCTCACAAACAAGACTGGCGCACACCACGGGGAAGTACTCGGTCTGATAAAACCTTTATCTAACAAGTCTTTCAACTGCTCCTTTAATTCTCTGAGTTCTGCAGGAGCCATACGATAAGGAGGTATTGATATTGGCTGAGTGCCTGGTAGCAAGTCGATAGCAAAGTCTATTTCCCTTTCTGGGGGAATACCAGATAACTCATCAGGAAATACATCTGGGAATTCATTTACCACTGGGAGAGACTGGAGTGTCGGAGATTCTGCTTGGACATCCTGAACTCTGACAAGATGGTAAATACACCCCTTAGATATCAACTTTCTCGCCTGAAGGTAGGAAATAAACCTACCTTTTGGTGTCGCGGTGCTGCCCTTCCATTCCCGTACTGCCTCCCCCGGGAAGTGGAATCGGACCGTTTTGGTCCAACATTCAACATTAGCAAAACATGGTATCAACCAGTCCATACCCATTATGGCATCAAAATCTACCATTTCTAACTCGACCAGATCTACTGTGGTCTGACGATCAGCAACCTCTACTGTACACCCGCGGTAAATTCGGCTAGCTGTGATAGAGTCACCAACGGGTGTGGATACTAAAAAGGGCTGCTGCAATGATTCTGGTACAATACTAAACTTCTGTGCCACAAATGGAGTAATATAGGACAAGGTAGACCCTGGATCAATTAACACATAAGCAGGGTGTGAGCAGATAGTTAGCATACCTGTCACAACATCAGGCGACGCTTCTGAATCTTGCCTCCCTGGTAAGGCATACGTGCGGCTTGGACCCACACCTGTACTGGAGGCCCCTGATCTGCCCCGACCCCTGCCTACTGAAACTGAGGGCCTGCGCCTAGTTGGGGATGCTGTAACTCGTGATCCTGCTGACGCCCTATCCTGTCTATCCCGGTCCTCTCGACCTCTGGCTGGGCAATCTCTCATCAAATGGCCTTCTTGACCACAAATATAGCATGCGGTGGAACCATACCTGCATGCCCCAGAATGGCGTCGACTGCATATAGGGCAAAGTGGTAGGGTATACCTACACTGCTCCGCCCTCCTCTGTAATGGTGAGTCTGCCGTCTACAAGCCTCTGCCAGCCTCTGACTGCCCCCTGCGACTGAATCTACCTCCCTGTGACTGTGGCGGAGGTGGGGGCCTGGGCGGCCTGTCTGACAATTGTGGCCTGGGTCCTCCCCGGGCCTCTCTCTGTAATTCAACTGGCCTATCCCGGCGACGCTGTTCCTGATTAACCCTTCTGATTTCCCGATGTCGCTATCTGATGCCCTCAATATTCTGGGAAAATGCCTGGATTCGGGAAATATCCATGTCCTCTTGCAGTGTGGCAATAATACAAGTCTCAACATATTCTGGGTTCAACCCCATAATAAAACGGTGCACTCTGGATGCCATGGTATCCACGAAGGCCGGTGCATATCGAGCCAAAGATTCAAACCGCAAGGAATATTCCCGAACACTCACGGCCCCCTGCTCTAGATGTAGGAACTGATCTACCCGGGCCTGTCGGATCTCCCGTGGCAAATAGTGATCTAGAAAGGCTCCTAAAAAGCTAGACCAGGTGGGAGGGGAAACATCTCTCCCTCGGGACCTCTCCCAGCTTTCATACCATAACACCGCAATATCTCGTAACCGGAATGCGGCCAATTCAACTGACTCAGTAGGCGTAGCATGAATAACCCTGAAGATTCTCTGCATCTGATCCAGAAAATCCTGGGGGTCCTCTGTTCGGTCCGTGCGTATGAACTGTGGGGGATTTAGGGCTAAGAACTCTCGGACACTCGAACTGCCGGGCCTTTCTAATGATTCTGCAACTGTGGATGGCATTTGCTGACGCTGAGCAGCCATCATCTATGCTAACATAACTACAGCACTCCTAACCTCCTGGTCGGAAGGTGTCGGTATAGGGACTACTGAAGGTACTGTCGCCCCAAATGGCTCCTGACGTGGTGGAGACTGCTGAGGAGGCTGGGATGAAGCCTCTATAGGGCCCTCTGATCGGGCTGTCTCCAAATGAGGGGGAGGCATCCTGCTGGTGCCCTCCCCTGCTGCAATGCCTAAACTCTGACTTGTGGTAGGATGTTGCTGGTCTGACATTACCTGTAACCAAAGAATATGGTAAAATCTTAGGGACTCAACCCTATACTATACCACTCTATAGCACGATTGAATCAGAATAAAAGACAACCATCCTATCATGCCTTGCAGCCTCCTACCCATAGTATGTGGTGCACAACACATCCATGGACAGGACTCTACTTAGCACGGCTTGCAGACTCCCTGGGATACGACCTGCTCTGATACCAAGTTTGTCACACCCCACCTTGGGGGGTATGGTTGGCACCTGGTGCCCTACTAGGACCTGACCTGCTGGACTGTTAAGCTTGGGCACATCAGGTGCCTGGCTGGCTCTAACTCACATTTCTGGAAACAAAGGGCTATATAACGGCTGTAAACACAGCCCCCGGCCTATTGGCCTACAACCTTCTATACCTGTACTAACAGCTGACCAGAAACATAGCAATTCAGGAAAACCTATGCGGGCCGACAAGGCCACCATGCTATCTAGTTATCTATAACTCAACATAACATACTGAAAAGCTACGTGACCAGCAAGGTCACCACTACTGATACACTATGGCCCCACACGGCCATCATGAAAGAAAGGAAAGGGTAAAGACAACTATACAACTGCACGGCCTCACACGACCGGCTCATCTGACCACAGGGAATATACACAGACTGCAAGCCTCTAAGAATAACAATAGAACTGATCGGGATAGGGCCCCGACCTACCCGTACTATGTACAACCAAAGGAACTGAGCTACACCTCTGGAATTCAGCCTCTGGATGACTGGAGCTGAATACTCAACCGCTGACAGGGAGTCACGTAGAATCGCCTGCTCGTCTATGAGTACCTGCAGGCAAGTAATGCAGCGCCCCACCGGGCGTCAGTACCGCTGGTTCTGAGTATGTAAAGCAATGACTGAAAAAGATATCTGAAATCAATAACATGACTGACGAAACTGAAATAGGAAGAACTAGATTATCTGTCTGATGATGTAAGTCGTACCTGTTCTCAATCATACTGGAAGGAGTAGGTGTCATATCTGGAGACGTATCATTCTACTACTAATCCACTCATGTATAATGTAACATAGCATAACATACATAACATAACATGGCACACACAAACCTTACCCGGCCCCCATAAGCTGGGAGGTACATCCAGCACAGAATCTACACCCCTACCCCGGTCATCCCATCTCCTATAGTGGCTGTAAGCATCCTGCCGGTCCCTGGGTCTGCACTTGGGCTCGCTGAGCCCCTGACTATAACTGTACCTGAGTCCGAAGGACTCCAAAATCAACACCCCGGGCGTACCCGCTCGATGGGGGTGTATAAGGGCCGACCAAGGCACAATATGGGGAAACTGGCATCCCATCTTCGTCCCCTTGTGGGACGGCATATCACTCTGTAGAGTGACGTTTCCTCGTCCTCTGGCGGACGAGTTGATACAGCTATTAACCCTGGGCGGTCAGGGATGCTAGGTAATCCAACCTCAATCAATACAACGGTCTCAACTAGTCATGCTGTCTGTGTACCTCACATGCTAAGGCTAACAGGGGTAAGGTATCGTATATATACCTGCTGAGCTAATAATAGTAATCTGTAAGTGTCTGATACGTGCTGAGGCAGGTAAATATAAATATGAATATAGTCTCCTGTCAAACTATACTAGAGCAATGTTATACAAGAGGGTGTTTCTGCTGAAAGCTATGCTGTTTACTGAGTTTCTGTATTAACATGATTCCCTATTTCTAACATGCTTTCTAAACCTTATTTAGTTACCATTCTGTATCTGAAATGCTTTACGGATACTGTACTACTTCGCGAGGTTTCAGCTAAACACAACAATATCTTAACATGGCATATTACATCACATACTGTATATACTGGGCAATCTTTAACACTTACGTCTGAATCTGTATCATACTGATAGGTCTCGTACACGTTACAACCCAAAGCTTCTTACATTGTACCAATATTCATAATAATGCAATACTCGACTTCTGAACATTCTACTGGTCTGTAAATTACCATACTGTCTCAATGTTACTCAACTTGCCGAGGAAACTAACTTTACATACCTTATCTTTGACTATGCGTCCGTCGGACGAGGCTCGGCCGGTACTTCAACTATTTTCTCCCAACTGCATTCATAAATACGTCAATCAATACTAAATACAGCTGTATTGTAAAGAGCAACGTTACTTTCGATATAGTTTATAGCCTAAACTTAGGCTTATCGAAAGACGGTCGAAAACTCGCTATTTTTCAGCGGCCCAGAAGGGAGAAGTATTCACTTCTCAGCTAGGAACACATAGACATTAATTTAGAGCAATTCTACTTACCTTAGTTCGGTGGCTCGCCGATTCGTCGGACGTATTTCACGAAACTAATCCCGTAGAAATGCTCTCTGATGCTAAATACTTGGGTATCTGGGATTAATTTGAGTTTGGGCAGCGTTTGCCAGCGTAATCGGACGAAAATATATAATTTTCCTTTGTTTTCCTCTGTTTACTGCGCTTTTCTGGAAATTTTCAAGTGGTAAATGATTTTAAACCGAAGTGGGGGCTTTATATACTTGGGCCTGAACTTGGGCAACGTGTCACGGAGCCATCGCGGAGGCCTCACCTCCGTGACACGCTGCCATCGCGGAGGGGCTCTGCCTCGGCTCCTCCCGCGATGGTTCGACGGGTTTCTCGTCCGATCTTTTTCCCGGCCTTTCTCCAGCACGTATGGCCTTCTAATATGCTTAACCAACGTGCGAATAGGTCGTCTAGGTGCCGGGAATTCTACGGGGTATAATAATACCTTGCCAGGGTATAAAGGCATGAACTAGGTGATCACAAAAGTCTGGGGCCAATCAGGACAAGTAATATTGTAACCTACGCTGGCAACGTAGTTTTGGGAACCTGGGTGTGCTGGAACCCCAGCCCGCTCGGTCTAAGTCCTTCTCCCACTAGAAACCTATACTGAACTGCTAGGCTGATAACTCGAAACTGGGGTCCAAGACTAGTTAGGGACATATAACCAAAAGTACCCTGAGAGTCTTATCGGACTTGATTCTGAAATTGGGCTCCAGACTGGTCAGAGCTGCTTATTTGGAAGTGTCGTAAGCTTCTAAGAACAAACTGTAAACGAAACTGGGGTCCTGGGGCTGGTCAGAGCTATAAATCTGAATTGTCATGACCGCCTAATAGACCAAATAACTACAATCTGAGTCTGGTTCTGATAACTGAGAGGCACCACTGACACCTCAGGGAAAGACTATAGTCAAACTGATCAGTTGATAATTTTCTGAATGATTTCGAAGAGATTCTACATTCTAACTGGTCTGAACTACTAATAGGTAATAGAGAACTCAACTCATTCCAACAACACAGAAATTTCATAATACGACGAAATTTCAAGAATTTAAAGGGGTTTCATCCAGTAAGGGTAAAATCATTCTCGTCAAGGAAAGAAATTCTCTCTCTCTCTCTCTCTGTCTCTCTCTCTCTCTCTCTCTCTCTCTCTCACACACACACACACACACACACACATACACACACACACACACACACACACACATACACACACACACACACACACACACATATATATATATATATATATATATATATATATATATATAATAAAAATTTCTAGAATATTCAGCCCAAAAATATACTTTGCAAAATAGATGGAATTTAATACGCAATAATCTTCACTCGAGAATTTAAGGCTATAAATCATCTTGGCAATAAAAACAACTATTTACTTATGAATTGATGAAAATCATATGAGTAATGAACATGGATAATAACCCAATTGAAATTAACGAGAATCATCATGAAAATCTCTACATACTCGAAAATCTCAAGGCTAAACTAATAGGGACATTATGGGAAGATTTTAGGGGACACAAGGGAAGGATAATTCCCTTATTGAATTTCCACATACTTGACTAAAATCCTTCCGGAGAAGAAGCTTGAACTGCTGCAAGAGATGAGAAGCCCTAGTCTTGTATGAAGGGTTCTTGAGAGGAGAACTTTCGATGTTTCTGAGAACTGAGAGCGGGGAATGAGGAGTGAACCCTTTTTTCCCACTAAAACGTTTGAAATTATTACTAAAACGATGTAGTTTAAAGCTTGGAAGAGTAGAAAATTACTAAATAGCCTTAGAAATTCGCTGAGAAAAACTGTCAGGTGCCCCTAACAGGTCGTGGTGGTTGACCACGACTCTTGGTCACTCCCGTCAAGTACACTGGATAAAAAATCAATAAGGCTAGTAACGGGGGACATAACGAGTCATTACTGGGGGACCACGATGTGTTGCCCCCACCCGTCAGGTACATTGGTCACAAGCTATAATCCTAACTCAGGCCTCGTTAAGTACACTGCCTCCCTTTTCCAAAATCTCAAACCTCCTTCTCACGGCTCATCTAACACATTGTGGGGTCACTTAACGAGTCGTTAGGTGGGTCGTCCTGTTGCTTTTCTGTAGTTTTTTCTAAATTTCATGATTTAAGTCCCGAAATTAGATTTTGAGTTTCCGGGGCATTACAGAAGGGAACCATCTTTCTTTCAGACAAAGAGCACTGGTGCACCCCATGGGGATTTGCTAGGTCTGATAAAACCCTTGTCTAAGAGGTCTTTCAACTACTCCTTCAACTCCTTTAGCTCAACTGGAGCCATTCTGTAAGGAGGAATAGATATGGGTTGCGTATCGGGAAGGACGTCAATACCAAAATCAATCTCCCGCTTGGGAGAAATTCCTGGTAAATCATCTGGGAACACTTCTGGGTATTCACACACTACTGAAACTGACTGGATAGTCGGGTTTTTGGATGTAGCATCCTTAACCCTAACTAGATGGTACACGCAACCCTTAGAAATTAAAATGAAACAACCTACAGGCATAATTGAACTACCCTTACACTCTAGGACTAGCTCCCTCGTAAATCGGAACTCTACCGCCTGGGTTGTACAATTTAATGAGGCACAACATACATGTAGCCAATCTATGCTGAAGATAACACCAAAATCTGTCATGGCAAGTTCTACCAAATTTGCTGAGGTGACTTTCTGAAGGACTGTGATAGAGCAATTTCTATATACCTGTCGAGCTATAATTGATTCACCAATTGGAGAAGAGACTGAGAAGGGTTCTGATAGGATTTTGGGACTGGCTCTGAAACTACTAGCAACATAGGGCATCACAAAAGATAAAGTAGCCCCTAGGTATAGGTAAATTCTCATAACATCAAGGTAGAATTCTCGTAACATACTGGTAACTACATTTGCTAAAGTCTCCTGCTCTTGTCGAGATGCAAGGGCATAAAACCTATTCTGGCGCTGGCCACCACCTTCACTGGTGGATGCACCCTGATGAGCTGGTTGTGTTGGTACTGGTGCTGAGCTGGTAGCCTTAGTACGACCTCTACCATCACCTCGTCTAGCCAATAGACACTCCCGACGCTTGTGCCTGGGTCTACCACACCCAAAACAGATATCTGACCCAATCATCCACTCCCCTATATGATTCTTGCCACACTTCCTGCAGGTCAGGAAAGTACCCTCTGTCTGCATGCTACTCTAGCCCCTCGAACTTGAGGCTCTGCTCTTCTGATCACCTCGTGGTCTGGATGGTGCACTGGTCGATGATGGTGCTGGAGCTAATGACCTATGATGAGATTGCTGGCAATGCTCACCTCCCAATCTCTATTGAGAGAACCCATAACTATTTGTCCTGGCCCTCTTGGCCTCCCTCTCTCTCAGATGCACTGCCTTTATCTACTGGGCATACAAGACCAATCGGGGAAAATAAATGTCCTAATGAAGCACGATAGTGCTACAATCCTTAAGCAGGTAGTCTGCTACTCCATGTACAAACCTACTCACCCCAGCTCTCTGATCAACCAGTAGCTCTGGTGCATACTTGGACAAATGAGTGAACTCCAAAGCATACTCATGGACTATCATGTTACCCTACTTCAGGTTCACAAACACCACTGCTTTAATCTCCCTCATCTCACAAGGGAAGAACTGATCCAGAAATGCGATATGAAACTCATCCCAACCAATGGGACCTGCTCCAACTGTCCTGCTATCCTTCCATTGCCTGAACCAGATGTGCGCAACCCCTTTCAACTGATACAAGGCTAGGTCTGCGCACTTCCCCTTGGTCACTCCCATGATCTGAGTGATCTTCAGCACTTCATCAATAAACTCATGTGGATCCTCGTCCACCTTCAATCCAAGAAACTCCGGAGGGTTCATTCTCAGAAAATCTTTGACTTTCACTGCCGTCGCATTCCCATTTCGAGGGACATGTGCTACCGCCTGTTGGTTGACTTAGGCGGTCAAAGCCTGAGCTAGAATCTGAATGGCAACCCTAATCTCTATGTGAACCAGCTGCTCGAGTACAAGATCTTCATGGGGTGGTGGGGCCTAATGGTGCCCATCCCCATTGCCATTCTCATGGCTCTTTCCATTTTTATTTCTTCTTCTGTTGATGCGGCGAGGAGGCATGAGTCTGCAAACACGTATAACACGAGTTAGAAAAATAGAGAGACATTTCATCACATGACTTAGATCATGAAAGAAGGGAACATTTCCTAAACATCTCGTAGCCTCTTCGTCATAAGTGTGGCACGCTTCACACCCATAAAAAAGACTCAACGCGACTTTCAGACACTCTAGGACACTTCAAAATCTAATGCTCTAATAACAAGTTTGTCATGATCCAAACATGGGCCCCGATCGGGACACAAGACAAAGAACCCCGAAAGGATCCAAGTCGACCCATGGCATGAACATGACATCTAAAATAAACATAATTAAGTGGAAGTCTAACATGTAATAAAATGGTCATCTGGAAATATCATAACATCTGAATACATAACACACGACTAAAACTGCATACATGCTATGTCTGAAAAGCCTCTACTACTGACGAGTTGATGGGATAAGACCCCAACTAACTCACTATAGTCTGAAACTGAAAATACTCAATACAACTGACAAAAGGGCCCTCGGAAGATAAGGATTCACCAACTGAGACTGAGAGATGCTAATATTGAGAGTCTGGCTACAGGCAGGCTGAACCTGAATATCCAAGCCTGTATCATGAAACGATACAGCATAGAGTATGTGGTCAGTACATGGAATGTATCGAGTATATAAGGTAAGTAAAACCGCTAAGTAAGTAAAATAGTGATCATGCATAACATAAAACATTTAATCAAAAGAGTTTGAGTGTAGGGCTTGCATGCTATTTTTTGAAAACATGATGCTTGCATAACTGAGTATCATAACTGAATCAAATGATCCAAAGCTGAAAATTGATAGACATAAGCAAAACTGAACATTGGGTCAAACCTGCTGAAAACATAATATCATGACTGATGAAGATACATAACTGAAATCATAGGGAACAATGGGAGACTAGTCATATAACTGACATTACCATGATAGAGCTTACGTGGTACCGACTTTCATACTCAAGTGGGAAGAGCCGTATAAAGCCTTGTCAGGGCTAAGAACGTTTCCTTGATATCGATATTAAGATGAAGGCCCCTTGCGGCAGGGAAAGCTCACAAGGGAGGTCCCAAATAATCTGAACATACCTATATTGGCACGTAGTTCTGAGGTATAGGGTTGACTAAACCTTAGCCTACTCGGTGCTAGACACTACTCTAAAAAACATACATATGCTCTCCATCATTTTTCAACGAAGCTGAACCACCGCCTAATGGAGAAGTTGACTCATAACATACATGCATAAATCTGAAATCAGAACATGAGGAGCCTTGGGCTCAAACCATACCACAAGTTGAAAATAGTGGGAGTCTAGACTCCAAAAATCCATGTGGTAAGCTAATACATGAAGTTTAGATAAATCATAAAACATACTTGATCATATGGGCTTGCCCAATACTTAAACATGCTTGACATAGTCTTAATTCATTCGAAAATATAGATATAGACATGGGGACTTTGAAATCACACTTTCTTCATATACATCTCATCATGCTTGAACACATACATAATAATCTCATCTATTCATGAGCTTTCATGGTTGGGCATCATAATTTGTAAAACTTTAATACATAATTTTTAATTGAAAACATTGTAAAATATGCCCATTAATCATAATTCAACATCACAAACATGCATAGATTATACCCATGATTAATAATTATAGAATTCACATATTGGGTTAAAATTCCATAGATTCAACTAGAATTTCATGACTTGAAGAGGAATTGGGCATGGGTATGGAAGATTACACCCATTCGTAACCCCACCACATACCTGTAGAAATCTAATTTCACAACCCTCTTGATTGCTCAAAGGAATCTTGGGAAAGAACTTGAGGAAATCTAGGCTTGATCACCCTTAGGAGCTTCTAGACTTGCATTCATGGAAGTGAATAGGATTAGAATGAACTTACCCCTCTTAAAACACACTATTCTAAGCTATGAACGACATACTATAGGCCTTAGAAACTTAGGAATTATGGAAAAATCCTTAATAAATTCGCAGGAAAATACTCATTGCCAGTCCCAACGAGGAACTGGACGACTCGTGCCCTAGACCACGACTCATGGTCTCAAGTCATTGCCTACACTGGAATCCTTCCTTCTGAGGGTCACCACGAGGGACATCACGACTCCTAGTGTACCCAATGACTCGTGGTGACCTAGTCGTCATCGACACTGCCTAAACTAATTCCACCTTCAATCACTCTTGACAGCGACTCACACAACAAATCGTGGTGCTGACCATGACTCGTGGTCACCTCAAAACTCAAAATTTCAACCCAGTCCAGAATCCTTCCCACGAGTCACTTAACGACTCGTGGTGCATGTCATGACCCGATCATAGGCCCAGATCGAGATGCGGGACAAGGAACCCCGAGGGAATCCAAGTCAAATCGTGGCATAAACATACATCTAAATCAATCAAATAAAGTAGAAGAAACAACATGATAAACTTAGTGGAAGAAAATAAATATAACATCAGAATACACACAATTTGAAGCTGAATACATCCTTTTTGTCTGAAAAGCCTCTAAGTCTGATGAGTTGATGGGACAAGACCCCAACTAACTCGCTAAGCTAAAACTGAAAATACATGAACAAGTCTGATAAAGCATGGTCCTCGGGAGATGAGGACTCACCAACAAGCGCAGGATGCTAACTCTGAAAGGATGGCTAGTGTCGAGGCTAAATTTGAGTACCAGAGCCTATATCATGAAATGATACAGCATAGTATATGTGGCCAGTACGTGGAATGTACTGAGTATGCAAGGTAAGTAAACCAGACATTTAAAATACACAAAAGTTCATAAGAGTAGGACAATATGCTCATACCATAAATATTATAATATAACATAAGGCTCAAGGTTTTCAAAGCATTCGTAATTTGACCATATGCATAATCATAAGATAAAACTTTATTAAACATGACTTGAGCTGAAACCGTATAAACGTAACCATGCATGAATCATGGGAACAATGGGAGATTCTTATAACCGACATACCCCATATGAGCAACATGGAGCTCGACATGTGAATTCCTAGTCGGAAGGGTGTTCGTACCTTGCCAAGGATAGAACCATGAAGGGCGTGATATCATACATGAAAGGCCTGTTTGGGAAAAAGGGGACAGTCTCAAGGGAGGTCCCATCATATCCTATTGTGGCACGTAGTTCTGAGATTCGGGGCAAAACCTGGGCCCCGAACCACTCGGTGTTAAATACTACTCCCAAAACATATATAGTGCTTATAGTTTAATATTCATAAGATTCATGGGCTAGTTAAATCATGATACTCATACGCATGCTTGTAAAAATGTGAACTAGCCATGAAGGTAAGACTTGTGAGTCAGCCAAAATCATAAATCGTAAATCATGAGGTTCATGCATACTTGTAAATCATGTATATGCTTATCAAATCATAGAATCCTGATGGGCATTTGAGTAAATCCATATCATAAATTATAAATCATTATGGGTTAAAGAACATCAAAAACAAAGGTGAAAATCATAACTCGATTCATCATAAAACATGCATAATTAGGCATAATTTAATAGAAATTAAATCAATAAATTTATAATTGAATTAGTTGTAAAATCTATCCATCATTCGTAAAATATGATGTAAAACATGAGAATTAATAACCCATAGATAGATCATTAAGATTTCATAAGATTTAGGATAAAACCCCATAAGATTTTCAATTAAAAATTCATGAATTAAGAGAGATTGGGCATGGATGTGAATGGAAACACCCACTCATGACCCTACGTACCTGATTATAGTTGATTCTTACACTTCTCTGATTGCCCAAGAGGAATTGAAAAGAACTTGAAGGAGGATAAGCTTGATTAACTCTCTAACTCTCTAACTTTGCATGCATGAGGAAGAATTGCCTAAAATGAACTTAACCCTCTTAAAACCCATCATTCATAACTTAAAACAACATAGTTTAGGCCTTAGGATCATAGGAATTATGGAAAAACCCATACTATATTCGCAGGAAATAACTGACTGCTAGTCCCCATGAGGGACTGGACGACACGTCACTTCAGGCCACGACTCGTGGCATCATCCGTCAAGTACACTGTTTGAGGGTTCGTCTGAGGCTTCTCACGGGGAACTTCACGATTCGTTACTGGTGACTACGAGTTGTGGTTACCACTCGTCACATGCACTCCCTTAATTTTAAATAAATTCCATCCGGCTGACCACGAGCCATCCCACTAATCATGGTTACTGACCATAACTCGTGGGGACCTTTCGTTGGGTACACTGCCATTTCTCTCCACTTCTCAAAACCACTGTCCACATCTAACTCAACGAGTCGTGGGGCCTGACTATGACTCGTGGTCATGTCCGTGGGGACCTTAACTCCCAAAATCCAATTAACACTCTGATCCTCACCACTAGTCACATCATGACTCGTGGTCTGCTCCCACGGGTCATAGAACGACTCATTCTGTGACCTAATGCCAGATTTCAAATTTTCTCCATTTCAACTCCCCGGTCTGATCTTTGGGCTTTCTGGTATATATCTCCCCTTTGGGAACATTCACACTCAAATGTTGGAAGACACACAGGAAAACAGAGAAATGCAATCATCATAATAAAATACTGATCATTTAAGCTAAAAACTAACGGAATCACTATCTCTCATTCAAACTACATAGTTGATTGAATTCACGAATCATACATACATACATCTACATAACTGAAACTTGGGCATATGAACTGAACTTGAAAACTAAATAGAGTTTTAGGCAAAAGTTAATACCTCAAGCTGGAACTGAGCTGGTAGAGAATAAATGTGGGTATCTAGCCATCATGTCTGCTTCGGCTTCCCATGTAGCTCCTTCAACGTGCTGATTCCTCCATAAAACTTTGACTGAAGCTACTTCCTTATTCCTTAGTCTTCAAACTTGATGATCCAGTATTTCCATCAGAACCTCTTCATAACTAAGACTGTCATTCATACCAACACTGTCCACCGGAACAACTAGAGCGGGATCACCCAAGCATTTCTTTAAGAGCGATACATGGAAGACAGGATGCACATAAGCTAATTCTGAGGGCAACTCCAATTCATATGCCACCTTGCCAACCCGTTTCACTATCCGATAGGGGCCAACATAATGAGGGCTGAGTTTTCCTTTCCTTCCAAACCGCATCACTCCTTTCATGGGAGACACCTTCAAAAATACCCAATCATCCACTTCAAACTCCAATTCTCTCTTTCTCAAATTGGCATAGGACTTTTGACGACTTTGAGCAGTTCTCAACTTGTCCCATATAAGCTGAACCTTCTTCATAGCCTCATGGATTGAATCTGGTTCTATCATCGCAGCTTCACCAACTTTAAACCAGCCAATAGGCGATCTACATTTCCGCCCATAGAGAGCCTCAAATGGAGCCATTTCAATACTGGAATAGTAGCTGTTATTGTATGAAAACTCGATAAGAGGAAAATAATCATCCTAACTACCTTTGAAGTCAATCACGCATGCTCTCAACATGTCCTCGAGAGTCTGAATTGTCTGCTCCGCTTGACCATCCGTTTGCGGGTGAAATGCTGTGCTGAGCTTAACCTGAGTACCTAGTCCCTTTTGAAATGACCTCCAAAACTGAGAGGTGAATTGGGTACCTCTTTCAAATATAATGGACAAGGGCACTCTATGCAACCGAACTAGATCTCGGATGTATAGCTTGGCATAATCCTCTGCTGACCCGTGGTTTTGACCGGTAGAAAATGAGCAGCTTTAGTCAACCGGTCTACAACAACCCAGATGGAGTCATATTGTCAGTGAGTGCGAGGGAAACCTGTTATGAAGTCTATAGGAATTCTAATATCTTGGAGCATACCTTCGGGTCTTTGGTTCTCAAGCTTCACTTGCTGATAGTTCGGGCACTTAGCCTCAAATTCTGTGATGTCTCTCTTCAGGCCATTCCACTAATAGACTTCTCGCAGGTCACGGTACATCTTGGTGGCGCCTGGGTGGATTGAATACCTGGATCCATGAGCCTTGTGCAACATCCAGTTCCTCAAACCATCAACATCCGGGACACATAAGGGACCCTGGTGTTCGGTCGTTTGTTATATGGGTATATAACTACACGCAAGTGCACGTGGTCGAACAAGTAGTAAAGTGGCTTAAGTAAGCCAAGTATCGGTCCCACAGGGATTGGGATGAAGTGCAACCTGCTCAAGTGTACTATATTTCAATTCTAAAAATGCAGACAATAGTGTAACCAAGAGTTTGATATTTTGATTTATAATAGTTATGCTAAGTCTACAACAATTATCTAATGTGAGTCTGAACTATGAATGTGAGCATGCTGAGGTTAAACGAACATGTAATGAAATTAATTGTCGATATAATTTGGTTAGCCTTTTCCTCCGGTTGCTAGTCAAGAATTATTGCCAAGGGATTAAAACTCTCGTATTTAACCCCACTTAAGAATCATGAACCATCCACCTACATTTCTGTGATTAAATGCAATTCATGTTCTAGCCATACAAAACCGATTCCTAAACTGACTAATACGACTTTCAGGTATATTTCTATCCTGAAGGTAAATCAATTCTCAATTTTCCCAAACTAAGAAAGGATCATATCCTATTAATTCACAACTTTCCAATTTCTTTCTCTCTCGAGTGAAACCGGACTTTTTAGATATACATTAACATAGGCCACACATTAATGCAGTAAGAACAAGAATCAATAGAACAACCATGGAAGAAAAGATGAAAAACCAAAGAATCAATAATCACATTTCATTACAATTGTTCTTAACCTCAGCAAGAAGATGAATTAGCCACTCATTTGTGGATTAAACATCGTTAAATAAGTGTTAAACATACAAACAATTGAATACAAGAAGAAAGAAAGAGAGAAAAACCCTGATAATTTTGTCCGCTCAACTGCCTGTAACCCACGTTCTTGCTCCACCAAGTCAGAATATTGAAAAATGAACCTAAGTGTTCTATTTATACTAGTGGGAATTTTTCCCGGAATAACAAGCAACGTGTCACGGAGTGCATCGCGGAGCACTGCCTCGGTGACACGCCACTGACGCGGACCCTCACTGGAAACTGGGGGTCCCGAGAATAAGGCCCAACGTGGCACGGCGTGCAACGTGGAGCCAGGCCACCGTGCCACGAACCCATCGTGAACCCTCACTTGAAATAGGCTGAAAATTCCCTCTCCAGGCAGAAGGCCTCCGCGATGGCTGCGTGACACGGCTCCATCGCGGAGCCCCTTTTATTTTGTGCTTTCCAATGCCTTGTCCCTTGCTCACATCCGAGTCCAACCCCGATATCTTCCAACATGCATTTTAGCTTCCCAAAATTACATTTATCCTGCAAAACAAAGCTAATCATGTTGGTTAGTATAAATTCACATTTTATTACCAATTACATGAGAATGTATAAACATTCATAGATAAACAAGGCTAAAATGACACCTCTGAGTATCACTTGGGCGTATAAATTTGCCCAAGATCACTTACCCCACACTTAAATCCTTGTTCGTCCTCGAACAACAATCTTGCTCCTCATGCAATTTACACCCTAACCTCGCTACTTTGGTTCGACAATTTAGGTTACGGTCATACCGATTATTCAATACAGCAAATCATCAAGAAAACATGCATGGTCCTATCAATGCAATGACCTTCAATACATCAAGACCTCCTAGACTTAAGAATCGACTCTCGATATTGGCAAACTCATGCAAATCAGCTGATCAAGACATCCGACATGAAAATTAATCTTTCATCAAGCATGTGCCCTCACAACACAGGAGAATTTTCCCCTTTTTGATCATATGAACTCACAAAATTTCAAGCAGGGGCATATAAACACAATTTCGCTCTCTCTCCCAAAAGAATTCACATACATCATGTCATGACCCATAAGCTTGCCTTTAGTGTACTACTTCACTAATATAAAGAAGTGTGATGTAAGATTACATAGGAATTTAACGAGTTGTAATGGAAGCTACGAAACTAGTAAATATTGGGCTCGCCAATAATAGCCACTAGCATCCTTAAGCGCCTTTTCAACACATCCCATCAAACTCATGGACATTGTTTCTTTCTTCATCCTCCCATTCTTGAAGTTTTTCTTTAGTTTGGCCCATCTTATTAAGCACACTTGACACCACCACAAAGATTATTCATACACCTTCATTATAGTTTATTTATAACAAGTGCACCTTCAACCTTTTCTTTTCTTCCATCACTCTGCTTTTCTTTTCTTTTCACCATTCTCACTCTTTGACACTTTGGGAAAATTATTTTCTCTTCTTAAGCGCTTAAGAGTTTTGGATCGACTTTACGGTTAATGAAAAGAAGGGATTAAGCTCGGTTTACACTTTTTTTTGACAAAAGAAAAAAATAATAGGCTAAAGGCTCAACGGGCTGACTAGGGTATACGATCAAGGTGGGTACGATAATGAAAAATAGAAACTTTGGGTTAAAAACAAAGAAATGCCTACATCCTTTCCTACAATACACCTCCTTCATTTCGTTTTGTACCCACACCAGGCAAGTTCTAGACACTTCACAATAGCATGGAATAAAAAAACCTCACTTCACACTTATTGCACATGCTCAATTCAAGATGTATTCACAGACTCTTCAATCAGCTAATTACAGGAATTCAAACATTAAGCCTCAATCACACTGAATCGAACTCTATGGCCTAGGTATCTCAACATATTTACAAAGTTGCATGCTTTCATATGAATCACCTTTGCATTTCAAATATCACGTACGACACGCAACCACAATTCTGCAACCATAAAGTAACTACAGGTTTTGGGATGCAACCCACAAAAGAAAAAAAACTGAAAAATAATTAAAAAATCTACTCCTAATGACTACATTTCCCTTAAGACAGTCGTCATCCATCCATCATAGGGAACGGTCACTAACTAGGACTTCGGTTCAATGGGACCATTCTTGGTAAAAGAACCGAAAACAAACTCCGAGAAACCCAAGAAGTGAAAAAAAAATTAAAAATATCGATCATTTCGATAACAAAAATATGTACAAAATCAGCTAGCAACATTCAGCAACACACCACAGTTTCACATATATTTACAATATAGAACAACAACTTACAATCACAAATCACAGGGTCAGAAAATTTTCACAGACACAACAACAGATTAGGACATACATAACAGCACAACCAGAACCTAACTACTCCCACCCCACACTTATCTCGAACACTGTCCCCAGTGTTTACAAAAAATTAAAATAGCACAAAAATTGGGTGGTGGAACTCCCTGATCAATCAAAGTACTCCACTTCTTCATCAGGTGCTGCTGCTTCATCTCCCATGTCTGAATCACCCCCATCGTCATCATCGGACTCCACATCGGAGTCCTCCCGACGTATCTCCTCGTCTGTGGGGACATCATCATCCATGGACTCTACAAATGCTGGCCCCACTCGGCATAGAGCCCTGGAGTTTTCGCCAAAAGGGTAGTCCAGCTCGAGCTGCCATAGCTCCTCCTCTGTTGCCGGCCTCCCGCCTATCCTCAGCTGGAGCATCTGCATCCCATACATGCGAGCCATGTACTGATCATCACGAGCATGTCGCTCACCTAGTGTAAGCACTGGCCCGTGGGTGGTGTCGGGTGCCTTAGTTTTAGTGACATCTAAGGCTCGCCGCTCCATCTGCGGGATATAATCAAGGGCCTCTTCCTCAACATCTAGGCCCCTCAGGAATGTGGTGAGTAGCCCACCAAATCTGTATCTGTGCCCCTGATGCAATCGGGCTCTCTTCATGGCGGAGATAATCACCGCCCCCACGTTGATCTCCAGCCCTTTCATCAGGGCGTACACCAGGCATACACGATCCCGGGTTACATCTGTCATATGTACCCCCGGGATTAGGCAGGAACAGACGATCTTTAGCCATATTCTGGATTCCCTGTGCATCTGTGAATAGGGCAAAGTCTGATGGTAGCCCCTCTCCTTGTGTCTGCTCCATCTAGCTGTCGATCGGTTCCCACACAAGGTGCGTCTGATGTCCGCATACGGTGGAGTGATGTTCAGCTGTCGAAGCACGTGGGCATCTGTGTCCCGCGCCCCTATGATAGCATTGAGGTGGTGGGGCTCCAAGGTAACTATTTGCCCTCTGATTTTGATGGTGTGACTTCTGATAGTCGGGTTCCAGTTGGCATAGAATTCCCGAATCAGGTGCAAGTTGCATTCCTTGGGCTCTTCAAAGATGAAATTGAGCCCGGCTGCCTCGATCCGGTGTACAATCCTAGGGAACTCTTGTGCCAACGGTTCCCGTGCTATGTGTTCCTCGGGGAAGTACTTGCTCTCCTTGTGCTTGGCATACCACTTCATCCCCTCTTCCGTCACCCACCTGGTTCCGTATTGGCGGCGTTGGCCACGTGGAACCGCCGGTGCTGCTGGGACTGCTGTGCCCAGTCTTATTCGCTTTCTTCCGGCGCCAGATGTTGATGCGCCTTTACCTCTTTCTTGCCTGCTTGCCATTTTACCTCGAATTTTCCTTTCCGATTCCTTGTATATTTTCCTCCGTTCGACCTGAAATTCATTCTACTACAAGCAATTGGTTAGAATTATAGGTTTCACTCAAAATAAAAATAAAAATAAAAAATACAAACTAAAAATTTTGTTGTTAATCAAGAAAAAAGAAAAAGAAAAATCAATTCACAATTTACAAAGAAAAGTTTTCCACGGGTTGCCTCCCGTGCAGCGCCTGGTTTACCGTCGCGGCTCGACATCATTCAGCTCAGTTGTCCTCTAGGGTGATGGACATTTTTTCTCGAAAACTGTCCTCCCCCCCAGTAGTGCTTACACCGTTCCGGTGGTTTTCCCAATAACTCTCGTAAATCCTTAAATTGCTTATCATCGACTTGCTCAATCACATTGATCACTCAGAGTTCTTCGTACACAGTCGGGAGCTTGGGTGCCTTGTACACATCGTACACTTCCACCTTGTCGTGTGCTCGCATTGTTAGCTGCCCCGCAGCTACATCAATCAGCGCTTTCCCGGTCGCCAAGAAAGAACGTCCCAAAATAAATGGGACTTCCGCATCTGGTTCAAAATCCAGCACGACGAAATCTACCGGGAAGATCAGGGAGCCAACTTGCACCAGCACATCCTCCACAATACCATCAGGTCTGGCTAAGGACCGATCTGCCAATTGCAAGATCACTGTTGTGGGTCTAGGACTTCCTAGACCCAGCTTTTTGAATACCGATGACGGCATCAAATTAATGCTCGCTCCCAA
The DNA here is from genome assembly GCA_035772735.1 of Datura wrightii. Taxonomy (NCBI): domain Eukaryota; kingdom Viridiplantae; phylum Streptophyta; class Magnoliopsida; order Solanales; family Solanaceae; genus Datura; species Datura wrightii. Next base: position 46,992,694 of record JASDFA010000019.1, read on the forward strand.
ATCACACAATCCACGAGCTCGGATACTCTGCCCAATAGTAATCTGTATAGTAAAGCTCCTAGAGTCTTTGAGCTTTGTGGGCAGTCGATTTTGTATTCGGGAAGTGCACTCCTCCGTGAGAGCCACCGTAGCATACTCAGTCAATCGACTTTTGTTTTCCATGATGTCCTTTATATACTTGGCATACTTCGGCACTCCCTGCAAAACATCAGCAAGAGGTAAGTTAATATGTACCTGTTTTAGCACCTCTATGAATTTCTTGAAACACGCCTCCTCCTTGTGTTTCTTTAATCGTTGAGGGAATGGGGGTGGTGGTCTTTCTGATTCAGCTTCCTTTGTCTTCCCCCTCTCATCACTTTGCTCCCTCTCAACTTCTGCTGCTCCCGATTGTTGAGATGGTCTTTCTGGTTCCACCTCTTTCAGCTGCAAACCACTCCTTGTGGTTACCGCATTTACCTGCTTGGGGTTGGGATCTGTGTCGCTTGGAATTCCTCCTCTAGGTATGGTGTTTTGGGCTCCAGCAAATTGCCCAAATTGATATTCAAGTGCCTTGGTAGCTAACTAGTTGTTTTTCACCTCGGCTGCCAATTTCACATAGTCAGCCTGCAATTGAGCTTGATTAGCTAACATAGTCTTGAACATCTCCTCAATGCTGGGTGATGGTGGTGGAGGAGGTGCATTGTTGTTTCTGAATTGTGCTTGATAATTCTGCTGCCCTCCTTGGTTCCTTTGCACACCCTGACTTGAACTCTGCCTCTGATGGTTGTTGCCACCCCAGAAGAAATTCGAGTGATTCCTCCAATTGGAATTGTAGTTGTTGCCATACTGTTGGTGGTTGTTCCTTTGTATATTTCCCACAAAGTTCACTGAGTCAGGATTTGCTCCACAACACTCAGTTGAGTGCTCACTGCTTCCGCACACTTCACACCAAATCTGCTGCATTGCATTAACTGGGCCTTGAGGCTGGTTCATTGTCATGTTGCTGAAGTGGGTGTTGAGTTGATTCTGTAAAGCAGCTATCTGTGCAGCAATAGCTGTAAACCCATCCACTTCTAGAACTCCTGTTGCTTTCCTTGTCCCTCCTCTTGACGAATCAGCATTCCATTCCGGATTACCCTGCGAAATACGGTTCAACAAGGTATACAACTCCTCATAAGTTTTCTCCAGCGCTTGTCCCCCAGCTACTGAGTCTAGCAATATTTTTGTATGGGGTTCCAAACCCTTTATAAAAGTGTGCACCAACACATCATTGGATTGATGATGATGAGGACAATCCCGCAACATGGACTTGAATCTCTCCCAAGCCTGATATAGATTCTCTCCCTCTCTCTGTTTGAAACTTAGAATTTGACTTCTAAGTCTTGCTGTTTTACCAGAGGGAAAAAATCGTATCAAGAAATTCCTTGCAAGATCATCCCACGTAGAAATAGAATTAGGTGGCTCAGCTTTCAACCACCTCTTGGCTTCTCCCAATAGTGAAAATGGGAACAATGTAAGTCGGACATAATCTGATGACACTCCAGCAGGGATATAAGTGTCACTTATCTCCAAAAAATTTTGGAGATGCTGCTGTGGATCTTCATGAGGGAGACCTGTAAACTGCCCGCTGGTGTGCAGCAATTGCACCATGTTCTGCTTAAGTTCAAACCTCCCTCCTGGCTCAGGCTTGCGGATGCTAGATGTGACATTATTAGCATGTGGGATTGCCACCTCGCGAACCGGCCGAGCTGCTACTTCTTCGGGCACTAACATTGCCCGTACTACCGGTGGATTCTGTTGTTGCTCCATGATTGTCTGTCTGAGCAACTGCAGCTTTCTTTCTAGCGCTTCTCTCCACTAACGATGAAATAATCTTTCTGGCTCCAAATACGAGTCCACCATCTCCTTGTCTCTTGCCAGTGTTAAATAGAGATTAAATCTGCAAAATACAGGCTAAGACCAAGTTGTCAACACTAAGAAAATAAAAATATAGTAAATTAACACTTAAGACAAATTCACCAATTGCCAATCCCCGGCAACGGCGCCAAAAACTTGTTTGGTCGTTTTTTATATGGGTATATAACTACACGCAAGTGCACGTGGTCGAACAAGTAGTAAAGTGGCTTAAGTAAGCTAAGTATCGATCCCACAGGGACTGGGATGAAGTGCAACCTGCTCAAGTGTACTATATTTCAATTCTAAAAATGCAGACAACAGTGTAACCAAGAGTTTGATATTTTGATTTCTAATAGTTATGCTAAGTCTACAACAATTATCTAATGTGAGTCTGAACTATGAATGTGAGCATGCTGAGGTTAAACGAACATGTAATGAAATTAATTGTCGATATAATTTGGTTAGCCTTTTCCTCCGGTTGCTAGTCAAGAATTATTGCCAAGGGATTAAAACTCTCGTATTTAACCCCACTTAAGAATCATGAACCATCCACCTATATTTCTGTGATTAAATGCAATTCATGTTCTAACCATACAAAACCGATTCCTAAACTGACTAATACGACTTTCAGGTATATTTCTATCCTGAAGGTAAATCAATTCTCAATTTTCCCAAACTAAGAAAGGATGATATCTTATTAATTCACAACTTTCCAATTTCTTTCTCTCTCGAGTGAAACCGGACTTTTTAGATGTACATTAACGTAGGCCACACATTAATGCAGTAAGAACAAGAATCAATAGAACAACCATGGAAGAAAAGATGAAAAACCAAAGAATCAATAATCACATTTCATTACAATTGTTCTTAACCTCAGCAAGAAGATGAATTAGCCACTCATTTGTGGATTAAACATCGTTAAATGAGTGTTAAACATACAAACAATTGAATACAAGAAGAAAGAAAGAGAGAAAACCCCTGATAATTTCGTCCGCTCAACTGCCTGTAACCCACGTTCTTGCTCCACCAAGTCAGAATATTGATAAATGAACCTAAGTGTTCTATTTATACTAGTTGAAATTTTTCCCGAAATAACAAGCAACGTGTCACGGAGTGCATCGTGGAGCACTGCCTCCATGACACACCACCGACGCAGACCCTCACTGGAAACTGGGGGTCCCGAGAATAAGGCCCAATGTGGCACGGCGTGCAACGCGGAGCCAGGTAACGTGCCCGATTCACGCGTCCGCAAGTGTACGGGTCATGCAAGTAATATAGTGGCTCTTTTTAAGAACCGGATTGTCGAACCCACAGGGACTGGACCCATTCCTCTAACTATCCATTTCTATTGTGATCTTAAAAACCTCAAGTGTTGGTTATAGACATTTTCGATTGAGATTAGTTAAGTCTAAGTTTGGGTCAACGAAATATTCTGAAATCACTCTAGGAGCAACATAGAGTTAAAACCAATTAATCATGCGATCCTACGATTTGCAATGGGTTAAGCATGGAACTATCAATTTTTATTTCACATAATTAGAATTGCATGTTTATGGTCTTTTGAGCCTCTAAACACGGCAATCTAGCCTCACTGCATCATTGTGAGCGAGGAGTTTAATTTTCTAGTCGCGGGCAATCAATTATGTTGTGGTTTACGGGGAAACGATTAGGGACTTACGTGCGTCTAACCATTTAGCTCAACTTAGCCTCACAACTACTTCTTCGAGTGGTGATGTGACATCCCAAGTTGGTCTTTCATAACCCCCGTGTGTCAACCAAGCACAGTGTTAGGTATATTTCTATCCTGACACAAAAATCTCTCCCGAGATACAAACATGCTCCTTACATTCTCATGTCCTGACCTAGGTAATGCTTTCTCAAGCTATTACTCAAGCTAACAAATATGCTTTCATGGTGATCAATCATAAAAACAACCAACAATATAGAATGCAAGACGAAAACAACAATCAATAACTTAATTCCAAAACAAATTCATAAAAGCACAATCATAATTCATGGCTTCAACCCTAGAGGAAGGGTTCTTGCCATTCATGTTTGTAAAACTACAATTAACTAATACTAAACTAACATACTTACATGAATTTGGTAGATGAGAAGGGAATTTGATAAACCCTAGATGAGTTCTCCCACTTCTCCCTTCACTCCTAGGTGGTTTTTCAGAATAAAAAGGGTCGTATTTATAGTAAATGGAAAACGTGCATAATTTAGCCTGAGAGGGAACGGCTCCGTGTCACGGAGTGCATCGCGGAGCAATGCCTCCGTGACACGGAGACAACGTGAAAGCTCTCTGGAAAGTGCCTCAGGAAACCAAACTACCGAGGGTTGCCGCGTTGGCCAATGTGGCACGCTGCCCATGCAGCGCGTTGGCAAGCTGCTATCGCGCAGGCTGCCTAGCGTGACACGGCGCTGCCGCGCTGGTTCTCTGCCTCCTGCTGCCTGCTGCTGCCTTTCCTCGTGCGCTTGGCAAGGGCGTGGCACGGCGCTGGGCGCGGCACACGCACAGCGTGGCACGCTGCCTGGCGCGGCCAGCCTTGCCAAGGCATGCCCCTTTCCGACTTTTCGCCACTTGCTTCCACTTCATTCCTTCCTTTCACCAACTTGCGAATTAGTTCCTCAAATGCATTATTAACCTACAAAATAAGGACTAATCATGTTGGTTAGCACATATATTCACACTTATATAAAATCACATGAGATTATGTAAAATAACTTAGATAAACAAGACTATATTAAGGTATAAAGCGTATCACGGGCATGCTATTTTGCCCGTGATCACAACCCCACACTTAAAGCCTTGTTCGTCCTCGAACAACATTTTACAAATCATACATATGGAGACTCCCACATAACTAATTTGGCAAGATAATTCAAGCTACGGCTATAATGATTACATAAGATAACAAGCTAAAGGTAGAGCATACACAATTTAATCACCGAGATGAAATACAACAATGCTAAGACTTCTTAACCTCAAGAATTGACTCTCGATCTTAGCAAACTCATGCAAATCAACTGAGTAAGAAATCCCACATGAATTATATCCTTCATTCAACATGTGCCCTCACGGAAGGAGAGTTACCCAATCACACGCAAAAATCATTTTTACATCACAACATGTGTGGGTAAATAAATAGAATTACACTCACTCTCACAAAGAATTCACATGCATCATGTAATGACCCATAAGCTTGCCCTTAGTGTTTTATTCAACTAATTCAAGGATGTGTGAATGTAAGATCAAGTAGGACTTAATGGGTTGTACTGTAGGCTAAGGGACAGGTAGGTACTATTATGGCCAGTAATAGTGACTATCTTTCCTAAGCGCTTTTAATACATTACGCCCTCCTTACGATCTTCCTTTCCCTTACTTAACCTCTTTCTCGTTTCATCTTTCTTGTTCCTCTTATTGTCTCCCCATTTTTTTATGCACCTTTAACTTGTCAGTAAGGAGCTCTATGAATAATTTTTCATTAATTTGTTTTCTTGCTCCTTACTAATAATCAACATTTTCACACGAGTGCCCCTTTTGTCCTTTCCTCACTTCTACAACTTGCTACTTCTCCTTCTTTTCCATTCTTCTCACTCCTTTACTCTTTCGGATTTTTTTTCTTTAAGCGCTTCGGAGTTTTGGATCAATTTCAAGGCTAATGAAAGAAAAAGGATTAAGCTTTTGTTGCAGCTGTCAAAGAATAGGCTCAAGGCTCAATGGGGTTAACTAGGATTAATTTTTCAAGGTAGGTATAATGAGGGATAAAAAGTTGGTTCATTCAAAAAAATGCCTATATCATCTCCTACAATTCACGTCCTTCATTTCGTTTTATATACACACCAGGCAAGTTCTAGACATTTCATAATAGCACAGAATACTCAAAAACCTTACACTCCTGGCACATGCTCAAATCAAGACACATTCAGCAGACTCTTAACCCAGCTAATCACAAGAATTCAGAATTAAGCTTCAAACATATTGAGTCAAATTCAAGAGCCTAAGTGTCTCAAACAAGGTTATACACTTGCATGCTTCATACTGAACATACTTGCATCTTACAATCACGTATAACACATAACAAGAACATCAAGCACCACATAGTTATGGTTTCAAAAACCCATCACCTACCGACTAATTTTTCCTCAAGACGGTCGTCATCCATCCATCGTTGGAAACAGTCCCTAACTATGACTAAAACACTATCTACAGACAAAGGAAAGAAAATAAAATTTTTATTCTTCGGTTCAAAGACCCCCCGTCGGAAAAGAACGGAAAAGAAAAACCAACGGGTGATGAAGTCATGCTTAGTGCACAAAAAAAAATTCAAATTTTTCAAATTTCTCACTAGCATTACATTCACCAAAAATCGTTAAGCACAACAAAAATTTTTGAAATTTCCCTTGAAATTTCCCTCACCCACACTTAAATCATGCTATGTCCTCATAGCATCAAATCAAAATTTAAGAAGGGTGAGAAATACTCCCTGAGGCCTTTAGGCCTAGCTAATAGCATGATTTTCTTCACTTTGCACAAGTGTGTGTCGACCCCACACTTTTTATCGTCCATGCTTTTTAGCTTCCTCCTCCACGGGTACTCAGACTTCCCCTCCATATGTGCTTAACTTTCCACCAAAACAACACAAGATGAAAATAAACAAAAATTAACTCAATTGCAAGTACTTAAAATGGTACCTATGGTACCCTTGGGTTGCCTCCCAAGTAGCGCCTTATTTTACATCGTGGCCCGACGTGGACTATCCTTTTCAGGACATCCTCCTACCTGGGTTCTCTTTCGAGAACCATCTCCTTTTCTTTTGCTGTTTAGAGGAAACAGCCTCCACTCTGCTCCTCTCTTTCTCCAACTTCTTTTCAGTTTGAAGTCCTTTATCAGACTCGGGCTGAACACTTGTTATTGCCTTCGGCCCTACACCTGTGGAATCCTCCACCCCACACTTATCCTCTGCCAACACACTAACCTGGCAAAGGTTTCTGTAGTGTGCAGATGGGTTCATTTCTTGGTAAACGCGGAAGATTTCTTCTTCATCCTCAACCCTCATTGTCAGGGTCCCTGCTTTCAAATCAATCACCGCTCCTCCAGTGGCCAAAAATGGTCGTCCCAAGATCAGGGGTACCTGGTCATCAACCTGAAAATCCAAGACAATAAAATCAGCAGGTATAATGAACTTACCTACTTTGATGAGAAGATCCTCTATTATTCCATCAGGTGTTACTCGCGACTTGTCAGCCAGCTGCAGCATCAACCTTGTCGGCCTCGGTTTTCCCAACCCCAGGGTGTTGAATAAGGATAGGGGCATTAGATTAACTGCCGCCCCCAAGTCACATAAAGCTCGTAGCACCTCAGCTTTAAAAATTTGTATGGGGAGGGTAACACTCCCTGGGTCTTTGAGTTTCTTTGGCATTTTGCTCAATACCCTGTAACTGCACTCCTCAGTCAGTGCTACCGTTTGGACATCCACCAATCTCACTTTGTTCGCCATCACGTCCTTCAAGTATTTAGCATACTTGGGCATTCCCTGCAAAATATCAAGAAGAGGCAAATTTATGTGAAGTTCTCTGAAACTCTCAAAGAACTTTTTGAAGCATTCCTCCTCCTTGCTCTTTCTGAATTTCTGAGGGAATGGTGGTGGTGGTCTTTGTGCTGGCTGCAATGGAAGTCGTGAATTTTGTTGCCCAGCACTCTGATTATCTCCCATGTTGATGGATGGTCCTGGTCTACCCAACTCCGGCTGCACCTCTTTGCTCAGCTCTTTTGGCACTGCATCAGCTAATTGCCTACCGCTTCTCAGACTGATAGCATTGATCTACCAGGGGTTAGGATCTGTGTCGCTTGGTAATCCCCCTTGCGATCTCATGTTTTAAGCAGCTGCTATCTGACCCACTTGTTTTTCAAGATTTCGGGTGGCTACTTGCTGATTCATTAAGTCTGTTGCCATCCTCGCCTGATTTTCCACTAACTGAGTCTGGGTCTCTATAATTTTCTGCAATGTTTCCTCAATGTTGCTACTCAATTGCCCATCATTCTGCCTATTCTGTTGATACTGCTGCTGTTGAGGTTGCATAAAATTCTGCTTTTGGTTTCCACCTCAAGAAAAATTCGGGTGGCCCTGCCAATTTCTGTTGTAACTGGTTTCACAATTCTGATTGTTGCGCTGCACATTACTAACAAAATTGACTGACTCCGGATTGGCTCCACAAGATTCTGCATGGTGCCCATTATTACCACAAATTTCACACCAACTCGGAGCTTGCTGAACTGCATTAACCTGGCCCTGGCGTTGGTTCATACTCAATTTATTGAACTGAGTCATCATTTGATGCTGTAACGAAGCTAACTGTGCTGCCAAGGCATTCAAACCATCTACTTCTATCAACCCTGGTCTCTTTCCTGCCCCTCTCGATGACTCGCTGTGCCACTCTGGATTTCCTTGTGCAATTCTGTTCAACAAAGTGTACAACTCATCATATGTCTTATCCAAGGCTTGCCCACCCGATGCAGAGTCTAGCAATATTTTTGTGTGTGGGTCTAGACTTTCTACAAAGGTATGAGCCAGCACTTCATTTGATTGTTGGTGATGGGGGAAATCTCTTAACAATGACTTGAATCTTTCCCAAGCCATATATAAGTTCTCATCAGGCCTCTGCTTAAAACTGAGTATTTCACTTCTCAACCTTGCAGTTTTGCCTGATGGGAAGAATCTGATAAGGAAATTCTTAGCCAAGTCATTCCATGAAGTTATGGAGTTCGGTGGCTCAGCCTTCAGCCACTTCTTCGCCTCTCCCAACAGTAAAAATGGGAAGAGGGTCATTCGGACATAATCTGTGCACACGCCGGTGGGGACAAACGTGTCACTAATCTCTAAAAAGCTCTGTAGGTGCTGCTGCGGGTCCTCATGTGCCATCCTAGTGAATTGACCACTAGAATGTAACAGCTGCACCATGTTCCGTTTAAGCTCAAAGTGCCCTCCAGGCTCCGGTTTAAGAATGCTTGAGGTCACATTTGTCGCTAGTGGGATAGCCACTTCGCGAACTGGTCTTGCTTCCATTTCTTCGGATAACAATTGTGCTTGTCCCGCGGGTGGTTGTTGTTGTACCTTTTCTTGAAGTCTCTTCAGCTTATGCTCTAGAGCTATTCTCCTTTGCAAATGGAATTGACGTTCAGGTTCAAGCAACGGTTCCACAAGCTCTCTATTTCTAGCCAGCTCGGCAGGACAACCTGTCACCTGCAAACAAACAGACTAAGACCAAGTTTTTCAACACTTAAAAGAAATTTAAAAATCACACAAAAATAGATAAATTATCAAAACTTCGCTGAGTCCCCGGCAACGGCGCCAAAAACTTGACGTGCCCGATTCGCGCGTCCGCAAGTGTACGGGTCATGCAAGTAATATAGTGGCTCTTTTTAAGAACCGGATTGTCGAACCCACAGGGACTGGACCCATTCCTCTAACTATCCATTTCTATTGTGATCTTAAATACCTCAAGTGTAGGTTATAGACATTTTCGATTGAGATTAGTTAAGTCTAAGTTTGGGTCAACGAAATATTCTGAAATCACTCTAGGAGCAACATAGAGTTAAAACCAATTAATCATGCGATCCTACGATTTGCAATGGGTTAAGCTTGGAACTATCAATTTTTATTTCACATAATTAGAATTACATGTTTATGGTCTTTCGAGCCTCTAAACACGGCAATCTAGCCTCACTGCATCATTGTGAGCGAGGAGTTTAATTTTCTAGTCGCGGGCAATCAATTATGTTGTGGTTTACGGGGAAACTATTAGGGACTTTCGTGCGTCTAACCATTTAACTCAACTTATCCTCACAAAAACTTCTTCGAGTGGTGATGTGACATCCCAAGTTGGTCTTTCATAACCCCCGTGTGTCAACCAAGCACGGTGTTAGGTATATTTCTATCCTGACACAAAAATCTCTCCCGAGATACAAACATGCTCCTTACATTCTCATGTCCTGACCTAGGTAATGCTTTCTCAAGCTATTACTCAAGCTAACAAATATGCTTTCATGGTGATCAATCGTAAAAACAACCAACAATCCAGAATGCAAGACGAAAACAACAATCAATAACTTAATTCCAAAACAAATTCATAAAAGCACAATCATAATTCATGGCTTCAACCCTAGAGGAAGGGTTCTTGCCATTCATGTTCGTAAAACTACAATTAACTAATACTAAACTAACATACTTACATGAATTTGGTAGATGAGAAGGGAATTTGATAAACCCTAGATGAGTTCTCCCACTTCTCCCTTCACTCCTAGGTGGTTTTTCAGAATAAAATCGTGACCCCCTGATTTTAGGAGCTAAGGGTCCTATTTATAGTAAATGGAAAACGTGCATAATTTAGCCTGAGAGGGAACGGCTCCGTGTCACGGAGTGCATCGCGGAGCAATGACTCCGTGACACGGAGACAACGTGAAAGCTCTCTGGAAAGTGCCTCAGGAAACCAAACTGCCGAGGGTTGCCGCGTTGGCCAGCGTGGCATGCTGCCCATACAGCGCGTTGGCAAGTTGCTGTCGCGCAGGATGCCTAGCGTGACACGGCGCTACCGCGCTGGTTCTCTGCCTCTTGCTGCCTGCTGCTGCCTTTCCTCGTGCGCTGAGCAAGGGCGTGGCACGGCGCTGGGCGCGGCACACGCACAACATGGCACGCTGCCTGGCGCGGCCAGCCTTGCCAAGGCATGCCCCTTTCCGACTTTTCGCCACTTGCTTCCACTTCATTCCTTCCTTTCACCAACTTGCGAATTAGTTCCTCAAATGCATTATTAACCTACAAAACAAGGACTAATCATGTTGGTTAGCACATATATTCACACTTATATAAAATCACATGAGATTATGGAAAATAACTTAGATAAACAAGACTATATTAAGGTATAAAGCGTATCACGGGCATGCTATTTTGCCCGTGATCACCAGGCCACCGTGCCACGGACCCATCGCGAACCCTCACTGGAAATAGGCTGAAAATTCCCTCTCCAGGCAGAAGGCCTCCGCGATGGCAGCGTGACACGGCTCCATCGCGGAGCCCCTTTTATTTTGTGCTTTCCAATGCCTTGTCCCTTGCTCACATCCGATTCCAACCCCGATATCTTCCAACATGCATTTTAGCTTCCCGAAATTACATTTTTCCTGCAAAACAATGCTAATCATGTTGGTTAGTATAAATTCACATTTTATTACCAATTACATGAGAATGTATAAACATTGATAGATAAACAAGGCTAAGATGACACCTCTGAGTATCACTTGGGCATATAAATTTGCCCAAGATCACCTGGTACCGAAGCACACCATCTCCCCCTTTGGGGAAGACCTCCACTCTCCGATTATGAAAGGCTTCCTTTAATTTAACCAAAATTGGGTCCTCGTCTTGTCTGGCTTTTACTTCAGTCACCAAAGACGATTTGGATCCGTTCTGAACAATAACACTGCCATCAGTCAAGTCAACCAATCTAACTCCTAACCTTGCAAGTCAGTGTATGTCTTACACCAGCTCCTTCTTCCCCTCATCCACATGTGACACACTTTCCATAGAGAGTTTACTAAGTGCGTCTGCTACTACATTAGCTTTTCCCGGATGGTAAAGCATACTCATATCGTAGTCCTTGAGTAGCTCCAAGCACCTCCTTTGTCGAAGATTGAGATATGTCTAGGTAAACATATATTGTATATTCTTATGGTCCGTAAACACATCCACGTGGACCCTATACAAATAATGTCGCCATATCTTCAAGGCGAATATCACTGCGGCTAATTCAAGATCATGGGTTGGATAATTCTTCTCATTAACTTTTAGCTGTCTGGAGGCATATGCTATAACTTTCCCATGCTGCATCAATACACACCCAAGTCTGATCTATGAAGCATCACAATACACCATGAACCCATCGGTACCCTCGGGTAGGGTCAATGATCTTGGGCATAATTGCATGCCCAAGTGATACTTTAATACTTCATTTATACTTTTTTATCCAATTTTATGTGTGCATTCTCATGTGATTTGTATGTAAATTTGGATTTATACTAACCAACATGATTAGTGTTGTTTTGCAGTCTAGAAAGAATTTTTGGAAGCTAATCTACAAGTTGGTGAAATGTAGTAATGGACTCGGAAGCAAGAAGCGAAAGTCAACAAGGAAATTATCCAAGTTTGATGCTCCGCGATGGAGGCCGTATCAAGCCACCATCGCGGAAGCAGTCTGCCTAGAAGAAATTTTTATCTTGATTTCCAGTGGAGGTGCGCGTTACCTCTGTGGCACGGAGCTGAGGCTCCGCGAAACACTCCGTGACACGCTGAAGATAATTATCCGAAACCCCAAGTTCCAGTGGAGGTGCGCGATGGCAGCGTGTCACAGAGCCTAAGCTCCGCGTTTACCTCCGTGCCACGCTGAAGACAAGTACTTGGAAGCTGAGTTCCAGTGAAGGTCCGCATCAGGGCCGAAGCACGGAGCTAATGCTCCGCGATACACTCCGGGCCACGTTGCCAGTTATTCCGGGAAAAATTTCTCACTTGTATAAATAGCACACTTAGGTTTTAATTTTAAGTATCTAACATTTTGAGCAAGAACGTGGAGAGCAGGCAGTTGAGAAGAAGAATTCCTAAGATTAATTCTCTTCCTTTTCCTCTTTAATTTCAATTGCTTGTATGATTTCTACTTGTTTGAAGATGTTTAATCCGCAAATGAGTGGCTAATTCACCTCTTGCTGAGGTTGAGGATAATTGCATAAGAATGTAATTAATGATTATTTCAGTTTTTATCTTCTCTATAACGGTTGTTCTACCAATTCTTGTTTTTACTATGTTAATGTTTGGCCAATGTTAATGTATATTCTAGAATTCCAATTTCAATTCCGAAAGGGAGACTAATTGGATAGATGTGAATTGGTGGAATATGATCTTTTTTTGGTTGAGAAATTAAGGGAAGATTTACATTCAGAATAGAAATATATCTTTAATCTCATATTTGGTCATTTATGGAATTTGTTATGTATAGCTAGAGCATGGGGTTTTTGCATAACAGAAATGTGTAACGTAAGTCTCGTGATTCTTTAATTGGTGAGGAGTCGAAAGATCCAATCCATGGGTTATTAATTCCTGACTAACAACCGAAGAGAAGATTGGCTGATTTTAATTAATAAATTACATCCCTTCATGTTTGCCTTAACCTCAGCTTGTTCATTGCTATTGTTCGAACTTTAACTTACAATATTCACTTAGGTTCCCATTAACTATTAATCTTGACTCAAAAGCATTATTTGTTTGGTTGTCTACCTGTATAACGAAATCATTTACTAACAATTAGGAAAATTACTGTCATATTACAGTCCCTGTGGGATCGATACTTGGCTTGAAATAAAGCCACTTTACTACTTGTACGACCACGTGCACTTGTATGTAGTTGGGTTTGAACATGTTTTTGGCGCCGTTGCCGGGGACTGGCAATTGGTTATTTAATTCTCTTAGTGTTAGTTTACAAGTTCGATATAAGTGTTGACAACTTGATCTTAGCCTTTCTATTGCAGGCACTAAATTTTTCTGAACACTGGCAACAGACAAGGAGTTGGTGGATTCATTTATAGAGCCAGAGAGACAATTTCACCGACAAAGAAGGGAAGCTCTAGAGAAGAAGCTGCAATTATTAAGACAGACAATTTTGGAGCAGCAACAGAATCCACCGATTGTAAGGGCAGTTTTAGTGCCCGAAGAGATGGCAGTAAGACCGGTCCGCGAAGTGCCAATCCCACACACAAATAATGTAACATCCAACATTCGCAGACCAGAGCCAGGAGGGAGATTCGAACTCAAGCAGAATATGGTGCAGTTATTTCACACCAGCGGCAATTTACAGGTCTCCCTCATGAAGATCCACAACAACATCTCCAAAACTTTTTGGAGATAAGTGACACCTATATACCCGCTAGAGTATCATCCGACTATGTGAGGCTTACATTATTCCCGTTCTCACTACTGGGGAAAGCAAGGAGGTGGTTGAAAGCTGAACCACCAAATTCTATCACTACTTGGGATGACCTCGCAAGGAAGTTTTTGATACGATTCTTTCCATCAGGGAAGACAGCCAGACTTAGAAGTCAGATTCTAAGTTTCAAATAGAGAGAGGGTGAGAATTTGTATCAGGCTTGGGAGAGGTTCAAGTCAATGCTAAGGGATTGTCCTCATCATCATCAGTCTAATGATGTGTTGGTGCATACATTCATTGAGGGTTTGGAACCGCATACTAAGATTTTGTTAGATTCAGCAGCTTGTGGGCAGGCATTGGAGAAGACCTACGAAGAGCTTTACACTTTATTAAATCGTATTTCACAGGGAAATCCAGAATAGAATGCGGATTCAACTCGAGAAGGAGCAAAGAAAGCTGCAAGGGTCTTTGAGGTGGATAGTTTTATAGCTATCGCTGCACAGATAGCTGCTTTGCAAAATAAACTCAACACCCATTTCAGCAGTATGAGCTTGAGCCAGGCACAAGCCCCAGTCAATGCAGTTCATCAGGTATGGTGTGAAGTTTGTAGAAGTAGTGAACACTCAGCTGAGTGTTGTGGTGCCAATCCAGATTCGGTGAATTTTGTTGGAAACGTCTAGAGGAACAGTAATCAACAGTATGGCAACAGTTACAACCCAAATTGGAGGAATCATCCGAATTTTTCATGGGGGAGTACTAGTCATCAGGGACAGAGTTCAAATCAGGGCGTGCAGAGAAGCCAAGGGGGGCATCAAAATTTTCAGCCACAATATAGAGGAAACAATGCACCTCCTCCATCCAGCAACATTGAGGAATGTTCAAAACCATAATAGCTAACCAAGCACAGATGCAGGTTGATTATGTAAAATTAGCTGCTGACATGAAAAATCAGCAGTTAGCTACAAAGGCATTGGAGTATCAGTTTAGACAGTTAGCTGGAGCCCAAAACACCAGACCGAGGGGAGGATTACCAAGCGATACAAACCCAAATCCTAAGCAGGTCAATGCAGTTACTACCAGGAGTGGAACTTAACTTAAGGAGGTGGAACCAGAAAGGCCACCACAGCGATCTGGAGCGGCAGAAAAGGATGAAGGACATGGGGAGGATTACCAAGCGATACAGACCCAAATCCTTAGCAGGTCAATGCAGTTACTACCAGGAGTGGAACTCAACTCAAGGAGGTGGAACCAGAAAGGCCACCTCAACGATCTGGAGTGGCAGAAAAGGATGAAGGACATGATGAAGTGAGAGGGAAGAAAAGGCACCCGAGATAGAAAGACCACCGCCCCCGTTTCCTTAGAGATTGAAAAAGCACAAGGAGGAAGCTTGCTTCAAGAAATTCAGGGAAGTGTTGAAATAGGTACATATTAATTTACCTTTAGTTGATGTTTTGCAGGGAGTGTCGAAATATGCCAAGTACATCAAGGACATTGTAGCAAACAAAAGCAGATTAACGGAGTACGCTATAGTGGCACTTACTGAGGAGTGCACCTCCCGAATACAGAATAGATTGCCAACAAAGCTCAAGGATCCTGGGAGCTTCACTATTCAGATTACAATTGGGCAGTCTATCCAAGCTTGAGGATTATGAGATTTGGGAGCAAGCATAAACTTGATGCCAACATCAATGTTTAAGAAGTTGGGGCTGAGCAACCCTAGACCAACTACTGTGATCTTGCAGCTAGCTGACCGTTCATTGGCCAGACCTGATGGTATTGTGGAGGATGTGCTAGTGCAAGTAGGCTCCCTCATTTTCTCGGTGGATTTTATAATTCTGTATTTTGAGCCAGATGCGGAAGTCCCATTTATTTTAGGACGTCCCTTCTTGGCAACCGGGTGAGCCTTAATCGATGTGGCTGCTGGGTAGCTAACCATGCGAGCGCATGACAAAGTAGAGGTTTTTGATGTGTACAAGGCCATGAAGCTACCGGCCATTTATGAGGAGCTATCAGCAATCAGTGTTTTAAATTAGGAATCGACCCTTCAGATTGTTGACTCACAGGACCCATTGGAGAGAGCCTTGGTGGACTATGATCATTTTGGGGACAGTGCTACATATGAGATGGTGCAGACTTTGAATGAGCCAAAATGGTTCTTCAGGAAGCAGGACTTTGAACCATAGAAGAGGTCCTTGGAACCCTCGCCAAGGCCATCAATTGAGGAGGCACCAAAATTGGAGTTAAATACATTGCCTCCACATCTGCAGTATGTAGTTTTGGGTGAAGATGACACCTTGCCAGTCATCATTTCAGCAGAACTGACAGATGCACAAGTGAAAGATGCATTGGTGGTCCTTAAGAGGAGAAAGAGAGCAATGGGTTGGCAGATGTCGGACATCAAGGGGATTAGTCCAGCTTTCTGCACGCACAGGATATTTATGGAAGAAGGATCCAAGCCAACTATGCAACATCAGCGGAGGTTGAAACCGGTGATGAAAGACGTAGTTAGAAAGGAATTGATCAAGTGGCTTGATGCAGGTGTGGTATATCCTATCTCAGACAGTGAATGGGTTAGCCAGTTCAATGCATTCCGAAGAAAGGAGGGATGACCGTGGTCACCAATAAAAAGAATGAGCTGATTCCCACACGCACAGTAACGGGCTGGCGAATTTGCATGGATTACAAGAAGCTCAATGAAGCCACGAGGAAAGATCATTATCCTATTCCATTCATTGATCCAATTCTGGACAGGTTGGCAGGTCAGAAATATTATAATTTTCTAGATGGATATTCCGGCTATAATCAAATAGCCATAGCATCGGAGGATCAGGAGAAGACCACTTTTACATGTCCTTATGGGACATATGCTTTCAGGTGAATGCCATTTGGTCTATACAATGCACCAGCCACATTCCAGCGATGCATGATGGCGATCTTCCAAGATAGGGTGGAAGATTTTGTTGAGATATTTATGGATGACTTTTCTGTTTTCGGTAATTCGTTTGCTATGTGTTTGCAGAATATTGACAGGGTGTTAGCTCGATGTGAAGACTTAAACCTGGTGCTCAACTGGGAAAAGTGACACTTTTTAGTCAAGGAGGGTATCGTTCTTGGCCATAAGGTGTCATGCAAAGGGTTAGAAGTCGATCGTGCAAAGATTGAGGTGATTGAAAAGCTACCACCACCAGTGTCAGTGAAGGGTGTTCGCAGCTTTCTAGGACATGCTGGGTTTTACAGACGGTTCATCAAGAACTTCTCAAAAATTTCTAAACCGATATGCCGGTTGCTAGAAAAAGAGGTGAACTTCGAATTTGACAAGGATTGTGTAGAAGCATTTGAGGATGCAAAACAGAAGCTGGTGGAAGCGCCTATTCTCATTTCTCCTGATTGGAAACATCCTTTTGAGTTGATGTGTGATACAAGTGACATGGCTATACGAGCTGTATTGGGGCAGCATAGGAATAAAATTTTTCATTCCATTTATTATGCAAGCAAAACACAAGACGCTGCCCAAGTCAATTATACAGTCATGGAGAAGGAGATGCTGGCTTTAGTGTTTGCATTTGACAAGTTCAGATCCTATCTGGTATGGTCGAAAGTGGTGGTATATACTGAACATACAGCAATTCAGTATTTGTTTGGCAAGAAGGATGCGAAGCCCAGGCTAATCGGGTGGATATTATTGCTGCAAGAGTTTGATCTAGAGATCCGAGATAGAAAGGGAAGCGAGAATCAGGTTGCAGATCACCTATTGCTACTGGAGAGCCGTTCGCATGTGAAGGAAGGTGAAAGCATTAGAGAAGAGTTCCCCAATGAACAACTCTTGGCAATAAAGGAAACGGAAATCCCTTGGTATGCAGACATTGTGAACTTGTTGGTAAGTGGAGTATACCCACCTGAGGTAACGACTCAACAAAGGAAGAAGCTGAGGCATGATTCCCAGTACTACATGTGGGATGAGCCGTATCTGTTTAAGCGAGGACCGGATCAAGTGATGAGGCGATGCATTCCAGAAAGTTAGATTACAGAAGTGCTGAGGAGTTGTCATTCATCGCTGTATGGAGGTCATCATGGAGGAGAGCAAACAGCTCACAAGGTGCTGCAGTCAGGTTTCTTTTGGCCCACACTATTCAGAGACGCTACAGCTTATGTCAAAATGTGTGATAGATGTCAAAGAACAGGAACAATCAGCAGGAGACAGGAGATGCCATTGCATCAGATATTAGAAGTTGAGGTTTTCGATGTATGGGGGATAGACTTTATGGGCCCGTTTCCACCGTCATTTGGTAATCGTTACATCTTGGTAGAACTGGAATACGTGTATAAGTGGGTCGAGGCAGTAGCTTGTCCCAGGAACGACAACAAGGTGGTGACGAAATTTGTGAAGAAGCATATTTTCACTAGGTTCGGTACGCCCCGACCTATTATCAGTGATGGAGGGGCACATTTTGTGAATGCAGGATTCAAAAACTTGCTAGCTAAGTATGGGGTGCGGCACAAAGTGGCGACAGCGTATCATCCCCAAACTAGCGGGCAAGTAGAGGTGTCAAACAGGGATATTAAGCAAATTCTGCAGAAAACAGTGAATGCACAACGAATTGATTGGGCAAGCAAACTTGACGATGCGTTGTGGGCTTACAGAACTGCATACAAGACACCCATTGGGACTTCTCCATACAGATTGGTTTATGGGAAGGCATTTCATCTACCTGTGGAGCTGGAACATCAAGCTTTTTGGGCCGTAAGAAAGCTAAACATGGATCCTGAGCTAGCAGGAAAGAAGAGGTTGATGCAGTTGAGTGATTTAGACGAGTTTCGATGGCACGCCTATGAAAGTGCTAAATGCTACAAGGAGAAAACTAAAAGGTGTCACGACAGGCACATTGTGCATCGGATCTTTGAGCCAGGGCAAAAAGTGTTGATGTTCAACTCGAGGTTGAAACTCTTCCCCGGGAAGTTGCAGTCCAAGTGGTCAGGGCCGTTTGAAGTTGTGAGAATGACCCCGCACGGGGCAGTTGAATTGTGGCAAGAGGATAAAAGTGCCACATTTTTAGTGAACGGACAGAGATGTAAGCACTACTGGGGTGAAGACGTTATTCGAGAGAAGACGTCTATCACTTTAGTAGATGAGTAAGGATGAAAAGCGTCGAGCCGAGACAGTAAATCAGGCGCTGCACGTGAGGAAACCCATGAATGTAATGTAATAGAGTAGTTAGGATTATTGAAAAGAAAATGAAAAAAACTAAAAATAAAAAAATAAAATAAAGAAAAGGCCTGGCAATAGTTGAGAGGCAACCCATGATTTCTAACAAATTATTGTCGTTGGATGATTTTCAGGTGAAATGGAGGGCCAAAATACAAAAGTGCAAGTGAAAAATCAAGGTAAGAAAATAAAACTTGGGGAAATTTCTAGAGAGCCCTCGCGTTGGCTCCGTGTCACGGAGGTGGACCTCCGCGTTACCCTCTGTGACACATTGAGGCTTCATTATGGAAATTTTAACAAATTCCAGTAAGCCTCCGTGATGGCTCCGTGTCACGGAGCCTGGCCTCCACGATGGCCTCCGTGACACGTTGAGGCTAAATGCGCGTCGGGTCACCTCGGGTCGTCGGGTTGACCCACGTGAATTAATCGTTTTTAACACCCCAAACCCCGATTTTTCCCATTTTTCTTCACATCTCCATGACAAAAACCCCACTCCCTTTTCTCCCTCAAGCATGGCCGGAAGTACTCAACAAATTCCATAAATTTCATTTCAATTGTGTTAAGCAAGGTATGTTCTTCCATTTTCTTTCAATTTTAGACGAAAAATTCAAACCTTATACATGTTTTGTGAGGGAAATCCGCCCTAAGGTATTGAGGAGGTATGTGATTGTTTGAGACATTGATGAATGTTGATTTTGTACTACTTTGTGCTTAGAACTCAATAATTACATGACGTGTGTTGAAATTCTTCCATTGTTGATACCTAGGGTTGGGAAATTGAGTATGGGTTGAAAAATTGAATTGAAAAATGGAGCATTGGTTGACAACTTGAGTTGGATAATTGAGTATATGTTGAAAACTTAAGTTAGAAAATTGTGTGGATTGTGTTGGAGTATAAAAAAAATTGTGCTTAAATTGTGAATGTGTGAGCTTGAAGATCAAATGCTAGGGGAATGAAAGTAGGGAATTCTCATAGGTTGTTGGGCGCAAATTGCAAAGTGCTCATGATTATATAAATGAATCGATGGATGAACTTTCGTAATGCATTGTATGAAGTCTAAGTAGTACAATGAAATTGCTCCATCGACTTGTATGAATGCACTGAACAATTTGGGAAATGAGAACTGAAAATATGTGAATGTTCTTGTCAAATTGTGTTGACTGCAGCTAACGACTAAGTGTGGGGTGATCAAATTAAGCCCAACCTTAGTCGTAGCCAACTAGGCCTTGAATAACATTTGAACTGTATGTTTTGGAATGCACAGGACAAATGTCTGGAAGGCAGGATAAAGGCAAGGGCGCATCCACATCTGGCGCCAGCAGAAAAAGAGTAAGAATTGGGGCAACAGTACCAGAAGCACCATCTGTTCCTCGAGGGCAACACAGACAATATGGAACAAGATGGGTGACAGATGAGGGAAAGAAATGGTATTCCAAACACAAGGAAACCAAGTATTTCCCGGAGGAACAGATAGCACGGGAACCACTAGAACAGGAATTCCCAAGGATCCTACATAGGATTGACATTGTTGGGTTAAACTTCATTTTTGAAGAACCCAAAGAGTGCAATCTCCATCTTATCCGGGAATTCTACGCTAACTGGAACCCGACTTTGCATAGCCACACCATCAAGATCAGAGGGAAGGTGGTTACTTTTGAACCACAACATCTAAATGCAATCCTGGGGGGGCGGGACACAGACGCTCATGTCCTCCGCCAGCTGAACATCACTCCACCATACGCAGATATCAGACGCACTTTATGTGGAGCTCGATCGACAGCCAGGTGGAGTCGTCACAAGGAAAGGGGCTACTGTTCGGTGTTGTGGTAACTACATGCAAGTGCACGTGGTCGAACAAGTAGTAAAGTGGCTTATTTCAAGCCAAGTATCGATCCCACAGGGACTGAAAGACGGTATTAATTAACTTAAGCGTCTGTGAACTATATCTTTGTGAATGCAGACAACCAAATAATTAATATTTTGAGAGTAAAAGTTTACTAAGTATTAGGAATCTAAGTCAAGATTATAATTTGAGTCTGAACAATAGCAATGAGCAAGCTGAGGTTAAGACTAACATGCAGGGAAGCAATTTATCAATTCAATTCAGCTAATCTTTTCTTCGATTGCTAGTCAAGAATTATTGCCTATGTTATTGGATCTTTCGACTCCTATCCAATTAAGAATCATGAAACCTTAATCTAAATTTTTGTGATAAAAGAATTTCATGCTCTAGCCATACATAACCGATTTCTTAATTGACTAATAAGACTTTCAGTTATATTTCTATTCTGAATGTAAATCAATTCTCAATTTTCTAAACTAAGAAAAGATCATATCCTACCAATTCACATCTTTCCAATTTCTTTCATTTTCAAAATCAAAATTGAATTTCTAGATATACATTAACATCTGCCAAACATTAATGCAAAAAAACAAGAATTGATAGAACAACCATTGAAGAAAAGATGAAAACTGAAATGATTAACAATTACATTCCACTACAATTGTCCTTAACCTCAGTAAGAAGTGAATTAGCCACTCATTTGTGGATTAAACATCATCAAATAAGTAGAATTCATACAAAAAATTGAGATTAAAGAGAAAGAGAAAGAGAAGAAACCTAGAATTTTCGTCCTCTCAACTGCCTGTAACTCATGTTCCTGCTCAACTAGGTCAGAATGTTTAAAATAAAACCTAAGTGTGCTATTTATACTCTTGAGAATTTTTCCCAGAATAACAAGCAACGTGGCACGGAGTGTATCGCGAAGCACTCCCTCCGTGCCACGGGGGTATCGCAGACCCTCACTGGAACTTGAGGCTCCAGGTAATTACACTCAACATGACACAGAGTGCAACGCAGAGCGCTGCCTCCGTGTCACGGAGGTAACGCAAGCCCCCACTGGAATTTGGCAAAATTAATTCGTTTGAGGCAGAATGCCTCCGCGATGGCAGCATGACATGGCTCCATCGTGGAGCTCTTATTTTTGCTGCTCTCCCTTGTCAACTTCCACTCCTTGTTTCCAAGTCCATTCCCGCTCTTCACCAACATATATATTAGCTTCCAAAATGTCCTTTTACCTACAAAACAACACTAATCAGTTGGGTTAGTATAAATTCACATTTTAACTAAAAATCACATGAGAATGTACACATAACGATAGGTAAACAAGTCGAAATGAAGCATTCGAGTATCACTTGGGCATGCAATTCTGCCCAAAATCAGCTACCACCAGACATTGCCATATTCCCAAATGAACAGAGAAGCTTGGATATGGTTAAAGATAGTTTGCTCTAGTCTGATCCCAGGGGTGCACATGACTAATGTCACCCGGGATAGAGTTTTTCTAGTTTATGCACTGATGAAAGGGCTGGAAATTAATGTTTGAGCGGTGATCATCTCCGTCATGAAGAGAGCCAGACTGCATCAAGGGCATCGATATGGGTTTGGTGGTATTCTCACCGCTTTCCTCAGGGGCCACGGTATTGAAGAAGAGGCCCTGGACTACATTCCTCAAATTGACCAGCGTGTTGTGGATGTCACTAAAACCAAAGCACCTGATACTACATATGGGCATGTGCTTACACTAGCCGAGCGATATGCACGGGATGATCAATACATGGCCTGAATGTATGGGATGTAGATGTTTCAACTGCGCATTGGTGGAAGGCCTGCTATAGAGGATGAATTGTGGCAGCTCGACATGGATTATCCATTCAATGAGCATGCTCGAGCTTCATGTAGAGTTGGGCCTGCATTTGTAGAACCAGTTGATGACAACATCCCTACTAATGAGGAAACACGCCAGGAGGACTCATACATTGAGTCGGAGGAAGACGGTGGGGACGATTCTGATCTTAACGATGAGGCACTGGCACCTGATGAAGAGATTGACTATTTTGATTGATCAGGGAGTTACACCACCCATACTTTGTTTTTAATTGCAGATATGTGAACACTGGGGACGGTGTTCCAATTTTAAGTGTGGGGTGGGAGTAGTTAGGTGCTAGTGTAGAAAGGTTGTTTGTGTTTTTGCTTTTTTAGATGTGCTATTTGTGACTCTGTGACTCTGTGTTTCATGTTTTGTGGCTGATGAATTTGTGGTAGCTGGTGATGTAATAAATAGTAAGCTGCTTGTGGAAGTTATGTGTAAATATTTTGATTATATTTATTTTTTTCTATCGATTTTTTGTTTGGGTTTCTCGATTTTTATTTTCGGTGCTTTTTTCGAGAATAGTCCCCTTGAACCGACGTCTTAGATAGCGACTGTTCCCTATGATGGATGGATGACGACCGTCTTAACGGAAATTTAGTCGATAGGTTTAGATTTTTTTCTTTCGTTTGTTTTCCAAACGTGTAGCTAATTAATGGTTCTCCATTCTTGTTATGTGCTACACATGATTGTAAGATGCAAGTGTGGTTCATACGGAAGCATGCAAATGTGTTAAACATGTTGAGATACCTAGGCCCTAGAATTCGACTCGGTGTGATCAAGGCTTAATTAGTGAATTCTTGTAATTAACTGAATGAAGAGTCTGTGAATATGTCTTAAGTTGAGCATGTGCAGTGAGTGTGAGTTTTCGAATATTCCATGCTATTGTGAAGTGTCTAGAACTTGCCTGGTGTGTATATTAAATGAAATGAAGGATGTGGATCGTAGGAAAGGATGTATGCATTTCTTTGAATGAACCAAAAGTTTCTCCCTTATAGTACCCACCTTGAATGTTAAATCCTAGTTAGCCCCATTGAGCCTTTAGCCTATTCGGTGATAGATACAACCCAAGCTTAATACCTTTTTTTTCATTAGCCGTGAATTTGATCCAAAACTCCTAAGCGCTTAATAAAAAAATAATTTTCTCAAAGAGTGAAGGAGTGAGAAGCTTGAAACGGAAGGGAAAGTGGAAGTTGTGAAAGTTAAAGAAAAGGACAAAGGTGCATTTGTTTGGAATTGATTAATTATTAGTAGAGAGTAAGAAAATCAATGAATGAAAAAAGTTGCTTAAATACTATTTGCTAGTAAGTAGAGTGTGCCTAAAGAAATGGGAACAAAAACAAAGAGAAAATTCAAGAGTAAGAGGATTGAGGAAGAATCAACGTCCGTAATGAATGAGGGATGTATTAAAAGCGCTTGGGGAAGCTAGTTACTATTATTGGTTAGCCCAGTATTTACTAGTTCCTTAGCTTACATTATAACCCATTAAGTCCTACATGATCTTACGTCATGCATCCTCAAATTAGTGGAGTAAAACATTAAGGGCAAGCTTATGGTTCACGACATGATGCATGTGAATTCTTTGGGAGAGCGAGCGTAATCTTATTCACATACCCCTACATGCAGTGCTTGGGAAATTTTATGAGTGAACATGGGGTAACTCTCTTGTGTTGTGAGGGCACATGCTTGATGAGAGATAACATTCGTGTCGGATGTCTTGATTGGTTGATTTGCACGAGTTTGCCATGATCGAGAGTCGATTCTTGAGGTTAGGAGGTCTTAATGTGGTGTATTTCATTTCATTGATGAAACCGTGCATGCTCTCTCGATGATTTTCCATCTTAAATAATCCTTATAGCCGTAGCTTGAATGGTCTCGCCAAATTAGCTATGCGTGGGTTTCAATTGCATGAGATGTGAAAGGATTGTTCGAGGACGAACAAGATTTTAAGTGTGGGGTAGGTGATCTTGGGCATAATTGCATACCCAAGTGATACTTTAATACTTCATTTCTACTTGTTTATCCAATTTTTTGTATGCATTCTCATGTGATTTGTATGTAAATGTGTATTTATACTAACCAACATGATTAGTGTTGTTTTGCAGTCTAGAAGGAATTTTTGGAAGCTAATCTACAAGTTGGTGAAGTGTAGAAATGGACTCGGAAGCAAGAAGCGGAAGTCGACAAGGAAATTGGCCAACTTTGATGCTCCGCGATGGAGGCCGTGTCACGCCACCATCGCGGAAGAAGTCTGCCTAGAAGGAATTTTTATCTTGATTTCCATTGGAGGTACGCGTTACCTCCGAGGCATGGAGCTGAGGCTCCACGATACACTCCGTGCCACGCTGAAGATAATTATCCGGAACCCCAAGTTCCAGTGGAGGTGCGCGATGGCACCGTGTCACGGAACCTAAGCTCCCATTTACCTCCGTGCCACGCTGAAGACAAGTACTTGGAAGCTGAGTTCCAGTGAAGGTCCGCGTCAGGGCCGAGGAATGGAGTTGATGCTCCACGATACACTCCGTGCCACGTTGCCAATTATTCCGGGAAAAATTTTTCACTTGTATAAATAGCACACTTAGGTTTTATTTAAAGTATCTGACATTTTGAGCAAGAACGTGGAGAGTAGGCAGTTGAGAAGAAGAATTCCTAGGGTTAATTCTCTTTCTTTTCCTCTTTAATTTCAATTGCTTGTATGATTTATGCTTGTTTGAAGATGTTTAATCCGAAAATGAGTGGCTAATTCACCTCTTGCTAAGGTTGAGGATAATTGCAGAAGAATGTAGCTAATGATTATTTCAATTTTTATCTTCTCTATAACGGTTGTTCTACCAATTTTTGTTTTTACTACGTTAATGTTTGGCCAATGTTAATGTATATTCTAGAATTCCAATTTCAATTCTGAAAGGAAGACTAATTGGATAGATGTGAATTGGTGGAATATGATCTTTTCTTGGTTGAGAAATTAAGGAAAGATTTACGTTCAGAATAGAAATATATCTGTAATATCATATTTGGTCATTTATGGAATTTGTTATGTATAGCTAGAGCATGGGGTTTTTGCATCACAAAAATGTGTAATGTAAGTCTCGTGATTCTTTAATTGGTGAGGAGTCGAAAGATCCAATCCATGGGTTATTAATTCCTGACTAACAACCGAAGAGAAGATTGACTAATTTTAATTAATAAATTACATCCCTGCATGTTTGCCTTAACCTTATCTGGTTCATTGCTATTGTTCAGACTTTAACTTACAATATTCACTTAGGTTCCCATTACTATTAATCTTGACTCAAAAGCATTATTTGTTTGGTTGTCTACCTGCATAACGAAATCGTTTACTAACAATTAGGAAAATTACTGTCATATTACTGTCCCTGTGGGATCGATAATTGACTTGAAATAAAGCCACTTTACTACTTGTACGACCACGTGCACTTGCGTGTAGTTGGGTTCGAACAGTCAACACTAGTGCTGAGGTAAGTCGAGCCTTCAACTCCTGAAAGCTCCTCTCACAAGCCTCCAACCATTGGAATTTCACCTTCTTCTGGGTCAATTTGGTCAAGGGTGCTGCAATAGATGAGAAACCTTCAACAAATCTATGATAGTAGCCTGCTAAGCCCAAAAAGCTCTGGATATCTGAAGGATTCACCGGTCTAGGCCAATTCTTCACCGCTTCTATTTTCTGAGACTCCACCTTTATGCCCTCACTTGATACCACATGTCCCAAAAATGCCACGGAGTTCAACCAAAACTTGCACTTACTAAACTTTGCATATAATTGACGATCCTTGAGAGTTTGTAGCACTACTCTCAAATAAGCGGCATGCTCCTCCTCACTCCGAGAGTATATCAAGATGTCATCAATAAACACAATCACGAACATATTCAGGTATGACTTGAACACCCTATTCATCAAGTCCATAAAAGATGCAGGAGCATTCGTTAGTCCAAAAGACATAACTACAAACTCTTAATGACCATACCGCGTCTTGAAGGCTGTCTTCGGGATGTCGCTTTCCCGAACTCTAAGCTGATGGTACCCGAATCTGAGATCTATCTTCGAAAAACACTTGGCACGCTGAAGCTAGTTAAATAAATCATCAATCCTAGGTAGAGGATACCTGTTCTTGATGGTGACCTTGTTCAATTGCCGATAATCAATATACATACGAAGAGAACCATCTTTCTTTCGGACAAAGAGAACTGGCGCACCCCATAGGGATTTTCTCGGTCTAATGAAACCTTTGTCCAACAGATCCTTCAACTACTCCTTCAACACTTTTAGCTCGGCCAGAGCCATTCTATAGGGAGGAATAGATATAGGCTGTGTGTCGGAAAGAAGTTTAATACCAAAATCGATGTCCCTCTCGGGAGGAATACTCGGTAGATCATCAGGGAACACTTCTGGATACTCACATACCACCAGAACTGACTGAATAGTCGAGGTCTCGGACTCAACATCCTTAACCCTAACTATGTGGTATACACAACCCTTAGAAATCATCTTTCTAGCCTTAGGATATGAAATGGAATTACCTACAGGCACAACTGAACTACCCTTCCATTCTAAGACTAGCTCACTCGGAAATCTAAACTCTACCGCACAAGTTTTGTAGTTAAGGGAGGCATAACGTGCAAATAGCCAATCCATGCCGAGGATAACATCGAAATCAGTCATGGCTAGCTCTACTAGATCTGCTGAGGTGACTTTCTAAAGGACTGTGACCGGGCAACCTCTATACACTCGTCTAGCTACGACTAAATCACCCAGTGGAGTAGAGAATGAGAAAGGTTTTGACAAGATCTCAGGACTAACTCCAAAAATACTAGCCACGTAAGGTGTCACAAAAGACAAGGTAGCCCCTGGATCTAACAAAGAATAAACATCAAGGTGAAAAACTCGTAACATACCAGTAACCACATCGGGGGAAGTCTCCTGCTCCAGACGGGTCGTAAGGGTGTAGAACCTGTTCTGGCACTGACCGCCAGTTGAACTAGTCGAAGCGCCTTGCTGGGAGGGATATGCTGCTGGAGCAGATGAACTAGCAACTGGTATACGAGCTCCGCCGCCCCTTAATTTGGCGAAAGGGCAATTTCGGAGTCTATGTCCGGGTTTGCTACATCTGAACAAGAATCTAAGCTGACTAAGCACCTCCCCGGGTGATTCTTGCCGCACCTTGCACAAGCTTGGAAGGCGCGCTCCATCTGCATGCTACCCTAGCCCTCAATCTGCATCCCTGCTTCTTTGATCACCTCGTGGCCTAGATGGTGCACTAGTTGATGATGGTGCTGGAGCAAAAGACCTGTGATAAGTCTGCTAACAATGTCCGCTCCCCGAGCTAGGTTGAGAAGTCCCATAATTTTCTATCCTGGACCTCTTGGCCTCTCTCTTCCTCCAATACACCGCCTCCATCTGCTAGGCGTGTAAAACTATACGGGGAAAATCCATGTCCTGATGCAGCATGGCTATCCTACAGTCCTTATCTAGGTAGTCCGCCACTCCATGTATAAATCGGCTCACCTGAGCCCTCTGGTCTGCCACTAACTCTGGTGCATACTTGGATAAGCGGGTGAACTCCAGAGCATACTCCTGAACCGACATGTCCCCCTGCTTCAGATTTACAAACTCAGCCGCCTTTAGTTCTCTCATCTCATGAGGGAAGAACCGATCTAGAAAGGCTCCATGAAACTCTTCCCAACTGATAGGGCCTGCTCCCACTTCCCTACTATCTTTCCACTATTTAAACCAAATATGTGCAACCCCTTTCAGATGATAAGAGGCCAAGTCAACGCACTTCCCATTTGTCACCCCCATGACCTGGGTGATCTTTAGAATCTCATCAATGAATTCATGCGGGTCCTCATCTATTTTTGACCTAAGGAACTCTGATGGGTTCATTCTTAGAAAATCTCTGACCCGAGCCACCGCTTCATTCCCGTTCTAAGGGAGATGCGCCACCGCCTATTTATTGACCTGGGCGGTCAAATCCTGCGATAGCATTTGTATGGCTGCCCTGAATTCAGCGTGGGCAGCCGACTCTAGTGCATGCTCCTCGGGGGCTGCTGGGGCCTAATGGTGACCCTCTCCGTTACCGTTCTCATGTTCATTTTCATTTCTCCTTCCATTTACTCGACGTGGAGTCATGATACTGCAAACGTGTATACCACGAGTTAGGAGGATAGATAGGCAATTCATCGCATGACATGAGATCATGAAAGAAGGGAACACTTCCTAAATGTCTCATAGCCTCTTCATCATAAGTGTGGTGCGCTTCACACCCATAAAAAAGACTCTACTTCATGCAGCTTTTAGACACCTCAGGACACTTCAAACCTATGGCTCTGATACCAACTTTGTCACGACCCGAACGTAGGCCTAGATCGGACACTGGACAAGGAACCCCGAGGGACTCTGAGTCGACCCATGGCATGAACATACATCTAATTCAATCAAATAAAGAGGAAGAAACAACATGATAAACTTAGCGGAAGTGTGAAACAAACATAACATCATAATATACACAATCTGAAGCTGAATACATCTTTTTTGTCTGAAAACCCTTTAAGTCTGGTGAGTTGATGGGACAAGGCCTCAACTAACTCGATAAGCTGAAACTAAATATACATGAAGATGTTTGATAAAGCATGGTCCTCACGAGATGAGGACTCCCCAACAAGCGTAGGATGCTAACTCTGAAAGGCTGGCTAGGGTCGAGGCTGAATCTGAGTACCGGAGCCTATATCATAAAATGATACACCATAGAGTATGTGGTTTGTACGTGGAATGTATTGAGCATGCAAGGTAAGTAAAATGGATATTTGAAATACACAAAAGTTCATAAGAGTGGGACAATATGCTCATACAATAAATATCATAATGTAACATAAGGCTCAAGGTTTTCAAAGCATTCATAAATTAACCGTGTGCATAATCATAAGAGAAAACTTTATTAAACATGATTTGAGCTGAAATAGTATGAACATAACCATGCATGAATTATGGGAAACAATAGGAGATTCTTATAACCGATATACCCCATGTGAGCACACATGGAGCCCTACCTGTAAATCCCTAGTCGGGAGGGTGTTCATACCTTTCCAAAGGTAGAACCATGAAGGGAGTGATACCACACATGAAAGGCCCATTTCGGAAAAAGGGGACAGTCTCGAGGGAGGTCCCATCATATCCTATGATGGCACGTAGTTTTGAGATTCAGGGCAAAACCTGGGCTCCGAACCTACTCAGTGTTAAATGCTACTCCCAAAACATATATAGTGCTCATAGTATAATATTCATAAGATTCATGGGCTAGTTAAATCATGATAATCATACGCATGTTTGTAAATATGTGAACTAGCCATGAAGGTAAGGCCCGTGAGTCGGCCAAAATCATAAATCGTAAATTATGAGGTTCATGCATACTTGTAAATCATGTATATGCTTATCAAATCATAGAATCCCGATGGGAATTTGAGTAAATCCATATCATAAATCATAAATCATAATGGGTTAAAGAACATCAAAAACAAAGGTGAAAATCATAACTCGATTCATCATAGAACATGCATAATTAGGCATAATTTAATAGAAGTTTAAATCAATAAATTTATAATTGAATTTGTTGTAAAATCTGATCATGATTTGTAAAATATGATGTAAAACATGAGAATTAATAACCCATAGATAGATCATTAAGATTTCATAAGATTTAGGATAAAACCTCATAAGATTTTCAATTAAAAATTCATGAAGGCATGGGAGTGAATGGAAACACCCACTCATAACCCTACATACCTGATTATAGCTGATTCTTACACTTCTTTGATTTCCCAAGAGGAATTGAAGAGAACTTAAAGGATGAAAAGCTTGATCACCTCTCTAACTCTCCAACTTTGCATGCATGAGGAAGATTGGCCCAAAATGAATTTAACTCTCTTAATACTCATTATTCATAACTTAAAACAATGTAGTTTAGGCCTTAGGATCATAGGAATTATGGAAAAGCCCTTACTAAATTCACAGAAAATAATTGACTGCCAGTCCCCACGAGGGACTGGACGACTCGTCACTTCAAGCCAGGACTCGTGGCATCATCCATCAAGTACAAGACCTAAGGGTTCATCTGGGGCTCATCACGAGGAACTTCACGATTCGTTACTGGTGACCACAAGTTGTGGTTACCACTCATCACATGCACTGCCTCAATTTTAAATAAATTTCATCCAGCTGACCACGACCCATCATGAATTGTGGTAACAGACCACGACTCATGGGGACCTTTCGTCGGGTACACTGTCATTTCTCTGCACTTCTCAAAATCACTGCCCACGACTGACTTAATGAGTCATGGGGCCTGACCACTACTCGTAGTCATGTCCATGGGGACCTTAACTCCCAAAATCCAATTAACACTCTGATCCTACCCACAAGTCACATCACGACTCGTGGTCAGCTCCCACGGGTCACAGAACGAATCATTTTGTGTCCTGATGCCAGATTTTAAATTTTCTCCATTTCAACTCTCAGGTCTGATCTTTAGGCTTCCGGGTTATAACAGTGCACCCCACGGGTCACTAAACAACTCGTCCTATGACCTGGTGCAGAAAACTCTATTTTTTCTTTTTCAACTCCCGAGTCTAATCTTAGAGTTTTTGAGGTATTACATATAGTTTGATAGCCCTTGTAATTATATATTTACTTTTATCTTTATTTGATCTTAGACACCATGGTGATCTCGTTGATCCGCATAGGATTATATCATTATTATGAATTGTTAGGTCAGCTGAATATCTGCTCAGGTGTGTATATTACAGTCTTGCCGGTCAAGGGCTTCTTCAAGACATTATATACTTGATTGTTTTCTTATTTATGTGTTGTTGGTATAATCTAGTGGTGTATATGTCCAACTAAGTCATCTCAGGGTCTAGTGTGGCATCAGATACCAGTTATACCTTCCAAGGTGGGGCGTGACGCATATTATCTATCAAGGCATGGACATCCAAGAGGTAGTATTGTAAAACAATTATCTAGCATGGATGTCCACTACTCTGGAAATAAATCCTCAACTATTCCTCAGTATTATGATATTAACTCTTGCACCTCCATAACCTTCCCTATGTATTTCTCCATAATCTTCAAGGTTAATGTTATGACAACTTGTATATACTTATATGTAACACTACAAATAGAGGCATAATAATTCATATAATACACCTTTGCAAATAGTTGGAAGAACATGAAAGCTCTCCTCTCTTGTCTCTCTTTATTGTTCTTGCTCTTTACATTTCTTATCTACTATTATTATTTTGAGCTTGATTTTACAATATTAACGACTTTGAATAGTATATATACATTGGGGGGCATAGTTTTCTTATTATTTTTTAAAAAATATATTATAGCTTGGTATTAGATTTTTGCTTTAGGCCACCAAATTTGCTAAGCCATCCTTGTCTAGAATGCCACCATACGTTGACTCAAACCTGACCTATCACTTTTTTCATGTGTCATCTTTTGATTTACTTATCTGTTGCACTTTGAGTTTGTTCTATACAAACCAAACATTTAAAAAATGCTTCTAACCAGTGTTTAAAAGGCGGGAGAGTGAGGCGGGGCATTTCACGTTGCACGGAGTGAGACCTAAGCACTCGAGACATGGGTGTAAGTCTTATGGATCTATGAGGTGCATCTCATGTAGTTTCAATCTTATAATTTTATTACTAATAAAATAAGCAAAAATAATATATTTAATAATTTTATAAATAAATTCAAATAAATCACCAATAATATAAACAAGTACTATAATTATTTGAGAAAGACAACAGTATAAAAAATGATAATAGTCAAGATAATCTTTAAATAAAATCATCGCCCACTTAATCATCGGTCTCCGCATCTACTAGCTAGTTCTTCTCACATTCAACTAATATTTACATTGATTCTTGTTTATATAGTTCAAAGAAGGAGAAGGATAAACAATGTAAGAGCAATGACAAAATATAGATAAAGTAGCCTAAAAAATATAGTGTTACGGAATCTCTATCCTATCAATTTTAGGCAAAATTATACAAAAATTTATTTATGACAATGTCATTTTTCTACACGAGTTGCTTTATTTATTTATATATATATATTTTAAAAATCACTATAACATGAAAACATGATAGAATAAAGTACAAATATCATTACACCACTAATAAAAAACTATAATTTATAGCAAAAAAAATTTAAAATAGTAAAAGTTAAATTTAACATCCGGGGCGTACGCTTTTATGCCTGCGGCTTATGCCTCAAATTTTAAGGCATACACTATATGAATCTATGCCTTTTATTTGCGGCAAAGAGCTTTTTTGGTACACTCTGCCCTGAGACTTGCCCAACAAAAATGCCTTTGAAAATACTACTTCTAAGTATATTTTATTAAAATTATTTTTTAAAAAAAGAATTTTTAAAGTAAAACTATTTATTTTAACTTTTAAAAATAACTTCTATTACTCCTTAAAATATTTATTTTCTCTTAAAATTTGATAAACATATCACTTTTTAAAATAATATTTTATTAAAAATAAATACTTTTAATCTCTTAAAAATTTGGCTAAACACGTTGTTATAAGACAGAAGGAGCACATATTTTTGAGTTCATGTACTAACAAATGCGGGAGAAGGAAGAGGTGAATATTCAAGAGTTTTTTTTACATAAATATAATTTTTTAAAAAGGTATTTTAAAAACTTATAATTTACTTTAAGAAAATTATATAAATACAATTATTATATCTTTTAATTTTTTTGATTATATCTTGTACTCTTTTTCATATCCTAAAACATCTCTATGAAATGCATTAAATTTTTTTTTAAAAAATCATAATTAATTATGGACTCTCCCACGAAAATATAAATACTAATTAATAATTGACACTCAATCTCATAAAACAGAGCTTCCCATATTTATTCTTCAATTTCTCTCTCTTTTCTATAAAATCGAAAAAATAAATCAAATGTAAATTTGAATTTGAAATATAGTATATAATATATAAATAATATATGAGTAATATATTTATTTTTTCAATATATTTAATATATGAATACAATAATGTATGCTCAAATACACACACACACAAAAGAATATATACAAACAACAAATATTATCTACAAAAGAATAATATTATCTATAATATATAATAGTTAATATACAAATAATATTATATGTACAGTATATAATAGTGCAATATACGTAATATACAAGTAAATAATATATGTATTTGTTCAAAAATGATATATTATATACCATATAAGCAGGAAAATACTTGTTTATGGATTAGAATGCTAGTTAAGTACATTGAAACTCTTTTGAAAAGTAATTAACATATGTTGATATGTATTTAATTTTGTTATCACTAATATAGAAAACTCCTTATTTATAGTCTTTTATTAATAGTAATTTTTTTATTAACAGTAATTTTTGCACCAGGTCATAGAACGAGTCATCCTGTGACCCGTTAGGATGACCACAAGTCGTTAAGTGACTCGTGGTGAGTGGGATACTTAAGTTGGAAAATTATGTTTTTAGGTCACCACAGACATGACCACAAGTCATGGTTAGCCCCACAACTCGTTGAGTCAGTCGTGGTCAAGAATGAGGTGAAGGTAGGAGAAATTGGGCAGTGCACCTAATGGATGGGTCACTACAACTCGTTGGGTACACCACGAGTCGTGGTGAGCCCTAGGTGAGATTTGATAGTGAGGAGAATGGAATGTGACCATGAGTCGGGGTCACCAGTGATGAACCATTAGGTCCCTCGTGGGGACCCCTTAAGGGAAGCTGACAGTGTACTTAACGACTCTGATCATGAGTTTTGGTTCAGTGGTAACGACTCGTCCAGTCCCTCGTTGGGACTGGCAGTCAGTTTTTCGGTGTGAATTTAGTAAGGGTTTTTCCATAATTTTTATGATCCTAAGGCCTAAACTACGTCATTTTAAGCTATGAATGGTGATGTTTAAGATGGATAAGTTCATTCTAAGCTATTCATATTCATGCATGCAAACATAGAAGTCTAGAGAGGTGATTAAGCTTAATTTCTTCAAGTTTTTCATCAATTCTTCATTGGGCAATCAAGGAAGTTGTTGAATCAGTTCTTCTCAGGTATGTAGGGTTATGAATGAGTGAATTTGTTCACACCCATGACCAATTCCTCTCTAATTCATGAAAATCTATATGTTGATCCTATGGAGTTTTAACCCAATGCATGAATTTCCTAAGTTTCTATCATAGGTATGATCTAAGCATGTTTCTATTATGAATTATGTTTCATGGGCAAGTTTTACAATGTTTTCAATTATAATCATGTTTTCAAATTTTACAAATTATAATGCCGATTCATGAGAAGTTCATGAAAGTTGAGATCTATGATGTATGTTTAAGTATGTTGAGATATTTATGAGAAAAGTATGTTTTCAAGTTACCCATGTCTATGATCATGTTTTCAAGTGAATCAAGTATCTTCAAGCATGTTTATGTATTGGGCAAGCCCATATGTTCAAGTATGATTTATGATTCATGTCAATTAGCCTACCACATGGTTTTGGAGTGTAGACTCCCAATTTTATTCAACTTGTGGTACGATTTGTGCCAAGGCTCTTCATGTTATGATTTCCGATTATGTATGTATGTTATTACTAAACTTCTTCACTAAAAGATGGTCAGCTTCGTTGAAAATAATGGAGAGCATATGCATGTTTTTGGTAGTAGTGTCTAGCACCGAGTAGGCTAAGGGCCAGTCGACCCGATGCCTCAGAACTACGTGACAACGTACGTTTACTTATATACTTTGGGACCTCCTTTGGAGCTTTCCCCACCCCAAGGGGCCTTGAGCTTGATATCTATATCATGGTATCGTCCTTAGCCTGGCAAGGCTTTGGATGGCTCTACCTACTTGAATGTGATAGATGGGATTACGTAAACTCTATCGTGGTAATGTCGGTTATATGACGAGTCTCCCATTGTTCCTTATGATTTTAGTTATGCATGCTGATCATTCATGATATATATATGTGTGTGTGTGTGTGTGTGTGTGTGTGTGTATGTTCTAAAGCCTGTTTGACTCAATGTTCAGTTTTATTGTGGATTATCAGCTTTCAGCTTTGGGTCACTTGATTCAGTTATGATGTGCAGTTATGTTCAGATCATGATTTTAGAAAATAGCATGCGAGCCTACTCTCAAATTCTTATCTTGATTATATTTTATATTATTCATGTTTTAATGATTTTACTTACTTAAGCAACTTTACTTATCTTGCATACTCGGTACATTCCACAAACTGACCGCATACTCTATGCTGTATCATTTTATGATACAGGCTCCGTACTTCAGACTCAGCCCCGTCACTAGCCAGTTCTCCGGAGTTAGAATCCAGTCTCAGTGGGTGAGTCCTCATCTCCTAAGGACCATTTCTTACCAGTTATCTTTGTATTTCAGCTTTCAGACTTGTCGGATTAGTTGGGGGTGTTGTCCCATCAATCCATTAGATATGTTAAAGGCTTTCAGACTTTGCGTAGTAATCAGCTTGTTGTGTATGATATAAATGATAGTTCTTATGTTATGTTATGTTTAGACTTCCATTATATTTATTATGTTAAAGCTTCCGCTTTTATTGATTGAGTTAGATGTATGTTCATGCCATGGGTCGACTTGGAGTCTCTCGGGGCTCCTTTTCCCTTGTTAGAATCCAAGTCTATGTTCGGGTCGTGACAAACTTGATATCAGAGCAATAGATTTTGAAGTGTCCTAGGGTGTCTGAAAGGCTCATTAGGCAGAGTCTTTTTCATGGGTGTGAAGCGCGCCACACTTATGACGAAGAGGCTACGAGACGTTTAGAAAATGTTCCCTTCTTTCATGATCTATGTTGTGCGATGAAATGTCTCTCCATCCTTCTAACTCGTGTTGTTCGCGATTGCAGAATCATGCCTCCCCACAAAGTTAACGGCAGAAGAAATGGAAATAGAAATGGCCACGAGGATGGCAATGGAGACGGGCACCAACAAGCCCCACCATCCCATAAGCATCATGCATGGGAGCTGGTTGCCCACGCCTAATTCAGGGAAACCATTCAGATGCTAGCACAGACCTTGACTGCTCAGGTCAACCAGCAAGCGATAGCACATGTCCCTCAGAACAGGAAAGCGGCGGCAGCACGAGTTAGAGATTTCCTAAGGATGAACCCCCCAGAATTTCTTGGGTCAAAAGTGGACGAGGATCCACATGAGTTTATTAAAGAGATTTTGAAGATCACCTAGGTCATGGGGGTGACTGGAGAGAAGTGTGCTGATTTAGCCTCATATCAGTTAAAGGGGGTCACACACATTTAGTTCAAATAGTGGAAGGATAGGAGGGCAGTCGAAGCAGGACCTATCAGTTGGGATGAATTTCATGCCGCTTTCCTAAATCGATATTTCCCTCGTGAGATGAGGGAGCTGAAGGCGGTCGAGTTCGTGAATCTAAAGCAGGGCAAGATGACGGTCCAGGAGTATGCCTTAGTGTTCACTCGTCTGTCCAAGTATGCCCCAGAGTTAGTGGTCGATCAGAGGGCTCGAGTGAGCAGGTTTGTTCATGGGGTGGCAAACTATCTAGACAAGGATTGCCAGACTGCGATGCTTCATCAGGATATCGATTTTCCTTAAATAGTCTTGTACGCCCAACAAATGGATCCGGTGCATGTGAGGGAGAGAGAGGCCAAGAGGGCCGGATAGATGGTTACGGTTCTCCCAGTTGAGACCTAGTGGGCACTGTCAGCAGTCCCACTAGAGATCGTCAACCCTGGCATCGTCGGCTATGAGTGTGCCATCCAGATCTAGGCACGGCCACAGAGGGAGAGCATCAGACTCTAGAGGCCAGAGCAGCAGGCCCACAGATTCCAGTATCCCAAAGTGCCGCAGATGTGGCCGGAGACACACGGGTCAGTGTTTGGCGGGTATAGATGCTTGCTTCGAATGTCAAAAATCCTAGACATATGCTCAGAGATTGCCCAGCAGCTAGACAGGGCCATGATAGGGGTTGAGACCCAGCTTCCAATTCAGCAGCTCCACCATCACGCCCAGTTTAGCAGGGGGCATCTACTAGCATAGGTAGGGATCAGTGCCAAAACAAATTCTATGTCTTAGCATCCCATTAGGAGCAGGAGGTCTCCCCGGATGCAGTCACTGGTATGTTGTGAGTTTTTCATCTTGATGTATATGCTTTATTAGATCTAGGGGCTACTTTGTCTTTTGTGACGCCCTATGTGGCTAGTAGTTTCGGAGTCAATACCAAAATCTTGTCGAAACCATTCCCAATTTCTACTCCAGTAGGTGATTCAGTTGTAGCTAGACGGGTGTATAGAAGTTGCCCGGTCATAGTCCTTTAGAGAGTCACCTCAGCAGATCTAGTAGAGTTGGCTGTGACTGATTTTGATGTTATCCTCGGCATAGATTGGCTATTTGCATGTTATGCCATAGTTAATTGTAGAAACCAGGCAGTAGAGTTCAGATTTTCGATTGAGCTAATCCTAGAATAGAAAGGTAGTTCAGTTGTGCTTGTAGGTCATTTCATTTCCTACCTTAAGGTTAGAAAGATGATTTCTAATGATTGTGTATACCATCTATTTAGGGTTAAGGATGCTACGTTTGGGACTGGCAGTCAGTTTTTTTCTGTGAATTTAGTAAAGGCTTTTTCATAATTTCTATGATCCTAAGGCCTAAACTACATCATTTTAAGCTATTAATGGTAAGTTTTAAGAGGGGTAAGTTCATTCTAAGCTATTCATATTCATGCATGCAAACTTAGAAATCTAGAGAGGTTATTAAGCTTAATTTCTTCAAGTTTTTCATCAGTTCTTCATTGGGCAAATAAGGGAGTTGTTGAATCAGTTCTTCTCAGGTATGTAGGGTTATGAATGAGTAAATTTATTCACACCCATACCCAATTCCTCTCCAATTCATGAAAAACTATATGTTGATCCTATGGGGTTTTAACCCAATGCATGAATTTCCTAAGTTTCTACCATGGGTATGATCTAAGCATGTTTGTATTGCTGAATTATGTTTCATGGGCAAGTTTTACAATGCTTTTCAATTATAATCATGTTTTCAAGTTTTACAAATTATAATGCCCATCCATGAGAAATTCATGAAAGTTGAGATCTATGATGTATGTTCAAGTATGTTGAGATATTATGAGAAAAACATGTTTTCAAGTTACCTATGTCTATGATCATGTTTTCAAGTGAATCAAGTATTTTCAAGCATGTTTAGGTATTGAAAAAGCTCATATGTTCAAGTATGATTTATGATTCATGTCAATTAGCCTACCACATGATTTTGGAGTCTAGACTCCCAATTTTATCCAGCTTGTGATATGATTTGAGCCAAGGTTCCTCATGTTATGATTTCTGATTATGCATGTAAGTTATTATTAAGCTTCTTCACTAGATGATGGTCAGCTTCGTTGAAAATGATGGAGAGCATATGCATGTTTTTGGGAGTAGTGTCTAGCGTCGAGTAAGCTAAGGGTCAGTCGACCCGATGCCTTATAAATACGCACTAGCATAGGCTTACTTATATACTTTGGAACCTCCTTTGGAGCTTTCCCCAATCCAAGGGGCCTTGAGCTTGATATCGATATCATGGTATCGTTCTTAACGCTGGAAAGGCTTTGGACGACTCTACCCACTTGAGTGTGATAGTTGGAACCACGTAAGCTCTATCGTGGTAATGTTGGTTATATGACAAGTCTCCCACTGTTCCTCATGATTTCAGTTATTCATGTTAACCATTTATGATATATATGTTCTAAAGCAGGTTTGACTCAATGTTCAGTTTTACTTATGATTATCAACTTTCAGTTTTGGGTCATTCGATTCAGTTATAATGTGCAGTTATGTTCAGATCATGATTTTAGAAAATAGCATGCGAGCCTACTCTCAGATTCTTATCTTGATTATGTTGTATATTATGCATGTTTTAATGATTTTACTTACTTAAGCGGTTTTACTTACCTTGCATACTTGGTACATTCCACGTACTGACTACATACTTTATGTTGTATCGTTTTATGATATAGGCTCTGAAGTTTAGACTCAGCCCCGTTACTAGCCAGTTCTCCAGAGTTAGCATCCAATTTCAGTGGGTGAGTCCTCATCTCCCGAGGACCATTTCTTACCAGTTATCTTTGTATATCAGTTTTTAGATTTATTGGATTAGTTGGGGGTGTTCTCCAATTAACCCATCAGATATGTTAGAGGCTTTCAGACTTTGCATAGTATTCAACTTGTCATGCATGACGTTAATGATAGTTCTGATGTTATGTTATGTTTAGACTTCCGTTATGTTTATTATATTAAGTCTTCCGTTTTTATTGATTGAGTTAGATGTATGTTCATGGCATAGGTTGACTTGGAGTCTCTTGAGGTTCCTTGTCCCGTGTCTCAATCCAGGACTATGTTTGAGTCTTGAAAAAGAATTTTGAAATTAATTGATATTTTTGTCAAACATATTAGGTAAATAGTGAGATATATTAGATCATCTTTGGCAAAAATAAGAAAATTTAAGAAATGTTGTGAAGTCCAAAAGATAGAATGTACTAAAATATTGTTGCTAGATGTGCCTACTAGGTGGAATTTCACCTACTTAATGTTAGATGCGACACAAGATTTTTAGAAGGCTGGTTTGATCTTTTTGATGAGAATTTTAATACTTATCTTCTTACTCATATTTGTGAAGATGAAAGTGTTGCAGGTCCACTTGAATGTGATGATTGAGTGAATGTAAGGAATGTGATAAAGTTTCTTGAAAGACTTTACGAGCTCATCGTATAGATTTTAGATTCACATTATGTTACATCTAATGTTCATTTTGAGGACATATGTAAGCTTGATGTATATTTAAAGGTGTGTTTAGAAAGTAAAGATCTTAATTTGAGTAAAATGACTGAGCGAATAAAAGAAAAGTTTAAAAAGTATTGGGTTGATCCTAAAAAGATGAAGAAAATAATTTTTATTGCTTCTGTGTTGGAAATAGAAAAGAAATAGAGGAGTGTATGATTATATGAATTATTTATTTGGAGAGTATCTAAGAAAATATTCAAGAGAATTTTATTATCAATAATCTTCTTCTATGTCTAATTTATCTCATGACACAAGTGATACATCTTCTAATTCTAGTTCTTCTTTGAGTGTGAAAATAAAATAAGCTTCACTTGAAGAAACAAAGGAAAGATTGTGGAAGTGGGGGTGCAAAATCATAGTTGGATAGATACATTAGTGAAGAATAAGAGCCTGAACATGATGATTTTGACCTCTTAAGTTGGTGGAAAGTTAATGCTCCATGATTTTCTGTTCTTTCAGAGTTCGCTTGTGATGTATTGACTATTCCGATTTCTAGTGTGGCATCTGAATGTGCTTTTAGTATGGGTGACAGTATTCTTGATCCATTTAGAAGTTCATTGACTCCTAAATGTGTGCAATCTCTTATTTTTGTCCAAGATTGACTTAGAAAGAGTCTATTCCTATAAGTGTGGAAGAAAGTTTGGAGTATATTAAGCAACTTGAATTTGGTAATATTTCGTATGTCTTTATGCTTTTAGTGCAAAAATAATCTACTTATTTATGTTGTATAACATATTTTATTAAATTATCTTTAGATATAGCAAATAATGAAAGGAATCCTTGCATTGTTAATGTATGAATTGTTATTCCAATTTGCTATTTTGCTACTTGTGGTGAACTAATATTTTATTTATTTCGTGATATTAGATATTCTTTTATAGTTTTACTCTTTTATCTTGAATGTTGTATTCTAAACTTTTAATTTTTGCTTTAATCTTATTTGTTATTAGGTTTAAATTCAACCATGCCTCCTAAAGATTGCTCCTCTATTTGAGAATATTTTGTGATGGTTCCAAGCAATGAAGAGCACTGTAAAACAAAGTGCTTGACATGTGGTGTGATACTTAATTGTCATTCATATTAATGACACAAGTTCCTTATAAAATCATTTAAAGAGATTTCTTGAGCATCATTCCTATCAAGAGAGGTAGCTTCGTATTTAAGACTTATGTTTTAAACTTATGTCTTAAATCTGGTGAATTGATTTAATTTGCAATTGCACTTGCTAGTGACTAGTGTTTGATGATGGAATTATGAAATAATTTGGGATATGTTTGTTGGCTACAATGATGCTTGTTTTAAGTATTTTAATTTAATGAATGCACTATGCACATTATAAAATTATGTGGTATTATGGTGTGTCATTGTGTTGTTGTATTCTGCTAATCGTGCCCTGTTGTGCGCTTGTAAATTGTGATGCCTTGCTGAATGCTGATTGCTGATTGCTGATTGCTGCCATACTACGGTGCTGCTGCGGTCGGTGTTGGACAGTGGGCGACTGTCGGCTGGGGTGCTAGTCGGCAATCGCTAGACAGTATATATTTAATGATTTTAATATTTGAATTTTAAAATTTATTAGTGTTTGGTAATTTAATTTGATTTTTATTTTGTTTTATTTATTTACATT
This sequence comes from Datura wrightii, assembly GCA_035772735.1. Taxonomy (NCBI): domain Eukaryota; kingdom Viridiplantae; phylum Streptophyta; class Magnoliopsida; order Solanales; family Solanaceae; genus Datura; species Datura wrightii. Next base: position 47,034,995 of record JASDFA010000019.1, read on the forward strand.
GAAAAAAATCATTTTAGAAATACCAAATCAAATCGAACTAAATTATTTAAAAATCGAATTGAATCAAACTAATTCAACTCGATGTTCAGTGTACATTTTTTGATCATTGAAAATCGAAAAATTGAATCGTTCACTCCTAATTATAAAATATATATTATAAATTATGTAATTTAATTAATAATTATAAATTATGAAATATTTTACTAATTAACTGATATTTCGAGTACTGTTGGAAGATAGCTGCCCAACAAAGTTTGTGTGTGATTTGCAAATAGCATAACCTCAACTCAGCTTTTATCAATGTCAATTGTCAAAGCATAACCCAACTACAGAGTTCACCTTAGCCAATTTCAAAATTTGTCAATCCATAAAATCGCCCGCCCAAACACATCCACAATCAGCTCCATCTCCTAATATCGAATTTCTTTTCTTTTTAACCCCTCTCTCTCTCTCTCTCTCTCTCTCTCTGGTTCAAGCTCTTTAAACAATACCATACCCTAGGGAAATTAATAATCTCTCTTCCGTTTGAGATTTATCTTCAATTCCTATTTCTTGATGGCAAACTCCGATTGTACTCTAGCTGTTCCTGCTTCTTCTTCTTCTTCCCCTCTCTCTGCAGTACATTCTTCAACTCTCTGCAGTTTGATATGTGAAATGGGTTTTTCTTGTTTTCTGAAATTTCTGTTTGTTTAGCATCAAAAATATGTACTTTTATTGTATTACTTTTTTTATTTTCAAATTCTGACTCGTCATTTTCTGATTTGTTCTTTGCTTTACCCTTATGGTTTGATATACGAAATGTTTTTTCTATTCTTTTCTTGTGGGACTTAGTTGATTAGCATCAAATTGGATATCCGATATGTTTGTTTCTTGAGAAAATTTTGTTGCATTAGCATCAAAATGGTGTCTTTTTAGTGTTTTTTTTTTTTTGAAATCTGAACTGGGTATAAACCTAATGGATTTTTTTTTTGTTCTATTTGGTAGAGGAAAGAGAATGTGACACCGGCGAGCTCCAAAATTGCGGTACATATTTCCTGTTCTGTTAGTGTAAAGGTTGGATTTGGCTATTAGTTTCTGTTAAACTTGGTAACTGAGGATTTCGGTTAATCTTTTGCTGATAGGAATTGACTGAATCAAGGAAAGAGCTGCTCAATAGGATTCAGAGCTTGAAAACAGTAAGCTCATGTTAATAGCATCTCTAGAATCTGTCTATTTTGTTGCCGTTGATGGTATTTTACTAGTTGGCTTCTTTGATATCCAGGATCTTCAAAGCTGGAGATGTAAGTTGGACGGCCAAGTAAAGGTCTATCGTGATGTAAGTACATCCTTCTTTCATTTTGCATTAGCTGTAAATGAATTTGACAGACTTAGTGTGAATTAGGTCAACTTTACTATGTATTTATGATTTATATTTTATAGTGTTGGCAAATCTCGAGGTCTGACTTTGAGTTGGTTGGCAGTGATAGTTCATTTGTTGCTTGGTTTTCTCTAATGTATGTGAAGCATAACATGTATCTTCCTGGAATTAGGAAGTTGCTAGTTTGGCAAATGCAGTAGAAGGAAGTAGATGTCAGCAAGAATGTTCGATTTGACCTTTTTAATGAATTCTGGTTCAAAAAGTAATTTATAATTGTAAAAACTGATGGATTTCAGTCAGCTTTCAAAATTTGTGTGTTCTTGGAGAGCTAAAACATCTGGAAGCTTTTTCCTGGAAATGTTAGATTATTGGATTAGCAGTTGCGTTTAGGAATATCAATGTGAGACCAGAAATTTGTGAATGGAAGGAAGCGCAGGCTAGGAGAAAGGTCAATATAACTGAAGAACAAGGATATAAATTCTCCCAGTTGGTGAAATTTCCTTATGATCAAACCAAAAGCTTTACCCTTTTCTTTTGCAAATGATTTAATTGATTGGAATCTTGGTGTTAAGTGAACATTATTTTTCTTTAGTTATTCATTTGAGATGTGTCTGACCAATAAAAAAAGAGGCAGAGCCCAAAAACAGCCCTACCCCCATCCCCTACTGGCACAACACCCAAGCGAGGCACAAAAATCTGCTTGGCAGATGGAAGAAGGCTCCTCTCACATAACATCTGATCTTAGTCTATTCGGATTTTATACCTGGAAGCCTTGTACTTCTTAATCTTATCCAGCCACTTAGAAGTTTTGTTTCCCCCTTCTACCAGGAACTGTCAGAGCTCAAGAAATCACTGAATGTTGAAGTGGAGCAACTAAGATCTGTGAGCAATGCTCTAATCAATATGTTTTCATGATCTTTTGAGATTTAGTCAAGTATTTAATAAATTAATCATTTTTGAACCAGGAATTTCAAGAGTTAAAAACAACTCTTCAGCAACAGCAGGAAGATGTCACTGCCAGCTTAAGAAACTTAGGGGTGAGCCTCATATGCCTTTTAACTCTTTGAATCATGGATCTTATGACATCCACTGAGTCCTATCCTGATAACGTTAACATTGTACTTTTTCCTTCCATTTTATATGTCAGTGACCATCCACAGATTTTAATATATTAATTTGACTTATATATATTACTTAAAGACGTGGAAGAGAGTGAAGTAATGGTTGAAAACTTACATAGAGAAACTGTTTCATCAAAGTTTAGCTTATGTATCCTTAAAAGTTTTGAAAATTTCAATTGTTAGTAAAGAGGCGTAAACATTTGGGATGGCCTAAATTGGAATGAGTGCCATATCAAATTGGACGGAGAGAGCAGTTATTTTACTTTAAATTGCAAAGGAATTCTGATTTTTGTTTGTGGAATTACCTATAGCTTCAGGATGCCTCAGAAGAAACAAAAGAGGCAGAAGATGCCAAGCCTGATAACAGTGAAGAGAATGCGCAGGATTTGCCAAAGGACAGTGGTAAAGATACTGAGTAGACTGAATGATGCTAACTTTATTCCCTAAACTTCATCTTCTCCAATGAGATATGGTTGGACATTTTGTGCTAGGTTAAGAAGTGTTATCTTATTTTCTCATCTATGGTGAGATCAAGTCTTTCATTGAATTAAAGTAGGTTAGGTGAACGACTTTCTTTTCTCCCAGCTGTTAGTTCAAAGGATTTTATTGTACTGCTATTGTCTCGTATATCTCATGGATGGTTTACTTCATTGCACGAAAGTCGCTAAACTATTTTTGTAATTCAAACTGCCACGAACAAAAATGAGTGTCACTACCAGCGGTCCTATAGAATCTTGACGAGCTTCAAGTTGATAACGAATTTCCTTTTTATAGTGGCAATAGGCCTAATTTATTCAACATGTGAAAATTCAGTTATGCTGAGAAATTTTGTCAACCACAATTTAATAATTTCAATTTCTTTTATTTATTATGTTTAAGTTCATCCTAGATGTGTTTTCTACTTCTGCTCTCCATTCCCCCTATTCAAACAGATTAATAGAGGTGTTAATGTGTCAATGCGACGCCCATTATTTTACAAAAATAAGTAAAAAAAATTACATTCTTTGATTTTTGCTATTTGACACTTTAAGTGACAAAAAATGATTAAAAAATATCCTTAACAATCAAAAAAACAAAAAAAAAAAAAGGCAAATTGGCAATGCATAAGTTTTTGTCCAATTTATGCAAGATATAAATGTACACAAGTTATGCTTCCAGACATAAGTTAAGTAACATACACTTGTGTCTTGAACATAAATTCAGTAACATGAACTTGTGCCTTGAGGCAGAAGTTCAATTGCATAAACTTTTTTCATAGACACAAGTTCAATAACATGAATTTATGCCTGGAGTGTTTGGTAGGGAGCTTGTGCTTATGGGCAGAAGTTCATGTAATTGAACTTCTGCTTACTAAACTTGTGCCTTGGACAGAAGTTCAGTTGCATGAACTTCTGTCTTCTAGGGCTAATTTATGCCTTAAAAATTTTATTTGTTTTGCAATTTTTTTACAAAATATTAGAGGTATTTTTATCTTATTTTACTTAAAATACTGAATGATAAGAATTAAAGACTATCACAAAATATGGGTGGTCGGAGCAAAAACTTGTTATTACTTTTGAGTAAAATACAAATAAGAGTTATGACATTCAATTTCATATTGCAAGAAATTCAAAAATTTCTAGGGGTCAAAATATCCTTTTTCTAATAAATATATTATTTTTTTAAAATACATTTTTTTCTTATTGAAATATTATTTCTAAAAGATTCTTTTTTTGTTTTTTTTTTAAAAAACCTCTTTAAGTAATAAAAAAGTTACACACACATATTCTTTTTAATCTTATTTTATCAATTAAAATAGAATAACTCTATATACTTTTTAAATTGATGATATATGTTTTATATATAAGTTCATAGTAACCTTATTATTAATTTTGATTTAAATAATGATAAGAATTCTTTTTTCCTAATAAAACAAGAAATATTTTTATTTCTTAATCTTTTCTGAATTGAAGTAAAATAAACATTTGCTAATATATTTCTTGATTTTATAATTAAAATGAATAAAATGATCAACAATAACTCCATCACTAATGTTTTAAAGATATTTGGTGATTTGAAATAATGTAATAAATTTTTGTATTTTATGGTATTCTGATTGTTGTATCTTATTTTTAAAACCAAAGAATTATATTAGCAAATGCTCATCCTTCGTCAATTCAGAAAAGATTTAAGAAATAAAAATATTTCGTATTTTATTAGGATTTTTTATTTATCATTATCTAACTTAAAATGTTACACCGCGTAAATTCTTGACATTTAGATGGCCTATTTGCATGTTGGTTAAGAGCTTTAGAATGCCATACATGCTAGGAAAAGGCCCGAGGGAAGACCGGACAAGCGCCAAGTCGGAGCTTTGCAAGGAAAATGCGACTTATAAATCGAATTCGACAAATGTAACTTAAAGAGGAATTCGGGCAAAGCCCCTCCGCAACAGGCAACGTGTCACAGAGGCTTCCCCTCCGCGATGGCCAGTGTGCCACGGAGGGGGGGGGGGGGGGGAGGTTCAGGTCCAAGTATATAAAGCCCCACTTCAGTTTTTTTTGGTCACTTTCCATTTTTAGTATAAAGCTGCAGAGAGCATTCCTACGGAGTTAGTTTAGTAAGAATCGTCCGGCGAACCAGCGACCCGCCGAGTAAAAGTAAGTGGAATTACTCCAAACTAGTGTTAATACACTCCCAACATTAAAGTAAGTATTTCTCTCTTCTGGACTTTAGAGAAATAGCGAGTTTTCGGCTGTTTTTCGATAAGTCAAAGTTTGGGCAGTATATATATTCAAAGTAGTGTTTTCTTTCGGAATATTGATGGATTTAGTTCTATTTGCTATGAATATGAATGCAGTTGGAAGAAATAACTGGATAGTGGCCGAGCTACATCAGTTAGTCAGAAACTCGGCAACTGAGGTATGTAAAGCCAGTTTCTTCGGCAAGTTAGTAATTCTAGTATAGTAAAATAGAATAAATTCTAGAAGGAAGTTCCAAAAGCCGAGTATTAAGTATGTTTGTATTATTATGCCATATTCAGAATAAAAGTCAGTAAATCAGTATTAAACTGCGAGATATTAGTTCAGACTCAATATCAGATACAGTTTAATTCAACCAGAGAATCAGAATAGAATATCAAAACATGAACAGTACTATCAGATTTATTATACATGTCATATGTGATTATTGTTGTTTGTTGAGACCTGATTGTGTTATGTGAAGCACCCTTAGAGCTTCCTTGTCGCTCCAGGGTTAATAGCTGTGTCGACTCGCCCGCCAGAGGGTGAGGATACGTCACTCCAAGGAGTGGCATGCCGTCCGCAGTAGGACGAAGATGGGATGCAACATTCCTCATAGCAGGCTGATCAGCATTATAGCATACCCTGTCGAGCGCTTGTGCCCAGGGCAAAAATTACAGATTACAGATACAGATCTCAGATTACAGTTACAGGAGTTCTCCGGACTCAGATACAATTATAGTCAGGGGCCTAGAGAGCCCAAGCTACATACCCAGGGGGCCGGCGGGATGCTTCTAGTTAGTAGGTGAGTGGAGTGAATTTATTTTTGGATGGTTTGGACCGGGTAGGGGTATATAGATTGCGTGTTGATTGGCACCTTCTGACTTATGGGGGCTGGTATAGGTTCTTGTACGCTATATATATATGTGTGTGTTACTTATTAAATATATACATATGTCACTTATTAAATTGATAGATACCAGGACGCCGCATCGACAGGTATGATTCTTATCTTCTCTCTAGTACAATTAAGCTCGGTACAGATTCTGCTATTCCAGACAGTTTTAGCTATCCTCTGTCATTTCAGTAACTACTAGTTTACTGTTTATCTTCAGTTATGTTCAATTTTGCTTTGCATACTCGGTACCAGTGGTACTGACGCCTGTTTGGGGAAGCTGCATTACTTGTCTGCAGGTACTCATAGACGAGGAGCCGATCCCTCGTAATTCAAGCCAGCCCACAGAGTCATCAGCTCCTGTCATCCGGAGCTAGACAGCTAGAGGTTATTTCTTTTCTTTCATTGTACAGTATGGGTAGGTCGGGTCCCTGTCCCGACCATCTTATCAGTATTCTTAGAGGCTTGCAGATTGTATATTCCCTGTGGTTAGCTGTACCGGTCGTGTGAGGCCGTGTGTATGTTTTAGTTGTTTATGATGGTCGTGTGAGGCCTTATTCAGTTAATAGTTGGTGACCTTGCCGGTCACAGAGTTGTTTAGCATTTGATTCAGCGTATCATTGAAACTAGTCAGCATGGTGGCCTTGTCGGCCCGCATAGGTTCCTTTAAACTACTGTTGTTCTGGTTAGCTGTTGTTGTCTTACAGGTGGCTATAGGCCTAGCCGGCCGGAGGCTGTATTTACAGCCGTTATATAGCCCGTTGGTTCCATGAATCCTGAGTTAGAGCCAGCCTGACACCAGAAGTGCTTAGGCTCAGTAGTCCAACGGTCCAGGTCTTAGTAGGGCACCAGGTGCCAGTCATGCCTCCCAAGGTGGGGGCGTGACAAACTTGGTATCAGAGCAGGTCGTATCCTAGGGAGTCTGCAAGCCGTGCTAAGTAGAGTCTTGTCTATGGATGTGTTGTGCACCACATACTATAGGCAGGAGGCTGCAAGGCATGATAGGATGGTTACTCTTTCTTCCTATTCAGTCGTGCTGTAGAGCGGTACAGTATAGGGTTGAGTCTCTAAAACTTATCATACTCTTTGGTTACAGCTACAAAGTCGGATCAGCGACACCCTATCACAGGCAGAAGATTGGATATAGCAGCAGGAGAGGGCACCAGTCAGTTGCAGGGTAACTACAGCAGCAAGAGGAGGTATCAGGGACCTCCCAATGTGATACCTCTATCGGTACCATCCCCAGTATATTTCTATAACTTCAGAATAGGGAGTCAAGCATAGCGTATATTCTAGTTGATTTATTTGTTAAGACATGTAAGATTTGATTAAGGTGACAGATAATATTAGATTATCAGATAGATATGAGAGAGAGAGGGAAATGCAGGATTTTCACCTCCATCTTTTCAGATGTGGTACAGTTCCATGTTTCCGTTTCGTTGTAGTGAGAAAAGGCTATTCCTACCTCTTAGTTTTGATTCCAGTATAGCAAGGAGCATAAGGATTGAGGCGATGTTGCCAAAGTAAGCAGTAAGTGAAGACGGATCGGTTGATTCCAGAAAGTGTTAGAAAGAGTAAGGAGCCCTATGATTACGTAAGTTGTGCAGACCCTCACGGTAATAAGTCAGAAGAGCGAGTAAGACTACTAGCTTACTCGAAGTGGGTGTAAAAGACCTGTCAGTGATGAAATCCTAGTAATAGTTAAGTTCGAGTCAGAAAAAGGCCAAGTCCGCCATAACACGCTAATGACAATAGGATATACCTGCAAGATAATGGTTATGATTTCAGTTATGATATCGAAAGGTAGGGAGGTCATATGAATCAGATGGGTCTGATTGCAAGCCAGAAAAAGTATAAGCTGAGACTTGACCAATAACCTTATTAACAATGTAAGGCAGGTACCTTGAACCCCAGAGCTCAGCTTAAGCAAGATAAGGGTAAGAGGCAGGAATACCAGATCTTGAGAGGAAATTAGAATTACCTCCAGGTTGAGAGAATATCGTGCATTAAGGACTAAGCCTCAGACTGACAGTTAAGAGACAGTAAGATTTTAGTTTAGAATGTTGCGGTACGTCCGCCTACGGAGAAGGTAAGAAAGTGCTGACCCAGAGACTCTGATCTAGTGTGGCCTAGAGGCAAGGATCAACAGACAGTCACGGACCCTTAATGTAATGCCAAGTAAGGCCACAAGGTGCGTATGTTGACCCCACGTTGTAAGAGTGGAGAAATTTCAAATAGCAGATCATAGCTAAAGTGCATGTATTTTTTGCTTTCGGAATGACACGGAAATCCAATGAAATGGTACGAGAGGACAAGATATATCATTAGACTGTAGAAGCAGTATATCATGTGCAGTATGAAATTCAATAAAGCATGTCAGAGATTACATATCACTACAAAATTCAGTATGTATTGTACGTAGTTGTTGATACATATATACAGATATCAGATATGCTGTGAGTAGCTTCCAATAGGGGTTACAGTCACACAGATTCTGGTTAGCTGCTATGAAGTATATACAGATTGTACTGCAGGACCCCTCGCCAAAAAAAAGAGAGAAGGGGCAAGCTAAGTGTGATTCACGTATGAAGCCATAGAAACTTTCTCAGTTCTCAGTTTATTGAGTTAATGGACTTACATGCTTGTTTCTATATCTAGACTTCAGAAGCTCACAAGAGTTAGTAGCCTGAATTAGGTGGATGACGATACGGGCGTAGTTAGACAGTCTAACGACCAGCTGGCGCTTGTATTAGCAGGGAAGCATCCTAAAGACCAGTAACGTTATCACCTGTGCCAGAACCAGAAATAGAGACCGACTAAGCATATTCCAGAGGTTAGCAACACCAAAATTCTCCAGTATGTTAAGTGGTCGTACATTGTTTTTCCAGCCTTGTAGGTGAGAGTCAGCCTTAGTCGACCTAGCAGTTATCATGTAGAACACCCCGCAAGGCCGCCAGCCATCCCAGTAAGACAAAACCGTGAGTACCCCAAGGAGGGGTCCACAACAGTAGCCAGTGACGGGCCAGTACCCTAGCCAGTTCTCGTAAAATGTTCAGGTATATAGAATCCCAGGAGGGGGGGGGGCAGTCTTTACAAAGTTACCCAAAAGACTGAGAATTTCCTAGTACAGCAGTATAGATCCAAGTGGATATGAACCAGGCATGAGGAATTGGAAGTACTCCGCTAGCACAGTGTTTACTAAGACAAGGAAATCGGTAGGTTCCCTATGAAGATCCAGGGACGGATCGCCTGACTGTAAATCTGACTAAGCCCAACTCTACAGTTGTTCAATTAGAAGAACAAAGCAGTTAGCTATCCACAACTCTGTAGTAATGCATGAGCTACAAATGTTCGAGTAGGACATTTAGAGCATTGTTAGACTACTTCAGCATTCGGGTCCTTCAGCCCAGCCATTTAGTTATTTAGCCAGATTATTAGAGATCATGATCACTATCAGGATCCTTTGATCAGATACATGCACATGGTGTGCAAACAGTCATACAGATTATCCCAACAGTGAGTGGCATTAGCATGTGGGCCTTAAGGTTAGATAAGCTCTAGCTATATAGAGAGATTACTTGTCAGTTTCTCCGGTATGATAAATCAGTATGATCGTCAATTACATGCCAATTTCTCTAAAGGTGAATCTGGCTAAATTTAGTAGTCTTTTTGGTCACATTGTGTCAGAGGTTGGTATAAAGATAAATACACAGAAAATAGAAGCAGTGAAAACATGGCCCAGACCTACCACTCCGACCAAGGAACGCAGTTTCCTGGGGTTAGCTGGGTACTCCAGAAGGTGTGTGGATGGATTTTCCACTTTTGCAGCACCTCCGACTAAACTGACGTAGGAAACAACAAAGTTTCAGTAGACTGAGGCATGCGAGCAGAGTTTTCAAGTAACCGAGGATGAGTGTTGAGATATAAAGATCGCCTTTGCGTTCCAGACGTTGCAAGACTTCACTAATAGATTATGGGCAAGGTACACTATGCTCGTCATTACCTCCATCCAGCTTCGACTAAAATGCACCATGATATGGAAGAAATATACCGGTAGCCAGGAATGAAGAAGGGAATAGCAGAATTCGTAGCTCAGTGTCCTAACTGCCAGCAAGTAAGCTGAACACCAGAAACCAGGCGGATTGACTCAAGACATAGTTGTGCCTCTTTGGAAATAGGAAGCAGTAACTATGGATTTTGTAGCAGGATTTCCTCGCACCAAGCGGAGATATGACTCAATTTGGATAATTGTTGACAGACTGATAAAAGTCAGCCCATTTTCTGCCAGTAAGGGCTACTTTCTCTGCTGAAGATGATGTTGAGTTGTATATCAGAGAAGTAGTCAGACTGCATGGCGTCCCAGTGTCCATTATCTCCGGAAGAGGGGTGTAATTTACAGCTAAGTTTTGACAGTCATTTCAGAGAGGCTGGGAACACAGATTAACCTGAGCACAGATTTTCATCCTCAGACAGATGGGCAGGCAGAGCGCACTATTCAAACGCTCGAGGATGTGTTGCGAGCATGTGTGTTATATTTTGGAGGTAGCCGGGATTAATGTCTACCGCTCATTGAATTCGCCTATAATAACAGTTACCATTCAGCTATTCAGATGGCGCCTTATGAAGTGTTGTATGGGCGAAAGTGTAGATCTCCAGCCGATTGGTTTGAAGTAGGAGAATCAGCATTGATTGGGCCAGAGATCATTCATCAGTCAGAAGGAAAAGTAAAGTTTATCAGAGAACGCCTACTGACTGCTCAAAGCCGCCAGAAATCGTATGCTGATGTGTGGCGCAGAAACTTGGAATTTAATGTGAATGACTGGGTATCCTTGAAAGTCTCTCCAATGAAAGGGGTGATGAGATTCGGCTAGAAAGGCAAGCTCAGCCCGAGATTTGTTGGGCCTTATCAGATTCGCCGAAGAATAGGCCAAGTGGCATATGAGTTGAACTTACCTCCAGAATTAGAGTCTGTTCACCCAGTTTTCCATGTGTCCATGCTGAGGAAGTATATAGGAGACCCCTCCAGAGTTGTCCTAGTTTAGGATGTCCAGGTTATGGAAGATCTGGCTTATGAAGAGGTTCCAATAACCATACTAGACCGGCAGATTCGCAGGTTGAGAACTAAAGATGTTGCTTCTGTCAAAGTATTGTGGCGTAACAGGAACCGAGAGGAAATGACTTGGGAAGCAGAGGAAGATATGAAAGTCAGATATCCTCAGTTAACTTCAGCTTACTATGAAATGAATGTTATAGTATTATACGGAGTACCTGTATTGGATTTTTCTGAGTTCCAGGATTTTTGAGATAGTCCATATTACAGGGGAAATTCTGCCAAATTTTTTTTAGAATAAGTCAAGTAAGTTGAGATTCTTGCAAGCAGAAGTTTACATTCGAGGACGAATGTTCTTAAGGGGGGAGGATGTTACACCCCTTAAATTCTTGACATTTAGATGGCCTATTTGCATGTTGGTTAAGAGCTTTGGAATGCCATACATGCTAGGAAAAGGCTCGGGGGAAGACCGGATAAGCGCCAAGTCGGAGCATCGCAAGGCAAATGTGACTTATAAATCGCATTCGACAAATGCAACTTATAAATCGCATTCGACAAGTGCAACTTAAAGAGGAAGTCGGGAAAAGACCCTCCGCGACAGGCAGCGTGTCACGGAGGCTTCCCCTCCGCGATGGCCAGCGTGCCACGGAGAAAGGAGGGGGGGGGGCTCAGGTCCAATTATATAAAGCCCCACTTCAATTTTTTTTGGTCACTTTCCATTTTTCATTTTCAGAGAACGAACAAAAATAGGGGAGACGAAGGGTTTTCATAAAATCCCTTCCGATTACGCCTTCAAACGCGGTCCAAACTCAAATTAACTTCGGGTACCGAAGTATAAAACTGTAGAGAGCATTCCTACAGAGTTAGTTTAGTAAGAATCGTCCGGCGAAGCGGCGACCCGTCGGGTAAAAGTAAGTGGAATTACTCCAAACTAGTGATAATACACTCCCAACATTAAAGTGAGTATTTCTCTCTTCTGGTCTTCCGAGAAATAGCGAGTTTTCGGCTGTTTTTTGATAAGTCAAAGTTTGGGAAGTATATATATTCAAAGTAGTGTTTTCTTCCGGAATATTGATGGATTTAGTTCCATTTTCTATGAATATGAATGCAGTTGGAAGAAATAGCTGGATATTGGCTGAGCTACATCAGTTAGTCAAAAAGTCGGCAACTGAGGTATGTAAAGCCAGTTTTTTCGGCAAGTTAGTAATTCTAGTATAGTAAAATAAAATAAATTCTAGAAGGAAGTTCCAAAAGCCGAGTATTAAGTATGTTTGTATTATTATGCCATATTCAGAATAAAAGTCAGTAAATCAGTATTAAACCGCGAGATATTAGTTCAGACTCAGTACCAGATTCAGTTTAATTCAGCCAGAGAATCAGAATAAAATATCAAAACATGAATGGTACTATCAGATTTATTATACATTTTATATGTGATTATTGTTGTTTGTTGAGACCTGATTGTGTTATGTGCTTCCTTGTTGCCCCAGGGTTAATAGCTGTGTCAACTCGCCCGCCAGAGGGTGAGGATACGTCACTCCAAGGAGTGGCATGCCGTCTGCAGTAGGACGAAGATGGGATGCAACATTCCTCATAGCAGGCTGATCAGCATTATAGCATACCCTATCGAGTGCTTGCGCCCAGGGCACAGATTACAGATTACAGATACAGATCTCAGATTACAGTTACAGGAGTTCTCCGGACTTAGATACAGTTATAGTCAGGGGCCTAGAGAGCCCAAGCTACATACCCAGGGGGCCAATGGGATGCTCGTAGTTAGTAGGTGAGTGGAGTGAATTTATTTTTGGATGGTTTGTCCCGGGTAGGGGGATATAGATTGCGTGTTGATTGGCACCTTCCGGCTTATGGGGGCTGATATAGGTTCTTGTATGCTATATATATATATATATGTTACTTATTAAATATATACATATGTCACTTATTAAATTGATAGATAGCAGGACGCCGCATCGACAGGTATGATTCTTATCTTCTCTCCAGTACAGTTAAGCTCGGTACAGATTCTGCTATTCCAGATAGTTTTAGCTATCCTCTGTCATTTCAGTAACTACCAGTTTACTGTTTATCTTCAGTTATGTTCAGTTTTTCTTTGCATACTCAGTACCAGTGGTACTGACGCCCGTTTGGGGGCGCTGCATTACTTGCCTGCAGGTACTCATTGACGAGGAGCCGATCCCTTATAATTCCAGCCAGCCACTAAGTCATCAGCTCCTGTCGTCCGGAGCTAGACAACTAGAGGTTTATTTCTTTTCTTTTATTGTACAGTATGGGTAGGCCGGGGCCATGTCCCGACTATCTTATCAGTATTCTTAGAGGCTTGCAGATTGTATATTCCCTATGGTTAGCTGTACCGGTCGTGTGAGGCTGTGTGTATGTTTTAGTTGTTTATGATGGTCTTGTGGGGCCTTATTCAGTTAATAGTTGGTGACCTTGCCCTTCACAGAGTAGTTTAGCATTTGATTCAGCATTTCATTGAAACTAGTCAGCATGGTGGCCTTGTCGGCCCGCATAGGTTCCTTTAAACTACTGTTGTTCTGGTTAGCTGTTGTTGTCTTACAGGTGGCTATAGGCCTAGTCGGCCGGAGGCTGTATTTACAGTCGTTATATAGCCCGTTGGTTCCATGAATCCAGAGTTAGAGCCAGCCTGACACCAGAAGTGCTTAGGCTCAGTAGTCCAGCAGTCCAGGTCTTAGTAGGGCACCAGGTGCTAGTCATGCCTTCCAAGGCGGGGCGTGACATAAAATTAATGAGAGTTACTATGATCTTATATATATGAAAATTAATGATAGATTATAATATTTTTATTAGAAAAAGAATGTGTTTAAAAAGAACAAAAAAATATTTATTAGAAAAAAACATTTTTAATTCAAAAGTAACAATAGAAATATTTTTTGATCAAATTATAAACGATATGATATTTTTGAATCAATCTATTAATAGAGGACATATTTATTCAATTTCATGTAATTTAAAAATATTTTTAACTTTTTCTTGTTTATTTTATATCAGAAAGTTCACCATGGTGGGGATTTGCAAACACCTCAACCAGTATATAATAAAATATAACTAGTACACGAAGAAAACATAAATCTTAGCCTTTAAAATATGATGAAAAATGACAAAATTCACTCTTATATTCAGTCGATCACAAAATGTTTATCTAAGTTGGGAAGCATTTTCCATTACATGTTGTATGCTTTAAGCTTCATAAAAGGATGCTATACACACAATTAATAGAACTATACAAGATCCAACCCGATCTAATTTTAGCTTCTTTAATAACAAAATAAATTTTCCTTGGCCTTGTTATGAAATTTGAGATGTCATCTCAATTATATTCAGTTTGACCAAATTTTTGGGAGACTAAAAGTGCTTTTTTTTTTTAAACAACGAGGTGTTTGACCAAGCTTTTAGGAGAAAATGAGTTTTTAGGAAGTAGAAAAAATTATTTTTCAGAAGCTAAAAACGTAGTTTCTCCCTAAAAGCACTTATTTGAAAAATATTTTTGAGAAAAATACACTTAGAAGCATGTTTCAAAAGCTTGGCCAAACACTAATTGCTGCTACAAAAATGTTTTTTAAATTTATTTGCTAAACACAAACTGTTCACCAAAAATACCATTTTAATAAGCACTTTCAATAAAAACACTTTTTAAAATAAGCTAATTTTAAAAACTTGACCAAACAGACTATAAATCTCAATTATGAATTACAATGTCTCTAATAAAGAGCTAGTTTCCTCAAATATAACCTGACTTCTCAAGCTTCCCCAAAATTGTATCAGCAACCATATCGCCTTCTAGTATGGGCAAAAATAAAATTACAACTACAAGAGAGTTCAACAATTTGATTAATGATACATTTGGTATGCCATGAAGTAGGGTTGTTTATGTCGGTTTGGATTGATTTTTGATCAAAATTAAAACTAAATTAATTTAGTTGATTTTTAAAATTTTAAAATCAAACCAAACCAAATAAAACAAAAACCACTGGTTTGGTTTGATTTTTCTGTTTATAAGTAGCTATAATAAATTGATAATAGTAAAACAACAAAGACATGAGATAACTATTTCAAATGAACATTATGAATTAACAAATTTCTCTCTACTATCACAAGATGAATGTATCTAAATTTTCTATTTATTTTTCAACACTACTCCAAAGTTTTAGCATGTTTAAGTTGCATATCTGTAGAGGTTCTTCCACTTCATATGTTTAATATCCATACAGAAATAATATACAATTTTAAATAGAATGGTCACCCCTTCAAAAATCAAAGGGGTAAATGATTGAAGAGTAGATGGATGTCTTAGCAAAGAAAATTAAAAATCGGCAATATGTCACACCGCATTTAGATAATTGAGTTTGAACATATTCTTTAAGAAATAGAATTTAAAAGGTATAAATATTTAATGATTAAAAGGTATAAATATTTATAATTATTTATTAAACTAATATCATATATTCAAATAACTGTAGAATTTATGTATAAAATTTATCGGTTCGATTTGGTTATTTCTTTAATTTTTTTAGTAGAACCAAAACCAAATCAAATATTATTATTTTTAAAATTTAAAATCAAACCAAACTAATCGAAACCAAACATCGATAATCGATTTGATTTGGATTGCGATTTGGTTTGGTTTTTCACTAAATCATGAATACCTCTACCATGAAACTCTCATTTTATTGTTAATCAAACTAACTATCAACAATGAATCAAAATCCACTATCATATAAAAAACATTCTCCTACTAATACATAGTTTCACCCTTGTAGCAAAACTTTGGCCTCAGCCAAGTTGTTATCACAACGGCCATAATACTCTGCATATGCCAAGATAAACAACCAGATTATTTCTAAGGATACTGAAATAATTTTCATCAATTATACTCTTTTAGACTGAACCAAGTTCAAAATGCGCTATGACTATTGCTCTCCAAAAATATGTGATGTTTGGCTTGCAATCATCAACCCATCTCTTCTCCTTTGTTTTCTATTTATATTGTTGGTTTGTTTTCCCAATCGACTTCAATTTCGATTACCATAGCCACCTCTGGCTGAGTTTTGGAGTTTCATAAGGAAACTATATTTTGTTTCCTTTTGTATTGTTACTGCATTGTCTAACTTCTAGTTGGATTTGAATTCCCTTGAGGCGGTATTCTCTTTCCTTATTTGAATCCAAGTATATCTGCAGACATGGTCTTATTATTTGTCTTCACCAAAAATCTGATTTACCTATTCACTTTCAAGATAAAGCTATGTATGTAATGAACGTGGTTCACTTTACCAACCATTGAAATTTATAATAGTGCAATATCCATTTTTTAACAAAATTTTCCTTTTTGATGATGATAAACAAAAACATAGTTTATGCATGCCACACTATTATGTATCCTCTTTTGACATTATTGAAAAAATAAAGAAAGAACAAACTAAGTCCTCTAGAAGAGTGCAACAATAACTAACTCTTGGCCACTAAGGCTACATTACTCAGAACGTGCCAACATATTATAATCACAAATCAAACTGAGGATATTAACCATCTAATATCAATGCATTATAGACATATTGGAAGTACAAAATAATCCAGATTGACACCTTTAAAGACCCTAGGGGCCTAAAGCAACAATGTAGCATTTGATTTGCCCAAATCAAGAAACACAACAATACTGTAGAAACACTAGATTAGAAGATAAGAGATAAGAAAGGCAGGGACATGAGAGGAGTTTGTAGAGGGATTTTAAGGAAGAGTTGAAGAATAGGAAGTGTTCTTCTCAACAGGTGAAAGGAGCTTGTAAATTTTACAATTATGGATGAGCTGTTCTTGAAGCATCTTCTCCGTTAGTTGAGAGATTTCATCCTGAGCAGACTTCAATTTAACCTTGAGCTGGAAATTTTCACTTCTAATGACACCACACAAGCATTTTAGATCTGCAGATCTAAGAGTAATTGAGTGATTGGACTCTTTCCTTTTGAACTAATTCTAATCTGCAGAAGGTCACATTCCTCCAAAGTCCTTGTACTAAACAACTCCACCTTTGCTCCGACTTTACCACCAGTTAGTGGAGCTTGGTGTGCCTCAAAGATCCTTGTGAGTAAGAAACCATAGGAAAGTCCATGAGATTCCTTTTTTGGATTTATCACTTGCATTATATGTTTAATCAATAGCAATAGGAGATTGTTTGTCACGATCTGAATATAGGTCCGGATGGAAACATGGACAAAAAACCCCGAGAGGCTCCAAGTCGATCCATGAAATGAACATATCATCTAACTCAATCATAATAAAATGGAAGATCAACATAATTAATATAGCGGAAGTCTGATAATCTTATAACATCGGAAAACATAACTTAAGTTCGAAGCTGATTTCATTTTATATCTGAAAAGCCTCTACTACTGACGAGTTGATGGGAAAAGAGCCCAACTAACTCACTAAAGTATGAAACTGAAACTACTAGATACAACTGAAAAGAAGGGCCCTCGGAAGATGAGGACTCACTAACTCTGGCTGATAAGTGCTAATGCTACAGGTCTGGCTAATGCCGAAACTGAGCCTGAATATCTGAGCTTGTATCATGAAATGATACAACATGGAGTATGCGGTCCACGTACTAAGTATGCAAGGTAAGTAAAACCACTAAGTAAGTAAAATCATAAACCATGCATATCATAAAACATAATCAAGATAAGATTCTGAGAGTAGGAATTGCATGCTATTTTTTGAAATCATGATCTGAACATAACTGAATGTCATAACTAAATCGAATGACCCAAAGCTGGAAACTGATAATCATAAGTAAAATAGAATATTGGGTCAAACCTGCTGAAAACATAATATCATGACTGATGAACATGCATAACTGAAATCATAAGGACCAATGGGAGACTCATCATATAACCGGCATTACCACGATAGAGCTTATGTGGTTCTGAATATCACACTCAAGTGGGTAGAGCGGTCCAAAACTTTGGCAGGGCTAAGGACACTACCATGATATAGATATCAAGCTAAAGGCCTCTTGAGGGCAGGGGAAGCTCACAAGGGAGGTCCCAAATGATCTGAGCAGACCTGCGTAGGTGCGTAGTTCTGAGGTATAGGGTTGACTGACCCTTAGCCTACTCGGTGCTTAACACTACTCCTAGAAATATGCATATGCTCTCCATCGTTTTTCAAAGAAGCTGAACAATCATCTAGTGACAAAGATGACTCATAACATACATATATAAATCTGAAATCATAACATGAGGAGCCTCGGGCTCAAACCATACCACAAGTTGAAAATAGTGAGAGTCTAGACTCCAAAATCTATGTGGTAATCTAATAACATGAAATTTAGATAAATCATGAAACATACGTGATCATATGGGATTGCCCAATACTTAAACATGCTTGGCAGAGACTTGATCATTTGAAAACATGAACGTGGACATGGGTAGTTTGAAATCATACTTTCTTCATAAACATCTCATCATGCTTGAACACATATTTCATAGATCTCAACTTTCATGAACTTCTTGGATGGGCATCATAATTTATAAAACTAACATAATTTATAATTGAAAATATTGTAAAATATGCTCATTAATCATAATTCAACATTAGAAACATGCTTAGATCATACCCATGATTGAAACTTAGAGAATTCACATGTTGGGTTAAAACCCCATAGATTCATCAACTAGAATTTCATAAATTGAAGAGGTATTGGGTGTGAGTGTGGATGGATACACCCATTCATAGTCTTACATACCTGTAGAAATCTGATTTCATAACTTACTTGATTTCCCAATGAGAATTCGGGGAAGAACTTGAGGAATTTAGGCTTGATCACTCTTAGGAGCTTCTAACTTGTATGCACGGAAGTGAATAAGCCTAGAATGAACTTGCCCCTCTTAAAACACTCAATTCTAAGCTTAAAACAACATATTTTAGTCCTTAGAAATTTAGGAATTACAGAAAATCCCTTAATAAATTTGCAGGGAAATACACACTGCTAGTCTCAACGAGGGACTGGACGACTCGTGCCCAATCACCACAACTCGTAATCTGCTCTCGTTGCCTGCACTAGAACTCTGCCTTCTGAGGGTCACCACGAGGGACACCACGACTCATGGTGTACCCAGCAACTCATGGTGACCAAGTCGTTACTCACACTGCCCAAACATTAAATCTTCAGTCAACTCTTGACCATGGGCCACTCGACGAAGACTCGTGGTCACTCTCGTGGCCGCCTCAAAACTTAGAATCTCAACCATGTCCAAACCTCCTCCCCATGAGTCACTTAACGACTCGTGGCGCACCCAACGGATCATTGGATGACTCGTCCTATGACCTGGTGCAGAAAATCCAATTTGCTCCATTTCAACTCTCGGGTCTAATCTTAGGTTTTCATGGTATTATAATATCTCTCCCTTGGGAACATTCATCCTCAAATGTGGGAAAACATATTGAGAAACAGAGAATGCAATCATCATACTCAAATACTGAACATACAAGCTGGAAACTGACAGAGTGACTGACTCCGGATTGAACTACATGACTGAAGTGAATTCATGAATCACCCATACATTCATTTACATGAAAGAAAGTGGAGAACATGAGCTGAACATGAAGCTAAATGAAATGCTAAGGAGAAACTGATACCTCAAGTTGAAACTGATGCGGAAGGGAATAGATGTGGGTATTTAGCCATCATATCTGCTTCAGCTTCTCATGTAGCTCCCTCAACATGTTGATTCCTCCATAAAACCTTGACTGAGGCTAGTTCTTTGTTTCTTAGCTTACGAACCTGACGATCAAGTATTTTTGGTTATCTTTCAAACCGACACTGTCCACCGGAATAACCAGAGCTGGATCACCCAAACACTTCTTTAAGAGTGATACATGGAAAACTGGATGAATTGAAGCTAATTCTGAGGGCAACTCCAACTCATATGCTACCTTGCCAACCCATTTCACAACCCGGTAAGGATCAACATAACGAGGGCTGAGTTTTCCTTTATTTCTGAATCTCATCATTCCCTTCATAGGGGATACCTTCAAAAACACCCAATCATCAACTTCAAACTCAAGCTCCCTCCTCCTCACATCCGCACAGGACTTTTGGTGACTTTGAGCTGTTTTCAACCTGTCCCTTATAACCTGAACTTTCTCCATAGCCTCATTGACAGAATCTAGACCTATCAATGTAGCTTTACCGACATCAAACCAACCAATAGGTGATCTACACCTTCGCCCATAAAGAGCCTCAAATGGAGCCATCTGAATGCTAGAATGGTAGTTATTGTTATACGCGAACTCAATGAGAGGCAAATGATCATCCCAACCACCCTTGAAGTCAATCACACACGCTCTCAACATATCCTCAAGAGTCTGAATGGTCCGCCCGGCCTGACCATCTCTCTATGGGTGAAAGGTTGTGCTAAGCTTGACTTGAGTACCATGTCCCTTCTGAAATGATCACCAAAACTGAGAGGTGAACTGAGTACCTCTATATGATATGATGGACAAGGGTACTCCATGCAATGGAACTAACTCTCGAATATACAACTTAGCATAATCCTCTACTGAATTGGTAGTTTTGACCGGTAATAAATGAGCCTCCTTAGTCAACCTGTCTACAACCACCCAAATAGAGTTATACTATCGACGAGTGCGAGGAAACCCTGTGATGAATTTCATATTGATCTCCTCCCACTTTCAAGTAGGGATACCAATCTATTGAAGCACCCCTATTGACAATTTGGACACTCAGCCATAATTTCTGCTACGTCCCTCTTCATGCCACTCCACCAATAGACTTCTCGTAGGTCACAGTACATTTTGGTGGCACTTCGATGTATAGAGTATCTGGAACCATAAGCCTCGTGAAACATCCAATCTCTTAAATCATCAACACTCATAACACACAAGCGACCCTGATATTGAAGCACCCCATCTCCCCCTTTGGAGAAGACTTCTACCTTCTGATTCTGAATGACTTCCTTCAACTTTACCAAAACAGGATCCTCGTCTTGTCTAGCTTTAACTTTAGTCACTAAGGATGATTGTGATCCATTCTAAACAATGACACCACCATCTATCGAGTCAAAAAGACGGACTCCTAGCCGTGCAAACCGATGTACATCCTTCACTAACTCCTTCCTTTCCTTGTCTATATGAGACACACTCTCCATGGAAAGCCTGCTAAGAGTATCTTCCACCACATTTGCCTTTCCCGGATGGTAGAGGACACTTATATCATAATCCTTCAAAAGCTCCAACCACCTTCTCTGACATAGATTCAAATCCTTTTGGGTAAACACATACTGTAGGCATTTGTGGTCCTTAAACACGTCTACATGGACCCCATATAGATAGTGTCTCCAAATCTTCAAGGATAATACTACCGCCACCAATTTGAGATCATGAGTCGGGTAGTTCTTTTCACGGAACTTCAGCTGCTTGGAAGCATAGGCTATGACCTTACCATGATGCATGAGTACACAACCATGGCCGATCCTCGAGGCATCACAATATACCACAAACCCGTCGGTATCTTCAGGTATGGTCAACATCTGTGCTGAGGTGAGTCAAGTCTTCAACTCTTGGAAGCTCTTCTCACAAGCCTTTGACCATTGAAACTTCACTTTCTTCTGGGTCAGTTTGGTCAAAGGTGCTGCAATATATGAAAACCCCTCAACAAACCTCCAATAGTAACCAACTAAACCTATGAAACTCCTGATATCCGAAGGACTCACTAGTCTAGGCCAATTGTTCACCGCCTCTATCTTTTGAGAGTCCACTTGCACATCCTCATTTGACACCACATGACCTAAAAATGTCACTGAGTTGAACTAAAACTCACATTTATTGAATTTAGCATATGACTAATGATCCTTCAGAGTTTGTAGCACCACTCTCAGATGAGCAGCATGCTCGTCCTCGCTCCGAGAGTATATAAGGATGTCATCTATGAACACAATCATGAACATTTCCTAGTATGGATTGGAAACCCTGTTCATCAAATCCATGAAAGCTGCAGGAGCATTCGTTAGTCCAAAAGACATAGCAACGAACTCATAGTGACCATATCGAGTCTCGAAGGCTGTCTTCGAGATTTCACTCTCCCTAACCCTGAGATGATGGTATCCGGACCTGAGGTCTATCTTCAAAAAATACTTAGAACCCTTAAGCTGGTAAAACAAATCATCAACCTTCCTAGGATTGATGGTAACTTTGTTCAATTGCCGATAATCAATGCACATACGAAGAGAACCATCCTTTTTGCGGACAAAAAGAACTGGCGCACCCCATGGAGATTTGCTAGGTCTAATGAAACCCTTGTCCAAGAGGTATTTCAACTGCTCCTTCAACTCCTTTAGCTCAGTTGGAGCCATTATGTATGGAGGAATAGATATAGGCTGCATATTGGGAAGAAGGTCAATACTAAAATTGATCTCCCCCTCAGGAGGGATTCCTGGTAAATCATATGGAAACACCTCTGGATACTCACACACTACAGGAACCAACTGGATAATCAGGGTTTCAAATGTAGCATCCTTAACCCTAACTAGATGGCATACGCAACCTTTAGAAATCATCTTTTTGGCCTTAAGGTAGAAAATGAAGTGACCTACAAGCACAGCTGAACTACCCTTCCACTCTAAGACTGGTTCACCCTAAAATATGGACTATACTGCACGGGTTTTACAATTAACTGAGGCATAATTGCATGTAACCAATCCATGTCGAAGATAACATCAAAGTCGGTCATGGCTAACTCTACTAAATCTTCTGAGGTGACTTTATAAAGGACTGTGACAAGGCAATTTCTATATACCCCTCGAGCTATAACTGAATCACCGACTGGAGTAGAGACTGAGAAGGGTTTTGATAAGATTTCGGAACTGACTCCAAAACTACTAGTAATATAGGGTGTCACAAAAGATAAAATAGCCCCTCGATCTAATAATTCATATACATCAAGGTGGAATACTCATATCATACCAGTGACTACATCTAGGGAGACCTCCTGCTCCTAACGGGATGCTAGGGCATAGAATCTTTTTTAACGCTAACCACCACCTGCACTAGTAGATGCCCGCTGCTGGGCTTGGCGTGTTGGTGGAGCTGCTGAACTAGAGGCTGGGCCACGACCCCTATCTTGACCCTGTCTGGCTGCTGGGAAATCCCTAAGCATATGTCTGGGCTTCCGGCACCCGAAACAAGCACCTGAACCTACTAAGCACTGACCCATGTGTCTCCGGCCAAATCTGCTACACTTTGGAGGGCTGGTCTATGTGGGTCTGCTACTCTATCCTCTAGAGCCTGATGCTCGTCCCCTCTGATCACGCCTAGATCTAGTTGGCATACTCCTAGACAAAGGCGCTGGGGCTGAAGACCTCTGGTGGGGCTGCTGACGGTGCCCACTAGGTCTCTGCTGGGAGAATCTGAAGCTATCAGTCCTAGCCCTCTTAGCCTCTATCTTCCGCTCACTCATCTATATCGCCACCATCTGCTGGGTGTATAGGACTATTCGAGAAAAGTCAATGTCCTAAAGAAGCATCACGGTCCGGCAATCCCTGACCAAGTAGTTTTCTATGCCATGCACGAACTAACTCACTCGGGCTCTCTAATCTGACATCATCTCAGGTGCATACTTGGACAAGCGAGTGAACTCCAACGCATACTCCTAATCTATCATTTTTCCTTGCTTTAGGTTCACAAACTCGGCTGCTTTAATCTCCCTTATCTCATGAGGGAAGAGCCGATCCAGAAATGCGGCATGAAACTTATCCCAACCCATAGGTCCTACTCCAACTGCCCTACTATCCTTCCGTTGCTTGAACCAGATGTGTGCAACCCCTTTCAATTGATACGACGCTAGATCAACGCACTCCTCTCATGTCACCCCTATGATCTGGGTGATCTTCAGAACCTCATCAATAAACTCGTGTGGATCTTACTCCACCTTTGACCCAAAAAACTCTGGAGGGTTCATTCTAAAAAAATCTTTGACTCTTGCCGCCACTGCATTCCCGTTTTGAGGGACATGTGGTATCGCCTGTTGATTGAACTAGCCGGTCAAGGCCTGAGCTAGCATCTATATGGCTGCCCTGAACTCAGCGTGAGCAACCGGCTCGGGTACATGCTCCCCATAGACTGATGGGGCTTGCTGGTGCCCATTTCCATTGCCATTCTCATAGACATCTCCATTCCCGTTTCTTCTTCTATTAACTCAGCGAGGAGGCATGATTCTGCAAACGCGTACAACACGAGTTAAAAGGATAAAAAGGAATTTCATCCCACAACATAGATCTTGAAAGAAGGAAAAATTTCCAAAACATCTCGCAACCTCTTTATCATAAGTGTAGCGTGTTTCACACCCATGAAAAAGACTTTACTTAATGCAGCTTTCGGACACCCTAGGACACTTCTAAACCTAATTTTTTGATACCAAGTTTGTCACGACCCGAACATAGGCCTGGATCGAGACACGGGTCAAAGAACCCCGAGAGGCTTCAAAACGACCCATGTCATGAACATATCATCTAACTCAATCATAACAAAACGGAAGATCAACATAATTAATATAGCAGATGTCTGATAATCTTATAACATCGGAAAACATAAGTCAAGTTCGAAGTTGAATACATTCTATGTCTGAAAAGCCTCTACTACTGACGAGTTGATGGGACAAGACCCCAACTAACTCACTAAAGTCTGAAACTGAAAGTACTAGGTACAACTAAAAAGAAGGGCCATCGAAAGATGAGGACTTACCAACTCTGGCTGATAAGTGCTAATGCTACAGGTCTAGCTAATGACAAAACTCAGCCTGAATATCCGAGCCTGTATCATGAAATAATACAACATAGAGTATGCGGTCAGTACGTGGAATGTACCGAGTATGTAAGGTAAGTAAAACAACTAAGTAATTAAGATCATAAACCATGCATATCATAAAATATAATCAAGATAAGATTCTGAGAGTAGGACTTGCATGGTATTTTCTGAAATCATGATCTGAACATAACTGAATGTCATAACTGAATTGAATGACCCAAAGTTGAAAACTGATAATCATAAGTAAAACTGAACATTGAATCAAACCCGCTGAAAAGATAATATCATGACTGATGAACATACATAATTGAAATCATGAGGAACAATGGGAGACTCATCATATAACTGACATTACCACGATAGAGCTTACGTAGTCCCCACTATCACACTCAAGTGGGCATAGCCATCCAAAGCTTTGGCAGGGCTAAGGATGCTACCATGATACATATCAAGCTGAAGGTCCCTTGGGGGAAGGGGAAGCTCACAAGGGAGGTCCCAAATAATCTAAACATACCTACATAGGTGCGTATTTCTGAGGCATAGGGTTGATTGACCCTTAGCCTACTCGGTGGTAGACACTACTCCCAAAGATATGCATATGCTCTACATTATTTTTCAACGAAGCTGAACCATCGACTAGTGACGAAGTTGACTCATAACATACATACATAAATCTGAAATCATAACATGAGGAGCCTGGGGCTCAAACCATACCACAAGCTGAAAATAGTGAGAGTCTAGACTCCAAAATCCATGTGGTAAGCTAATAACATGAAATTTAGATAAATCATGAAAAATACTTGATCATGTGGACTTGCCCAATACTTAAACATGCTTGGCATAGACTTGGTCATTTGAAAACATGAACATGGACATGGGTAGTTCAAAGTCATACTTTTTTTCATAAACATCTCATTATACTTGAATACATATCTCAGAGATCTCAACTTTCAAGAACTTTCTTGGATGGGCATCATAATTTATAAAACTTGAAAACATAATTTATAATTGAAAACATTGTAAAATATTCCTATAAATCATAATTCAACATTAGAAACATTATTAGATCATACCCATGATTGAAACTTAGAGAATTCACATGTTGGGTTAAAATCCCATAGATTCATCAACTAGAATTTCGTAAATTGAAGAGGGATTGGGCATGGGTGTGGATGGATACACCCATTCATAGCCTTACGTATCTGTAGAAATATGAATTCACAACTTACTTGCTTTCCCAATGAGAATTTGGGGAAGAACTTGAGGAATTTAGTCTTGATCACCCTTAGAAGCTTATAGACTTGCATGCGTGAAAGTGAATAAGCCTAGAATGAACTTACCCCTCTTAAAACACTCTATTCTAAGCTTAAAATGACGTTGTTTAGGCATTAGGAACTTAGGAATTATGGAAAATCCCTTAATAAATTTGCATGGAAAAATACACTACCAGTCCCAACGAGGGACTAGACGACTCGTGCCCCATCACCATGACTCGTGGTCTGCTTTCATTGCCTACACTAGAACTCTGACTTCTAAGGGTCACCATGACTTGTGGTGTACCCAGCAACTTGTGGTGACCAAGTCGTTACCCACACCGTCCAAACATTAAATCTTCAGTCAACTCTTGACCACGGGCCACTCGATGAATCGTGGTGCTGATCACCGCTCGTGGTCACACTAGTGGCCGCCTCAAAACTCAAAATCTCAACCATATCCAAACCCCCTCCCCATGATTCACTTAACTACTCATGGCGCACCCAACGGGTCACTAGACGACTCATTCTGTGACCTAGTGCAGAAAATCCTATTTCTTCCGTTTCAACTCCCGGGTCTAACTTTAGGGTTTTCAGGGTATTACATTGATTTTACGATATGTGTCCAACATTTCAATCAGTCCGAAGTCTCAATTTGTTACCTCATTTCTTGTTTTTGTTCGAGGGAGTAAACACTTATTAACTAACTCGAACAAGAGCTTATGGGACGACTGCATTTCTCCCTTTATCACTCTTCTTGAACTAGATATTACTCGACCCTGAGTGAACTAACTGGTAAGAGATCTATCATCTATTTTCTCTAAGTCAAGTCAGCATATTCTTCAAATGGGACATGAAGCAGTTCGCCTAATCTTGCGTCAGTCAGGACAATGACACCCCAAGAACTGATAGATAATCTTTCCTTCTTCAAGAACTTCTAGGTTAACATAACATTTACCACCTCAGATCCATAAAACATAGGTTATGGGTAGACAAATATATGGTTCCACCCTTGAAAGAACAATTTCTCAACTAGTTGGGCCATACTTGGTTAAGTGGGAATGGATACATCTACTACTTTGCTTTTTAGTATGCTCTGAGATCCACGTACCTCTTCTTTCCTTGGGCCAGAAATTTTTTCACATTTTTATCAACCTTGGGAGTCATTTTTACTAAAGAGTCAAAATCCAATACATTTGAGGTGTGAGATTTTTTATTCTTTGGCAAGGAAGGAGTTTCTGTTTCAAGAACCTCCTGAGATGGCGTGTGATCCTCTTCACTGCTCTAATCTAGTTGAATGGGGTCTGTGATTATTCTCAAGCAATACTCTTTCCCTTCTCTTGACACTTGCATTTGCTTGTTTGAGTGGCCTTGTCTAACTCCTTGTCACAACCCGATTATACACCTTGGATATGACATGGTACTTAGGATCACAAGTGACCCCTAGCAAACCCATGGCAAAGCATAACTCTGATAAGACTGATCTACTGAAAGATAATATTAAGCTGAAGCTGACCAAAGAAATAAGAAAATACTGAAAAGATAATAAAGATCTATTCAAACACTGGAACCCAAGCTGAATCTACAAATACTGTCTGAAAGCCTTCTAAAAAATGATGAGTTGCTGGGACAAACCTCCAGCTAACTCTAATGTATGAAAATTAAACTGAAAACAATATATTGAAATGGAATCTCCAGCCCTTGACAGATGAGGACTCACCACTGAAAGTGACTGGAGAATCGCTGAGAGAAACTAGCTACGGTGCTGAGGCTGGGTACCTGAGCCTATATCACAAAAAATATAACACATAGAAATATGCAATCAATACTTTGAATATACTAAGTATGTGAGATATAAGCTAAACATAAGAATACTAAATACATAATTTGTATTAAATGATATGTTATGACCATATCTGAAAATGTAAAACTGAATAGAAATATGAAGATCTGACAATACTATAAGAACCAATGGCTAAGTGAAGGTCATAAGCAAATCCTGAAAATCTGAAAAACTGGTCTGGACTGGAGATTATGACTGTATTGGATTGTGGGAGAGCCTATAGCTGACATATAATCACGTAAGCTAGATGTGGAGTACGATGTATATACCCATCAAAGAGAGCCCATTGTACCTTGCTAGGGTATAGTGGTGGAGTTGTGTGATCACTTTATGGGGCCCATTTGGCTAATAACCTATAGTGGCATGTAGTTCTAGGTACCTGAGTGCACTGAACCCCGGGCTGCTTGGTGCTAAGTACTACTCTCATTGAAAACTTATTATATCTAACTGGATGATAGCTCAAAACTGATGTCCTAGTACTATGTTCGAACTACTTATCTAATGTGTCCTAAGAGTCTAAGACCTAAAAGAAACTATATTTTAAGACTTGTTAGAGCTGCTTTATCTGAAAGTTTTGTGACAGTCTAAAGAACGACAATCATGTTGATGAACTGATACTATCGAATATACTGGGCGTTGACAATATTACTAAGACTGAACATACTAAAGCACTTACTTTCCATTCAACAATATGCGTTAACATTCATAATCTAAGTGAAAATATCATGATAAAACAACATTTTTACCCAGAATCTAAGTCATGGAATTTCTACTCACAAATTATACTTGAGATTAGGGATAGAAAACATACAGTATAAATGAACCCAAGGCATGAATTAGAACTAGTGATAGTCAAGAAAACTTAGAAAATTATTAACATGTAGAACTTCACATATTGACTGAAGAAACCCTAGACTTTAGTCTTCTATAGGGCTGGAATTGATAAGATTACTATAATTAATTTGGGACATAAGGGTGAAAGAAATTTCCTTGTCAGAGTCCCACATACCTAAAGGAGAATCCCTGATATTTAGCTTGAAAGATCTCAGAAAAGATGGATGCCCTGGTTCTTGGATTAAGAGAAAGACTCTAAACTCTATGTACTGGTCTTGAGAGATTGGGAGAGAAATGAGAGGAAACTGTCGATCAACCACTTAATTTCCCTCTAAATTCACCCCAAATGATGTAGTTTATGAATTAAAATAGCAGGAAGTTATAAAAATGCTCCTGATAAGAATTCTGAAAAACTGCCCATATCGACTCAAAAGGTTGTTAGTTGTGACCAGTCGTTGGTCCTAGGTTTGACCCGTTAGACGGAATAACGTGTTGTTGGTTCCTCTCGTTGTTACTAAAAGAGTTTTGAACAACTTCTGGATATCCTCCAATGAACGGACATAACGATCCATCGTCAGTTACAACGGGCCATTGTGTCCAACCATTGTCACTAGAGAGATTTCTAACCCTTTTTGGATTTCTTTCGACAGCTCCCTATGATGAGTCTTTATACCAAATAATGACCCGTCATCTAGCTCATTGTTTGGAAGATAGATTTGACAATTTTTGGATTGCTACCAATAGATCAAAATAACGACTCATTTCTTGAAGAAATGGATCATTGTATTGCTCATTGGATCTGGGGAAGAAATTTGCATAGTCTGATAATGAATCATGCAACGGGTCGTCTTTACTGACGACAACTCGTTAATTGAGTCATTTTGAGACCAAATTTTTTGGTTCTTTTTCTGATTTTCATTCCAAGTTTAGGTTTGGTCTAAGAACTTCTGGAGTGTTACACTCCTCCCTCCAGGAACTTTTGGTGTGAGGTTTCTTAACTAGTGACATCTCTACAATAATGTGTTTCTTGGGTCTTTCTATTTTTTATGTGTTTAGAATTTCTAGCCTCGTACTCAGTAGCACATGGTCATCCTCATCTTCCTCCTCAATTTCCTTCAACTAGGAGTTCATTCTTGATGCTCCCTTTTCTTGAACTATGTCACTTTCTTGGGCTTGATCCTTTTCCTTTTTCAATTCAATTTTTCCTTTTTACTACTACTTCACCCTACAATATTAGTGCTTATCCTTTCTTTCTCCACATTAGTCAACTTACCATGTCTATTTATGATGAAGACCAACTGTATTTAAACGAATCTCCAGATATATGTTTAGCATTTTTATATATAGGTTGGAATAATGGGTGAAGTGGATAATCAGAGCCTGTTGGAGAAGAACCTGGTACAAATCTAGGGGGTTCTATCTCCATTAGATATGACAACTCGATGAGGGTTTCGCGTTGAGTCTGAGCTGGGGAAATTTGAGGACTTAGATCTTCCTCATCGAATTAATCGACTTAAAAGGGTTTGGAAATTAAAGAAGCCATGATTATGGAAAGGAGAAAAGTGATTTACAAGGGATATATTTTTGATGATGATGGATATGTGATTTTCATTAGGAAGGAAGGATTTTAGAAGATCTAATGTGATACTATAGTTGAA
This sequence comes from Datura wrightii, assembly GCA_035772735.1. NCBI lineage: Eukaryota > Viridiplantae > Streptophyta > Magnoliopsida > Solanales > Solanaceae > Datura > Datura wrightii. The sequence continues at coordinate 47,065,580 of JASDFA010000019.1, forward strand.
CCAAAATTCTTTATAAACTAGGTGGGGAAGTGGAAGGGTTGAGGAGTAATGGGAAAAAAGTGGCTTTGTGATGGTTTTCAAGAGTGACTACATGTATTAGATTGACATTATGGAATAGATTTTGAGTGATAGAAAGTTCACAATAATGGAAATGTAGCTTTTGGCATATGCATAATCATAGGAACATCAATAAGAATTATTTTAAGGAGGGTTTGATCTTGATGGACCAGGTTCATCAGTGTATGATCAGGATTTTTGAAGGCAATTTTAATGCATAAGTTGAGCAAGGGATAATGTGTACCAACTAGCTTATGGAGGGACCTGGTTTCTCCTGTAATTCTTTCTTGGTTGTTATCTACTGTTGCCATCTTTAGACAACAGGGGTAATATAATTAGTTCCTTTATGATCTAGATGAAGCATGCTTGAGGTGAGTACCTAATTAAAGATTCAAGACTGAGTTAGTAAATTTTAGTGCAGAGAGTTAGAGTAAGCGTAAGAATATTCTTAGTCTACTCATTATTGAGGAAAGGACAAAAAATAGAACTAGTGGAGTTTGATGAGTCCATGTTCCACATGAATCCTTTCATATGGTTCTCTCCCCTAAGCTTTTGTAAATATATAAGCTACTTGATCCTCAATCTTGCAGAATAACATTGAGATATTTTCCTTTTCAACATGATCTCTCAGGAAGTGATGACGTACATTAATGTGTTTAGTTCTTTTATGATGTACTGTATTGTTGACCATGTTCAAGGCGCTGATGTTATCACACATGATGGGTATGCATTCCATGTATACTCCATAGTGTTTTAGCTATTTCTTGATCCATAGTAGTGGTGAAGAGCAGGAAACAACTGTTACATATTCAGCCTCAATAGTTGAGAGAGACATTGAGTTTTACTTTTAAGTAGCCCATTAAATCATGCAAGGTCTCAAAAAGAGACGAATTCCAGACATACATTTTCTATCAACTAGATATCTGACATTGTCTGCATTTGCATATCTTACGAGCTTGAATGAGTCACTGGTAGGATACCGTAGGACCAGGTCCAGGGTTCCTTTCAAATACCTAATAATCCTTCTAACTGCCTTCATATGTGATTCCTTTGGATTTAATTGAAATCTGACACATAAACCCATACTAAAGATGATATCTGGCCAACTGGCTATCAGGTAAAGTATAGATACAATCATGCCTTAGTATTTAACTTCTTCTACCTTTAGATCATGTTCATCTATGTCCAGTTTTATTGCAGTGGCTATGGGTGTATTATTTGTCTTTGAGTTCTCCATTTCGAATCTATTAAGTTGTTCCTGATGTATTTGTATTGATGAATCGATGTACCATCTTTTGTTTACTTGATGTGTAACACTAGAAATAATTTAGTTCTCCTATCATTCTTATCTCAAACTCACTACTCATTAGTTTGCAAATTCAATACACAGTCCTTCATTAGTAGATCCAAAGATAATGCCATCTACGTAGAATATGACTATTAACATGCAATTTGATAACGTCCAAAATATACTCCTCTTTTATGAAAGAGCGTAAACGGTTGTTGTATTAAAACAAATATCATGACGGATGTTGGGGTCGAATGCCATAGAGAATTGAGTTGATAGTTAAAGACTTACGAACTAATTCAAACTAGAGCGCAAAATTGTTGAATATTTGAAGAATAAAATTGGGGGGAAATTGAAAGAGAAAATAACTATCTAATTCTAAACTAAGACTAATTGGGGGGGAATTCCAATTGAAGCAATCACAAGTGAGATTCTAGGGGCATTCTATTGATGGGATCACAATTAAATCGGAAATTGACTAGCCTTAGATTCTCTCACAAGTTCAACAAGTGTAAATAATCTCGGGACGTGGGTAATCTCAGCTTCTCAGCCTATTGACTACCTCTTGCTAGAGTTTTATCAAAACTCTTGCCACAACTTAGCTCTACCTAATTTGATTTGGATTAGCAACTGTACTATTCCTGATATTGTTTCCAGTAAGGAATTAGAAAGCAATTTAAGCTATTTCTAGCATAATTTCACAATCTCTTATCCATGTCTACTACTATATTCTCTTCCAATACTTAATTATTCTCTCTTAATCAATAATCAAGCAAGAATAAATAGATCCATATCATAATCAATGGTTCTTTATTAGTAGATTGAAAAGAATCTATTAGATTTACCCTTAATTGAACAATATGAAGATAAATCTAGCAATATCCATCTATAATTCAATAAGAATCCAATAGTAATTTATCAAAACCCCAATAAAATTAACAAACCCACCATGAATATACTTCTAACTAGTAAATTAGTAAAGCATATTTAAAGATAGAGAGAAGATACCAAAAACATTCCCCTCACACACAAATTTCCCCCAAAATGGGTTAAAGAAAAAGAAGAAGAAAAGTACTATCTAACTCTACAAATTTATGGATAAAACATTCTTCTAGAAATTCTATGAAGAAGATGAAGTCTAGATGATAAAATTGATGAATGAATGGTGTACAATGAAAGCTATCTAAATATCTGTACTTTCTTGTGTACAACCTTCCAAAAGTGTCGTTGGAGGCTTCTAGGAGATTTGGCAACCTTTTTGGACGTTTTTCCCTTCCATTAGCGAAATTGGGTCACATTCCCTTCAAACTGCGAACAACCGGTGCCAATCTGCAAAACAACTGGTGCCCACCTGCGAACAACCGGTGCAAACCTGCGAATAGCTAGTGCCCACCTGCGAACAGATGGTGCCAACCTACGAACAACCGGAGCCTACCCACGAACAACTGGTGCCAAACTGCGAGCAACCGGTGCCAACCTGTGAATAGCCGGTTCCAACCTGTGAACCACCGGTGAATAGCCAGTGCCAACCCATAAAGAGCCAGTTGGTTAGACGGTCTGGACAGTAACTTCGGCGTTTCACCCTTCTGGATCCGCCTTTAGCCGATTCAAAGCATGTCTTTCACCTCTTTTTGAGCTCAAATCTTCATTTATCTTTGGGTCGTCTCCTTTATATTCTAACTCATCAAATTTCTTCTCAAATTTCATGTATTTTGCTCGACTTCATGCTTTCTTTACTCATATGAGGTACCTACAAAGATTCAATAGGAAGGGAATAAAATCCACATAAATGACTCAAAAACTAAGCAAAAACTCATGATTAGGGAGCCTAATGAGTTGGTAAATTTCCAACTCATCAAACCCCCAAACTTGAACCATTGCTTGTCCTTAAGTAATGCAATTCTTTACAGTTGAGCAAATGAACAACATGCTATACATGAGTTTTTGCATCAAGGGCCAATCAAGATATTCTTGCACAAGAGGACATTGCTAAAGCTTTGCGCACTCTGGTAGTTATACACCAAATCATCAATGTGCAAGACAACCCCAAACATATACACCAACTCAAGAAAAATAGAAAAGACTCAAACCATGTTGCACAAGCTTCAATAGGTAACCACAATCATTAAACATATCTTGCATGCATTCATTTCATTCAAACAAGGGGCATAGTTCCTCAAAACAAGTTTAGAGAGCAGCTCTAGTCATTGACAATTCACATTCAAAGCTTGCCTTAAAGTTTGCTACCCTCTTGCCTTAATCATACCTCTCTTTGAAAACAATTTTAAGCATGTACTCCAAGGAAGTGATGTGCTCGGTGTTCTGCTGCTCGGGTTGGTATTATATATTATAAACCGACACGCAAGTGCACGTGGTCAAACAAGTAATAAAGTGGCTAAGTAAGCCAAGTATCGATCCAAGGAGGCTCAGGGTATGTAAAGATTGCCTAAGTATACTATATTCTTATTTTACTTCTAACTATGCTAACAACAACGTAACCAACAGTTAATTGAGTTTTTGTTTATAAAATATATACTAAAACTATTAACAATTATTTACGGTGAATTTAAACTATGGATATGAGCATGCCAAGGTTAAGAACAAGTAATGAATTCGATTGTAATAATAATTCGGTTAATCTCTTCTTCATGTTGCTAGCCAAGAACAATAGCCTAGAAATTAAAACTCTCGTATTTAATTTCACTTAAGAATCATAAACCATTCGTCTACATTTCTGTGATCAAATGCAATTTACGACCTAGCAATACAATTCCGGTTCCTAAACTGACTAATACGGCTTTCAAGTATATTTCTATCAGGAAAGCACATCAAAACCCAATTTTCCCAAATCAAGTTAAGAACAATACCCTATTAATTCACAACTTTCCAATTTCTTGCTCTCTCGAGTGAAATTGGACTTTTATGATGTACATTAAGGTCGGCCAAGCACTAATGCAGTAAGAACAAGAATTAATAGAACAACATGAAAGAAGAAGAAGAAAACCATATCATTTACAATCAAAATTCACTACACATGTTCAAAACCTTAGCAAGGAAGAGAATTAGCCACTCATTTGTGGATTGATCATCCTAAAACGAGTGTAAATCATACGTACAATTGATAGAAAGAAGAAAGGAAGAGAAGAAATCTCTTAGCTTTTTCGTCCCTCAACTGCTGCTAACCCACGTCCTAGCTCCACCAAGTCTGAATTATCAAAAATAAACCTAAGTGTGCTATTTATATTAGTAGGAATCTTTCCCGGAATAACAAGCAACGTGTCATGGAGTGCATCGCGGAGCACGGCCTCCGTGACACGCTACGGACGCGGAGGCTCTCTAGAAAATCACCCGAAATTGGCCCAGGCAGCACCCTGCCGCGTTGGCAGCGTGTCACGCTGCCTGGGCAGCGCGTTGCAGCCCCTTGGTCATGGAGGCCACCTGCCGTGGCACGTTGCCAACGCGCAGGTGGGCTGTTTTGAGCAGCCTGCCTGCCGTGGCATCTTGTCGACGCACCGGTGGGCTGTTTTGTGCCTCTTCCTTGCCGACGTTCGCGTGTTAATTCCGTTTCCAAGCTTCTACTTCACCAACTCATGGATTAGTTACTCAAACATCATCAAAACCTACAAAACAAAGGCTAATCATGTTGGTTAGCACATATCTCCACATTATATAAAATTACATGAAAATGTATACAATAACTTAGATAAACAAGACTAAGTTAAGTAATAAAGAGTATCGCGGGCATATATTTTTGCCCGTGATCACAACCCCACACTTAAAGCCTTGTTCGTCCTCGAACAACCTTTTACATATCATGCATATGGAGACTCCCACATAACTAATTTAGCAAGATAATTTAAGTTACGGCTATAATGATTACGTAAGATACAAGCTAAAAATAGAGCATGCCTGATTTGATCATTGAAATGAAGTACAACTATGTTAAGACTTCTTAACCTCAAGAGTCGACTCTCAATATTAGCAAACTCATGTAAATTAACTGATTAAGACATTCCACATGAATTTTATCCTTCATTAAACATGTGCCCCTCACAGAAAGAAATTTACCCATTTTCACATGCAAAAACAATTTTTATATCACAACATGTGTGGGTATATGAATAGAATTACGCTCACTCTCACAAAGAATTCACATGCATTATGTAATGACCCATAAGCTTGCCCTTAGTGTTTTATTCCACTAATTTAAGGATGTATGAATGTAAGATCAAGTAGGACTTTTTAGGTTGTAATGTAACTCAGGTGCGGGTAGGTACTATTGTGATCAGTAATAGTGACTATCTTTCCTAAGCGCTTTTAATACATCACGCCTTCATTACGAACTTCCCTTCCCTCACTTCACCTTTTTCACTTTTCATCTTTCTTTTTCCTCTTTTGTTCCCCCATTTCTTTAGGCACTTTTAGCTTATTAGTAAGGAGTTCTATAAGTAACTTTTCATTTATTTGTTTTCTTACTCCCTACTACTACTCACTCATATTCAAAAAAGTGCACCCTCGCCCTTTCTCCACTTTTACAATTGCTACTTTCCCTTCTTTTTCATCCTTCTCACTCCTTTACTCTTTCAGAGTTTTCCTTTAAGCGCTTAGGAGTTTTGGATCAAATTCAAGGCTAATGAAAGAAAAAGGATTAAGATTATGTTGCAGCTGTTAAAGAATAGGCTCAAGGCTCAATGGGGTTAACTAGGATTAATTTTTCAAGGTAGGTATAATGAGGGATAAAAATTGGTTCATTCAAAGAAATGCCTAAATCATCTCCTACAATTCACATCCTTCATTTCGTTTTATATACACACCAGGCAAGTTCTAGACATTCCACAATAGCATAGAATACTCAAAAACCTTACACTCATGGCACATGCTCAAATCAAGACACAATCAGTAGACTCTTACTCAGCTAATCACAAGAATTCAGAATTAAGCTTCAATCATATTGAGTCAAATTCAAGAGCCTAAGTGTCTCGAACAAAGTTATACACTTGCATGCTTCCCACTGAACATACTTGCATCTTACAACCATGTATAGCACATAAAAAGAACATCAAGCACCAATTAGTTATGGTTTCAAAAACCCAAAACCTATCGACTAATTTTTCCTCAAGACGGTCGTCATCCATCCATCGTCGGAAACAGTCCCTAACTATGACTAAAAACACTATATACAGACAACGGGTGATGAAGTCATGCTTAATTCACAAAAATTTTTCAAATTTTTCAAATTTTTCACAAGCATTACATTCACCAAAAATCGTTAAGCACAACAAAAATTTTTTGAAATTTCCCTTGAAATTTCCCTCACCCCACACTTAAATCATGCTATGTCCTCATAGCATCGAATTAAAATTTACAAAGGGTAAGAAATACTCCCTGGGGCCTTTAGGCTTAGCTAACAACATGCGTTTCTTCGACTTTGCACAAGTGGGTGGTCAACCCCACACTTTTTCTCTTCCATGCTTGTTAGCTTCCTCCTCCACGGGTACTCAGACTTCCCCTCCATCTGCGCTTAACTTTCCACCAAAACAACACAAGATGAAAATAAACAAAAATTAACTCCATTGCAAGAAATTAAAATGGTACCTGTGGTACCCTTGGGTTGCCTCCCAAGCAGCGCCTAATTTTACGTCGCGGCACGACGTACCAAGTTTCACCACTTTTTCCTCCACCTTGAGGATATGAATCTCACCCCTAATTTCTTTTCTAATTTCCTCTTATGCTCTAGGGGTGGTGGTGAAAAATTGTAAGGACCAAGCAGTAGATGTTTTCTTTTGAACCTATTGGCCCTTATGTAAGCGAAGTCATTTTGTCTCTCTGAGTTAGCAAATTTCAGAATATATGGGGCTTGGTCCTCCTCTAGACATTTCTCTATAAACTTGGAAGACTCTATTTCTATGTTGTCAACCAAACTTAATGTCGAAAAATGCGTAGAGTGTGGTCCAATACACCTCAACTCTGAAATTGCTTTGTGCTTGACTTCCTTACTTGTGTACACCTTTTCAACATCGACATCTATTTCTCCATTAAGGTCAAATGGGAGATATTCTTTTTCTTCTTCCATGAATGGAATTTCTATAGGTATGAGCCGATCACGGAGACACTCAAGAGATTCTAATTGTTGGGCTTCATCCAAAAATTCACCCTTGTATTCCTCTTGTAGTTCCTCTTGAATATCGGCTAAAACTGTCACCTGCAAATTATCACAAGCTTCAGCCTCAGCACACATCTCTGTGAGTTTGACGCTCATCCTACTTACAGCCTCTGCATTCTCCTTTTGCTGAATTATCAATTCTGCCACCGACTCCTTCATTGCTTCTGATTGCTCCAGGAGTTGTTTCATCATGTCCTCTATTTGAACTTGTCGTCCCAAGTCCTCATTTTCAACATGCCTATATTAAGCAAAAACAACAAAAGGATCATAGTAGGGGCTTGGGGGAGGGAAATATGCCTTTGGACAATCACCCCAATGGCCATATTGACACCCACATATATTGCACGTGTTACAGTTTTGCCACAAGTGGGGTCCTCCGCAATTCATGCAAGATTCGCTGAAATATGCGTATCCACCATTTATATTCCAAGGTGTCATGTCAATGAGGGTATCCGAAAGAGAGAAAAATTAAAATGAACAAAGAATTAAAACAAAAACTAAGACCAAGTTGTCAACACTTAAGAAAATAAAACAAAAATACAGTAAATTTACACTTAACACAATTTCACAAATCGCCTAGCCTCCCCGGCAACGGCGCAAAAAACGTGCTCGGTGTTCTGCTGCTCGGGTTGGTATTATATATTATAAACCGACACGCAAGTGCACGTGGTCAAACAAGTAATAAAGTGGCTAAGTAAGCCAAGTATCGATCCAACGAGGCTCAGGGTATGTAAAGATTGCCTAAGTATACTATATTCTTATTTTACTTCTAACTATGCTAACAACAACGTAACCAACAGTTAATTGAGTTTTTGTTTATAAAATATATACTAAAACTATTAACAATTATTTACGGTGAATTTAAACTATGGATATGAGCATGCCAAGGTTAAGAACAAGTAATGAATTCGATTGTAATAATAATTCGGTTAATCTCTTCTTCATGTTGCTAGCCAAGAAGAATAGCCTAGAAATTAAAACTCTCGTATTTAATTTCACTTAAGAATCATAAACCATTCGTCTACATTTCTGTGATCAAATGCAATTTACGACCTAGCAATGCAATTCCGGTTCCTAAACTGACTAATACGGCTTTCAAGTATATTTCTATCAGGAAAGCACATCAAAACCCAATTTTCCCAAATCAAGTTAAGAACAATACCCTATTAATTCACAACTTTCCAATTTCTTGCTCTCTCGAGTGAAATTGGACTTTTTAGATGTACATTAAGGTCGGCCAAGCACTAATGCTGTAAGAACAAGAATTAATAGAACAGCATGAAAGAAGAAGAAGAAAACCATATCATTTACAATCAAAATTCACTACACATGTTCAAAACCTTAGCAAGGAAGAGAATTAGCCACTCATTTGTGGATTGATCATCCTAAAACGAGTGTAAATCATACGTACAATTGATAGAAAGAAGAAAGGAAGAGAAGAAATCTCTTAGCTTTTTCGTCCCTCAACTGCTGCTAACCCACGTCCTAGCTCCACCAAGTCTGAATTATCAAAAATAAACCTAAGTGTGCTATTTATATTAGTAGGAATCTTTCCCGGAATAACAAGCAACGTGTCATGGAGTGCATCGCGGAGCACGGCCTCCGTGACACGCTACGGACGCGGAGGCTCTCTAGAAAATCACCCGAAATTGGCCCAGGCAGCACCCTGCCGCGTTGGCAGCGTGTCACGCTGCCTGGGCAGCGCGTTGCAGCCCCTTGGTCATGGAGGCCACCTGCCGTGGCACGTTGCCAACGCGCAGGTGGGCTGTTTTGAGCAGCCTGCCTGCCGTGGCATCTTGTCGACGCGCCGGTGGGCTGTTTTGTGCCTCTTCCTTGCCGACGTTCGCGTGTTAATTCCGTTTCCAAGCTTCTACTTCACCAACTCATGGATTAGTTACTCAAACATCATCAAAACCTACAAAACAAAGGCTAATCATGTTGGTTAGCACATATCTCCACATTATATAAAATTACATGAAAATGTATACAATAACTTAGATAAACAAGACTAAGTTAAGTAATAAAGAGTATCGCGGGCATATATTTTTGCCCGTGATCACAACCCCACACTTAAAGCCTTGTTCGTCCTCGAACAACCTTTTACATATCATGCATATGGAGACTCCCACATAACTAATTTAGCAAGATAATTCAAGTTACGGCTATAATGATTACGTAAGATACAAGCTAAAAATAGAGCATGCCTGATTTGATCATTGAAATGAAGTACAACTATGTTAAGACTTCTTAACCTCAAGAGTCGACTCTCAATATTAGAAAACTCATGTAAATTAACTGATTAAGACATTCCACATGAATTTTATCCTTCATTAAACATGTGCCCCTCACAGAAAGAAATTTACCCATTTTCACATGCAAAAACAATTTTTATATCACAACATGTGTGGGTATATGAATAGAATTACGCTCACTCTCACAAAGAATTCACATGCATTATGTAATGACCCATAAGCTTGCCCTTAGTGTTTTATTCCACTAATTTAAGGATGTATGAATGTAAGATCAAGTAGGACTTTTTAGGTTGTAATGTAACTCAGGTGCGGGTAGGTACTATTGTGATCAGTAATAGTGACTATCTTTCCTAAGCGCTTTTAATACATCACGCCTTCATTACGAACTTCCCTTCCCTCACTTCACCTTTTTCACTTTTCATCTTTCTTTTTCCTCTTTTGTTCCCCCATTTCTTTAGGCACTTTTAGCTTATTAGTAAGGAGTTCTATAAGTAACTTTTCATTTATTTGTTTTCTTACTCCCTACTACTACTCACTCATATTCAAAAAAGTGCACCCTCGCCCTTTCTCCACTTTTACAATTGCTACTTTCCCTTCTTTTTCATCCTTCTCACTCCTTTACTCTTTCAGAGTTTTCCTTTAAGCGCTTAGGAGTTTTGGATCAAATTCAAGGCTAATGAAAGAAAAAGGATTAAGCTTATGTTGCAGCTGTTAAAGAATAGGCTCAAGGCTCAATGGGGTTAACTAGGATTAATTTTTCAATGTAGGTATAATGAGGGATAAAAATTGGTTCATTCAAAGAAATGCCTAAATCATCTCCTACAATTCACATCCTTCATTTCGTTTTATATACACACCAGGCAAGTTCTAGACATTCCACAATAGCATAGAATACTCAAAAACCTTACACTCATGGCACATGCTCAAATCAAGACACAATCAGTAGACTCTTACTCAGCTAATCACAAGAATTCAGAATTAAGCTTCAATCATATTGAGTCAAATTCAAGAGCCTAAGTGTCTCGAACAAAGTTATACACTTGCATGCTTCCCACTGAACATACTTGCATCTTACAACCATGTATAGCACATAAAAAGAACATCAAGCACCAATTAGTTATGGTTTCAAAAACCCAAAACCTATCGACTAATTTTTCCTCAAGACGGTCGTCATCCATCCATCGTCGGAAACAGTCCCTAACTATGACTAAAAATACTATATACAGACAACGGAAAGAAAGAAAAAGAAATTTTTTATTCTTCGGTTCAAAGACCCCCCGTCGGAAAAGAACCGAAAAGAAAAACCAACGGGTGATGAAGTCATGCTTAATTCACAAAAATTTTTCAAATTTTTCACAAGCATTACATTCACCAAAAATCGTTAAGCACAACAAAAATTTTTGAAATTTCCCTTGAAATTTCCCTCACCCCACACTTAAATCATGCTATGTCCTCATAGCATCGAATTAAAATTTACAAAGGGTGAGAAATACTCCCTGGGGCCTTTAGGCTTAGCTAACAACATGCGTTTCTTCGACTTTGCACAAGTGGGTGGTCAACCCCACACTTTTTCTCTTCCATGCTTGTTAGCTTCCTCCTCCACGGGTACTCAGACTTCCCCTCCATCTGCGCTTAACTTTCCACCAAAACAACACAAGATGAAAATAAACAAAAATTAACTCCATTGCAAGAAATTAAAATGGTACCTGTGGTACCCTTGGGTTGCCTCCCAAGCAGCGCCTAATTTTACGTCGCGGCACGACGTACCAAGTTTCACCACTTTTTCCTCCACCTTGAGGATATGAATCTCACCCCTAATTTCTTTTCTAATTTCCTCTTATGCTCTAGGGGTGGTGGTGAAAAATTGTAAGGACCAAGCAGTAGATGTTTTCTTTTGAACCTATTGGCCCTTATGTAAGCGAAGTCATTTTGTCTCTCTGAGTTAGCAAATTTCAGAATATATGGGGCTTGGTCCTCCTCTAGACATTTCTCTATAAACTTGGAAGACTCTATTTCTATGTTGTCAACCAAACTTAATGTCGAAAAATGCGTAGAGTGTGGTCCAATACACCTCAACTCTGAAACTGCTTTGTGCTTGACTTCCTTACTTGTGTACACCTTTTCAACATCGACATCTATTTCTCCATTAGGGTCAAATGGGAGATATTCTTTTTCTTCTTCCATGAATGGAATTTCTATAGGTATGAGCCGATCACGGAGACACTCAAGAGATTCTAATTGTTGGGCTTCATCCAAAAATTCACCCTTGTATTCCTCTTGTAGTTCCTCTTGAATATCGGCTAAAACTGTCACCTGCAAATTATCACAAGCTTCAGCCTCAGCACACATCTCTGTGAGTTTGACGCTCATCCTACTTACAGCCTCTGCATTCTCCTTTTGCTGAATTATCTATTCTGCCACCGACTCCTTCATTGCTTCTGATTGCTCCAGGAGTTGTTTCATCATGTCCTCTATTTGAACTTGTCATCCCAAGTCCTCATTTTCAACATGCCTATATTCAGCAAAAACAACAAAAGGATCATAGTAGGGGCTTGGGGGAGGGGAATATGCCTTTGGACAATCACCCCAATGGCCATATTGACACCCACATATATTGCACGTGTTACAGTTTTGCCACAAGTGGGGTCCTCCGCAATTCATGCAAGATTCGCCGAAATATGCGTATCCACCATTTATATTCCAAGATGTTATGTCAATGAGGGTATCCGAAAGAGAGAAAAATTAAAATGAACAAAGAATTAAAACAAAAACTAAGACCAAGTTGTCAACACTTAAGAAAATAAAACAAAAATACAGTAAATTTACACTTAACACAATTTCACAAATCGCCTAGCCTCCCCGGCAACGGCGCCAAAAACTTGCTCGGTGTTCTGCTGCTCGGGTTGGTATTATATATTATAAACCGACACGCAAGTGCACGTGGTCAAATAAGTAATAAAGTGGCTAAGTAAGCCAAGTATCGATCCAAGGAGGCTCAGGGTATGTAAAGATTGCCTAAGTATACTATATTCTTATTTTACTTCTAACTATGCTAACAATAACGTAACCAACAGTTAATTGAGTTTTTGTTTATAAAATATATACTAAAACTATTAACAATTATTTACGGTGAATTTAAACTATGGATATGAGCATGCCAAGGTTAAGAACAAGTAATGAATTCGATTGTAATAATAATTCGGTTAATCTCTTCTTCATGTTGCTAGCCAAGAACAATAGCCTAGAAATTAAAACTCTCGTATTTAATTTCACTGAAGAATCATAAACCATTCGTCTACATTTCTGTGATCAAATGCAATTTACGACCTAACAATACAATTCCGGTTCCTAAACTGACTAATACGGCTTTCAAGTATATTTCTATCAGGAAAGCACATCAAAACCCAATTTTCCCAAATCAAGTTAAGAACAATACCCTATTAATTCACAACTTTCCAATTTCTTGCTCTCTCGAGTGAAATTGGACTTTTTAGATGTACATTAAGGTCGGCCAAGCACTAATGCAGTAAGAACAAGAATTAATAGAACAGCATGAAAGAAGAAGAAGAAAACCATATCATTTACAATCAAAATTCACTACACATGTTCAAAACCTTAGCAAGGAAGAGAATTAGCCACTCATTTGTGGATTGATCATCCTAAAACGAGTGTAAATCATACGTACAATTGATAGAAAGAAGAAAGGAAGAGAAGAAATCTCTTAGCTTTTTCGTCCCTCAACTGCTGCTAACCCACGTCCTAGCTCCACCAAGTCTGAATTATCAAAAATAAACCTAAGTGTGCTATTTATATTAGTAGGAATCTTTTCCGGAATAACAAGCAACGTGTCACGGAGTGCATCGCGGAGAACGGCCTCCGTGACACGCTACGGACGCGGAGGCTCTCTGGAAAATCACCCGAAATTGGCCCAGGCAGCACCCTGCCGCGTTGGCAGCGTGTCATGCTGCCTGGGCAGCGCGTTGCAGCCCCTTGGTCGCGGAGGCCACCTGCCGTGGCACGTTGCCAATGCGCAGGTGGGCTGTTTTGAGCAGCCTGCCTTCCGTGGCACCTTGTCGACGCGCCGGTGGGCTGTTTTGTGCCTCTTCCTTGCCGACGTTCGCGTGTTAATTCCGTTTCCAAGCTTCTACTTCACCAACTCATGGATTAGTTACTCAAACATCATCAAAACCTACAAAACAAAGGCTAATCATGTTGGTTAGCACATATCTCCACATTATATAAAATTACATGAAAATGTATACAATAACTTAGATAAACAAGAGTAAGTTAAGTAATAAAGAGTATCTCGGGCATATATTTTTGCCCGTGATCATGATGCCCCTCACAAGAAGAGAGAACCCCACACACATTTTTTTTCTTTTTAGCATTTCACAGAATGAGATTATAAGATAAGACAAATGCACTCACTCTTACAAAGAAATTCAAGTGCATATAAATTGACCCATAGGCCTGCCCTTCATCTATATCACCACTAATATAGTGTTGCTACACTCAAAATCAATTAGGACTTGTGGGTCATAATGAAGGCTAGGGGTAAGGGTAAGAGAAATATTCAACTTTAGTGACTAGAACCTCCCTAATGCCTTTTGTGAACATTTTTAACATCCCCTCAACCCTTTTCAATCACTCCACCTTATTTCTCCTATTTCATCATCTTTGGATTTTGTGTAACACAAGCCACCCTTATAACACCCATGAATTTCGCATTTAGCCTTATCTATGTAAGAGATAACACCTTTTTACTATTATTTCTCTTTTGATGATTCGAGATCTTTCAAACCATCAATTCATTCATCTCATCAAAATTTTGGTGCTACTTTACATTGAAGCTCTCATTTTCCCCTTACTCTTGCAAACCCCCAAACTTAGGCTTTTGCCTCATCTCACATTCATTTCCTTATCGCTCCTCATTTCATGGGCTTCCAGCCCCATTTTTTTCGTTATTTTATCACTAGAAATTAGGGAGGATGGGTGCCAAAGAGAAGGATTAAAATGGTTATTAGGCTTGTAATTCGGTTTTCAAAGGGTCCAAAGCTCAAACATTGGCTATCAAAGATTAATGTTCAAGGAGGTCATTTGGGTGAAGTGACTAACAAAAGAGGGCCTAAGATCATGTTCTAAGTGCAGCCACATCTATCATTTTGCCTTGAATCAAACTTAGGAAAAGTTCTAGACAATCATGCATACACAATAATTAAGCTAAAAACCTCACCACACAAGGCATCACAATCCGAGGAGTTCACATACTTCCTTCGTCACATTAAGAGGATGACTTTTAACGAGCTAGTTATGAATTAACAAGCCAAGAAAGGAATATATAATTCATGATAAGAGCGTGCTCATTTTCCCATTTAGATACCCCTCTTTTCTTTCAAAATTCATGCACAATGCCACACAAGAAATGTTGGTGGTACCCCATCAAACACGTGCACAAAAGACTCTACAAGACTCTAGACTTGACATTTTCCCTTAAGAAAGTCTCCTCTCAATCTATCATCGAGAAGTGCCAATCCGGTTCGATAATAAAAAGAAAAGACAAAGAATCACTCCTTGGGAAAGAACCGTAGTATAAAGAAAACCCTTGGAGTTTATTCAAAGACTATTATCTGAAAAAAGTGATACTACTAACAAGTAATGACGATTTACCCTTAAGAATGACGTCACCCAATCTATCATAGGGCCGTATCGTGCATCACTTAACAAGTGGGATACTCAAACTTCACCCCTAGCACAAATAAAGCATTCTCCTTGATGCACATGGTAAAACAAATTAAGAAAGGAATAGGTGAAAGAACTCCCTAGGCCTTCTTCTTGACATTTGCATTTCACGCATTTGGACTTGCGCTTCGCTGGTTGCTCAATTTTGAATTTGGCTTCTCTCACCTTTATCACATTTCATACCTGTTCCATCACTACACAAGCGAAGATAACACCAACATAAATTAAAATAATACAAAAGGAAAACTAAGAACAAAAAGTAAAAGCACTTGGGTTGCCTCCCAAGAAGCGCCTTAGCTAACGTCGTGGCTTGATGACTTCACTTCACCACTTTTCTCTCCATTTTGAGCATTTGAATCGCACCCGTAGCTTCTTATCCATTCTTCTACTCCGCTTGAGGGGTGGTGGTGTAAGCATCAAGGGACCAAGCAATGTATATTGCATCTTGTGTTTCTTGGCCCTTAAAGGCCGGAGGTGCTTTGGCCTTGTTGGCATAGCATACTCTACGATGAAGCCACCTTGATCATCCTCCTCAACTTCCTCCATTGACTTGGTCTTCTCAATCTCCATTTTGTCAACCAAGTTCAATGTTGAAAAATGATAAGAGGGCGGTCTAAGTCGCTCCCTTTTCAAGCATGCTTCTTGCTTGACATCCTCCTCTTCAAGTGCACTAGAGTCATTGAGCGTGATTTTTTGGATGTCATGTGGAGACTCTAGTGTCACTTCTTCAACCTTGGCATCTTTCATTTTTACAATGTTGGTTGGTTGTCACACCTCTATGAATTCTTCAACACTCACCTTGACTCTTTCTTTATCATCATTTTGAGCTTCCTCCCATAAGTCAAGTTGAACTATGCCCCCTTGTTCACTTCTTCTTGTTATGCTCCTCAATCTCTCCTCCGCTTTTTCTTTTAGAGATTTACCTCTCTCTTCTGAGGATTTGATGATTCCATGGGCATGGAGGGGTTGACACTCTTTTCCGCATTAGACTCCAGCTCCAAAAAGGCTTGGAGCATGGCTTCTATGCGCCCACATGTATTTCTCCTTCCTTCACTTTCCATGGCTTCATGCCTTTCAAGCTTAGGAGCACAACTTCTATCATAGTCACTATAGCGAGAAATTACCCCATTTGGAAATCCATCCCAATGTCTCCCATGACTACCACATAATGTGCATCTATACCCATCATAAGAAGGAGAAGGTGCACTCATCCCCTTCTAGGGGTATATTTGCAATCTTGCCAATAGTGTGGTCCTCCACAATAGGGACATGGGTCATCACAATAAAAGTTCCCACCAACAAACCTCCTTTCATTCCATAATTCCATCATTCAACTACAAACAAACAAAAACAAAAATAAAAGTAAAGAAAAATAGAATGTAAAACAAAAATGTAAAACTAGTTCAAATCAATAAATAGCTAATGTCTTATCACAACTCAATTCCCCGACAACGGCGCCATTTTTGATAACGTCCAAAATACATTCCTCCTTTACGAAAGAGTGTAAATGGTTGTTGTATTAAAACAAATATCCCGATGGATGTTGGGGTCGAATCCCACAGAGAATTGAGTCGATAATTCAAGAGTTATGAACTAATTCAAACTAGAGCACAAAATTGTTCAATATTTGAAGAGTAAAATTGGAGGAAATTGAAAGAGAAAATAACTATCTAATTCTAAACTAAGACTAATTGGGGGGAATTCCAATTGAAGCAATCACAAGTGAGATGCTAGGGGCATTCTATAGATGGGATCACAATTAAATCGGAAATTGACTAGACTTAGATTCTCTCACAAGTTCAACAAGTGTAAATAATCTCGGGACGTGGGTAATCTCAGCTTCTCAGCCTATTGACTACCTCTTTCTAGAGTTTTAACAAAACTCTTGCCACAACTTAGCTCAACCCGATTTGATTTGGATTAGCAACTTCACTATTCCTAGCTATTGTTGCCAATAAGGAATGAGAAAGCACTTTAAGCTATTTCTAGCATAATTTCACAATCTCTTATCCATGCCCATTACTATATTCTCTTCCAATACTTAATTATTCTCTCTCAAGCAATAATCAAACAAGACTAAATAGACCCATATCATAATCAATGGTTCTTAACTAATAGATTGAAGAGAATCTAATAGATTTACCGTTAATTGAACAATATGAAGATAAATCTAGCAATACCCATCTATTTTGTAAGAATCAAAGAGCAATTTATCAAAACTCCAATCAAATTAACAAACCCACCATGAATATACTTCTAACTAGTAAATTAGTAAAGCATATTTAAAGATAGAGAGAAGATACCAAAAGGATTCCCCTCATATTCATCACCTTAGCTTCACAAATTTCCCCCAAAATGGGTTAAGGAAAAAGAAGAAGAAAAGTACTATCTAACTCTACAAATTTATGGACAAAACATTCTTCTAGAAATTCTATGAAGAAGATGAAGTCTAGATGATAAAATTGATGAATGAATGGTGTACAATGAAAGCTATCTAAATATCTGTACTTTCTTGTGTTCAACCTTCCAAAAGTGCCCTTCGAGGCTTCTAGGAGCTTTGGCAACCTTTCTGGATGTTTTTGACCTTCCGTAAGCAAAATTGTGTCACTTGCCCTTCAAACTGCGAATAGCCGGTGCCAACCTGCGAACAACTGGTGCCCACCTGCGAACAACGGGTACCCACCTGCGAAAAGCTGGTGCTAAACTGTGAACAACTGGTGCCAACCTACGAACAATTGGTTCCCGCCTGCAAACAGTCAGTGCCAACTTGAAAACAGCCAGTGCCCACCTGTAAACAGTTGGTGCCCACCTGCGAACAACTGGTGCCAACCTGTGAACAACTCGTGCCAACCTGCGAACAACCCGTGCCAACCTGTGAATAGCCGGTGCCAATATGTGAACCACCGGCGAATAGCCAGTGCCAACCCACGAAGAGCCGGTTGGTTAGCCATTCTGGACAGTAACTTTGGCGTTTCACTCATGTTTCTCCATTCCCGATCAACGTTTAACCAATTCAAAGCATGCCCTTCACCTTTTTTTGAGATCAAATCTTCCATTATATTTGGCTCCTCTCCTTCATATTTTAACTCATCAAATTTCTTCTCAAATTAAATGTGTTTTGCTCGATTTCATGATTTCTTTACTCACATGAGGTACCTATAAACAATTCAAGAGAAAGGGCATAAAATCCACATAAATGACTCGAAAACTAAGCAAAAACTAATGATTAGGAGCCTAATGAGTTGGTAAATTTTCAACTCATCACTGTTCCCTCTTTTCTGAAAAATAATATATTACAAATTTTCCCGTTATTGTACCTATGATCCAGAAGAAAACTTGATAACCTATCATAGTATGCTCTAGAAGCTTTTTTGAGACCGTACAATATCTTGTTCAACTTGTAAACATGATCTAGGTGTTCACATTGTTCAAATCTAGGTGGTTGTTTAACATAGAGTTCTTGATGAAGGTGACCATGTAACAATGCACTTTTGACATCCATTTGATATAGCTTGAATCTCATGAATATTGCAAAGGATATTGCATTCTTATAGCTACCATTCTTGCCACAGGAGCAAAGATTTCATCATAGTCAATACCTTATTCTTGATTGTTTCTCTGAACCACTAGGCGAGCTTTTGTTTATAACTATTTTCCCCTAATCATCCAGTTTATTTTGAAAGATCCATCTTGTGCCAATCACTATTCTATTTTTGGGATGGGAAACTAGGTTCCATACTCAGTTTAGTTTAAACTGACTTAACTCCTCTTGCATTGTGTTGATCCAATCAGTATATTGAAGTTCCTCTTTTATTTATGGGTTCAACCATTGACAGGTATGCTGAGAAGGCATACACGTTTCTCAATTTTGACTTGGTCTAAATTCTAGAGTCCAATAAAATGAGCATAGTTTGTATAGGATGAGAGCTTTTGTATTTCCAGTTGCTGAATCATACTTCCAGTGATTCTGATCTAGTAGATGAACCAGGTTAAGTGAATGTTGTGGGCTAGATAAGCATGGGCTTTTGTTCATATGTTCCTCTTAGATTTGAGATTTTTGTACCTGTATCTGGTTCATTTGTGGTAGTTGTCTTAGTTGAACCCTGTGCTTCATGTGTCAAGTTCTCATCAGATGGACCTGGTTGCTTTTCAATGTTCTTAATAGGGGTCATCCCAATTTCCTCAATATCTCCCTGAATGTTTAAGACACCAAGTGACTTTGATTCATTAAATATTACATGAACACTTTCTTCCATATAGTTTGTTCTTTTAATTAGAACTTTATAGGCTTTACTATAAAGGGAGTAGCCCAAAAATATTCCTTCATCGCTCTTGGTATCAAACTTTTTCAATGATTTTTTACCATTATTATGAATGAAACATCTATATCCAAAGGCTCTAAGATGAGAAAGGTTTGGTTTCCTCCCTTCCAACAATTTGGTAGGGGTTTTCCTCCAATTGTGGTTTGATTATACACCTATTTATGGGATAGCGTGTTGTGTACACTACTTTAGCCTAGTAATATTTCGACAATCCACTTTCTATCAACATAGTTCTATCCATGTCTTCTAATGTTCTATTTTTCCTTTTAACAAATACATTTTGTTGATGAGATCTAGATACTGAGAAGTTGTGATCTACTCCTGATACTACACAATATTTCAAGAATTTTGAGTTTTCAAATTTTGTCCCATGATATGATCTAATGCTCACTAGTTCGCTGTTGAGCTTCTTCTAGACCTATTTTGCAAATATAGTGAATATTTCAAATTTTCATCTTTTGATGCCAAGAACATGGTATAGGTGAACCTGGTATAGTGATCGATGTTGCGCTCTAGCGCACTCGCAAGCGTACGTGGTTGTACAAGTAATACAGTGACCCTTTTTAAGAGCCGGATGTCGAGCCCACAGGGACTGGACCAATTCAGCAAATTTTGAAGTTCAAGTGTAAGGTTAACCTTCACAAGTGTTGATTATAGAAGTTTTTGATAAATTATAATTAATTTTTGGGGTGGTCACAAAACAATCTGGAAATGATATAATAAGCAACTAGAGCTAAGGCCAGATAATCATGCAATGCTACAATTTGTAATGGTTCACGTATGAAATTATCAATTGTTGTCTCACATAGTTGGAAATGCGATGTTCATGGTCTCTCGAGCCTCGACAAACTAGCCTCACAACTACATCGTTGAGCGGGGATGTGACATCCTAGTTCATGGGCAATTCAACTACATGGAAGTGGTTTACGGGGTTTGTGCTCTTGACTTGGGACTTTCATACCTCTAATAATTTAACCTAACTTAGCTTCACAACTACTTCTACGAGTAGTGGAGTGACAATTCTAAGACGGTGTCTTACAATCATCGCGTTTTTTCAACCAAGCAAGGAAATTTAGGTATATCATTTATCCTAATTGCGAATCATATCAAAGGATAAGAACTTGCTCAATACATTTCTATGTTATTGCCTAGGGTTACTCTTTCAAGCTTTTACCTAGCTTAACATGTATGTTTTCATGGTGATCAAGAATAAAAACAACCATAATAAAGAATGTAAGATGAAAAAACAATTAACAACTTAAACCAAAATGAATTCATGCATTACAATCATATCATGTGGCCTCAACCCTAGGGGAAGGGTTTTAGCCACTCATGTTTGTACAATAACTTAAAAATATCGTTAAAGTAGAGTACTTACAAGAATAGGTAAAAGAGAATGTAAAATTAGTGAACCCTAGGTGAGTCCTTCACTTCTCCCTTCGCTCCTCTATGGTTTCCAGAAAATATTTCGTGACAAATGATTTTAGAAGCTAAGGGTTCAATTTATACTAAGCTGAAAAAATGCAAAATTTGGCCTATGGTGGAACAGCTCCGTGGCACGGAGGCTATCACAGAGATTTTCCTCCATGCCACGGAGCAAACGTGGAGGTTCAATGTTTGGTAGCCCCTGCTTATATAAATTAATTCTTTGCTCCGTGACACGTTGTTGAACGCCCCAATGCTTCTCCATGGCACGGAGTTGACTCCAAATGTCCCTTTTAGCTTGTCTCATCATCCATAATCCATCCCTTAACAATTATCTTCAATATTAGGACCATTATATTTACATTGAGCTCCATACGTTGGCAATTTCAACCTACAAAGAGAGCTAATCATATTTGTTAGTCCATGGCCACAAATTATACAAAATACATGAGATTATTCTTAAATTAAGGTACAACATGGGTAAAACATGGGTATAAAATAGTATTTGGGCATGTAAATATGCCCAATATCACTACCCCACACTTAAAGCCTTGTTCGTCCTCGAACAAATCTTTTACATCTCATGCACAAGGAAGACTCACAATTTACCAATGGACGCAAGAAGTCTCAAATTAAGGCTACAATGACTAATTTAGATGACAAGTTCAAATAAATCATGTTATATATATAATATATAACATAATTCAAATCCAATACAACCAAGTTAAGACCTCCTAGCCTCAAGAATCGACTCTACAACCACAGAAAACTCATGCACATTAGCCAATCAAGAATTCTAACATGAATTCTATCTTTTCTCAAACATGCGCCCTCACAACAAGAGAGATACCCATTTTTCACTTGCAAGTTTTCCAATTATAACATATATGGGTATATGAATAAAAATTCAACTCACTCTCAAAACGAATTCACATGCGTCATGCATTGACCCATAAGCTTGCCTTTAGTGTATTACTCCACTAATTTAGGAATGTTTGAACGTAAGATCAAGTAGGACTTATCGAGTTGTAGTGTGAGCTAAGGGACGAGTAGGTACTATTCTAGCCAGCAATAGTGGCTATCTTCCCAAGTGCTTTTAATACATCACACTTTCCTTAGGAATTTCCATCTTCTTACTTCACCTTTTCTCTTTTTTCTCCCATTTTCTGCTTTTTTTCCCCATTTCATTAAGCACACTCAAATTGCTAGTAAGGAGTACTTAAGCAATTATTTTCTTTAATCTTCTTTTTCGCTCTTTTCTTCTTTTACTCCTTACTAACTCTTGTTCAATTTTTTTTAAAAAGTGCACCTCTAGGCTTTTCTTTAACTCCCACAACCACTATTTTTCTTCTCATTCCAACTTCTCCCTCCTTAACTTCTTTGCAATTTCACATAAGCGCTTAGGAATTTTGGATCAAATTCAAGGCTAATGAAAGAAAAGGATTAAGCTTATGTTGCAACTATCAAAGAATGGGTTTAAGGATCAATGGGGCTAACTAGGATCAGACATTCAAGGTAGGTAAAGCGACGGATAAAAATTAGACTCATTCAAAGAAATGCCTAAATCATCTCCGATAATCGACATCCCTCATTTCGTTTTATATACACACCAGGCAAGTTCTAGACACTACACAATAGTATGGAATATTCAAAAACCTTACACTCATAGCACATGCTCAATTCAAGACAAATTCAGCAGACTCTTAACTCAGCTAAGCACAAGAATTCAAAATTAAGCTTTAAGCACATAGAGTCACATTTAAGGGCCTAGTTGTCTCAATCAAAGTTATACAACTGGTTAACATGCTTCTCAATTAAAACCACTTGCATCTTAGAATAATGCATAACACATAACAAGAACATCAAGCCGTCAATTAGGTAAGGGTTCAAAAGTAAAAACCTATAGACTAATTTTCCCTCAAGACGGTCGTCATCCTTCCATCGTCGGGAAAAGTCCCTAACTATGACTGAAAAATTATGTACAAACAAATGAAATTTTTTATTTCTCGGTTCAAAGTGCCCCCCTTCAGAAAAGAACCGAAAAGAAAAACCAAAGGGTAGGTGAAGTGTGCTCAATTCAATTTTTTTCAACAAAAACATTATACCCAACACCATATTCACCCGAAATAACTTAGCACAAAATTATGAAATTTCCCTCACCCCACACTTAATTTATTCTATGTCTCCAAAGCATCAATTATAATTAAAACAAAGATGAGAGATACTTCCTGAGGCCTCTATACCTAGCTAAAAACATGTTTTCTCCATTTTTGAACATGTGGATCATGGACCCCACACTCATCTTTTTGTCATGCTCCTTAGCTTTTACTTTCATGGGTACTCAGACTTCCCCTGAATCTGTGCTTAAAAACCCAAAAAAAAACAACAAGTGAAAAATAACCAAAATTACAAACAAATTGAAAAGAAAGTGTACCTGTGGTACTCTTGGGTTGCCTCCCAAGCAGCGCCTTATTTTACGTCATGGCGTGACGCATCAAGTTTCACCATTTTTCCCTCCACTTTGAGGATATGAATCTCACCCCTAATTTCTTCTCCAGTTTCCTCTTATGCTCCAGGGGTGGTGGTGAAAAAATGAAAGGACCAAGTAGTAGATGTATCCTCTGGAACTTATTGTCCCTTACATAAGTGAAGTCATTTTATCTCTCGGAATCAGCAAATTTCATAATATAGGGGGCTTGTTCCTCCTCTAGACCTTTCTCTACAAGCTTGGAAGACTCTATTTCTGGGTTGTCAGCCATATTTAATGTCGAGAAATGCTTTCTACTTACACCTCAACTCTGAAACTGCATTGTGCTTGACCTCCTTACTTGTATACACCTTCTCCACATCAACATCTAACTCCACATGAATGTCAAATGGTTGGAACTCTATCTCTCCTTTCATGACTGGATTGACCATATGTGTGAGACCATCAAGGGGACTCTCAGGAGCTTCTAACTATTGAGCTTCTTCCAAGAACTCACCCTTTTCTTTTCCTTTTAGTCCCTCTTGAGTATTGCATAAGACCGTCACTTGCAAATCAAAGCAAGCTTCAGCCTCAGCCATCATCTCCATGAACTTGATGCTTATCATTTCTAAGGCCTCTCCATTTTCCTTGGTCTGAACTCCCAATACTTCCATCTGCTCCCTTATTGCTTTTGTCTACTCAAGGACCTGTTTTAACATCTGAGCTTGGTGTTTCAAGTCCTCCTTTTCATCATTCCTGTACTCATCAAAAACAAAATAAGGATCATAGTAGGGGCTTGGGGAAGGGGAATATCCATTTGAAAATCCATCCCAATGGACATCTTGACCACCACATATACTGCAAGTGTGATAGTGTTGCCACAAGTGGATTCCTCCACAATTCAGACAAGACTCACAAAAATATGAGTATCCACCATTCAACCCATTTGTGTTCCATGATGTCATGTCAAGAAGGGTATCAGACCAAAAACAAAAATAAAATAAATCTAAAACTAATTAAAAAACATTTCAACACTTACAAAAATATACACTAACACAAGACAAGAAATTCACCAATTACACCAGTCCCCGACAACGGCGCCAAAAACTTATTGCGCTCTAGCGCACTCGCAAGCGTACGCGGTCGTACAAGTAATACAGTGGCCCTTTTTAAGAGCCAGATGTCGAACCCACAG
Source organism: Datura wrightii (assembly GCA_035772735.1). NCBI lineage: Eukaryota > Viridiplantae > Streptophyta > Magnoliopsida > Solanales > Solanaceae > Datura > Datura wrightii. The sequence continues at coordinate 47,090,488 of JASDFA010000019.1, forward strand.
GGACTGGACCAATTTAGCAAATTTTGAAGTTCAAGTGTAAGATTAACCTTCACAAGTGTTGATTATAGAAGTTTTCGATAAATTAAAATTAAGTTTTGGGGTGGTCATAAAACCATCTGGAAATGATATAATAAGCAACTAGAGCTAAGGCCAGATGATCATGCAATGCTACACTTTGTAATGGTTCACGTATGAAATTATCAATTGTTGTCTCACATAGTTGGAAATTCGATGTTCATGGTCTCTCGAGCTTCTAAACACGATAAACTAGCCTCACAGCTACATCGTTGAGCGGGGATGTGACATCCTAGTTCATGGGCAATTCAACTACATGGATGTGGTTTACGAGGTTTGTGCTCTTGATTTGGGACTTTCGTACCTCTAATCATTTAACCTAACTTAGCTTCACAACTACTTCTAAGAGTAGTGGAGTGACAATTCTAAGATGGTGTCTTACTATCATCCCGTTTTATCAACCAAGCAAGGAAATTTAGGTATATTATTTATCCTAATTGCGAATCATATAGAAGGATAAAAACTTGCTCAATACATTCCTATATTATTGCCTAGGGTTACTCTTTCAAGCTTTTACCTAGCTTAACATGTATGTTTTCATGGTGATCAAGCATAAAAACAACCATAATAAAGAATGTAAGACAAAACAACAATTAACAACTTAAACCAAAACGAATTCATGCATTACAATCATATCATGTGGCATCAACCCTAGGGGAAGGGTTTTAGCCACTCATGTTCGTACAATAACTTAAAAACATTGTTAAGTAGAGTACTTATAAGAATAGGTAAAAGAGAATGTAAAATTAGTGAACCCTAGGTGAGTTCTTCACTCCTCCCTTCGCTCCTCTACGGTTTCGAGAAAATATTTCGTGACAAATGATTTTAGAAGCTAAGGGTTCAATTTATACTAAGTTAAAAAAATGCGCAATTTGGCCTGTGGTGGAACAGCTCCGTGGCACGGAGACTATCACAGAGATTTTCCTCCGTGCCATGGAGCAAACGCGGAGGTTCACTATTTGGTAGCCCCTGCTTATATAAATTAATTCTTTGCTCCGTGACACATTGTTGAACGCCCCAATGCTTCTCGGTGGCACGGAGTTGACTCCAAATGTCCCTTTTAGATTGTCTCATCATCCATAATCCATCCCTTAACAATTATCTTCAATATTAGGACCATTATATTCACATTGAGCTCCATACATTGGCGATTTCAACCTACAAAGAGAGCTAATCATATTTGTTAGTCCATGGCCACAAATTACACAAAATACATGAGATTATTCTTAAATTAAGGTACAACATGGGTATAAAATAGTATTTGGGCATGTAAATATGCCCAATATCAATCGACAATAACAAAAACATACTTTTTTCCTCCTCTACTGGGAACTTGCACAGATCCATAGAGATCCTATGAGTGAGTTATAGGCACTTAGAACTGTTAACCATCTTCTTTGTTTTAATAATGACTCGACACATTTCCCTTTAGCACAAGCATCAAAAATCAAATTTTTCTTGAGCTTGAACGTTGGTAGTCCAAGAATCAGTTTCCTTCCTATAAGTTTATTTAGATGAGTGAAACTAGCGCATCCCATTCGTTTGTGCCAAAGAAAAGAGTTGTCTATAGTTGCACCTATACATGAGAGATCTTCCCGAATAGGATCAAAAATATTTTCCTTGTACAAATTTTGTGTCTACTTCCTTGTAGAATTAGATTTCCCAACTTTATACTGTTCACTTTGCAATTAGTAAATTAGACAACTCATTATTTCCCTTATCACACATACTTGAGAGATACTCAACAAGTTGTCTTTCAGTCCTTTTACATAGTAGACATTTTTGATGGAGTGAGACATAGAATGTCCATCCTTTCCAATTCCAACTATTTCTCCTTTCGTACCATTTGCAAAGGCATCATTTCCGCCTTTATGTTTTGAGAGTAAGAGGAAGTTTTCTATCATGCCAGTCATGTATCTGGAGCATGCACTACCAATATACTAGGTTGACTTCTTCGCTCTCACATTCACCTATAACAATAGTTAGAGATTAGATTTGGGTACCAAGATGTGCTTGGATCCCTTTTTATTATTAATAGGATGAATTAGATTTTGTTTGGCCTTGAGTGGAAAGGATGGATTTCTTCTTCTTTCTGCAGTTTGAATATGGGGACCAGGTTTGTGATTTAAAACTTCAAAGTTTTTCCCATTTTTTGTAGTTTGGATATATGAGCCACGGCTATTATTAATAGACTCAAAATTATTCTTTTTTTTTTGTAGCTTGAAGTTGTGAACCAGGTCTATGATTAGAAAACTCAAAAATTTTCTTATTTGTACCTAAACCTGATTATGCATTTGTCTTTCTAATGACCTATCATTCCACAATGAAAATAGTGTATATGGCCAAGATAAAGACTTTGTTAAGTTCCTGGAGAAACCTTCTTGTATCCTACCACCCGTCTATGACTAGATTGACTTTCTTGCAGTGAAACTAGTAGTTTAGAGGACGTTGTCCACCTTAAGGTTCATTCAAGATCCAATTTGTCTTTATCGAGGTTCTTCTTAAGGCTTCATTCTATGTTAGCATAATATAAAGATCAAGTTTCAATTTTTTGAATGCTTTTTCCCCGTTAAGATGACCCTTATAGGACTAGTTCCTCTTGCTCTTCCTCTAACTTTCTATTGTCATATATAAGAGAAGCATGTGTACTCATAACTTGATCCTTTTAAGTTGTTAGAGCATTGTAATCATGACCGGACCTAATTTTATGGATTATGTGGGCACCTACTCGACTCTAGTCCGATAGGATAACCCCTTTAAAACACAATTTTCTCAATAGAATCATCTTTATAATCAAACATTATCAAATAACTGAAACACAAACATTTTACCCAAGGATCTACTCTAGACATGTACAAGAGCTTGAATTAGAGTAATGACAACAAAAGACACAACTTCGCTTGTGAAATAAAAATGCAGAGGCATCAGTTGAGTATCGGCTCTTCAACCATTAAACTTCAATAATCTGTCACAAACCTACACCTTTTGGTAGTATCAGTACATCACACGTACTAATAAGACTAAGATTAGTTCAGGCAGCACAATATAAAATCAACAATATCAAATAAATAATTTCCATGCAACAACTGATGCCACATAATCATATCCTGCCAAGTTACTTCAATGAGTTCATTACACCAACAATATCTTTGCCACTTTTAATGAGTCTCTAGCTATAAGCCAAAGATATTCATTTTCACTTTGGATAATTTCAAATACATATAACACCAATACTAAATATCTACACCATCATAATTACACAGTTCTATTTCTAGTTACCCAACAGTCTACTTATTATCATGCATAATGTTCTTGACGTCTATCATTTATTTAATAGAAACAACACCAACAACTAGGACCAACGTAGCAACAATGGGTAAATATACAATTACCAAATCTCTAGGAACCAAGTGATCAATAACTATTAGGTATTTAAATAATCTTCAAACATAACCATGTTAATCGACACATGCATATAAGTATCTAAACAGATATAACAGTCATCAACCAACCAATAGTGAAATGCAATCACATCATAACCATGGAACTATATCCATATTGAATAACAGTTGTATAACCTTTGTATTTCATCAATCTCACTCTATATCAATTTGATTACGCATCTATCGCTTAACTATACACACATACTAGTGGGTATTATGTTTCTCCATCCAATCATTACCTGTAGGGAACTCTAGAAATTCATGTACCATATCTGTGTGGTACCCGCACCTACTTAACTACTCGTTTGGATACTTACCTCGGACTCGAGCCACTCTTATCATAACTGCTCATTCGAAAGATCATCTTAGACATGAGCCTCTCATATCATACTAATATATTATTCAATAATCACTTAATTGCTCGGCTAGAAACTTAATTCGGCCACAACCCTCCCATCTCGGAATAATAGTGTTATTCAATCATTATCAACATATCTTAGTATGCTCTCAATCATCACAAAAGACATAAATCGTAAGTACACATTGATTATCACAAGTGTACACCAAAATCACAAGATATATATACATAGCAACACGAGCTCAACAATTTAACAATTCAATTACACAAACACGACATGTAAGGACCTAACAATTCGACGTGAACACTCATCATGAGTTCTCATACTAGCGTTACCAATTCTACTTTTTAGCGATGAACTTAGGTACATATTCATCCCTTTTATATTTATCATATCACTAGCAGTTCGCACAAAAGCATACCACAATTACCCTAACTAAGACTCGGCTGTTAATTTTATAAACAATTGACTGGGGGTCCACACTAGTAAGTTGCTACTTTTCTCCTTTGAGTTCCTTTTAGGACAATTATATTATTACTACCAATCATCCTTTTATTGAAAAAGAGTAAAATTATTATCAACTATATACAACATCAATAATACACGCAAAATAGGCCTTACCACACCCATCTCTTCTTCAAAACCTTAACATAATTTCCTCAAGCGTTAAATCTAAATTACAACATAGCAATTTGCCCTTCCTATGTTAATCTCATTTGAATTATAATCTTATATGTACATATACGATATCACTCCATTTATTACCCACACATACTTCCCTACATGATTTTAGGTGACACCCAACTGAATACCCAACATGAAGACCTAGTTTGGCTCCCTCCTGTCAATTTCATACGCATATACATTTCACAAAAGTCTAAACTCAAAGTAAGCCATAATCTACCTGGGTGCCAAGATGCTGCCATGAAATCTATAACATTTTGTTTCTTGCCCTTAGCCAGAATTTTTGATGGAAGATGAGCGGGAAAGATGGTGGAATCTTGTTCTTTGAGGGCTACACTCCTTAATTCTTGGGTAGAATGTCTAAATTTTTTTGCCAATACATTTTTAAGATGAAACCCTCCTTAGAAAAGGAGTTTCTTGTGATATAAACTTAAATACAATATTTGATTCATATTTTTTGCTGCAGCAATCCACTTTCTTGCCGCAACGGTCTTGTTGTAGTGACGAGCAGCCCGCTATGGTGGTTTTTGGCTGCCTAGGCCCACTTTATTTTAACTCCATCTTACTCAATATTTAATTATCTTATACTTGTTATTCCAAAAATTAAAAGTCATACCAATAAAATTTTAATTCCTACACTCGCGTTTCCAAGTTTCTATAACAATCAAACATATCGTTACATCAAATATCTATTAAATTTTCGTTCATTCCTGAATGGCCTTGAGGTGACGTAGTGGTAAGAGTTTCCTGCCGTGTTGAGGTCAAAAAAAATTAAACAAATTTATAGTTACAGTTGCTTTTATACTTTCGTCTTGCCCTAATCACTTGTTAACATTACCTGATTGAACACTCTTCCCACCCAACCCTTTTCTATCAAGGTACTGGGAATGATAAGGGTGCGGAAATTTAGTTAGTATGCATGGATGCATTTCATTTATTCCACAGTACCCCATCTAGGGGAGGAATCCCATTTATGCAGATTTCATTTTGATGATTTCTCATTAGAATTTTCGGAGGCAATTTTTGACTAGGTTATTTTTGGACCTTTCATATTATCCTTTTCTTTGTAAGTTTCATTTGCTTCCTATCTTTATTAAGTGACTCTTTATTCTAACACTATCACTTATAGGGTTCTCCTTGTTAGGGACACAAGATGGTTTACAACACTTGTAGGAAGAAGATTAAACATTAGAGCATGCAGACGTAACTGGTAATGATGGATACATGATGGATCGCTATGGCAATGGGATTCTCGCTGTAGCGAAGTGCCAGCTGCTGCAATGAAAAATTCCTGGCTGATTAAAATGGAAGAGGAGAGGTTTCTCATTTCATTTTCTACAATCAACTTTCTTGACATTTAAATTTCCTCTCTATAACTCCCCTTTTTCCAATTTGATTTCTCAGTCGATCTTCACTCCTTACAACTTTATTAAGATTTCATGCTTACTATGTTTACTTTTTAATGCCTATATGCTTAGATTGATAGAAAATTGGGTGGAGCAGGCAAGGTTTCATTTGTGTTTCTGGGGGTAGATTTTTGAATTAGGCTAGTTCTATTACGTTCTCAAGTTCTTTGTGTCACTCTATGCATAAGATTCACTAATTTCATGGGGGTTTACACTTGGAAATGGGGTGGTTGGGTTGGTAGTGAAGTTTTTCAAGCCCTTTAGGGCTTGAAATTGGGTATTACATCATTGTACAATGAGTTATTAATATTAAGCATGTCGATCCCTTACACGATCTATGCTCAAATCTGATAAGATTGTGGCTAATATTTGAATTGCCATTGTTGAGGTTAGGGATTGTTGGGGAAGATAATTTTACTGCATTAGAACTCTTTTCTCTACAGTGGGCTCTTCATAGCAGACTTTTTCGCTACGGTGAAGGGTCTTTAGGCAGAATGCTGAACTAGGTTATGTGGTTTAGGCTTAGCCTTGTGTATCCCTTCCTTGAATATACCATCTAACATAATTTATTTAAAGGAATTATTGATAATATGTAAGGTGACAAACCCACAAACTACATCAAAGTTTGTCAATGACTAGTGCCAACGGAACTTTATGGAGCAGCGACAAGGGCCTCATCCAAGAGCAGGGCATCAATATGAATGATGTGGAGGAGAGGGTGCCAAATTGCTTTACCTTACTACATGGGGTGGGGTAGCGCCCACTGGTGGTGTAGTCCTACTCGTGCAATGAGTATTGGGTGAGGGAGTTTTATGCTATGCTCCCCACGGTGAATTGGGCTGCACTAGATCTATGTATGTATGTTCGAGAAGTGACCTTCAGTGTTAGTAAAGCTACCAAAAATGAGATACAGGTGTTTCCCAACCCCTCAGAGTCTGAGCTTAGGTCTAGGAATGTGGACGGTAATGGGCGGTAGCTGGTTGACACTCTGGTGAAGGAGAACAAAAAGAGTTGGATCACTTAGGACATACTATACGGGGATCAAGAGCACTCATTTTACTTCGGAGGCTCGAAGGTGGCTGAACTTGGTGTCCAAAAGGATCCTCTCTTCTGACAATGTTAGTAATATAACCACTAGGCCTTGGTGGTGGCTTGTATCTTAGATCAGGTGTGGTTAATATGGGGTCACATATGGTGGAGAAATGGAGGAATTTTGCTACTAAGAATGGAGCGAGCCTACCATTCCCCTCTCTAATTACCATACTTTATGCATGGGCAAGAATGACCAAGGGGAAGAGTGACCTAGATGATTAAATATGATGTTCCTTTTTACCCCTTGAGGTTGAAGGGTGCATCAGGGTGGGGCAGGAAGAACAGGAAAGCTGATTCAGATGAGGAGGGACATGATGACCAGGGATGCAGTGGGTATGGGGCTGGCTCTTCCAGCTTTCAAGCCCCTTTGAGTGTATGGAGGTGGACATGGACGCCATAAGAGAACTGCTAGGTGGGTTGCCTAGACCTCCCCACTATCGAGTTTTGCTGCAGATGGAACTGAGGTTTTACAGGGAACCTTCAAGTCTCAAGACCAGGCCCATGTCATGCTCCAGACAAACATAACGGTAGAAAAGAAGAAGAGGCGGTCGCGAAAGAAGTTAGTGCTGTGGAAGAGGATGAAGAGTCTCTTGAGGACTCTAGCTCCTCACTTGAAGCATCCCAAGGTGCCCAGCAGTTCTCCTTTCCCAGTGGGTTCGATAGTGGGAGTCAAGTAGGTTCGACGCTAGTGGTAACGAGGAGACCAACTAGGAAGTGGGATAGTGCATCTCCCTCCCCCCTGTCCTTCAGCTTGGTCTAATTTTTTTGCCCTTGTAGGGCTATTGTTTAATAATTCTTTTCTTCTATGTGTTGGATGATTTTGTTTTATTAGATAATTTCTTTCCTTATTGGTTGGTGTACGGGTGCCCATTAGTGGCATCCGAAAGATAATGTCCCTTGTTTCTAGCCAACACTTTCTATGCTAATTCTGTTCCTTTATATATTTATAGGATCTTATGACTTTTGAATTGAATTTCTGAATTTAAAAATAGGACTAGATTCTGCTTAGCTTCTATCCGTTGCAACGGGCATGCTGTGGCGACCCACTAATTGTTGTAGCAGACTCTCGCATGTACAACAGATATGCTATAGCATCCACTCAATCACAAAAGCGAGACTACTACTATGAGAACCCCCTCACTGCAACAGAGCTTGCTAGGTTTCTAGTATACACAAGGGCTGCTCACTTCATTAACAAGCCTACCTCTTGTTCACTATCATTTTGCTCACATAATTCCATTCAACATCGGGGGTGAGTAGTTTATGTCATCAGATACCAATTGAAATATCCCAGATACCAATTTGTAACACTCCAAAAGTCCCTAAGATCAATCCCTGGACTGGTAGCATAATTAGTAGAAAAATCTACAATTTTTCCTCAAAACAACTCATCGTACTAGTCATGGTTTCATGTTACGGGTCATCAGGAGATTCGTGATAAGCTTCTGAAGTTTTCATTCCCCAAACCATGAGTATACACCATGAGCCGTGGTAGGGTGGTATGATCGTGGTCATGAGTCATAGTCAGAATTTATAGAAAAAGGCCCTGAAGTAACGAGTCAAGTAACGACTCATAAGACCTTGTAACGAGTCGTGGTTTGGAGTCGTAGGATGGAGAATTAGATGAAATGCAAGGGTTGTCCATTGATCACAAGGGTTGTCCATTGACCACAAGTCACAAGACGACTCATGATAGCTAGTCACGGGTTATAATGAGTGCCTGTTGTATAAGGATTAGAGAAGTGGAAAAAGGCTGACATGTAACGACTGTCACCACAAGTCATGGTGACAGCCAACGACTGGTGGTATGAGTCATGACGACTGGCGGGTAGAGATTTTAAGTGCGATCTTCAGGGGTATTTTTATAACTTTCTAGGCTTATAACCCCTAAGTGATGTCATTTTGGGTTTCTTAAAGGGTGTATTAAGGGGGTTTAACCTAGCCTAAGTCATCATTCTTCCAAAACAACTATAAGTTGAAGGTCCTTTCTCAAATCAAGCTAGGGTTCATCATCCCCTTCATCTCAATTTCTCTTGGGTTTTCAATGCAAGTCAAGGGATCAATTTACTCAGGAATGTAGGGCTACTAATGGAGGAAATCATTCCACCCTCATGCCCTTTTCAAGTTCAATTCTATGATCTTCTCAAGTTCTAATTTATGAAATTTTAGGGATAGACCTAATTCAATGAAATTTTTCATGATCTCTCTATGGGTTCAATTCTTTCATGTCTCAATTGACGAATTATGGTTATTAGGGAAGATTTGACCCTCAAATTTATCATGAATTGATGATTTCAAGTTTATGGTGATTTTTCCTATTATGCATGATTTATGAGCCCATGATTTCAAGTATGATGAATTATCAAAGTATGCATGAATGTTTACGAATTCTTAAACTTATGATCTTGTGATTTCGAATTATGAAGCCTTATTCAAGTATGTATGGAATTCATGAGAAAAAAAACCAAATTTATGTATCATGGACAATTGCGGCACTATTTTTATGGCTAGTTCACGTATGTCAAGTATGATTATGATTTCATAATTTCAAGCTAGCCCATGCAAGATCAAGTATATCCAACTTTTACTGCGCTTTCCCATGATTACTAATCATGACTCATTGTCTCTTACAATTAGTCGTACCACGACTTGTACCATCCACCCTGTAAATATAGAACCAAACAACGACTATAACCAACGACTCGTTACGGGGATCCAAAAGTCGCTCCATGGCTCGTTGGTACTGGAATTGTAGACCAACAATTTCACCATGACTAGAGCCCATGAACTATTACTTCTTTCCACGGCTCATACCACGAGTCATCCTGAGACATTCTTTTCCATCTTTTTCTACTGATCATATTTTAAATCTCAAGGCTAGTCTTAGAAACTTTCAGGGTATTATAATATCTCCCTCTTAGGAACATTCGTCCTAGAATGTGGGTTAACATACTAAAAAGTTGAGGAATGGAACTGCAATCCCAAATACTGAACATCTGAAGCTGAAACTGATGGAGTGACTGACTCCGGACTGATAGTCATGACTGAACTGAATTCATGAATTATACATGCTTGCTGGAACATGAGAGGAACTAAGAGACATAAACTTGACATGAAAGTAAATAGAGTATTAGAGAGGGAACTGATACTTGATGCTGGAACGAAACTGGAAGGGAATAAGTGTGAGTATTTAGCTATCATATCTAATTCGGCTTCCCACTTAGCTCCCTCAACGAGCTGATTCCTCCATAAGACCTTCAGCGATGCCACTTCTTTATTCCTAAACTTTGCGAACCTGACGATCAAGGATCTCAAAAGGTAGCTCCTCATAGGTAATCTATCCTTCACATCTATTCTATCCATCGGAACAACCAAATTCGGGTCACTAATGCACTTCTTCAACAACGATACATGGAAAATTGGATGCGCTGATGCTAACTCCCCTGGTAGCTCCAAACCTTGCCAATACGTCTCACAATCCTATATGGACCAACATATTAGGGACTAAGCTTCCCTTTCTTTCCAAACCTCATCACTCCCTTCTTGGGAGACACCTTCAAGAATATCCAATCATTAACTTCAAACTTAAGTTCTCTCCGCTTAACATCCACATATCACTTCTGGCGACTCTGAGTTGTCTTTAGCCTTTCCATAATAAGATGAACTTTCTCCATGGCCTCATGAACTGAATATGGTCCTATCAATGTAGCTTCACCTAATTTGAACCAATTAATATATGATCTACACCTCCTCCCATAAAAAGCCTCAAAGAGAACCATCTGAATGCTGGAGTGGTAACTGTTGTTGTAAGCAAACTCGATAAGAGGTAAATGGTCATCCCAACTACCATTGAAGTCATTCACATATGATCTCAACATATCTTCAAGAGTCTGAATGGTCTGCTCGGCTTGACCATCTGTTTGGGGGTGAAAAGATGTACTAAGCTTGACCTGAGTACCAAGTCCCTTCTGAAACAATCTCCAAAACCGCGAGGTAAACTAAGTACCCCTATACAAAATGATGGATAATGGCACTCCATGCAACCGAAATAACTCCTGAACATACAATCTAACATAATCCTTAGTTGAATCTACAGTTTCGACCGGTAAGAAATGAGCTTCTTTAGTCAACCTGTCTACACCACCCACATAGAGTCATACTGTAGACGAGTGCGAGGCAATCCCGTGATGAAGTCCATATTGATATCTTCACACTTTCAAGTGGGGATATTAATGTCTTGTAGCACACCTCCAGGTCTTTGATGCTCATCTTTCACCTGTTGACAATTCAAACACTTAGCCACAAACTTTGCTATGTCCTTCTTCACACCATTCCACCAATAGACTTCCTGTAGGTCACGGTATATCTTGGTGGCACCTAGGTGTATAGAATATCGAGAACCATGAGCCTCATGCAACATTCATCCTCTTAATAGTCAACATCCTGAACACATAAATGACCCTAATATCGAAGCACACTATCTCCCCCTTGGGAGAAGACCTCCACCTTCTGATTCTGAACCGCTTCCTTCAATTTTACCAAGATAGGTTCCTCATCTTGCCTAGCCTTGACCTCGGTCACCAAGGAAGATTTTGACTCAGTTTGAACAATGTTACCACAATCTGTCGAGTCAACCATACGAATCCCTAAATGAGCAAGCTCATGGACATCCTTCACCAGCTCTTTCCTTCCATCCTCAACGTGGGACACTCTCTCCACAGACAACATACTAAGGGCATCTGCCACAACATTTGCCTTGCCCGGATGATAAAGAGCACTCATGTCATAATCTTTGAGAAGCTCTAACCACCTCCTTTTTTCGAAAATTCAGGTCCTTTTGAGTGAACATACTGAAGGCTCTTATGTTCCATGAACACATCAACATGCACCCCATACAAGTAGTATCTCTAAATCTTCAATGCTAACACCACCACTGCCAAATCCAGGTCGTGCATCGGGTAATTTTTCTCATGAGTCTTAAGCTATTTAGAGGCATAAACGATGACCTTAACATGTTGCATCAAAACATAACCTAGACCTACCCTAGAGGGATCAAAATACACAATGAATCCATCCGTGCCCTTGGGTAGGGTCAATACCAGGGCTGAAGTGAGTTGAGCCTTTAGCTCCTAAAAACTCTTCTCACAGGCATTCGACCACTGAAGGTTGACTTTCTTCTAGGTCAACTTAGTTAGAGGTGCCGCAATGGATGAAAATCCTTCAACAAACCTCTTGTAATAGCCAGTTAAACCCAAGAAACTCCTGATCTCCAAAAGGTTAACCAGTGTAGGCCAATTTTTCATCGCTTCTATGTTTTGAGAGTCCACCTGCACACCCTCGCTTGACACCACATGACCCGTAAATGCTATCGAGTCTAACCTAAACTCACACTTGTTGAATTTAGCAAACAATTGGCGATCCTTGAGAGTTTATAGCACAATCCTTAAATGAGCAGCATGCTCCTTCTCGCTCTGAGAGTATATGAGAATGTCGTCTATGAAGACAATCATGAACATGTCTAAATACTGCTTGAACACCCTATTCATTAAGTCCATCAAAGATACATGAGCATTTATTAGTCCAAAAGACATAACTACAAACTCATAGTGGCCATACCGAGTCTTGAAGGCTTTCTTTGGAATATCACTCTCTCTAACTCTGAGATGATGATAACCAGATTTGAGGTCTATCTTGGAGAAGCACTTAGCACCCTTAAGTTGGTCAAACAAGTCATCAATTCTGTGAGGGGATACTTTTTCTTGATTGTGACCTTGTTCAACTATCGATAGTAAATGCACATATGAAGAGACCCATCCTTCTTTCAAACAAAGAGAACTAGTGCACCCCATGGGGATTTGCTAGGTCTAATGAAGCCCTTATCTAGGAGATCCTTCAACAACTCTTTCAACTCCTTCAGCTCAGCTGGAGCTATTCCTAAGGAGGAATAGATATAGGCTGTGTACCGGGAAGAAGGTCAATACCAAAGTCAATCTCATACTCGGGAGGGACTCCTGGTAGATTATCCAGGAAAACCTCCAGATACTCACATACAACAGGGACAGATTGAAGAGCTGGGTTCTCGGATGTAGCATCCTTAACCCAAACTAAATGGTACATGTAACCCTTGAAAATCATCTTTCTGGTCTTAAGGTAGGAAACAAAGTGACCTACAAGCACAACTAAACCACCTTTCCATTCTAGGACCGGCTCACCCGAAAATCGAAACTCTACCGTACAAGTTCTACAATTCACTAAACCGTAAGATGCATACAATCAATCCATACCAAAGATAACATCGAAATCAGTCATGTCTAACTCTACTAAATCGGCTGAGGTGACTTTCTGAAGGACTATGACAGGAGAATTTCTGTATATCCATCGAGCTATAATTGAGTCACCGACTAGCGTAGAGATTGAGAAGGGTTCTGATAGGATTTCGGGACTGACTTCAAAACTAATGGCAACATAAGGAGTCATAAAAGATAAAGTAGCTCGAGATCTAACAATGCATACACATAAAGATGAAATACTCGTAACATACTAGTGACCTCATCTGGAGAGACTTCCTGCTCCTGACGAGATGAGAGGGCATAAAATCTATTGTGACGCTTACCAACACCTGCGCTAGTGGATGCACCATGTTGAGCTGAGCGTGCAGGTGGAGTTGCTGAACTGGTGGCTGGGTCATGGCCTCTACTATAGCCCTGTCTGGCTAAAGGGAAGTCTTTGAGTAGATGTCTGAGCTTTCTATACTTGAAACACGCACCTGACCTCGCTAGACACTCTCCGGGGTGCATTTTTTTTCACTTGCCATAAACTAGCACGATGGGCTCTCCTAAACTGCTCTCTAACCTTTGGAGCTTGATGTTCTTCCCCTCTGATCGCGCCTAGATCTAGACGACACACTAGCGAATGACGGCACTATGGCTAATGATCTCTTGTGGGACTGCTGACGATGCCTGCCACTGGACTTGTTGAGAGAACCCAAAGCTTCTTATCTTGTCCCTCTTGGCCTCTCTCTCCCTCTCCTTCATCTGATCTGCCTCTATCTACTGGGCGTATGTAACCCATCGAGAGAAATATTGATCACTATTTAGTATTGTGATCCTACACTCCTTGATCAGTGAATTTGACACTCCATACACAAATCTATTCATATGAGCTCTCTGATCCACAATCATCTCCGGTGCATACTTCGACAACCGAGTAAACTCCAAAGCGTACTCTTGGATAGTCATATGGTTCACGAACTCTGCCGCTTTTTCCTCCCTCAACTCCCTAGGGAAACTCTATCAGAGAAGGCAGTCATAAACTCATCCCAACTCACGAGAACTGCGCCACTACTCTACCTTCCTTCCGTTGACAGTACCAAATGTAAGCAACCCCCTTCAGCTGGTAGGAGGCTAAATCTATGCTTTCTTCTACTTTAACCCCCATAATATGGGTGATCTTCCATATCTCCTCTAGAAACTTATGTGGATTCTCATCCACTTTTGACCCAAGGAACTCAGCTGGATTCATCCTGAGAAAGTCCCGAACTCGAGCCGTCGCTGCATTCCCATTTTGAGGGACATGGGACATAGCTTGCTGGTTGACCTGAGCGATCAAAGCCTTCGCCAACATCTGAAAAAGCTGCTCTAAACTCAACATGAGAGACCTGCATGGGCAAAGGACCTACTAGTGCTGGCGGGGATTGCCGGTGCCCATCTCCATTGCTATCTTCATAGTCATTTCCACTTCCATTTCTTCTACTATTTACTCGGCGTGGAGTCATGATTCAACAATCATGTATAGCATGAGTTAGAAGGATAGAGCGATGCTTCATCGCACGACATAAATTATGAAAGAAGAAAAATTTCCTAGAATATCTTGTAGCCTCTCCCTATAAGTGTGGTGCACTTCATACCCATGGAAAAGTCTCTGATCAACGTATCTTTCAGACACCCTAGGAATCTCTAAACCTTTGTTCTGATACCAAGTTTGTCACGACCCGAACATAGGTCCAGATCGAGACACAGAACCTAGAACCATGAATGGCTCCAAGTTAATCCATGGCATGAACATGATCACTAAAGCACATATATCAAGTGAAAACTAATAACTAAAACATGATTAAGTGAAAGTCTAAATACATTTCTATCAAACAGAGTCAACACTGACAAAGCTGAAGTTCTAGATATTGTTTGATAAGCCTCTAACATGTCTGAAGAGCTGATAGGACAACACCCCCAACTAGCTCGCTAAAGTCTAAAAACTGAAATACATAACTCAACATCAAAATGAAGGTCCTCGAATGATGAGGACTCACCAATGAAACAAACAGAGGTAAGCTGCGGGAAAACTGGTCATTGGCGGAACTAAGTCTAATCATTTGAACCTGTATCATGAAACGATACAACATTGAGTATGCGATCGGTACTAGGAATGTACTGAGTATGCAAGGTATGTAAAAACGTGCTAAGTAAGTATAAACTAAAATCATGAATATAAACATAAATCATAAGATCACAAGAGTAAGGACTGGATGCTAATATCTGAAAACATGAATAGTCATAAATTAAATCTTACATCTGAGTTGAATGACCTAAAGCTGAAAATAGAATCATATGACTTTCCATAACTGAAAACATTATTAAAAGCTTACAAATTGATCATTGGGCAAACCTTCCAAAAACATACTAAAATAAGTCATAAACATGCCTAACCTAAATCATGAGGAACAATGGGAGACTCATCATAACCAACAGCCACTATGTATGAGTGCACGATGATCGCACGTCTTGCCCGGATGGAGGAGGGCCATCCTAAGACTTGCTAGGGCAAATGATAAGTAAGGTGTGACATCACGATGTGCCCTTGGGCGGGGAAACACTCTCTTTAGAGGTCCCAAATGTATACCTGCGTTGGCTCATAGTTTATGAGACCGATAACCTTAGACCCTATCTTACTCGGTGCTAGACACTATTCCCAAAACATATATTATGCTCATATAATTATATTCTCACAACATAGCTGGAATCTGAACATTAGGAAGTATTGACTCAAAAATACATATACATCATAACTAATCTCATTAACCTTGACTAAATCATGAAACATACTTCACTTGTGTGGGCTTGCCTAAATCTTAAAATCATGTATACTTGAAATAGACTTCATAAGAAAAATCATGGATTCACACATAGGTAATTTGTAAATAGTTAATCATGCTAGATATCTCATCATATTTGAAATCATAAATCACAAACTTGACTTTATATGAAACTTTCACAATAGGGCATAATTTTCTAAAACTTGAGATCATGAATTCGTAATCAAAATATGTCACAACCCGAATATATGCCCAGATCGAGACACGAGACAAAAAACCCGAAGAGGCTTCACGTCAACCCATGGCATGAACATAACATCTAACTCAATAAATAAAAGTGGAAGATCAACATAATAAACAGAGCGGAAGTCTGAACATATCATAACATCAGAACATACAACACGAGCTTGAAGTTGAATACAATCCATGCCTGAAAAGCCTCTATTTTTGATTAGTTGATGGGACAAGACCCCAACTAACTCTCTAAGCCTGAAATTGAAAATGTAAAGATAACTAATAAGGAATGGTCCACGGGAGATGAGGATTCACCAACTGAGACTAGATATGCTACTCTGGAAGGCTGGCTAGCAACGAGGTTGAGTCTGAATATCGGAGCCTATATCATAAAATGATACAACATAGAGTACGCAGTCAGTACTTGGAAAGTATTGAGTATTCAAGGAAAGTAAAACGGACAGTTGAAATACATAAGAGTTCATAAGAGTAGGACAATATGATCATAACGTAAATATCATAATGTAAACATAAGGGCTCAAGGTTTTCAAAACCTTTATAAATTCATAATCGTAAGAGAATAGATTTATTAACCATGATTTGAACCAAGTACACAATCTTAACCATGTGTTTGGACCAAACTACACACAAGTGCACGTGGTCGTACAAGTAGTAAAGTGGCTTTATTTCAAGCCAAGTATCGATCCCACATGGACTGAACTACGGTAGTAATTAACCTAATTGTTAGTGAACGAAATCGCTATGAATGTAGACAACCAAACAAATAATGTTTTATGAGTCAATATTAATAGTTAATAAGAACCTAAGTAAAGATTGTAATTTAAAGTCTGAACAATAGTAATGAACAAGATGAGGTTAAGGCAAGCATGCGGGGATGTAATTTCTTAATTCAAATCATTCAATCTTCTCTTCGATTGTTAGTCAGGAATTAATCACCTATGGATTGGATCTTTCGACTCCTATCCAATTAAAGAATCATGAGACCTTTATTCTACATTTCTGTGATATAAGAACCCCATGCTCTAGCCATACATAACAAATTCCATAATTGACTGATATGACTTTCAGATATATTTCTATTCTGAATGTAAATCTTTTCTCCATTTTCTCAACTAAGAAAAGATCATATCCTACCAATTCACATCTGTCCAATTACTTTCCTTTTCATAATCAAAATTGGATTTATAAGATATACATTAACATTGGCCAAACATTAATGTAGTAAAAACAAGAATTGATAGAACAACCATTATAGAAAAGATGAAAGCTGAAATGATTAATAATTACATTCCTCTACAATTATCCTTAACCTCAACAAGAGGTGAATTAGCCACTCATTTGTGGATTAAACATCTTCAAACAAGTAGAATTCATACAAGCAATTGAAATTGAAGAGAAAAAGGAAGAGAATTAACCCTAGAATTTCATCCTCTCAACTGCCTGCTAACCAAATTCTTGCTCCAAAATGTCAGAATGTTTAAAATAAAACCTAAGTGTGTTCTTTATACTATTGGAAATTTTTTCCGAAATAACAAGCAACGTGGCACGGAATGTATCGCGGAGCACTGCCTCATGGTGCTGTCGTGCACCTTCACTGGAACTTGAGGTTCCAGGTAATCACACTCAGCGTGACACGGAGTGCATCGCGGAGCACTGTCTCCGTGCCACGGAGGTAATGCGCACCTCCACTGGAATTTGACATAATTCTTTCTCCCAGGCAGAATGCCTCCGTGATGGTAGCGTGACAGGTAGCCATCGCGGAGCCCTTATTTTTGCCAATTTCCCTTGTCAATTTCCACTTCTTGCTTCCGAGTCCATTCCCGCACTTCACCAACTTGTAGATTAGCTTCCAAAAATTCCTTCTAACTGCAAAACAACACTAATCATGTTGGTTAGTATAAATTCACATTTACATAAGAATCACATGAGAATGCACACATAAAAATAGATCAACAAGTAGAAATGAAGTATTTGACTTGGGCATGAAATTCTGCCCAAGATCACCTACCCCACACTTAAAACCTTGTTCTTCCTCGAACAATACTCTCACATTTCATGCAATTGAAACTCACGCATAGCTAATTTGGCTCTACCATTCAAGCTACGGCTATACGGATTATTTAAGATAGCAAATCATCAAGAAAACATGCATGGTTTTGTCAATAAAATGAAGTACACCACATTAAGACCTCCTAACCTCAAGAATCGATTCTCGATCTTGGAAAACTCATGCAAATCAACTGATCAAGACATCTGACACAAAATTTTATCTCTCGTGAAGCATGTGCCCTCGCAACACAAGAGAATTACCCCATGTGCACTAATAAGATTTCCAAAGCACTACATGTAGGGGTATATGAATACAATTATGCTTGCTCTCCCAACGAATTCACATGCATCATGTCGTGAACCATAAGCTTGCCTCTAGTGTTTTACTCCACTAATATAAAGATGCATGATGTAAGATCACATAGGACTTAATGGGTTGTAATGTAAGCTATGGAACTAGTAAATACTGGGTCAACCAATAATAGCAACTAGCTTCCCTAAGCGCTTTTCAATACATCCCACCTTCATTACGGAAATTGCTTCTTCCTCCATCCTCCCATTCTTGAATTTTCTTCTTTGTTTCTGTTCCCATTTCTTTAAGCACACTCAACTTACTAGCAAAGACCATTTATGCATCTTTATTTTTTCTTTCTTATTCATTGATTTTTTCACTCTACTATTAATTAATCAATTTCAACAAGTGCACCTTTGACCTTTTCTTTAGCTTTCACAACTTCCGCTTTCCTTCCGTTTCACACTTCTCACTCCTTTACACTTTGGGAAAATTGTTTTTATTAAGCGCTTAAGAGTTTTGGATCAAATTCACGGCTAATGAAAAAAGGATTAAGCTTGGTTTGTATCTCTCAAAGAATAGGCTAAAGGCTCAATGGGGCTAACTAGGATGTAACATTCAAGGTAGGTATGATAAGGGAGAAACTTTCGGTTCATTCAAAGAAATGACTACATCCTTTCCTACAATCCACATCCTTCATTTCGTTTAGTATACACACCAGGCAAGTTCTAGACACTTCACAATAGCATGAAATAGTCGAAACCTCACCTCACACTCACTGCACATGCTCAACTTAAGACATATTCACAGACTCTTCAATCAGTTAATTACAAGAATTCACTATTAAGCCTCGATCACACCGAATCGAATTCTGTGGCCTAGGTATATCAACATGTTTAACACATTTGCATGCTTTCATATGAATCACATTTGCATCTTACAATCATGTGTAACACATAACAAGAATTCCGAACCATTAATTAGCGACATGATTGGAAAACAAACAAAATAAAGAAGAAAAAAGAAAAAAAACTACTCCTATCGACTACATTTCCCTTAAGATGGTTGTCATCCATCCATCATACGAAACAGTCGCTATCTATGACATCGGTTCAATGGGACTATTCTCAGGAAAAGCACCGAAAATAAAAATCGAGAAACCCAACATAAAAAAAAATTTCAACAAAAAATTTTGATAGAAAAAGATAAAAATATAATTGAAAAATATTTCTACATCACACACAACAATAGCTAAAGATTCATTACAACACCAACATCAGTAACAGAACATGAAACACAGAGTCACAAGGTCACAATTAGCACAATCACAACAAACATAAACAAAACAGCTAGCACCTAACTACTCCCACCCCACACTTAATCGGAACACTGTCCCCAGTGTTCACATAATTGCAATTTAACAACAAAGTTTGGGTGGTGAAACTCCCTGATCAATCAAAATATTCAATTTCCTCATCAGGTGCCAGCGATTCATCTCCAAGATTAGAATCGCCCCCGCCGTCCTCATCCGACTCAACATCTGAGTCCTCCCGGCATGTCTCCTAATCAGTAAGGACGCATCATCCACGTGATCCACAAATGCGGGCCCCACTTAGCATAAAGCTTGGGCATTCTTGTTGAATGGGTAATCCAACTCGAGCTGCCACAGCTCATCCTCTGTTGCGGGCCATCCACCGATGCGCAGCTGCAACATCTGCATCCCATACATGCAGGCCATGTATTGATCATCCCGAGCATGTCGCTCGGCTAGTGTAAGTACATGCCCGTAAGTAGTGTTAGGTGCCTTGGTTTTGGTCACATCCAAGTCACGCTTGTCAATCTAAGGGATGTAATCTAGGGCCTCGTCCTCAATACCGTGGCCCCTCAAGAAAGTGGTAAGCAGACCACCAAACCCATATCTATGCCCCTGATGCAGTCGGGCTCTCTTCATGGCCGAGATGATTACCTCCCCAACATTTATTTCTAGCCCCTTCATCAGCGCATACACCAGACAAACTCTATCCCAGGTGACATCAATCATGTGCACCCCCGGGATCAGGCACGAACAAACAATTTTCAACCAAATCGTGGCCTCCCTATTCATCTGAGAATAGGGCAATGTCTGATGGTAGCCCCTTTCCTTGTGCCTACCCCACCTGGCTATTGATTGGGCTCCACATAAGGTGCATCTGATATCCGCATAAGGTGGAGTGATGTTCAGCTGACGGAGGAAATGAGCGTCTGTGTCTCGCGCCCCAAGATTGCATTCAAATGGAGGGGTTCAAAGGTGACCACCTGCCCTCTAATTTTGATGGTGTGGCTGTGCAAGGTCGGGTTCCAGTTAGCATAGAATTCCCAGATAAGATGGAGATTGCACTCTCTGGGTTCTTCAAAAATGAAGTTTAGCCCAGCAGTGTCAATCCTGTGTAGAATCTACGGGAATTCCTGTGCTAGTGGTTCCCGGCTATCTTCTCCTCCGGGAAGTACTTGGTTTCCTTGTGTTTGGAATACCATTTCTTCCCCTCATTCTTCACCCATCTGGTTCCATACTATCGGTGTTGCCCTCGAGGAATCGTTGGTGCTGATGGTACTGCCGCCCCTAATCTCACTCTCTTTCTACTGGCGCCAGATGTGGATGCGCCCTTGCCTTTGTCCTGTCTTCCTGGCATTTTTCCTGTACATTCAAACATACAGTTCCAATGTTATTCAAGCCATAGCTGGCTATGACTAAGGTTGGGCTTAATTTGATCACCCCACACTTAGTCATTAGCCGCAGTCAACACAATTCGACAAGACAATCATGTTTTTGCAATTCTTAATTCTCAACATGATCAGTGCATTCATACAAGTCGATGGAACAATTACTTTGTACTAGTCAGACTTCATACAATGAATTATAAAAATTCCTCCATCGATTCAATTATATCATCATGAGCACGTTGCAATTTTAGCACAACAACCTATGTTAATTCTCCATTTGCATTCTCCCGAAAATCCATCTTCTACCATAGCATAATCAACTTCAAGAACAATATATTTCATTTCAAACAACATGCATAACCCAAATTATCCACATTTTAATGCATTTTGTCTTCTTCCTTTTCAATCCTTAACCCTAGTTATCAATATCGTAAGAATTTCAACAATCATGCACCCATTGAGTTAATCTACTCATAACGATACTATGAACATCATTCAATCATAACTCAATTGATTACAAGCTTATTACTCACTTAGGGCAAGGTTTCATCACAAAAACATGTTCAAGAATCGAAAAATTGAGTAATAATAAGAAGAAATTCAAGAACATCCGTTTACTTTGATGAAATTGAAGAAAACTCATAGAAATTTGATCACTAGGTCCGTGTCACGTTAGGGGAGAAGGGATTTTAGGTGTGGGTTGATCTTGGGCAGATTTATATGCCCAAGTGATACTCAAACGTATCATTTTCGCCTTGTTTATTGTGCAATGTGTATACATTTTCATGTAATTGGTAATAAAATGTGAATTTATACTAACCAACATGATTAGCATTGTTTTACAGGTAAAACATGATTTTTAGGAGCTAAAATGCATGTTGGAACAATATCGGAGTTGGACTTGGATGCGAGCATGGAAAAGACATTGGAATGCGCAATGTAAAGGGGCTCCGTGATGGAGCCGTGCCACGCTACCATCGCGGAGGCACACTGCCTGGAGGGTGATTTAATTGGCAATTTCCAGTGAAGCCTCGCGACAGCTCCGTGGCACGGAGATAAGCCACCGCGTTGGCCTTCGTGCCACGTTGAGGCTATATTCCTGGACCCTGGATTTCCAGTGAGGGTCCGCGTCCATGCCGTGTCACGGAGGCAGTGCTCCGTGTTGGCCTCCGTGACACGTTGCTTGTTATTCCGGGAAAAATTCCCAATAGTATAAATAGAACACTTAGGCTTATTTTTAATTAATTCAGACTTGGTGGAGCAAGGACGTGGGTTAGAGGCAGTTGAGGAACGAAAAAGCTAAGGGTTTTTCTCTCTTTCTTTGTTCTTTCAATCAATTGTTTGTATGATTAACACTTGTTTTAGGATGATTAATCCACAAATGAGTGGCTAATTCTCTTCCTTGCTGAGGTTATGAACAATGGTGATGAATCTTGATTATTGAATTATATGGTTTTTCATCTTCTTCTTCCATGTTGTTCTATTAATTCTTGTTTCTACTGCATTGGTGTGTGGCCGACATTAATGTATATCTAAAAAGTCCAATTTCACTCGAGAGAGCAAGAAATTGGAAAGTTGTGAATTAATTGGGTATTGTTCTTAATTTGATTTGGGAAAATTGGGTTTTGATGTGCTTTCCTGATAGAAATATACTTGAAAGCCGTATTAGTCAATTTAGGAACCGGAATTGTAGTGCTAGGTCATAAATTGCATTTGATCACAGAAATGTAGACGAATGGTTTATGATTCTAAAGTGAGATTAAATACGAGAGTTTTAATCTCTAGGCTAATGTTCTTGGCTAGCAACATGAAGAAAAGATTAACCAAATGATGATTATAATCAAGTTCATTACTTGTTCTTAACCTTGGCATGCTCATATCCATAGTTTCAATTCAAAGTAGATATTTGTTAATAGTTTTAGTATATAATTTATAAACAAAAATTATTTAACTTTTGGTTACGTTATTGTCAGCATATATAGAAGTAAGATAGAATATAGTATACTTTTGGTTACGTTGTTGTCAGCTCGAATAGAAGACATGATGAAACAACTCTTGGAGCAATCAGAAGCAATGAAGGAGGCGATGGCAGTATTGAGAATTCAGCAAGAAGAGAATGCAAAGGCTCTAGAAAGGATGAGCATCAAATTCACGGAGATGATGGCTGAAGCTGAAGCTTGTGATAAATTGCAGGTAACAACTTTAGCCGATATTCAAGAGGAACTACAAAAGGAAGACAAGGGTAAATTTTTGGATGAAGCCCAACAATTAGAATCTCTTGAGTGTCCCCGTGATGGGCTCACACTTATGGAAAATCCATTCATGGAAGAAGAGATAGAGTATCCCCCATTTGACATTAATGGAGAGACAAATGTCGATGCTGAGAAGGTGTATCCAAGTAAGGAGGTCAAGCAAAATGCAGTTTCAGAGTTGAGGTGTATTGGACCACACTCTACACATTTTTCGATGTTAAATTTGGTTGACAACATAGAAAGAGAGTCTTCCAAGCTTATGGAGAAATGTCTAGAGGTGGACCAAGCACCATATATTTTGAAATTTGCCAACGCGGAGAGACAAAATGACTTCGCTTACTTAAGGGACAATAGGTTCAAAAGGCAATATCTACTGTTTGGTCCTTACAATTTTTCACCACCACCCCTGGAGCATAAGAGGAAATTAGAAAAGAAATTAGGGGTGAGATTCATATCCTCAAGGTGGAGGAAAAAGTGGTGAAACTTGGTACGTCTAGCCGCGACGGTAAACCAGGCGCTGCACGGGAGGCAACCCGTGAAAAATATTTTTTTCTTTTGTTTAGTAAAGTGTAAATAGTTTTTATTTTAATTTTTCTTTCTCTTGATTTAGTAAAAATTTTTTGTTTTAGTTAGTATATTTTTCATTTTAATTAGTGTAATCTATTAATCTAACCAATTTTGTTTAGTAAGGTGATTTCCAGGTCAAACGGAGAAAAATGTGCATGGAATCGGGAAGAAAAAGGCAAGGTATGAAAAAAATGAATAAAATGAAGAGACAGTGCACTAGGGCGTTGGCTCCGTGTCACTGAGGAGGGGCTCCGCGTTACCCTCCGTGACACGTTGAGGTTAAATCTGAATTTTTTAAAAATTCCAGTGAGCCATCGCGTTGGCTCCATGTCACGGAGGAGGGGCTCCGCGTTACCCTCCGTGACACGTTGCCCTATATTTAGTGCCGGGTCACACCGGGTTGCTGGGTGACCCGCGTGTTTTTCTTCTTTTTAACCCCGATTTTTGCCTTTTTCCCCTCATTTTCTCTCTTCTCCGCGACCAAACACCTAAGTTCCCTCTCCCAACCAACGTGCCATGCTACTAAGCAAACAATTTGTCAAGTTTCTTCGGTTATTCAACGTAAAGGTATGTTTTCCTCGTTTCTCTCAAGTTTGTGTCGATTTTAATCGAATTTGAGCATGGGAGGTGAGGTAAATCACCCTAAGTAGCAATTTAGCATGATATTGAATTATTCTTTGATTGATAAATGTTCGGAATGTGTAACTAGCATTTGAACTTGTCGATTGCGTGAATGATTCGAATTTGATTGTAAAATTGATTTCTAGGGCTTGGGTTATTAAAATCGAATCGGGTAACTTGGTAGATTGGTGAATTATATGCCGGGGTGTGTTTGTAAATTGAGATAAGTCGTTGTAAATATTGTTTGAAGGTAATAGACAACGAATTCTCTGTTTTTGGGAAAAGGTGAAAATTGTTCAAATTGGTTTGGTTATTTGGATTCGTATGTATATAGAATTTTTGTTGTTGTTTTTGTTTGTTGTTTTCGTTGCTAAGTGCGATGGTTGAATTGCTAGCGATGGTAGGATTGGGATTAGCTGTATGAAGTCTGAGTAGTACGCTAAAGTTATACTGTCGAATTTTTTGTAAACGCACTAAGCAATAAATTGTATAGTTGTTTGTTTTAGTGTAAATAAAGCGATCCTTGCCGTAGTATCGTAAAAGTAGCTAAGGACTAAGTGTGGGGTAAACTTAGTTTAACCCGACCTTAGCCGAAGCTAATATGCATTTAGCTTGACATTGTGCTTGTTTATTTATGTTGACAGGTACAATGGCGAGTAGGCAGGATAAGACCAAAGGTGCTTCTACTTCAGGCACCAGGAGAAAATGAATGAGATTGGGCACTGCAGTCCCAGCTGCACCAGCTGTTCCGCGCGGCCAGCACCGCCAATACGGAACAAGGTGGGTGACCGATGAAGGGAAGAAGTGGTACGCTAAACATAAGGAGAGTAAGTACTTCCCTGAGGAGCATATTGCACGGGAACCACTAGCACAGGAGTTCCCCGTATTGTGCAGAGAATCGAGGCAGCTAGGCTCAGCTTCATATTTCAGGAGCCCAAGGAGTGCAACCTACATTTAGTCCGGGAGTTCTATGCAAATTGGAACCCGGCCATCAGAAGCCACACAATAAAAATCAGAGGGTAGATTGTCACTCTGGAACCCCAGCAATTAAATGCCATCATTGGAGCGCGGGACACAGACGCCCACGTTCTCCGCCAGCTGAACATCACCCCACCATACGCCAACATCAGATGCACCTTGTGTGGGGCTCGGTCCACAGCCCGATGGAGCAGACATAAGGAGAGGGGTTACCACTAGACTCTGCCTTATTCGCAGATGAACAAGGAGGCCAGAATATGGCTGAAAATAGTGTGTTCGTGCTTGATCCCAGGGGGTTCACATGACGGAAGTGACCCGGGACCGTGTCTGCCTGGTGTATGCCCTTATGAAAGGGCTGGAGATTAATGTTTGGGGCGGTCATCATATCCGCCATGAAGAGAGCCCGACTACACCAGGGCCACATGTATGGGTTCGGCGGACTCATCACCACCTTTCTCCGGGGCCTCGACGTTGAGGAAGAGGCTTTGGACTACATCCCGCAGTTGGAGCGAAGGGCCCTTGATGTGACAAAAACTAAGGCCCCCGACACCACACACGGTCCAGTGCTGACACTGGGCGAGCGACATGCTCGTGATGATCAGTACATGGCACGGATGTTTGGTATGCAGATGCTTCAGCTCCGGATTGGTGGGAGACCAGCAACAGAGGATGAATTATGGCAGTTGGAGCTGGATTACCCATTTGGCGAGAACGCCAGAGCTTTGTGCCTAGTGGGGCCAGCCTTCGTTGAGCCCACTGAAGATAATATCCCCACGGACGAGGAGACACGTCGGGAGGACTCCGATGTGGAGTTCGATGACGATGAGGGAGGAGACTCGGACATGGGCGATGAGGCAGCAGCACCAGATGAAGAAGTCGAATATTTCGACTAATCAGGGAGTTCCACCACCCGAAATTTTTGTCATTTTTAATTTTTGTGAACACTGGGGACAGTGTTCGATTTAAGTGTGGGGTGGGGAGTAGCTAGGTGCTGAGACCTGGGCTAATCTGCTGTATGTTCTTCCTTTGTTTTGCATGTATGTTTTTTATGTTTCCCTGTGGTTGTGAACTGATTTATGTTGTATCTGTATATATTTTTGTGGTAAATGATGTGTGTTGTGAAAGGTTGTGGTTGCCAGTACAAATTTTGTAAATTTTGTAAATATTTTTTTTTCTTTATCGAAATGATCGATAATTTTCAAAATTTTGCGAAAATGTTTTGTACATATTAAAATATGTTGTAAATACATTTCCCTCGAAATGATCGATGTGTTGCAAAATTTTTCGATTTTTATTTTTGGGTTTCTCGGAGTTTGTTTTCGGTTCTTTTACCGAGAATAGTCCCATTGAACCGAAGTCATAGTTAGTGACTGTTCCCTATGATGGATGGATGACGACCGTTTTAAGGGAAATGTAGTCGGTAGGAGTAGTGATTTTAATTTATTTTAAGTTTTTTTCTTTGGTGGATTGCATCACTGAACCTGTAGTTACTAGATGGTTGTGAAATTTTGGTTGCGTGTTGTAACTGATGTTCAAAATGTAAAAGTGATTCGTTTGAAAGCATGCAATTTTGTGAATATGTTGAGTTACCTAGGCTGTAGAATTCGATTCGGTGTGATTGAGGCTTAATTTTGAATTCATGTAATTGGCTAATTAAAGAGTCTGTGAATGCATCTTGAATCGAGCATGTGCATAAAGTGTGAAGTGAGGTATTGTTATTTCCTGCTATTGTGAAGTGTCTAGAACTTGCCTGGTGTGTGTACAAAACGAAATGAAGGAGGTGTAGTGTTAGAAAGGATGTAGGCATTTCTTTGTTTTAACCGAGAGTTCCTATTTTTTTTCTTGTCATACTCTCATTTTTATGTGACTGTATACCCTAGTCAGCCCATTGAGCCTTCAACCGATTATTTCTTTCTTTTGTCCAAAAATGTATAAACTAAGCTTTATTCTTTCTTTTCATTAGCCGTAAAGTCTATACAAAACTCTTAAGCGCTTAAGAAGAAAAGAAAAAATTTTCCCAAAGTGTCAAAGAGTGAGAAGGATTAAAAGAAAAAGAAAAGCAGAGTGAGGAAAGAAAAGAAAAAGGTGGAGGGTGCACTCATCATAATTAAATGATATTGAGGGTACATGAAAACCCTTTGTTGTTGTGTCAAATGTGTTTGATGAAATGGGCCATACGAAAGTAAACAAGCATGAATGGGATGAGATGAAAAAAGAAAAAAAAGAAAAGAGAGAAACAATGTCCATGAGTCGATGGGAATGTGTTGAAAAGGCGCTTAAGGATGCTAGTGACTATGATTGGCTAATCCAATATATACTAGTTCCATAGCTTCCAATACAACCCATTAAAGTCCTACGTGATCTTACATTGCATTTCTTTATATTAGTGGAGTAATACACTAAAGGCAAGCCTATGGGTCATGACATGATGCATGTGAATTCTTTTGGGAGAGAGAGTGAAATTAATTTCTACATGCCCCTACTTGAATGTTTGTGTGTCACATGAACATAAAGGGGAAGATTCTCTTGAGTTGTGAGGGCACATGCTTGATGAAAGATTGATTTTCGTGTCGAATATCTTGATTAGCTGATTCGCATGAGTTTGCCGATATCGAGGGTCGATTCTTAAAGTCTAGGATGTCTTGATGTATTAAAGGTCATTGCATTGTTAAGACCATGCATGTTTTCTTGATGATTTGCAAAAATTGAATAATTGGTATGACCGTAGCGTAAATTGTCGCACCATAGTGGCAAAGGTTGGGATGTAATTTGCATGAGTTGTGTATGTGTTGTTCGAGGACGAAAAAGGATTTAAGTGTGGGGTAAGTGATCTTGGGCAGATTTATATGCCCAAGTGATACTCAAACGTATCATTTTCGCCTTATTTATTGTGCAATGTGTATACATTTTCATGTAATTGGTAATAAAATGTGAATTTATACTAACCAACATGATTAGCATTGTTTTGCAGGTAAAACATGATTTTTAGGAGCTAAAATGCATGTTGGAACAATATCGGAGTTGGACTTGGATGCGAGCATGGAAAAGACATTGGAATGCGCAATGTAAAGGGGCTCCGCGATGGAGCCGTGCCACGCTACCATCGCGGAGGCACACTGCCTGGAGGGTGATTTAATTGGCAATTTCCAGTGAAGCCTCGCGACAGCTCCGTGGCACGGAGATAAGCCTCCGCGTTGGCCTCCGTGCCACGTTGAGGCTATATTCCCGGACCCTGGATTTCCAGTGAGGGTCCGCGTCCACGCCGTGTCACGGAGGCAGTGCTCCGCGTTGGCCTCCGTGACACGTTGCTTGTTATTCCGGGAAAAATTCCCAATAGTTTAAATAGAACACTTAGGCTTATTTTTAATTAATTCAGACTTGGTGGAGCAAGGACGTGGGTTAGAGGCAGTTGAGGAACGAAAAAGCTAAGGGTTTTTCTCTCTTTCTTTCTTCTTTCAATCAATTGTTTGTATGATTAACACTTATTTTAGGATGATTAATCCACAAATGAGTGGCTAATTCTCTTCCTTGCTGAGGTTATGAACAATGGTGATGAATTTTGATTATTGAATTATATGGTTTTTCATCTTCTTCTTCCATGTTATTCTATTAATTCTTGTTTCTACTGCATTGGTGTGTGGCCGACATTAATGTATATCTAAAAAGTCCAATTTCACTCGAGAGAGCACGAAATTGGAAAGTTGTGAATTAATAGGGTATTGTTCTTAACTTGATTTGGGAAAATTGGGTTTTGATGTGCTTTCCTGATAGAAATATACTTGAAAGCCGTATTAGTCAATTTAGGAACTGGAATTGTAGTGCTAGGTCATAAATTGCATTTGATCACAGAAATGTAGACGAATGGTTTATGAATCTAAAGTGAGATTAAATACGAGAGTTTTAATCTCTAGGCTAATGTTCTTGGCTAGCAACATGAAGAAAAGATTAACCAAATGATGATTATAATCAAGTTCATTACTTGTTCTTAACCTTGGCATGCTCATATCCATAGTTTCAATTGAAAGTAGATATTTGTTAATAGTTTTAGTATATAATTTATAAGCAAAAATTATTTAACTTTTGGTTACGTTGTTGTTAGCATATATAGAAGTAAGATAGAATATAGTATACTTGAGCAATTTTTACTTATCCAGAGTCTCCTTGGTTCGATACTTGGCTTACTTAGCCACTTTATTACTTGTTTGACCACGTGCACTTGCGTGTCGGTTTTTAACACCTATAAGCAAACAGCCGAACATGGGTCGTGGTGGAAATGAAATAATAGGGAAACATTGAAGGGATTTGGGTTAAAAAGGGGGTTTTTCGCATGGATTTACCCGGTGACCCGATGCGAAATACACCTCAACGTGTCACGGAGGGTAACACGAAGGTCCTCATCCGTGACACGGAGCCATCGCGTAGGTGCTCTGGAATTTTAAAAAAATCTGGAATACCCTCAACGTGTCATGGAGGGTAACGCGGAGCCATCGCGTAGGCTCACTGGAATTTTTTAAATTTTATTTTCTTACCTTGATTTTTTTTCCTTTGCACGTTTTTGTATTTTGGCCCTCTGTTCCCCCTGAAAATCATTCAACCACAAGAAATTCGTTAGAAATCATAGGTTGCCACTCAACTATTTTATTTTTTTTCTTTGTTTTCTCTTTTTTTCAATTAATCCTACTCTTCTATTACAACACATTCACGGGTTGCCTCCCGTGCAGCGCCTGGTTCATCATCGCGGCTCTACGCTTTCATCCTCAATCATCCGCTAAAGTGATAGACGTCTTCTCTCGAATAATGTCTTCACCCCAATAATGCTTACATCTTTGCTCGTTCACCAAAAATATGGCACTTCTATCTTCTTGCTACAATTCCACTGCCCCGTGTGGGGTCATTCTCACCACTTCAAACGGCCCTGACCACTTGGACCACAACTTTCCTGGAAAAAGGTTCAACCTTGAATTAAACAACAACACTTTCTGCACCAGCTCAAAGATCTGATGCACCATATGCCTGTCGTGCCACCTTTTAGTTTTCTCCTTGTAGCATTTGGCACATTCATAGGCATGCCATCGAAACTCATCTAATTCGCTGAGTTGCAACAACCTCTTCTTCCCTGCTAGCTCTGGATCCATGTTTAGCTTTCTCACGACCCAAAAAGCTCGATGTTCCAACTCCACAGGTAGATGACATGCCTTTCCATAAACCAATCTGTACGGAGAAGTCCCAATGGGTGTCTTGTATGTAGTTCTGTAAGCCCACAACGCATTGTCAAGTTTGCTTGCCCAATCAATTCGTTGTGCATTCACTGTCTTCTATAGAATCTGCTTTATCTCTCTGTTTGACACCTCCACTTGCCCACTAGTTTGGGGATGATACATTGTTGCTACCTTGTGCCGCACCCCATACTTAGCTAGCAAGTTCCTGAAACTCGCATTCACAAAATGAGCCCCTCCATCACTGATAATAGCTCGGGGTGTCCCGAACCTGGTGAAAATTTGCTTTTTCACAAATTTCGTCACCACCTTGTTGTCATTCCTGGGACAAGCTGCTGCCTCGACCCACTTAGATACATAGTTAACTGCTACCAAGATGTAACGATTACCAAATGACAGTGGAAACGGGCCCATGAAGTCTATTCCCCATACATCAAAAATCTCCACTTCTAATATCTGCTGCAGTGGCATCTCCTGTCTTCTTCTAATTGTGCCTGTTCTTTGACATCTATCACACATTTTTACATATGCTATAGAATCTCTGAATAGTGTAGGCAAAAAGAAACCTGACTGTAGCACCTTGTGAGCTGTCCGATCTCCTCCGTGGTGCCCTCCATACAACGATGAGTGACAACTCCTCAATACTTCTGCAATCTGGCTCTCTGGGATGCATCATCTCATCACTTGATTCGGTCCCTGCTTAAACAGATACGGCTCATCCCATATGTAATATCTGCAATATGTCTCAACTTCTTTCTTTGCTGAGCCGTAGCCTCCGGTGGGTAGACTCTACTTACCAGCAAATTCAGAATATCTACATACCAAGGGATTTCAACTTCCCTTATTGCCAAGAGTTGCTCATCTGGGAACTCTTCTTTGATGCTATCACCTTCCTTTACATGCAAACGACTTTCCAATCGCGATAGGTGATCTGCAACTTGATTCTAGCTCCCCTTTCTATCCCGAATCTCTAGGTCAAACTCTTGTAGCAACAATATCCATCTGATTAGTCTGGGCTTTGCATCCTTCTTGCCAAACAAATACCGAATTGCTGCATGATCAGTATATACCACTACTTTCGAACCCACCAGGTAGGACCTGAATTTATCAAATGCGAACACCAATGCTAGCATCTCCTTTTCCGTGACTGTATAATTGACTTGGGATGCGTCAAATGTTTTGCTTGCATAATAAATGGTATGAAAAATTTTATTCCTCCGATGCCCCAATACAGCTCCTACAGCCACGTCACTTGCATCACACATCAATTCAAAAGGTTGTTCCCAATCTGGAGAAATGAGAATAGGCGCTTTTACCAGCTTCTGTTTTAGCTCCTCGAATGCTTTTACACAATTCTTGTCAAACTCAAACTTCACCTCTTTTTCTACCAACCGACATATCGGTCTAGAAATTTTTGAGAAGTTCTTGATGAACCGTCTGTAGAACCCCGCATGTCAGAGAAAACTACGAACACCCTTCACTGACACTGGTGGTGGTAGCTTTTTGATCACTTCATTCTTTTCACGATCGACTTCCAACCCTTTGCATGACACCTTATGGCCAAGGACGATACCCTCCTTGACTAAAAAATGACATTTCTCCCAGTTGAGCACAAGGTTTGAGTCTTCAAATAGAGCTAGCACCCTATCAAGATTCTGCAGACATGTAGCAAACGAATTACTGAAAACAAAAAAGTCATCCATATATACCTCGACAAAATCTTCCACCATATCATGAAAGATCGCCATCATGCATCTATGGAATGTGGTTGGTGCATTTCATAGACCAAATGGCATTCGCCTGAAAGCATATGTCCCATAAGGACATGTAAAAGTGGTCTTCTCCTGATCCTCTAGTGCTATGGCTATTTGATTATAGCCGGAATATCCATCAAGGAAACAATAATATTCTTGACCTGCCAACCTGTCCAAAATCTGATCAATAAATGGGATAGGATAATGATCTTTCCTCGTGGCCTCATTGAGCTTCCTATAGTCCATGCAAATTTGCCAGCCTGTGACTGTGCATGTGGGAATCAGCTCATTCTTTTCGTTGGTGACCACGGTCATCCCTCCTTTCTTTGGAATACACTGAACTGGCTAACCCATTCACTGTCTAAAATGGGATATACCACACCTGCATCAAGCCACTTGATCACTTCCTTTCTGACTACATCCTTCATCACCGGATTCAACCTCCGCTGATGTTGCATAGTTGGCTTGGATCCTTCTTTCATAAGAATCCCGTGTGTGCAAAAAGCTGGATTAATTCCTCTGATGTCCGACATCTACCAACCCATTGCTTTCTTCCGCCTCTTGAGGACCACCAATGCATCTTTCACTTGTGACTCTGTCAGTTCCACGGAAATGATGACTGGCAAGGTGTAATCTTCCCCCAGATACATACTTTAGATGTGGAGGCAATGTCTTTAACTCCAATTTCGGTGCCTCCTCAATTGATGGATTTGGCAATGGTTCCAAGGACCTCATCAACGGCTCAAAGTCTTGCTTCCTGGGAAACCATTTTGGCTCGTTCAGCATCTGCACCATGTTATATGTAGCACTGTCTCCAAACTGATCGGAGCCCATCAAGGCTCTCTCCAATGGGTCCTGTAAGTCAACAATCTGAAGAGTTGATTCCTGATTTAGCACATTGATTGCTAATAGATCCTCATAAATGGTCGGTAGCTTCATGGCCTTGTACACATCAAAAACCTCTACTTTTTCATGTGCTCGCATGGTTAGCTGCCCAACAACCACATCAATCAACGCTCGCCGGGTTGCCAAGAAAGGACGTCGCAAAATAAATGGGACTTCCCATCCGGATTGAAATCCAAGATCATAAAATCCACTGGGAAAATGAGGGAGCCCACTTGCACTAGCACATCCTCCACAATACCATCTGGTCTGGCCAATGAACTGTCAGCTAGCTGCAAGATCACAGTAGTTGGTCTAGGGCTGCCCAGTCCCAACTTCTTGAACATCGATGTCGGCATCAAGTTTATGCTCGCTCCCAAATCACATAATCCGCAAGCTCGAATACATTGCCCAATTGTAATCTGAATGGTAAAGCTCCCAGTATCCTTGAGCTTTGTCGGCAATCTGTTCTGTATTCGGGAGGTGCACTCCTCAGTAAGCACCACCGTAGCATACTCCGTCAATCTACTTTTGTTTGCTATAATGTCCTTGATGTACTTGGCATTTTTCGGCACTCCCTGCAAAACATCAACTAAAACTAAATTAATATGTACCTGTTTCAACACTTCTATGAATTTCTTGAAGCAAGATTCTTCCTTGTGCTTCTTTAATCTCTGAGGAAACGGGGGTGGTGGTCTTTCTATCTCAGCTGCCTTTTCCTTCCCCCTCACATCATTATGTTCCCCATCTTTTTCCGCTGCTCCAGATTGCTGAGGTGGCCTTTCTGGTTCCACCTCCTTAAGTTGAAGTCCACTCCTTGTTGTAACTGCATTGACCTACTTGGGATTTGGGTCAATATCACTTGGCAGTCCTCCCCTGGGCCTGGTGTTTTGTGCTCCAGCTAACTGTCCAAACTGATACTCCAATGCCTTCGTAGCTAACTACTGATTTTTCATGTCAGCCGCTAATTTCACATAATCAGCCTGCATCTCCGCTTGGTTAGCTATTATTGTTTTGAACATATCCTCAATGCTGCTGGGTGGTGGAGGACGTGCATTGTTTCCTCTATATTGAGACTGAAAATTTTGATGCACCCTTGATTTCTCTGCACGCCCTAATTTGCACTCTTTCCTTGATGACTATTACTCCGCCAAGAAAAATTCGGATGATTCCTCCAATTTGGGTTGTAACTGTTGCCATACTGTTGATTATTGTTCCTCTGGACTTTCCCAACAAAATTTATCGAGTCTGGATTGGCACCACAACACTAATCTGAGTGTTCACTATCCCAAATACTTCACACCATACCTGATGAACTGCATTGACTGGGGCTTGTGCCTGGCTCAAGCTCATACTGCTGAAGTGGGTGTTGAGTTGATTTTGCAATGCAGCTATCTGTGCAACAATAGCTGTAAAACCATCCACCTCAAAGACTCCTGCAGCTTTCCTTGTTCCTCCTCGAGTTGAATCTGCATTCCATTCTGGATTTCCCTGTGAATTACGGTTTAACAAAATGTAAAGCTCCTCATAAGTCTTCTCCAATGCTTGCCCACCGACTGCTGAATCTAACAGAATCTTAATATGTGGTTCTAAACCCTCAATGAATGTATGCACCAACACATCATTAGACTGGTGATGATGAGGACAATCCCTTAACATTGACTTGAACCTCTCCCAAGCCTGATACAAATTCTCACCCTCTCTCTGTTGGAAACTTGGAATCTAACTTCTAAGTCTGGATGTCTTCCCTGATGGAAAGAGTCGTATCAAAAACTTCTTTGCGAGATCATCCCAAGTGGTGATAGAATTAGGTGGTTCAGCTTTCAACCACCTCTTTGCTTCCCACAACAGTGAGAACGGGAATAATGTAAGCCTCACATAGTCAGATGATACTCCAGCGGGGATATAGGTGTCACTTATCTCCAAAAAGTTTTGGAGATGTTGTTGTGGATCTTCATGAGGGAGACTTGTAAATTGCCCGCTGGTGTGCAACAACTACACCATATTCTGCTTAAGCTCGAACCTCCCTCCTGGCTCTGGTCTGCGAATATTGGATGTCACATTATTTGCATGTGTTATTGCCACTTTACGGACCGGTCTTACTGCCATCTCTTCCTGCACTAAAACTGCCCTCACAATCGGTGGATTCTGTTGCTGCTCCAGAATTGCCTGTCTTAGCAACTGCAGCTTCTTCTCTAGAGCTTCCCTTCTTTGGTGATGAAATTGTCTCTCTGGCTCTATAAATGAATCCACCAACTCGTTGTCTCTTGCCAGCGTTCAAAAAAATTCAATACCTGCAAGAGAAAGGCTAAGATCAAGTTGTCAACACTTATATTGAATTTGTAAACTAACACTAAGAAAATAAATTTACCAATTTCCAGTCCCCGGCAACGGCGCCAAAAACTTGTTCGGACCAAACTACACGCAAGTGCACGTGGTCGTACAAGTAGTAAAGTAACTTTATTTCAAGCCAAGTATCGATCCCACAAGAACTGAACTACAGTAGTAATTAACCAAATTGTTAGTGAACGATATCGCTATGAATGTAGACAAAAAAACAAATAATGTTTTATGAGTCAATATTAATAGTTAATAAGAACCTAAGTAAAGATTGTAATTTAAAGTCTGAACAATAGTAATGAACAAGCTGAGGTTAAGGCAAGCATGCAGGGATGTAATTTCTTAATTCAAATCAGCCAATCTTCTCTTCGGTTGTTAGTCAGGAATTAATCGCATATGGATTAGATCTTTCGACTCCTATCCAATTAAATAATCATGAGACCTTTATTCTACATTTCTGTGATATAAGAACCCCATGCTCTAGCCACACATAACAAATTCCATAATTGACTAATACGACTTTTAGATATATTTCTATTCTGAACGTAAATCTTTTCTCCATTTTCTCAACTAAGAAAAGATCATATCCTACCAATTCACATCTGTCCAATTACTTTCCTTTTCAGAATCAAAATTGGATTTCTAAGATATACATTAACATTGGCCAAACATTAATGTAGTAAAAACAAGAATTGATAGAACAACCATTATAGAAAAGATGAAAGCTGAAATGATTAATAATTACATTCCTCTACAATTATCCTTAACCTCAGCAAGAGGTGAATTAGCCACTCATTTGTGGATTAAACATCTTCAAACAAGTAGAGTTCATACGAGCAATTGAAATTAAAGAGAAAAAGGAAGAGAATTAACCCTAGAATTTCGTCCTCTCAACTGCCTGCTAACCACGTTCTTGCTCCAAAATGTCAGAATGTTTAAAATAAAACCAAAGTGTGCTATTTATACTATTGAGAAATTTTTCCGAAATAACAAGCAACGTGGCATGGAGTGTATCAACTTCCACTTCTTACTTCCAGTCCATTCCCGCACTTCACCAACTTGTAGATTAGCTTCCAAAAATTCCTTCTAACTATAAAACAACACTTATCATGTTGGTTAGTATAAATTCACATTTACATAAGAATCACATGAGAATGAACACATAAAAATAGTTTCTTGGATCAAGTCCGTTAGCTTTTATTACTAATCTTGTTTGCTCGTTTGCAGGTACATGGATTCATAAGGAAGTATGTAATCCATAACTTCAAATTCTTGTAATGATGATATTAGAGACTATGCTTATATCAATAGAGGATAAAAGTATGATGATAGATATTATGAAGATAACAACATAATCATGGAAAATATAGAGATGAGAGCTACAATTCCTAAGGTGACTATAAAGAAAGTGGTGCTCATGGATCTTATGATGAAGGTGGTAAGGTAGAGGAACCATGTGATGATTCTTATGATGATGATAAAAGCAATAAGGTTACTTCTAGGTACAATGGTTAGTCTTCTTATGATGCATATAGCAATGAAGGTAATGATCTTTAGCATGAAGGTAGTGAAGTATCAAGTACTTATGATGAAAGAGAATCTAAAGTTCATGAGGAGTCCAATTCTAGGCATGTAATGTTTACAAAATGGAGATTTTCTAGGCAAAAAATGAATGGAATTATAAGGAATCCTTGTCCAAAAGGCATGAGAGAATACCTAACCCATAATACGCAAGGTGTTGTAATTGATTGATGCCCACTGTTAAAACAAAATTTGAGCCTGAAGTAAGGTTTCACTAAATTATGGTAAAGATAGGTAGTCATGAGGGATTTCACCTTGAGATGGATAATTTCTATAGTGATTTTTATATTTCTCCTAAGGCGGTTGAATGGTTAGGAATTACTTGCTTGAAGAAAATATACCCTTATCATGGTCAAAGAGGATATTTTGTTGATAAGATGGTGAAAGTTATCCTTCTCACATATGGAGTACCAAGAGGAAGTGTGGTGTGAAGTACTTCCCATAAGTACATGTGACTTATATTTGGGATTTGCTTGATTTTAAGATCATGGGTTTTTTGGTCACGCTCTAAACTAGGGGAGGCACGACTAGCACCCGGTACTTGACGAACTAAGCAACCGATTATATGTCGGCTGAAAACGTAACATTTAGGCGAATAAGGCCACTTGTCACAATTGCTATAACTCAACACATAGATTGAAAGGGTCACAACTCAGAATAACAATGATAAAAGATAAGCCAACTAGGCTACAACACAATTGAACAAAGTGCAGAAGGCCGGTGAGGCCATAAATTGTACTATACTTTTCAAACAAAGTCCACCAAAGTCTCCAAATGAAGCATAATGTTGATACTTATGGAAACTCTGCAACCTATAACCCTATATGCATAAATATGCAATGTTTGTATGGCCCTTATGTAGGGCTTCTCTGATACTTGGACCATAATTGATGCATATTTGCTCGTAGGCAACCTAATAGTTGACCAAGATTTGTATATGTTGCCCATAGGCCCTCCAATACTTGGATTGGGGATAGTATATATATTAATACTTGGATCGAATAATATGTGCATTCCAAAACTTGACCAAATAAGTATATCATGATATAAATAGCATGAAAGATGCATTCGACCTGTGTCTTACTGAACGTAATACTCTTTTAACTCATGGATTAACCATGACTAAAGATAGAAATAAGAACTTAAATATATGAATTTGGAATTTTAGAAATTTGAGTTGCTTTGAAGCTTAGAGACTTGAAATATTTTTTAACTTATAACTTGTAAATAGCTTATTGGAAGCTCGTAGGATGTGATAATTTGCAAGAGTCCACCGAACAATATAGAAAATCAGGTTCCTCACTTGGTTCCGCAGTTAAGAATAGAAAGTAAAGAACACAAGATAAATATATTAAAACCCCTTTGTTCAAGAGAGTAGAATTACGACCTACCCTTGTAGGATTTTTCAACTTCACCAGCAACCAAGCAATGTTCGTATTATAACCTATTACAATTTAGGAGTTAAACTCTTGATTCCTTCTCCTTACAATCACTCTGTTTTAAGCTCTTTGGAACAACTCTACTACAAAGACACACATGGCTAACTCTAGCCCAACTATAAAAGATTTGGTAAAAAAACAAAAAGAACATACAAAAGATTCTCAAAAGAGGGGTAGGTTTACAATATTAAGAGCGTAAAGAAAAAGACTTAACAACCTAAACATAATATATAACTTGTTGTTAAGGAACTGGTTCTTCAGAGTTGTTCAGCTTTGTCTTGTAGAGGTTCGGAAGCTTTGCAAGATGATATGAGAGGACCAATTTTCTTATTTTATTTTTCAACGCTAGTTTAGCATCTACTTATGTTAAACGTATATGGGAGGATGATGAGAGAGATGAACTCTTGGATTATTGAATAAAGACCTGGGACCATAGCAGTTTTACTATAGTGTTATGGCTCTACTGTAGTTATAACAGCTTTATAGCTATGGCAGTAGCTTTACAATTGTGAAGGTTAATTCCGAGACTAAGGAATCCAGTCCCTTGAATAGAGTATCTTGTTCTTCAACAGGTTGTTTACAACTGCGAAGGTTCGCTTCAAGACCAAGGAACTTTGTCCCTTGAACAACGTATATGGTTCCTCAATAAGTTTGGCAGTTCATCAGAACAAATTATAGTATTTCAGTAACTATGCTTCATCAGTTTCCTCCTTTTTGATGATGAAAAACTCATAAATTTAGTTCCCCCTGAATAGATGATCCCTTCTTAGTGATATCTTTCCCCCTTATGCAACACTTCTCCCTTTTGGTATCATTTAAAATATTAAATAGTAACATGAGGAAAAATAAGACTTAAGGTAAAGTTAACTCATGGCTACTAGGGAAACACTAAAATGAGAAAAATTACATACAAATAAGAAAAAGAACAAAAGTTTACATATAGTCAAGCATGTATCCCAACTTTATAAACATAACAACTTAGTATTTCCAACCATACACATAAGAGCCTAAAAAACAAATACTAGGAGCACCACATTATTGCAAAAGTAGATAAATGGAGACAACAAGAACCAAAAATTGTTGGGAGAAATAAGAGACAAGAAAGGACAGGGGAAAGGAAAGAAAGTAGGAGGGAAGATAGACTAGAGCTTGGATAACAACTTGTCAATTTTTTCAGTTGCAGCATTTTGATCCTATAACATTTGTTGCATGCTAATCTTGTAATATTTGCTGCATCAGGTCCTCCACCTATTTCCTTACTGTTGTAGTGCCTTGCCCAAGTATCAGTCCAAAGTGTTTGAATACCTTGTAAGTAGATAACCATACCCCAGATCATGGAGCCCATCCTTTATGGAGCTAATCTTCAGAATATGTTCAAGCATGATGGCAACCAAATTGATCGAGTTGAATGCCTCCAATGCCTCAGATGTTTCAGGTTCCTATGTCTTGATTCCTCCTATTTTTTTCAAAGAACTCACCCCTTCTTCCTTCGAACCCTAATCTCAGTTGCCATAGTTTCAACCTCCACTAGCCTTTTAGATTGATGTATTTCTCTTCGAGATTTTTTTATGCAGTGGGAATCTCCTCTACAGTCTAAGAGATGTGGTTTGGTAGAAGAGTGAGCGGGAGATTTGGGTGAATACCAAGATATGGTTGAATATTAGTGACTAAGATAAATGCTTTTGAAAAACACAGATTCTTAGAAGGAAATAAAAGAAAGGTGAAAGGGTAAGGATTTTAAGGTGAGGGATCGAGTACGATGTATCGTGTTGGGAATGAAGGATGTGACAATTAGGAACTGTTCCAACACAACACTATTTTAAGACAGGCGGGAAAAATATTTTAATGATGTGGAACTTATAACAGTCTTTAAAAACTCTAAGGTGGAGTTAAGAATACTAACCTGTAAGAGGAAACCAGGTTTCTTTATAGAAAGTAATAGAGTTGAGCATCATTCTTTAGATCGTTACTCAGTAGTGAAGATACCATGTATGCATACGTGTGACCATATAGAATTGAGTTAGACATTTCCAAATGATATATCCATCAAATACTTGTCACCCAATCATAGCCAAGGTCGAGAGAAGATTCTGGTGAGAAATCATTAGTGCAGCCTGATCAAACCCAGCTTCAAGAGATTTTGTTCAAAGTGTTCCCTATTCAGTGCCTTTGTGAATATGTCAGCTACCTGTTGTTTAGTTTTAGAAGGAACTAAAGTAATACCTATTCTATGTATTCATCTGAGATTCACAATCATCATCTAGCTTGATTTGACTTGTCAGATTCATTTTCCCTTCTGAGACTTCACCCATTTCACCTAGTACACATTCTCAATGGCATGAGCAAGAGATCTACCAATTTTTTCCACAATGAGAACATATCCCTTCTTTCTATTCCGAAAGGACACTCTCTCTCCTTGAAAGGCTCTAAGTGAGAGAAAATCTTTCATTCTACCAGTCATATGCCCCGAACAACCACTATCCACACCATATTTTTGATTGATTTCCCTCAGTTCACCCTACAAGTAGAATTATTTATTAGCTTTAGGAACCTAAATCAGCTTGGGTCCCTTGGAGTGATAAAAAAGGTGAATATGATTCGTTCTTGTGAATGCTGGTACATTAGATTTTTTACTTTGGGGATTAGGTCCCTTTGTTGCTAAGTTCATTTCAACAAACTTTAAGTTCTTCTTCACAGTATCTATTATAGCCTAACAAGCATCCTTATAGTTACTATTTTGACCGTAATGAGAACACAACCAATTATTAGGATTATACACATGTTTACTGTGAGGATTATAAGGACCCTTTGTCTTTTGAAAGCCAATGTGTTTTCTAGAGATAAACCTTGTCTTATTCATAGAGGCTAACACTTCAGATGACCGGGTCCACCAGAGTGATTTTTCAATATTAGTCTTGGCTTTGGTTAGATCTTTCTCAAGTTTCCCATTTCTTTCTAGTTCAGCAGTAAGATTCAGCTTGATTCTTTTAAATTTTTCCGTTCGAGCTGGATTGAACTACCTACATTTTTTCCCTTAGACTCATTGTCCATGCACTTCTTAATCCTTTAATTTAGCATGGAATTTTTTCTAGATTCCTCCCTAAGTTCTTAATTTAATCAATGACCTTATGTCACGACCCGAACGTACACCCGGATCGTAGACACAGGACAAAGGACCCCGAGAGACCCCAAGTCGACCCGTGGCACATGCATACAATTAATCTCATTCAAATAAGAGGAATGATAATCATAAAAACATAGTGGAAACCTAATTATAGTATAACATCAAGAAATACTGGACATATACATAGTTGAGTACTACACTCTTGTCTGGAAGCCTCTAATACATAAGATGGATTGATGGGACAACATCCCCAACTAACCCGACAAATACTGAAACATAAATAACATGAAAGTTTGTCAAACAGCCGTCGAAACATGAGGACTCACCAATAAGCTGAAAGCGTAAGCTGAGATGGACTAAGGGTGAGGATGAGCCTGAGATCCAGACCCTGTATCATGAAATGATACAACATAGAAAGTATGCGGTTAGTACGTGGAATATACCGAGTATGCAGGGTAAGTAAAACGGATGTTAAAAGTATAATAAACTCATCAATAAACATAGGAGAAGGACATCATCCTTGTATCATAAATTCCGTAAGAGAACATAAGGCTCAAGACTTTCAGATCATTCATAAATCATTCATTATCGTAATTGTAAGTAAAATTTATCAAAATATAACTTGAGCCAATAACATAAACATAACGATGCATAAGATATGCGGAATGATGGGAGGACTCGTCATAACCGACACCATCATGGTAGAGCCTTTCAAGATGCCCCACTATCTCGCTCAAGTGGGCAGAGCCAACCCTGGCTTGCTAGGCGAGGGTCGTGCTTTAGGCATGATATCACATTTGAGGGAATCATTATCAATACATCATATCATTTAGAAACCCACGGTGGCACGTGGTTACGAGACACCGGCGTAGTCCTTTGAATGTCGGGCTGCTCGGTGCTAGACACGACTCCCAAAAACATGCATATAGGCTCATACGTAAATCAATAACATCATGCATTAAGATTAATTGGCTAAAATACAACATTTATCATCATTGATCCCCTTTAAAACATGCTTAGCCAAGAATCATAGGCCCTTTTCATCGGCCAACATCATAAATCGATAAATCATGTATTTGCTTTATAAATCATAAATCATTCTTCAACATGTGGGCATTTTCCAATAATTCATCATATTCAATTCTTTCAAAATATGCTCATAAACATGGGTAACTTGAATTCATGCTTTTCCGTCATTAATAAATTCAAAATATTGCATATTCATCGTAAATCATAACTTTCATGAACCTTCATCAAATAGGCATTTTAGATTTAAAAAGCTTGAAACATGATTTAAAGAAAATAATATAAAACCTGCCCATCATTCAAAATTCAATAATTAAAACTCAATTA
Source organism: Datura wrightii (assembly GCA_035772735.1). Taxonomy (NCBI): domain Eukaryota; kingdom Viridiplantae; phylum Streptophyta; class Magnoliopsida; order Solanales; family Solanaceae; genus Datura; species Datura wrightii. The sequence continues at coordinate 47,134,041 of JASDFA010000019.1, forward strand.
AATCATACCCATAAAGAGAAATCACATTTTCATGCATTTGGGTAAAATCCTATAGAACTTGAATAGGAGGATTCATGATTTAAATCAAAATTTGGGCATGGGTGAGGAAGAATTTCACCCATTTTAAAACCCTACATTCCTGAAAATGGATTGATGCGACGTTCCTTGAATACCCACAATGAAATAGATGGAAAGTTAGGGAAGAAGACCTTAAATCTCCTAAAAACCTCTCTTAAGCTTTTGCATGAGAATGGGAATGCATAGAGGACTTAACTCATCTTATCACACTTAGAAAAATATCCAAAACGATGTAGTTTTAGCGTCTTAAAACATAAAAAAGTCAAAAATGCCCTTAAAATTATTTCCCTGAAAACTGCTCCGGACGGATCAACGACCGACCCAACGGGTCGTTGCAACATACCACGACTCGTGGTATCAAGTCGTTAGGTCCACTACATCATGACATCCTCAGAATCTTCCCACGACTCTTCAGGACGAGTCGTTGCTTCAATCAACGGGTTGTTGGATCGACCATTGTCAACCCCTTGACCAAATCTGACTTTCCTTTCCACGAGCCTCACCATGACTCGTCAGGACGAGTCATTGCTTCAATCAACGGGTTGTTGGATCGACCGTTGTCAACCTCTTGAACAAATCTGACTTTTCTTTCCACGAGCCTCACCACGACTCATGGTGGTATCCGATGAGTCATGGTCTCCATCCGTTGAATACACTGAAATCCTCAACCCACAAACAACAATGAGAAACAATGGACCACTTCCTCTCACAACGAATCATGGAACGCCCCATTGTCCCCCCCTCCCCCCTCCTCAGCTTAAGTCTAGTCCTTCCAACAACTGGTAACAACGACTCGTTGTTCCTAACAACAAGTCGTTACACCGTCCGTTGTCTCCACTGTTTCCCTGAACTTCCCAAACCATGAAAACTTACGACGACTCGCGGTATCCAACCACAAGTCGTTGAATTGCCCGTCTTGTGATGTTTTTGCCAGTTTTCTACACTTTTCAAATTCAACTCCCGGATCTATTCTTAGGCCTCTCTAAGGTATTACACCTTATCAGCCACAAAGTTCTTTTCTATTTCAAATTCTTCTAGTTCAACACCTAACATGTATTTCTCCTTAATAATACCATGATATGCATCTATTAACATGTTAGCAAGAGCTCTTAGCTCCTTCTAAGAATAAGGTTTTTAGATTCTTTACCTCCTCATCATTCGATTTAGCCATGAGAGCGAATATGGATTCATAATATGAGGGTCCATCATCTAGGGCACCGTTGGATGTATCTTCTTGATCATCTTCATCCTTAGATTCACTGGAGGTCTTCTTTTGAACTTCTTCAACACCGAGTTCCTTTTGGGTTCATTCTCTGAGTTGTTCCTATAGTGATATTACTTATGGAGAGGGAACTCTTTGATAAAGTGTCCAGGCTTTCCATAATTGTGGCAATAGTCACTTTCCTTTGGGTACCTTCTTGTACTTTCCTTGTTGAGAAAACTACATTCTTTCTCACTAGCTTTTGAAATCTGTATATGAGATATGTCTTGTCGAATTCATCTTTATCGGAGTCATTCTTAGAAGCTTTTCTATATTCTTCTCCTTTTTGGGTCTTTTCTTTCAATATCTTGTTGCTTCTTTAGCTCCTAAGTATTAAGATTACCAATCCACCCATCCATAGTGAGCGTCTCTAGATCCTTAGCCTCCAAAATGGCATTAACTTGACTTTCCCCAGAACTAGGAAACATACTAAGTATCTTTCAAATGAGCTTGTTTGTCTTAATGACTTCAACCAGACAATCAAGCTCATTGATTATAGTACTGAAACTAGTGTGCATGTCTTGTACGGACTCTCTCTCCTATATTTTGAAGAGTTCATACTAAGTGGTAAGCATGTCAATTTTAGATTGCTTCACTTAACTAGTTCCTTGTGAGCATTTTGCAGGGCTTTCTAAATCGCTTTCATTGTATCACAATTAGAGATTCGATTGTACTCGTTAGGTCCTATTCCAAATACAAGAAATTTCTTTGCTTTGAAATTCTTTTCAATAGATATTTTATCAATATTGCTACACTCTTTTCTTGTCTAGGAACAGTTCTAGCACCATCTCCTTCCATGGTTCTTATAGGGACAAAGGGTCCATTACAAATAATATCTCATAGCTCACAATCATCAGCCGTAATGAAATCATGCATCCTAGTCTTCCACCACCCATAGTATTTGCCATTGAATTTGGGTGATCTACTGGTAGATTATCCTTCTTATATGTTTGGCGGAGAAGCCATTTAGTAGATCTTTTCTAGATGTCAACTTTTTGAAAAGAACCTTCTTTGATACCAATTGATAGTTTATAAGAGTCCATCAAACAATATAGAGAACCAGGTTTCTCACCTAGCTCCGCAGTTAAGAACGGAAAGTAAAGAACACAAGATTTTTATGAGAAAATCGCTTTGCTCAAGAGAATATAACCACGACCTACCCTAGTAGATTTTATAACTTCACTAATAATCGAGAAATATTTATATTACAACCTATTGTAATCTAAGAATTAAACTCTTAATCCCTTCCCCTTACAATCACTCCACTATAAGATCTTTGCAATAACTCTATTATAAAGAGACACAGGAATTACTCTAGCCTAGCCACAAAAGATTTTGATATAGAAATAGAAAACACCTATAAAAGCTTATCGAAAGATGAGTAAGTTTAAAATGTCAAGAGAAAAAAGAAAAAGACTCAACAACCTAGAACATAACACATAACTTATTGTTAAGGAACTGGTTCTTTAGAGTTGTTGTAGCTTTGTCTTATGAAGGTTCAGCGGCTTTGCAGATAATAAGAGAGGGTTAATAAAAAAAAATTTGTAAAATTGGTTCTGGATCTTGTTATGTTCAACATATATGGGAGGATAAGAGAGAGATGAACTCGTGGACCATTTGACAAAGAGTTGGATTGCAACAGTTCTATTGTAGTGCTATGGCTCTGATATAGTGCCAACAACTTTACAGTTGTGGCAACAGCTTTAAAATTGTGAAGGTTGACTTTAAAACCAAGAAACCTAATCCCTTGAACAACATATCTGGTTCTTCAATAGGTTTTTTACAATTATGAAGGTTGACTTCGAGACCAAAGAACGTGGTCCCTTGAACAACGTATCTAGTTCCTCAATAAATTTGTCAATTTATCAAAATAACGCATAGTACTTCAGAAACTATGTTTCATCAGGAAGCTTTATGAGTAAGCTTAATGTGCCACCTTGGGGCATATGAACTCATAGTTTGTAAACTTGAAAGAGTAGAAATATCTTATATGGTGCTTTAAAGTTTAACTCAGAATTTTATGAAACTTGTAGTAATTTAACTTTGAAGCTTTAAAGATCATACTTCAACTTTAACTTAGAAGCCTTAGGATCTTGTAACAACTTAAATTTGGAAACTTGAATCAACTTTTAGGAGGTTTTAGAATTAAGCTTAAGACTTGGAATTAGATAGCTTGATGCTTTAGTGACTAAATGTCGAGCTATAGGATTTCTTTTAGAACTTTAAACTATCACCTTTACATCTGCTTAACTATATTATCTAGCAGCTAATAATGAATTCCCTTTTCATGGGGTCTTTCAAACAACCATCAATAACACAATATAACATCTTGCCATATACTTTATCAACACTTACAATCTTTACATTTCAATACCTTTTGGCCTCAACTTTATTTCTAATAATTCAATAATCACATCATATTCTTCATTCTAAATACATCGAAAAGATCATGCTTCTCAACTTATCCAATTCATTACATAAATATTCTTATCTATGGATTCTAATTTGAACCAAGATTTCACTAGGAGAATCATTACTTAGAAGTTCTTTTCTTTTAGATTTGTAAGGAAAACATGGTTTAGATGATTCAAATACTTTAGGGATATGGAAGCTTGAATAAAAGCGATATTCTTGTACATAACATAAATAGCTAACCATCAATGCGCGTTCTCGAATCTTCTAGGTTCAAATCACAATCACGTCAATAGTAGAACCATCTATTTCTTTTACTTCATAATCAAATGTTCACAAGAATTTCTATAAGATAAGATAACCTCAACATGCATTTTTAGCTTAAGGGAAACTCAAAGAATCATTTTGTCAAACACTTGATATACACTTATTTTATGTTAACTTTCAACTTAAATTAATGATATTGAAGAAAGAAGGGACATCTTTACATACCTATATCTCGTTAATTAACTTCCCCGGCAATAACCTAGAGTTTGAACTTTCAATTCTTGCTCGTGTAATAAAATTTTAAGGAAATAAGTATTTCTTAGAGATTGGATTAACCTTACAGGACATTGAAGATATGAGGCAATATTCTATTAGAAAAATGCACAAGACACTGCTTGGGAACTTTCAGAAAGTGTCTTGAAAAAGGCAAATCTATAATAACTATGGTACCGGAAAATGGATATTCATACTTAGGCTGACCGTCATGAACAAATAAAATGAGGGATTCTAATTAATTTGAATTGTGCTCTATGTCAAACTGAGCTTGAAGGTAGCAATCACCTATTCTTTGAATCCAATTATTCATTCAGTGTCTGAAATAAATATTTGACTTGGCAAAAAATGTGTAGAGGTGTTGTAAGATGGATGAAGAGCTAGATTGGATTATGAAGGCTGCCAGAGAAAGTTTGGCTTCGACACATATATTTAGAATGACATTGGCTGCATACATATCCCAATTATGACAAGAAAGAAATAAAAATGGAGTCTCCAATAGCTGAGAAAAATTGATTAGACAATGTATTCAAAAAGTGTTTTTCTTAGCAAGTTCTAGGTCTAAGCTAGAGACTAGGATTCTTGAGCTGAGTTATATTGTCCTGGCCTAAGTTTATACCCTGGATGTGACACAGTGCCTACAGCCATAAGTGACACCAAGCTAACCCATGACATAACATATTTCTATCATGATATAAGATTATAAAGAAACGAAGCGGAAACTAACTGAGTTATTTAAATAAGAATTTATAATTAATGAGATAGACTAAAGTTAAACTAATAGATAAACAATGAGTTACAAGATAAAAATTTATACTACTCTGTTTGAAAGCCTCTACTAACTGATGAGCAACTTGGACAAGTCCCCAACTAACTCTAATGAAACTAAACCAAGGATGAAGACAACTGAATAAAAGAAAATAACTTCATTCCTAGAAAGATGAGGACTCATTACTGGCAGATGCTGATGGGCACTAAAATGAGTCTAACTGTGGTGTTGTGCCTGGTACCTAAATCTATATCATAAAATAATATAGCACAAAGAGTCTACAGTTAGTACTTTGAATGTACTGAGTATGTGAGATATACAATGTATAACTGAAGTGTAAAACATACTAGTGAATTTGAAAAATATAAATGAACTGATGTACAACGACCCCGTCTGAATATATAAATACAGAAAATAACGCAACAATTCCAAAATACTGAAAGTACCAATAAAATTGATTTTAGGATCATGTACATGCATTGAAACCCAAAGATGAGATTGTAATTAAAGACTATAACTGTACTGTGGGAGAGTCTATTAATCGATATATAACCATGTGAGCTACAAGTGGAATTCGATATATACGCCATATTGGTAGGACTCAATATTCCTTATCAGGGTATAAAGTCATGGCTGGTGTGATCACTAACTAAGGCCCATTCAGGCCAATAACTTATGGTGACACGTAGTTCTGAGATGTGGATGCGCTGAACCCGACCTACTCGGTGCTAAGTACTACTCCCAACTGAGAATTTACTAATTATTTATTGATAGTATACTGATAGCTCGAAAACTATTGCACTAAGACTAAGTCAGGATTGCTTTATCTGAAAGTGTCCTGAAAGTCTATAGGACCTGATAAAACTAATAATTTTGATAATACTAATAATACTGGTAATACAGTAAAGCATGTACACTGGAATCATAAGAAAGTCATGTGTACTTGAAAGACCATGTATTTCGAAAACAGTGCTAACTCATTAGGCTAAGTATTGGAAAACATGCAAATATCAAAGTCACGGGAATACATTGTACAATTTGAGAGTAAATCATGAACATCATACACAACTAATCATAGAAATCTTGAAGCACTAGGAGGATAAGCAAAATCATGCATTGGATGAAAAAACCTAGGATAAGGTTTTTAGAAAAATCTAACTTGCTAGGGTTTCTAAAAATACTTGGGACACAAGGGTGAAAGGAAACCCTTGTTGAAGTCCCATATACCTGGAGAAGAAGACTCCCTTGCTAGAGGTTGAATGTTAGAGCTTTGAAGAACAACCCTAACCTTGGCTTGAGAGGATTTGATACTTCTGTCGCATGTTTCTGAGAGTGTACGTGGGAATGAGAGGGAAAAGAAAAAAGTTGACTAATTTCCTTTAATCTCCCTCCAAAATACCCCCAAACGACGTAGTTTAGAAGTTAAAAGAGTGAAAAAGGACCAAAATACCTTTTAAAAAACGGTCTGAAAACTATCGCTAGTGACGACGACTCATCACCATGAGTCGTTAGGTCTGACCATGACTCATGGTGACCTTTCGTGGTCACTGGGGCCTATTTGTTCAATCTCTGATTCCCATCCCAAGACTGATAGAATGAGTCATGTCATCATACCATGATTCGTGGTCACAGGGACCAGTTGGACATTCTCTGAATGTCGCCTAACGACTAGTCACTACGGCTCGTTACTTGGCTAGTGGTATGAGGGAAACTTAACTAGGTTTCTAGACTTCATCCCACGACTCGTCACAATGAGTCGTTACTTGATCCCACGATTCGTTACTTGAGTTGTGATCACTAGTTCTTAGAAGAAGGAAGCGTAGCTCACCATGAGTCTGATGACGACTCGTGGTTCTCATAACGAGTCATTAAAGGACTCATTCCATGGGAAAAATTTTCACTTTTTTTTTGTTGGTTTCTTGTTTATGTCTAAGATATGGTCTTAGAAACTTTTGGGGTATTATAATTACCCTATCTAAATATGTGTAGTCAGATCCTATAAGCAAAGTTTTAGTTGGTTTGGTTGTTAACTGTTCTGTCAATTTTTGGCTACTTTTTGTTTTGTAATATTCAGTTTGGTAATAAAATTTGTCAGTTACCCAACAAAAAGAACTAGGATTTAAACCAGAGTTATAAATTTTAGGATAGCGAGTAATGACATTATGTGTTAGTAACTGAATTCTAAAATAATATTAAAAAAATATTTTAGTGAATGTCAAAATGCAAATACATGATTTATATTAAAGCTATTGGATTCAATTGAATCCGTACATCGACTTCCAATTCTGCCCCTGCTTACACATGTTTTTATATAAAGTAATAGAAAAATAGAAGAATCTATTCTCTAAAATATTTTATCAAAAGTTAATCAGAAGGTAACTTTCATAACGAAAAAGGGTCAAAAATATCCGAAGTTATGCTAAATTGAACAAAAGTATCCTCTTTAATAGTTTGGTCTAAAAATGTCTTTATTATTACTTTTGGGAAAAAAATATTTTTTAATCAACATATTATTTCTTTTCTTTTTAAACATTCTTTTTGTGATAAAATATTTTTTTAAAGAACCTTTTTATTGTTTCTTTTATTTTAAAGTCTCTTTAACTAATAAAAAAAAGTAGAAAGTAACCTTTTTTCATCTTAATCTCATATCAATTAAAATAGAATAACTCTATGCACTTTTTATACTGATAATATATGTTATATATATAAAGATCATAGTAACCTCATCACTAATTTTTATCAGCTAATGATAAAAAAAATTCCTAACAAAAGATTAGATAATTTTTGTTTCGTAATCTTTCAGAATTGAAGTAGAATAAAGATTTATTAATATATTCTTTGATTTTAAAATTAAAATATTAAAAGGATCAATAATAACTCCATGAATGATATTTTAAAAATATTTTGTGATTTGAATGATGTAATAAATTTGCGTGCTTTGTGCATTTTCAAGCAAAACATAATAATAGAGATATTTTTTGAATCACATTATTGAAAACATGAATATTTTTTGACCAAATTATTAGTGAACGATATTTTTATTCAATTTTATAATGTTTAAGGATATTTTTGACACTTTTTAAGTTATTTTAAAAGAAACTAAACAAAATAAATTATATGCTTAAACATTCATTTTGCAATAAAATATTTTTTTAAAGAACCCTTTTATTATTTCTTTTCTTTTAAAATCTCTTAACTAATAAAAAAGTAGAAAGTAACCTTTTTTTCATCTTCATCTCATTTTATCAATTAAAATAAAATAATTTCATGTACTTTTTAAACTGATAATATATGTTTTAAATATACAAAGATCATAGTAACCTCATCATTAATTTTCATCAGCTAATGGTAAAAAAAAAAATTCCTAATAAAAGATTAGATAATTTTTGTTTCTTAATCTTTATGAATTGAACTAGAATAAACATTTGTTAATATATTCTTTGATTTTAAAGTTAAAATATTAAGAGGATCTACAATAACTCCATGAATGATATTTCAAAAATATTTTGTGATTTGATGATGTGATGTAATAAATTTTCGTGCTTGGAGAATTTTCAAGCAAAAAGTAATAATAGAGATATATCTGAATCAAATTATTGATAATATGAGTATTTTTTGATCAAATTATTAGTGACCGACATTTTTATTTAATTTTATAATGTTTAAGTATATTATTGACACTTTTTAAGCTATTTTAAAAGAAACTAAACAAAATTAATTATATGCTTAAACATTTTTTCCTAATAAAATTGTTTTTTAAAGAACCCTTTTACTGTTTCTTTTCTTTTAAAATCTCTTTAACTAATAAAAAAGTAGAAAGTAATCTTTTTTCATGTTAATCTCATTTTATCAATTAAAATAAAATAATTTCATGTATTTTTTAAACTAATAATATATGTCATATATATAAAGATCATAGTAACTTCATTATTAATTTTCATCAGCTAATGGTAAAAAAAAATTTCTTAATAAAAACTTAGATAAGTTTTGTTCCTTAATATTTCTGAATTGAAGTAGAATAAACATTTGTTAATAAATTCTTTAATTTTAAAATTAAAATTTTAAAAGGATCAACAATAACTCCATGAATGATATTTCAAAAATATTTTATGATTTAACTGATGTAATAAATTTTTGTGCTTTAAATATTTTCAAGCAAAAAGTAATAATAGAGATCTTTTTGTATTAAATAATTGATAACATGAGTATTTTTTGATTAAATTATTGGTCAACGACATTTTAATTTAATTTTATAATATTTAAGAATAATTATGACACTTTTTAAGCTATTTTAAAAGAAACTAAACTAAATCAATTATATGCTGTCACCAAAGCATCCTTCAATTCACATGCCATACAATACAACCCGTGAAGCCTGCAATTTGATTTCAATAATGACAAACTTTTACGATCACGGGCTTCTAACTCATGGTTCTCCTCATTCCACCGTACTTACTTTTTCCTCTTTTATCTCACTGTCCTTAATTCACTGTTTCAGGAAGACGAATTTAACATTTCTATTATATTATATGAAAGCATAGTTAAAAAGTAAAAATATATAAAGTGAAAATTGATTTTTAGTTCTTTAGATAAATAATTCAATATTTAATTAAATTCATCGTATAGTCATTTTGTAGCAAAAAACTAATATTATACTAATTTAAAAAATATATATAAAATATCTAATTTTATAGAGAAATCATAGGTTCTTGTGTCTTAATTTTTTGCTATATATTTTCCCCCGCACTGTTTTGTGCAAAGGAATTTGTCTGAAAACACCTAATATAAACCTTGTTGGATTTATTCATGTATACAAAAACTAAGGCATAATAGATGACAATGATGATATGAACGACAATAATTACTTGTGAAAAATGTTGGTAAATTTAGTACTTCCGGTCATATGGTTACTGAAATTCTTTTAATTTATTCTTTATCAGAGATTTATATATATACTAGCTAACAGTTAGAATATATAGACAACTTTTAGCGCTAAAGAAATTATTTTTGCTCACGTTTAATAATATTGGACTTGTAAGATGGGTTTAAGTAATACTCCACCCGTTTTAATTTATATAATAGTAAATTTATAATTTAAATTAAGTTTTTAATTTTTATGTAAATATAAATTATTTCATAAAAAATAAAATAAGAACGTAGCCGTTATTGCTGTAAAACAAGAATGTAGCTGTTATTGCTGTTTCACTGTACTGCCCCCACAATCAATTAAAATCAGTTTGGTTCCTCAACTTATAAATTCAATAACTAACCTAGCTCCAAACTCCACACATACATAACTTGGGTGCTGAGCTAGCTAGTCAGAAAAAATGTCAGGAAACAAAGTGGGAGTAGTACTGATGGGTATGTTGGTTCTAGAACTAGTACAGTTTACAGCAGTGTCAAGTGGATTGAGCTTTTGTAACATGAACGACGATGGTATCACGGCTTGCAAGCCATCAGTAACACAGCCAAATCCAGTGGAGCCATCTACTTCTTGCTGTGAAGCCTTGTCGGGTGCAGACTTGCAGTGCTTGTGTTCTTATAGGAATTCATTCTTATTGCCCTCTCTTGGGATTGATCCTGCACTTGCCTTGGCTCTTCCTACTAAATGCAATCTCACTTCTCCTCCTAATTGTTAAGCAAAAAAAAAAAAAAAAAAAAAAAAATTAGAGGTCCTCAATTTCTTCCCTACTACACCTCTAGCTTCAAAATTAAACTACTTTTGTTGTTGTACTTTAATTTATGTTTGATTTTGAGACCCGGATCGATTCAAAAAGGAGTGTAAGTGTCCTTCATCATAATTAATGGAGATTTTATGTGTTAGTACTTACTCCCTCTGTTTACCCATAAAGCAGTACAGTTGAATTTCTACACGAGGTTTTATGGACACGTGAATTGTAATGACCCAATATAAGATAAATATATTGAAATCTGATAAAACAATATGAAATAACTAAGTGAAGTAGCTGAAAACTATGACTAAAACAAAGTAAACAATTGGATTACAGTCAAACCTCTCTATAGTGACAGCTTTTGTCTGGAGATTTTATGGTTGTTATAGTGAGGTGATGATATATATATATATATATATATATATATACCAGATATTATTTGGGGGTTGTTTATTTCGATGTTGAAAAGTTCGGTTGTTAACTATTTGGTTGTGAGTCCTACTTAGATATTATTTGGGGGTTGTTATTTCGATGTTGAAAAGTTCGATTGTTAACTATTTGGTTGTGAGTCCTAATCAGTACTCCCTGCTTTAGCTTTGATCATGTAAGTTTTTCTCTATCTCTCTCTAAGATTTAAAAACTTTTTTTTTTTTTAAAATCTAAACTGACGATACCCTGTTCATCTCTTTCCTTAAACCTATTTGTCCAACAACAGTCTTCTCTAGCCACACCCCGGATATAAGCAGTCTATCGGCCTTCTGCCTATGACGCTCTACTCTTTCCTAGGAATTTACAGGCTAATCCATCGAGGTTGTTGGACAGTTTATAGGAATAACCATTAATAGAGGTATCATTTCAGTAAAGAGCTTTGTAAAATTTAAACAGTATTTACATAATAGTGAAACATAATAACATTATATGATAAAAATTATACATGGAGAGAGAGATTATTGATCTTACATGATTTTGCTATGCAGGTTTCCCTTTCGGGAGTCCCCGAAAGCTGTCTTGAAGACTTAGAAAGACTGAGAAAACACTCTTGAAAACTATACAAACACTTTTTTTTTTTTTAATCTAGAACTATTACTATTGCTCTCTTTCAGACTTTTCTCTTGCTTATTATCTTCTTGCTCTCTTGTTTGCTCATATCATTCTTGGAATGAGTAGAGGGGTATTTATAGTGGTCTTCGGACTTCAAATCCGGACTTGTTTCAGATAATTTTAGCACATCGGGTACACATTGGGCCCCATCGTCACGTGCTTCTGTTATTTATTTTTAATCCTCATCCGTTGCTTTATGTCCGCATGTCTTAGTGACTTCTGCCTTTGCTTCTGTCTTTTTATGAAATACGTAAGTGCTTACGTCTTTATTCAGAATACGTAAGTGCTTACGTCTTTAGGTATTCAGGTTATGTTCTGCAATAGAATCGAAACTGTAACTTGAGTCTTCATCGTCGTCATTAGGGTCTTGCGCAAATTGAAAATCTGAATTTTCTACTGAATATGTCTGAGAATCTTCAGATATATTGTCATTCGGAGTCTCTTCTGGTTCTGGTTTTTCTTTGTTTTCAGATATAGTTATTTTGTCTTCAGATATGTTGGTTTTACTTTGTCCTATTATTCTTATGAGGGCCTGATTTACCATGTCTTCGATATTTGTCTTAGTAGTTTTCTTTTGTTTCAGGGTCTTCTTTGCTACCGCCTTTCCTTTTCCTTTCTTGTTCTTTGAAGATTCTTGTGCTTCTGGTGTTCGTGAAAAGCTAGCGGGCAATCTCCTTACACTTTTTAGCAAAGTGTCAGCTATCAACGGATTTGATAAGTCTTTACCAGTCACCGTTTGAACCGGACTAGCTGTATCTTTCTCTGATACAGTAGAGCTTTTTACATTCAGAGAGGAATGCACACTCGTCTCATCCATTTTAATTGGAGATGGAGAACTCTGTATAGGATATTGGTTATTGAGGGATAATTGGCCTTGTAGCATTTGTACTTGTCTTTGTAAAAGGTTATTTTGTTTGGCTAAGGCTTGGTTTTCTGTAATAAGTTGTCTATGAGAGGTATATAATGTCTGGTTTTCTTTTACTAAGGCTTCGTTCTTTTGATTTAGTCTTTTGAATCCTTCTGTCATGGAAGAACAATGGTCGCAAAAAATTATTTTATTTGTGTCTTTGGCTATAGTATATTGAGGAACTGGATTGGAATTTTTGAGTTCTGGAGAAATAAAGAAATTAGGACCCAAATGTCCTCTTGCAAAGTCTAGCGCTTCTTGTAGATCATCAAATCCTTTGTATAAAGGAGTTTTATGACCTTTGATTGCGCTCATTACCTGTAACCAAGTCTTGTATACTGCGGGAGCTACTCCTTGACATATTGTATAGAATTTAAACTTTTTGTCTTGATTTTTGTCTGTAAAGTATTTAGCCAGTGCATTGAGCACTGCAATGAAATAACTTGTGTCTTTGGGGTTCTTGTGGAATGCCATCCATAGATTGTCTAATAGACATCTCTGGGGCCTGTCTATAGTAACATCATCTTTTGTCTTGAAACTTAGATTAGATGGGGGGTAACAGATAAGAGAATATGGACCGAAATATAGTCTTTCTATTGTCTGATCTTCTAGCTTATTTCTGGGTCTAAACTGAGTCTGGCTTAATAGCATTTGTAGATAAGCCTCCGCATCTTTGGAGCTTGAAGCCCCTGTCTTTGATAGATCTGTATTTTTCCTGTACTCAAAATAAAGTGATTAGTAAAGTGATATACATAACATTTTTCCTTTTATTCTTTTTTCTTTACCAGTCTACTTAATTGATCTGCCAAGTTATTATCTTTTCCTTTTATATGTTCTATTTCTATATTGTAAATGGATGTAGCGTCTAAAAAATTTAACCATCGCCGTCTACTACTACTTTTGTTATTTATGTTTTGATAAAATCTTACTATTGCCTCACAGTCTGTTCTTATTAGAACTTCGGGTTTGTTTAGTATGTATATCCTAAAACTATCTAGGGCGTAGATTATTGCTAGAACTTCTGCGTCTATACTGCTTAGATTACCTTTTTCTTTGTAGTTTCCGCTTTGGTATGCACATATAACTTTTTGTCTTTTATCACTATACTTACTGGGACGTGCTTTCAACACTGCTCCCCAACCATCTAAACTTCCATCTGTTTCGATGATTAAATAGTCTTTTTCTAAGGGTAAGGTTAAATCTGGTATATTTCTTATCATTTCTTTTAGTTTCTTAACTAGCTTTATATCTTCAATATTGAAGTGTCTTTGTCCCGTTTTTACTGTTTTAGCATACAAAGGACCGGCCACTTTTCCTAGATCCTTTATAAAAGGTCTAGCATAATTTAAAATACCTAAAAAGGTTTGTAGTTCTTTTAGTGTATCTAACTTGTCTTTCATTTCTAGTATTTTCTTAGCGATATGCGGTTGTAGTCTTATTTTTCCATCGCCAATTATTATTCCTAAGAAATTGATATATGTCTTGCATAACTCCATTTTCTTTTTACTAATAATTATTCCATTATCTATAAATAGCTTAAAAACTATCTGTAGATGTCCTAGGTGTTCTTTTATATTGTTGCTAAATACTAAAATATCATCAATGTATACCAGGACAAAATTTTTGTATTTTCCGAAAATGTCATCCATTTTTCTTTGAAAAATGGGAGGGGCTGTTTTTAAACCAAACGGCATGACTAGCCATTCAAAATGTCCCTCTGGACAAGTGAAAGCTGTCCATTCTATACTTTCTTCATGCATTCTAACCTGCCAATATCCTGACTTACAATCAAATTTACTAAAGATTTTTCTTCCTTGTATTCTATTAACTAATTCTGTTTTGTCTGGTAATTTATATCCATCCATTTTTGTATTATCATTTAGTCTTTTATAATTTATTACCATTCTAGCCTTTCCTCTTATTATCTCATTATGATTTCTAACCATAAATGCAGCTGATCTATGCCGCGAAATTGATCTTCGTATTACTCCTAAATCTAATAGTTCTTTGATTTGTATTTTAAAATCTTCTATATCTTGATTCGTGGCTTCTATTGATGCAATTTTTACGGTATATTCTGGATTTATAATGTCTAATTTACATACTATTTTATTTTTCTTCCAGTGTTCCAGTGGTTTTTCTCCTATGATTTCTAATTTATCTAGAGTATTAAGAATGCTTTGTAAGTCATCTTGGTTTCTGATGACCCCTATTTTCTGTATTCCTTGTTGAAAATTGTAAAATTCTGTAGCTATTTCTATTAATTCGTAATCTTTTTCTATTTTTGGCTCATAGTAGTCTTGTTCTTCTACTTGTTCTTCTTCTTTTTCTATGAATTCTTTCTTTGATTCACAAGTGCAATTGTCTCCTTTTTCACATTTTTTCTTTATCCTTCCCTTGGTAGGTATTTTTGCTCTAAGTACTGGTGTCTGGGTTAGATTTTTAGTGAATATTACACCAATTCTATTTATCCAACATCCTCCATTATTTTTTAATATAAAGTCTAATCCTATGACAAAATCTACCTGTATGTCAGTATCTATGGTCCATATATAGTCTAAACTGTATTTTGGTTTATAGAACTCAGAACATGTATTGACAAAACTTATCTCTGTCTTTCCAATATAATGTTTATAAGTATTTGAAGTGCCATCCATTTGCATGGCATTTTGTGGTTTTTTCATTTCTTTAATTAAAGATGCTGGTAGAATTTATTTTATTTATTATACTCTTGGTACATCCTGAGTCTACTAAGGCTAATGTTTCTATTTCATATTCTTGGATTGATAATCTTGTTAAAATCTTAATTGTATGTACTTTTTTGTCTTCGTTACAAACTAATCCTTCGTAATTAAGAGTATTCATCAGTTCTTCAGTTGGTTCTGTTTCTTCTATGATTTCGTTATATACTTTTTCCTTTCCTTTTTCTAGATTATTTATTCGTTGTTCTAGTATCTTAATCTTTCTTTCTAATAGATTTACTTTTTCTTTTAATTGTATTTCTTCTTCCTTTGAAGTATTGTCTTCAAATTTTTCATAGGGGTTAGAATCTTTCCTTATACAATTAATGCATGCTTCTTTGTAGCACTGTTTGCATTTTACTCTATTAGTCCTACTAGGATACCATTTACATATATAACACTGATTACTATCTATTCCTTTATTCTTTTCAAAAATATGGTCACATTCTTGTATGATATTGACCGCATTATAGAAATTTAGGTGATTAAAATCTAATTGTGAGTCTATTCCTATTTCATTTATTAAACTTTCTGTTTCTGAGTCGGAAGAGTCTTCTATATTTTGTTCTAATGCTTCTATACTTACAATTGAATATATGCTCTCCGTTTTTGACATATATTCATCTACATTTATTAGAGTTTCATTAAACTCTTCTATTAATTGTGCATTTCTAGTCCTACTATTATTTCTTTTTGGGCAAGTATTAGCTAAGTGTTCTATACTCCCACATGTGAAACATTCTAACGTATTTTTGTAATTTCTGTCATTTTTATATTTTCGTACGTGCCTATCTTTATTTAAATAAGGTTTTCTAGCTGTTGATTTTCTTAAATAATATTTTCGTTTATATGGCCCTTTTCTATTATAGTGTTTACTATGATTTCTTTTATATTTCCTTTTTGGATATTCATCATAATTTTGGGCAGTATATATGTTTTTACAGAAATTAGTTTCACCCTTCTTTAGTTGTTTTTGTATTTGTATATTAGTACATTTTTCTTGTAGAATTTGCATTATATGTTGTATTATATGTCCTATTGGCCATTCTGCATTTGGGTTTTGTATTACACCTTCTCTTTTATACCATCGTTCTTCTATTTCTCTTCCTAAAGCTCCTGGTAGTTTATTTAATAACTTTTTACCTAGAAATTGATCAAAAGCATTACCACTAATAGTGCAATAATAAATGTATCCTGTTAAAAATGGTTTAATTAAATTCCAATTATTTATACTTAATTGTTCTAATTTAACTAACGCATTTCTTTGTAGTACCAATAAGCCACTATTTGGATCTTCTCCTGTAATTAAACTATGTATTTTATTAGTAAAATTGTAGGGATTAGCACCTAAATTACATAATTCTTGGAATTCCTGGGGATAATTTGTTTTATATGCTTCCCATAAACCTTTTGTTGATTCTCCCCGGAATGTTTCTAAGTATCTATACATTGTTTCTACATCTACTTCTTGATATGCTTTTATAAAATCTGCTACTACTATTGCTTTCCATATGTCTATTACGGAGTTCCATGTCTGAGGATCATGTGCTGCTATATTTAATATTTTTCCGCTACTTCCTCCTCCCTGGAGTTTAATTGGTTCTTCAAAAGGTTGTCTCCTTCCTAATGGTCTTAGATTTAGATTTTCTGGTGGTATTTCCTGGTTGGTTCTATAAACCCTTTATCTAGGCAAGTTGCCGGTGGTGTGAATAATTGTTTCTGCTGGCCTTGTTCTTTGGAATGGGCTTGGGCTGGTAGCTACGGATTCAGGTGGTGCTTCCATAAATTCTTTAGTACTTTTAGCTATCGATATATTATCTGTATTGGTTTCTGTGTCACTAAAATCTTGTAATCTATATGCATAATTATCTGTCCTTAAATTGCATATTTTAAAATGTTCTTCAACTTCCGTTATTTTCAAGTCTCCTAGTTTACATCCTTTACATTTAAACTTCTTTCTATTGACATTTGATGTTTAGATTTCATTTAATTGTTATAAATTAAAGTATGCAAAAATCTAGTTTAATGATTTTGTGTACCAAGAAGAAGAAATGTATTTGTTAATTATTTTAACCAAAAAAATAGAAAGAGTATGAATGTAAAAAAAAAAAGTCTTTCCTCATGAAGTTACTACCATAACCGGTGGATATTATTTAATATAATGTTTTCCTTTTATATATTCATACTTGAAATTTACTATGTACATGACATTAATGTTGATTATCATAAATATATTAATATTTCTTTACACATAATATATTTCTTATAGAATATTATTGGACAATATTTGAGAATGACTGTTACAGATGGATAATTTTACAAGGAGTGCACTGCCATAGTGAACACCACTGCTATTATAGATAGCATGTTGTCATACAGAAGTAAAATATAACATGAAAAATCAATTTTGAAGAAAATAAGGCAGTTATAGTGAAATGTCGTTATAATGAATGACTATTATAGAGAGTTTTGACTGTAATATATATTGATCCTGGATCCCGATGCCATTAGCCGACGACTTCTCTAGAATTGCTTATCTCTTTCTGGTAATAAGAATAATGATCTTGCAGGTCTTAGAACGGAGTATGTATAGTTGAGTGTTGATCAGAAGTTGCGGATCCCCTTTACAAAGGAATATATGACTATTTATAGCAAAATCCTAGGAAACACTCTCCATCAATCACGTCCTCTTAAGATCTCCACACAATCATAATATCTTCAGTTTAACAATAGATGGCGGGAACCTCGGCCCCTTCTGTGATGGACAGTCTTGCAAAGTTATCTATACTTATCTTGTTTGGTAATATATGGTTGGGTGCCTGATCCTGTATCTCTGGAGTTAGACAGGACCTTATCTACATAATATTGGTCACAATAGTACTGACTCCGAATGTTTCTCAAATGAGGTTTCCCTTACCAGTTTGATCCCTAAAATGTACTTTGATTCTAACTTCATTGAACCACTTTGGCAGATGACTCTTGCCATTTGTCACAACATAATTCGTCCATCCATCCATTCTAATTTTCACTCTTATCGATAGTCTCCACCCCCTCTTTTCGGATACTTCATCAAATTGTAACCAAGATGCCGAAGAGTTTCAATTTCTTAGGGAAAAAACAAGTACAAAGTCTTCTGACACTTGAGGATGTGCGTCCTTTTCGCATTAATGCTTTGACTAAGTGTAATATCATGATTAGTTCGGAACTGTACCTTGTGCTCTAGGTCATGATGGATTTGTACCTTTTCATGATCTTTTTAAATCATCTCTTAACACCTTTTCCTCTTTTATCTCTTTCAACAACACATCTCCAAATCTTTTGCAACTTCTGCCTTTTGTTATATCCTTATTAGAGCTTCACCTGAAATTGCTCCTTTCACCCTTTTTACTCCTTATTATTTATTTTGTGGCTTCTCTCATTATGTCTACTCCGCCTTCACCGCACCAAGATGCACTACCTACTGATTTTGGAAAACTACTGGTGTTATCTGATCATGGTGGTGGGAAGTCCCTGGTAGATGAGGGTCTAAGTAAATCCTAGGAAAAAAGTCAACCAAAAAGAGCAAATTGGTTGAACCCACTATTGATACGATCTTATTGTACCATTGATCTTATGGTAAGGACATATAGCTCTAACACCTTGACGAAGCAGATCAGCGATCACGATAAGGTGGTTAGTGAGTATATTTCTCAATCAAGACTTCACGTATCCCTACAACCTGGACAAGTTGTAAATAGGGAAGTCATGTATGGTTTGAAACTCCTGACTAGTTTGACATAGTGACATTCATGAAATCGAGCCACTAGTACGTATACACGTCCTTTTTACACTCAAATTTGATAATATGAAAATCAATCCCATTATAATTGAGTTCTGCAAAACATACCAAGTTTGCTTAGCCCAAGACAGTCCCTCCATTTGAAAGGCAGTTGCGTGTCTTCGATACTTGGCAGAAAAGGCCAGCTTACAACTCTCTCTCGTGAATTTGAAACTATTTTATTTCCATCAAAGCTCTTTCGAGGTGGAGTAATCAACTTGACTTAGTGAAGAGTGAGGGATATCTTCTCTAGTTTGAATGATGACCATGATCTCTAGGCTGGATGGAGAGGTTCATGGATACTATCACCAAGGATATTATTGTAATGACTCCTAATAATTTCCTTTTGTGCGTTTTATCATTTTGACCCTCCCTGTGACTTTTACACTGCTTTTTTGACTTTCGGGGATGGTAGAATGGTTCCCAAGTGTTCCAACGAGTTTTAGAAAGGTTTTCTTGTTTGGAGCTTTTAAAGTTGAAATGATTTACTTTGGTCAAAATTCTTAGTAGATGATCTCGAATGAAAATTCCGTCAGCGTCTTTAGCTCCTAAACTTGGATTTTAGGCTAGTGGAAGCTTTGGTTTGGGTTCCAAGATTTTCAGACTCATTTCAGGTGATTGGGAAGTTGGTTGTATCTGGTTAAAGAGTTCTATTTGGTGTTCATATTGTAAAGACAACCTATGATTGTCATTTCATCAATTCCATTGAGTCCGGAATGCTGTTTCCACTTGGAAAACATATAAGGTTTGCATTTACGGCACTCCGAATGAATTCTGGGGGTCTCTTTGAAGTTTTAGCTGTGGTTGGTGCTAGGAAGCTCGCTATAGCGAAGCCGCCAGGGCAACCTAGAGTCTGCTGCAATGAAGAATCCACTGTTTTATAAGTAGATCACTTCCCTTTCAACTTATTTCATGCAAAACTCAACCCACCATTGTTGAGAGCTTAATAGGTGGTGATTTTCACCATTTCTTAATGGATTCTTAGGGAAATAGGTAAATTATCGCCACTATTCATTCCGTAGCTAATTATAGCTTTATTTGTATCTTTAATCTGCATTTTGAGCCCCAAATTCCTGAATTTCTCTTATGATCTTGATGTTTTCGAGCTGATTTTATCCCTGAACGAGCTTCGTTTTTGCCCAAATTTTAAGTATGGGTTCTTGGATCTTCAAGAAACACAATGTTGTAATTTGTTTCAGTTTTTGTTAGGGGGCCCCGAGGGTCGATTTCGACCCGATTAAAAATATGTTAATATAAGTATCGTTAGCCTTATTTTGATGAGTAGATCATATATATGATAGCGTGGTAGCAATTCGAGGCATTGTGAAAGGGGAAATCTTCAGCATGGCAATTTGTGGCTTGTTATTCGGCTTGAGGTATGTAACGATTTTCTTTCTTTATACTTGGCTAGGTTTTGTAGTATATTTTATAAGTTTCATGATATTAGGGCGATTTGGTAGTTAGAACTAAATTCTTATGATTTCCGGTTTATTGGCCATTTCAAGGACTTTAGAATAGTATTCCCTTATATTCCTTAGTTTAGGTTGTTAGTTGCTAGTTGGGATCCTTAGGCCAAGTTAGGAGCGGTTTTAGTAGTAGAATTATATAAGAGGTGTTTGGATTATTGTCCATTATCGATTTATTGGACTCGTTATCGCTTTACTTTCCCGTTTCTCCTTTGTTATGGGATTGTGGGCCTGAGGCCGTGGTTTGGAGTAGCTGGACTCCAACTTAGTATGATTGTAGTATGGAGGGTGATTTACCCTATTGGATATGGAATTTATATATATATATATATATATATATATATATATATATATATATATATATATATATATATATATATATATATGAGTGAGAACGCATACATCCACATATACATGCTCATGGATTGAGGTATGATTTAAAGAAAAAATACTGATTTTCAACTTTTAAACTAAATGTGTCTCATCTTTTACTGATTTGAGCTCTGGGGGAGTGTACTATTATTTTATTGATTTTTGATTTTATAAAATATTTGCACCACCTATAAATTTGATCCGAGGTAAGATACCTAACCAATTATACTTTATTTTTCTATGCATGTTTGAGGTGAGATGCCAAGCGACTCGAGGTCATTTACCGGGTTTTATTGTTACTAGTTTGAGATTAGATACCGGGCAGCCCGAAATCTTTTCCAAGTTTCATTATTATTACGTCCGAGGTGAGATGCTGGGCGGCCCGAGGTCATTGCTGGGTTTCACTGCATATTGCAGTAGCCACGTATTGCATTGCATCATCCCATACTATACAACATTACTCTTGCATACTTGTATATTTGTATATTCTTGTATTATTGCTATTTTCCGCTTTACCTTTGACTTGTTGTGATTTATAGGTTAGTTTTCGATAGATAGTTCCTCTCATGTCTTTTATATTATATATTATCTTCTGAACTCGGTCCGCCTATGATGCCTACTGAGTACCCTGTCTTTTGGTACTCATACTTCACTTCTGCATCTTTTTCTGATGCAGCGCCAGTATGAATTACCCTCGTTGATCCTCTACTCGTTCGTGGATTCTTTTGCTAATTCAGATCATGGTGAGCTCTTGGCATTCAGAGATTTACTACGTTCCATCTTGTATCTCCTGTCTATATTTTGTATCTGCCAGACAATTGTATTTCTTTTATATAACTTTATTCTTATACTTTTAGATGCTTTTGTACCAGTGACACCAGATCGGGAGTTGGTATCTCATGTATATTGTCTTTTCTTATTTTCTTAGGGCATATGTTGTATATTTTGTACCGTTATATATATACATATACATATATACACATACATACTTGGTGACCCGTTGATTTTAGTTTTTGCTTCCTTGTTATTATGTTGGTCTTTAGTTTCAGCATTCACTTTGGGATTTTGGCTTACCTACTGGGGGGTTAGGTGCCATCATAGCCCGATTTTGGGTTGTGATAGTATGGTTAGGTTCACCGATCCTACCACTACAAGAGCAGGTTCCTAGTAGAGTCTCAGGGATCGATACGATAACATCCATATCCTATCTTCGAGAGGCTATAAGGCATTCTTATGAAAATTCCACATTTTTGATTCCTTATCATGTATCTTAACTCTTCCAACTTATAGAGCTTCATTTGTTTCATTCTGTCCAAGATGGTTTGGACAAGATCGTCAGTGGACGAGGATGAGGCTCCTGCTCTCACAGTCACGGATCCAGCTAGGACTTGAGGTAGAGGTAGAACTAGAGGTCGAGGCCAGCCACCAGCTGTGGTGCCAGCTCGAGGTCAAGCTAGGGTCTCGTCACTCAATCCAGGGTTTGAGATTGAGGATTTACAATGATGAGGGTGTGGGACCAACCCAGCCTCTAGCAGGATTCATAACCACACTGGTTCTTGAGGATACCATAGTTAGGATCCTTAGTTTTTTGAAGCGCATGTTGCAGATAGGGACCTTGCCTGGCACTTCGAGTGGTTCACAGTTTAGAGGTGAGGCACACACTTCAGCCTAGGAAGCGACACAGGGTGTTCAGGGTTCAACAACGCAACCTATTGCTGCAGCTCCCTGTCTACAAATATTGCCAGTGGCAATCCTTGCTTAGCGTATTGCAGCTAGGCTAGATGTGTCTCCTGAGGAGCAGAAGATGCTTGATCAATTTATCAAGTTGGGTCCTTTGAGGTATTCAGCTGCCCCAACAAAGGATTTCTAATGAGTTTCTAGAAGAAGTTGCATAACCTCATCTTAGTGGAGTCGCATAGGGTAGATTACACTACATTTTAGATGGAGGGGTCAGCTATGTAGAGGTGGGGAGCTTACTTTGAGTGCAGACCAACCGAGTCACCTCCTATGACTTGGGATCAGTCCTCCGAGGTATTCTTGGAGAAGTATATACCTCGTAAATTTTATGACCCGAGCATAAACCTTAAATCGAGACACGAGACCTAGAACCACGAATAGCTCCAAGCTAACCCATGGTACATACTTAGCATGAGTAAGAGAGCTTATTTAAAATGGAAATAAACTAAAACTCGATATAAGCGAAAGTCTGCATAACATAAAAATATAAGCGTAAATACGAGTCAACGATCCTGAACTGTCTATAAATAGGTGTCTGTAAAGCCTCTCAGCATACAATGAGCTAATGGAACAACATCTCCAACTAACTCACTATGTCTGAAACTAAAAGATATAAGCAAAAGAGACATGAATCAAAACTGTAGTCCTCGAATCATGAGGACTCACTCAAACGGGAGCTGAACTGCACTGCTATGGGAGTGAGCTAACGTCGAATTGAGACTAATCAATCGAACCTATATCGTGAGATGATATAGTACAGAATATGTGGTCAGTACTTTGAATGTACTAAGTATGTAGAGAAAGTAAAACATGCTAGTAAAAATGATAGTCTGAAATCATGAATATAAAACAAGATAGAACAGGAGAGTAGAGACAACGTGCTAACAATCATATTCCTGAAATAAACATAATCATGAGATATTCATCATAAGATGAACATAATGACCCAAGGTTTATAAATAGAAATCATGCAGTGTACCATACTTTAAATCATAAGTGAAAACTCATAAACTGATCAATGGGTCAAATATGCTATAAAACATAATATCATAAGACATAAACACGAGTAACTTATAACATGAGGAACAATGGAAGTCTTCTTTATAACCGACACCATAATGATAGAGCTGACATGATGCGACAACTATCTTTCTCAAGTGAGCAGAACCGTCCTAAGCCTTGCTAGGGCAAAGAACGATAAGGCGTGATATTAATTGTGAGCCCTATTGAGCTATAGAAACACTCTCTGGAAAGGACCCATACATGAATACATATATACCTTCGGTGATACGTAGTTATGAGGTTCGGGGTGTGCTTGAAGCCCCATCCTATTTTGTGCTAGACATTACTCCCAAAATATGTACATGGCTCATAATCATCATTTGAAAACATACTTGATCTTTCATGGCTAGTTTGAAATCATAAAATCACAATCATACTTGGCATATGTGAACTAGCCATAGAAATAGCCCCACACTTGTCCTTGATGCATAAACTTGAATTTTCATGAAATCCATACCTACTTGAATAAGGCTTCGTAATTCGAAATCATAAAATTATAAGTTTAAGAATTCATAAATATTCATGCATACTTTGATAATTCATCATACTTGAGATCATGGGCTGATAAGCTTGAAATTCATAAATCATGCATAATAGGGCAAAATCACCATAAACTTGAAATCATGAATTAGCAAGAAATTTGAGAGTCAAATCTGCTGTAGTAACGATAATTCATCAATTAGAACATGAGAGTATTGAAACCATAGAGATATCATGGATAATTGCATTGATTTTGGTTAAACCCTAGAATTTCACAATTTAGAACTTGAGAACTAGAGATCATACAATTTAGCTTGAAAAAGGCATGAGGGTTGATGGATTTCCCCCATTCATAACCCTATTTACCTGGCTTGAAGAATCCTCAACTTTATTGGAGACCCAAAGGGAATTGAGATGAAGGAGATGATGAAACCTTAACTCCTCTTGAGAGGATTTGATCTTCACTTAGGGGTTTTAGGAGTAGAATGAAGGTTTAGGTTGATTAAAACCCTTAAAAACACCCTTTAGGAGGCTTAAAACAACTTTAGGAGTTAGGAACTTAAGAATTACAAAAACACCCTTAAAACCCCGACTAGAAAAATCTCTCTGGAAGTCCCAATGAGTGACCCAATGACCTGTTAGGACACTTGACGGGTTGTCACCTAATCCGTTTCCACCAGCCAAGTTTTCCAATTTTTCTGATCTTTTTTGATGCCTCACTTGATGATTCATCGTGTCACTTAACGGGTCACTTAACCAGTCGTCCAGATTCTCTAAAACCCCATTTTCACCAACACTTCCCACTTAACAGGTCACACAATGACCCGTTGGGTCGTTTGACGAGTCACACGATGACTCGTTCTATGACTTGGTGCAGGTTTCCCCTTTTCTCCATTTCAGTCCTCGGGTCTGATCTTAGGGACTTTTGGGGTGTTACTCTTTGGGAAGATTCATCCTCAAGTATAGATTAAGCATACTGAAAGCTAGGGAAAGTATTGCAACCCCAAAACTGAACAACCATAGTTGAAAATTAACGGAGTGACTAACTCCAGTCTGATTTACATGACTGAACTGAATTCATGAAAGATACATGCATGCTATGAGATGAAAGAAACTTAGAGATATGAACGTTACATGAAACTGAATAGATAAATAAGGAGGAAATTTGTTCCTCATGCTGGAACTGAGCCGGAAGGGATACGGTACGGGTATTTATCTATCATATTTTCTTCGGCTTCCCACGTAGCTCACTCAACAAGTTGATTTCTCCATAAAACCTTCACTGAAACTACTTCCTTGTTCTTCAGCTTCCAAACTTAACAATCAAGGATCTCAATCAGAACCACTTCATAGGAAAGGCTATCTTTCACCCCAATGCTTTCTACTGAAACAACTAAAGCAATGCACTTTTTCAACAGAGACACATGGAAAACTGAATGCACTGAAGCTAACTCCACTGATAGCTCCAACTCATATGCCACCTTGCCAACTCGCTTTATAATTCTATAAGGAACAACATATCAGGGACTAAGCTTTCCTTTCTTGCCGAACCACATAACTCCCTTTATGGGAGACATCTTCAAAAACACCCAATCATCAACCTTAAACTCAAACTCTCTCCTCCTAACATCCGCATAAGATTTTTGTTGACTCTGTGCTGTCTTCAACCTTTTTATAATATGCTAAACTTTCTCTAGAGCCTCATGAACTGAATAATGCCCTACCAACATAGCCTCACCTACCCCGAACCATCCAATAGATGATCTACACCTCCATCCATAAAGAGCTTCAAATGAAGCCATCTGAATATTGGAGTGATAACTGTTGCTATAGGAAAACTCAATCAGAGGCAAATGATCATTCCAAATACCCTTGAAATCAATCACACACGCTCTCAACATGTCTCCAAGAGTCTGAATGGTCCACTTGGCTTGGCCATCTGTCTATGGATAAAAAGATGTACTAAGCTTCACCTTAGTACCAAGTCCCTTTAAAACGATCTCCAGAACTAAGAGGTGAACTAGGTACCCCTATATGAGTGATCTTGGGCAAATTTATATGCCCAAGTGATACTCAAATGTATCATTCTAGCCTTGTTTATCTATCAATGTTTATACATTCTCATGTGATTGATAATAAAATGTGAATTTATACTTACACACATGATTAGCGTTGTTTTGCAGGTGAAATATAATTTTGGGAAGCTAAAATAAGTGTTGGGAGAGATCGTGGTTGGACTCGGATGCGAGAAAGGGAAAAAGCACTTGAAGGCACAAATTAAAGGGGCTCCGCGATGGAGCCGTGTCACGCTGCCATCGCGGATGCCTTCTGCCTGGATGGTGGAATTTTGCCAAATTCCAGTGGAGGTGCGCGTTGGGGCCGTGGCACGTTGGCCTAGCCCCGCGTTGCATGTCGTGCCACGTTGGGCCTGAATACCTAGACAACCAAATTCCAGTAAGGCTCCGCGTTAGTAGCGTGTCACGGAGACAGTGCTCCATGATGCACTCCGTGACACGTTGCTTGTTATTTCGGGAAAAATTCCCACCAGTATAAATAGAACACTTAGGTTCATTTTTAAAAATTCTGACTTGGTGGAGCAAGAACGTGGGTTACAGACAGTTGAGGGGACGAAAATTTCGGGGTTTTTCTCTATCTCCTTCTTCTTTAATTCAATTTCTTGTATGTTTAACACTCATTTAACGATGTTTAATCCACAAATGAGTTGCTAATTCCTCTTCTTGTTGAGGTTATGAACAATTGTATTGAAATGTGATTGTTGATAAATTGGTTTTTCATCTTTTCTTCCATGGTTGTTCTATTGATTCTTGTTCTTACTGCATTAATGTGTGGCCAACGTTAATGTATATCTAAAAAGTCCGGTTTCACTCGAGAGAGAAAGAAATTAGAAAGTTGTGAATTGATAGGATATGATCTTTTCTTAGTTTGGGAAAATTGAGAATTGATTTACCTTCAGGATAGAAATATACCTGAAAGTCATATTAGTGTATTAAGGAATCGGTTTTGTATGGCTAGAATATGAATTTCGTTTAATCATAGAAATGTAGGTGGACGGTTCATGATTCTTAAGTTGGGTTAAATACGAGAGTTTTAATCCATTGGCAATAATTCTTGACTAGCAACCGGAGGAAAGATTAACCAAAATTGTATCGATAATTTGTTTCTATACATGTTCATTTAGCCTCAGCATGCTTCTACTTATAGTTCAGACTCAAATTATATAATTGTTTTAGACTTAGTATAAAATTAGAAACCAAAGTATTAAACTTTTCTTTACACTGTTGTCTGCATTTTTAGAGTAAAGTATAGTGACACTTGAGTAGATTGTTACCTTCGCCCAGTCCCTGTGGGATCGATACTTGGCTTACTTAAGCCACTTTACTACTTGTTCGACCACGTGCACTTGCGTGTAGCTATATACCCACGAGCAACCGAGCAATGAGATAATGGAGAAAGGAACTCCATGAAACCGAATCAATTCCAAATATACAATCTAGCATAATCCTTGGTTGAATATGTAGCTTTGACTGATTAGAAATGCACTTATTTGGTCAACCTGTTTACAATGACCCATATAGAGTCATACTATTGGAATGTACAAGGAAACCCTATAATGAAGTCCATGTTGATCTCTTTCTACTTCCACAAAGGAATGCTAATGTCCTAAAGCATACCTCAAGTTCTCTGATGCTTAACTACCTGTTGGCAATTCGGACACTTAGCCACAAATTTTGCTATGTCCTTCATCATGCCATTCCACCAATAGACTTCCCATAGGTCATGATACATCTTGGTGGCACCTGAATGGATAGAGTACCGAGAGCCACGAGCCTCTCTCAACATTCGCTCTCTCAAGTCATCTACAACTGGAATACATAATCGACCCTAATATTGGAGTACACCATCTCCCACTTAGGAGAAAACCTCCACTTTTTGATTTCGGACTGCTTCCTTCAACTTCAATAAGATAGGATCCTCATGTTATCTTGCTTTAACTTTCACCACCAATGAAGATTCAAACCTATTCTGAATAATAACACCACCGTTCGACAAATCTATAAGATGAACTCCTAAATGAGAAAGCCTATGGACATCCTTCACCAACTTTGTCCTCCCATTCTCGACATGGGACACACTTTTCATGGAAAACCTACTAAGGGAATTTGCCACTACATTGGCCTTGCTCGGATGATAAAGAACACTCATGTCATAATTCTTAAGATGCTCTAGCCATCTCCTTTTCCGCAAATTTAGATCCTTCTGGGTAAAAATATATTGTAGGCTCTTGTGGTCTGTGAATACATCCACACACACCCAATACAAAAAATCCTCCAAATCGTTAAGGCAAACACCACCACTGCCAACTCTAGGTCATATGTTAGGTAATTTCTTTCATGAATTTTAAGTTGTCTTGAGGCATATACAATGACCTTACTATGCTGCATCAACACACAACCAAGACCAAGCCTATAGGAATCACAATACACAAAGAAACCATCCGTGCCCTCCAGTAGAGTCAATACCGGGGATGAAGTGAGTCGAGTCTTTAACTCCTAAAAACTCTTCTCACAAGCCTCCAACCACTGAAATTTCACCTTCTTCTTGGTCAATTTAGTCAACGATGATGCAATGGATGAAAATCCCTCTACAAACCTTCTGTATTAGCCAGAAAAACCCAAGAAGCTCCTAATATCAGTGGGACTGACAGGTCTAGGCCAATTTTCACTGCCTCTATCTTTTGAGAATCCACCTGCACACCCTTGCTAGACACCACATGACCCAAGAATGCTACTGAGTTCAGCCAACACTCACACTTGCCAAATTTATCAAATAACTAACGATCCTTGAGAGTCTGCAACACAATCCTCAAATGAGCGGCATGCTCCTCGCTCTGAGAGTATATGAAGATTTCATCTATGAAAGCAATCATGAACATATCCAAATATGTCTTGAACAACCTGTTCATCAAATCCATAAAAGCTGTAGGAGAATTTGTTAGTCCAAAAGACATAACCACAAACTAATCGTGACCATACTGAGTCCTGAAAGCTGTCTTCGATATGTCACTCTCTCTAACTCTGAGCTGATGATAGCTAGATCTGAGGTCTATCTTTGAAAAACACTTAGCACCTTGAATCTGGTTAAACACGTCATCAATCCCAGGGAAGGGTGATGTTTGGCATATTCTTATGCCCATTTTCCATGTTTTTACCCATATTTTTCCTTATTTTGAGTTCATAATCCCTATGAAATGTATGAATTCAAGTTTTCATGTGTCTTGTGAGATAATAAATGTTTCTAGATGTTTTGAGCAGGAAACCAAGGAAAAAGGACCCAAAAACAACTCAAGGTGTGAAAAAGAAGAGTTCGCAAGAGTCGACCCTGGGATATGGCTGGCGTGGCGTGCCCAACACTTGTGTTTCAAAGAAAATACACAATAATTGGTGCTGTGGATAGCATGGAGTGCTCGTTACCTTAGCTTCAAAGAGGAGAATTTGACTAACATCTTAGCGAGATGGAAGACGTGGAGCCTCAGAAGAATTCCAAACTTAGGAAATTTTCCTAACATTTTAGGGCTTTGGATGAAGTAAGGTGCCAGAAGGGTCCTAAAGCCCAAGAATTTGATTAAGAATCTAGTGTTATGGATGAAGTGGGGAGCCCGATGTGTTAGAAGTGCAAATATTTGGCTAATTCCTTGGAGCCATGGTGAGAGTGGGGCGCTCAGAGCTATTCTTCAGGGGAAATTTGACTAAGTCCTTGGTGCGTGCCGCACCCTCCTAGATGGGATTTTGCTGATTTTTCAGCCAAATACTTGAGGGCAAAAGCATTATTTCAAGGGTTACCTATATATATAACATATAGGGCATTTATTTTATAGAGAGGGTGGATTATATTATTCATCATTGAGATGGTTGTAAACGCAGCTTTTGGAGGAGGGACAAGTTCTGCTTAAGTTTCTTCTTTGCTTTCTTATTTTACTAAGAATGATGATGTTATCTTTGTTTTTCTACTTGTCTATGAGTGGTTAAACACTCATTCTAGGGTTTTGGCTATAGTTGATGGTTGAAGTTTGAAAGACTGTTGATTGCTAATTTTGATTCTTTCATAAAGGTTGTTCATATTTACTTATTTTAATTGCTTATTCACTAGACTAATCACCTTGTGAGGAAATCTGTTGGCTTTTGGTTGAACTTGGGAAAAGAATCGAAAGGGTTAAAAGTAAATATAAAATAGGAATTCGAAGATCCTTTAGCCTATTGGTTGGAGGTTAAAAATTATTGTTGAGGATAGGGATATACCCTTCAACCCTATTTAGTTTAAATACAAGTAGGCATAACCATCATTTCATGTTTCTCCTGCAACCATAGAGATATAGGTGTTAAGGTTCATGAAATAGTTCTTGGATACTAAGGAGAGTAGCAAGAAATGAGATAGTAACTTGAAACTAGCAATCTTAGGAGGAATCAATCTAGCGTAATCTTGTCTTGAGAACTCAACCTGATACAAAAGTGCCAATTCCTTAGATTTTCATCATCATTTGAAGTTCAAACAAGTTTTCAACAATCTTAGATCTTTAATTAATTTTGCATTTCAATTTTGCGTAGTTTAAGTCTCCAAGATAGTTCCTCAATTTTATTGGTTTTGTTAGAATAGCGAAGTATACAATCATCCTAAGAAAATGATTGATCTGACAAATATCTAAGGGAATGATAATCAGGACTTCTAGTCCTATATTCCTTGACGACCATGTGCGCTTCGGCTACATCCATGAGCTAGAGAGACAAATGGGGCAATTGGCCCTACAGTAGACGAATAAACTATAAGGGGCACTTCTGAGTAACACCGAGAAGAACCCTAAGGAAAATATGAGTGCAATGTCATTGCACAGTGGTAAAGAGCTGGGTGAGGTGATCCCAGAGATAAGAAAGGTGATGAGGAGCTAGTAGTGAGGTCCAAATCAGAGGATGGTGAGTCAAGCAGCTTAAAGCCAAAGTTAATAGAATTCAGGCCACTCCCTCTTTTTCCTCAAAGATTTAAGGAGCAGAAGGAGGACTCAACCTACTAGAATTTTCTCAATATGTTGAAGTAGGTACATGTTAACTTATCATTGGTAGAGCTTTTGCAAAAAGTTCTAAATTATGCTAAGTATCTAAAGAACATTGTGGCAAATAAGAGAAGGTTAACGGAGTTTGAAACTGTGGCACTCATGGAAGAGTGTAGTTCTCGAGTTCAAAATAAAATTCCTAGAAAGCTGAATGACTCAGGAGCTTCA
Organism: Datura wrightii; assembly: GCA_035772735.1. Taxonomy (NCBI): domain Eukaryota; kingdom Viridiplantae; phylum Streptophyta; class Magnoliopsida; order Solanales; family Solanaceae; genus Datura; species Datura wrightii. Next base: position 47,165,747 of record JASDFA010000019.1, read on the forward strand.
CCCTTCTAGTGATGATTGGAAACAGCGCAGTAGGTTCTGCACTTTGTCACTTGGGTGCAAGAATTAATTTGATGCCTGCATCTTTGTTCATAAACTTGGGTTTAGGTGAACCTCGTCCGACCACAGTAACTCTACAGCTTGCTGACAGGTCTCTTGCTTATCCTGACGGAACCATAGAGGACGTCTTGATTATGGTTGGACCTTTTATCTTACCAGTGGACTTAATAATCCTAGATTACAAAGAAGATGCACCATTTTCCCTCATTCGGGGGAGAGGATCCTTAGCCATCACAAATGCGGTCATAAACGTGAAGTCGGGTAAGATATCGATGACCATGGATAGTTACGAGGTATTCTTTCATGTGTTTTGAGTGGCAAGGTGGCCACCTTATTATGAGAACTTCACAGTGAAACCAACGGTAGACACCAGATGGTGTAAGTGGACAGTGGAGCAGCATGTGTTGCATAAGAATTTAGTAAGTGAAATAAAGGATCATACTCATCTCGCTCGGATGAAGAAGTAAGAGTTACTTTCATCGTGCCGCAACGTTAAATCAGGTGCTGTATGGGAGGCAACCCGTGAATGTCGTGACATGACTATAACTAAGGCATTTGGTGGGAGGCAACCCATCTTCCTAACATTTTCATTTTTACAGAAATGAACAGGGCTTTAGAGGCATAAAGAGCGGGAAAAATGAGCTGAAAAAGGTTAAGTCTGAGGTAAGATACCTGGCGTGGGGTGCCATATGTTTGTTATAGAAAATATTTTTTTTTCAGGTTGGTACTATGGGTGGCGTGTCGTGCCAGCCCCTATCCATGAAGAAAAATTTCTTCTAAGTATATGGCGAGGTGACTGGCGCGCCGCACCAATGAGTTGTTGTCCAAAACGTTTTTTGTCCAATGTGTCAAAGTTGACCCAAGGACCTTAAAATTACAAAAAATACATTTCCCATGCTTTTATTTTAATATCCCATTTCTCCCCTCTCACTAAAAGTTAAAACAAAAGCAAAATAAAATTCTCTCTCTCTCCTCTAGAAGGCCATAACTCCCTTCTCCTTTGTTTCCCATTGTTGTCTTCTCCAATAAGCTTGGTGAAGCTTGTTTCTTCAACTCAAGTAAGTAATTCTCTTCTCTCTAGGTTATGTAGTATGAAAAGCATACCCCCATACCCTTCTTCCCCATCTAAAAGACCCAAAGTTACTATTGTTGGTGAAAATCTTAAGTTTCATAATGTGGGTTTCATGAACTTTAATTTCTTAAATTCTTCCATGATAATGTGTTATCCTTGTTGGTTTGCTTATTTTTGGTTGAATATAGTTATTTGAAGTTGTGCATATGAAGGGAATTGATACTTTGAATTTCATGATTTTGGTTGGTAGAACATTAATTGTAGAGAGAGAAAGTACTTTGTTCTTAAATTCTTTAATGTGAAAAATCTTGGGTTGGTGAAAAATTCATGTTAATTCATTATGGATTGTAGTAAATTGCTTGTTGGTTGTTGTATTAATTGAATGTAGCTACTTCCATGTATGAGTTACTTGAATAATGAATTAATTGAGGGAAGGTGAAATGAATGGCCAAACTGAGGCATTCTTGAAAAATTAATAGAGGAGAGATGTGAAAAATTCATGAACTTGGTTGCAATAGAAAGTTAGTGAATATTTTGGAGGTTGAGATTTGGATGATAATGAGGGAAGTCATGAGTACTTTATTTGATAAATTTTCACAAGTACGCTAGTAAATTAGGTGTGGGGTCACTTTGCACCCGTTACACATAATTAGCTAGCTGCTTTGTTCACAAACTAGTCTTATGAAGTTCTTGATTTTTGTTTGATAGGTGTCATGGCATCAAAATGTAGCAAAGGAAAGGAGATAGAGGTAGCTGGAAAGAATCTGAAGTGGCTCCGAAAAGGCACAAAAGGGTCGAGTTCTTCATCAGCCAAGGGAGCTCTTGCTAGGATGTTGGAGAGAGAGCAGTGGAGCCTCATGGACTATCATGGTTCAAAATACAAATGGAGGTCAAATATGCTATTGAGAATTAGATTAATGGAGGCTGCCCGCACTTGAGTTCCTCACCATTTGGTACAAGGTCCATGAGCTGGGATTAGGCTACATCTTTGTTGAGCCGGTGGAGTACAACCTCACTTTGGTGAGGGAATTTTATGCAAACTGGGAAACTTCTTTTGGTGAGATCACCAAAGTCAAAATATGGGGGCAGGTTGTCCATTTCACTTATAAAATATTCAATAGTTTCCTTGAGACACCTACAGTAGGCCAGTTCAAGTACTTTATTTTCTAGAGAGGCCCCCATACCGAGACATTCACCTTACCACATTCTTTAGCCCTTGGGCAAGGGACCTTAATGGAACTCACTTCACACTTGCGTTCTCTTACCTGAATAAGGGGGCAAAGTCTGAGTGAAGTTGGTTTGTGTGGTGTTATTCCCTAGGAATCACATGACAAAAATCACTAGAGAGCGACTTGTATTGGTATATATGCTTATAAAAGGGATACCAATCAACTTTGGTGCAGTTCTCTAGGATAATATAAGAAGATCATGGTGTAATTGCAGATAAAAGTACTGTTATGGTAGTCTCTTGACCCGGTTTTTGAGAGAGGCAGACATTGAAGAGGAAGAGTCAGACCTTCACTTACCTAGTGCGAGGCCCCTAGAAGGCATGATGATGGATGTGATAAAGGTTAAGGAGCCCATCACCTCCACAGCTCCATCTCTCACTATGGCTGATCACCAGGCTAGAGATTATAGTTGGAGAGGCAATATATTCAGCATGCTTGATTTATAATTGAGGATCAGAAGCCGACCTGTCACAAGTGATGAGATGGAGGCTTGACAGGATAGATACCTACTCATGGAGAGTGCTATGTAGATGTGCAGAGTGGGACCTGCCTTTGAGGAGCCGTTGGACGATGATGAGGCCACGGTGCTCACTGATGGATTGGATGACTTAGACAATGATGATGATGAAGATAATGCTGCCATGGGAGCCATGTGATTGATAGTGAGGATGATGATGATTAGAAGTAATATCCTAATAATGATGTGTAGCGGCCCAGAAAGTTCCTTTTATCTACCTATTTGATATAATTGTGTGTACATTGAGGACACTACACCATTTATGTGTGAGGTGGAGGAAGGATTTCTGTTTGCTCTTTCGTTGCTATATTTGTAGTAGATCATAACACAGTCTCATTCCCTGTGGTAGTAGCTCTATGATTTGTTAGGTCGTGTTTTGTAATAAAAATATTCATGATGGTGACTGATAACCTGGATGTTGCATGTGATGTTAGATAATCTATTCGTTTTTGGTAGTTTTGATTTGTTTAGTTTAATTTTTGACTCTACATTTACAAAGTTAAGGGTGAGTACGCCTATCAAGTTTTGATTTGAAAATCTTTTGGAAATTGCATGTCTCACCCACCATTCGATTTTTCTTATGGCCTCGGCTCTTTTCCAAAGGGGAGACCTTTGAACCGGATAATATTTTCATTTTTAGAAGTCGTTCTCATTGTAGAGTAGTGACCCTTCCCCATGATAGATGGATGACGATTGTCGTAAGGGAATTTAGTCACGTTTATTTTATTTAATTTTATTGCATTGGAGTTAGATATAAGTCACCTATGTGCTCTTTGACATTCCATTTAGACGTTAAGCTTGAGGCATTGACATCGAAATGGTCATCTTAAGTGAGATTCCATGAGAGACACACAAAGTTCTTTGATTCGACTCAATTTACTTGTGGGGCTTAATTATTGAAGAAAATGTCATTCAATGTGATTGTATATAGGAAGCTGACTAGAGTCTTAATGCCATGTGAGGTGAGATCAATTGATTTATTTTGTACATATTGTGCATCTAGAATTTTCCTTAGTGTATCATTAGATGGTTAGTTGTTAAAGAGTTAAGAGATGATCAAGGCATTTCTTTGAAAAATCCATGTTTACCATGTTTATTTTACCTTCCCGAACATTTCCCTAGTTAAATCCTTTGAACCTTAAGCCTTATTCTTTTCTTAGCCACAAAAGTAGCTTATTCCCTTTTGTTGTGAGACCTCCAGAATTGTTGATCCAAACCAGTCTTAGACACTTTGATACTTGAAAGTAAAGGTCCACCGAAGCATGAATGATAAGGGAAAGGAAAGAAAGAAAAATGTGTGGAAGTTAAAAATAGAAAATAGGAATAAGGGGTGCCCATAAAATATGTTGTTTGCTTGCTTCTAGGAAAATGAAAGAAAGAGTGATAAGAGTGAGAAATTCTTAGGGATTCTATAAGCAAAGGCTAGCAATCAAATAGTGAATAAAGGGGCATGAAAAAGAGAAAAAAAATGGTGAATAATGTGAAGGGTGAACAACAAGGAAATAGTGGTGGACTTAAAAGATGAAAGAATGTCTTAAAAGTGCTTAGGATTGGTAGTCTCTATAAAAGAAAAATCATTCCTGTCCGTCCCTCAGCCGGCGTTACAACCAAGAAAAGTCCTTACGATCTTGATCTCTTGAAATAGATAGTAGTCTAAGTGTACATGAAGCTAAAGATTATGGTATGTTGCATATGTATGATACATCCTTTTAGAGTGTAAGTTTGCGTTACTTATTATGTTCCATGCTATGTGTTGATAATTTGAAAGAGGAACATCACTAAAACTGAAGGGCATAAGATCCTAAGCCGGTGTACTATATATTGCATGTTTGTATTTAATCATGTTGGTCCTGTTTTGAAAGAATAAGTCTGTTATAGAAATTGTGTAGTCTTGATGTGATAATTCTGCATGTGTTTAATGTGAATTGCTAGAAGTTGATGAACCACTTATTCACATGCTCTCTGTTAGTTTTTCAAGTATGAATTGATAGAGGTAACAAGTGATGAGAAAATATGATTTATGCATAGAGTTGAGGATTGTTCGAGGATGAACAATGGATTAAGTGTGGGGTGATGATGTTGGGAATATTCTTATGCCCATTTTTTATGTTTTCGTGAAAGTCGACCTAGGGCTATGGCTGGTGTGGCATGCCCAACACTTGTGTTTTAGAGAAAATGCATCAAAATTGGTGCTATGGATGGTGTGGGGTGCTAGGTACCTTAGCTTCGGAGATGAGAATTTGACTAACACCTTGGCGAGGTGGATGGCTTGGAGCCCCAGAAGCATTCCAGACTTAAGAAATTTACCTGACATGCTAGGGACATGGATGAAGTGGAGCACCGGAAGGGTCCTAAAGCTCAAGAATTTGACTAACACTCTGGTGCTATAGATGAAGTGGGGCGCCAGAGATATTAGAAGTGTAGAAATTTGGCTAAGTCCTTAGTGCTATGGTGAGAGTGGGGCGCCTGGAGCCATTCTTCAGAGGAAATCTGACTAACTCCTTGGTGCTATGCATGGGGCAGCGCACCAAACCCTTCTGGATGGGATTTTGCTTATTTTTAAGCCAAATACTTGAGGGTAAAATCGTTATTAAAGGCTCACCTATATATATACATCTAGGGCATTTTTTAGATAGGGTGGATTATGTCGTTCATCATTGTGAAGGTTGTAAATGCAGCTTTTGGAGGAGAGAAAAGTTCTACTTAGATTTTTTCTTTTCTTTCTTATTTTACTAAGAATGATAATGTTATCTTTGTTTTTCCGCTTGTCTATGAGTGGCTAAACACCTATTCCAGGGTTTTAGCCACAGTTGATGGTTGAAGTTTGAAAGACTACTGATTGCTAGTTTTGATTCTTTCATAAAGGTTGTTTGTATTTACTTCTTTTAATTGCTTATTCACTAGACTGATCACCTTGTGAGTAAATTTCTTGGCTTTTGGTTGAACTTGAGAAAGGAAACCGAAAGGGTTAAAAGTAAATATAAAATAGGAATTCGAAGATCCTTTGGATTGGAGGTTAGAAGTTGTTATTGAGGATAGGGATATACCCTTCAACCATGTTTAGTTGAAATACAAGTAGGCATAACCGTTCTTTCATGTTTCTCCTGCGACATAGGGATATAGACGTTAGGGTTCCTGAGATAGTTCTTGAATACTCCAAAGAGTGGCAAGAAATGAGATAGTAACTTGAAACTAGCAACCTTAGGATGAATCATTCTAGCCTAATAATGTTTTGAGAATGAAACCTGATACAAAAGTGCCAATTCTCTAAATTTTCATCATCATTTGAAGTACAAACAAGTTTTCAACAATATTAGTACTTTTGTTAATTTTACATTGCAAGTTTTCGTAGTTTAATTTTCCAAAATAATTCCCCAACTTTATTGTTTTTGATAGAATAGCGAATTAAAGAATCAACCTTAAAATAATTGATCTGACAAGCCTCTGAATGATTGATAATCGGGACTTCCAATCCTATATTACTTGATGACCACGTGCATTTGCGTGCACTTGGGTGACATCAAGGAGATACTTATTCTTGATTGTAACCTTATTCAACAGCCGGTAATCAGTGCACATCCTAAGGGAACCATCCTTCTTCCGAACAAAGAAAATTGATACACCCCATGGGAATTCCTAGGCCCAATGAAACCCTTATTTAAGAGATCTTTCAATTGCTCTTTCAACTCCTTTAGCTCGACTTGAGTCATTCTGCAAGGAGGAATAGATATGGGCTGCGTATCAGGGAGAAGGTTAATACAATTTTCAATCTTCCTCTTCGGAGGGACTCCTGGTAGATCATCTAAGAACACCTCTAGATACTCACCTACTATGGGAACTAATTGAAGAGTCGGGGTCTCGGACGTGGAATCCTTGATTCGAACTGGATGGTACACAACACCATTGGATGTCATCTTTTTTACCTTGAGATAGGAAATAAAAAAATCTACAAGAATAGCTGAACTACCCTTCCACTCTAGGATTGGTTCTCCTAGAAAACAAAACTCTATCATACGATTTCTACAGTTGACCAAAGCATAACAAGCATATAACCAATTCATACCAAAGATAACATCAAAATAGGTCATATCTAACTCCACTAAGCCGGTTGAGGTAAATTTTTGAAGAATTTTCACATGGCAATTTATGTATACTTGTTGAGCTAAAATTGACTCACTGACAGGAGTAGAAACTGAGAAGGGTTCTAACAGGATTTTGGGACTGACACCGAAACTAATAGCAACATAAGGAGTCACAAAGGATAATGTATCCCCTAGATCTAACAATGCATAAACATCAAGATGGAATACTCATAACATACTAGTGACCACATCAGGTGAGCATTCCTGCTCATGATGAGATGAAAGTGCATAGAACCTGTTCTAGCTCTATCCGCCAGCTGCACTAGAAGAGGTGCCCTACTGAGATGGGCGAGCTGCTGGAGCTGCTAAAGTGGTGGCTAGAGCATAGCCTCTACCATCACCCCGTCTAGATGAAGGGAAATTCTTGAGCATATATCCAGCTTCTTACTCGAAGCAAACATCTAAGCCAATAAAGCACTTTCCCGAGTGGTTCTTACCACATTTTATGCAAGCTTCGAAAGTAGGTTCTCCTGTCATGCTCCTCTGAACCTAGAGCCTAGCGCTCTACTCCTCTAATAACCTCGAGGTTTGGATGGAACGCTGACTGATGATGGAGCTAGGGACGACAACCTCTATGGGGCTGAAGGCAATGTCCACCACCGGATTTCTAATGAGAGTACCCATAGCTTTCGGTCCTAGCCCTCTTGTCCTCTCTTTCCTTTTCCTTCATCTGTTCTGCCTTTATTGTAATACCCCAAAAATCCTAAAATCAAACTTGGGAGCTGAAATGGGGAAAAATAGAAATTTCTGCCCCAAGTCATAGGACGAGTCATCCAGTGACCCGTCAGGAACCCCACGAGTCGTTAAGTGACTCGTGGGGAGAGGCTGGGACTTGGTTGAAAATTTGGGAGTTGAGGTGACCACGAGTCTTCATGTGATCCGTGGTCAAGGGTTGGACGAAAGTTGGAAAATTTGGGCAGTGTACCTAACAAATTGGTCACCATGACTCGTCGGGTATCCCATGGGTCGTGGTGTCCCTCGTGCTGGATCTTAGAAGAATTTTTTTAGTGCAAGTAACGAATAAAGACCACGAGTCGTGGCCAGGGACGACGACTCGTCCAATCCCTCATTGGGACTGGTAGTCTATTTTTTGCTGCGAGCATAGTTCCTAAGTTCATAAGACCTAAACTACACGTTTTAAGCTCATTTAGAAGGGTTTTAAGAGATTTAAACCAATCTTATGCCTTACCATTCGGCGCATGCATGACTAGAAGGCTATTAGGGGTGATCAAGGCTAGAATTTATCAATTCTTCTTCAATTTCCTTTGGGTGTTCAAGGAAGGCAGTACAATCAACTTACCTAGGTATGTGAGGCTATGAATGAGAGTCCCTTTCACTCTCATTCCATAAACTTTCTTAAATTTCATGAATTCCAATTATAAAAGTCAAGTTTCATGATCCATGAGGTTTATGCCAGTTCTTATGAAATTCGATATGATCTATTGATGGGCCAATCTCCTTCATGTATTAAATTATGTTTTATGATCTATGGTCATATTTTATGACTCTTTTGAATATAAATTTATAGATTTGAGTTTAAATCCAATTATGCCCAATTATGTATGTTTTTATGAAAAGTCAAGTTATGATTTCATTATGACCTTGATTTAAATTAGCCCAACTATGATCTATGCTTTATGATATGATTTATCTCAAGTACTTATCATGTATTTGTGAGATATAAAGTATATACATGTTTTATAAGTATGCATGAATTTCATGATTTATGGATTTATGATTATGGCCGACTCACGGGCCTTATTTCATGGCTATTTCACGTGTTTTAAGCATGCTTATGATTATGATGATTTAACTAGCCCATGGATCTCATGTATGTTTTCATATTATCCTATGAGCACTATATATGTTTTGGGAGTGGTATATAATACCGAGTAGATCCAGGGCCCAAGCATACCCCGAGTCCCAGAACCACGGGCCGATGTAGCCATGATGGGACCTTCTTTGCGAATGTCCCTTTTGCCCGAATGGGCCTTTCATGAGTGATATCACACCTCTTTTCACGGTTCTATCCTTGAAAAGGTACGAACACCCTCCCGACTAGGGGTTTACAGGTCGGGCTCCATGTATGCTCATATGAGGTGTGTCGGTTATAAGAATCTCCACCGTTCCTCATGATTTATGCATGGTTATGATTATGTACTTTGGATCAAGTCATGTTTAAAAAGGCTTTCTCTTATGATTATGAGTATGATTGATTTATAAATGTTTTGAAAACCTTGAGCCCTTATGTTACATTATGATATTTATGTTATGATCATGTTGTCCTACTCTTATGAACTCTTATGTATTTTAACTGTCCGTTTTACTTACCTTGAATACTCAGTACATTCTAAGTACTGACTGCACACTCTATGCTGTATCATTTTATGATACAAGCTCTGATATCTAGGCTCAGTCCAGCCGATAGTCAAATTCCTAAAGTTAGCTTTTCTCAGCCCCAATTGGTGAGTCCTCATTTTCTGAGGGCCTTTCTATTCAGACACGTTCAACATTTTTATTTTCAGACTATAGTGAGTTAGTTGGAGTCTTGTTCCATTAACTCATCAGTGTTAGAGGCTTTTGTGGACGTAGTTGTATTCGAATTTAGACTTGTGCATGTAATCAAATGTTATGTTTGTTTAGATTTGCATTATGCTATCTGTGATGATCGTCCACTTTAATATGATTGAGTTAGATGTATGTTCATGTCATGGGTTGACTTGGAGCCTCTCGGGGTTTCTTATCTCGTGTCTCGATCTGGGCCTATGTTCGGGTCATGACATCTATCTACTGGGCATATGTCATCAGTAAGGAGATATCCATATCACTAATTAGCATGACATTCTTGCACTCCTTGACCAATGAATCCACAACCCCATTTACGAACTTGCTTATACGAGCTCTCAGATCGGCAACCATCTCCGGTGCATACTTGGACAACTGGATGTACTTCAGGGCATACTCCTTGACAGTCATCTTTTTTCTATTTCAAATTAATGAAATCTTCCACCTTTGCCTCCCTCAACTCTTGGGGAAAGAATCTATCCAAGAATATCATAAGAAATTCGTCCCAAGCAACAGGGACTGCACCAACTATCCTACTCTTCTTCCACTATTGGAACCATATGTGAGCTACCCCCTTTAGTTGATAGGAGGCCAAGTATGGACTCTCCTCTCTTGTAACACCCATAATTTGAGTAATCTTGTGAACTCCCCCTATGAACTCCTGTGGATCCTAGCTCACCTTTAAACAATGAAACTTAGGTGGGTTCATCCTGATGAAGTCTCGCACCATGGCTTCCACTGTATTCCTATTATAGTTCACAGGAGCCACAACCTGCCGGTTGACCTAGGCAGTCATGGGCTACGCTAATATCATGACCTGAGTCTATACGCTGGATGAGACACGATACTTGGAGTCATAAGTAACCCTAAGCCAACCCATGGTCTATCATAACACTGGCAATTTGAGTAAACCTAAGCGGAAGCTTTAAATAATAAAATCATTTAAGAATACTAATTTGATAAAAGTTCATACATCTGAAAAAACAATACTGAATGTCTGAGTCTATGTTTGAAAGCCATCTACTAGTGATGAGTTGCTGGGAAAAGATCCCAGCTAACTCTAATTTCTAACAAAAAAAATTAACTAAAAATAAATATTATCCTCGAAATATGAGGACTCACCAACTGCTGCGGTTGATATCTCCTAAAGGAATCGAATAATGTTGTTAAGGATGAGAACTTGCACCTATATCATGATACGATACAGCATAGAAGGTATGCGTCAGTACTTGGAATGTACTGTATGCATCAGTACTTGGAATGTACTTAGTAAGCGAGAGATATAATAATGCATGAAAGGACAAATAACTGAACTGAAATGACATGAAATGACCAACTAGAATGCTAAAAACTGAACAACTGAAATATAATTGATATGGTCAATAATATCCCTGGCTGATGGTCATAGACGTGTCCTAAATCTGAAATACTGAGCTGAACTAAACTGAATTGAACTGAGCTAAACTAAACTAAAACTGTACTGACTAGTGGGAGAGTCTATAAGGAACATATAGACACGTGAGCTAGACGTGGAGTTTGATGTAAACGCTTCATCAATAAGATGCAATATACCTTTCAAAGGTATAAAGGCATGAACTGGGTGATCACAAATTTGGGGCCATAGGGCCAATAAAATAACCTACGATGGCAACGTAGTTCTGGGAACCTGCGTGCGCTGGAACCTCGGTCCTCTCGGTGCTATGTCCTACTCCCACTGGATAGTCCTAGTCTGACTCCTAAGTTGATATCTCAAAACTGGGATCCAAGAGTAATCATGGATTCTTGTCTCGAAGTATCCTAAGAGTCTTATCGGACCAGATTCTATAACTTGTGTTCTAGGACTGGTCAGAGCTGGTTATCTGGAAGCATCGTAATCGTTTAAAGAACAAACTAAAATTGAAACTGGTGGTTCTAATACTGGTCAGAGTTGCTTGTCTGGAAGCATCATAACCATTTAAAGAACAACTAATATCTGATCACTGATAACTTAGTCTGATAACTATATTTGGGAAGCACTACTGACACTTCAAGAAAAAGACTATAGTCAAATTGATCAGCTAATATTTCTGAAAATACTGAGAATGCTAATATTCTAACTGAAACTGGACTATCACGCAACTAAATAAGATTTCAACTAATATTGATTGTATGGGAGACCCAACACTGATAGAATCTAGCAATATGAATAACTAGTCAATTATGCAAGACTCTAATTTACTGTATTCAAAAGCTTGGGCTAGAATCCATTTACAGGAACAAGTATCAACATAGTCACAAGATATGGAAATATAACAACAATTATCACGAATAATATTCCGCATGATATAGACATAATCTAGCTGAAAATTTATCCACATTCAAACACTTAGGGTTTAGAACTGATAAGAAAATTTAGATGGATTTTGGGGAAACAAGAGAAGGACAATTCCCTTGTTAAATTCACATATACCCGGTGATGAAAATCCTAGAGGAAACCCATGAGTAGATCTGAGAAGAAAAGTTGAACCTTTGCTTCTGCTCTGAGTTTTTTCTAAAAAAGTTCTATGATCTGACTTCTGAGGGAATGAAGTATAAACTTCAATTATCCCTCTAAATTTTCAGAATATACCCCAACACGACATAGTTTAGGGATTGAAAAGGTGGGAAGTTACAAAAATAACCCTGGGAGAAAGTCTGGAAAAACTGCCCGACAAGGACCAATGGGTCACTCAACGAGTCGTTGGTCCTGAGACCAGTTGTTGGTCGAGACCACAACTCATTGGGACCAGTCATTGGTCCTGGGACTAGATTTTTGGCTTACTAGAACTGGAAACAAGGGGTACGACGCCTTGTTGGATGAACCAACAGGTCATTGGTTCTTCCCATTGTCACTGGCAGAGAAAACCTAGGACACCCAACAACAAGCAACACAACGACTTGTTGGTAGAACCAATGGGTCGTTGTATTGACTCGTTATCTCCACTAGAAAATTCTAAGGATCCCAGGACTTGTCACCATGGGTGGACACAATGACTCGTTGTGTGATACAACGGGTCATTTTTTCCTCTCGTTGTCACTGAAGGAGTTGGTCGAAAAATACCTGGGTACCCCAACTAACGAGTCACACCACGAGTTGTTGTATCAAACGATGAATCACTGGTTGACTCGTAGGTTCTTGGAGAGGGATAAACTAGTTTCTGAGATGGGGATACAACAAGTGATAGGACAACTCATTGCTCCTCACAATGGGTTATTCCATGTCCCATTGGTTCCTGAAGGATCATGGCAAGGCTGACCACGACCCAGACAATGGGTCATTGGAGCTGACAATGACTCGTTGTCTCGATCGTTCTGAGAAAATTTCTGGTTTAATCTGCTGAGTCTGAGTTCGGTCTAGAAAAGTTTTGGAGTGTTACAATATCTCTCCCTTGAGACCATTCATCCTTGAATGAAGGCTAAACTGTTGGAAAACTTGGAAAAAAGCTGCAATTCCCAGACTGAGACTATGAATTGATTTCTATAGGAATGACTGACTCCAAACTGATTTAACCATGCTAACAAGGTTGATGCAACTAGAATGCATATTGAAAATTTGAATATAGCTGATGAGTACAGAATTGAACAGAGTATTGAGGAGGAATTTAGTACCTAATGCTGGAACTAAACTAGAAGGGAATAAATGAGGGTATTTGGCCATCATGTATGCTTCTGCCTCCCATGCGGCTCTCTCAACTAGCTGATTTCTCCACAAGACTTTCACTAAAGCGACTTCCTTGTTTCTCAGCTTACGAACCTGACAGTCTAGGATCTGAACTGGGACCTCTTTGTAAGAGATATTATCCTTCATTCCCACACTGTCTAGTGGCACAACTGAAGTTGGTACAGTAATGCACTTCTTCAATAGTGACACATGGAGGATTGGGTGCACAGATGCTAACTCTGGAGGTAATTCTAACTCATATGCCACACTGCCAATTCACCTCATAATCCTATAGGGTCCTACATATCTAGGACTGAGTTTCCCTTTATTTACAAACCTCATCACCCCTTTCATAGGTGAAATTTTTAGGTAAAACCAATCATCCTCAGCAAATTCTAACTCTCTCCTCCTCACATCAGCATAGGATTTCTGTCGGCTTTACGATGTTTTCAACCTTTCCCTAATAAGTTGCACCTTTTGCATAGCTTCATGAATTGAGTCTGGCCCTATCCAGGTAGCTTCACCAACCACAAACCACCATATAGGAGACCTACACCTCCTTCCATATAATGCCTCAAACGGGAAAATTTAAATACTAGAGTGTTAGCTATTGTTGTACATAAACTCGACGAGAGGCAAGTGATCATCCCAACTGCCCTTGAAATTGATCATAATTGCTCTCAATGTATCTTATATGGTTTGAATATTCCGCTCAACTTGTCCATATGTTTGAGGGAGAAAATTCATGTTGAGCTTTACCTGAGTACTGAGTCCTTTTCGAAACGACTTCCAGAAATGCGAGGTGAACTGGGTACCTCTATCTGAAATAATGGACAGGGACACTACATGTAGTCTGACTAACTCCCGGATGTACAGCCTAGCATAATACTCAACCGAGTCTGTAGTTTTAATTGGGAGGAAATATGCTGACTTGGTCATCCGATCCACTATCACACAAATTGAGTCATGCTGCCGACGAGTACGAGGTAGACCTGTAATAAAGTTCATATTCACTTCTTCCACTTCCATATGGGTATGCTAATATCCTGATTCATACCTCCCAGTCTCTAATGTTCCACCTTAACCCGCTAGCAGTTCGGGTACTTAGCCACAAGTTCTGCAATATCTCTTTTCATGCTGTTCCACCAGTAGATATCCCATAGATAACGGTACATCTTAGTGGCACTTGGGTGGAAAGAATATTTGGACTGCGTGCTTCCGCCAGTATCTGTTGTCTCAAGTCACCTACATTCAGGACACATAGTCTGCTCCTGGTAACGGAGCACATCATCTCCCCTTTTGGAGAAAGCCTCCACTTCTTTTTTGAGAACTACTTATTTTAGCTTAAGCAGTATGGGATCTTCATCCTACCTTGACTTAACTTCAACAACTAATGAGGAATCTGATCCACTTTCAATTAATACTCCGCCCTCAGCTAAATCAACCAACTACACTCCCAACCCAGCTAACATGTGAATATCCTTTGCTAGTTCTTTTCTGTTCTCTTCAACATGAGCCACGCTCCCTATGGACATCTTGTTTAGGGAATCAGTCACCACATTGGCCTTTTCCTGGTGGTATAGCACACTCATTTCATAATCCTTCAATAGCTCCAACCACCTTTTTTGACTAAGATTCAATTCTTTCTAGCTGAACATATACTGAAGGCTCTTGTGATCGGTGAAAACATCCATGTGAGCTCCATAAAGTTAATGCCTCCATATCTTTAAAGAAAACACCACTACTGCCAACTCGAGATTGTGAGTAAGATAGTTCTTTTCATGAACCTTGAGCTGTTTGGAGGCGTAAGTTATCATCTTACCTCGCTGCATCAGAACGCAATCGAGTCCCACTCTGGAAGTGTCACAATATACTATGAACCCATCTGTTCTTTCTGGTAAGGTTAAAACTGGAGCGGTAGTGAGTCGAGTCTTCAACTCTTAGGTTAAAATTGGAGTGGTAGTGAGTCGAGTCTTCAACTCTTGGAAACTCTTCTCACTCGCATCTGACCACTGAAATTTCACCTTTTTGTAAGTCAACTTAGTCAGAGGAGATGCAATAGAGGAAAATATTTCTACAAAATATTGGTAATAACCGGCTAGACCCAAGAAACTTTTAATATCAGTTAGGGAGGTAGGTCTTGGCTAGTCTTTCACCACTGCTATCTTTTGAGGATCTACCTGAATACCCTCACCCAAGACTATGTGACCAAGGAAAGTCACAGACATCAACAAAAATTCACATTTGCTGAATTTAGCAAATAACTGGCGGTCTTTGAGCGTCTGTAGCACTATCCTCAAATAGTTCGCATGTTCTTCCTCATTTTTGGAGTATACTAGAATATCATCAATGAACACAATGACAAACATGTCTAGATACTGCTTGAAAACCCTGTTCATCAGGTCCATGAAAGCTGCAAGGGAATTAGTTAGTACGAAGGGCATAACCACGAATTTATAGTGATCATACCAAGTTTTAAAGGCTGTTTTCGGTATGTCACATTCTCTGACCCTAAGCTGATGATACCCTGACCCGTGATCTACCTTGGAAAAACAACTGGCTCCTTGAAGATGATTAAACAAGTCGTCAATCCTGGGTAGGGGATACCTATTCTTAACTGTAACTTTGTTCAGTTGACGGTAATAGATACACATTTTGAGATTACCATCTTTCTTTCACACGAATAACACTTGAGCACCCCATGGAGAGATGTTGGGCCTGATGAAATCTTTATCAAAAAGGTCTTTTATCTGCTCCTTCAACTCCTTAAGCTTAGTTGGAGCCATTTTATAAGGAGGGATGGAGATGGACTGAGTGTCTGGAAGAAGCTCTATGCTGAAGTCTATTTTCCATTTGGGAGGGACTCCGGGAGGATCTTCAGGAAACACGTTAGGGAACTCATTGATAATTGGAACTGACTAGATAGTTGGGATCTCATAGATGGAATCTTGGACCCAAACTAGGTGATAAATTCACCCTTTAGTAATGAGCTTCTTTTCCTTAAGGTAGAAAATAAACCGACCCTTAGGCACTGAACTACTGCGCATCCACTCTAAGACTGGCTCATTAGGGAACTGAAATGTGACGACTCTAGTTTTGCAGTCGAGTGAGGCATAACTAGAGAGTAACCAATCCATGCTTAGAATAAGATCGAAATCGACCATGTCTAACTCTACTAGATCAGCTGGAATGAACTTATTCAATACTGAGACTGGGCAGTTTCTCTGCACTCGGCTGGCTCTAACTGACTCACCAACTAGGGTAGAGGCTGAGAATGATTTTGAGAGGACATTTGGACTGATTTCAAACTAGACAGCTATAGAGGGAGTCATAAATTATAGTGTGGATCTTGGATCTAGTAGGGCATACACATCTAGGTGGAAGAGACGTAACATACCCATGACCACATTAGGTGAGCTCTCCTGATTCTAATGAGAGGACAAAGCATAAAAGTGGTTTTGGCACTGACTGCCATCTGTACCTGAAGTGTTGGCCTGCTGAGCTGGTCGGCCTGCTGAGCTGGTCAGCCTGCTGGAGCTACTGAAGTGGTAGACTGTGATCTCCCTTGTCCCGCTGATGGACATTCCCTTAGCCGGTGGCCAAGCTATCCACACCCAAAGAAACCCTCTTAGCCCTAGAGGCGTTCACCTAGATGATTCGTGCCACACTTAGGGCAAGTTGGATAATGGTTGCTAGCGCTGTGACTCTAAAACTGGGAGCCAGATGCTCCACCTTTCCGATCCTTGCGGTACCGAAAAGTAGGGGCACTGGCTGAAGTAGGTGTTGGAGTCCTCTGCTGTGGGTGGCTGCTAACGCTAAACCTCTAGTGACCATAATCTGATTGCCAAGTTCTAGCCTGCTTATTCTCCTGTTCCATGTCTTTCAACTTTTCTACCTCAATCTGCTGGGCGTGAACGATGAGGCTGGAGAGGTCAATATCTTTTATGAGCACGCGGTCCTGCACTCCTTAAGTACCAGGTTCGATACTTCGTTGATGAACTTAAGCATTTGATCCCTTGACTCTCTACTATCTTCGGATCATATCTTGACAACCGTGTAAACTCCAATGCATATTCCTCCACTATCCTATTTCCCTGCTTCAAACTCATGAACTCTGCAACCTTAGCCTCCCTTAACTCCCAGGGGAAGAATCTGTCTATGTATGTTGTGGTGAACTACTCCAACTATACGGTTCCACTCCTACTGGTCTCCCTTTTTTCCACTGATTGTACCAGATCTGTGCCACCCCTTTCAATTGGTAGGCAACCAGATTAGCACTCTCAGCGGAACTAACACCCATAATTTGGGTGATCTTTCGTATCTCATGCACAAACTCCTGTGGGTCCTCTCCCACCTTGGATCCATGAAAGGCTAGAGGGTTTATTCGGGTGAAGTCCCGAACCCTAGCAGCTGCTGCAGACCCATTTGTGTTACAGGAACCACCTGCTGGTTCACTTGGTTTGTTATTGTCTGAGCCAGTAGCTGGATTGCCGCTCTAAATTCTACTGAGGATACTAGGTTGTCTTGAGGGTTTGCTGGAGTTGGTGGAGTAGGTCAGTTAGCGTTGCCAGCCCTTTTTCTGTTTCCACATCTTGGAGGCATAGTTTCACTGAAATGAAATAGAGCACAAATTAGGAGAACATTTTTGGAATTGAACTTCAACACATGATAAGGAGTATGAACAAAAGGCAGTTTTCCTATGTCACACCCCACCTTAAGGGATATGACTGGCACCTGGTGCCTTTCTAGGGTCTGGACTAATCTGACTGGACATATGCACTTCTGGTGCAAACTTACTTCCCAAATCAAGAAAACAACAGGCTATATCTCGGCTGTAAACACAACCCCCGGCCGACAAGGCTGTATAGCCTCCTGTAAAATAAAATAGCTACCCAGAAGCAGATAATGATAGGGAGTTCTATGTGGACTTACAAGACCACCATGCTGTCAAGTTATGACTGTAATGAAAATCAATCAACTTACACTTTCTATAGCCGACAAGGCCACTACTCAATAGCTAAACAAGGCCCCACACGGCTGTCATCACAAAATAAAATATACCCCCACACGGCCAACTACAGACTAACCACAGGATACTGTACATCAGGAAGCCTCTAGGAGTGGAATAGTAGTGGAGATAGGGCCCCGACCTACCTATAAACTGAACTATAAAAAAAATGGACCTTCTAACTATTAGCTTCGGAGGAAGGGAGCTAACTTTGCTTCTAACCCTGGCTGAAAGCTACAAAGGTCCTGGTCTATGCCTATCCGCACCTGCAGGCAAGTAATGCAGCGCCCATAGAGGGTGTCAGTATAATATGTATTGAATATGTAAGGCAATAGAGTAATAACTGAATGAGAGCTGAAGAAATGAGATAATCATATAGAAATATAAGAGTTTAACCTGATCAGTTTCGCTATCTGTAGTACCTAATTAACAAGGTACACATATATATAAACAAGAACCTAACCGGGCCCTCATAAGCCTGGAAGGTACAACCTATACAAGAATAACCTACCCGGGCCCCCATTATCCTCGCTAGGTACAAGCAATATATGTTCTACTATCTGATTGCTAATGATTGCAGTATATGATAAATCGAAATGGCCCTCACAGCCTTGATTTAATAGAACTCATTATAGCCCTCGCAGCCTCAATCTGGTGGGACTCAATATGGCCCTTAGGAGCTCAATCAAATGGAACTCGCTAAGGCCCTCATGGCCTCAGTAGAATAGGACTCGATATGGCCCTCGCGGCCTCTGTACGATGGAACTCAGTATGGCCCTCATGGCATCAGTGTCAAAGAACTTAATACGACCCTCGCAGCCTCAATATAATAGAACTCAATATGGCCCTCGTGGCCTCAACATAATAGAACTCAGCTAATCACAGTAGATATGCCTTTAACTCTTTCACTAGGACACAAACTGTATTACAATACTAAAGAAGCTAACTTGCCGAAGGAGCTTTCCTTCACATACCTCGATTGTTGTTTCCTTAGTACTGGCGAGTTTCAACTGGTATTCAATAGCCCTTTCTAACTTGAATCATACTACTGAGAGAATGATACTAGTTTTAGTATTAAATTCGGCAGAAATAATAACTTATAATGCTAATATTGACTAAACTTCAACTTAACGAAACACAACCGAAAATGTATAATTTCCCGAGAGTTCAAAAGGGAAGAATACTTACTTGAAGCCTATGATCGTATAGAAACTAGTTTGGAGTAATTTCGACAACTTTGGCTCGGTGGGGTTTCGATTTTCCGAGCGAATTTTACAAAAATGATTCCATAGTAATGCTCCCTATGGCCTTAAACTTTGATATCCCAAGTTAATTTGAATTCAGACGGTGTTTTATAGTGTAAACAGATGAAAATTCCTCAATTCCCTCAACCTTTACTCTCTCTGCCCGAAGGTACATATATATAAAATGAAACAATGAATTCAACTTAATATATATAAAATTTGGGCGGTAGACAGGGGGTTCGTGGCACGGACCCCATCATGCCAAAACACGAGCGTTCCATAGAGCCCAACGCCCCAGGGAGGGGTCCGTGACACATTGCCCCTTTGGGCAGTTGGTCCGGCCCTCTCCCTTGCAAGCTTGACTCTGCGCTTGTTTGACCTTTTCCGCGGGCGCTTTCTTGTATGCATCGTACTCTAAAACTCTTGAGTAACGTACGAATAGGCCAACTAAATGTTAGGAATTTAGAGGGTGTAACATCCTCCCCCCTTAGGAACATTCGTCCTCAAATGTAGTCTACAGGGGTTTAACTCTTTCAACTATCATCTTGGAAAAATTTCGGCAAAGTCTCCCCTGTAATACGGACTATTTGAAAACCATAAAGCAGAAAAGTCCAACAAAAATATATCACACAACACTATAATAACTCTTCCCCAGCCAAGAGATAGCAAATCAGACAGTACTGATAACATAAGTAATAAATAACAAGTACGTGACAATACCATCTTAACTGTATAATCTGAGTCAATCCTAGAACAAGTGAGGATATCTAGACTTCATGTCATCCTCAGCTTCCCATGTCATCTCTTCTTTATTTCTGTTCCTCCACAATGATGAGACTGTGCAACAGCAGCGTCAAAAACTTTTTGACGATTGCCCGAGCACACACACAAGTGTGCGTGGCCTTACAAGTAATACAGTGGCCCTTTCAAAGAGTCGGATGTCGAACCCACAGGGACTAGACCAATTTAGCTAATTATCAAGTTCAAGTGCGATATTAACTTTCACAAGTGTTAGTTTAGACTTTTTCGATAGAGTTTAATTAAGTCTAGGGGTGGTCATTTTAATACTCTGAAAACATTAAAGGAGAAACTAGGGCTAACGCCGGATAATCATGCGATACTACACTTTGCAATGGTTTAAGTATGAAATTATCAATTGTTGTCTCAAATAATTACAATTGCATGTTCATGGTATTTCGAGCCTCTAAACATGACAAACTAGCCTCACAACTACATCGTTGAGCGGGGATGTGACATTCTAGTTCGTTGGGCAATTCAATTACGTGGATGTGGTTTGTGGGGTTTAGCTCTTGATTAGGGACTTTCGTACATCTAATCATTTAACTCAACTTAGCTTCACAACTACTTCTGCGAGTGGTGATGTAATAATTCTAAGTTGGTGTCTAACTCATCCCGTTTTAGTAACCAAGCAAGGCAAATTAGGTATAATTTCTTATCCTAACCGCGAATTATATCGTAAGATACAAACTTGCTCCCTACATTCTTTGTTCTTGCCTAGTTTACTTTCTCAAGCTTTTACCTAGGTGTAACGTGTGTGTTTTCATGGTGATCAATCATAAAAACAAGCATAGTTAAGAATGTAAGACAAAACAACAATTAATAACTTAAAACCAAAACAAATTCACATAGTCACAATCATATCTTGTGGCTTCAACCCTAGAAGAAGGGTTCTAGCCACTCAAGTTCGCATAATTACAAGAAAACATAATTAAAGTAACATACTTACAAGAATTGGTAGAAGAGAAGATGAAATTGATGAACCCTAGGTGAGTTCTCCCACTTCTCCCTCACTCCTTGGCAGTTTTTCATAATAATTTCGTGACTAAATGATTTTAGGAGCTAAGGGACCTATTTATTGTAAATGAGAATTGTACAAAATTATGCCCGACATGGAATAGCTCCATGTCATGGAGGTTATCGCGCCAATATGCCTCCGTGACACGGAGGCATCGCGGATGCACACTGGAAACTAATAAAACCGTCGCCAGGAGCCCTTGCTGTGTTGGCAGCGTGGCACGCTGCTTGTGCAGCGCGTTAGGGGTCGTGACATGCCCTTGGTCATGCAGCCTGCCTACCGTGGCATGTTGCCAATGCGTAGGTGGGCTGTTTCACACATCCTCCTTGTCGACGTTTGCGTTTTACTTCAAATTCCATGCCTCCACTTCACCAACTCATGGATTAGTTCCTCAAATTCATTTTAAACCTACAAAAACAAGAACTAATCATGTTGGTTAGTATATATATTCACATTTACATAAAATTACATGAGAATGTATATAAATAAGTAGATAAACAAGATGAAAACTAAGTTATAAAGTATCACTTGGGCATGCCATTTTTCCCAAGATCACCTACCCCACACTTAAAGCCTTGTTCGTCCTCGAACAACCCTTTTACATCTCATGTAAATGAAGATTCACACATAACTAATTATCAAGACAATTCAAGCTACGACTACAATGTTTGTTTGAGATAGCAAGTTAAAGATAGAGCATGCACAGTTTAATCATTGAAATGAAATACAACTATGTTAAGATATCCGAACCTCAAGAATCGACTCGCAATCTTAGCAAACTCATGCAAATCAACTGATCAAGAAATCCTACATGAATGTTATCTCTTAGTAAACATGTTCCCTCACAACAAGAGAGTTACCCATTTTTACTCACAACTTTTCAAATCACAACATGTATGGGTATATGAATAGAATTACACTCGCTCTCTCAAGGAATTCACATGCATCATGTAGTGACCCATAAGCTTTCCCTTAGTGTTTTAGTCCACTAATTTAAAGATGTATGAACGTAAGATCAAGTAGGACTTATCGGGTTGTAATGTAAGCTAAGGGACGGGTAGGTACTATTCTGGCCAGTAATAGTGGCTATCTTCCCCAAGCGCTTTGAATACATTCAACATTCATTAAGGACACATCTTCTCTTACTTCCCCCTCATGCTTGTCAATCTTGAATTTTCTCTTATTCGTCCCCATTTCTTTAAACACAATTAGCTTATTAGTCAGGGGTACTTAAGAAACTTTTTCATTCATTTATTTCTTACTCCCTACCAATACTCAGGCATTTTCAAAAAAGTGCACCCTTGACCTTTCCCAACTTTTACAACTGTTACTTTTCCTTCTTTTTCATGCTTCTCACTCCTTCACTCTTTCAGATTTTTCCGTTAAGCGCTTAGGAGTTTTGGATCAAATTCAAGGCTAATGAAAGAAAAAGGATTAAGCTTATGTTGTAGCTATCGAAGAATAGGCTTAAGGCTCAATGGGGCTCACTAGGATTCAACATTCAAGGTAGGTAAAGTGAGGGATAACAATTAGGTTCATTCAAAGAACTGCCTAAATCATCTCCTACAGTCCACATCCTTCATTTCATTTTATATACATACTAGGCAAGTTCTAGACATTCCACAATAGCACGGAATATTCAAAAACCTTTCACTCACAGCACATGCTCAATTCAAGACACATTTAGCAGACTCTTACTCAGCTAATCACAAGAATTCAAAATTAAGATTCAATCACATCGAGTCAAATTCAAGAGCCTAAGTTTCTCAAACAAAGTTATACACTTCTTACATGCTTCAAAACTAACCACACTTGTATCTTACAATCATGTATAGCACATAACAAGAACATCAAGCCATCAATTAGTTACGGGTTCAAAAACCAAAACCTATTGACTAATTTTCCTCAAGACGGTCGACATCCATCCATTGTCAGAAATAGTCTCTAACTATGACGAATAACATTATATACCGACAAATAAAACTTTTATTCTTCGGTTCAAAAACCCCACGTCGGAAAAGAATCGAAAAGAAAAACCAACGGGTGGTGAAGTCGTGCTCAACTCAAAAAATTTTCCAATATTTCTCCCAAGCACTAATTCACCAAAAATCATTAAGCAAAAAAAACTTTTAAATTTTCCTCACCCCACAATTGAATCATGCTATGTCCCCATAGCATCAAATTAAAATTAAAAAGGGTAAGAAACACTCCCTGAGCTTCTATGCCTAGCTAACAACATGATTTGCTTCATTTTTGCACAAGTGGGTGTTTGACCCCACACTTTTATCTTCCATGCTGGTTAGCTTCCTCCTCCAAGGGTACTCAGATTTCCCCTTCGTCTGTGCTTAAATATCCACCAAAAACTACACAAATTGAAAATAAACAAAACTACATAAACAAAAATCACAAATTTGTACCTGCGGTACCCTTGGGTTGCCTCCCAAGCAGCGCCTTATTTTACGTCTCGGCACGATGTGGACTATACTTTTTAGGACATCCTCATACCTGGGTTCCCTTTCAAGAACCATCTTCTTTTCTTTTGATTTTTAGAGGAAACAGCCTCCACTCCGTTCCTCTCTTCCTCCAACTTCTTATCAAACTGAGGCCCTTTATCAGACTCGGGCTGAACACTTATCATTTCCTTTGGCTATGGACCTGTGGAATCTACCACCCCACACTTATCCTCTAACAACACACTAACCTTACAAAGGTTTCTGTAGTGTGTGGGTGGGTTAATCTCTTGGTATACTCGGAAGAGTTCTTCTTCATTGTCGACCCTCATTTTCAGGGTCCCTGCTCTTAAGTCAATTACCGCTCCTCCAGTGGCCAAGAAAGGCCATCCTAAGATTAAGGGTACCTGGTCACCAACATGAAAATCTAAGATGATAAAATCAGCAGGTATAATAAACTTACCTACTTTGATGAGAAGGTCCTCTAGATTCCATCCGGTGCCACTCGCGACTTGTCCGCCAGCTGCAACATCAATCTTGTTGGTCACGGTTTCCCCAACCCTAGGGTGTTAAATAAAGATAGGGGCATTAGATTAACTGCTGCCCCAAAATCACATAGGGCTCGTAGCACTTCAACTTTACCAATTTGTATGGGGATCGTAAAACTCCCTGGGTCTTTGAGCTTCTTAGGAATATTGCTTAACACCCTGTGACTGCACTCCTCCGTCAGTGCTACTGTTTGGACATCCACTAATCTGACTTTATTCTCCATCACATCCTTCAAGTATTTAGCATACTTTGGCATTCCCTGTAAAACATCAATAAGAGGCAAATTTATGTTAAGTTCTTTGAAAATCTCAAAGATCTTTTTGAAGCATTCCTCCTCCTTGCTCTTTCTGAATCTCTGAGGGAATGGTGGTGGTGGTCTTTGTGCTGGATGCAATGAAGATTGTGCATTTTGTTGCACAGCACTATGATTCTCTCCCTTGTTAGTGGATGGTCCTTGTCTACCCAACTCCGGCTGTACCTCATTTCTCTTTTCTTTTGGCACTGCATTAGCTAATTGTTTTCCGCTCCTCAGACTAATGGTATTGACCTGACGGGGGTTAGGATCTGTGTCACTTGGTAGTCCTCCCTGCGGTCTCATGTTTTGAGCAGCTGCTATCTGACCCATCTGCTTTTCTAGATTGCGGGTGGCCAATTGCTGATTCTTCAAGTCTGATGCCATCCTCGCCTGATTCTCTGCTAGTTGAGTCTGGGTCTCCATAATTTTCTATAATGTCTTCTCAATGTTGCTTCTCAACTGGCCATCATTCTGCCTAATCTGCTGATACTGCTGCTGTTGAGGTTGCTGATAACTTTGCTTTTGATTTCCACCCCAAGAAAAATTCGGGTGGCTCTGCCAATTTTTGTTGTAGTTGTTTCCAAAATTCTGCGTGTTCCTCTGCACATTCCCAACAAAATTGACTGATTCTGGATTGGCTCCACAAGATTCTGCATTGTTCCCATTATTCCCACAAATTTCACACCAACTTGGATCTTGCTAAACTGCATTTACCTGACCCTGTTGTTGGTTCATACTCAGTTTATTGAACTGAGTCATAATCTGATGCTATAATGAAGCTAATTGTGCCGCCAAGGCATTCACACCATCTACCTCTATCAACCCTGCTCTCTTTCCTATCCCTCTTGATGACTCACTGTGCCATTCTGGATTTCCCTGTGCAATTATATTCAACAGTGTGTACAACTCATCATACGTCTTCTCTAAGGCTTGCCCACCCAATGCAGAGTCTAGCAAAATTTTCGTGTGTGGGTCTAGAATTTCTACAAAGGTATGGGCCAGCACTTCATTCGATTGCTGGTGATGGGGACAGTCTCTTAATAATGACTTGAATCTCTCCCAAGCCAAATATAAATTCTCATCAGGCCTCTGCTTGAAACTTAGTATTTCACTTCTCAACTTTGCAGTCTTGCTTGAAGGAAAGAATCTGATAAGGAACTTCTTTGCCAAATCATTCCACAAAGTTTTGGAGTTCGGTGGCTCAGCTTTCAACCACTTCTTTGCCTCTCCCAACAATGAAAATGGGAAGAGGGTAAGTCGGACATAGTCTGTGGACACTCCAGTGGGGACGAAAGTGTCACTAATCTCAAGAAAGTTCTGTAAGTGCTGCTGCGGGTCCTCATGTGCCATCCCAGTGAATTGACCACCAGAATGTAACAGCTGCACCATATTCTGTTTCAATTCAAAGTTCTCTCCAGGTTTCGATTTACGGAGACTAGAGTTCACATTCGTCGCTTGTGGGATTGCCACTTTGCGAACTGGTCTGGCTGCCATTTCTTTCGGTGACAATTGCGCTTTTCCTGTGGGTGGTTGTTGTTGTACCTTTTATTGAAGTCGTTCAAGCTTTCTCTCAAGAGCTACTCTCCTTCGCAAATGGATTTGACATTCGGGTTCAAGCAACGGTTCCACAAGCTCTCTATTCCTAGCCAGCTCGGCAAGACAACCTGTCACCTGCAATAAGTCAGACTAAGACCAAGTTTCTCAACACTTAAGGAAATTAAAAATCACACAAAAACAGATAAATTCACTAAACTTTGCCGAGTCCCCGGCAACGGTGACAAAAACTTGATGAGACTGCGCAGCAGTGACGTCAAAAACTTGTTGACGACTGCCCAAGCACACACGCAAGTGTATGTGGTCTTACAAGTAATACAGTGGCCTTTTTTAAGAGCCAGCTGTCGAACCCACAAGGACTGGACCAATTCAGCTAATTATCAAGTTCAAGTGTGATATTAACTTTCACAAGTATTGGCTTAGACTTTTTTGATAGAGTTTAATTAAGTCTAGGGGTGGTCATCGAAATACTCTGAAAACATTCAAGGAGCTACTAGGGATAACGCCAGATAATCATGCGATACTACACTTTCTAATGGTTTAAGTATGGAATTATCAATTGTTGTCTCACATAATTATAATTTCTTGTTCATGGTCTTTCAATCCTCTAAACACGACAAACTAGCCTCACAACTACATCATTGAGCGAGGATGTGACATTCTAGTTCGTGGGCAATTCAATTACGTGGATGTGGTTTGCGAGGTTTATGCTCTAAGGGACTTTTGTACCTCTAATCATTTAACTCAACTTAGCTTCACAACTACTTCTACGAGTGGTGATGTGATAATTCTATGTTGGTGTTTAACTCATCCCGTTTTAGTAACCAAGCAAGGCAAATTAGGTATAATTTCTTATCTTAACCGCGAATTATATCGTAAGATACAAACTTGCTCCCTACATTCTTTGTTCTTGCCTAGGTTTACTTTCTCAAGCTTTTACCTAGGTGTAACGTGTGTGTTTTCATGGTGATCAATCATAAAAACAACCATAATTAAGAATGTAAGACAAAACAACAATTAATAACTTAAAACCAAAACAAATTCATATAGTCACAATCATATCTTGTGGCTTCAACCCTAGAGGAAGGGTTATAGCCACTCAAGTTCGCATAATTACAAGAAAACATAATCAAAGTAACATACTTACAAGAATTGGTAGAAGAGAAGATGAAATTGATGAACACTAGGTGAGTTCTCCCACTTCTCCTTCACTCCTTGGCAGTTTTTCAGAATAATTTCGTGACTAAATGATTTTAGTAGCTAAGGGACCTATTTATTGTAAATGAGAATTGTACAACATTATGCCCGACATGGAATAGCTCCGTGTCACGGAGGTTATCGCGCCAATATGCCTCCGTGACATGGAGGCATCGCGGATGCACACTGGAAAACTCATAAAACCGTCGCCAGGCAGCCTCTTGCCGCGTTGGCAGCGTGGCACGCTGCTTGTGCAGTGCGTTAGGGGCCGTGACACGTCCTTGGTCGCGTAGCCTGCCTGCCGTGGCATGTTGCCAACACGCAGGTGGACTGTTTCGCGCATCCTCCTTGCCGATGTTCGCGTTTTATTTCCGATTCCATGCCTCCACTTCACCAACTCATGGATTAGTTCCTCAAATTCATTTTAAACCTACAAAAATAAGAACTAATCATGTTGGTTAGTATATATATTCACATTTACATAAAATTACATGAGAATGTATATAAATAAGTAGATAAACAAGATGAAAACTAAGTTATAAAGTATCACTTGGGCATGCCATTTTGCCCAAGATCACACAACACTTTAACAGAGGCAACATCTTTAGTTCTTAACCTGCGAACCTGCTGATCTAATATTGCCACTGGGATCTCTTCGTATGCTAGTTCTTTAGTGACCTGAAAATGTCCAACTGGTACCACTCGAGACGAGTCACCTATACACCTTCGCAACATAGATACGTGAAATACTAGATGAACAAATTCTAATTCTGGAGGCAACTCTAATTCATATGCCACTCGGCCTATTCTTCGGATGATCCGATAAAACCCAATGAATCTTGGGCTAAGCTTTCCCTTCTTACCAAATTTCATCACGCCCTTCATTGGAGACACTTTAAGGAATACCCAGTCATTCATATCGAATTCTAAGTCTCTACTCCGTACATCGGAATAGGATTTCTAACGACTCTGAGCTGTTAGTAATCGTTCTTTGACAAGTTTTATTATTTTCTTCTGACTGGTGGATCAGGTTTGTCCCGACTAACCCTGCTTCTCCTACTTCAAACCACCCAACCGGGGACCTGTATTTCTACCCATATAGTGCCTCATAAGTCTCCATCTGTATGGCAGAATGATAACTTTTATTATATGCAAACTCAATAAGGGGTAAATGCTTGTCCCAGCTCCCTCCAAAGTCTAGCACACACCCTCGTAACATATCCTCGAGTGTTTGAATGGTGTGCTCTACCTGGCCATCTGTCTGGAGATGAAAGGCTGTACTCAAATTAACTTGTGTCCCCAAACTTTTCTGAAATGACTGCCAAAATCTAGCTTTAAACTAATGCCCCTCTGTCAGAAATAATATATACTAGAACACCGTGCAACTGGACTATCTCTTTATATATAACTCTGCAGAGTCTTCAGCTAAAAATATTGTCCGAACTGGTAGGAAGTGAGCTGATTTTGTCAGTCTATCAATGATAACCCAAATA
Organism: Datura wrightii; assembly: GCA_035772735.1. NCBI lineage: Eukaryota > Viridiplantae > Streptophyta > Magnoliopsida > Solanales > Solanaceae > Datura > Datura wrightii. The sequence continues at coordinate 47,194,614 of JASDFA010000019.1, forward strand.
GAGTCAAACTTACGTATAGTACGGGGTAACCCTGTCACAAAGTCCATATTAACTGCTTCCCACTTCCACATTGTTATAGTCATCTACTGAGTTAATCTGCCAGGTCTCTGTGCTCAGCCTTCACTTGCTGACAGTTAGGGCACTGGGCTACGAATACGACTATATCTTTCTTCATTCTCCAGTATACCTCTTTTATGTCCTGGTACATCTTCGTCGAGCCAGGATGAAAAGAGTAACGAGAGTAGTGTACCTCTGCCATAATATGCTAGCGGAGCCCTGCTGCATCTGGAATGCTGAGGCGATCACTATACCTCAATACCCCATCTTCAGCCACCTCAAAAGCCGCTAGTTCGCCCTATCGAACTTTATCTCTGAGTTGCGCTAAATGAGAGTCCTCATACTGCCGTTCTTTTACCTCTACCACCAGAGACGATATTGCTGTATTCTGAATTATGGCCCCATAGTCTCCTGAATCTATTACCCGAACTGCTAAATTGGCTAATTAATGCAACTATCGGTCCATCTCCCCCTTTTCTAGCCTAAAATATGCTAAACTCTCCATAGATCTATGACTGAGGGCATTTGCTACAATATTAGCGCTCCCTAGATGATACAAGATGTTCATGTCATAATATTTTAGCAACTCTAACCAACGACGCTGTTGCAAATTCAACTCTTTCTGCGTGAAAATATACTGGAGGCTCTTATGATCCGTGAAAATCACATGTACACCATACAATGCCTCCATATTTTTAAGGCATGAATCACTACAGCTAACTCTAGATCATGGGTGGGATAGTTCTTTTCGTGCTTTCTAAGTTTTCTGGAGGAATAAGCAATTACCTTCCTGTGTTGCATCAAGATACACCCCAACCTGACTCCTGAAGAGTCACAATACACGACATACCCCTCTAAACCTTCTAGCAATGCTAACACTAGTACCGATGTCAGCCTATTTTTAAATTCTTGAAAACACTGCTCACAGGCCTCAGTCCCTGAAATTTGGCTGTCTTCTAAGTCAATTTAGTCATGGGTACCGATAGGGTAGAAAAGCCCTCCACGAACCTCCTGTAATACCCGGCTAGACCCAGAAAACTGCGAACTTCTATGGGAGTGGTTAGTCCTGGCCAGGTCTTTACTAACTCTATTTTCTATGAGTAAACTTGAATACCAGCCTCTGATACAATGTGGCCTAAGAAAGCTACAAAACTCAACCAAAACTCACATTTAGAGAATTTCGCATATAGCTGGAGGTCTCTGAGGGTCTGAAGTACTGTCCAAAAATGATCCTTATGTTCTGCTTTTAAGTGGGAGTACACCAAAATATCATCAATAAACACGATCACAAACAAATTTAAGTATGGCCAGAAGACACTGTTCATTAAGTCCATGAATATTGTTGGAGCATTCGTCAACCCAAAAGACATAACTAGGAACTTGAACTGACAGTACCTGGTCCTAAAAGTCATCTTCGGGATATCCTTTTCCCGCACTCGAACCAGATGGTATCTATCTTAGGTCAATTTTAGAAAAATACTTCACCACTTGCAGCTGATCAAACAAATCATCTATCCTGGGAAGCGGGTATTTATTTTTGATAGTCACATTATTCAACTGCCGATAATCTATGCACATACGGAGAGAGCCATCTTTCTTTCTCACAAATAGAACTGGTGCACCCCACGGTGACGTACTCGGCCTGATGAAGCCCTTATCTAACAAATCTTTCAGCTATTCCTTCAATTCCCTTAATTCAGCTGGAGCCATTCGATATGGAGGGATGGATATAGGCTGAGTATCTGGCAGCAAATCAATAGAAAGATCAATTTCCCTTTCTGGTGGGATGCTAGGGAATTCATCGGGGAGCACATATGGAAAATCATTAATCACTGGGATGGACTGAAGAGTCGGGGACTCTGCTTGCATATCCCGGACCCTAACAACATGGTAGATACAACCCTTTTCTATCAACTTCTTTTCCTTAAGATAGTATATGAACTTACCCCTTGGCGTGGCTGTACTACCTATCCATTCTCGCACTACTTCTCCTGGGAAGTGGAATCGGATGATTTTGGTCCAACATTCTACAGTAGCATAACATGGTGCCAACCAATCCATACCCATAGTTACATAAAAAACAATCATCTCTAGCTCTAATAAATCTTTTGAGGTCTGACAACCCACAATCAACCCCGATAAATTCTTTTAGCAATAACAGTGTCACCTACTGGTGTAGATAATGAGAAAGGTCGTTGAAGCAATTCTGGCACTATATCAAACTTTCGGGCTACTAACGGAGTAACATATGACAAGGTAGAGCCTAGATCTATCAAAGCTTAAACTGAGTGAGAGCAGACATCTGATATACCTGTCACAATATCTGGCGATGACTCTAGCTCCTATTGCCCTAGTAGTGCATACGTACGGTCCTGGCCACAGCCTGAACGGGATGCCCCAGATCTACCTCGGCCCCTACCAGCTGAAGTTGGGGGTTTGCGCCCTACAGAGGGTGTTGGGGCATATGAACTTGCTGAAGACCTGTCCTGCTGACCTTGGCTACTCTGGTGTCTAGTCGGATAATTTGTCATCATATGCCCCTCCTGCCCATAAGAATAGCAGGATGTGGAGCCATATCTGCACCTCCCCAGGTGCTTCCTGTGGCAAGTGATGCATCGTGGCAGTGCTAATTCTGTTTGATCCGATCCTCTCTACTTCTATGAGTCTGATGGCTGTGAACTCTCGCCGGGACCTGACTATTCACAGCGATCTGATTTGATCTGCTACCCTGCCACTGCTGGAATGGGGGCCTGGGCGGCCTATTTGATAAACGAGGCTAGGGTCCACCTAAAAAATCTTCCTGAAAGTCTGCGGGCCTACCCCTCCGACGCTACTTCTGGCCTACCCTCTCCATGGTGTACTGACACTGCCTGAGCTCCTCTATATTCTGAGCAAATGCCTGCACCCTTGAAATATCCATATCCTCTCGCAATGTGGCCGTAATACATGACTTCACAAACTCTGGCGCATGTCCTATAATGAACTGATGCACCCTGGTTGGCATGGTGTAAACAAACGAGGGCGCATACCTGGCTAAGGAATCAAACCTCAATGCATATTCTCTGACGCTCATTCTGCCCTGCTCTAGGTGTAAAAACTACTCTACTCTGGCCTGTCGGACCTCTCGGGGAAAGTAATGATCTATGAAAGCCTCAGAGAAAACAAGCCACATAGGTGGAGGTGCATCTCTGCCTCAGGACCTCTCCCAAATCTCGTACCACAAAACTGCTACATCTCGCAGTCGGAATACCGCTAGCTCAACTGATTCGGTAGATGAGGCATGCATAACCCTGAATATCCTCTGCAACTGATCTATAAAATTTTGGGGATCCTCCCTACAATCGGTCCCTGTAAACTATGGGGACTTAGAGTGAGAAATTCATGAACCCTCGAGCTACCAGGCCCTTCTGCGGGCTCAACCGCAACTGGTACTATTGGCGGCGGCTGACACTGGGCTACCACCATCTGAACCCAAGTATAAAATGCACCTCTAAGCTCCTTATCCGATGGTATTGGAATAGCTGGGGGTGGTACTGGTGTATTTACTGCCATGGTGGGCTCTGAGTGCGGTAGTGAGTGCTGGGGAGATCGAGGGGGTGTCTCCCTGTTGCCCTCAGACCGGGTCGACTCTAACTAGGGCCTTCTACTGGTTCCCTCTCATACCATCATATCTAAATCTCGACCAGTCGCAATCTGTCATGCATCTGACATTTCTCTGTAAATAACAAAATAACATAAGCTTAGGGGATTACCCTATACAACTCAGCTCTATAGCACGATTGGAGAAGAAAGAAGAGTAACCACACTATTATGTCTCGTAGCCTCCCGTCTATAGAATATGGTGCACAACACATCCATATACAAGACTCTACTTGACATGGCTTGCAGACTCCCTAGATATGACCTGTTCTGATACCAAGTTTTTCACGCACTGCCTTAGGGGGTATGACTGGCACCTAGTGCCCTAATGGGGTCTGGATTGATCTGACTAGACTTATGCACTTCTGGTGAAAACTTACTTCCCAAATCAAGAAAACAATGAGCTATATCTCGGCTGTAAACATAGCCCCTGGCCGACAACGCCGCATAACAACCTGTAAAATAAAATAGCTACCTAGAAACAGATAATGATAGGGAGTTCTATGCGGGCCGAAAAGACTACCATGCTGTCTAGTTGTGACTGTAATGAAAATCAAGCGACTTACACATGTTATAGACGACAAGGCCACTACTCAACAGCTAAACAAGGCCCCACACGGCCGTCATCACAAAATGAAATATACATTTGGCCCCCACACGGCCAGACTAACCACATGATACTGTACATCTACAAGCCTCTAGGAGTAGAATAGTGGTTGAGACAGGGCCCCGACCTACCCATAAATTGAACAATAAGAAAACAGACCTTCTAACTATTAGCTCCAGAGCAAGGGAGCTAACTGTGCTGCTAACCCTGGCTGAAAGCTACAAAGGTCCTGGTCTATGCCTATCCGCACCTGCAGGCAAGTAATGCAGCACCCACAGAGGGTGTCAGTACAATATGTACCGAATATGTAAGGAAGTAAAGTAATAACTGAATGAGAGCTGAAGAACTGAGATAATCATACAGAAAAGCAAGATTTTTACCTAAAGAATATCTCTATCTATAGTACTTAATTAACAATGTACACATATATACAAATAAGAACCTAATTAGGCCCCCATAAGCCAGGAAGGTACAACTTATACAAGAATAACCTACCTGGGCCCCCATAATCCATGGTAGGTACAAGTAATATATGTTCTACTATCTGATTGCTAATGATTGCAGTATACGGTAACTCAAAAAGACCCTCACAGCCTCGATTTAATAGAACTTACTATGGCCCTCGCGGCCTCAATCTGGTGGGACTCACTATGGCCCTCATGCCCTTAATCTAATGGAACTCTCTATGACCCTCGCGGCCTCAGTAAAATAGGACTCGATATGTCCCTTTTGGCCTCTGTACAATAGAACCCAGTATGGCCCTCACATCCTCAGTGTCACAGAACTCAATATGCCCCTCGCAGCCTCAATATAACAGAACTCAGCTAATCACAATAGATATGCCTTTAAATCTTTCACTGGGACTCAAATTGTATTACAATACTAAAGAAGCTAACTTACCGAAGGAATTTGCTTTAACATACCTTGATTGCCATTTCCTTAGTACTAGTGAGTTTCAACTGGTATTCAATAGCCCTTCCTAACTGGGATCGTACTACTGAGACAATGACACTAGTTTCGGTACTAAATTTGGCAGAAACAATAACTTATAATGCTAATATTGACTAAACTTCAACTTAATGAAACACAGCCAAAAAGGTATAATTTCCCAAGAGTTTAGAAGGGAAGAAGACTTACTTGAACCCTATGATTGTATAGAAACTAGTTTGGAGTCATTCTTACAACTTTGACTCAACGGGCTTACGATTTGCCGGGCGAATTTTATGAAAATGACTTCGTAGTAATGCTCCCTACAACCATAAACTTCGATACCCCAAAGTTAATTTGAATTCGGACGGAGTTTTGTAGCGTAAATAGATGAAATTCCTCAATTCCCTCAGCCTTTACTCTCTCTGCCCAAAGGTACACATATATAAAATGAAACAATGAAAGCAACTTAATATATATATATATATATATATATATATATAACATTTGGGCAGTGGACAGGGGGTCCGTGGCATCGTGCCAAAACACGAGCGATCCACGGAGCCCAACACGCCAGGGAGGAGTTCATGACACGTTTCCCCTTCGGGCAGCTGGTCCGACACTCTCCCTTGCAAGCTTGAGTCCGCGCTCGTTCTACCTTTTCCCGGGCCCTTTCTCGTACATATCGTACTCTAAAACTCTTGACTAATGTATGAATAGGACAACTAAATGTTAAGAACTTACAGGGTGTAACATCCTAATAACGTCTCATAGACTCCTCGTATGTGTAGCGTGCTTCACACCCATGAAAAGGACTATACTTGATGCAGCTTTCAGACATCCTAGGATACTCTAAACCTTGTGCTCTAATACCAAGTTTGTCATGACTCGAGTCTATACCCGGACGATACACGGTACTTGGAGTCATAAGTAACGCCAAGCCAACCCATGGTCTATCATAACATCGGTAATTTGAGTAAACATAGGCGGAATATTTAAATAATAAAATCATTAAAAAAAATCTAATTTGATAAAAGTTCATACATTTGAAAAGAAATATTAAATATTTGAGTCTATGTCTGAAATCCATCTATTGGTGATGAGTTGTTGGTACATGCCCCCAGCTAACTCTAAAGTCTAACTAAAAGAAATTAATTGAAACTAAATATCTTCCTCGAAAGATGTGGATTCACCAACTGCTGCTGTTAATATCGCCTGAAGGAATCACTAACAATGCCGAGGCTGAGAACCTGCGCCTACATCATGAAATGATACAACATAGAAGGTATGCGTCAGTACTTGGAATGTACTGAGTAAGAGAGATATATAATAATGCATGAAAGGACAAATAACTGAATTGAAATGACATGAAATGACCAACTAGAATACTAAAAACTGAACAACTGAAATATAACTGGTATGGTCAATAATGACCCTGGCTGATAGTCATAAACATGTCCTAAATCTGAAATACTGAGCTGAGCTAAATTGAACTGAACTGATCTAAGCTAAACTGAAACTTTTTTAGACTAGTGGGAGAGTCTATAACTAACATATAACCACATGACCTAGACGTGGAGTTCAATGTATACGCTCCATCGGTAGGATCCAATATACCTTGCCAGGATATAAAGACATGAACTGGGTGATCACATATCTGGGGCCATAGGACCAATAAAATATTCTACGGTTGCGGCGTAGTTCTAGGAACCTGGGTGCGCTGGAACCCCGATTCGCTCAGTGCTAAGTCCTTCTCCCACTGGGTAGTCCTAGTCTGACTCCTAAGTTGATAGCTCAAAACTGGGGTTCAAGACTAAATCAGGGAAACTTTTCTGGAAGTATCCTGAGAGTCTTATCGAATGGGCTTCTGTAACTGGTGTTCTAAGACTAGTCAAAGCTGCTTATCTGGAAGCATCGTAATCGTTTAAAGAACAAACTGAAACTGAAACTGGTGGTTCTAAGATTGGTCATAACTATTTTTATGGAAGCATCGTAATCGTTTAAAGAGCAATTAATATCTGATAATTGATAACTGAGTCTGATAACTGATATCTAGGAGGCACTACTGATACCTCAAGAAAAAGATTATAGTCAAATTAATCAGCTGACATTTGTGAAAATACTGAGAATGCTAATATTCTGATTGAAACTGGACTAGCATGCAACTAACTAAGATTTCAGCTGATATTAATAATTTTGGAGTCCCAATAATGATAGAATCTAGCAATATGAATAACTAGTCAATTATGCAAGACTCTAACTTACTGCATTCAAAAGATAGGGCTAGAATCCATTTATAGGAATAAGTATCAACATAGTCATAAGATAGTGGAAATATAACAACAATTATCATTAATAATATGCCATATGATATAGACAGAATCAGGCTGAAAATTTATCCACATTCAAACACTCAGGGCCTAGAACTGATAAGAAAATTTAGATGGATTTTGGGGGCACAAGGGAAGGGAAATTCCCTTTATAAATTCTCATATACCTAGTGATGAAAACCCCATAGGAAACCCTTGAGAAGATCTATGAATAAAAGTTGAACCCTTGCTTCTGCTTTGAGTTTTTTCTGAAAAAATTCTACAATTTGACTTCTGAGGGAATGAGAGGAATGAAGTATAAATGTCGATTGTCCCTCTAAATTCCCTGAATATAACCCAAAATGACATATTTAGGGATTAAAAAGGTGGGAAGTTACAACAATAACCTTGGGAGAAAGTCTGGAAAAACTGCCCGACAGGGACCAACAAATTACTCAACGAGTCGTTGGTTGAGACCATGACTCGTTGGGACCAGTCATTGGTCCTAGGCCCAAATTTTTGGCTTGCTGGAACTGGAAATGAGGGGGTACACAACTCATTGGATGAACCAACGGGTCATTGGTTCTTCCTGTTGTCACTGGCAAAGAAAGCCTGGGAAACCCAACAATGAGCAACACACGACTCATTGGCAGAACCAACAAGTCATTGTATCGATTCGTCATCTCCACTAGAAAATTCTGAGGATCCCTGGTCCTGCTACTACGAGTGGATACAGTGACTCATTGTTTGATACAACATATTGCTGTTTCCACTCATTTCACTAAAGAAGTTGGTCAAAAATACCTGGGAGCCCCAACTAATGAGTCACAACACGAGTCATTGTATCAAACGACGACTCGTTGGTTGACTCGTGGGTTCCTAGAGAGGGATTAACTGTATTCTGAGCTAGGGATGCAATGAATGAAAGGACTACTCGTTGCTCCTCACAACGGGTCGTTCCATGTCCCGTTTGTACCCCAAGGATCATGGCAGGGCTGACCACGACCCAGACAATAGGTTGTTGGAGCTGAAAACGACTCGTTGTATCGGTTGTTTTGAGGCAAAAATTTCTACTTTAATCTGCTGAGTTTGAGTTCGGTCATGAGGACTCACTCAAACGGGAGCTAAATTGGACTGCTGCGGGAGCTAGCGAACGTCGGGAATAAGAATGGTCTCCCAAACCTATATCCATAGATGATATAGCATAGAGTATATAGTTAGTACTTTGAATGTACCGAATATGTAGAGAAAGTAAAACAAGCTAGTAAAAATGATAGTCTAAAATCATGAATATAAAACAAGATAGAACATGCGAGTAGGGACAGCATGCTAAAAGCCATATTCTTGAAATTCATCATAAATTGAACATAATGACCCAAAATATTGAAATAGAAATCATGTAGTGTACCATATTTAAAATCGTAAGTGAAAACTCATAAACTGATCAATGGGTCAAATATGCTATAAAACATAATATCATAAGAAATGAACACGAGTAACTTAAAACATGAGGAACAATAGGAGGCTTCGTCATAACTGAAACCATCATAACAGAGCTTATATGATGCCCTAACTATCTCACATAATTGGGTAGAGTCATCCTAAGCATTGCCAGGGCAAAGAAAGATAAGGCATGATATCACTCATAAGCCCCGTCGGGCTGGGAGAACACTCTTTGGCGATGCCTCGTACATGAATACACATATACCTAAGGTGGCACATAGTTATGAGGTCTGGGTTTTCTCATAATCATCACTGTGAAAACATACTTGATCTTACATGGGCTAGTTTAAAATCATGAAATCATAATCATACTTGACATGTATGAACTAGCCAGGGAAATAACGCCACACTTGATATTGATACATTAACTTGATTTTTCATGAAATCCGTACATACTTGAATAAGGTTTCATAATTCGAAATCATAAAATCATAAGTTTAAGAATTTATAAACATTCATGCATACTTTGATAATTCAACATACTTGAAATCATGGGCTTATAAGCATGAAATTCATATATCATGCATAATAGGGAAAAATCACCATAAACTTGAAATCATGAATTAGTAAGACGTTTGAGTCAAATCTTCCCTAATAACCATAATTCATCAATTAGAACATGAGAAGATTGAACCCATAGAGATATAATGAATAATTCAATTGATTTGAGTTAAACCCTAGAATTTCACAATTTAGAACTTGAGAAGTTGAGATCATGGAATTTAGCTTGATAAGGGAATGAGGGTGGAAGGATTTTCCTCACTCATAACACTATATACTTGGGCTTGAAGAATTCTCAACTTGATTGGAGACCCAAAGGGAATCGAGATGAAGGAGATGATGAAACCATAGCTCCTCTTGAGAGGATTTGATCTTCACTTAGGGGTGTTAAGAGTAGAATGAGGATTTAGGATGATTAAAACCTTAAAAACACCCATTAGGAGGCTTAAAATAACTTTTTTATAAGTTAGGAACTTAGAATTGTGAAAACACCTTAAGAAACCCGACTAGAAAAGTCTCTATGGCAGTCCCAACAAGTGACCCGACAACCCGTTAGGACACTTGATGGGTCGTCACCTGATCCATATCAAATGGCCAAGTTTTCCAAATTTTTTTGATATTTTCTTGGCGCCTCACTTGATGATTCATCGTGTCACTTAAGGGTCACTTAACCAATCATCAAGACTCTCTAAAACCAAAGTTTTCACCAATACTTCCCACTTAATGGGTTACACAATTCCCATTGGGTCGTTTGACGAGTCACACGAAGACTCGTTTAGTGACCTGGGTTAGATTTTACTACTTTCTCCATTTTTATCCTCGGTTCTGATCTTAGAGACTTTGGGGGTGTTACACATAATGAGAGAGATATTGAGGTATGAGTTCATGAACCTTCAGTAGGGTTCGATGTCTGTCATGGAGTATGAGGTGCCGTTCTATGAGTTGGCTAGGCATGCTACCATAATTTTTCCGACAGAGCATGAACAGGTTTGCAAATTTTTCAAGGGGTTAACTTTACCACTCCTTATGGCAATAGAGAAACTTGTGGCTTCAAGTTCTACTTTTTTACAGGTTGTGGATCATGAGAGGACAATCAAGGGGATACGTCGTGAGTCCTATGGAGGCGGCGACACTGTTATGATGGTTTCAGTCATTCTCAATTCGAAGGTAGGGGTTTCCATGGTAGAGGTCACCCTCAGCACTTTCAGCATAACATGATTGTTCAGGAAATGCTACATATTACAAAAGGTGGTTATTCAGGTCAGAGTGGTAAAGGCAGTCAAAGTTTAGGTCAGAATTTATAAAGCTCACACTCTGGGTATTCGGGTTATGGTGGCTAGTCTATTTAAGTAGGATCTTCTCATAATCTATTTCTAGATAGAAGGTTTTTGAGTGTGGTGAGTTGGGGCACTTCGTTAGGGACTATCCTAGGTTCAGGCAAGACAGGCAATAGGGTCAGCTGGTTTAGGTCCCCATGGCTCCACTGCTACCGGCTAGAGGTGGTGTGCAGGGTAGTAGGGGTGGTCCCCTGGGTGATAGAGGTGCTTTTTAGCAAGAAGGTTAAGTGGTCGTAGTGGACGTAGCCACATGTATGCATTTTTGAGTAGTCTAGAGGTTGAGGCCTTAGATGTTGTCATCACAGGTACGATCTCCATTTGTCATCAACTAGCTTCTGTATTATTTGATCCAGAATCTACATATTCTTATGTGTTTTCTTACTTTGTTACATGTCTGGAGTTATTATGTGAGCCATTGCCTATGCTTATGCATGTTGCTTCCTGTAGGTGATACTTTAGTAGTGGATCGTGTATATCGGTCCTGTATGGTGACTATCTTGGGGTATGACACTTGGGTAGACCTTGTTATCCTAGATAAGGCAGAATTAGACGTGATTCTAGGCATGGATTAGTTAACCCCTTACCATGCGGTCTTGGATTATTTTGCTAAGACTATTACCTTGTGTGTGCCTAGTATCTCTCCGATAGTGTGGAAGGGCACTCACAACCATGTGTCGAGGGGAGTTATATCATTTTTAAGGGCGTAACGGTTGATAGAGAAGGGATGTTTGGCTTATATTGCTTATGTTCATAACAGTAGTGATGACACACCTTCACTTAAGTCGGTTCCTTTGGTTTGTAAGTATTTTGATGTATTTCCTACTAATTTACCTAGACTTTTTCCTGATCGTGCATATTGACTTTGGCATTGATGTTGAAGCGGGCACTCAACCTATTTCTATTCTGCCATACTGGATGGAACTAGCTGAATTGAGGGAGCTCAAAAAGAAAATGCAGGATCTTTTCAATAAGGGGTTTATCAGGCCTAGGTATCTCTATAGGGTGCTCATGTTCTGTTTTGAAGAGGAAAGGTGGCTCCTTGCATATATTTAATGACTACAGGCAGCTGAATAATTTGATCATTAAGAACATGTACTCGGTGCCACACATTGAAGACTTGTTTGATCAACTACATAGGGCAGTGGTGTTTTCTAAGATAGATTTGAGATCAGGCCCTTTAGGATTCGTTACGGTTACTAGTCATGTCTTTTGGTTTGACTAATGCCCAGAAGCATTTATGGAGTTCATGAACTGTGTGTTCAAGGCCTATTTGGACTCATTTGTTATAGTATTCATTGATGACATCTTAGTCTACTCGAGTAGTAGGGAGGAGCTTGAGCAGTATTTGAGGGTTATGCTTCACACCTTGGGAGATCAACGACTGTTTGCCAAGTTCTCTAAGTGTGAGTTCTGCCTTAAGTCCATGGCATTCTCATGACACATTGGAGTCCAAGGACAAGATTATGGTAAATTCAGCTAAGATTGAGGTAATTCATGATTGGGCTAGGCCTACTTTTGGTACTGAGGTGCATAGTTTGGTTGGGTTAGTAGGTTACTAGAAACTGTTTGTGGAGGGGTTCTCTTCGATTGCAATGCCTTTGAATAGATTGATTCAGAAGAATGTCCCTTTTAATGGTTCGATAAGTGTGAGGCAAGCTTTCTAAAGTTTAAGGCCTTATTGACTTCAAAACTAATATTTGACACTTTCAGTTGAGGGCTAGGGGTTTATACTATATTGTGATGCTTCCAAAATTGGTTTGGGTTGTGTGTTGATGCAGCAGGGTAGAATTATTGCATAAGCTTCCAATCAGCTAAAGTTATATGAGAAGAACTACCCCACTCATGACTTGGAGTTAACAACGGTAGTCTTCGCATTGAAGATTTAGAGGCACTACTTATATGGAGTTAATTTTGAGATCTTCACTGGTCATCATAGTCTTCAACACATTTTCAACCAAAAGGACCTTAATTTGAGATAGTGTAGGTGGTTGGAGTTGCTGAAAGGCTATGACATTTTGATTCGTTATTATCCGGGTGAGGCGAATATGGTAGCGGATGCCTTGAGATGAATGGCGATGAGCATGGAAAGTTATTCCTAGTGGAACAGGAGTGACTTTTGGCTTCGGACATCCAGTTCCTAGTCAACAGGTTGGTTAGACTTGATATTTCTGTGCCGGGGCAAACTCTTGCTTATTTAAAGCTGGATCTCTATTGTGGAGTAGATTCAAGAACAACAGTTTGAGGATGTTAAATTGAGGGTGATTCAAGATAAGGTGTTGATTGGTAAGGCTAGGAAGGAGACCTTAGATCCAGAGGGTGCTTTGAGGATTGAGGGTCATATCTACATTCCTAGAGTAGGACACTTGGTTAGGTTGATTATAGAGGAGGTTCATTATTCTATATATTCTATCCACTTGAGGGTAGTAAAGATGTATTGCTACTTGAGGCAGCATTAATGGTGGTGTGGGATGAAGTGAGATATCTCAAATTTCGTGTCTAGGTGCTTGAACTGTCAGTAGGTGAAGAACAAGCACCAAAGGCCAGGTGACCCAGAGACTACCCATTCTTGAGTAAAAATGGGAGCGGATAGCAACGGACTTGATGGTAGGCTTTCCATGTATATTTAAGATATTTGATGCAAAATAGGTCATCATTGATATATTGACCAAGTACACTCACTTTCTATTAATTCAAACTTCATACAATTCAAAAACGTTGGCTTAAATTTATATTCTGCAGATTGTCCATATGCACAAGGTTCCTGTTTCTATCATGTCAGACCGTGGTACTCACTTTGCATCATGTTTCTAGAGGTTGATTCAGAGAGAGTTGGGTACTCAAATTGAGCTTTGCATAAATTTTCAACCCCAGACTGATGGTCAGTCTAAGCGTACTATTTAGGTCCTAGAGGATATGCTTCGGGCATGTGTTATTATTTTGGAGGTTAGTGGGACCAGTTCTTGTCTTTAGCGGAGTTCGCATATAATAATAGCTATCATTTGAGGCTGGCAGGAGGTGTAGGTCTCCGATGGGTTGGTTTGATTCGTTTGAGGTTAGGCCTTGGGGCAGTGACTTGTTGCGTGAATCTATGGATAGAGTTCAGGTGATTTAGTAGAGACTCTGTACATCTAAGAGTAGGCAGAAGAGCTATGCTTCTCCGAGGGTACGAGACTTGGAGTTTATGGTTAAAGATAGGATTTTCCTTCATATGTCGCCCATGAAGGCCATGACGAGTTTCGGGAGGAAGGGAATGCTTAGCCTTTGGTTCATCAATCCATTTGAGATTCTTTCGGCATATTGGGAGGTAGCTTATGAGTTACCTTTGCCTCCGACTCTTTAGGCGTTCACCCTATTTTCCATGTATCTATGTTGAGGTGGTACATTCCAAATGTGTCTCATGTGCTTCGGTAGGATTCAATTCATCTTGATGAGTCCTTGGCTTTTGAGTAGGAGCCTGTGGCTATCCTTGAAAGGCAGGTTAGAAAGTTGAGGTCGAAGGAGATTCCATTTGTTAAGGTTTAGTGGAGGCATCGTCTAGTCGAGGAGGCTACTTGGGAGACCAAGCTAGACATGCAAATTAGATATTCTCACCTTTTTGAGTCTTCAGGTACTTCCTTTTCGTTAACTTTTGAGGCCGAAAGTTCTTTTAGTAGTGGATTTTGTAATGACCCTCTTGATCATTTTCTTACTTTTGTGTGTTTTACCATTTCAACCCTCCTTGTGGCTTCTACATTACTTTTGTCACTTGCGGGGATGGGTAGCATGGTTCCCAAGGTGTTCGGGCGAGTTTTAGAAAAGTTTCCTAGTTTGGAGCTTTTAAAGTTGAGATAGACTTCGGTCAACATTCTTAGTAAATGGTCTCGGTTGAGAAATATGTCAGCGCCATTTGCACCAAAATATTGATTTTAGGCTATTGGGACCTTTCGTTCGGGTCCCAAGGCTTTTTAACTCATTTCGGGAATCTGGACGGTTGTTTATATGTGGTTGAAGTGTTGATTTTTGTGTTCATCTTGTAAAGAAAACCTTCGATGGTTATTTTGTTGGCTCCATTGAGTTTGTAATGTTGTTTCCACTTGGAAAATATAAGGTTTGCGTTCATGGCACTCCAAATGAATTTTGGGGTCCGTTTGAAGCTTGAGCTATGGTTGGTGCCACACAACTTGCTACAATGAGCCAGAGACCGCTATAACAATGTCGCCATGGCGAACGAGAGTACACTGCAGCAAAAAATTGACTGTTTTATAGGCAGATCACTTCCCTTTCAGCTTATTTCACGCAAAACTTAACCCAACATTGCAGAGAGCTCAATTGGTGGCGATTCTTACCGTTACTTGATGGATTCTTAGGTAAATAGGTAAATTATCTTCCCCTCTTCATTTCGTAGCTAATTATAGATTTATTTTCGTGTTTAATTCACATTTTTAAGATCAAAAATACTAGAACTTCTCTTTTATGATCTTGATATTTTTGGGATGATTTAAGCCCTGAAACAAGCTTTGTTTTTCTCAACATTTTAGCTATGGGTTCCTGAACCTTCGAGGTACACAATGCTATACTTTATTTCAATTTTCATTAGCGGCCATGAGGGTTGATTTTTGAATCAATTTTTAACCCAAATTAAAATATGTCAATATGGTTATCATTAGCCTCATTTTGATGAGTAGATCATGTTTGTGATAGCGTGGCAGCAATTTGAGGCATTGCGAAAGGGGAATACTTCCGAGTGATGGTTCGTGGCTTGCCATTTGACTGTAAGAGGTTACGATTCTCTTTCTTTAGACTTGACTTGATTTCATAGTGTATTTTATAACTTTCATGATATTAGGGTGATTTGGTCGTTAGAATTAAGTTGTGATGATTTTTTGGGCCATTTCAAGGACTTCAGAATAGTATTATCTTATAAGCCTTAGTTGTTGTTAGTTGCTATATTGAGGATAGGTTGGGACCCTTAGGCTAGGTTAGGAGCGGTTTTAATATTAGAATTAGATAAGAAGTGTTCTCTTTGGATTATTGGTCGTTATTGATTTATTGGATTCTTTATCGCTTTACTTTTCCTATTTTTCTTTGTTATGGGATTGTGGACCTGAGGTCGTTGTTTGGGAGTAGCTGGCCTCCAGGTTAGTATGATTGTAGTATGGAGGGTGATTTACCCTATTGGATGTGAAATATCTTCTCTATCTCTCTCTCTCTCTCTATATATATATATATATATATATATATATATATAGACACACACACAGACTCACATATCCACCTAAGTGAGCATGCACACATCCACATATACATGGACATGGATTGACGTATGATTTGAAGGAAAAATACTGATTTTCAGCTTTTAAACTAATAGTGTCTTATCTTTATTGATTTGAGCTCTGGGGGAGTGTAATACTATTTTACTGATATTCAATTTTGTAAAGGATTTGCACCACCTGTAAATTCGGTTTGAGGTAAGATATCAAACTAGTTATACTTTACTTTTCTATTCACGTTCAAGGTGAGATGTCGGGTAGCCATAGGTTATTTGCTGGGTTTCATTAGTACTACATCTGCTGTGAAATGTCAGGCATAAGGTCATTGTCGAGTTTCACTTTTACTACATTTAAGGTGCGATGTCGGGTGGCCCGAGGTGATTGCCAGGTTTCACTGCATATTGCATTGGCCACATATTGCATTGCATCATTTCATACTGCACTACATTACTCTTGTATACTTGTAAATTTGTATATTTATGTATTATTTCTATTTTCCACTTTACATTTGATCTGTTGTGATTTCTAGGTTAGTTTTCGATAGATAGTTCCTCTCATGTCTTTGATATTATATATTATATTTTGAGCTTAATCGCCTATGCTTCCCTACTGAGTACCCTGTGTTTTGGTATTCATACTATACTTCTTCATCTTTTTCTGATGTAGCGCCTAGTACGAGTCACCCTCATTGATCTTCTACTCGTTCGTGGATTCTTTTGCTGATTCGTATCTTGGGGAGCTCTTGGCATCCGGAAAATTACTACTTTCCATCTTGTATCTCCTGTTAATATTTTGTATCTACCAGTTAGTTGTATTTCTTTTATATATCCTTATTCTCGTACTTTTAGAGGTTCTTATATCGGTGATACCAGATCTGGGGTTGGTATCTTGTGTATGTTATCTTTTCTTGTTTCCACAAGTCCCATGTTGTACATTTTGTACATGTTATGTATATACTTGGTGGCCCGTTCATTTTAGTTTTCGCTTCCTTGTTATTATGTTAGTCTTTATTTTCCGCATTCATTTTTGGGATTTTGTCTTACCTACTGGGGGGTTGTAGTAGTTCCATCATGGCCCAATTTCGGGTTGTGACAATTGTTCTGGATATAAATATTCTGGAAGCATGGAACTATGCTTGTAAGTATTCTCACCACATTCAATTCCCTTGCTTTTTTGTATTTTATCGTTAATCAGGTTGTAAATTTTTTACTCATCCACCTTCTTGAAGCTGGCAATTGATCTTAAAATTACTGAGTGGGTTCAAGCCATCCTAGACATTTCAATAGCAGAGAAATAAACTTGGAAAGAAATTTTCAAATAAAAAGAATGGAAGGCCAAGAACCACAACAATATCTCTTACTCTGATGTGTTGGTTTTTTCCATTCCCTTCATTCTTTCTTATGCATGATCAGTACTACAAGACTTCTGAATGGCTCCTCATCCTCTATTGTCATGGTATTGACTGGCCCAGAGGAAGCTCAAAAATGGCTCGAATTTGTTTTAGATAGAAAAATGCCTCATGATTTGATGGATGCTACCATGAAAAATCCCTCTTTTTTGAGCCCTCAACATAAAGAGAAGAAGGTAAAGAAAAATGCTATCGGTAGACAAAATCGATAAAACGAAAGAAATTCGAGTGAATGGAAAGAAAAAATAAAGAATAAATTGCACGATCATCTTATAGAGACATGCTATAACAATATTAATACTAGTAATAGTCCAATTTATGATTGTGAGGATTCTTATCTGAATTATAATAAAGTTGATGTTCAGGAGAAATTACATATATTTAGAAACTATTTGCCACGTATTTTAGTATTTTTAATTATTCTTTGCATATTAATTATATTGCTTTGTGATAGATATTGTATTCTATTGTCTATGATTAAAGCAGGGTGAAAATGAAAAAATTAGAGCAAAAATAAATAAAGAGAAGGAACTTATATAAGGAAATTAAGTAGATAACTCAATGGAAGGAATATTATGTATGTGTGTGTGTGTCTATATATATATATATATATATATATATATATATATATATATATATATATAGTGATGCAACTTAATTGAAAAAGAATTAGAAACGGAAGGAATTACTTATCTGATGTCGCAAAGAAGCAACACAACATATACCCAAGGAAGCAACTAGTGGAGCGAGGGTGATAGCAAGAAGTCAACTTGCTCTACACCTCACTATGTGAGGTGCAAATTTCTGAATTCAAAATATTTTTAATTTATTTTGTATCAATTTATTTCGTGTGAGACTTTTTCTACACTTAGAAAGGGTCCTTAAACACATCTTAAAAGACAACTTTTAACTTAAAGAGGCCAGGCGTCGTCATGGAGGTAGAAGAATTTGTTCTTTGATTTCATCCTTGAATTATGGTAGTTGCATAATTGTTGTTGCATAAACTTGAGTTATTAATACAATATTTATCATATGAGTTGTTTATTTGATTTTTCCCTCACTATCTTACTAATTTGCGACCAGTAGGGTCAATTTATATTCTCTAACATAGCTAGAGCGAGGAAAGTTAAGGTAGAATGAAGGTCAAAAAAGTAGAATTTCTACCCGAAGGAGTGGATTTGTATCTAGGATAACAATATACATAGTTTTCCCTATTTAGTTCCCATATGAGAGTATAAATGCATTTTTGTTACTATCATATCATAGCAATATATGAATGAGAATAATATGAATAGAAGGTTAAGATTTGAGAGAACTGTGATTATATTATCAACCTCGTGAACCAATAACTCGATAATTATTGCAAGATAATGTAGGTGATATGCAAGATGATTGCTAGAGAATCCATAAGCCTAGATGGATTCATCTCATTGGTTACGTAAAATAAAATCTACTCTTTGTTTGATTAATTATTCATTAATATTTTCTTATTTCTAGTTTAGATAATTATAAATATATCTTTAAATTTTATATCCTGATTAAATAATTAGCATTAGTTTAATCTAGCAAATAATAAACCAAGTCCCTTTAGATATGATATCTAGACTTAAAATCCTATATTACTTGTACAATTGCGTGCACTTGTGTGTGCATTTGGACGTAATAAGTTTTTGAAGACATTGTTAGGGATTTAAAAATTAATTATTTCTTTGAATTAGACTTTTGATTTTTATTTGTTCAAGTTTTTGGTTTACTTATTTTTATAAATTTATATTATTTTTATTTTTATTTTTTTTTATTTTTTTTCACTATCCTTCTTAACATAACATTTGGGATAAAAATTGATCGAGTGGTGGACATTCATATGTTGATATTTCGTTTCTGTACTGTGGAGGACCCTACTTGAATATAAATTATCATAATTTTTCTGGGAGAGGATTCTATGCATCTGCCCAATCCATTGAGTGAATATAGTAGTATATGTGGTTGTTAAGATGGCTACTAGAATAATTGTCCCAACTCTTATTACCCTCCCTTGAGCCCCTATTATGATTCTCCTGTTGTTTGTAATGTTGACAGGAATAATGAAGTGGAGGATGCAGAATATAACGCTCAGATAAGTGATATGGTAAAACAAGTACTTGAGCATATGAATGTAATGGACGAGCAGGTAGAAGAAATGAGGGAGTTGTACGCTGAATAAGCAAAAGCCATATAAAGGAATTAGAGCTGAAAAATAGTGTTAAAGAACTTTTGTAATATTTGGATAAACTAAAAACGTGCTTTTAAGCAACCGTTGTTAAGCTAATATAACAAAAATAAGCCAAAAGTCATAAGTTAGAAATCCTAATTTATAGCTTTTAGCTTATAAATCATAAGCTATAAGCCAAACCAAATAGACCCATAGTGCCAAAATCACAGAGATGTAGCTGAGGCTTAAATTTGTAAGGATCTGCAAGTTACAGTCTTAGCTTATACCCTAGATGAATCTCAAACAAAAGAAGCGTGCAAGTTATACACGAAGATAATTATGAAGAAGTAGAGATAGTAAGTTAATCTTTACTAGAGGAACAAGCTCAACAAGTTAAATATCATGGGTTTCTCCGTGACGATCTCACGGACATGGCTAAATAATTCATGAAAGGGAGAACAAAAAGCTTAGAAAAGAGATTGGCCAATTTGAATAAAAAGGTTTAGGTGTTTGAATACAACCACCGATTAGTGTACATACTGAATAGCTTATGGAGAAGAAAGAGAATAAAAATTATTTAATCATATTTTTCCTAAAGATGTTAACGTTGAGGAGATGGAAAAAAGAGAGGATGTCAAAAATAATGTAATTTTGGAATTGGGGCATATTGACATTCATTCTAAATATATTTTGATATTGTGTTTGATCGGAGACATAGAAATCGAGCATTCCGAGTCTATGTAGAGATGTGTGGATCAGGAACACGATTCCTACATTCTAAAATTTGCTATGCTGAAGAGACAAAATGATATCCCTCACTTAAGGGCCAAGAAGTGAAAGATAAAAGATCTATTGCTAGGTCCCTCTATTTGTAGCACCCCAAAAGTCCCTAAGATTATATCCTAGACTTGGAGTAGAAACCAATAGAAGAATCTGAAATTTTATCACAGAATGAGTCAACATACAACCTTTTGGATGGTACCACGAGTCGTGGTCAAACTTATGGTAGGCAGATTGAGTTTTCATGTTTCAGATGTGAAGACTCAAGTGACGAGTCTTGGTGACAAGTAATAATGTGTCATGGTATGCAGTCGTGGCATTAACTTTCTAGAAGATGCAAGATGGATCCACTCACAATGAGTCACAGGATGACTCGTGGTAATATAGGATAGGTCATTGTAGGGGGTCGTGGTATGAGGATCAGAGAGTTCTAAAATCAAGGCCAGCTTGTGATGGATGGCCACCACGAATCATGGTGACAACCAATGACTCGTGATGTGAGTCGTGGTCATTGGTGAGCAGGGTTTTAAGTGAGATTCCTAAGGGTATGTTTGTAAGTTCATATGCTCTTAACTACTAAACTAGTTCATTTTGGTTTTCTTAAAGGGTGTATTAGAGAGTTTTACTTAGCCAAAACTATCATTCCTCTCAAAACATCATAGATTGAAGATCAATCCTCTCAAGGCTCTCAAGCAACTAGGGTTCATCTTCTTCAAGTCTCTTGGGTCTCAAGCTAGTGTCAAGAACTCTTCAATTTAGGTATACGGTGTTATGAATGGGAGATTTCATGCACTCTCTGTAACGCCCCACCTTTGGATGCATGACTGCCACCTGGTGCCCTACTAGGACCTAGACTGCTGAGCTGACTAAGCCTAAGCACCTCTGGTGCAGGGCTGACTCTAAATCTAGAATCAAGAAAACAACGGGCTATATAGCGGCTGTAAATACAACCCTCGGCCGACAAGGCCTATAGCCACCTGTGAAAATAAATAGCTAACTAGAGACAACCAATCATAGGGAGTCCTATGCGGGCCGACAAGGCCACCATGATATCTAGTTATAACTAGAAGATTAAATCAGATGCTAAACTGAACTATGGCTGACAAGGCCGCCAATCAACAGCTAAACAAGGCCCCACATGACCAACACACATAAACTAAAACACATATAGGTCCCATACGGCTGATATCATCTAACCATAGGGAAGTAACACAATCCGCAAGCCTCTAGAAGTAATAAGATGGTAGGGAAAGGGCCGTGACCTACACATACTGTACAACCAAAAGAAGTAAACCTCTATCATACAAGCTCTGGAAGAAGGGAGCTGAAGGCGCTGTACGGCTGACTGAAACTACGAGGGACCTACGCCTCGTCTATCTGCACCTGTAGGCAAGTAATGCAGTGCCCTAGAAGAGGGTGTCAGTACAATAGGTACTGAATATGTAAGGCGATACCTTTAAATGACTGAAAGTAGGAAATAGAACTGACAATAACTGAAGTAAAGAAAACGGACTGAAGATGACTGCAGTAGTGAAATCAGGACTAAACATAACTGTAATAAGAAGGGTGGGGGTCATACCTAATAAATGAGGCATCTTACTATCTAACTATCAGAAACTAAAGCAAACATAAACCTTACCTGGCTCCAATAAGCCAGAAGGTACAATCAGCACAAAGTGACCCACCTGGGCCCTCATTAGCCCTACTGAGTTCACCTCAATCTATATACCCCTATCCAGGTCATACTGAGTCAACTACTAGCTATAAGCGTCCTGCAGATTCCCTGGGTCTGCAACTAGGCCCGCTCAGCCCCGGACTGTAGCTGTGTTTGAGTCTGGAGGACTCTTGATATCTACACCCTGGGCGTAAATGCTCAGTGGGGGTGTGTATAAGGCCAACCACGGCATATGAGGATCTGGATCCCCATCTTCATCCCTTGCAGACGGCATGCCGCTCCGTAGAGCGACCTAATCTAGTCCCTAGTGGGTGGCGACACAGCTATTAACCCTGGGGTGGTGACGGAAGCTATACAAGTGTACTCCAGCCAAAAATAATACAAATTATGAGCCTCAATAGAAAACAACAACTAGACATGCTAACATACTTCTAACATGCTTTACTGGGATTCATACTGGACTACTATGCTGAAGAAACTAACTTGCCAAAAGAAAATTCCTTAACATACCTCGTTCGATGTTTACCAATTAACTGGCGAGTTTCGACATGTGTTCAACTGCCCTTCTCAACTGTAATCATATTAATGGAAGAATAGGGCTACTTTATTACTATATTTGAAGAAAACGATAACTTACATATATATATATACTGCCTATATTTCAACTTATCGAAAGATGATAAAAAACTCGTAATTTCTTGGGAATCTAGAAGGGAGAAATACTTACTTTAGGCACGTGATCATATTGACACTAATTTGAAATAATTCCACCAACTTAGTCTTGGAGGGATGACAATTCCCCAGGCGTATTTTACGAAAATAATTCCGCAGCGATGCTCTCTGCAGCCTTATACTTCACTACCCGGAGTTAATTTAGATTTGGACGGTGTTTAGCAGTGTAATCGGATGATTCCAAAATTTTTTCAGTAGTTTCCCTCTATTCTGGCCGAGAATATATGAAGTAATGATCTAACTTCTAAGTGTGATACCTTTATATACTTGAGGAGGGAGACAAGGCAACGCGGCACGCTGTCAGTCGCACCAATTCACGGGCATGCCACGCCAGGAAACACGGATGGGGCTGCTCCGTGCCACTTTGCATAACGTGGAGGGGGCTGCTCCGTGCCACTTTGCCCCTCTGGGCAACTTGGTTCGACCTCCTCCCGTGAAATCCCAACTTTGCACTCATTCGTCCTTTCCCCGGGCCCTTTCCTCGTACGTATGGCACTCTAAAACTCTCAACCAACATATGAATAGGCTGACTAAATTTTATAAACTTACGGGGTGTAACATCGTCTCCCCTTAGGAGCATTCATCCTCGAATATTAACTTCTACTTGCAAGAACCTTAACTTTGCAATTACTTATTCTGGAAAAATTTCGGTAGAGTCTCCCCTATAATATGGACTATCCAAAAACCATGAAATGCAGAAAAGCCCAATACAGGTACTTTACACAATACTATAGCGTTCACTTTACAATATACTGAAGTCCATTATCTCACATATACATGTATATAATGTAACTTATGAAACAACAACAACAATATACCTCTAGCTGCACAATCTAACTAAGTCTGAAATAACTAAGGATATATGGTTTTCATATCATCTTCTGCCTCCCAGGTCATCTCCTCTCGGTTCTTTTTCCACCATAACACTTTAACGTAAGTAACATATTTAGTTCTTAGTCTGCGAATCTGCCAATCTAGTATAGCTACTGGAGCTTCTTCTTATGCTAATTCCTCAGTGATTTGGACGTCTTTGATTGGGACAATCTGGGAGGGATCTCCTATACACTTCCTTAGTATTGATACATGAAAAACTGGGTGAACGGATTCTAATTCTGGAGGTAAATCCAATTCATAAGCCACCTGGCCTATCCTTCGGCGAATCTGATAAGGCCTAATAAACCAAGGATTGAGCTTACCTTTCTTACCAAATCTCCTCACACCCTTCATTGGTGAAACATTCAAGAATACCCAGTCATCCACATTAAACTCTAGGTTTCTCCACCGCACATCAGCATAAGAGTTTTGGTGGCTCTGAGTAGTCAGCAGACGTTCCCTGATAAGCTTTACTTTCTCTTCTGACTGATGAATAATATCTGGCCCAATCAATGCTAATTCTCCTACCTCAAACCAACTAGCTAGAGACCTGCACTTTCGCCCATATTACGCTTCATAAGGCACCCTCTAAATTGCTAAATGATAACCGTTATTATAGGCAAATTCAATAAGTGGTAGATGTTCATCCCAGTTGCCTCCAAAATCTAACACACACGCCCGTAACATATCCTCGAGCGTCTGGATTGTACATTCTGCCTGCCCGTCTGTCTGAGGATGGAAGGCTGTGCTCAGGCTAACCTGTGTCCCCAGGCCCCTCTGAAAAGACTGCCAAAATTTAGCTATAAACTGCACCCCTCGGTCAGATATAATTGACAATGAACACCATGCAATCAGACTATTTCTCTAATATACAACTCAGCATAATCTTATGCTAAAAAGGTTGCCCTTACTAGCAGAAAGTGAGCTAATTTTGTCAACCTGTCAACAATTACCCAGATATAATCATATTTACGCCTGGTACGAGGTAACCCTACTATGAAATCCATATTAACTGCCTCCCATTTCCATAAAGGCACCGCTATATCTTGTGTCAGCCTTCTTGGTTTCTGATGTTCAACTTTCACCTGTTGGCAATTGGGACATTGAGATACGAATTCTGCTATCCCTTTTTTCATTCCCGGCCACCAGTAAATCTCTTTTATGTCATGGTACATTTTTGTCGAACCTGGATATAGAGAGTAACATACATAGTGTACCTCGCCCATAATTTGCTGGTGAAGCCCTGCCACGTCTGGAATGCAGAGGAGATCCCTATATCTCAAAACTCTATCCTCGGTTACTTGGAAATCTGTCACTTCCCCTCGCTAGACCCTATTTCTGAGCTGAACCAGGCTATGATCTTCATACTACCATTCTTTCACTTCCACCACCAATGATGACACTGCGGTATTTTGGATTACCGCTCCATTGTCTCCTGATT
Source organism: Datura wrightii (assembly GCA_035772735.1). NCBI lineage: Eukaryota > Viridiplantae > Streptophyta > Magnoliopsida > Solanales > Solanaceae > Datura > Datura wrightii. The sequence continues at coordinate 47,219,843 of JASDFA010000019.1, forward strand.
CTACTATACGAATGGCTAAACTGGCTAGCTGATGCAATTCTCAGGCCAATTCCTGTCGCTCGGGTTGTAATTATGCCAGGCTTCCCATGGATTTGCGACTAAGGTCATCTGCTACAACATTGGCCCTTCCTGGGTGCTATAAAATATTCACATCATAATCCTTTAACAGCTCCAACCAGTGACGCTGCAACATATTCAACTCTTTTTGGGTGAAAATATACTGCAGGCTTTTGTGATTAGTGAAAATATCTACGTGGACTCCATACAGGTAATGTCTCCATATTTTCAAGGCATGAATCACCGCAGCTAACTCCAGGTCATGAGTAGGGTAGTTCTTCTCATGCTTCCTCAACTGGCTGGAAGTATAGGAAATCACCTTACATGCTGCATTAGAACACATCCTAACCCAACACCCGAAGTGTCACAATAGACTGCATAACCCTCTGTTCCTTCTGGTAATGCTAGCGTCGGTGCTGTTGTCAATCTGTATTTCAGTTCCTGAAAGCTCTGCTCACATGCCTCAGTCCAATTGAATTTTGCTGCCTTCTGCGTCTGTTTTGTTAAAGGTGCAACTAAAGTGGAAAATCCTTCCACGAACCTTCTGTAATACCCGGCTAACCCCAAGAAACTACGTACCCCGATCGGGGTGGTAGGTCTAGGCCATGTTTTCACTGCCTCTATCTTCTTCATATCTACATGGATACCAACATCTGACACAATATGGCCCAAGAATGCTATTGAATTCAGCCAAAATTCACATTTAGAAAATTTTGCATATAGCTGGCGATCTCTGAGAATCTGGAGCACTGTTCGTAGATGATCCTGGTGATCTACCTTTGAGCGGGAATACACCAGAATATCATCGATCAATACTATCACGAACAATTCTTGGTATGTTATGAAAACATTGTTCATCAGGTCCATGAACACTGCTCGAGCATTTGTCAGTCCGAAGGATATGACTAGAAATTCAAAGTGGCCATATCTGGTCTTGAAGGCAGTATTTGGAATATCTCTTTCACGAACTCGGACCTGATGATGTCCTGATCTTAAGTCAATCTTTGAAAAATACCTCTCTCCCTGTAGCTGATCAAACAAATCGTCTATTCTGGGAAGCGGGTATTTATTCTTGATAGTGACTTTATTCAGCTGCCGATAATCTATACACATACTGAGGGAGCCGTCCTTCTTCCTCACAAACAGAACTGGCGCACCCCATGGTGAGGTACTCGGCCTGATAAAGCCCTTGTCTAGAAAATCCTTCAATTGTTCCTTTAGTTCTTTGAGTCCAGCAGGAGCTATCCAATATGGAGGAATAGATATAGGTCGAGTGCCTGGTAATAGATCGATTGCAAAATCAATTTCCCTTTCTTTTGGGGAATACCAGGAAGCTCATCTAGAAATACGTCAGGAAATTCATTAACCACTGGGATAGACTGAAGGGTCGGAGGCTCTGCCCGAACATCCTAAAATCTGACAATATGATAAATTCATCCTTTTGCTATCGATTTTCTCGCCCGAAGATAGGAAATAAACCTACCTTTTGGCGTGGCTGTACTACCTTTCCACTCCCATACTGCCTCCCCTGGAAAGTGAAATCGGACAATCTTGGTCCAACATTCGACATTGGCATAGCATAGAGCTAGCCAATCCATACCCATAATGGCATCAAAATCAACCATTTCTAGTTCTATCAAGCCTGCCCTAGTCTGACCACTGGCAACCTCTACTGTACACCCTCGATAGACCCTTATGGCTATAATAGAGACACCAATGGGTGTAGACACTGAGAAAGGTCGCCTAAGCAATTTCGGCATAATACTAAACTTTCGAGCCACTAATGGTGAAACATAGGACAAGGTGGATCCTGGATCTATCAACACATAAGCAGGATGAGAGCAAATGTTCAGCATACCTGTCACAACATTTGGTGATGACTCTGACTCCTGTCACCCTGGTAGTGCATAAGTATGGTCTACGCCGGCACCTAAACTGGAGGCCCCTGATCTGCCTCAGCCTCTGCCGGCTGAAACTGAGGGCCTACTCCCTATCGGGGATGCTGGAGCTCGTGATCCTGTCGAGGACCTATCCTGTCGATCCCGATCACCCTGGCCCCTAGTTGGACAATTCCTCATCTGGTGACTCTCTTGTCCATAAATATAGCATGCTGTGGAACCATACCTACATGCTCCAGAGTGGCGTTGACCACAAATAGGGCAAAGTGGTATTGTAAACCCATTCTGCTCCACCCCTCTGCTGCTGTGAACCTACTGCTCGCAAACCTTCGTCGGGCTCTGGCTGCCCTCGGCGATTGGACCTGCTCCTCTGCCACTGCGGTGGAGGCGCGGGTCTAGGCGGACTATCTGCTAACCATGGCCTAGGTCCTCCCCAGAACTCCTCCTATAATTCACCCGGTCTGTCCCTGTGGCGCTGCTCCTGACTTGTCCTCCTAATCTCCCATTGCCGCTGTCTGATACCGTCAATATTCTGAGCAAAAGCCTGCACACGGGTGATATCCATATCCTCTCATAGTGTGGCTGTGATGCAGGTCTCAACATATTCCGGGTTCATCCCCATAATAAAGTGGTGTACCCTGGCTGGCATTGTGTCCACAAAAGCTGGCGCATATCAAGCCAAGGAATCAAACCGCATGACATATTCCCAAACACTCATCGACCCCTGCTCCAAGTGTAGGAACTGATCAACCCAGGCCTGTCGAATCTCCCGCGGTAGGTAATGATCCAAGAAAGCCTCTGAGAAGTTGGGCCAGGTCAAAGGGGAAACATCTCTCCCTCGAGACCTTTCCCAACTCTCATACCACAGCACGACGATGTCCCGTAACTGAAATATTTCTAACTCCACTGATTCTGCGGGGGTGGCATGCATAAACCCTAAAAATTTACTGTAATTGGTCTAGAAAATCCTGAGGGTCCTCGTCCCGATTTGTCCCTATGAATTGCGGGGGACTCAGTGCAAGGAACTCTCGGACCCTCGAGCTACTAGGCCCTCCTGGAGATTCTGCAACTATAGGTGGCACTGGCTGATGCTGAGCAACCATAATCTGGGCCAGCAAACCACCACCCCCCCGACCTCCTGGTCGGATGGTACGGGTATAGAAACTGCCGGAGGTAGTGCCATCACACCGGCCGTCCCAAGTGGCTCCCCACGTGGTGGATAATGCTGGGGAGGTCGAGATGATACCTCCGTATCGTCCTCAGATCGGGTCGATTCTGATCGAGGCTGAGGCACCCTGCTGGTGCCCTCTCCTGCTGCTACATCTAGCCTTCTGCCTATCGTAGGGTATAGCTGGTCCGACATTTCTCTATAAGCAAAAGGATATAATGAGCTTAGGGACTCAACCCTGTACTATACCACTCTATAGAAAGACTGATTAAGAAGAAATAGTAACCATCCTAGCATGCCTTGCAGCCTCCTGCCTATAGTATGTGGTGCACAACACATCCATAGACAAGACTCTACTTAGAACGGCTTGCGGACTCCCTGGCATACGACCTGCTCTGACACCAAGTTTGTCACGCCCCACCTTGGGAGGCATGACTGACACCTGGTGCCCTACTAGGACATGGATTGCTGAGCTGACTAAGCCTAAGCACCTCTGGTGAGGGATGACTTTAACTCTAGAATCAAGAAAACAACGGGCTATATAGTGGTTGTAAATACAACCCCCGGCCGACAAGGCCAATAGCCACCTGTGAAAATAAACAGCTAACAAGAGACAAACAATCATAGGGAGTCCTATGCGGGCCGAAAAGGCCACCATGATATCTAGTTATAACTGAAAGGTAAAAATCAGATGCTAAACAGAACTATGGCCGACAAGGCCGCCAATCAACAGCTAAACAGGGCCCCATACAGCCAACACACATAAACTAAAACACATATGGGCCCCACACGGCTGATATCATCTAACCACAGGGAAGTAACAGAATCCGTAAGCTTCTAGGAGTAATAAGATGGTCGGGACAGGGCCCCGACCTATCCATACTGTACAACCAAAACAAGTAAACCTCTATCACAAAAGCTTTGGAAGAAGGGAGTTGACGGCTTTGTACGGCTGACTGAAACTACGAGGGACCTGCTCCTCGTCTATCTACACCTACAGTCAAGTAATGCAATGCCCCAGAAGAGGGCGTCAGTACAATAGGTACTGAATATGTAAGGCGGTAACTTTAAATGACTGAAAGTAGGAAATAGAACTGACAATAACTGAAGTAAAGAAAACGGACTGAAGATGACTAAAGTAGTTAAATCAGGGCTAAACATAACTGTAATAAGGAGGGTGGGGGTCATACCTAACAAACGAGGTGTCTTACTATCTAACTATCAGTAACTAAAGCAAACATAAACCTTACCTGGCTCCCATAAGCCAGAAGGTACAATCAACACAAAGTAACCCACCTGGGCCCCCATTAGCCCTAGTGAGTACACTCAACTTATATACCCCTATCCAGGTCATAATGAGTCAACTACTAGCTATAAGCATCCTACTGATCCCCTGGTTCTGCAATTGGGTCCGCTCGACCCCTGACTGTAGATGTGTCTTAGTTCGGAGGACTCCTGATATCTACACCCCGGGCGTAAACGCTTGGTGGGGGTGTGTATAAGGACAACCACGACATATGAGGATCTGGATCCCCATCTTCGTCCCTTGCGAACGGCATGCCACTCCGTAGAGCGACGTAATCTCTCCCCTAGTTGGCGGCGACACAGCTATTTAACCCTGGGGTGGTCACGAAAGCTATACAAGTGTAATCCAACCCAAAACAATACAAATTAGGAGCCTCAACAGACAACAACAACTAGACATGATAACATACTCCTAACATGCTTTACTGGGATTCATACTGGACTACTATGCTGAAGAAACTAACTTGCTGAAAGAAAATTCCTTAACATACCTCGTTCGCTGTTTACCGATTAACTGGCGAATTTCAACTTGTGTTCATCTGCCCTTCTCAACTGTAATCATATTAACGAAACAATAGGACTACTTTATTACTATATTCAAAGAAAATGATAACTTATATATATATATATATATATATATATATATATATATATATATATATATGTGTATATATATATATATATATATATATATATATACTGGCTATACTTCAACTTATCAAAAGACGATTAAAAACTCGTAATTTCTAGGGAATCTAGAAGGGAGAAATACTTACTTTAGGCACGTAATCGTATTGACACTAGTTTGAAATAATTCCACCAACTTAGGCTCGGTGGGATGACGATTCGCCGGGCCTATTTTACGAAAATAACTCTGTAGCGATGCTCTCTGCAGCCTTATACTTCACTACCCGGAGTTAATTTAGATTTGGACGGCGTTTAGCGGCATAATCGGATGATTCCCAAATGTTTTCCTCAGTTTCCCTCTATTCTGGCCGAGAATATATGAATAATGATCTAACTTCTAAGTGTGAGACTTTTATATACTTGAGGCGGCAGACAAGGCAACGTAGCGCGGTGCCGGTCGCGCCAATTCACGGGCGTGCTATGCCAGGCACCGCGGCAGGGGATGCTCCATGCCACTTTGGGTAACGTGGAGGGGGCTGCTCCATGCCACTTTGCCCCTCTAGGCATCTTTTTTTGGCCTCCTCCCGTGAAATCCCGACTTTGCACTCATTCGGCCTTTCCCCGAGCCCTTTCCTCGTACGTATGACACTCTAAAACTCTCAACCAACATATGAATAGGCCGACTAAACGTTAGAAACTTACGGGGTGTAACACCCTCATTCCCAATCGCAAGCTCAATTACATGATTTCCATTCCTTCAACTCTCCAACTATGATTTCATGAATTTCTAGGGTTAGACCCTTTTTGATGCAAAACTCTATGATCTATTATGTAATTGATTCTCTCATAATTCTATTTATGATTTATAATTATGATTACATGATTTGAATGAAAAACTCTCATGAATCTCTATTTTCAAGTCATGATGTGTAACACCCTATAAATCCCTAGAACTAGCCTTCACACTTAAAATTTGATCATGTAGAAAACTAGGAAAAAACCCTCAGTATGAGTCACAGTACGACAATGGTACGAGTCATGCCAAGACTCATAGCAAAAGTGTCACGACCTGAGTCTATACCCTGGATGAGACACGGTACTTGGACTCACAAGTAACCCCAAGTCAACCATGTATATCATAACACTGGTAATCTGAGTATATCATAGTTGAAGCTTTAAAAATAATAAAAAAACCATTTATGAAGAAGAACTAAATCATAAAGCTTTATACAACTGAAAACAAAACTGAAAATTTGAATCTGTGTTTGAAAGCCATCTATATCTGATGAGGTGCTGGGACAATCCCCCAGCTACTCTACAGTATAATAGTATGAAAATAACTGAAGAAAAATAACTATGGTCCTTGAAAGATGAAGACTCAGCACTAGTGCAGCTGAAACTCCTAGATAGGCTGCTAACGGTGCTGAAACTGAGGACCTATAGTTGTATCATGAAACGATACAACATAGAAAGTATGCTTCAGTACTTTGAATATACTGAGTAAGTAGGGGAAAACATAACACGAAAAATAAATAACTGAACTGTAATGACTCATAGTGATGAACTAAAATGCTGAAACTGAATAAACTAAAATAGACTGAAATGGTCAAAATGACCCTGTCTAATGGTCAAAGACATGCCCTAAATCTGGGATACTGAATCTGAACTAATTGTACTGAACTGAGTAAATTGAAATTGTTCTGAATTAAGCTAATACGAGACTGAACTAACTAGTGGGACTATAAGGCCAATAAAAATAACCTACGGTGGCAACATAGTTCTGAGAACCTGGGTGCGCTGGAACCCCGGTATGCTCAGTGCTAAGTCCTACTCTCACTGGATAGTCCTAGACTAACTACTAAGCTGATAACTTGAAATTGGGGCCCAAGACTAAGTTAGGAATACCTATCTAGAAGTTCCCTGAGAATCTTATCAGACCGGAACTAGCCCAGGTTTTTAGAGACTGGTTAGAGCTGCTTATCTGGAAGCGTTCTAAATGTCTTAAGAACAAACTATAATCTGAAGATGGGGGTTCTAAGACTGGTCAGAGCTTCTTATGAAAAAATGTCATAACCATCTAAAGAACCACTAAAATCTGATATCTGAGTCTAATAATGATAACTGGGAGGCCCTATTGACACCGCAAGAATTGACTGTAGTTAAACTGATCAGCTGACATTTCTACACAACACTGAGTATGCTAATAATCTGACTGAGACTGGACTAACATTCATCTAACTAGGAATTCAACATATATTAACAATATGGGAATCTCAAAACTGATAGAATCAAGCCATAGGGAAAACTAGTCCAACCCGCAAGATTCTAATTCTACTGAACCGAGAACTAGGGCTATATCATTCCACTATATACTAGTTTCACAAAATTTCTAGAAATAGGGAATAATAAAGCAGTTAATATCATGAATAATATTCCACTTGAAATTGTAAAGACATTTATCTAAAAACTTTCTGCATTTCAAATACATAGGGCTATAACTAATAGAAAAAATAGAGAAAGGTTTTGAGGACACAATGAAAGAATAATTTCCATGCGGGTTGGACTAGTTTTCCCTGTAGCTTGATTCTATCAATTTTGGGATTCCCATGTTGTTAGTATATGTCGAACTCCTAATAAGATGCATGTTAGTCAAGTCTCAGTCAGACTATTAGCATACTCAATGTTGTCCAAAAATGTCAGCTGATCAGTTTGATTACAGTCAATTCTTGAGGTGTTAATGGTGCCTCCCAGTTATTAGTATTAGACTCAGATATCAGATTTTAGTGGTTCCTTAGATGGTTATGACACTTTTAGATAAGCAGCTCTGATCAGTCTTAGAACCCCCAACTTCAGATTATAGTTTACTCTTCGGATGGTTACGCCGCTTCCAAATAAGAAACTCTGACCAGTCTCAAAACACTAGTTATAGAATCTGGTCTGATAAGACTTTCAGGGTACTTCCAGATAGGTATTTCTAACTTATTCTTGGGCCCCAATTTTGAGCTATTAGCTTAGTAGTCAGTCTAGGACAATCCAATGGGAGTGGAATTTAGCACCGAGCGGACCAGGTTTCCAATGCACCCAGGTTCCCAGAACTATGTAGCCACCATAGGTTATTTTTATTGGCCTTATGGCCCCAGACTTGTGATCACCTAGTTCATTCCTTTATACCCTGGCAAGGTATATTAGGTCCTACCGATGGGGTGTATACATCAGACTCCACGTCTAGCTCACGTGGTTATATCTCAGTTATAGACTTTCCCACTAGTTAGTTCAGTCTCAAATTAGCTCAGTTCATAACAGTTTCAGTTTACTCAGTTTAGTACAATTAGTTCAGATTCAGTATCCCAAATTTAGGGCATGCCTTTGACCATCAGATAGTGTCATTTTGACCATTTTAGTATATTTCAGTTTATTCAGTTTTAGCATTTTAGTTGGTCATTGCGTGTCATTATAGTTCAGTTATTTATTTTTTGTGTTATGTTTTCTCCTACTTACTCAGTACATTCAAAGTACTAACACATACCTTCTATGTTGTATCGTTTCATGATACAGCTGCAGATCTTATCCAAGAGTTTCAGCTGCACCAGTGGTGAGTCCTCATCTTTCATGGACGATGTTTATTTTTCTTTAGTTATTTTCATACTGTTAAACTTTAGAGTTAGCTAGGGGCTTGTCCCAGCAACTCATAAGATATAGATGGCTTTCAGACATAGATTCAGATTTTCAGTTTTGTTTTCAGTTGTATAAAGCTTTATGATTTAGTTCTTCTTCATAAACGGTTTTTTTTAATTATTTTTAAAGCTTCCACATGATATTACTCAGATTACCAGTGTTATGATAGACTATGGGTTGACTTGAGGTTACTTGTGACTCTATGTACCGTGTCCCATCCAAGGTATAGACTCAGGTCATGACAAACTTTGTATCATAGAACTAGGTTTAGAGTATCCTAGGACTTCTGAAAGCCGTGTCGAGTAGAATCCTTTTCATGGGTGTGAAGCGCGCTACACTTATGATGGGGAGGCTACGAGACATTATCAGGAAAACCCCCTTTTGTTCAAACTCTTTACCATGCGTTGAAGTTCAATTCCATAAATGTTCTCCTAACTCGTGCTCTATTTCGTTTCAGTGAAATGATGCCTCCAAGACGTGGTAACGGAAGAAGGGCCGGAAACGCTCACTGACCTGCCCCACTAGCTCCAGCAGCTCCTCAAGATGACCCAGTGTCCTCCGAAAAGTTCAAAGCAGCAATGCAACTGCTTGCACAAACAGTCATGAACCACATGAACCCAGTAGATGGTTCTGGTCAATACTAATGGGTCCCCAATAGTTGCCTGAGTTTGGTACTTCACCCGGATGAACCCTCCAGCTTTCCATGGATCTAAGGTGGAAGAGGACCCATATGAGTTTGTGGATGAGATTAGGAAGATCACCTTAATCATAGGTGTTAGCTCCAATGAGAGTTCTGACCTGGCTGCCTACTAGCTAAAAGGGGTAGCCTAGATTTATTACAACTAGTGGAAGGAAAGGAGACAACCGGGAGCAGGACCAGTGGAGTGGGTCCGGCTGGTTCGGTATATGTAAAACCGACACGCAAGTGCATGTGGTCAAACAAGTAATAAAGTGGCTAATTAAGCCAAGTATCGATCCAAGGAGACTCTGGATAAGTAAAATTGCCTAAGTACACTATATTCTTATCTTACTTCTAATTATGCTAACAACAACGTAACCAACAGTTAAATAAGTTTTTGTTTATAAATTATATATACTAAAACTATTAACAATTTTTTACTGTGAATTGAAACTATGGATATGAGCATGCCAAGGTTAAGAACAAGCAATGAATCTGACGATAATCACAATTTGGTTAATCTTTTCTTCATGTTGCTAGCCAAGAACATTAGCCTAGAAATTAAAACTCTCGTATTTAATTTCACTTTAGAATCAAAAACAATTCGTCTACATTTCTGTGATCAAATGCAATTTATGACCTAGCACTACAATTCCGGTTCCTAAATTGACTAATACGGCTTTCAAGTATATTTCTATCAGGAAAGCACATCAAAACCCAATTTTCCCAAATCAAGTTAAGAACAATACCCTATTAATTCACAACTTTCCAATTTCGTGCTCTCTCGAGTTAAATTGGACTTTTTAGATGTACATTAGTGTCGGCCACACACTAACGCAGTAAGAACAAGAATTAATAGAACAACATGGAAGAAGAAGAAGAAAACCATATAATTAACAATCAAAATTCATCACCATTATTCAAAACCTTAGCAAGGAAGAGAATTAGCCACTCATTTGTGGATTAATCATCCTATAACAAGTGTAAATCATACATACAATTGATTGAAAGAAGAAAGGAAGAGAAGAAATCCCTTAGCTTTTTCATCCCTCAACTGCTTCTAACCCACGTCCTTGCTCCACCAAGTCTCCCTTTTATTAAAAATAAGCTAAGTGTTCTATTTATACTAGTGGGAATTTTTCCCGGAATAACAAGCAACGTGTCACAGAGGCCAACGCGGAGCACTGCCTCCGTGACACGGCGTGGACGCGGACCCTCACTGGAAATCCAGGGTTCGGGAATATAGCCTCAACGTGGCACGGAGGCCAACGCGGAGGCTTATCTCCGTGCCACGGAGATGTCGCGAGGCCTTACTGGAAATTGCCATTTAAAGTACCCTCCAAGCAGTGTGCCTACGCGATGGTAGCATGGCACGGCTCCATCGCGGAGCCCCTTTACTTTGCACATTCCAACGTCTTTTCCATGCTCGCATCCAAGTCCAACTCCGATATAATTCCAACATGAATTTTAGCTCCTAAAAATCATATTTTCCTGCAAAACAATGCTAATCATGTTGGTTAGTATAAATTCACATTTTATTACCAATTACATGAAAATGTATACACATTGCATAACAAACAAGGCGAAAATGATACGTTTGAGTATCACTTGGGCATATAAATCTGCCCAAGATCACTTACCCCACACTTAAATCCTTGTTCGTCCTCGAACAACACATACACAACTCATGCAAATTACATCCCAACCCTTGCCACTATGGTGCGACAATTTATGCTACGGTCATCCCGATTATTCAATTTTTGCAAATCATCAAGAAAACATGCATGGTCTTAACAATGCAATGACCTTTAATACATCAAGACTTCCTAGACTTTAAGAATCGACTCTCGATATCCGCAAACTCATGCAAATCAGCTAATCAAGATATCCGACACGAAAATCAATCTTTCATCAAGCATGTGCCCTCACAACTCAAGAGAATCTTCCCCTTTATGTTCATGCAACACACAAACATTCAAGTAGGGGCATATAAAAATTAATTTCACTCTCTCTCCCAAAAGAATTCACATGCTTCATGTCATGACCCATAGGCTTGCCCTTAATGTATTACTCCACTAATATAAAGAAATGCAATGTAAGATCACGTAGGACTTTAATGGGTTGTAATGGAAGCTATGGAACTAGTATATATTGGATTAGCCAATAATAGTCACTAGCATCCTTAAGCACCTTTTCAACACATTCCCATCGACTCATGGATAATGTTCTTCTTTTTCTCTTTTTCAACATCCCATTCATGCTTGTTTACTTCTGTATGGCCCATTTCCTCAAACACACTTGACACAACAACAAAGGGTTTTCCTGCACCTTTATTAACATTTCATTATACCAAGTGCCTCTTCAACCTCTTCTTTTCTTTCTTCACTCTGCTTTTCTTTTCTTTCCACTCTTATCACTCTTTGACACTTCGGGAAAATTTTTCTTTTCTTCTTAAGCGCTTAAGAGTTTTGTATAGACTTTACGGCTAATGAAAAGAAGGAATAAAGCTTAGTTTATACCATTTTGGACAAAAGAAAGAAATAATCGGCTAAAGGCTCAACGGGCTGACTAGGGTATACAATCACATAAAAAGGTAGCGTATGACAGGAAAGAAATAGAAACTCTCGGTTAAACAAAGAAATGCCTACATCCTTTCCAACACTACACCTCCTTCATTTCGTTTTGCACACACACCAGGCAAGTTCTAGACACTTCACAATAGCATGGAATAACAATACCTCACTTCACACTTTATGCACATGCTCGATTCAAGATGCATTCACAGACTCTTTAATTAGCCAATTACATGAATTCGAAATTAAGCCTTAATCACACCGAATCGAATTCTACAGCCTAGGTAACTCAACATATTTACAAAATTGCATGCTTTCAAACGAATCACTTTTACATTTTGAATATCAGTTACAACACGCAACCAAAATTTCACAACCATTTAGTAACTACAGGTTCAATGATGCAATCCACCAAAGAAAAAACTGAAAACAAATTAAAAATCCTACTCCTATCGACTACATTTCCCTTAAGACGGTCGTCATCCATCCATCATAGGGAACGGTCACTAACTATGACATCGGTTCAATGGGACTATTCTTGGTAAAAGAACCGAAAACAAACTCCGAGAAACCCAAAATAAAAATCGAAAATTTTTTGCAAAACATCGATCATGTCGATGGAAAACTATTTACAAAATATTTTGATAAGTGCAAAATATTTTCGCAAAAATTTTGAAAAATGTCGATCATTTCGATAAGAAAGAAATATTTACAAAATATTTACAAAATATTTACACTGGCAACCACAACTTTTCATAACACACATCATTAACCACAAAAATATATACAGATACAACACAAATCAGTTCACAACCACAGGGAAACATAAAAACATACATGCACAACAAGGGAAAGAGCATACAGCAGATTAGCCTAAGTCCCAGCACCTAGCTACTCCCCACCCCACACTTAAATCGAACACTGTCCCCAGTGTTCACAAAAATTAAGATCATAAAATTTCGGGTGGTGGAACTCCCTGATAAGTCGAAATATTTGACTTCTTCATCTGGTGCTGCTGCCTCATCGCCCATGTCTGAGTCAGCTCCATCATCGTCATCGGACTCCACATCGGAGTCCTCCCAACGTGTCTCCTCATCAGTGGGGACATCATCGTTAGTAGGCTCCACGAAGGCTGGTCCCACTCGGCACAAAGCTCTAGCTTTCTCGCCAAATGGGTAATCCAGCTCCAGCTGCCATAACTCTTCCTCTGTGGCTGGTCTCCCACCAATCCGAAGCTGAAGCATCTGCATACCAAATATTCGTGCCATGTACTGATCGTCACGAGCATGTCGCTCAGCCAGTGTCAGCACTGGCCCATGTGTGGTGTTGGGGGCCTTAGTTTTTGTCACATCAAGGGCCCTCTGCTCCAACTGCGGGATGTAATCCAAAGCCTCTTCCTCGACATCGAGGCCTCAGAGGAAGGTGGTGATGAGTCCGCCGAACCCATATCTGTGGCCCTGGTGTAGTCGGGCTCTCTTCATGGCGGATAAGATAACCGCCCCAACATTAATCTCCAGCCCTTTCATAAGGGCATACACCAGGCAGGCACGGTCCCGGGTCACATCCGTCATGTGAACCCCAGGGATCAAGCACGAACACACTATTTTCAGCCATATTCTTGCCTCCCTGTTCATCTGCGAATAAGGCAGAGTCTGGTGATAACCCCTCTCCTTATGTCTGCTCCATCGGGCTGTGGATCGAGCCCCACACAAGGTACGTCTGATGTCGGTGTATGGTGGGGTGATGTTCAGCTGGCGGAGAACGTGGGCGTCTGTGTCCCGCGCTCCAACGATGGCATTAAATTTTTGGGGTTCCAGAGTGAAAATCTGCCCTCTGATTTTTATTGTGTGGCTTCTGATGGCCGGGATCCAATTTGCGTAGAACTCCCGGACCAAATGTAGGTTGCACTCCTTGGGCTCCTGAAATATAAAGCTGAGCCCAGCTGCCTCAATCCTTTGCACAATACGGGGGAATTCCTGTGCTAGTGGTTCCCGTGCAATATGCTCCTCCGGGAAGTACTTGCTTTCCTTATGTTTAGCGTACCACTTCTTTCCTTCCTCGGTTACCCACCTCGTTCCGTATTGGTGGCGTTGGCCGTGCGGAACAGCTGGTGCAGCTGGGACTGCGGTGCCCAATCTCATTCGCTTTCTCCCGGTGCCTGAAGTAGAAGCACCTTTACCCTTATCCTGCCTACTCGCCATTGTACCTTCCAACATCAATAAACAAGCACAATGTCAAGCTAAATGCATATTAGCTTCGGCTAAGGTCGGGTTAAACTAAGTTCACCCCACACTTAGTCCTTAGCTACTTTTACGATACTACGGCAAGGATTACTTTATTTACAACCCAAACACAAACAACTATACAATTTATTGCTTAGTGCGTTCACCAAAAAATTTTCGACAGTATAACTTTTAGCGTACTACTCAGACTCATACAGCTAATCCCAATCCTACTATCGCTAGCAATTCAACCATCGCACTTAGCAACGAAAACAACAAAAAAAAAACAACAACAAAAATTCTATATACATACGAATCCGAATAATCAAACCAATTTGAACAATTTTCGCATTTTCCCCAAAAATTCGAGAATTCGTCGTCTATTACACTCTAACAATATTTACACGACTTATCTCACTTCACAACCACACCCCGGCATCTAATTCACCAATTTATCAAGTTACCCAATTCAATTTCAACAACCCAAGCCCTACAATTCAATTTTACACTCAATTTCGAATAATTCATGTAATCGACAAGTTCAAACGCTAGTTACAACATTCCGAACATCTATCAATCAAAGAATAATTCAATATCATGCTAAATTGCTACTTAGGGTGATTTATCTCACCTCACATACTCAAATTCGATTGGAATCAATAAAAATTTGAGAAAAACGAGGAAAACATACTTTTAAATTGAATACCCGAAGAAACTTGACGATTTCCTTGCCTAGTACCGTGGCACGTTGGTTGGGGGAGGGAATTAGGGAGTTTGGTCGTGGAGAAGAGAAGAAATGGGGAAAGAAAGGGCAAAAATCGGGGTTAAAATTAAGAAAAACACGCGGGTCACCCGGCAACCCGGTGTGACCCGGCACCAAATATAAGGCAACGTGTCACGGAGGGTAACGTGGAGCCCCTCCTCCGTGACACGGAGCCAACACGTTGGCTCACTGGAATTTTTTTTTAAAAATCCGGATTTAACTTCAACGTGTCACGGAGGGTAACGCGGAGCCTCTCCTCCGTGACACGGAGCCAACGCCCCAGTGCACTGTCTCTTTATTTTAATTATTTTTTCATACCTTGGCTTTTTCTTCCCGATTCCATGCATATTTTTCTCCGTTAGACCTGAAAATCACCTCACTAAACAAAATTGGTTAGATTAATAGATTTCCCTAATTAAAATGAAAAATATTAACTAAAAACGAAAAATTTATACCAAATCAAGAAAAGAAAAATAAAAATAAAAACTATTTACACTTTACTAAACAAAAGAAAAAAATATTTTTCACGGGTTGCCTCCCGTGCAGCGCCTGGTTTACCGTCCCGGCTCGACGTACCAAGTTTGACCACTTTTTCCTCCACCTTGAGGATATGAATCTCACCCCTAATTTCTTTTCTAATTTCCTCTTATGCTCTAGGGGTGGTGGTGAAAACTTGTAAGGACCAAACAGTAGGTGTTGCCTTTTTACTTTATTGGCCCTCAAGTATGTGAAGTCATTTTGGCTCTCTGAGTTAGCAAATTTCAAAATATACAGGGCTTGGTCCTCCTCTAGACATTTCTCTATAAGTTTGGAAGACTCTACTTCTATGTTGTCAACCAAACTTAATGTCGAAAAATGCGTTGAGTATGGTCCAATACACCTCAACTCTGAAACTGCATTATGTTTGACCTCCTTACTTGGATACACCTTCTCAGCATCGACATCTGTCTCTCCATTAATGTCAAATGGGGGATACTCTATCTCTTCTTCCATGAATGGATTTTCCATAAGTGTGAGCCCATCACGGGGACACTCAAGAGATTCTAATTGTTAGGCTTCATCCAAAAATTCACCCTTGTCTTCCTCTTGTAGTTCCTCTTGAATATCGGCTAAAACTGTCACCTGCAAGTTATCACAAGCTTCAACTTCAGCGATCATCTCCGTGAATTTGACGCTCATCCTTTCTAGAGTCTCTGCATTCTCTTCTTGCTGAATTCTCAATACTGCCATCGCCTCCTTCATTGCTTCTGATTGCTCCAAGAGTTGTTTCATCATGTCTTCTATTCGAGCTTGGCGTCCCAAGTCCTCATTTTCAGCATGCCTATATTCAGGAAAAACAACAGAAGGATCATAGTAGGGGCTTGGGGGAGGGGAATATGCATTCGGACAGCCATCCCAATGGCCACCTTGACCACCACATATATTGCACGTGTTACAGTGTTGCCACGAGTGGTGTCCTCCGCAATTCGGACAAGATTCACTAAAATATGAGTATCCACCATTGAAACCATTTATATTCCACGATGTCATGTCAATAAGAGTATTCGAAAAAGAAAAAGTAAAAATGCAAAAGAATTAAAACAAACACTAAGACTAAGTTGTCAACACTTAAGAAGAGAAAATAGAAATACAGCAAATTTACACTTAACACAATTTCACCAATTGCCTAGCCTCCCCGGCAACGGCGCCAAAAACTTGTCCGGCTGGTTCGGTATATGTAAAACCGACACGCAAGTGCCCGTGGTCAAACAAGTAATAAAGTGGCTAAGTAAGCCAAGTATCGATCCAAGGAGACTCTGGATAAGTAAAATTGCCTAAGTACACTATATTCTTATCTTACTTCTAATTATGCTAACAACAACGTAACCAACAGTTAAATAAGTTTTTGTTTATAAATTATATATACTAAAACTATTAACAATTATTTACTGTGAATTGAAACTATGGATATGAGCATGCCAAGGTTAAGAACAAACAATGAATCTGACGATAATCACAATTTGGTTAATCTTTTCTTCATGTTGCTAGCCAAGAACATTAGCCTAGAAATTAAAACTCTCGTATTTAATTTCACTTTAGAATCATAAACCATTCGTCTACATTTATGTGATCAAATGCAATTTATGACCTAGCACTACAATTCCGGTTCCTAAATTGACTAATACGACTTTCAAGTATATTTCTATCAGGAAAGCACATCAAAACCCAATTTTCCCAAATCAAGTTAAGAACAATACCTTATTAATTCACAACTTTCCAATTTCGTGCTCTCTCGAGTGAAATTGGACTTTTTAGATGTACATTAGTGTCGGCCACACACTAACGCAGTAAGAACAAGAATTAATAGAACAACATGGAAGAAGAAGAAGAAAACCATATAATTAACAATCAAAATTCATCACCATTATTCAAAACCTCAGCAAGGAAGAGAATTAGCCACTCATTTGTGGATTAATCATCCTAAAACAAGTGTAAATCATACATACAATTGATTGAAAGAAGAAAGGAAGAGAAGAAATCCCTTAGCTTTTTCGTCCCTCAACTGCTTCTAACCCACGTCCTTGCTCCACTAAGTCTCCCTTTTATTAAAAATAAGCTAAGTGTTCTATTTATACTAGTGGGAATTTTTCCCGGAATAACAAGCAACGTGTCACGGAGGCCAACGCGGAGCACTGCCTCCGTGACACGGCGTGGACGCGGACCCTCACTGGAAATCCAGGGTCTGGGAATATAGCCTCAACGTGGCACGGAGGCCAACACGTAGGCTTATCTCCGTGCCAGGGAGTTGTCGCGAGGCCTTACTGGAAATTGCCATTTAAAGTACCCTCTAAGCAGTGTGCCTCCGCGATGGTAGCGTGGCACGGCTCCATCGCGGAGCCCCTTTACTTTGCGCATTCCAACGTCTTTTCCATGCTCGCATCCAAGTCCAACTCCGATATAATTCCAACATGCATTTTAGCTCCTAAAAATCATATTTTCCTACAAAACAATGCTAATCATGTTGGTTAGTATAAATTCACATTTTATTACCAATTACATGAAAATGTATACACATTGCATAACAAACAAGGCGAAAATGATACGTTTGAGTATCACTTGGGCATATAAATCTGCCCAAGATCATGGGAGGAGTTTACAATAGCCTTCCTAGATAGATTCTTCCCCTGGGAGCTCAGGGAGGCTAAGTTGGTAGAATTTATGAATCTTAAATAAGGCAACAGATGGTGGAAGAGTATGCACTAGAGTTCACACGATTGTCTAGATATGCTCCATAGATAGTAGTCGAGCCAAGGTGATGTGTTATGGTGGGTTTTCGAGCCAATGCCCAAGCTTCTAGACAAGACAATTGGTGCTAAGGTTATGGAAATCAAGGTTGGAACCAATAAAGAGACAACTACAATAGGAATGGGTTCAGAGATAGGAGCCGTGGTCGTTAGCGAGAGGGAGAATGGAGAAGAAATGACGGATATCGCAATGACCGGGCTGGAGTCTATGTGCCTCCCAACATGCGAGAAAGAGAGGCTGGAAAATCAAAGTTGGAGAGTATGATGGCCGAAATGATGAATAATGTGAGGTCCACGGATGATCAATTAAAAGAAATTCGAAGTGACTTATCTAGTATGGGTCAGAAAGTGAAATCTCATGCCACCGCCATCAAGTAGATAGAACACCAACTTGGGCAACTGTTGGCATCAATGAACCCTAGGAAAAAGGGTACACTTCCTAGCAACACTGTCCAGAATCCAAAGAATGATGCTCATTGCATGGAAGTGATCACTAGGAGTGGTAAAACCACAGTTGACCCCCCGTTCCCTGTTGAAGTTGAAAGGAGGAAAGAGAGCGTGATTGAGGAAGAAGAGATTAGTGATGAGACATAACATGATGAGTTGCAAGAGGCCCCTAGGGGTGAGAAGGAATGCGACATTGATCAAGGGGCAGTTATAGTGCAAAAGGCTATCCCAAGACCACCACCACCATTCCCACAAAGGATGAAGAAAAAGGCGGACAGCAGTAAGTTCCAAAATTTTTTGTCAATGCTTAAACAACATTTTGTGAATGTACCATTGGTCGAAGCACTAGAGCAGATGCCAGGATATGAAAAGTTCATGAAGGACCTGGTAACAAAGAAAAGATCTGTAAGCTATGAGCCAGTTGAAAATGTCCATCACTATAGTGCCATAGCAACAAGGGTCATAGCTCAGAAAAAGGAAGACCCAGGTGCCTTCACAATACCCTGCACCATTGGTAATATCGAGTTCGCAAGGGCGCTCTATGATCTGGGAGGGAGAAATTAATCTAATGCCCTTGGCGGTCTTCAAGAAGCCAGGATTGGGAGCCCCCATACCAACCAATATGCGGCTACTGATGGCCGACATAACAGTAAAGAGACCAGTGGGCATCCTAGTTGATGTGCTCATCAAGGTTGATAAGTTCAGTTCCCAGCGGACTTCGTGATCTTCGATTGTGAGGTCAATTATGAGTTCCCCATCATTTTGGGGTGACCATTCCTCGCTACTGGGAGAGATCTAGTAGATGTGGAAGCTGGCCTGTTAAAGTTCAAGCTAAACAAAGAAGAGGTCACTTTCAACATCTGTCGAACTATGAAGCAACCAAAGGAATTTAGTGTGATTTCAGCACTTGAGGATGAGTATGAGTCACTTGACGAATTTTGAGTAGTCAAAAGACATGCGTCATGCCGCAAAAATCAAATGCTTCTTGGGAGGCAACCCAAGTGGTGGTTTGGTGAAATCTGAGTAACTAAACCACCCGCGTCGTGCCGCAACGTTAAATCAAGTGCTTCTTGGGAGGCAACCCAAGTTAGTGAACTAATGTGTGCTCAGTGTGCAGAAAAACAAAAATAGGTAGCTGAAAAATCTGCTACTACAGGATCTCAGTACGATTCATGGTGATGTACTACAAGCTGTGGCAGCAGTGGTGGTGAAAAACAGAGAAAATTCGAAACAAAGTCCAACCTACGACTCATCCTACGATTCGTACCTCAATGGTACGCGTCGTAGGATTCACTCGTAGGTCACCAGGTAAGTTCTCTTTTGTTGAAGTCACTACGGGTCAGGGGACGAGTCGTAGGTTGCCACGAGTCGTGATTGGTCAAATTACCTGATTTGTCCCATATTTTTTAAATCGGCCCTTATCTACTTAAACTTCAAAATTCACCATTCTCCCATGCGAACACCTCACAAACCCAAAACCCATGACTCGAGCATCCTCTTCCCAACAGCCATAACTTCCCATCATCAAGAAGTAAGAAAAAATTCTTGCTTCAACTAAGTTTGCAAAGCCCTAGAAGTTGATTTCCAGTCTATGAATCGACAATCAAGTAAGTATTTACATTGCAAGCTCTAAATGTTTGAAAGTGAACTTAAGGGAATCAAAAACCCATATGAATCACTGGGTATGTTTAAAAATCACTGGGTATGTTTGAAAACTCCAACTTGACTGGAAACCCACTTGCAATTTATGGAACCTTGGCCCTAGAACAACTAAAGGGAGGTATGGGTAGGGAGGATTGAGTAGTGTAAAAATGGAGTTTAACATATGATAGTCCTAGGGGAAATCTGAGTACCCAAAAATGTGCAAAACAAACACTTACA
This sequence comes from Datura wrightii, assembly GCA_035772735.1. Lineage (NCBI taxonomy): Eukaryota > Viridiplantae > Streptophyta > Magnoliopsida > Solanales > Solanaceae > Datura > Datura wrightii. The sequence continues at coordinate 47,240,422 of JASDFA010000019.1, forward strand.
AACTGAGCAAAAGAATAGTGAATATGGTCTGAAAAAGGGTATGCAGCACAGTATGGGTCGTAGGTTGACATTACGAGTTGTACTAAGTGCTCGTACCACTTATCTTGAAAAAATTGATCTGGGAAGCCCACCCTACGACTCATGGAATCGACCTACGTGTTGTACCACGAGTCGTGGTGAAAAATAGAGATTTATTCAAAATGGGAATTCATCAGATGACTCAAGGTATGGACAGTACCTTCATGGTACGAGTCATACCTACAAGTCGTGGGGCATCATCAGGACTTCTCTTGAGTCGTACCTTTGTGGTACGACTCATAGTGAGGACCCGTGATGAGATTCTGGACTTCTTCTATCTGATTTTTCTATTTCAAAAGTGGAATACTAACCTCTTTCTCACAAGGTACAATGATATACAAACACAGGGCAGACAAAACACAAGCCCGCAAGACATTGATTAATGAAACAACTGACTCAAGAGTGTGATAAAGCTAGAGATTCACCTAGTGGTTCACTTTAGGATTATCAAGTAGACACCTCAGACAACGATGGAACCAGAACCACTAGCGAAAGAGCAAAGGCCCAAGCCGAAGCAACCACTGCCACATCCGCTCAAGCTCCCCAGTTTGAAGAAGGAGCTAGAGAGGAACAACAAAGGCCGAAAATCGACTCCAACACTAAGAAAGGGTCAGAAGGGACCCAGAATGATGTAGAAAACAGTGATGAAGAAGTGGAGGAGGAGACCCCTGCCAGAGAAAATAGAACAATGCGGTGGAGTTCCGGCTGCTAAAGAAATATATGAATAAGGCATCGCTCTCACTACCAAGAACAAACCAAAAAAGAAGCATCCAGGAAGAACCGCGGATCCTCAGTAATTCCTTGAAAGAAGTTGAGGAGATGAAGCATATTGTTAGCTTCTATGGGTTAGAATGGATGGTCAAGACCCCTACACAATACACAGAAGAGATCATCAGGGAGTTATACACCAACTACTTGGCCACAATGGAGGAGAAAGAAAAGAGGGGGAAAAAGATAAAGGATCAACCTTGTTTGGAGAGTGTATTGGTCTGAGGGCGAGTAGTAAATGTATTCGATTGAACCATCGCACGGATGTTAAATGGACCTCAGTTCAGACCAACAAGGATAACACTAAAGTATGATTACAGGGTGGAGGAAATGAAGCAGATCAGGAGTCTGAGCAGGAGTGAGCGATAGAGGCAGCTACAATGGCTAAAGAGGTGATCGCTGAGAACAAGGCCGAGGCCGAGTGGGTTACATGTGGCAAGAAGGTGACAAAGAATTCACTGAACTTCATAGAAAAGGTCTGCTGGACACTAGTGAGACATCGATTAGCTCCCACAGTCAATGACAACACGCTGAGTGCTGACAGAGCGGCTTTGGTGGCATGCTTTATGTATCGATACCCTCTTAACATCTCGAGGATCATAGCTACAGAGATTCGAGACCGGGAAGTGTAAGCACTACTATCCTATTCGCAGGCCTTGTATATAGTTTGTGCAGGGAGGCGAGAGTTCAGCGGTGTGATGAGAGATTGATTAAAGGACAAGGAATTGCAGACATAGACAGCCAGCAGGGGACATACAAATGAATGTCACCAATACTCAGGAGCAGAGCCAGACACTGGCTACAGATGCCGGTCATTCAGAGTCAACTCCCAGCACCTCAGCTACACCGCTACCTAGTGTATAGACTCAGACTCCAGCAGGGTACATCTTAGTACCGCAGGATTTCCTCCAGAAGCTAGCAAAGAGATTGACCATGCCGAGCACAAAAGTCAGGCAATGATGGAGAATATAAAGCCATGGGTCAAATCCGAGATAGATTCAACAGCTCAAGCCATTCATACCCGCCTGGATAGTTTTGAGAGCAGATTTAACATGAGGATGGCGGAGCAGTCAGGCACCGACAGTGTTCGTGCGGAGTTGGGGACTCTTCGGAGTGAAGTGGTTGAGTTGTCTTTACGGAAACCAATTGTTATAGTAGCCCTAACTCTTTCGGACCTAGATGCAGATCTTGATGAGGATATTGATTTGGCAGTATATTGGGGGCCAACTACAGCTGGTGATAAAGGTAAGAAGAGAGCTACTGAAGATGCTGGTGAGGAGAGTTTGAGAAAAAAAAGAATGAATGAGAAGAAATAGTGCAAGAGGGCTAGAGGGGAGAGTATGCGGGCTCATGAGGAGCATATGACTGAGCCGCATGAGAGAGTTAGAGGATCGGGAAGCTCCACCATAGCTCAGCTCGAGCTTGCTAGTGGACATGACCCTTCGAGTGAGCCACATTCAGCCCCAATTACTACAGAGGTCGTTCAAGCGGCTACATCCAGTGGCGGGGACCACTACCCCCATTGTTACACCAATGAGCGTGCCAGCCGCCGCTAGCGCCACTACTACCACAGAGGTACCACCTTCACAAGATGAGAGGTGAAGTCTGAGTAGCCACAGGTATGTCCTTCTCCCTACATTCTTATACCTTATGCTTTGGGGACGAAGCTCATTTTTCAAAAAGGCAGCATGTACTTGTACTTTTGGGATTATTTTGTTCGTTTGAGGGTTTTTCTTGTCGTGCATCTTTTCCACCAAGCATGCGATCTAGTAGAACCAACATGTGTTAGGATTTTTTAGTTTGTGATTTTTGTTTGATTAGAAAGTAACTTAGGAATTCTCAGCCAATAGATATGCACTAGTTTTGTTGTTTTTGAAAAAAATTGACCCTGTTTAAAAATTTTTGGTATGTATTTGCGACAACAATGCATAATTTCTGTGGATCGTTTTATGTCATTTAGTTATTAATAGTGCTAGTCTTGTTAAGCCATGTACGAACAAGACAGGTAAAGTAAAAATAGTTCATGTACCATGTGTGAGTGAGGTCTTAATATTTATTGCGGTATGATGTTAATGATCTAGAAATTGCTTGGTTGGTCTCTGCATATGTTAAGGATTCTTGGTTAGGATATGATCATAGGCCATTTTGGTTTTAGCTCACTTTTAGCCTATATTGCCCTACCAAACTTTTATGAATCCCTTGATCCCAAGTTTGAGCCTTAATAGACCATATTTCTTTGATTTACTTGTTAAGAGTACCCATTTGTTTATAATGAACCTGTTTGGACCTAGTCCTTTCTTGGATATTGTGAACCTCAACATAGGCAAAATGTTTAAGTTGAGGGTGGATAGAGTAGGGGTGCATAAATGGTGGGCGCAGGAGAAAAAGAAAAAGAGAAAAAAAAATGATGAAAAGTATGGTGTGGTGAGGTGAAAAAGTAAAAAGATGAAAGTTTGAGAATATTGAAAAAGAAAAATTCAAAAGAGCTTGAAATTTTTGAAAAAATGTGAAAAATCACCTCACCCATATAAATATTCTTAAAATTGGGAAAAGAAAAGAAAATAAGACAAAAAGAATGAAGGGTGAAATAGGAAAACGGTGTAGCCAAGAAGGTAGTGCCAAGGAAGGGATAGTCACTCATAAAATCTTCCATCTTTATCATGTCCATCCCTAAGCCTACATTAAAAGGCATATCAATTCCTATAGTGATCTTAATTTTACCATCTAACAAACCAAAGCATAGAAAATAAGGGCAAGCCAATGGTATCTGATGCATAATACTTGTAGTTCTTTGAGAGAGTGAGTGCTTCATTTGCCTAGTCCCATGTTTCATCTGATACTTCATACTAGGGTGGACACTTCATTTTTTTTGAGGTTACATGGATTATGTTTGCTTTTATCATTGGTGTGTGTAAATCACATAGATGATGACTTGATTGCTTGTTGATAGCTAGATAACATGTCTTGATCCCTGAATATGATGTTTTGATGTTGCTTGCAATACATTAGATAATGATGTTTCTGGAGGAAGGGTCAATAGAGTTGTATATAAAGTGTACACATTTTTTTTGAGTTTTAGCTGTAGTATCTTAAGTTTATTTTCTAGTTGAGCATCGTGTTTAGTTTTTTTTTCTTTGCCCGAGGACATGCAAAAGTTTTAAGTTGAGGGTGTTGATGTGTTGTGGATTTAAAGCACCATTGACGCTCAAAACTAAGAAAATAACATGGACTTAGGTGTATTTATGTGGATATAAGGCACTTTTCCTTTGATTTCAGGATAAATCGGTGTTGGAACAATAAATTGCAAAAGGAAGCCAAAAGTGTGCAAAAAGGGCAAAAAGTACAGTCCACAGTATGATCCGTAGGATGGACCTACGAGTCGTACTGAGCGCCTTGATGAGAAGCTGAAAGTTTAACCTGGAAGACTGATCCCATGAGACTTGTCACGGATCGTACCATGATGGTACGAGTCGTGGTAAGACAGTCATGATGAAATCCAGAAGAATTGCACAGGAGGCTGATTCTCAGTACGAGAGTACCCTACGACCCGTGAGATGAAGGCACGAGTCGTACCATACTGGTTGTGGTGAAGTTCAGGAAAAGTTCAAAGTATCAGGATCAAGCCACGGGTATAATGTACGAGTCATACCTTGGCCCAATACTTAGCCAAAATTCAGCCAATACTTCAAGCCATGAGTCGATGCCACGGTCCATGAGAAGCCCCTATGAGTCGTAGGTGGATCCGTGATGAGGTCGGCTACAGATATGGAAAGCAATCCTGTTAGTTTAGGAAAAGGATTCTCGTGTCTCTATAAATACTTTTTATGGTTTATTTTTCATAGAGAACGACGAGTAGACTTAATTTTAGTAGGAAAACATTGTAGTAAGCAATTTGGCATCATTGAAAGAGAGAATTGAGTTGGTTTAACCTTGTGATCAACCTTTTCTTGAATTCATATTGTTCTTGCTACTTGTTATTCAATATTTCGTGGATTAATTGAAGGAATTGTTTCTCTCAATCATCTTTGTAAGTATTGTTTTATGTTTTCAACCATGAGCACAATTCACAACCTTGCGACTATGACAGGCTAAAACCTCCATAGCAAGGGTTGTGGGAACCATGGCGGATTAACAAGCTAGGGTTGAATAAAGTTATTCTAAAACCAATACTAATTACTTATATTGTATTCTCTTCATCTTTAATTATTCTTAGCGGTGTGCAACGTTAGGAAGTGCCTGAATTCTTTACTTGCTTTGGTCGAAGAGGTAGAGATTAGGAAAAGAGAATTACAATAGAGCCTTGATCTTGATGATCATTGTATTAACTTGAACTGTGGTCGTAGGATAGTTATATCTGGAACATAGTGATAATGGTTAGTTTTCAAAACTCATGAGACTTGGTCGAGTAATTGAGGATAGTAATTGATTAGGGATTGGTCGATTGTTTGAATGAACCTAAGTTATCAGTTCTGTAAGTAAGTATTGGTAAAGATCACGAGTGTATACCCGAAGCTATTATGAACCCATGGGGAACACAAACACTAGTTAACCTTTAATTATTGATTTGCAAATATAATCTTGACTACTGTTTATTTCTATTATTGATTTTTATTAGAATCCCCCCATTGTGAAGTAATTACCATACAAGTTCATCTACCGACTGTAATCTAGATATTCCATATTCCCTGTGGGATCGACCCCAACCTCTAAATTGAGTTCTTTATTGACAAATTCCGCTTCATACTTCAGTTGGAAGTGTGGTTTTAGCATTATCACAAGGGCTCGCATGTTGAAATTCGTCAATGGAGTATCGAACTTGGTCCTCAAGGAGTGCACGACTGTAATGCTTATTAAAGATATTGATCTCTCCAGCCTCATCGTTCATGCCCAGCAGATTAAGGCAGAAAAACTAAAAGACTTGGAGCGGGAGAACAAGCGGGAAAGGACTGGCCAATCAGATTATGGCCAACAGAGATCTGGCGGTAGTAGCCACCCACAGCAGCAGCAACAGAGGGCTCCATCACCCACTTCAGCCAGTGTCCCTACTTTTCTTTCAAAGATCAGTTCCCTAATGAGCCAGTATTAGAGTGGACGGGCAGTAGTTCAGTGCCTGAGGGTTAGTTTATTTCCTACCTTAAGGCCAGAAAGCATATTTCTAAAGGGTGTATTACCATCTACTTCGGGTCAAATATTCCAGCTCCGAGACCCTGACTATTCAGTCAGATTCGATTGTTAGCGAGTTCCCGAATGTGTTTCCCAAAGTTCTTCCCAAAGTTCCTCCTGAGCGGGAAATAGACTTCGGCATAGACCTCCTCCCAGACACTAAGCCCATCTACATCCCCCCTTATAGAATGGCTCCAGTTGAGCTTAAGGAGTTGAAGGAGCCAAAAAGACCTCCTTGATGAGGGTTTTATCAGGCCCAATATCTCTCCATGGGGTGCTCCGGTATTACTCAAGCAAAAGAAAGACGGTACTCTCAGAATGTGTATCGACTACCGTCAGTTGAATAAGGTAACAGTTAAGAATAGGTACCCCTTACCTAGGATTGACAACTTGCTCGATCAGCTTTAGGGAGCTAGTTGTTTCTCCAAGGTAGATCTCAGGTCAGGGTGCCATCAGCTAAGGGTCAGAGAATGTGACATACCGAAACCAACTTTCAGAACTCAATATGGTCACTATGAATTACGAATTTGTGGTTATGTCCTTGCGACTGACTAATTGTCACGATCTGAACATACATCTAGATCGTAGACACGGGACAAGGGACCCGAGGGACCCCAAATCGACCCATGGCTCATGCATACAACTAATCTCAACCAAATAAGCGGAATGATAATGATAAAAACATAATGGAAACGTAATCATAGAATAACATTAGAAAATACTAGACGTACACATAAGTTGAATACTACACATAGTCTGAAAGCCTCTACTACATACAATGGGTTGATGGGACAACATACCCAACTAACCCGAACAATACTAAAACGTAAGATAATGTAAAAGTATGTCAAATAACCCTCGGAGCATGAGGACTAACCAATAAGATGAGAACGTAAGCTGAGATGGACTAAGGGTGAGGATGAGCCTGAGATCTGGACCTTGTATCATGAAACAATACATCATAGAAAGTACGCGGTCAGTACATGGAATGTATCGAGTATGCAGGGTAAGTAAAATGGACATTTTAGAGTAAATAAAACTCATAAGTAAATATAAGAGAAGGACATCATGCTTACATCAAAATCTTCATAATAAAACATAAGGCTCAAGACTTTCAAATCATTCATAATCATTCATTTTCATAATCATAAGTAAACTTTATAAAAACATAACTTGAGCCAATAACATAAACATAACAATGAATAAAACATGCGGTACTATAGGAGGACTCGTCATAACCGATACCATCATGATAGAGCCTTTCATGATGCCCCAACTATCTCACTCAAGTGGACAGAGCTGACCCTGGCTTGCCAGGCGAGGGTCATGCATTAGGCGTGATATCACATTTGAGGGGATCATTATCAATACAATATATCATTAGAAACCCACAGTGGCACGTGGTTGTGAGACATTGGCATAATCCTTTGAACGTCGGGTTGCTCGGTGCTAGACACGGCTACCAAAAACATGCATATTGGCTCATACGTAAATCAATAAATTTTCATCGGCCAACATTATAAATCTGATAAATCATGAAATTCGCTTCATAAATCGTAAATCATTCTTCAACATGTGGGCATTTCCCAATACTTCATCATATTCAATTCTTTCAAAACTTGCTCATAAACATGGGTAACTTGAAAATCATGTTTTTCCATCATCAACAAACTCAAATTATTGAGTATTCATCATAAATCATAACATTCATGAACTTTCATCAAATGGGCATTTTAGATTTAACAGATTGAAGCATGTTTTTTGAAGAAAATAATATAAAACTAGCCCATCATTCATAATTCAATAATTAAGACTCAATTAAATCATACCCATAAGGAGATATCACATTTTCATGCATTTGAGTAAAACCCCATAGACTTGAATAGGAGGATTCATGCTTTAAATTGAGATTTGGGCATGGGTGGGGAAGGATTTCACCCATTCTAAAACCCTACATACCTGCAAATGGATTGACTCAAAGTTCCTTGGATACCCACAAAGATATTGATGGAAACTTGGGGAAGAAGACTTTGAATCTCCTAAAAAATTTCTCTAAAGATCTTGCATGAGAATGGGGCATGCATAAAGGACTTAACTCCTCTTATCAAACTCAAAAAATATCCAAAACAACATAGTTTAGGGTCTAAAAGTGTAGAAAAGTCAGAAATGACCTTAAAATTATTTCCCTGAAAACTATCCCAGACGGACCAATGACCGACCCAAAGAGTCGTGGCAACATACCACAACTCGTGGTATCAGGTCATGGGGTCCACTGCCTCATAACACATCTCAGACCTTTCCCACGACTCGTTAGGACGAGTTGTTACTTAAAACCATGGGTCGTTGAATCATTCGTTGTCAACTCTTTGACCAATGTGACTTCCCTTTCCACGATCCTCACCACGACTTGTGGTTCCTTCCAACGAGTCATGGTCTCCATCCGTTGAATGCACTGGAAACTTCAACCCCAAGCAACGACTTGAAACAATGGGTCGTTCTTCCTCACCATGAATCTTGGGATGCCCCGTTGTTTCTCCGTCAGCCAAATATAGTCCTTCCAATGAACGGTTATAATGACATGTTGTTCCTGACAACGAGTCGTTACACCGTCCATTGCCTTTACTGCTTCCCTGAACTTCCCAAACCATGACTGCTTCCGATGACTCGTGGTATCCACCCACGAGTCATTGAGTCGTCCGTTATGTGGTATTTTGCCAGTTTTTATGCACTTTTCAAATTCACCTCCCGAGTCTATTCTTAGGCCTTCTTGGGGTATTACAATATATTTCCCTTGGAAACATTCGTCCTCGAATGTAGGAAACAAGCAGCAAATAGAAACATATAATTTATCATAGATATATACTGATCATTTTAACCTTAATTTTCACAGAATGACTACTCCGAATCAAACCACATAGCTGAACTGATCTCATGCTTCACATACACATTCATACGCATAAAAGAAACTTGCACACATGAATTGAACATGAAAACTAAATAGAGTCATAGGGCAAAACTGATACCTCAAGTAGGAACTGAGCCGGTAGAGAAAAAATGTGGATATCTAGCCATCATGTCTACTTCAACTTCCCATGTAGCTCCCTCAACATGCTGATTTCTCCGTAAAACCTTAACTAAAGCTAGTTCTTTGTTTCTGAACTTCCAAATCTGACGATCCAAGATTTTCACCGGAAGTTCTTCATAGCTGAGGCTATCCTTTACACCAATGCTGTCTATCGGGACTACTAAAGCTAGATCACCCAAGAACTTTTTCGAGAGCGATACATGGAAGACGGGATGAACTGAAGATAACTTCGATGGCAAGTCGAACTTATACTCCACCTTACCAACTCACCTCACAACCCGGTAGGGACCAACATAGCGGGGACTGAGTTTTCCCTTCTTCCCGAACCGCATGATTCCCTTCATGGAAGACACCTTTAGAAATACCCAGTCATCCACATAAAACTCCAAATCCATTCTCCTCATATCAGCATACAATTTTTGATGACTTTGAGCAGTTTTTAAGCGGTCCCTTATAAATTGAACCTTTACCATCACCTCGTGAACCAAATATGGTCCCACCATAGCTGCCTTGCCAACCTCAAACCATCCGATGGGAGATCTACACCTTCTCCTATAAAGAGCCTAGAATGGTGCCATTTGGATACTAGAGTGATAACTGTTATTATAGGAAAACTCGATCAAGGGAAAATGATCACTCAAACTACCTTTGAAATCCATAACACATGCCCTCAACATATCCTCGAGGGTCTGAATGGTTCGTTCTGTCTGGCTGTCTGTTTGCGGATAGAAGGCTGTACTGAGCTTAACCTGCATCTGAAGTCCTTTTTGAAAAGAACGCTAGAATTGAGAGCTAAACTGAGTACCTTGGTCTGAAATAATAGACAAGGACACTCCAACTCCCGAATATACAACATAGCATAATCATCCGCTAAATTCGTGGTCTTGACCGGTAGGAAGTGTGCAACCTTGGTTAACCTATCGACCACTGATCACAGGCAAAAATATATGCCCGAGATATGCTTTAAGACTTAAATTAGTCATGTTTATCTAAGATTATTGTATACATTTTCATGTAATTTTAAATAAAGTAAAGATATGTGCTAACCAACATGATTAGCCTTTGTTTTGTAGGTTTTGATGACTTTTGAGTAACTAATCCACGAGTTGGTGAAGTAGAGGCTTGGAAAAGGAATCAACATGCGAACGTCGGCAAAGAGGAGGCACAAAACAGCCCACCTGCGCGTCGGCAACGTGCCACGGCAGGCAGGCTGATCACAACAGCCCACCTGCACGTTGGCAACATGCCACGACAGGTTGGCTGCGCGACCAAGAGGTGCCAACGCGCTGCCCAAGCAGCGTGACACGCTGCCAACGCGGCAGGGTGCTGCCGGGGCCAAGTTAAGGTGAATTCCATAGAGCTTCCGCGTCCGTAGCGTGTCACGGAGGCAGTGCTCCGCGATGCACTCCGTGACACGTTGCTTGTTATTCCGGGAAAAAGTCCCACTACTATAAATAACACACTTAGGTTTATTTTTCACAATGCAGACTTGGTGGAGCAAGGGCGTGGGTTAGAGGCAGTTGAGGGACGAAAAAGCTAAGGGATTTTCTCTCTTTCTTTCTTCTTTCAATCAATTGTATGTATGATTACACTTGTTTTATGATGATTAATCCACAAATGAGTGGCTAATTCTCTTCCTTGCTGAGGTTGTGAACAATGGTGATGAATTCTAATTATTGAATTGTATGGTTTTTCATCTTCTTCTTCTATGTTGTTCTATTAATTCTAGTTTCTACTGCATTAGTGTGTGGACAACATTAATGTACATCTAAAAAGTCCGATTTCACTCGAGAGAGCACGAAATTGGAAAGTTGTGAATTAATAAGGTATTGTTCTTAACTTGATTTGGGAAAATTGGGTTTTGATGTGCTTTCCTGATAGAAATATACTTGAAAGCCGTATTAGTCAATTTAGGAACCGGAATTGTATTGCTAGGTCATAAATTGCATTTGATCACAGAAATGTAGACGGATGGTTTATGATTCTTAAGTGAGATTAAATACGAGAGTTTTAATCTCTTGGCTAATGTTCTTGGCTGCAACTAGAAGAGAAGAATAACCGAATTATGATGATAATCAAGTTCATTACTTGTTCTTAACCTTGGCATGCTCATATCCATAGTTTCAATTCACAGTAAATATTTGTTAATAGTTTTAGTATATAATTGATAAACAAAAAATTATTTAACTTCTGGTTACGTTGTTGTCAACATATTTAGAAGTAAGATAGAATATAGTATACCTAAGCAATTTTACTTATCCAGAGTCTCCTTGGTTCGATACTTGGCTTACTTAGCCACTTTATTACTTGTTTGACCACGTGCACTTGCGTGTCGGTTTTAACCCCTACCGAACAAGCCGAACAAGTTTTTGGCGCCGTTGCCGGGGAGACTAGGCAATTGGTGAAATTGTATTAAGTGTAAATTTACTGTATTTTTATTTTATTTTCTTAAGTGTTGACAACTTGGTCTTAGTGTTTGTTTTAATTCTTTTTTTATTTTATTTTATTTTTCTTCTTTTTCGGATACCCTTATTGACATGACATCGTGGAATACAAATGGTTTAAATGGTGGATACTCATATTTTAGCGAATCTTGTCTGAATTGTGGAGGACACCACTCGTGGCAGCACTGTAACACGTGCAATATATGTGGTGGTCAAGGTGGCCATTGGGATGGCTGTCCGAATGCATATTCCCCTACCCCAAGCCCCTACTATGATCCTTCTGTTGTTTTTTCTGAATATAGGCATGCTGAAAATGAGGACTTGGGACGCCAAGCTCTAATAGAAGACATGCTGAAACAACTCCTGGAGCAATCAGAAGCAATGAAGGAGGCGATGGCAGTATTGACAATTCAGCAAGAAGAGAATGCATAGGCTCTAGAAAGGATGAGCATCAAATTCACGGAGATGATCGCTGAAGCTGAAGCTTGTGATAACTTGTAGGTGACAGTTTTAGCCGATATTCAAGAGGAACTACAAGAGGAAGACAAGGGTGAATTTTTGGATGAAGCCCAACAATTAGAATCTCTTGAGTGTCCCCGTGATGGGCTCACACTTATGGAAAATCCATTCATGGAAGAAGAGATAGAGTATCCCCCATTTGACATTAATGGAGAGACAGATGTCGATGCTGAGAAGGTGTATCCAAGTAAGGAGGTGAAGCATAATGCAGTTTCAGAGTTGAGGTGTATTGGACCACACTCCACGCATTTTTCGACATTAAGTTTGGTTGACAACATAGAAGTAGAGTCTTCCAAGCTTATAGAGAAATGTCAAGAGGAGGACCAAGCCCCGTATATTTTGAAATTTGCTAACTCAGAGAGCCAAAATGACTTCGCTTACTTGAGGGCCTATAAAGTAAAAAGGCAACACCTACTGTTTGGTCCTTACAATTTTTGACCACCACCCCTGGAGCATAAGATGAAATTAGAGAAGAAATTAGGGGTGAGATTCATATCCTCAAGGTGGAGGAAAAAGCGGTGAAACTGGACACGTCGTGCCGCGACGTAAAATTAGGCGCTGCTTGGGAGGCAACCCAAGGGTACCATAGGTATCATTTTAATTTCTTGCAATTGAGTTAATTTTTGTTTATTTTCATCTTGTGTTGTTTTGGTGGAAAGTTAAGCGCAGATGGAGGGGAAGTCTGAGTACCCTTGGAGGAGGAAACTAGCAAGCATGGAAGAGAAAAAGTATGGGGTTGAACACCCACTTGTGCAAAGTTGAAGAAAGGCATGTTGCTAGCTAGGCCTAAAGGCCTCAGGGAGTATTTCTCACCCTTTGTAAATTTTAATTTGATGCTATGAGGACATAACATGATTTAAGTGTGGGGTGAGGGAAATTTCAAGGGAAATTTCAAAATTTTCTATGCTTAACGAGTTTGGTGGATGTAATGCTTGTGCAAAAGTTGGTGAGAAATTTGAAAAATTTGAAAAAGTTTTGTGAATTAAGCATGACTTCATCACCCGTTGGTTTTTCTTTTCGGTTCTTTTCCGACGGGGGGTATTTGAACCGAAGAATAATTTTTTTTTTCTTTTTCTTTGTCTGTATATAGTGTTTTTAGTCATAGTTAGGGACTATTTCCGACGATGGATGGATGACGACCGTCTTGAGGAAAAATTAGTCGATAGGTTTTGGGTTTTTGAAACCATAACTAATTGGTGCTTGATGTTCTTTTTATGTTCTATACATGGTTGTAAGATGCAAGTATGTTCAGTGTGAAGCATGCAAGTGTATAACTTTGTTTGAGACACTTAGGCTCTTGAATTTGACTCAATATGATTGAAGCTTAATTCTGAATTCTTGTGATTAGCTGAGTAAGAGTCTGATGAATGTGTCTTGAATTGAGCATGTGCCATGAGTGTAAGGTTTTTGAGTATTCAGTGCTATTATGAAATGTCTAGAACTTGCCTGGTGTGTATATAAAACGAAATGAAGGATTTGAATTGTAGGAGATGATTTAGGCATTTCTTTGAATGAACCAAACTTTTATCCCTCATTATACCTACCTTGAAAAATTAATCCTAGTTAACCCCATTGAGCCTTGAGCCTATTCTTTGACAGCTGCAACATAAGCTTAATCCTTTTTCTTTCATTAGCCTTGAAATTGAAACAAAACTCCGAAGCGCTTAAAGGAAAAATCTGAAAGGGTAAAGGAGTGAGAAGAATGAAAAAGAAGGGAAAGTAGAAATTGTAAGAGTTGAGAAAGGTCGAGGGTGCACTTGTTTGAATATGGGTGAGTATTAGTAGGGAGTAAGAAAATAAATAAATGAAAACGTTATGTATAGAACTCCTTAATAATAAGCTAAAAGGCCGAAAGAAATGGGGGAACAAAAGAGGAAAAAGAAAGATGAAAAGAGAAAAAAGTGAAGTGAGGGAAGGGAAGTTTGTATTGAAGGCGTGATGTATTAAAAGCGCTTAGGAAAGATAGTCACTATTACTGATCATAATAGTACTTACCTGCACCTGAGTTACATTACAACCTAAAAAGTCCTACTTGATCTTACATTCACACATCCTTAAATTAGTGGAATAAAACACTAAGGGCAAGCTTATGGGTCATTACATGATGCATGTGAATTCTTTGTGAGAGTGAGCGTAATTCTATTCATATACCCACACATGTTATGATATAAAAATTGTTTTTGCGTGTGAAATTGGGTAACTCTCTTTCCGTGAGGGGCACATGTTGAATGAAGGATATAATTCATGTGGGATTTCTTAATCAATTGATTTGCATGAGTTTGCTAAAATTGAGAGTCGATTCTTGAGGATAAGAAGTCTTAACATAGTTGTACTTCATTTCAATGATCAAATCAGGCATGCTCTATTTTTAGCTTGTATCTTACGTAATCTTTATAGCCATAACTTGAATTCTCTTGCTAAATTAGTTATGTGGGAGTCTCCATATGCATGATATGTAGAAGGTTGTTCGAGGACGAACAAGGCTTTAAGTGTGGGGTTGTGATCACGGGCAAAAATATATGCCCGAGATACACTTTAAGACTTAAATTAGTCTTGTTTATCTAAGATTATTGTATACATTTTCATGTAATTTTAGATAAAGTAAAGATATGTGCTAAACAACATGATTAGCCTTTGTTTTGTAGGTTTTGATGACTTTTGAGTAACTAATCCATGAGTTGGTGAAGTAGAGGCTTGGAAAAGGAATCAACATGCGAACGTCGGCAAAGAGGAGGCACAAAATAGCCCACCTGCGCGTCGGCACGGCAGGAAGGCTGATCACAACAGCCCACCTGCACGTTGGCAACATGCCACGGAAGGTTGGCTGCTCGACCAAGAGGTACCAACGCGCTGCCCAAGCAGCGTGACACGCTGCCAACGCGGCAGGGTGCTGCCGGGGCCAAGTTCGGGTGATTTTAAGAGAGCTTCCGCGTCCGTAGGGTGTCACGGAGGCAGTGCTCTGCGATGCACTCCGTGACACGTTGCTTGTTATTCCGGGAAAAAGTCCCACTACTATAAATAGCACACTTAGGTTTATTTTTCACAATGCAGACTTGGTGGAGCAAGGACGTGGGTTAGAGGCAGTTGAGGGACGAAAAAGCTAAGGGATTTTCTCTCTTTCTTTCTTCTTTCAATCAATTGTATGTATGATTAACACTTGTTTTAGGATGATTAATCCACAAATGAGTGGCTAATTCTCTTCCTTGCTGAGGTTGTGAACAATGGCGATGAATTCTGATTATTGAATTGTATGGTTTTTCATCTTCTTCTTCTATGTTGTTCTATTAATTCTTGTTTCTACTGCATTAGTGTGTGGCCGACATTAATGTACATCTACAAAATCCGATTTCACTCGAGAGAGCACGAAATTGGAAAGTTGTGAATTAATAGGGTATTGTTCTTAACTTGATTTGGGAAAATTGGGTTTTGATGTGCTTTCCTGATAGAAATATATTTGAAAGCCGTATTAGTCAATTTAGGAACCGAAATTGTATTGCTAGGTCATAAATTGCATTTGATCACAGAAATGTAGACGGATGGTTTATGATTCTTAAGTGAGATTAAATACGAGAGTTTTAATCTCTTGGCTAATGTTCTTGGCTAACAACTAGAAGAGAAGAATAACCGAATTATGATGATAATCAAGTTCATTACTTGTTCTTAACCTTGGCATGCTCATATCCATAGTTTCAATTCACAGTAAATATTTGTTAATAGTTTTAGTATATAATTTATAAACAAAAAATTATTTAACTTCTGGTTACGTTGTTGTCAACATATTTAAAAGTAAGATAGAATATAGTATACCTAAGCAATTTTACTTATCCAGAGTCTCCTTGGTTCGATACTTGGCTTACTTAGCCACTTTATTACTTGTTTGACCACGTGCACTTGCGTGTCGGTTTTAACCCCTACCACAGCACCGAACAACCACCACCCAAATGGAGTCGTATTGCCGGTGAGTACGGGGAAGGCCTGTAATGAAATCAATAGTTATTTCCTCCCACTTCCAAGTGGGAATGCTAATATCCTGAAGTACTCCTCTTGGCTTTTGATGCTTGACTTTCACTTGCTGACATCGGGACATTTAGTTACGAACTCCGCAATATCCTTCTTCATACCGTCCCACCAATAGATTTCTCACAAGTGCCGATACATATTCGTGGATCTCAGATGGATGGAATATCGGGTACCATGTACCTCATGCAATATCCGAACTCTCAAATTATCGACATCCGAAACACATAGTCGACCCTGGTATCATAGCTCACCATCTCCCCCTTGGGAGAAAACCTCCACCTTCTGACTCCGCACCGCCTCCTTTAGCTTCCTCAATATTGGATCCTCATCTTGCCTGGATTTAACATCAACCACCAAGGATGATTCTAACCCGTTATGTACAACAACACAGTCATTGGTCGAGGGTCAATCTAATTCCCAGTCTTGCAAGTCAGTGAACATATTTTACCAAATCCTTCTTCCCCTCATCCATATGGGACACACTCTCCATTGAGAGCCTACTAAGCGCATCCGCAACCACATTTTCCTTGCTCGGGTGGTAGAGGATACTTATGTCATAGTCCTTTAGCAACTCCAACCACCTCCTTAGCCGAATTTAGATCCTTCTGTGTGAACACATATTGCTAGCCATTGTGATCCTTAAATACATCCACGTGAACCCCATACAAGTAAAGCCGCCATATCTTCAATGCAAACACCACCGCAGCCAACTCAAGGTCATGGGTCGGATAATTCTTTTCATGAACTTTCAACTATCTTGAGGCATCTGCTATCACCTTCCCATGCTGCATCAAGACACATCCCAGTTCGACTCTCGAAGCATCGAAATACACTATAAAGCCATCAGTGCCCTCGGGTAAAGTCAACATCGGTGCTTAAGTGAGTAATTTCTTCAACTCTTAGAAGCTTTTCTCACAAGCATCTGACCAATGGAACTTCACCTTTATCTAAGTCAACCTGGTCAGTGGGGATGCAATTGATGAAAATCCCTCAACAAATATTCGATAGTACCCAGCTAAGCCCAAGAAACTCCGAATTTCTGAAGGATTCACCAGTCTAGGCCGATTCTTCATCGCCTCGATCTTTTGGGAATCTATCCTTATGATTTTGCTTGATACCACGTGACCTAGAAATGCCACCGAGTTTAGCCAAAATTCACACTTACTAAACTTTGCATACAACTAACGATCCTTGAGGGTTTGCAGCACTATTCTCAAATGAGTAGCATGCTCCTTCTCACTCCGGGAGTATATAAGAATGTCATCAATGAACGAACATATCCAAATTTTGCTTGAACACCCTGTTAATCAGGTCCATAAATGCTGCAGGAGCGTTGTTTAGTCCAAAAAACATAACTACAAACTCATAGTGGCCATACTGGGTTCTGAAGGCTGTCTTTGGAATGTCACACTCCCAAACTCTGAGCTGGTTATATCCGGACCTGAGAACTATCTTCGAGAAACACCTAGCATCCTGGAGCGGGTCAAACAAATCATCAATCCTAGGCAAGGGGTACCTGTTCTTGACAGTGACCTTATTAAGTTATCGATAATCAATACACATCAGAAGGGAACTGTCCTTCTTTCGAACAAATAGAACCGGTGCACCCCATGGAGACTTGCTTAGTCTAATGAAACCCTTATCCAACAAGTCCTTTAACTTATCCTTTAACTCCTTTAGCTTCGCTGGAGCCATCCTGTAAGGAGGGATAGAAATAGGTTGCGTATCGGGCAGTAGATCAATACCGAAATCAATTTTCCTCTCTAGAGGAACACTTGGCAAATCATCAGGAAACACCTCCGGATATTCGCACACCACCGAAACTGAATGAATAGTTGGGGTCTTGGACTCCACATCCTTAACCCTAACTAGGTGGTACATGCAACCCTTAGAGATCATCTTCCTGGCCTTAAGATAGGAAATGATCCTACCTGCTAGTACCGTTGAACTACCCTTCCATTCCAACACAGACTCACCCAAAAAACAAAATTCCACCGTACGTGTCCTAATATTAATCAAAACATAACACGCAAACAACTAGTCCATGCCAAGAATATTGTCAAAGCCATTCATGGATAACTCTACAAGGTCTGCGGAGGTAACCTTATGCAACAAAGTGACCGGGCATTTTCTATATACCCGTCTAGCTATGACCGAATCACCAACAGTGGTCGAAACTGAAAATGATTCTGACAATGTCTCGGGACTAACTCCAAGGCTACTAGCAATGTAAGGAGTCACAAAAGATAAGGTAGCTTCCAAATCTAGCAAGGCATAAAAATCAATATGAATGACATGCAACATACCAATGACCACTTCTGGCGAAGTCTCCTTCTCCTGGCACGAGGCAAGGGCATAGAATTAGTTTTGGCGCTGTCCGCCACCTCTACTAGTTGATGCTCCCTACGGAGCGGAATGGGCTGGAGCTACTTCTGTCCTGGCAGTCTGTGCATGACCCCTATCATCACCATATCTAGCATATGGGCACGCTCGGTGCATGTTCCTAGATCTACCACACTCATAGCAGACATCTGAGCCGAGCAGGCACTCCCCGATGTGACTTTTGCCGCACTTCCTGCAGGCTGGAGGAGTATACTCTAACTTGGTGCCCCTCTGCTCCATCGAACCTGAAGCCTTACTCCTCTGATCACCCTTTGGTCTAGATGGAACACTAGCTGATGATGGTGTTGGGGCTAGTGACCTCTGCTGAAACTGTACATGGTAGCCACCACCGGACCTCTAGTGTGAAAACCCACGGCTGTCCGTCCGAGCCCTCTTTTCCTCCCTTTCCCTCGCATGTGCCGCCTCCATCTGCTGGGCGTACAACACTATGAAAGGAAAGTCCATATCTTGGTAGAGCGTAGAAGTCCTGCAATCCTTGTCTAAATAACCGGCCACACCATGAACAAATCGGCTCACCCGCGCCCTCTGATCCATCACTAACTGTGGGGCGTACTTTGACAAATGAGTGAACTAAAGAGAATACTCCAACACTATCTTTCCCTGCTTGAGGTACACAAACTCAGCTGCTTTCAACTCCTTCATCTCCTGAGGGGAGAACCTATCAAGAAAGACCATGCAGAACTCATCCCAGCTGATAGGGCACGCTCTCGCTGCCGTGCTGTCCCTCCATTGCTTGTACCAAATATGAGCGACCTCTTTTAGCTGATAAGAGGAAAAGTCAACACACTCCATATTTGTCACCCCCATAACCTGAGTGACCTTCAAGATCCCTTCAATAAACTCGTGTGGATCCTCATCCACCTTTTATCCCGTGAACTCAGGAGGGTTCATCCTCAAGAAGTCTATAATCCAAGCCACTGAAGCATTGCCATTATGTGGGACCTGTGCAATAGCGTGCTAGTTGACCTTAACGGTCAAGTCTTGCGCCAAATCTGAATAGCCATTCGAAACTTAGTGTGGGTAGCTGGCTTTGGTTCCTGGGGCTCCTGAACATGTGGAGCTTGCTGATGCCCATGGTCATTGCCATCTCCGTGGCCTTCATCATTTTCAGTCCTCCTTCCATTCATTCTTATAGGAGACATAATTCTACAATCGCGAATCACATGAATTAGAAGGGTGGAAAGGCTTTTCATCGCACGACATAGAACATGAAAGAAGGGAGCATTTCCTAAATGTCTAGTAGCCTCTTTGTCATAGGTGTGGCGCGCTTCATACCCATGAAAAAGATTCTAATTTACGCGGCTTTTAGACTCCCTAGGACACAAAAACCTATCACTCTGATACCATGTTTGTCACGACCAGAACGTACACCCGGATCATAGACATGGGACAAGGGACCCCAAGTCGACCCATGGATTATGCATACAACTAATCTCAACCAAATAAGCAGAATGATAATGATAAAAACATAATGGAAATGTAATAATAGCATAACATTAGAAAATACTAGATGCACATATAAGCTGAATACTACACATGGTTTGAAAGCCTCTACTACATACGATGGGTTGATGGGACAACATCCCCAACTAACCCAAAAATTACTGAAATGTAAGATAACATAAAAGTCTTTCAAATAGCCCTCAGAACATGAGGACTCACCAATAAGCTGAGAATGTAAGCTGAGATGGACTAAGGGTGAGGATGAGCCTAAGATTCGGAACCTGTATCATGAAATGATACAACATAGAAAGTATGCGGTCAGTATGTGAAATGTACCGAGTATGCAAGGTAAGTAAAACAGACATTTTAGAGTAAATAAAACTCAAATAAATTAAGATAAGTACATCATGCTTACATCAAAATCTTCGTAATAAAACATAAAGCTCAAGACTTTCAAATCATCCATAATCATTCATTTTCATAATCGTAAGCAAACTTTATAAAAACATAACTTGAGCCAATAACATAAGCACAAAAATGCATAAAACATGCGGAACAATGGGAGGACTCGTCATAACTGACACCATCATGATAGAGCCTTTCATGATGCCCCAACTATCTTACTCAAGTGGGCAGAGCCGACCCTGGCTTGCAACATGAGGGTCGTGCATTAGGCGTGATATCACATTTGAGGGGATCATTATCAATACAATATATCATTAGAAACCCATGATGGCACGTGGTTGTGAGATACCGGCAAAGTCCTTTGAACGTCGGCCTGCTCGGTGCTAGACACAACTCCCAAAAATATGCATATAGGCTCATACGTAAATCAATAACATCATGCATTAAGATTATTGGCTAAAATATAACATTTATCATCATTGATCCCCTTTAAACACGTAGCCAAGAACCATAGGCCCTTTTCATCGGCCAACATCATAAATCCATAAATCATGAAATTCCTTCATAAATCGTAAATCATTCTTCAAAATGTGGCCATTGCCCAATACATCATCATATTCAATTCTTTCAAAACATGCTCATAAACATGGGTATCTTGAAAATCATGCTTTACCATCGTCAACAAACTCAAATTATAGAGTATTCATCATAAATCACAACTTTCATGAACTTTCATCAAATGGGCATTTTAGATTTAAAAGATTGCAACATGATTTTTGCAGAAAATAATATAAAACCAGCCCATCATCATAATTCAATAATTAAGATTCAATTAAATCATACCCATAAGGAGAAATCACATTTTCATGAATTTGAGTAAAACCCCATAGACTTGAATAGGAGGATTCATGATTTAAATTGAGATTTGGGCATGGGTGGGGAAGGATTTTACCCATTCTAAAATCCTACATACCTGGAAATGGATTGACTCAAATTTCCTTGAATACCCACAAAGAAATTGATGGAAACTTGGGGAAGAAGACCTTGAATGTCCCAAAAAATTTCTCTAAAGTTCTTGCATGAGAAAGGGCATCCATAAAGGACTTATCTCCTCTTATCACACTCAGAAAATATCCAAAACAACATAGTTTAGGGTCTAAAACTGTGGAAAAGTTGGAAATGCCCTTAAAATTATTTCCCTGAAAAATGTCTCGTATGGACCGATGACCGACCCAACGGGTCGTGGAAACATACCACGACTTGTGGTATTGAGTCATCGGGTCCACTGCCTCATAACACATCTCAGATCGTTCCCACGGCTCATCAGGATGAGTCGTTTCTTCAAACCATGGGTCATTGAATCGACTGTTGTCAACTCCTTGACCAATCTGACTTCCCTTTCCACGAGCCTCACCACGACTCATGGTGCCTTCCAATGAGTCGTGGTCTCTATCCGTTGAATGCACTGGAAACCTTAACCCACAAGCAATGACTTGAAACAACGTGTCATTCTTCCTCACCACGAATCGTGGGAGGCCCCGTTGTTTCTCCCTCTACCAAATCCTGTCCTTCCAATTACCGGTTAAAACGACTCGTTGTTCCTAACAACCAGTCATTACACCGTCCATTGTCTTTACTGCTCCCCTGAACTTCCCGAACCAGGACTGTTTACGATGACTCGTGGTATCCACCCACGAGTCGTTGAGTCATCCGTTCAGTGGTATTTTGCTAGTTTTTCTACACTTTTCAAATTAACCTCCCGAATCTATTCTTAGGCCTTCCCGGGGTATTACACTAATGCCCCCGTAACTTTCATAGACCCAATGAACAGGGTTTTCAAGCCATATCTAGACATGTTCATCAGCGTATTTATTGATGAAATTCTTGTATATCAGAAGCGAGGAAGAACATGCTAACCTATTGAGGATAGTGCTATAGACGCTCAGAGACTACCAGTTGTTTTCTATGTTTAGCAAATGCGAATTCTGGTTGATGTCTGTGACTTTCCTTGGTCAGGTGGTCTCGGATGAGGGTATTCAGGCAGACCCTCAAAAGATAGCAGCGACGAAAGACTTACCCAGACCTACTTCCCCAACCAAAATTAGAAGTTTCTTGGGTCTAGTCGGTTTTGCATCCCCTATGACTAGGTTGACTCATAAAAAGTGTGAAATTTTAGTGGTTAGATGCGTGTGAGAGGAGTTTCCAGGAGTTAAAGACTCGACTAACTACCGCTCCAGTGTTAACCTTACCGGAAGGAACATATGGGTTTATACTGTATTGTGACGCTTCAAAAGTTGGACTCGATTGCTTTCTAATGTAGCAGGGTAAGTTGATAGCTTATGCCTCCAGACCGCTCAACGTTCATGAAATGAACTATCCGAGTCATGACCTTGAGTTGGAAGCAGTGGTGCTTGCATTGAAAATATGGAGGCACTGCCTTTACGGGGCTTACGTCGATGTTTTCACCGATCACAAGAGCCTCCAATATGTATTCAGTCAGAAAGATTTAAACCTTCATCAGAGAAGATAGTTGGAGCTATTGAAGGACTATGACATAAGTGTGCTGTACCACCCGGGCAAAGCCAATGTGGTGGATGATTCCTTAAGAAGGATGTCTATGGGGAGCGTAGCTCATGTTGAAGAGAGCAAAAAGGAACTAGCATTGGATATTCACAGGTTAGCTCGGTTGGGAGTGCAGTTGGTTGATACAGCTTAGGGCAGAGTAGCGGTGCAGAGTGGATCTGATTCCTCATTGGTAGTCGAAGTTAAGCCAAGGAAGGATGAAGATCCTATACTGCTTAAGCTGAAGGAGGCTGTTCTCAGAAAAGAAGTGGAGGCTTTCTCCCAAGGGGGAGATGGTGTACTCCGTTAACAAGGTAGACTATGTGTGCAGGATGTGGGTGACCTGAGACAGCAGATCCTGGCTGAAGGACACAGTTTGAGATATTCTATCTACAAAGATGTACCGTGATCTACAGGATATTTACTGGTGGAACGACATATAAAGAGACATTGCAGAATTTATAGCTAAGCGCCCGAACTGCCAGCAGATCATGGTGGAAAATCAAAGATCGGGAGGTATGACTTAGGATGTTAGCATACCCACATGGAAGTGGGAATAAGTGAATATGGATGTTATTACAGGCCTACCTCGTATTCATCGACAACATGACTCAATTTGGTGATAGTAGATCGGATGACCAAGTCAAAAAGTTTCCTCCCAGTTACAACTACAGACTCAGACGAGATTATGCTAGGGTTTATATCCAGGAGTTGGTCAAACTGCATGGGGTGACCTTGTCCATTATTTCAGTTAGAGGTACCCAGCTTACCTCGCATTTCTGGAAGTCAATTAAGAAAGAACTCGGTACCCAGGTCAAGCTCAGCTCAACTTTTCACTCGTAGACAGATAGGCAAGCTGAGTGGACTATTCAGACCTTGAAAGATATGCTGAGAGTGTGTATGATTGATTTCAAGGGCAGTTGGGATGATCACCTACCTCTCATCGAGTTTGCTTACAATAACAGCTACCAGTCCAGTATCCAGATGGCCCTATTTGGGGATTATATGGTAGGAGGTGTAGATCTCCTATAGGGTAGTTTGAGGTTAGTGAAGCTACCCTGATAGGGCCAGACTCAGTTATGACGCTATGAATAAGGTGCAACTTTCAAGGAGATGTCGAAAAACCAGCAAAACCATTAGAAATCCTATGCTGATATGAGGAGAAGAGAGTTAGAGTTTGTAGTAGATGATTGGGCTTATCTAAAAATTTCACCCATGAAAGGGGTGATGAGGTTTGGGAAGAAAGAAAAACTCAGTCCAAGATATGTGGGACCCTACAGAATTCTAAAGCGAATTGGCAGTGTGACATATGAGTTAGAACTACCTCTAGAGTTAGCATCTGTGCACCCAGTCTTTCATGTGTCATTATTGAAGAAATGCATCGGTGATCCAACTTCAATTGTGCCACTAGATAGTGTGGGAATAAAAGATAGTCTCTCTTACGAAGAGGTTCCAGTTATAGAAACTAGACAAGAAAACATGGTAAGCTTGACGATGGGCAATATAATGACTCGTTGGTGGACCCAATGGGGTTGTTCTGTCCAGTCGTTACCTTTACTAGAACAAGTCTAAAGATTTCTGAACTTGACCCCATGGGTAGTCATAACGACTCATTGTGAGATACAACCCCCAATGAGTCATTGTGTCCAGTCATTACCTTTACTGGAACAAGTCGAAGGATTTTCGAACTTGACCCCATGGGTAGTCACAACGACTCATTGTGAGATACAACGGGTCGTTGCTTTCACTCGTCATCACTGAAGGGGGTTTCTGGGGTTCTCACCTAGCGACTCACACAACAAGTCGTTGTATCAAACGACAACTCGTTGGCTGAGTCGTGGGGTCCTGAAAGAGGGATTTCTGAGCTAGGGACCAATGAGTGATAGGACGACTCGTTATTTTTAACAACGGGTCATTCCTTGTCTTGTGGGTTGCTGAGGGACCAAGCATTGTGGACCATGATTGGCACAATGAGTCATTGGAGCTGACCACGATGTATTGTCTCATTCGTTCTGAGGCAACTTTTCTGGTTTTCTTATGGATTTTCTTGCAAGATATGAGTATGGTCTAGGAAATTACCAGGTGTTACAAGGGTCAAGGAAAAAAATATCGGCAGCTAGGAGAAACTATGACTGTATGTCACAATTCGTAGCACCATGTTACGGATCATACTGACCAATCATGGAAAAGTTTAGAGATGGTCAGGAAATTATAGGAAAACCCCAAGCCAAGGTATGACTCATGGTAGTTGGGTATGGATCATACCATCTAGTCGTGATTTGAGTTTAAGAGAAATGTTAAAATGGTTTTGTGGAAACTATGAATCGTGGTAAGATCATTAGTAAGATCTCACATATCGTGGTAGACTTTCGTGGAAAACTTCATAGAATGGCGTTGAGTAGGGCCCCTAACCACGGATGCCAGTACAAATAGTATGATCCTCTATGACTTGTAGATTGAGTCATACCACCTGTTGGGCAGAACTTTTAATAATAGTTTCCAGGGGAATTTTGTAAAACTCTAAGATCCTAACTCTTAAACTGTGTTGTATTGGGAATATTTAGAAGGGTATTTAGTGGATTAGAGTACCCTCTCTCCTCATTCTTTCCAAAACACGTAGAAACTCACGTTCATAACTCCAAAGCTTCTCTCTCAAGAAGGAGCTAGGGCTTTAAACTCTTCTCAGAAATTCCAAGCTTCTTCCCTGAGGTTTACTTCCCCAAGAATGTGGGATTTCAACAAGGGTTTGCTTTTCTTTCTTGTGTCCCAAATTAGTTTCAAAAACTTTCTAGATTCTAACCCTGTAGAAGTTTGAAGCCAGAGTTTTCAATCAGTTAAGAAATTCTTTAAATCTCTACGTTTGTATGATTATTCCTAGCTAACATTTCTTAGTTCATTCATATAAATTGCTTTATTAACCTTGATCCTTCGTATGATATTTGAATAAAACTTGTATGATTTAAAACTCAAATATGAATGTTGTATTGTTATAATATTTTTATTCGAATTATGATTGTTAGTACAGATGCATGAACGGAAAGTTAATGCTTTAGTATGTTCAGTCTCAGAATTTCAGTTAGTACTTAGTATACTTAGTATTCTCTAGAAATGTCAGCTGATCAATTTGACTTTTTGTGAGATTTTGAGAAACTCAGTAGTATCAGTTTATCATCTTGTTAATCTCTTTCAAATAAAGCAGCTCTAACAAGTCTTAGAACATAGTTTCTTTCAAGTCCTTAGACTCTAAGAACACTACAAATAAGTATTTCTGACTTAGTCCCAGGACATAGTTTTGAGCAATCATCCAGTTAGATATAACTACGCTTCTAGTGGGAGTAGTACTTAGCACCAAGTGGGCCGGGTTTCAACGCACCCAGGTTCCCAGAACTACATTGCCACCGTAGGATATTAGCCGGAATGGGTCTTAGAGTGTGATCACTAAGTTTAGCCATTATAGCAAGGTATAGTGGGCTTTCTCCAATGGCATGTATACATCGGACTCCTTGTTTAGCTCACGTTGTTATATGTCAGTTATAGTCTCTCCCATAGTACAGTTCGGTCCAATATAGTCATGATTCTCAATCTAGTCCAGATCTTTAGATTTTAGCCTATATTTTTTGCAATATTACAATTCAGCTTACTATTACTCCTAATATGTATGTTTTAGTTTTTTATCGCATACTCAGTACATTCAAAGTATTGATCGCATAATTTTACATGCTATATCATTTTATAATATAGGCTCAGGTACCCAGCCTCAACACCGCAACTAGTCTCTCGATGATTTCTCAATAGCTTTAGTGGTGAGTCCTCATCTGCCGAGTGGCGGAGTTCGATTCTCAATTGTATTTCTTTGTTTAGTTTCAGACATTAGAGTTAGCTAGGGGTTCATCCTAGCACTCATCAGTTTTTTTTAGAAGGCTTTCAGACAGTATCTATAGATTCAGTTTAGGTTTCAGTGTTTCTTTAGATTTTATTATTATTCAGTATTTTATCATCTCATTAGTCAACTTTTGCTTTATTATTATTATTATTATTATTATTATTATTATTATTATTATTATTATTATTATTATTTTCAGTAGATCAATCTTAGTATAAGTATGCTTTACCATTGGTTTGCTTGGGATCACTTGTGATCCCAAGTACCATGTAGCGTTCATGGTGTGAACTCGGTTCGTGACAAACTTGATATCAGATATTCAGTTTTAGAGTGTCGTAGGATGTCTAAAATCTGCATCAAGTAGAGTCCTTTTCAGGGGTGTGAAGCACGCCACACTTATTTGGGGGAGGTTACAAGGCGTTTTTAGGAAAAATTTCGTTTCTTGAAGATTCTTATCATGCGTATATTGTTGTTCTCTAAATTGTCCTTCTAACTCGTGCTCTACCCTTTTCAATTAATGATGCCTTCCAAAAAAAAGAAATTAAAGGAGGACCGGAAATGATAATCTGCAAGCCCCAACAGCTCCAGCAGCCCCTCAGGATGATCAAGTGTCACATGTAGAGTTCTAGGCTGCTATTCAGATGCTGGCTCAGAAAATGACCAACCTGGTTAATCAGCAGGTTGTTGTACCATTCAATTCTAAGGGGTCTCCAGCTACTTCCAGAGTCTTGATTTTACTCAGATGAATCCCCCACCATTTTACGAGTCTAAAGTGGATGAGGACCTGCAGGAATTTCCATAGAAAATGACTTGAAAATTAATTACAAAGGCAAGAGCAAAATAAAAGAAAATACTACAAGTAGTAATAAAGTAGAAGAAAAAGATACTTACAAAGAGCTGTTTATTGATAAGAAGGAAAAATAGAGAACATAGAGAGGTTTGGGAAATTTCAAAGTGAGTGTAGTGTTTTTCGAATGTCCCTGCTAATACAAGGTGAAGGTCTTAAATAGACCTCAATATGAAGAGTCAACTAATTACTACCTGCTATCTATTTACATGTGTCCACACGTAGTAGATTTAATTTTACACAGATCTATTTAAAAGATGTCTTCATCTTCTTGAAACTTGATTTTCTTGAAATTTGATATTTGTCCTGAAGTGACCTAGGAATTTGATGAAGATTCGTCTTCATCTGCATGGGAGTTTGTAGCTTGTCTTTTTGCTGCATTGTTTTTTGGGTGGATTCCTGAGGGGTCCACTACTTTTGGTTATAGTAGCTTTTCATTTTTCTGAAAGGATAGTCTGGCCACCTCCTTTAGTTTAGAAGATAACCTTGAGATATCCCTTGCAGATCTAGCATGTCTCCATTGCTTGGTTCACTTGTATGAGAGGATGCAGTATCTAATAATTTCATTATATGTTTTTGGTGGGTATCTTTTTCCAAATTTTACAAGGCCTGCTGGAGCCTTCTTTTTAATTCTTCCTTGGACAGTTGAGAATCATTTCGTAATGAAGAACTTGAAGTTTCCTTATTTTCCTGGGGTGTTGGTGCCCAGCCTTTGATTTTGATGGTCTTACTCAGATATTTAATCCTTTCAAATTCATGAATATCAAAGGACCAGCTGATAATATATGAAATTCTTTTTGCAATAAAATACTTACAGAATTTAATATTTTTTGGTAGGGTAGAAATATTCTGCTCTACCTGAAATTTTTCAAACAGTGTCTGAAAATGTTTTGACAATACTTATTTATTTCCTCCAAATTGGTTCCACCATTCGGAAAACCATCTGCGAATGATAGTGCTTTTCATCTCTTCTAAATACTTGACAAACAAATAGTGAGTGTTGGTCCTTAGATACATAAAGTTATACCAGGCTGCCTTAAATCATACCAGTTGTATGTCTGTGGTCTATGGGTTCTTGATAGGAGAATGGGTGTATGTAGATGATCTAAAAACCATTCAAACGGACTTAAAATTCTTTTAATTGTGAACTTTGAGTATTGAATACTGTCAGGATTATCCGGACATTTTAATTTATGCTCAATTTTTACTGAATCGGTGTCTGTTAAAATGAACTCATAATACCTTCAGGTTTTAAGGGGATCATCTATCTCCACATAATTCCAATTTGTGTATCAGGGTTTTAGTAACTCGGGTACTGCAAAACCTTCATATTTTATATCGAGGGCCATGATTGGCAGTACCTGTAAAACTGTTAGCTCAAACTGCTGTTTATTTGGAATATTTTTCTCCATTTTCTTTTCAGGAGTCGCTGGCAGAACTGCCTGAGAGTATGTCTCTGGTGGCTTCATTTCATAGCTGTCCTTAGTTTGGATAGAGATAGTTTTGTCGCCCGATGAAGAGTCTCTTTTAAAAACTGATTTTAATGGTTGTAATCTGGTCTGACTGGTTATGGGTTCCTTTAATGGGGACAGAGTAG
The DNA here is from genome assembly GCA_035772735.1 of Datura wrightii. Classification (NCBI taxonomy): domain Eukaryota; kingdom Viridiplantae; phylum Streptophyta; class Magnoliopsida; order Solanales; family Solanaceae; genus Datura; species Datura wrightii. The sequence continues at coordinate 47,269,639 of JASDFA010000019.1, forward strand.
TAGCTTTTGGCAAAGATGGGAATTCTTCCAAAACTAAATATTTATTTTTTCTGGTTTTGATTTTTCCTCTTCTTTGAAGGGTCTTTTAATTATTTCTTCTGGTTTGAAAGGCTGAAATGGAGGCCTCAAGGACCTTATACCTGGTGTTTCGGGTCTCATTTAGTTTCCTATAGAAATTCCCTAGTTAAAAAATCTGGGAGAGAATTATTTTCTCCTTGTATAAACTCGATTTGAAAATCAAACCTGGATAACAAAGCCTGCCATCTGGCAAATATTTGTTTAGAAACTAGATTTTTTACATCTTTTGGTAAAACATCTTTGGCTGCTTTGCAGTCTACTCATAGTAAAAATTCTTTATTTATTAGATCATCTTGAAATTTTGTGATACCTAGCACTATAGCCAGAATTTCTTTTTAAATGGTGCAGTAATTTTTCTAAGTATTATTCCAGATTCCTGAAGTGAATCTTACTAGTTATTCGGGGTTTTCTAGGGAGATTTTTTGTTGAAAGATGCCTCCATATCCTATGTCTGAGATGTCAGTTTCTACTATCATGAATTCCTGTGAATGTGGTATTCCTAGGCATGGAAGTTTTTGAACTATTGATTTTATTTTTTGGACTGTCTCTGTTTGTTCTAATCCCCATGGGACTGGATCCTTCTTAAGATGCTGATAAAGAGGCTTACAAACCTGTCTATATTTGGAATAAAATCTGCAACATAATTGAGACTTCCTAAGAATCTCTGAAGCTGAGTTTTATCAATTAATTCATCTGAAAATTTGGATGAGAACTCTATGGCTCTACAAATGGGTTTATAGGTTCCTTGATATAAGTCATGACCAAGGAATCTAATAGCAGTATGAAATAACTTGTTCTTTTTAGCGCTTACTACTAATCTGTTTTGCTTAACAACTTTTAAAAAGGTTTAGATATGTTTGAAGTGTTGGTCAATATCTTCTGAGTATATTAAAAGATCATCTATGTGAACTATAGAAATATGACTATGTGGATTAAATATGTTGTTCATTATATTTTGAAATTCAGAGGGTGCATTTTTTTTAATCATAATGGCATTACATTCCATTCGTATTATCCGAAAGGTACATTAAAAGTTGTTTTATATTTATCTTTCTCTGCTATCTATATTTGACTAAATCTGGATTTCATATTGAACTTACAATAAATGTTAGCTTTATAAGTTCCTTTAAGAAGATCTCTTTTATTGGGTATTGGATACCTGATCCATTTTAAAATTTTGTTAAGGTGCTTATAATTAATGACTAGCCTTGGGGCCCCTCTTTCTTTTTCCGCACTATTATTGATATAGAATGCTGAACAACTCCATGGTGACTTAGAAGGTCTAATAATCTTTTTATCAAGTAAATCATTGATTTCCTTTTTACAATATTCCATTAACACCTGATTCATTTGAATAGGTCTTGCCCTAGAAGGGATACTGTTTTCGTTGAATCCCTAAATATATAGTAACTCAATAATATGGCATTTCCCATCCCAAAAGGCATTAGGAAATTCTGAACAGAGTTCTCATTCTATGAATTCTTATAGACTTTTAATTTTGGCTTCTACCTATGGATTTTTGACAGCGGATTAAATCCATTTAAATTTTATCTCGTCCTTTAAATAGTTTCTTTGTTTAGAAAGCAGATTTATTCTAAAGATAGTTTTTTCTTTTATAAATTCACTTTCTTCTTTTGACATATTATTTAGGTAGGGAAAAATGATATTTGTTCCTAGAGAAGTGGTGTGGATGCCGTCTAAATCAGCGACATAGGGTTTTATTTGGATTATAAAGGGGTGCCTAATATTATATCTTCGTTTATATCTTTAGTTATTACAAAATCATTAATAAAGCAGATTCCATTATTGCATATGTGTCCCTTACGAAGTTTATAATTTATTTTGAGTCTTTCACTTGTCGCGGAGAATAACCGCGTTGTACTTTTTTCAAGGTACCTAGTAGGGATTATTCCTTTAATAAAGTAGTTTTTGCCTGCACCTGTGTCTAATAATGCAATTTTGTGAACGGTATCATTTTTATTTATAACCAATGTAATAGGTATATGCCAGCTCTAGGCTTTAACTATTGTAATAGTTTTTACTCCTGATTTACCTTCTAGAGGGCTCCCTAGAGACTCATCTTCTTCTTCACCTTTTACTAATTTTGATGTTTCTCCTGGTTCGGATCGATACAATTCAGATTCTTACATTGGTTCTAGTTCATTTGATAGTTTATTAGCAAGGACATCTATTTCTAACTTGTTAAGTCTTTTCTTAACTTCTTTGACTTCATTTTTAATATGTAATAATTCGGTTTGAAGATCTTGTACTGTTGTACTAGACTTTTGTTCTTTAAATTTATTTAGTACGTTTTTCATACGAAAAGGTTCAATTGTTTCTTTGTCATGTTGTTTGTTAAGAACTATATTTTTTAATTCTATAAAATATTTTCTTTTAAGATCTTTATCCTCAATATGATCAATCATATCAACGAAGATTTCCTTGTTATTATTGGTAATGACATTTACTGAGTAGCTATCACAGGTGCAGATTGCTCCCGTACATCCATAATGATCAGTTGAGTCACTATTGTCAGAACTATATGCTATATTAAGCTGATCTTCATCACTGAAACTTTCTTCAGAGGAAGAAGTATTGTCATGTTCATCAAGAATAGAATATAATCTATCTTTTATTTCTGGCTCAAGTTCCAACATATTGATCTTATCCTTCTTTTTATTAGGGACCTTACAATCCTTAGCTCTATGGCCAAATTTTCTACAATTCCAACACTTATCATTATTTCCTTTAAAGCCACCTTTGTTGGCTTCTCGTTTGTGCCTTTTAAATCTTTTTCTGTAATGATGGGTTTTTTCATATTTATTCTTATATTGCTTGTGTCTTCTATTAATTTTCTTTGATGCCTCTTTTGAAGGGGCAGACAACTTGATGTATCCAAAATCTTGACAAAAGCTTCCTATTTCTTTTTTGAATATTTTATTATCCTTTTTAAGTTGATTTTTAAGCTTCATATCTGTACATAATTCAAGTCCTGTGACATTTATAAAACTTATAAGGTCACCATAGGTTAATTGGCTATAAGGAATTTTCCATCAAATCTATCTTTTAATTTTATTCTAACCTTTTCGGTGAATAATGTTGGTAAACTACTTATGAATTTTTCTTTCCAATAATCATGACTACAGTCCTCTCTGACCATAACCTTGTTGAGGAATACATCCTTATACCATCTAAAATCATCTAACTTTGGGCAAGATAGGTTAGATTATATTTCTATACTCCTATCTTGAAAAAGTTGAGGTTCTCCTATAAAATGTTTTGCTATACTATAAATTAATGTAGCGGTGGCGTATTCTAAGCATAGATTTTGAAAAGTTTGTCCTATAGATTTAGTCTTAATAACTTGAGTGATGGTTGTAGCATTTGTTACACTATGTCTATTATCTTCAGTGAGATAATTATCCCACCAATATTTTAATGTCCCTGTAAATCCAGATATAATTAGAGTGGCAGCTTGTTTATCCATGCAGTTTTTTATTTTATAGGTCGTAATGGCCATCCCCATTTCATGTAACTTGTTGTATATCTGATGTTCTGCAAGTCCATCAATATTCCATTCAGCAATTTCATTTCCAGAGTGTGAAGTATGAGATAAAAATTCATTTTCTTCATACTGCATATTCGGGAATGAGGGTTTATTATAATAATTCTTTTTGATGGAATATTTAGAGCTTAACTTATTAATGTCGTTATCAGACTTTTCAGGTATTGTTCTTATGACCTTATCATCTTTTAATTTTAATTCATCCTTTAATTTTAATTAGTTCTTTAATTTTAATTCAGCCTTTAACTTTTCATTAATCTTTTCTATAAGATCATCTGTGATTTCAAACTTTTCTTGAAATTTGGAGAATTTATCTTTGGAAAATTCTGGTAATTTAAATACTGGATGAGTTTCTAATTTTTTATTATTATAGGAAGGGCTAGGTTTATCCTTAAAAATTATATTATTATCAGTCTTAAGGATCTGATTAGAGACTACGTATAGTAATTGATTAGTGTAATTGCTTTGTTGAATTAATCTATTTATATCTTTATTCTTAGGATCACCTTGGGTGTCTACTATATCAATTTTAAAAGGTGTAGCTGTGACAATTCTACCATCTATTGGTAAACTAATTTCCTCTAGTGGGGGAATTATAGATTCAACCACCTTAGTTTTGGTATGCCATTTATTAACAATCATGCTCAATGATTTCTTTTGATCATCCAATTTTCTTGTGTATTCAAACCATTTAAAGAACTCTATATTGCATCTCATCCTTTTCATATCGGCGCACCATTTTTTCCTAAAGGATAATCTTTCCTTTAATGAATATTTTTCTGCATACCATTGCCTTTTTATGCAATTTTCTGGATCTAACCAGAGTTTATCTAAATATTCAAAGTCTGGTTCGAACTCCTCATCAGATCTAATCATGCATAAAGAGTCTCTTGCTCCTAGCATCTCACTAGCCGTGAGACTTGTTCTTTTGGTAATTCTAGGTTCATATTCAACCTTAGGAATTGTTTGAGAGAATTCTACTCCTTTTAGTTTTTTCTCTACGACTTCAAGTGTTACCTCTTTTTCTTCTGGTGTTTTTGAAAATGAAGGTCTCGAAAAGGACATACTTTTACTTGAAGAAGCATGACTAAAGGATTGGGATCTTAGAAAATTTAAATCTATAGATTCATCTAGAAATTGTAATACCTGCTCAATGGTTAAATTTTCTTCTTCAATTTCTAGCTCCGTTATGGAGTCAAAATGCCAATTATCCTTTACTGACACATCATCCCATCAAATCTATCTTTTAATTTTATTCAAACCTTTTCAGCGAATAATGTTGGTAAACTACTTATGAATTTTTCTTTCCAATAATCATGACTACAGTCCTCTCTAACCATAACCTTGTTGAGGAATACATCCTTATACCATCTAAAATCATCTAACTTTGGACAAGATAGGTTAGATAGTATTTCTAAACTCCTATCTTGAAAAAGTTGAGGTTCTCCTATAAAATGTTTTGCTATACTATAAATTAAGGTAGCGGTGGCGTCTTCTAAGCATAGATTTTCAAAAGTTTGTCGTGTAGATTCAATCTTAATAACTTGAGTGATGGTTGTAGCATTTGTTACACTATGTCTTTTATCTTCACTGACATAATTATCCCACCAATATTTTTATGGCCCTGTAAATCCAGATATAATTAGAGTGGCAGCTTGTTTATCCGTGTAGTTTTTTGATTTTATAGGCCGTAATGGCCATCCCTATGTCATGTAACTTGTTGTATATCTGATGTTCTGCAAGTCCATCAATATTCCATTCAGCAATTTCATTTCCAGAGTGTGAAGTATGAGATAAAAATTCATTTTCTTCATATTGCATATCCGAGAATGATGGTTTATTATAATAATTCTTTTTGATGGAATATTTAGAGATTAACTTATTAATGTCGTTATCAGACTTTTCAGATATTGTTCTTATGACCTTATCATCTTTTAATTTTAATTCATCCTTTAATTTTAATTCATTCTTGAATTTTAATTCAGCCTTTAACTTTTCATTAATCTTTTCTATAAGATCATCTGTGATTTCAAACTTTTCTTGAAATTTGGGGAATTTACCTTTGGAAAATTCTGGTAATTTAATTATTAGATGGGTTTCTAATTTTTTTATTATTGTAGGAAGGGCTAGGTTTATCCTTGAAAATTGATTTATTATCAGTCTAAGGATCTGATTAGACACTACGTATAGTAATTGATTAGTGTAATTGTTTTGTTGAATTGATCTATTATATCTTTATTTTTAGGATCACCTTGGGTGTCTACTATATAAATTTTAAAAGGTGTAGCTGTGACAATTCTACCATCTATTGGTAAACTAATTTCCTCTAGTGGGGGAATTACAGATTCAACCACCTTAGTTTTTGTATGCTAGTTATTAACAATCATGCTCAATGATTCCTTTTGATCATCCAATTTTCCTGTGTACTCAAACCATTTAAAGAACTCTATATTGCATCTCATCCTTTTCATATCGGAGCACCATTTTTTCCTAAAGGATAATCTTTCCTTTAATGAATATTTTTCTGCATACCATTGCCTTTTATGCTATTTTCTGGATCTAACCAGAGTTTATCTAAATATTCAAAGTCTGGTTCGAACTCCTCATCAGATCTAATCATGCATAAAGAGTCTCTTGCTCCTAGCATCTCACTAGCCGTGAGACTTGTTCTTTTGGCAATTCTAGGTTCATATTCAACCTTAGGAATTGTTTCAGAGAAATCTACTCCCTTTAGTTTTTCTCTACGTCTTCAAGTGTTACCTCCTTTTCTTATGGAGTTTTTGAAAATGAAGGTCTCGAAAAGGACATTCTTTTACTTGAAGAAGCATGACTAAAGGATTGGGATCTTAGAAATTTTAAATCTATAGATCCATCCAGAAATTGTATTACTGCTCAATGGTTGAATTTTCTTCCTCAATTTCTGGCTCCTTTATTGAGTCAAAATGCCAATTATCCTTTACTAACACATCATCCCATTTTATCATTTTTGGGACGAAAATATTGTTGTGATTGTGATTGGCTTCCATAAGCATGGTAACCCCTTTGTTACTTACTATTTTTGCTTTTGGAGCTAGGGTAATTTTCATTAGCCTGTAATATACTCTGTATATTATGACTATTTCTCTTGTATTTTCTTTGCTATTCATGTTTTTTATTTTAACATTTAATGTTAGGGTGTCCATAACGTTTTGATCATTAATATCTGTAGAAAAATTGGGATGACAGTTAAAATATACCGGGTCATTAGCTAGGTTACTTTTTAATACTGCTAATAATGAATCATCAAAGTTTAATAGCCTATTGTCTCTTAATAGAAGACATATAGGTACGTCTAAACCTAATCGATACAACGGTTTAACTGCGACCTGGACAAGTCCTATGTGAAGAAACTCATAGTTTTTCCTATATCTGTTAATATCTTCAGCTGTTAATAGTTTAATAGTCTCAATAGACTTATTAATAGCGACCGTAGATTCAGAGGTTTTAATATTATAATTTTTAATAAAATCAAAGTGTCCAGTCTTATATACCTTTTCAAAACGTTCCTTTGGGATATTCCAATTTTGTAAAATGCTCTCTATCTTAGCTATTTTAGTAGTTGTCGCAGAAATATTGATACTATTTATTATGTTCTGATTTTCAGAGGTATCCATTAAAAATGTGCAGATAGTTTTAACTGAATAATTAATATATTATCTAATTGTCTTCTTTGTATAGACAAATTATGACTAACATAACATAATTCCTTATATAACCTTATTAGATTGTCAAGAATAAATTTTCTAGTTATTTTTCTAGAATAATTATCCAGAGTTTCTAAAGGTATTAGTTTTTTATAATAGTCTAAGTTCTTTAATATTTCTGTTCTTTTCTTTTTATAGTTACTTTGATATTTCAAACATATCCATTTTCTCTTATTGTAGTATTTTATTTGTTTTGTAAATGGATGTGTAAGCATAAATTTTAATATAATACGAAGTATTCAGGGGAATGTTAGTACTATCCTGGGGCCAATATCTACTTTAGATGTTACTCCTTAATATTATTTCTTTGTGAAGTATTTACAGGTTATCTTATCTAATTTCTTTTATCTTATTCCTTTAGGTTTGGTGACGGGAGCACCATCTGAGTCCGGCTCTAGTATCAAAACTTTAGAGCTAATCCAACGGAGAATACAGGCTTGCCAATGTCTAGACCATGATTAAACAGTTACCCAACTTAAGGAATAAAACTAAGAAAATAGAGTAAGAGTATCAGCAAAACTAGACACAGAAATAACCGCTTAAGAGCAACATAATTTCGACTGGCTCTAGGATAGTATAAAGATTTAGCTACACAAACTAATATTCCTCCCAGCTAACATGGCTCTGATACCATTTAGCGGATCGTAGAAAATGACTTGGAAATTAATTACAAAGGCAGGAGCAAAATAAAAGAAAATACTACAAGTAGTAATAAAGTAGAAGAAAAAGATACTTACAAAGAGTTGTTTATTGATAAAAAGGAAAAATAGAGAACATAGAGAGGTTTGGGCAATTTCAAAGTGAGTGTAGTGTTTTTCGAATGCCCGTACTAATACAAGGTGAAGGTCTTAAAGACCTCAATATGATGAGTCAACTAATTACTACCTTCTATCTATTTATATGTTTCCACTCGTAGCAGATTTAATTTTACACGGATCTATTTAAAAGATGTCTTCATCTTCTTGAAACTTTATTTCCTTGAAATTTGATATTTGTCCTGATGTGACCTTGGAATTTGATGAAGATTCGTCTTCATCTGCATGGGAGTTTGTAGCTTGTCTTTTTGCTGCATTATTTTTTGGGTGGATTCTCGAGGGGTCCACTGCTTTTGATTGTAGTAGCTTTTCATTTTTCTGAAAGGATAGTCTGGCCGCCTCCTTTAGTTGAGAAGATAAGCTTGAGATATCCCTTGCGGATCTAGCATGTCTCCATTGCTTGGTTCACTTGTATGAGAGGATGCAGTATCTAATAATTCCATTATCTGTTTATGGTGGGTATCTTTTTCCAAATTTGACAAGGCCTGCTGGAGCCTTCTTTTTAATTCTTCCTTGGACAGTTGGGAATCCTGTCGTAATGAAGAACTTGAAGTTTCCTTATCTTCCTGGGGTGTTGGTTCCCAGCCTTTGATTTTGATGGTCTTACTCAGATATTTAATCCTTTCAAATTCATTAATATCAAAGGACCAGCTGATAATATATGAAATTCTTTTTGCAATAAAAAACTTACACAATTTAATATTTTCTGGTAGGGTAGAAATATTCTGCTCTACCTGAAATTTTTCAAACTGAGTCTGAAAATGTTTAGACAATACCTGTTTATTTCCTCCGAATTGGTTCCACCATTCGTAAAACCATCTGGGAATGATCGCGCTTTTCATCTCTTCTAAATACTTGACAAACAAAGAGTGAGTGTTGGGCCTTAGATACATAAAGTTATACCAGGCTGCCTTATAATCATACCAGTTGTATGTCTGGGGTTTTTTGCGTTCTTGATAGGGGAATGGGTGTATGTAGATGATCTACGAACCATTCAAACGGACTAAAAATTCTTTTATTTGTGAACTTTGAGTATTGAATAATGTCAGGATTATCCGGACATTTTAATTTATGCTCAATTTTTACTGAATCGGTGTCTGTTAAAATGAACTCATAATACCTTCGGGTTTTAAGGGGATCATCTGTCTCCACATAATTCCAATTTGTGTAGCAGGATTTTAGTAACTCGGATACTGCAAAACCTTCAGATTTTATATCGAGGGCCATGATTGGCAGTACCTGTAAAACTGTTAGCTCAAACTGCTGTTTATTTGGAATATTTTTCTCCATTTTCTTTTCAGGAGTCGCTGGCAGAACTGCCTGAGAGTATGTCTCTGGTGGCTTCATTTCATAGCTGTCCTTGGTTTGGATAGAGATAGTTTTGTAGCCTTATGAAGAGTCTCCTTTAAAGACTGAATTTAATGGTTGTAATCTGGTCTGACTGGTTATGGGTTCCTTTAATGGGGACGGAGTAGTAGCTTTTGGCAAAGATGGGAATTCTTCCAAAACTAAATATTTATTTTCTAGTTTTGATTTTTCCTCTTCTTTGAAGGGTATTTTAATTATTTCTTCTTGTTTGAAAGGCTGAAATGGAGGCCTCAAGGGCCTTATACCTGGTGTTTCGGGTCTCATTTAGTTCCCTATAGAAATTCCCTAGTTAAAAAATCTGGGAGAGAATTAATTTCTCCTTGTATAAACTCGATTTGAAAATCAAACCTGGATAACAAAGCCTGCCATCTAGCAAATATTTGTTTAGAAACTAGATTTTTTACATCTTTTTGTAAAACATCTTTGGCTGCTTTGCAGTCTACTCGTAGTAAAAATTCTTTATTTATTAGATCATCTTGAAATTTTGTGATACATAGCACTATAGCCAGAATTTCTTTTTAAATGGTGCAGTAATTTTTCTGAGTATTATTCCAGATTCCTGAAGTGAATCTTACTAATTATTCGGGGTTTTCTAAGAAGATTTTTTGTTGAAGGATGCCTCCATATCCTATGTCTGAGGGGTCAGTTTATACTATCATGAATTCCTCTGAATGTGGTATTCCTAGGCATGGAAGTTTTTGAACTATTGATTTTATTTTTTGGACTGTCTCTGTTTGTTCTAATCCCCATGGGACTGGATCCTTCTTAAGATGCTAATAAAGAGGCTTACAAACCTATCTATATTTGGAATAAAATCTGCAACATAATTGAGACTTCCTAAGAATCTTTGAAGCTGAGTTTTATCAATTTATTCATCTGAAAATTTGGATGAGAACTCTATGGCTCTACAAACGGGTTTATAAGTTCCTTGATATAAGTCATGACCAAGGAATCTAATAGCAATCTGGAATAACTTGATCTTTTTAGCGCTTACTACTAATCCATTTTGCTTAACAACTTTTAAAAAGGATTGGATATGTTTGAAGTGTTGGTCAATATCTTTTGAGTATTTATTAAAACATCATCTATGTAAACTATAGAAATATGACTATGTGGATTAAATATGTTGTTCATTATATTCTGAAATTCAGAGGATGCATTTTTTAATCCAAATGGCATTACATTCCATTCATATTGTCCGAAAGGTACATTAAAAGTTGTTTTATATTTATCTTTCTCTGCTATCTGTATTTTCCCAAATCCAGATTTCATATCGAACTTACTATTAATGTTAGCTTTATAAGTTCTTTTAAGAAGATCTCTTTTATTTGGTATTGGATACCTGATCCATTTTAAAACTTTGTTAAGGGGCTTATAATTAATGACTAGCCTTGGGACCCCTCTTTCTTTTTCCGCACTATTATTGACATAGAATGCTGAACAACTCCATGGTGACTTGGAAGGTCTAATAATCTTTTTATCAAGTAAATCATTGATTTCCTTTTTACAATATTCCATTAACACCTGATTCATTTGAATAGGTCTTGCCCTAGAAGGGATATTATTTTCGTTGAATCCCTCAATATATGGTAACTCAATAATATGGCATTTCCTATCCCAAAAGGCATTAGGAAATCCTAAACAGACTTCTCGTTCTATGAATTCTTGTAGGCTTTTACTTTTGGCTTCTACCTTTGGATTTTTTAAAGCAGATTCAATCCGTTTAAATTTTATCTCATCCTTTAAATAGTTTATTTATTGAGAAAGCAGATTTATTCTAAAGATAGTGTTTTCTTTTATAAATTTACTTTCTACTTTTGACATAGTATTTAGGTAGGGAAAAATGATATCTGTTCCTAGAGCAGTGGTGTGGATGCCATCTAAATCAGCGACATAGAGTGTTATTTAGGTTATAAAGGGAGTGCCTAATATTATTTCTTTGTTTACATCTTTAGTTATTACAAAATCATTAATAAAAACATTTCCATTATTGCATATGTGGGCCTTATGGAGTTTATAATTTATTTTGAGTCTTTTACCTGTCGCGGAGAATAACCGCGTTGTACTTTTTTCAAGGTACTAAGTTGGGATTATTCCTTCAATAATGCAGTTTTCGTCTGCACCTGTGTCTAATAACGCAATTTTGTGAATAGTATAATTTTTATTTATAACCAATGTAATAGGTATATGCCAGCTCTGGGCTTTAACTATTGCAATAGTTTTTACTCAAGATTTACCTTCTAGAGGGATCCCTAGAGACTCATCTTCTTCTTCACCTTTTTCTAATTTTGATGTTTCTCCTGGTTCGAATCGATACAATTCAGATTCTTGCATTGGTTCTAGTTCATTTAATAGTTTATTAGCAAGGGCATCTGTTTCTAGCTTGTTAAGTCTTTGCTTAACTTCTTTGACTTCATTTTTAATATTAATAATTCAGTTTGAAGATCTTATACTGTTGTACTAGACTTTTGTTCTTTAAATTTAATTAGTACGTTTTTCATATTAAAAGGTTCAATTATTTCTTTGTCATGTTATTGGTTAAGAACTATATTTTTTAATTCTATTAAATATTTTATTTTAAGATCTTTATCTTCAATATGATCAATCATATCAGAGAAGATTTCCTTGTTATTATTGGTAATGACATTTACTAAGTAGCTATCACAGGTGCAGATTTCTCCCGTACATCCACAATGATCAGTTGAGTCACTATTGTCAGAACTACATGCTATATTAAGCTAGTCTTCATCACTGAAACTTTCTTCAGGGGAAGAATTATTGTTATGTTCATCAAGAATAGAATATAATCTAGCTTTTATTTCTGGCTTAAGTTCTAACATATTGATCTTATCCTTCTTTTTATTAGGGATCTTACAATCCTTAGCTCTATGGCCAAATTTTCTACAATTCCAACACTTATCATTATTTCCTTTAAAGCCACCTTTGTTGGCTTCTCGTTTGTGCCTTTTAAATATTTTTTTGTAATGATGGGGTTTTTCATATTTATTTTTATATTGCTTGTGTCTTTTTTTAATTTTCTTTGATGCCTCATTTGAAGGGGCAGACAACTTGATGTATCCATAATCTTGACAAAAGCTTCCTATTTCTTTTTTGGATATTTTATTATCCTTTTTAAGTGGATTTTTAAGTTTCATATCTGTACATAATTCAAGTCCTGTGACATTTATATAACTTATAAGGTCACCATAGGTTAATTGGCTATAAGGAATTTTTCCATCAAATCTATCTTTTAATTTTATTCAAACCTTTTCAGCGAATAATGTTGGTAAACTACTTATGAATTTTTCTTTCCAATAATCATGACTACAGTCCTCTCTAACCATAACCTTGTTGAGGAATACATCCTTATACCATCTAAAATCATCTAACTTTGGACAAGATAGGTTAGATAGTATTTCTAAACTCCTATCTTGAAAAAGTTGAGGTTCTCCTATAAAATGTTTTGCTATACTATAAATTAAGGTAGCGGTGGCGTCTTCTAAGCATAGATTTTCAAAAGTTTGTCGTGTAGATTCAATCTTAATAACTTGAGTGATGGTTGTAGCATTTGTTACACTATGTCTTTTATCTTCACTGACATAATTATCCCACCAATATTTTTATGGCCCTGTAAATCCAAATATAATTAGAGTGGCAGCTTGTTTATCCGTGTAGTTTTTTGATTTTATAGGCCGTAATGGCCATCCCTATGTCATGTAACTTGTTGTATATCTGATGTTCTGCAAGTCCATCAATATTCCATTCAGCAATTTCATTTCCAGAGTGTGAAGTATGAGATAAAAATTCATTTTCTTCATATTGCATATCCGAGAATGATGGTTTATTATAATAATTCTTTTTGATGGAATATTTAGAGATTAACTTATTAATGTCGTTATCAGACTTTTCAGATATTGTTCTTATGACCTTATCATCTTTTAATTTTAATTCATCCTTTAATTTTAATTCATTCTTGAATTTTAATTCAGCCTTTAACTTTTCATTAATCTTTTCTATAAGATCATCTGTGATTTCAAACTTTTCTTGAAATTTGGGGAATTTACCTTTGGAAAATTCTGGTAATTTAATTATTAGATGGGTTTCTAATTTTTTTATTATTGTAGGAAGGGCTAGGTTTATCCTTGAAAATTGATTTATTATCAGTCTAAGGATCTGATTAGACACTACGTATAGTAATTGATTAGTGTAATTGTTTTGTTGAATTGATCTATTATATCTTTATTTTTAGGATCACCTTGGGTGTCTACTATATAAATTTTAAAAGGTGTAGCTGTGACAATTCTACCATCTATTGGTAAACTAATTTCCTCTAGTGGGGGAATTACAGATTCAACCACCTTAGTTTTTGTATGCTAGTTATTAACAATCATGCTCAATGATTCCTTTTGATCATCCAATTTTCCTGTGTACTCAAACCATTTAAAGAACTCTATATTGCATCTCATCCTTTTCATATCGGAGCACCATTTTTTCCTAAAGGATAATCTTTCCTTTAATGAATATTTTTCTGCATACCATTGCCTTTTATGCTATTTTCTGGATCTAACCAGAGTTTATCTAAATATTCAAAGTCTGGTTCGAACTCCTCATCAGATCTAATCATGCATAAAGAGTCTCTTGCTCCTAGCATCTCACTAGCCGTGAGACTTGTTCTTTTGGTAATTCTAGGTTCATATTCAACCTTAGGAATTGTTTGAGAGAATTCTACTCCTTTTAGTTTTTTCTCTACGACTTCAAGTGTTACCTCTTTTTCTTCTGGTGTTTTTGAAAATGAAGGTCTCGAAAAGGACATACTTTTACTTGAAGAAGCATGACTAAAGGATTGGGATCTTAGAAAATTTAAATCTATAGATTCATCTAGAAATTGTAATACCTGCTCAATGGTTAAATTTTCTTCTTCAATTTCTAGCTCCGTTATGGAGTCAAAATGCCAATTATCCTTTACTGACACATCATCCCATTTTATCTTTTTTGGGACGAAAGTATTGTTGTGATTGTGATTGGCTTCCATAAGCATGGTAACCCCTTTGTAACTTACTATTTTTCCTTTTAGAGCTAGGGTAATTTTCATTAACCTGTAATATACTCTGTATATTATGGCTATTTCTCTTGTATTTTCTTTTCTATTCATGTTTTTTGTTTTAACATTTAATGTTAGGGTATCCATAACAATTTGATCATTAATATCTATAGAAAAATTGGGATGACAGTTAAAATATATCGGGCCATTAGCTAGGTTACTTTTTAATACTGCTAATAATGAATCATCAAAGTTTAGTAGCCTATTGTTTCTTCATAGAACACATATTGGTACATCTAAGCCTAATCGATACAACGGTTTAACCGCGACCTGGACAAGTCCTATGTGAAGAAACTTATAGTTTTTCCTATATCTGTTAATGTCTTCAGCTGCTAATAGTTTAATAGTCTCAATAGACTTATTAATAGCGACAATAGATTCTGAGGTTTTAATATTATAATTTTTAATAAAATTAAAGTGCCCAGTCTTATATACCTTTTCAAAACGATCCTTTGGGATATTCAATTTTTTAAAATGCTCTCTATCTTAGCTATTTTAGTAGTTGTGGCAGAAATATTAATACTATTTATTATGTTCTGATTTTCAGAGGTATCCATTAAAAATGTGCAGATAGTTTTAACTGAATAATTAATATATTATCTAATTGTCTTCTTTGTATAGACAAATTATGACTAACATAACATAATTCATTATATAACCTTATTAGATTTTCAAGAATTAATTTTCTAGTTATTTTTCTAGAATAATTATCCTGAGTTTCTAAAGGTATTAGTTTTTTATAATAGTCTAAGTTCTTTAATATTTCTGTTCTTTTCTTTTTATAGTTACTTAACACCCATCACCTAAATCATGGGTGTTACCACGTTTGAAAGTGCGGATTTAGTTGCTTATCAGTGGAAGGGGGTGGCTTAAATTTGGTATATGTAGTGGAAGTAGAGAACATGGGTTAGTGCAGGTTCGGTGGAATGGGATGAGTTTCTGGCTACATTCTTGGACAGGTTCTTTCCTTGGGAGTTAAGGGAAGCTAAAGTTTCCAAGTTTATGAACTTGAGGCAGAACAACATGATAATACATGAGTACACATTAAAGTTCACTCAACTGTCAAGGTATGCTCCAAAAATGGTTGCACAGCCGAGGGCTCCTATGCTCAAGTTCGTGAATGGAGTCTCGGACCTGGTGGTTAAGGACTGCAAAACAGCTATGATCATCAAATACATAGACATCTCCAGTCTTATGATCCATGCACAATAGATAGTGGCAGAGAAACTGAAGGAGATAGAAAGGGAAAGTAAGAGGGCGAAGATAGGTCAGTCTAACTATTCCAAACAGAGGTCAGTGGTTGTAATCACCCCCAACAACAGCAACAGAGGCATCCAACACCTTCTTCAGTCAGTCACCCGTCGTTCAGGCCCCGCAAGAATAAGAGAGGTGGGATATCAGGCTCCCAGTCCTAGAGCCATGTTCTAGTAGCCGCATTTCTCCAGCATGTCCTAAGTGTTGAAAGAACCATTTGGGGGAGTGCCTTCTGGTCAAGGATGGATATTTTGTGTGTGTCTAGATGGGCTATAGATTCAGGGATTACCCATCAGTAGGATGAGGGAAGGCCTAGTCCACCATATCAGCTGCTCCGCCAAGTCGTCCAGCTCCACAGGGTACTACCTCAGGTACAGGTGGTAGTCAGCACAAAAACCGTTTCTATGTTTTATCTCCCGTCAGGACTAGGAGAATTCACCTGAGTAGTGATTGGTATTTTACGTCTCTTTCAGATAGATGTGTATACTTTACTAGATCTAGGAGCCACACTTTCCTTTGTGACTCCCTACATCATTCTTCAATTTGATATTAGTCCAGAAATCCTCTCAGAGCCATTTTCAGTCTCTACTTCGGTTGGTGAGTCAGTTAGAGCTAACCGGGTGTATAGAGATTGTCCAGTTATAGTGTTGCATAAAGTCACCTTATTTGATCTAATAAAGTTAGATATGGTTGACTTCGACCTTATTCTTGGCATGTAGTAGCTACATTATTTTGATGCTTCAGTTAACTACAGAACCAAGGTCGTCAAGTTTAAGTTTCCTAATGAACCTATCCTAGAATGAAAGAGTAGTATGTCAATGCCTAAGGGTCGGTTCATCTCATACCTTAAGGCTAGGAAAATGATCACTAAGGGGTACATCTATCACTTGGTTAGGGTCAAAGATTCTATTTCTAGTACCCCGACACTTCATACAATTCTAGTTATAAATGAGTTTCCTGATGTATTTCCTAAAAATCTCCTTGGACTCCATCCCGAGCAACAAATAGACTTTGGCATAGGGCTTCTTCGAAATAACCTTCCCATCTCTATTCCTCCTTAGAAATGGCTCAATCTGAGCTTATGGAGTTGATTAAATAGCTAAAAGACCTTCTGGAGAAGGGCTTCATCACGTGCAGTATCTCTCGGTGGGGTGCCCTTCTTCTATTCGTGTAAAAGAAAGAAGGTTTACTCAGAATGTGTATTGACTACCATCATTTGAACAAGGTTATAGTCAAGCATAGATATCCTCTAACTAGGATTGATGACTTGTTCGACCAACTTCAGGGAGCTAGTTGTTTTTCCAAGATAGATGTTAGATCAGGATACCACTAGCTAAGGATCAGAGAATATGTCATCCCAAAAACTGCCTTTAGAACTTGGTATGGTCACTAGAAATTTGTAGTCATATCTTTTGAACTAACCAATGCTCCTATAACGTTTATGGATATGATGAACAGGGTATTCAAGTCGTAGCTGGACATGTTTTTTATTGTCTTTATAGATGATATTTTGGTTTACTCAAAAATAGAGGAGGAGCATGTAGACCATCTGAGAATAGTTTTGAAGAATCTCAAGGAGTGCTAGTTATTTACCAAATTTAGCAAGTATGAATTCTGGCTGATATCAGTGGCATTCCTCGGTCATGTGGTCTTAAGTGAGGGTATTCAGGTGGATCCTCAAAAGATAGCGACAGTCAAGGACTGGCCAAGACCCACTTCTCCATCAGACATCAGGAGTTTCTTGGGCTTAGCTACCTATTACAGACATTTCATAGAAGGATTCTCCTCCATTGCCTCTCCTTTGACCAGACTAACTCAAAAAAAGGGGAAGTTTAAATGGTCAGATACTTGTTAGAAGAGTTTTAAGTAATTGAAGACCCAACTCAATACAACCTCAGTTCTGACTCTACCAAAAGGTTCAGAAAAGTTTGTGATCTATTTTCATGCCTCAAGAGTTGTCTTGGTTGTGTTCTGATGTAGTACGGTAAGGTGATAATTTATGCTTCCAGAAAACTCAAGGTTCATGAGAAGAACTATCCAACTCATGATGTTGAATTGGCAGCAGTGGTATTTGCCTTGAAGATTTAGAGGCATTAGCTTTATGGTGTTTATGTGTATATTATTACTAACTATAAGATTTTATAGTATGTGTTCAGTCAAAAGGATTTGAATCTTTGTCAGAGAAGATGGCTCGAATTATTGAAGGATTATGATATGAATATGTTGTATCACCCGAGCAACTCCAACATAGTGGCTTATGCTCTTAGCAAGGTGTCTATTGGAACTATTGCTCATGTCGAAGGGGGTAAAAAGGAATTGGCAAAGGATATCCATAGACTAGCTTGGTCAGGGGTCCAGTTGGTTAACACAACAGATGGTGGAGTTGTAGTTCTGAATGGGTCAGAATCCTCCCTAGTGGTAGAGGTTAAGTAAAAGTAGGGCGAAGACCTAATTTTTCTCAAGTTGAAGGAAGAAGTCTTGTGGAAAGAGGTGTAAAAATTCTCTAAAGGGTGAGATAGGGTACTCCGTTAACAGGGAAGGTTGTGTGTTCCGGATGTAGATGACTTGAGGTAGTGGATATTAATGAAAGCTCACAACACCAGATACTCTAACCAGGTGCCACTAAGATGTACCTTAATTTATGGGAAGTCTACTGGTGGAATGGCATGAAGAAGAATATTGTAGAGTTTGTGGCTAGGTGTCTGAATTTCCAGCATGTCAAGGTTGAACATCAAAGACTTAGGGTTATGACTCATGATATTAGCATTCCTACATATATGTGGGAAAAAGTGAATACAAACTTCATCACGGGTTTACCTCATACGTGCTAACAATATGATTCAATTTGGGTGGTGGTAGACCGGATGACTAATTGCGACATGTTTCTTACCTGTCAAAACCACAGATTCAGCAGAAGACTATGCTAGACTATACTTCTGAGAGTTAGTCAGGTTGCACGGAATCCCATTATCCATCATTTCAAATAGGGGTACTCAGTTCACCTCACACTTCTGGAAGTCATTTCATAAAGGACTTAGTATTCAAGTTAAGTTCCGCACAACTTTTCATCCACAGATTGATGGCCGGGATAAGCGAACTATTCAAACTTTAGAGGATATGTTGAGGGATTTCGTGATTGATTTCAAAGGTAGTTGGGATGATTACCTACCTCTTATCGAGTTTGCATACAATAACAGCTACCGCTCCAGCATTCAGATTGCCCCATTAGAGGCATCTTATTGTAGGAGGTGCGAATCTCCTATAGGGTGGTTTAAGGTTGGTGAATCTTCCTTGATAAGACCTGATTCAGTATATGAGGCGATGCAGAAGGTTCAATTTATCAAGGAACAACTAAAAATAGATCAAAGCCAATAAAATCGTATGTGGATGTAAGAAGAAGGGAGTTAGAGTTTTCAGTGGATGATTCGGTATATATGAGAATCTCACCTATGAAGGTGGTGATAAGATTTGGGAAGAAAGAAAAGCTCAGTTCCTAATATGCTGGCCCTTATAGGATGCTGAGATGCATTGGCAATGTCGATTGTGAGCAGGAATTGCCTGTGGCTATTCGGTCTGTTTCGCAACTATACGCAAGTGCACATAGTCGAACAAGTAGTAAAATGGCTAAAGTAAGCCAAGTATCGATCCCACAGGGACTGAACCTAGGTAATAATCGAATTAAGTGTTAATGAACTCTAACTCTAAAAATGCAGACAACAATTTAAAGAAGATTTTGAGAGTTTGTTTCCTAATGTATACTACTCTAAGACAAAATGATAAAAGTGAGTCTGAACTATAGTAATGAGAAAACTGAGGCCAAAATGAACATGCAGGGAAGTAATTTATCGATACAATTCGGTTAATTTTTCCTTCGGTTGCTAGTCAAGAATTATTGCCTATGGAGAGAAACTTTCGTATTCTACCCAACTTAAGAATCATGAACCTTCAACCTACATTTTTGTGATAAAAGAATTTCATGTTCTAGCCATAAGAAATTGATTCCTTAATTGACTATTACGACTTTCAGATATATTTCTATTCTGAAGGTAAATCAATTCTTAATTTTTCCAAACTAAGAAGAGATCATATCCTACCAATTCACAACTTTCCAATTTCTTTCTTTTCAAGATAAAATTGGATTTTTTAGAGATACATTAACATTGGTCAGACATTAATGCAGTAAGAACAAGAATTGATAGAACAACCATGGAAGAAAAGATGAAAAACCAAAATGATCAACAATTATATTCCACTACAAATGTTCTTAACCTCAGCAAGAAGTGAATTTAGCCACTCATTTGTGGATTAAACATCATCAAATGAGTATAAATCATGCAAACAATTGAAATAAAGGAGAAAGAGTTAGAGAAGAACCCTAAGATTTTTGTCTCCTCAACTGCCTGTAAGCCACGTTCTTGCTCAACTAAGTTAGAATAATTAAAAATAAACCTAAGTGTGCTATTTATACTAGTGAGAGTTTTTCCCGGAATAACAAGCGACGTGTCACGGAGTGCATCGCGGAGCACTACGCACTACCTCCGTGACACAGTGCAAACACGGACCCTCACTGGAATTTTATGTTCCAGGTAAATATGGGCAATGTGCCACGGCATGTAACACGAGGCTTGGCCATCGTGCCACGACGCCGTCGCGAACCCTTACTGGAATTTGACAAAATAACTCATCTGAGGCAGACTACCTCTACGATGGCAGCGTGACACAGCTCCATCGCGGAGCCCCTTTGTTTGCTGCTTTTCCTTGACCTTTTCCACTGCTCGCTTCCGCGTCCATTCTCGATTGTCACCAACATGCAACTTAGCTTCCTAAAATTACATTTTTCCTGCAAAACAACACTAATCATGTTGGTTAGTATAAATTCACATTTTAACTACAAACCACATGAGAATGTGCAAATAATGATAGATAAACAAGACGAAATAGATCATTTGAGCATCACTTGGGCATATAATACTGCCCAAGATCACTTACCCCACACTTAAAACATTGTTCATCCTCGAACAATTCTCTCATATCTCATGCAATTGACACCCACGTATAGCTACTTTGGCTCGACAATTCAAGCTACGGTTATACCGATTATTTAATATAGCAAATCATCAAGAAAACATGCATAGTCTCATAAACACAATGACATTCACCACATTAAGACCTCCTAGACTCAAGAGTCGACTCTCGATCTCGGCAAACTCATGCAAATCAGCTGATCAAGACATCCGACACGAAATTCAATCTCTCATCAAGCATGTGCCCTCAGAACACAAGAGAATTACCCCTTTTTCAATCATATGATTTCCAAAGCAATACACGTAGGGGTATATGAACACGATTTCGCTCTCTCTCCCAAAGAATTCACATGCATCATGTCATGAACCATAGGCTTGCCTCTAGTGTATTACTTCACTAATATAAGGACACGTGATGTAAGATCACGTAGGACTTAACGGGTTGTAATGTAAGCTAAGGAACTAGTAAATACTGGAATAATCAATAATCTCATCTAGCCTCCTTAAGCGCTTTTCAATACATCCACCATCATTATGGGCATTGTTTCTTCCTTCATCCTCCCATTCTTGAAGTCTTTCTTTATTTTTGTTCCCATTTCATTAAGCACACTCAAATTAATAACAAAGATTAGGTATACATCTTCATTTTATTTAAATTCGGCAAGTGCACGTTTTACCTTATCTTTACTTTCACCACTTCCGCTTTTCCTTTCTTTTTCACACTTTTCACTCCTTGACACTGTGGGAAAATTATTTTTTTCTTGAGCGCTTAAGAGTTTTGGATCAAATTCACGGATAATAAAAAGAAGGGATTAAGCTCGATTTCTACCTCTTCAGTGAAAGAAGAAAAAATAGGCTAAAGGCTCAATGGGGCTAACTAGGATGTACATTCAAGGTAGGTATGATAAGAAAAAAACTTTCGGTTTAATCAAAGAAATGCCTACATCCTTTCCTACAGTACACATCCTTCATTTCGTTTCGTACACACACCAGACAAGTTCTAGACACTTCACAATAGCATGGAAGAATCGAAACCTCACCTCACACTCATTGCACATGCTCAACTCAAGACTTATTCACAAACTCTTCAATCAGCTAATTACAAGAATTCAATATTAAGCCTCAATCACACCGAATCGAACTCT
Organism: Datura wrightii; assembly: GCA_035772735.1. NCBI lineage: Eukaryota > Viridiplantae > Streptophyta > Magnoliopsida > Solanales > Solanaceae > Datura > Datura wrightii. Next base: position 47,291,732 of record JASDFA010000019.1, read on the forward strand.
ATGGCCTAGGTATCTCAACATGTTTCACATTTGCATGCTTTCATATGAATCACCTTTGCATCTTTAATATCATGTACAACACGCAACAAGACCTTCGAACCATGAAGTAGGACACGTTTGAGAAACAACCAAAAGAAAGAAAATAAAAGAAAGAAAAAAAAACTACTCATATCAACTACATTTCCCTTAAGACGGTCGTCATCCATCCATCATAGGGAATGGTCACTATTTACGACTTCGGTTCAATGGGACTATTCTCGGTAAAAGCACCGAAAACAAAGGTCGAGAACCCCAATCATAAAAAATTCAACAAAAATTTTAAAAAATTTTAAAAATATTGATAATTTCGATAGAAAAATAATATTTACACAACCAGCTAACAACAACTCAACAGAGCACACAACAGCTTAACATTCATTACACACCGAATTACAATACAAAACATACGCACAAAATCACAGGGTCACAATTTTTTCACAGGCACAACAACAAGACATGAACATAAACAACAACAAAACAACTGGTATCTAACTACTACCACCCCACACTTAAACCAAACACTGTCCCCAGTGTTCATCAAATTCAACATAGCAGAGAAGTAGGTGGTGAAACTCCCTGATCAATCGAAGTATTCAACTTATTCGTCAGGTGCCGTTGCCTCGTCCCCCATATCTGAATCGCCCCCGCTGTCCTCATATGACTCAACATCTGAGTCATCGCGGCGTGTCCCCTCATCAGTGGGGACATCATCATCAACAGGCTCCACAAATGCAGGCCCCACTCGGCATAGAGCCCTGGCATTTTCGCAAAAGGGGTAATCTAGCTCGAGTTGCCATAGCTCATCTTCTGTTGCTGGCCTCCCACCTATGCGCAACTGCAGCATCTGCATCCTGTACATGCATCCCATATACTGATCATCCCGAGCATGGCGCTCGACTAGTGTGAGAACTGGCCCGTGAGTGGCGTCGGGTGCCTTGGTTTTGGTGACGTCCAAGGCACGCCTATCCATCTGCGGGATGTAGTCTAGGGCCTCCTCCTCGATGTCAAGGCCCCTCAGAAACGTGGTCAGCAAACCACCAAATAGGGTTCCTATGCCCTTGATGCAAACGAGCTCTCTTCATGGCGGAGATGATCACCGACCCAACATTAATCTCCAACCCTTTCATCAGGGCATAAACCAAGGACACTTGATCCCGGGTGACATCTATCATGTGCACCCCTGGGATCAGGCAGGAATACACTATTTTGAGCCAAATTCTAGCTGCCTTGTTCAATTAAGAGTAAGGCAGCATTTGATGATAGCCCCTCTCCTTGTGCATGCTCCACCGTGCTATCGAATGGGCTCCACATAAAGTGCATCTGATATCCGCATAGGGTGGAGTTATGTTCAGCTGCTGGAGTACATGGGCGTCTATGTCTTGCACGCCCAATATGGCATTCAGGTGATGGGTCTCAAAGGTGACAACCTGGCCCCTTATCTTGACGGTGTGACTGCGGAGTGTCGGGTTCCAGTTTGCGTAGAACTCCCGAATCAAGTGGAGATTGCACTCCTTGGGCTCTTCGAAGATGAAGTTCAGCCCTGCAGCGTCAATCCGGTGTACTATTTTGGGGAATTCCTCTGCAAGTGGCTCCCTTGCAATGTGCTCCTCAGGGAAGTATTTGGTCTCCTTATGTTAGGCATACCATTTCTTCCCTTCGTCTGTCACCCATCGGGTTCCGTATTGACGGCATTGGCCGCGTGGAACCGCTAGTGCTGCTGGAACTGCCGTTCCTAGTCTAATTCTTTTTCTCCCGGCGCCTGATGTAGATGTGCCCTTTCCTTTGTCTTGCCTGCTTGACATCGTTCCTGTCAAATCACACAAACAGTCCCAATGTTATTCAAGTCAAAAATTTTCTTCAATTAAGGTTGGGTTGGGTTAGGCCACCCCACACTTAATCTTTAGCCACAATGTAAATAATTCGGCAAGACAATCATTCTTTTCCAATGTTTATCAATCAACATGCCTCGTGCATTCAGGTAAGTCGATGGAATAATGATTAAGTACTACTCAGACTTCGTACAACTAATTACAATTTCACCATCGATTTCATTATATCACATAACACTTAGCCCAAAATTTTTCTCAGCAATAACAACCTATGCAATTCACCAATTTTATTTTCCCGAAAATTCCCTTGTTTATTTAGCATATTCATCCATATTCACAACATCAGTTACATTACCCAACATGCACAACCCAATCCTTTTCAAATTTTCAACCAAATTTATTTTCTTCCTATTCAAATTCCAACCCTAGCTACCAATTTTGCCCAAATTCAATCAAACATGTATTTATCGAGTTCATATAATCATAATGATACTACGAACATCAATCAACAACAACTTAAATGAATTCATGCGCAATTTACACTTAGAGAAAGCTTTAGTCACCTCACATGCTCAAAAATTGAAAATTTCAGCAAAAATTGAGGTTAAGTTCAAGAACATACCTTTAATTCGATGAACTTAAAGAAAAGTTGAAGAAAATTTGATCATAGGTCCATTTCACGTTGGGGGAGGGGGATTTTAGGGAGTTTGTCGTGGAGGGGAGTGAGAAATGGGAAAATTGAGGTGTTTTCGGGGTTAAAAAGAGGATTTTTTGCGCGGGTCACCCGGTGACCCGGTATGACCCGTCGCGAATAACACTTCAACGTGTCACGGAGGGTAACACGGAGCACCCCCTCCGTGACACGGAGCCATCGCGCAGGGGTTCTGGAATTTGTGAAAATTCCAAAACATCTTCAACATGTCACAGAGGGTAACGCGGAGGCCTTTCTTCGTGACACGGAGCCATCGCGCAGGCTCACTGTTTTGCCAGTTTTTAATTTTTTCTCACCTCGATTTTTTCCTTTGCGATCCTTTGCATTTTTTTCCTTCGTTACACTAGAAAATCATCTCACAACAAGAAATTGGTTAGAATTTATAGGTTTCAAACACGACTGAATTTTTTATTTTTATTTTTATTTTTTTTTCTTTTTTTTCTTTTTAACTAATTCTACTCATCTATTACAACAATTTCATGGGTTGCCTCCCGTGTTGCGCCTGGTTTACCATTGCGGCTCAATGTCGTTAAAGCTCAATCATCCACTAGAGTGATGGATGTTTTCTCTCGAATAACGTCCTCACCCCAATAATACTTACACCGCTGCCCATTAACCAAGAATGTGGCAATTCCATATTCTTGCCACAACTCCACTGCCCCGTGCGGGGTGTCCTCAATCAGTGGTTTTCCCACTGGATCTTGAGAATCAACAATCTGAACAATATCTGCTTTATCAAGCACGTTGATTACTGAAAGCTCCTCATATACAGCCATAAGCTTCGTGGCCTTGTACACGTCAAATACCTCCACCTTGTCATGCGCCTGCATGGTTAGCTGCCCTACAGCTACATCAATGAAAGCTTTCCCGGTTGCCAAGAAAGGACGTCCCAAAATAAATGGGACTTCTGCATCCGGCTCAAAATCCAGCATGACAAGCTCTACCGGGAATATAAGGGAGCCCACTTGCACCAGCACATCCTCCACAATGCCATCTGGTCTGGCCAAAGAACGATCCGCTAAATGCAAGATCACTGTAGTTGGTCTAGGACTGCCCAGCCCCAACTTCTTGAATACCGATGTCGGCATCAAGTTAATGCTCGCTCCCAAATCGCATAGTCCACGAGCTCGGATACTTTGCCCAATTGTGATTTGAATTGTAAAGCTCCCAGGGTCCTTGAGCTTTGTTGGCAACCTGTTCTGTATCCGGGAAGTGCACTCCTCCGTAAGCGCCACCGTAGCATACTCCGTCAATCTGCTTTTGTTCGCCATGATGTCCTTGAAATATTTTGCATACTTCGGCACTCCCTGCAAAACATCAACAAGAGGTAAATTAATGTGTACCTATTTAAGCACCTCCATGAACTTTTTGAAACACGCTTCCTCCTAGTGTTTCTTTATTCTTTGAGGGAACGAGGGTGGTGATCTTTCTGGTTCAGCTTCCTTCTTCTTCCCCCTCTCATCATCGTGTTCCCTTTCTTTCTCCACTGCTCCTGACTGCTGAGGTGGTCTTTCTAGTTCCACCTCCTTGAGTTGTAAACCACTCCTTGTGGTTACTGCATTTACTTGCTTGGGATTCGTGTCAGTGTCACTCGGTAGTCCTCCTCTTTGCCTGGTGTTTTGAGCTCCAGCTAGTTGCCCAAACTGGTACTCCAACGCTTTTGTAGTTAACTGATTGTTCTTTACATCTGCCGCCAACTTCACATAGTCAGCTTGCAATTGAGCTTGGTCAGCTATCATTGTTTTAAACATTTCCTCAATGCTGGGTGGTGGTGGTGGAGGAGGTGCTTTGTTGCTTTTGTATTGAGTCTGATAGTTCTGCTGCCCTCCCTGATTTCTTTGTGCACCCTAATTCGAACTCTGCCCTTGATGGCTGTTACTACCCCAGGGGAAATTCGGATGATTCCTCCAATTAGAGTTGTAGTTGTTGCCATACTTTTGGTGATTATTTCTCTATACATTACCAACAATGTTAACTGAATCTGAATTTGCACCACAACATTCAGCTAAGTGTTCATTACTACCGCATACTTCACACCAAATCTGCCGCACTACACTATCTGGGGCTTGAGACTGATTTAAGCTCATGTTGCTGAAGTGGGTGTTGAGTTTATTTTGCAACGCAGCTATCTGTGCAGCGATAGCTGTAAACCCATCTACTTCCAAGACTCCTGCCGCTTTCCTTGTTCCTCCTCTAGACGAGTCCGCATTCCACTCTGGATTTCCCTGCGAAATACGATTTAACAAAGTATAAAACTCCTCATAAGTCTTTTGTAATGCTTGTCCCCCAGCTGTTGAGTATAGCAAAATTTTTGTGAGGGGTTCCAAACCCTTTATGAAAGTATGCACCAGCACATCATTGGACTGATGATGGTGAGGACAATCCCGTAACATGAATTTGAATCTCTCCCAAGCGTGATACAGATTCTCCCCCTCCCTTTGTTTAAAACATAGAATCTGACTTCTAAGTCTTGCTGTTTTCCCGGATGGAAAGAACTATATCAAGAATTTCCTTACAAAATCATCCCAAGTGGTGATGGAATTAGGTGGCTCATCTTTCAACCACCTCTTTGCTTCTCCCAATAGTGAAAATGGGAACAATGTAAGCCTTACGTAATCAGATGATACTCCAACGGGGATGTAAGTGTCACTTATCTCCAAAAAGTTTTGGAGATGTTGTTATGGATCCTCGTGAGGGAGACCTGTGAATTGCCCGCTGGTGTGCAGCAATTGCACCATATTCTGTTTCAGATCAAACCTCCCTCCTGGCTCGGGTTTGCGAATGCTTGATGTAACATTGTTAGCATGTGGGATTGCCACTTCGCGAACCGGCCTAGCAGCCATTTCCTCAGGCACTGACACTACCCTTACGTGTGGTAGATTCTGTTGTTGCTCCAGGATTGTTTATCTGAGCAACTGCAACTTCTTTTCTAGAGCTTCTCTTCTTTGACGATGAAATTGTCTTTTCGGCTCTAAGTATGAATCCAACAGCTCCTTGTCTCTTGCCAGTGTTCAACATAATTCAATATCTGCAAAAGACAGGCTAAGATCAAGTTGTCAGCACAATATAGAAATCGTAGACTAACACTTAAGAAATTTTTTTTACCAATTGCCAGTCCCCGACAACGGCGCCAAAAACTTGTTCAGTCAGTTTCGCAACTACACGCAAGTGCACGTGGTCGAACAAGTAGTAAAATGGCTAAAGTAAGCCAAGTATCGATCCCACAGGGACTGAACCAAGGTAATAATCGAATTAAGTGTTAATGAACTCTAACTCTAAAAATGAAGAAAACAATTTAAAGAAGATTTTGAGAGTTTGTTTCCTAATGTATACTAATCTAAGACAAAATGATAAAAGTGAGTCTGAACTATAGTAATGAGCAAGTTGAGGCGAAAACGAACATGCAGGGAAGTAATTTATCGATATAATTTGGTTAATCTTTCCTTCGGTTGCTAGTCAAGTATTATTGCTTGTGGAGAGAAACTTTCGTATTCTACCCAATTTAAGAATCATGAACCTTCAACCTACATTTCTGTGATAAAAGAATTTCATGTTCTAGCCATACGAAACCGATTCCTTAATTGACTAATACGACTTTCAGATATATTTCTATTCTAAAGGTAAATCAATTCTCAATTTTCCCAAACTTAGAAGAGATCATATCCTACCAATTCACAACTTTCCAATTTCTTTCTTTTTCAAGATAAAATTGGATTTTTTAGATATACATTAACATTGGCAAGACATTAATGCAGTAAGAACAAGAATTGATAGAACAACCATGGATGAAAAGATGAAAAACCAAAATGATCAACAATTACATTCCATTACAAATGTTCTTAACCTCAGCAAGAAGTGAATTTAGCCACTCATTTGTGGATTAAACATCATCAAATGAGTATAAATCATGCAAACAATTGAAATAAAGGAGAAAGAGTTAGAGAAGAACCCTAAGATTTTCGTCTCCTCAACTACCTGTAACCCACGTTCTTGCTCAACTAAGTTAGAATAATTAAAAATAAACCTAAGTGTGCTATTTATACTAGTGGGAATTTTTCCTGGAGTAACAACCAACGTGTCACGGAGTGCATCGCGGAGCACTGCCTCCGTGACACGGTACAAACGTGGACCCTCACTGGAATTTTATGTTCCAAGTAAATATGGGCAACGTGCCACAGCATGTAACGCGAGGCTTGGCCAACGTGCCACGGCTTCGTCACGAACCCTTACTGGAATTTGACAAAATAAATCATCCGAGGCAGACTACCTCCGCGATGGCAGCATGACACGGCTCCATCGTGGAGCCCCTTTGTTTGCTGCTTTTCCTTTACCTTTTCCACTGCTTGCTTCCGGGTCCATTCCCGATTTTCACCAACATGCAACTTAGCTTCCTAAAATTACATTTTTCCTGCAAAACAACACTAATCATGTTGGTTAGTATAAATTCATATTTTAACTACAAATCACACGAGAATGTACAAATAACAATAGATAAACAAGACGACATAGATCATTGGGCATCACTTGGGCATATAATTCTGCCCAAGATCAGCAGCGCTAGCATTGGTGCACGTAGTTTTCCATGTGTCCTTGTTGAAGAAATGCATCGGTGACTCGACCTCACTAGTGCCTCTAGAGAGTGTTGGGGTAAAGGACGACCTCTCTTATGAAGAAGTTCCAGTTCAGATCCTAGAGCATCAGGTTTGTAAGCTGAGGAACAAAGAGATCACTTCAGCAAAGGTCTTATGGAGGAACCAACTAGTTGAGGGAGCTACATGGGAAGTAGAGCCGAACATGATGGCTAAATACCCCCACCTATTACCTCCCAACTCAGCGTCACCATCAGGTACTAAATTCCTCCTTAATACTCTATTCAGTTCTATACTCATTACCATAGTACTATTGGCATGTCTCTATTTGAGGTTGTTTATGATTTTAATCCAATAACCCCTTTGGATCACATCGCTTCCACTCAAGGTCTTGTTTTGATTTTAGATGAAAACAAAAGGGATGATGCTGTGAAGAAACTATATGAAAAAGTGAGACTTCACCTTTTAGAAGAAGAACCAAGAGATGGTCAAGAAGGCAAACAAGTGTAGTAAGAGAGTTGTGCTTGAACTGAGAGATTGGGTGTGGGTACATTTCATAAGGAGTGGTTTTGAACCAAAAGGTGTACCAAGTTGATGCCAAGGGGTGATGGACCATTCCAAGTTCTTGAGAAGCTAAATGACAATGCCTACAAAATTGACCTTCCTTTGGAATATTAAGTTCACAACATCTTCAAAGTTTGTGATCGTTATCTCTTTGATACTTTTGATAGTGATCCTTTAGATTTGAGGATAAATCCTTTTCAAGAACGGGAGAATGATGCAAGGCAAGTTGTATCAAGGACATCCATAGGATCCAAGCTTGAGACCTCCAAGTTCTATAAGAGATATTCATGAAAACATAGGTTCTAGAGCATATGTTGATGCCAAGCAAGGGTTTTATGCTTTGATGATTGTTTGAGAACAAGGAAGGGGAGCCTAATTTTCAAATTATCGTTAGCCTTGTGATTTATATAAATAACCACTTTTACACTACTTTTGTAATAAATAGACTCGACTATAATAGATGAGCTTCACTCATTTAGAGTTAGCTTTGACGATATTGAATTGTCTTTTGTTTAGATATTTGAGAGCTTGGTTGAAGCTTTTATTGTTGCTCGTTGGAAAAGTGGATTTCAAGGTGAATTCAATTCCGTTGAAGTCAATTTCATAATTTAGGTGCTTGTTGGGATTTATGTATGCTCAAGTCTCAATTAGACTCACGGGGCATGAGTTTTTGTCTTTGAAGTTTGAGCTTTCCAAGAAAGCTGAAAAAATAGTTATGATTGGACATATTTTAGTGTTGAAGCCGATCTTGAGATATCGAGCTAGCCAACCAGGAAAATGAAGCATATAGCCAAAAGCTAATCAACTTTATACGAGGGTAACTTCTTTAAAGGATAGTCGGAGAACTTAGGAGATCGCTCTTAGGTTGAATATTGAGGAAATAGTTCCTTGAATCCAAAGTTTAATGTTTGAAAAACTAACTGTTGGTTAAGGAGGATGAGCAAGCAGTTGGCGAGGAGCACTTCTTGCAGAGGGTTACTACATTGAGGGATGTAATCTGTTAGCAGAAGGACGTCGTAAAATAGATGTACAAATGCTTGAAGATTTTAAATGGTGAGAACCGAAAGGGATAAAGCGCTTCTAGATGAACATCTTTCTCTCAGATTTGAATTTATTACCTAGAATGTTTAGAGTTTTACTTTTAAACATGTCAAGGTAGGAATTAATAATATAGATTCTAAAATTCTTAAGGCTCAAGAATTGTAAATGAAAGCTCAAGAAAACTTGTCATCTTTTCCTCAGTCAAGCCATAATAGTTCTAGTAGAGTGAGTTTTATAAGGGAAGAAGAAGAAACTTGAACCCCCTCTGACATTCCAACTCTAGGTTTCTCTATCATATCTCTTTATTGTCTTGATGGTGTAAGTTCTTAATTTTTCCTTGTTTGTAATCCCTTCGGTATTTTTGATAGTTTCTATTATAAAACTTATCCTTTTATACATGCCAATTTTATCCAACTAAAACTTTCATTTGTCTTTACTCGTGTTAATGATCTTTTCACAAAACCGTGAAATTATTCTAAGGTGGTTAAATTAAATTTTTGTTTGTATGTCTTAGTTTCAAATTTCAAGCATGAATATTAACGTTTGTCAATCATATTTTTGTCGGGAGTTAATCATACAAAACCTTGATATAATTCTAAGGTCTTTGTTTCTACTAGACTTCATAAGTCAACGAATTACTTCGACCAGTTTTAACTTGGCCATAGAATAATTAATTTTAGCTAAGTATCCTTTAGTCTATTCTTTTGACCAAATTCATCTTCGTTGTACTTAGATCCAACTAAGTATTTCTTTAGCCTTTTATTTTATTGGAATTTAGGAACTAATTCACTGGATTTTTGATTCCTCCCGAGAAAAAATATATCTGGTGTTACGTCATTTTAACTTTTTATAAAAGATGGTGCCATTTTATTTTCATGCTTATCATTTTAGGAACAACCATTGGAATTTTTTTTAATTCTCAACTCTTTATAAAAGCATTAAAATTTCATGAATTTTCTCAACATATATGAGGAATGAGGAATGTTTTAATTACTTGCTATGTCTTTTCACAAAATAAAATATAAGAAATAGAACTATATTTCCTTTTATGTATCCAATTGGTGACACTTGTTCAATAAATATGGGGAATGCTTTATTTCCTTTTTTGTTCCTTTTCACAAAATGAAAGATATATAATAGAATCATTTTAAATACTCTCTTGGCCGTTACAGCACCCTGATAATTTATGCATGAGAAAATGTAATATTTATAAGCCAAAACAAAGTCCCCAGAAATAAAAGAGTATGAGAGACACATTTTTGAATGGTTATGTCAAAAATCAGGTAGACCCATATGTAAGTCCGTCATGGCGAGCTATCTTTCACCAAAGGATGGGCAGTGGTAGTCACCCCAAGCAGCAACAAAGACCTCCAGCACCCTTATCAGCCAAGTGCTCCTTCTTCTAGGCCTTATAAAGACCGGAGGGGTGGATTATCAGGCTCCCAATCTCAGAGTCATATCTTTAGCGGCCATACTTTTCAGTATGTTCTAAGTGTTGCAAGAACCATCTAGGTGAGGGTTGTTTTAGTTGTACCTAGATGGGTCACATATTGAGAGATTGTCAACAGGACGGGGGAAGGCCCAGTCCTCCACATCGGAAGCTCTGCCAGGTGATTTAGCTCAGTAAGGTACTACCTTAGGTATAGGTGGCGGTCAGTGCTAGAACCTCTTCTATGCCTTATCCTCCCGTTAGGATCAGGATAATTCACCTGATGTAGTCACGGGTATGTCATGTCTCTTTCAGATAATTGTATATGCTTTACTAGATCCAGGAGCCACACTCTCTTTCTTGACTCCTTATGTTGCTTTCTAGTTTGAAATTAGCCTAGAAATTCACTTTGAGTATTTTTCAATCTCTACTCCGTTGGTGAGTCTGTTAAAGCTAGCCGACTGTATAAGGATTGTCTAGTCACAGTGTTACCTAAAGTCACCACAGTTGATCTAGTAGAGTTAGATATGGTGACATTCGACCTCATTCTTGGCATAGACTAGTTACATTATCTGTGCCTCAGTTGACTGCAACACCAGGGTCGTTAGATTCTAAATTCCTAACAAACTAGTTCTAGATGGAAGGGTAGTACTTCAGTGCCTCAAGGTCAATTCATTTCATACTTTAAGGATACAAAAATTATCTCTAAAGGGTGCATTTATCACTTGGTTAGGGTAAAATATTCTAGCTCCAAGACCCTGACACTTCAGTCAGTTCTAGTTTTAAATGAGTTTCCTCATGTGTTTTCGGAAGATCTTTTATGAATTCCTCCCTAGAGGGAAATAGACTTCGACATAGACCTTCTCCCAGATACCCTGCCTATCTGTAATGCTCCTTACAGAATGGTTCTAGATAAGCTTAAGTAGTTAAAGGAATAGTTGAAAGATCTTATGGATAAGGGCTTCATTAGACCCAACATCTCTCCATGTGGTGCCCCAGTCCTATTCGTGCGAAAGAAAGACTGTACACTCAGAATATGCGTCAACTACAATCAGCTGAACAAGGTCATAGTCAAGAATAACTATCCTCTACCTAGAATTGATGGCTTATTCGATCAACTTTAGGGAGCTAATTTTTTTCCGAGGTAGATCGCCGATCAAGATACCACCAGCTTAGGGTCAGAAAATGTGACATTCTGAAAATAGCCTTCATAACTTGGTATGGTCACTACTAATTAATAGTTATATCTTTTGTACTAACCAATGCACCTACAACTTTTATGGATCTGATTAATAAAGTATTCAAAACATACCCTGACATGTTCGTTATTGTCTTTATAAATGATATTCTGGTTTACTCTAGAATGGAGGAGGAACATGCAGACCATATGAGAATAGTTTTATAGACTCTCAAAGACAGTCAGTTGTTTGCTAAATTTAGCAAGTGTGAATTTTGGCTGAAATCAGTTGCATTCCTCAATTATGTGGTCTCTAGTGAGGATATTCAGGTGGATCCTCAGAAGATAGCGGCAGTCAAGGACTGGCCAAGACCCACTTCTCCATCAAAAATCAAGAGTTTCTTGGGCCTAGTCGGTATTACACATGGTTCATTGAAGGGTTCCCCCATTATTTCTCCTTTGACTAGACTGACTCAAAGGAAGGTGAAGTTTTAGTGGACTGCTGCATGTGAGAAGAGCTTTCAGGAGTTGAACACTCAACTCACTACATCCCCAGTTCTGACTCTACCAAAAGGTCCAGACAGGTTTGTAATCTATTATGATGCCTCAAGAGTAGGCCAGGGTTATGTTCTAATGTAGCATGGAAAAGTAATAGCTTACGCTTCCAAGAAGCTTAAGGTTCATTAGAAGAATTATCCAACTCAAGTTGGCAGTGATAGTATTGTCCTTGAATATTTTAAGGAACTACCTTTATGGGGTTCATGTGGATGTTTTTACGAATCACAAGATCCCACAATATGTGTTCATTAAGAAGTACCTGAATCTGCGTCAGAGAAGGTGGTTAGAGTTGCTAAAAGTCTATAATATGAGTATGTTGTATCACCGGGGCAAGGCCAACATAGTGGATGATGCCCTCAGTAGAATGTCTATAGGGAGTGTTGCTCATGTAGAGGAGGACAAAGAGGAGCTGGTAAAAGATATTCACAAACTAGTTCAGTTGGGGGTCCAATTGGTTGATTCAGTGGAGGGTGGAGTTACAATCTAAAGTGGATTAGAGTCCTCCCTGGTGGTGGAGGTTTAGTTAAAGCAGGGTGGTGGAGGTTTAGTTAAAGCAGGATGAAGACCCAATTCTACTTAAGTTGAAGGAAGCAGTCCTAAGGAAAGAGGTGGAAGCTTTTCCAAAGGGGGAGATGGAGTGCTCTATTATCAAGGGAAGTTGTGTGTTCCCGATGTAAACGATTTGAGGAAGCAGATACTAATGGGATCTCACAACACCAGGTACTTTATCCACCCAGTTGTCACCAAGATGTACCGTGACTTATGGAAAGTTTACTTGTAGAATAGCATGAAGAAGGACATTGCAGAATTCATGGCTAAGTGTCCAAATTACAAACAAGTCGAGGTAGAACATCAGATACCTGGAGGTGTGACTCAGGTTATTAGTATTCATACTTGGAAGTGGGAAGAAGTGGATATGGACTTCATTAGAGGTTTACCTCGTCTGCTCCGACAGCATGACTGAATTTGGGTAGTTGTAGACTCGATCACTATGTTAGCATATTTCCTACCAGTTAAGACCACAAACTCAACAAAGGATTATGCTAGATTGTACATTAGGGAGACAGTCAGACTACATGGAGTTCCCTTGTCCATCAATTCAGATAGAGGTACTCAGTTTACCTCACACTTCTGAAAGTTATTTCAGAAAGGACTTGGGAGTATAACATTCCAAAAGTTCCTTAGGTCAGACATGAGGCTTAGAGCAGGAAAATAATACAAGAAGCAAACAACAAACCTCAGTAGGGTTTGTTATAGGGTCCAATGGGTCATTAGAGGTGCTTGATCTCGGGCTAAAATAGCATGCACGAGTGATGCTTTATACCTTAATGTAGTCTTGTTTATCTAATATATTTTATACATTTTCATGTAATTTTATATAAATGTGAATATATGTGCTAACCAACATGATTAGTCCTTGTTTTGTAGGTTTCAATGATTTGGAGGAACTAATTTATAAGTTGGTGAAGGAAAGGAATGGAGTCGAAAGAAATCGGCGGAAGTCGGCAAGGAGTAGGCATGGCAAGCGAGCAGATACGGTAGCAACGTGCCACGGCAGGCCAGCCCCGCGCCAACAGCATGCCATCACGCTGCCAACACGGCAACAAGGCTGCCTAGGGTCGATTTTGGGTGATTTCCAGAAAGCCTTCGCGTTACCTCCGTGTCACGAAGGCAGAGCTCCGCGATACACTCCATGACTTGCGGACGCATGAATCGGGCACGTCAAGTTTTTGGCACCGTTGTTGGGGACTCGGAGAAGTTTTGATAATTTATCTGTTTTTGTGTGATTTTTGAATTTCCTAACGTGTTGAGAAACTTGGTCTTAGTCTATTTATTTGCAGGTGACTGGTTGTCCTGCCGAGCTGGCTAGAAATAGAGAGCTTGTGGAACCATTGCTGGAACCTAAACGTCAAATCCATTTGCAAAGGAGAGTAGCTCTAGAGCAAAAGCTGAAGAGACTTCAAGAAAAGGTACAACAAAAACCACCCGCAGGACAAGCACAATTGTCATCAGAAGCAATGGCAGCAAGACCAGTTCGCGAACTGGCAATCCCACTAGCGATGAATGTGACCTCTAGCATCCGTAAACCGGAGCCTGGAGGGCACTTGGAGCTTAAACAGAACATGGTGCTGCTGTTACATTCTAGTGGTCAATTCACCGGGATGGCACATGAGGACCCGCAGCAGCACTTACAGAGCTCTTTAGAGATTAGTGACACGTTTGTCCCCACCAACGTTTCCACAGACTATGTCCGACTGACCCTCTTCCCATTTTCACTGTTGGGAGAGGCAAAAAAGTGGCTGAAGGCTGAGCCACCGAACTCCATAACTTCATGGAATGACTTGGCTAAGAAGTTCCTTATCAGATTCTTCCCTTCAGGGAAAACTGGAAAGTTGAGAAGTGAAATACTCAGTTTCAAGCAGAGGCCTGATGAGAACTTATATATGGCTTGGGAAAGATTTAAGTCATTGTTGAGAGACTGCCCCCATCACCAACAATGAAATGAAGTACTGGCTCATACCTTTGTAGAAAGTCTAGATCCACACACAAAAATATTACTAGACTCTGCATCGGGTGGGCAAGCCTTGGAGAAGACATATGATAAGTTGTACACTTTGTTGAACAGAATTGCACAAGGAAATCTAGAGTGGCACAACGAGTCATCGAGAGGGGCAGGAAAAAGATCGGGGTTGATAGAAGTAGATGGATGGTTTGAATGCCTTGGCAGCACAGTTAGCTTCGTTCCAACATCAAATGATGACTCAGTTCAATAAACTGAGTATGAACCAACACCAGGGCCAGGTTAATGCAGTTCAGCAAGCTCCGAGTTGGTGTGAAATTTGTGGTAATAATGGGCACAATGCAGAATCTTGTGGAGCCAATTCGGAATCAGTCAATTTTGTTGGTAATGTGCATAGAAATTAGAATTTTGGGAACAACTCCAACAGAAATTGGCAGGGCCACCCGAATTTTTCTTGGGGCGGAAACCAAAAACAGAATTATATGCAACCTCAACAACAACAGTATTAGCAGAATAGGCAGAATAATGGGCAATTGAGTAGCAGCATTGAGGAAACACTGCAGAAAATTATGGAGACCCAGAATCAGTTAGCGGAAAATCAGGCGAGGATGGCAACAGACTTAATGAATCAGCAAGTAGCCACCCGCAATCTTGAAAAACAAGTGGGTCAGCTAGCAGCTTCTCAAAACATGAGATCACAAGGGGCATTACCAAGCGACACAGATCCTAACCCCCTGCAGATCAATGCCATCAGTCTGAGAAGCGGTAAGAAATTAGCTGATGCAGTGCCAAAAGAGCTGAGAAAGGGGGTGCAGCCGGAGTTGGTTAGACTAGGACCATCCATCAACATGGGAGATAATCAGAGCGCTGGGCAACAAAATGCGCAACTTTCATTGCAGCCAGCACTAAGACCACCACCACCATTCCCTCAGAAATTCAGAAAGAGCAAGGAGGAGGAATGCTTCAAAAAGTACTTTGAGAGTTTCAAAGAACTTCACATAAATTTGCCTCTTATTGATGTTTTGCAGGGAATGCCCAAGTATGCTAAATACTTGAAGGACGTGATGGCGAACAAAGTTAGATTGGTGGATGTCCAGACTGTAGCACTGACTGAGGAGTGTAGTCATAGGGTACTGAGCAAAATCCCAAAGAAGCTCAAAGACCCAGGGAGTTTTACCCTCCCCATACAAATTGGTAAAGCTGAGGTGCTACGAGCTTTGTGTGACTTAGGAGCAGCAGTTAATCTAATGTCCCTATCCTTATTCAACACCCTAGCATTGGGAAAATCGAGACCGACAAGGTTGATGCTGCAGCTGGCTGACAAGTCGCGAGTGACACCTGACGGAATAATAGAGGACCTTCTCATCAAAGTAGGTAAGTTCATTATACCTGCTGATTTTATTGTCTTAGATTTTCAGGTTGATGACCAGGTACCCCTGATCTTGGGACGGCCATTCTTGGCCACTAGAGGAGCGGTGATTGACTTGAAAGCAGGGACCCTGAAAATGAGGGTTGAGGATGAAGAAGAAATCTTCCGCGGTTACCTAGAAATGATCCCATCCTCACACTACACTAACCTTAGTCAGGTTAGTGTGTTGGCAGAGGATGAGTGTGGGGTGGAGGATTCCACAGGTGCACGGCCAAAGGCAAGGTCAAGTTTCCAGCCCGAGTCTGATAGAGGACTTCAAATTAAAAGGAAGTTGGAGAAAGAGAGGAAAAGAGTGGAGGCTGTTTCCTCTAAACAGCAAAAGAAAAGGAGATGGTTCTCGAAAGAGAACCCAGGTATGAGGAAAGGACAGTCCACGTCGGGAAACAACGTAAAATAAGGCGCTGCTTGGGAGGCAACCCAAGGGTGCCTTAGGTACAAATTGTTTAATCTTCATTTTGTGTTGATTTTGTTATTTTCATTTTGTTTGTGTTTTGGTGGGAAGTTAAGCACAGATGGAAGGGAAGTCTGAGTACCGAGAAGGTGGAAGCTAAAGAGCATGGAATAGAAGAAGTGTGGGGTTGAATACCCACCTCTGAAAACTTGAAAGGAAAGCCTGCTTTTAGCTTGGCATAGAGGCTCAGGGAGTATTTCTCGTCCTTTAAATTTTAATTTGATGCTATGAGGACATAGCATGATTTAAGTGTGGGGTGAGAAAAATTTCAAAATATTTGTGTTTAACAAGTTTGTGGTGAATGTAATGCATGTGAGGAACTTGTGAGAAATTTGAAAAAATTTTTGTGAATTAAGCATGACTTCATCACCCATTGGTTTTTCTTTTCGGTTCTTTTCCGATGGGGTGGTCTTTGAACCGAAGAATAAAATTTTCTTTTTCTTTCCTTTGTCTGTATATAATGTTTTAGTCATAGTTAGGGACTGTTTCCAACGATAGATGGATGACGACCGTCTTGAGGAAAAATTAGTCGATAGGTTTTGGGTTTTTGAAACCATAACTAATTGGTGCTTGATGTTCTTGTTATCGGCTATACGTGATTGTAAGAGGCAAGTATGTTCAGTGTGAAGCATGCAGGTGTATAACTTTGTGTGAGACACTTAGGCTCTTGAATTTGACTCAATATGATTGAAGCTTAATTCTGAATTCTTGTGATTAGCTGAGTAAGAGTCTAATGAATGCGTCTTGAATTGAGCATGTTCCATGAGTGTAAGGTTTTTGAGTATTCTGTGCTATTGTGGATTGTCTAGAACTTTCCTGGTGTGTTTATAAAACGAAATGAAGGATGTGAAGTGTAGGAGATGATCTAGGCATTTCTTTGAACGAACCAAAATTTTATCCCTCATTTTACCTACCTTGAGAAATTAATGCTAGTTAGCCCCATTGAGCCTTGAGCCTATTCTTTGACAGCTGCAACATAAGCTTAATTCTTTTTCTTTCATTAGCCTTGAATTTGATCCAAAACTCCTAAGCGTTTAAGGGAAAAATATGAAAGAGTAAAGGAGTGAAAAGAAACGAAAAGTAGCAAGTTGTAGAAGTGGAGAAAAGGACAAAGGTGCACTTGTGTGAAAATGGTTGATTATTATTAAGGAGTTAGAAAACAAATTAATGAATTTTTTTTATAGAGCTCCTTACTAATAAGCTAAAAGTGCCTAAAGAAAGAGGGAACATAAGAGGAAAAAGAAAGCTCAAAGGAGAAAAAGCTGAAGTAAGGGAAGGGAAGTTCGTAATGAGGGCGTAATGTATTAAAAGCGCTTGGGAAAGTTAGTCACTATTATTGGCCAGAATAGTACCTGCCTGTCCCTTAGCTTACATTACAACCCATTAAGTCCTACTTGATCTTACATTCACACATCCATAAATTAGTGGAATAAAACACTAAGGGCAAGCTTATGGGTCATTACATAATGCATGTGAATTCTTTGTGAGAGTGAGCATAATTCTATTCATGTACCCACACATGTTGTGATTTAAAAATTGTTTTTGCATGTGAAATTGGGTAACTCTCTTTCCGTGATGGCGCATGTTGAATGAAGGATATAATTCATGTGGGATTTCTTAATCAGTTCATTTTCATGAGTCGCTAAGATTGAGAGTCGATTCTTGAGGTTAAGAAGTCTTAACATAGTTGTACTTCATTTCAATGATCAAATCGTGCATGCTCTATTTTTAGCTTGTTATCTTGCGTAATCATTATAGTCGTAGCTTGAATAGTCTTGCTAAATGAGTTATGGGTGAGTCTCCATATGCATGAGATGTAAAAGGTTGTTCGAGGACGAACAAGACTTTAAGTGTGGGGTAGGTGATCTCGGGCTAAAATAGCATGCCCGAGTGATGCTTTATACCTTAATGTAGTCTTTTTTATCTAATTTATTTTATACATTTTCATGTAATTTTATATAAATGTGAATATATGTGCTAACCAACATGATTAGTCCTTGTTTTGTAGGTTTCAATGATTTGGAGGAACTAATTTATAAGTTGGTGATGGAAAGGAATGGAGTTGGAAGCAATCGGCGGAAGTCGGCAAGGAGTAGGCATGGTGATCTCGGGCAAATCTATATGCCCAAGTGATACTCAAAGGTGTCATTTTAGCCTTGTTTATCTATCAATGTTTATATATTCTCATGTAATTGGTAATAAAATGTGAATTTATACTAACCAACATGATTAGCATTGTTTTGCAGGAAAAATGTAATTTCGGGAAGCTAAAATGCATGTTGGAAGATATCGTGGTTGGACTCGGATGTGAGCAAGGGACAAGGCATTGGAAAGCACAAAATAAAGGGGCTCCGCGATGGAGCCGTGTCACGCTACCATCGCGGAGGCCTTCTACGTGGAGAGGGAATTTTCAGCCTATTTCCAGTGAAGGTTCGCGATGGGTCCGTGGCACGGTGGCCTAGCTCCGCGTTGCACGCCGTGCCGCGTTGGGCCTTATTCCCTGGACCCCCAGTTTCCAGTGAGGGTCCGCGTCGGTGGCGTTTCACGGAGGCAGTGCTTCGTGATGCACTCCGTGACACGTTGCTTGTTATTCCGAGAAAAATTCCCACCAGTATAAATAGAACACTTAGGTTCATTTTTAATATTCTGACTTGGTGGAGCAAGAACGTGGGCTACAGGCAGTTGAGGGGACGAAATTATCAGGGTTTTTCTCTCTTTCCTTCTAGTATTCAATTGCTTGTATGTTTAACACTCATTTAACGATGTCTAATCCACAAATGAGTGGCTAATTCATCTTCTTGCTGAGGTTAAGAACACTTGTAATGAAATGTGACTATTGATTCTTTGGTTTTTCATCTCTTCTTCCATGGTTGTTCTATTGATTCTTGTTCTTACTGCATTAATGTGTGGCCTACGTTAATGTATATTCAAAAAGTCTGGTTTCACTCGAGAGAGAAAGAAATTGGAAAGTTGTGAATTAATAGGATATGATCCTTTCTTAGTTTGGGAAAATTGAGAATTTATTTACCTTCAGGATAGAAATATACCTGAAAGTCGTATTAGTCAATTTAGGAATCGGTTTTGTATGGCTAGAACATGAATTACATTTAATCACAGAAATGTAGGTGGATGGTTCATGATTCTTAAGTGGGGTTAAATACGAGAGTTTTAATCCCTTGGCAATAATTCTTGACTAGCAACCGGAGGAAAAGGCTAACCAAATTATATCGACAATTAATTTCATTACATGTTCGTTTAACCTCAGCATGCTCACATTCATAGTTCAGACTCACATTAGATAATTGTTGTAGACTTAGCATAATTATTAGAAATCAAAATATCAAACTCTTGGTTACACTGTTGTCTGCATTTTTAGAATTGAAATATAGTAAACTTGAGCAGGTTGCACTCATCCCAGTCCCTGTGGGATCGATACTTGGCTTACTTAAGTAACTTTACTACTTGTTCGACCACGTGCACGTGCGTGTAGTTATATACCCATATAACAAACAAAACGAATAAGTGTTTGGCGCCGTTGCCGGGGACTGGCAATTGGTGAATTTGTCTTAAGTGTTAATTTAATATATTTTTATTTTCTTAGTGTTGACAACTTGGTCTTAGCCTGTATTTTGAAGATTTAATCTCTGTTGAACACTGGCAAGAGACAAGGAGCTGGTGGACTTGTATTTGGAGCCAGAAAGATTATTTCATCGTCAGTGGTAAGAAGCTCTAGAAAAAAAAGCTGCAGTTGCTCAAACAGACAATCATGGAGCAACAACAGAATCCACCGGTAGTACGGGCAATGTTAGTGCCCGAAGAAGTAGCAGCTCGGCCGGTTCGCGAGGTGGCAATCCCACATGCTAATAATGTCACATCTAGCATCCGCAAACATGAGCCAGGAGGGAGGTTCGAACTTAAGCAGAACATGGTGCAATTGCTGCACACTAGCGGGCAGTTTACAGGTCTCCCTCATGAAGATCCACCGCAGCATCTCCAAAATTTTTTGGAGATAACTGACACTTATATCCCCGCTGGAGTGTCATCAGATTACGTCCGGCTTACATTGTTCCCATTTTCACTATTGGGAGAAGCCAAGAGGTGGTTGAAAGCTGAGCCACCTAATTCTATTTCTACGTGGGATGATCTTGCAAGGAAGTTCTTGATATGATCTTTTCCCTCTGGTAAAAGAGCAAGACTTAGAAGTCAAATTCTAAGTTTCAAACAGAGAGAGGGAGAGAATCTATATCAGGCTTGGGAGAGATTCAAGTCCATGTTTCGGGATTGTCCTCATCATCATCAATCCAATGATGTGTTGTTGCACACTTTTATAGAGGGTTTGGAACCCCATACAAAAATATTGCTAGACTCAGCAGCTGGGGGACAAGCGTTTGAGAAAACTTATGAGGAGCTGTATACCTTGTTGAACCATATTTCGCAGGGCAATCCGGAATGGAATGCTGATTCGTCAAGAGGAGGGACAAGGAAAGCAGCAGGAGTTCTAGAAGTGGATGGGTTTACAGCTATTGCTGCACAAATAGCTGCTTTACAGAATCAACTCAACATCCACTTCAGTAACATGACAATGAACCAGCCTCAAGCCCCAGTTAATGCCGTGCAGCAGATTTGGTGTGAAGTGTGCGGAAGCAGTGAGCACTCAGCTGAGTGTTGTGGAGCAAATCCTGACTCGGTGAACTTTGTGGGAAATATATAAAGGAACAACCACCAACAGTATGGAAACAGCTACAATTCCAATTGGAGGAATCACCCGAATTTCTCCTGGGGTAGCAACAACCATCAGGGGAAGAGTTCAAGTCAGGGTGTGCAAAGGAACCAAGGAGGGCAGCAGAATTATCAAGCACAATTCATAAACAACAATGCACCTCCTCCACCACCATCACCCAGCATTGAGGAGATGTTCAAGACTATGATAGCTAATCAAGCTCAATTGCAGGCTGACTATGTGAAATTGGCAGCCGAGGTGAAAAACAACCAGTTAGCTACCAAGGCACTTGAATATCAATTTGGGCAATTTGCTGGAGCCCAAAACACCAGACCTAGAGGAGGACTTCCGAGCGACACAGATCCCAACCCCAAGCAGGTAAATACGGTGACCACAAGGAGTGGTTTGCAGCTGAAAGAGGTGGAACCAGAAAGACCACCTCAACAATCGGGAGCAGTAGAAGTTGAGAGGGAGCAAAGTGATGAGAGGGGGAAGACTAAGGAAGCGGAATCAGAAAGACCACCACCCTCGTTCCCTCAACGATTAAAGAAACACAAGGAAGAGGCTTGTTTCAAGAAATTCATGGAGGTGCTGAAACAGGTACATATTAACTTATCTCTTGTTGATGTTTTGCAGGGAGTGCCGAAATATGCCAAGTATATAAAGGACATCGTGGCAAACAAAAGTCGGTTGACTGAGTATGCTACGGTGGCTCTCACGGAGGACTGCACTTCCTGTATACAAAACCGACTGCCCACAAAGCTCAAAGACCCTGGGAGATTTACTATACAGATTACTATTGGGCAGAGTATCCGAGCTCGTGGATTGTGTGATTTGGGAGCGAGCATTAATTTGATGCCGTCATCGGTATTCAAAAAACTTGGTCTAGGAAGTCCTAGATCCACAACAGTGATCTTGCAATTGGCAGATCGGTCCTTAGCTAGACCTGATGGCATTGTGGAGGATGTTCTGGTGCAAGTTGGCTCCCTGATCTTCCCGGTAGATTTCGTCGTGCTGGATTTTGAACCAGACGCGAAAGTCCCATTTATTTTGGGACGTCCTTTCTTGGCGAACGAGAAAGCGCTGATTCACATAGCTGCGGGGTAGCTAACAATGCGAGCACACGACAAGGTGGAAGTGTTCGATGTATACAAGGCACCCAAACTCCCGACAGTGTACGAAGAACTCTCGATGATCAATGTGATTGATCAAGTCGATGATGAGCAGATTAAGGATTCACGAGAGTTATTGGGAAAACCACCGGAGAGATGTAAGCACTACTGGGGGGAGGAAGGTTTTCGAGAAAAAACGCCCATCACCCTAGAGGACAACTGAGCTGAATGATGTCGAGCCGCGACGGTAAACCAGGCGCTGCACGGGAGGCAACCCGTGGAAAAATTTTTCTTTGTAAATTGTGAATAGATTTTTCTTTTTTCTTGATTAACAACAAAATTTTTAGTTTGTATTTTTTATTTTTATTTTTATTTTGAGTGAAACCAATAATTCTAACCAATTTCTTGTAGTAGAATGAATTTCAGGTCGAACGGAGGGAAATTATGCAAGGAATCGCAATGGAAAATTTGAGGTATGAAAATCAAGAAAAAGTGGCAAAACAGTGAGCTAGGGCGATAGCTCCGTGTCACGGAGGAGGGCCTCCGCGTTACCCTCCGTGACACGTTGAGGTATAAATCCGGAATTTTAAACAAATTCCAGAACACCCTCACAACAGCTCCGTGTCACGGAGGAAGTGCTCCGCGATGCACTCCGTGACACGTTGTTGTGTATATCGCGACAGATCACACCGGGTCGCCGGGTGACCCGCGCGATTTTTCCACTTTTAAAACCTCGAATCCCCCTCAATTTTCTTTATTTCTCACATACTCCGCGACCAAACTCCCTAAAACCTCTACTCCTTCAACGTGACACGGAATAGGCCAAGAAATTCATTGAGTTTTCTTCAATTCTTCATTTTCAAGGTATGTTCTTCGATTCCATCTCATTTCTTATCGATTTTCTTCGATATTGAGCATGTGATGTGAGCTAAGTTTGCCCTAAGTAGAAATTAAGCGTGAATTCAATTGAATTAGTGTTGAGGGATGTTCAAAGTATCATTGTGATTGCTTGAACTCGTTAATTGCATAATTTAATCGAATTTTGTTGATACAATCATATCTAGGGCTTGTTTTTGAATTTGAAGTGGAAAAATCTAGTGAACTTGTGAAATTCATGCCGGGTTGTACATGTTGAGTGAGATGAGTCGATGTGCTAATTGTTATGATGTTAAAAGACCGACGGATTCTCGGGTTAGGGGAATATTGAAATTTGCAAGAATTGGGTGAGTTGTATAGGTTCATGTAGATAAATTCTTGTTGTTGTCATTTCTTTGTTTTTCCTTGATAAGTGTGATAAGATAAAATGTTATCGATGGTAATGATTGTGGTTAGCTGTACGAAGTCTGAGTAGGACATAGAATACATACCATCGAATTCTTCGAATGCACTAAGCATGGTTGTATATTTCGTTGTTTGTTTGTGTAAATAGGTATGATCTTGACATGATGTTGTAATTTTAGCGAAAGACTAAGTGTGGGGTACCCTAGCTTATCCCAACCTTAGTCGAAGTTAATATTCATTGGCTTAACATTGATCTTGTCTACTTGGGTTGATAGGTAAAATGGCAAGCAGGCAAGAAAAAGGTAAAGGCGCATCAACATCTGGCGCTGGAAGAAAGCGAATTAGATTGGGCAAAGCAGTCCCAGTAGCACCAGCGGTTCCACGCGGCCAACGCCGCCAATATGGAACCAGGTGGGTGACGGAAGAGGGGAAGAAGTGGTATGCCAAGCACAAGGAGAGCAAGTACTTCCCCGAGGAACACATAGCACGGGAACCGTTGGCACAAGAGTTCCCTAGGATTGTACATCGGATCGAGGCAGCCGGGCTCAATTTCATCTTTGAAGAGTCCAAGGAATGCAACTTGCACCTGATTCGGGAATTCTATGTCAACTGGAACCCGACTATCAGAAGTCACACCATCAAAATCAAAGGGAAAATAGTCACCTTGGAGCCCCACCACCTCAATGCTATCATAGGGGCGCGGGACACAGACGCCCACGTGCTTCGACAGCTGAACATCACTCCACCGTATGCGGACATCAGACGCACCTCGTGTGGGACTCGATCGACAGCTAGATGGAGCAGACACAAGGAGAGGGGCTACCATCAGACTTTGCCCTATTCACAGATGAACAGGGAAGCCAGAATATGGCTAAAGATCGTCTGTTCCTGCCTAATCCCGGGGGTACATATGACAGATGTAACCCAGGGATCGTGTATGCCTGGTGTACGCCCTGATGAAAGGGTTGGAGATCAACGTGGGGGCGGTGATTATCTCCGCCATGAATAGAGCCCGGTTGCATCAGGGGCACAAATACGGATTTGATGGGCTACTCACCACATTCTTGAGGGGCCTAGATGTTGAGGAAGAGGCCCTTGATTATATCCCGCAGATGGAGCGGCGGGCCTTAGATGTCACTAAAACTAAGGCACCCGACACCACCCACGGGCCAGTGCTTACACTAGGCGAGTGACATGCTCGTGATGATCAGTACATGGCTCGCATGTATGGGATGCAGATGCTCCAGCTGAGGATAGGCGGGAGGCCGACAATAGAGGAGGAGCTATGGCAGCTCGAGCTGGACTACCCTTTTGGCAAAAACGCTAGGGCTCTATGCCGAGTGGGTCCAGCATTTGTAGAGCCCACGGATGATGATGTCCCCACGGACGAGGAGACACGTCGGGAGGACTCCGATGATGACGATGGGGTGATTCAGACATGGGAGATGAAGCAGCAACACCTGATGAAGAAGTGGAGTACTTTGATTGATCAGGGAGTTCCACCACCCAATTTTTGTGCTATTTTAATTTTTTTGTGAACACTGGGGACAGTGTTCGAGATAAGTGTGGGGTGGGAGTAGTTAGGTGCTGGTTGTGTTGTTATGTATGTCCTAATCTGTTGTTGTGTCTGTGAATAAAATTTTCTGACCCTGTGATTTGTGATTGTATGTTGTTGTTCTGTATTGTAAATATATGTGAAACTGTGGTGTGTTACTAAATGTTGCTAGCTGAATTTGTACATATTTTTGTTAACGAAATGATCGATATTTATTTAAAAATTTTTCACTTCTTGGGTTTCTCGGCTTTTGTTTTTGGTTCTTTTACCGAGAATGGTCCTATTGAACCGAAGTCCTAGTTAGTTACCGTTCCCTATGATGGATGGATGACGACCGTCTTAAGGGAAATGTAGTCGTTAGGAGTAGATTTTTCAATTATTTTTCAGTTGTTTTTCTTTGGTGGGTTGCATCCCAAAACCTGTAGTTACTTTATGGTTGCGGAATTATGGTTGTGTGTCGTACGTGATATTTGAAATGCAAAGGTGATTCATATGAAAGCATGCAACTTTGTAAATATATTGAGATACCTGGGCTATAGAGTTCGATTCAGAGTGATTGAGGCTTAATGTTTGAATTTCTGTAATTAGCTGATTGAAGAGTCTGTGAATACATCTTGAATTGAGCATGTGCAATAAGTGTGAAGTGAGGTTTTGTTATTCCATGCTATTGTGAAGTGTCTAGAACTTGCCTGGTGTGTGTACAAAACGAAATGAAGGAGGTGTATTATAGGAAAGGATCTAGGCATTTCTTTGTTTTTAACCGAAAGTTTCTATTTTTCATTATCATACCCACCTTGAGTGTGTACCCTAGTCAGCCCGTTGAGCCTTTAGCCTATTATTTTTTTTCTTTTGTCAAAAAGTGTAAACTGAGCTTAATCCCTTCTTTTCATTAGCCGTAAAGTCGATCCAAAACTCTTAAGTGCTTAAGAAGAGAAAATAATTTTCCCAAAGTGTCAAAGAGTGAGAATGGTGAAAAGAAAAGAAAAGCAGAGTGATGGAAGAAAAGAAAAGGTTGAAGGTGCACTTGTTATAAATAAACTATAATGAAGGTGTATGAATAATCTTTGTGGTGGTGTCAAGTGTGCTTAATAAGATGGGCCAAACTAAAGAAAAACTTCAGGAATGGGAGGATGAAGAAAGAAACAATGTCCATGAGTTTGATGGGATGTGTTGAAATGGCGCTTAAGGATGCTAGTGGCTATTATGGGCGAGCCCAATATTTACTAGTTGTGTAGCTTACATTACAACCCGTTAAAGTCCTACGTGATCCTACATCACACTTTTTTATATTAGTGGAGTAGTACACTAAAGGCAAGCTTATGGGTTATGACATGATGCATATGAATTCTTTTGGGAGAGAGAGCGAAATTGTGTTTACATGCCCCTGCTTGAAATTTTATGAGTTCATATGATCAAAAAGGGGAAAATTCTCTTGTATTGTGAGGGCACATGCTTGCTGAGAGATTAATTTTCGTTTCGGATGTCTTGATCAGCTGATTTGCATGAGTTTTCCAATATCGAGAGTCGATTCTTAAGTCTAGGAGGTCTTGATGTATTGAAGGTCATTGCATTGATAGGACCATGCATGTTTTCTTGATGATTTGCTGTATTGAATAATCGGTATGACTGTAACCTAAATTGTCGAACCAAAGTAGCGAGATTTGGGTGTAAATTGCATGAGGTGTAAGATTGTTGTTCGAGGACGAACAAGGATTTAAGTGTGGGGTAAGTGATCTTGGGCAAATTTATATGCCCAAGTGATACTCAAAGGTGTCATTTTAGCCTTGTTTATCTATTAATGTTTATACATTCTCATGTAATTGGTAATAAAATGTGAATTTATACTAACCAACATGATTAGCATTGTTTTGCAAGAAAAATGTAATTTCAAAAAGCTAAAATGCATGTTGGAAGATATCGGGGTTGGACTCGGATGTGAGCAAGGGACAAGGCATTGGAAAGCACAAAATAAAGGGGCTTCGCGATGGAGCCGTGTCACGCTGCCATCGCGGAGGCCTTCTGCCTAGAGAGGGAATTTTCAGCCTATTTCTAGTGAGGGTTCACGATGGGTCCGTGGCACGGTGGCCTAGCTCCGCGTTGCATGCCATGCCACGTTGGGCCTTATTTCCTGGACCCCCAGTTTCCAGTGAGGGTCCGCGTCGGTGGCGTTTCACGGAGGCAGTGCTCCGCGATGCACTCCGTGACACGTTGCTTGTTATTCCGGGAAAAATTCACACCAGTATAAATAGAACACTTAGGTTCATTTTTAATATTCTGACTTGGTGGAGCAAGAACTTGGGTAACAGGCAGTTGAGGGGACGAAATTATCAGGGTTTTTCTCTCTTTCCTTCTTCTAGTATTCAATTGCTTGTATGTTTAACACTCATTTAATGATGTCTAATCCATAAATGAGTGGCTAATTCATCTTCTTGCTGAGGTTAAGAACACTTGTAATGAAATGTGATTATTGATTCTTTGGATTTTCATCTCTTCTTCCATGGTTGTTCTATTGATTCTTGTTCTTACTGCATTATGTGTGGCCTACGTTAATGTATATCTAAAAAGTCCGGTTTCACTCGAGAGAGCAAGAAATTGGAAAGTTGTGAATTAATAGGATATGATTCTTTCTTAGTTTGGAAAAATTGAGAATTGATTTACCTTCAGGATAGAAATATACCTGAAAGTCGTATTAGTCAATTTAGGAATTGGTTTGGTATGGCTAGAACATGAATTGCATTTAATCACAAAAATATAGGTGGATGGTTCATGATTCTTAAGTGGGGTTAAATATGAGAGTTTTAATCCCTTGGCAATAATTTTTGACTAGCAACCGGAGGAAAAGGCTAACCAAATTATATCGACAATTAATTACATTACATGAATTGCATTTAATCACAAAAATATAGGTGGATGGTTCATGATTCTTAAGTGGGGTTAAATATGAGAGTTTTAATCCCTTGGCAATAATTCTTGACTAGCAACCGGAGGAAAAGGCTAACCAAATTATATCGACAATTAATTTCATTACATGTTCGTTTAACCTCAGCATGCTCACATTCATAGTTCAGAATCACATTAGATAATTGTTGTAGACTTAGCATAATCATTAGAAATCAAAATATCAAACTCTTGGTTACACTGTTGTCTGCATTTTTAGAATTGAAATATAGTACACTTGAGCAGGTTGCACTTCATCCCAGTCCCTGTGAGATCGATACTTGGCTTACTTAAGCCAGTTTACTACTTGTTCGACCACGTGCACTTGCGTGTAGTTATATACCCATATAACAAACAGAACAAACACATGGAAAGCGAGCAGATGCGGCGGCAACATGCCACGGCGGGCCAGCCCCGCACCAGCAGCATGCCATCGCACTGACCAAGCAGCGTGACACAATGCCAACGTGGAAACAAGGCTGCCTAGGGTCGATTATGGGTGATTTCCAGAAAGCCTTCACGTTACCTCCGTGTCACGGAGGCAGAGCTCCGCGATACACTCCATGACATGGAGCCATTCCACGACAGGTTAAATTATGCACGTTTCTCATTTATTATAAATAGGTCCCTTAGCTCCTAATTCCATTTGGGTCACGATTTTATTCTGGAAAACTACCTAGGAGTGAAGGGAGAAGTGGGAGAACTCATCTAGGGTTTGGCAAATTCCCTTCTCATCTACCAAATTCATGTAAGTATGTTAGTTTAGTAGTAGTTAGTTGTAGTTTTACGAACATGAATGGCAAGAACCCTTCCTCTAGGGTTGCAGCAATGAATTATGATTGTGATTTTATGAAGTTGTTTTGGAATTAAGTTATTGATTGTTGTTTTCGTCTTGCATTCTGGAATGTTGGTTGTTTCTATGATTTATCACCATGAAAACATATACGTTAGCTTGGGCAATTTCTTGAGAAAGAATTACCTAGGTCAGGACAAGAGAATGTAAGGAGCATGTTTGTATCTCACGATATAATTTCGTGTTAGGATAGAAATATACCTAACACCTTGCTTGGTTGATAGACGGGGGTTATTAAAGACCAACTTAGGATTATCACATCACCACTCGAAGAAGTAGTTGTGAGGCTAAGTTGAGTTAAATGGTTAGACGAAAGTCCCTAATCGTTACCCTATAAACCAAAACATAATTAATTGCCCGCGAACTAGAAATTAGCATCCTCGCTCACAATGATGCAGTGAGGCTAGTTTGCCGTGTTTAGAGGCTCGAAAGACCATGAACATGCAATTCTCATTATGTGAAACAATAATTGATAGTTTCATGCTTAACCCATTGCAAATCGTAGTATCTCATGATTAAAGGGATTAACCTAGCCTAAATCCTCACCCTCTCTAAAAGATCAATAGTTGGATTTTATCTTAAAGATAGGAGCTAGGGTTCTTCTTCAACCTCTTCAAATCTTCTTGCTCTTCAAGGAATGTCAAGGGATCATCAAACAAGGTATGTCGGGTTATGAATGGGTTAATATTCCACTCCCATGCCCAAATCCTTCTCTAATTTATGTGAATCCTAAGTTGATGAATCTATGAGGTTTTAGCCCAACTTGTGGATTTTCTAAGTATCTATCATGGGTAATCTCTATTCATGTTTCTAATGTTAAATTATGATTCATGAGCATGTTTTAAAATATTTTCAATTACAATTATGTTTTCAAGTTTTACAAATTATAATACCCAATTATGAAAGTTCATGAAAGGTAGAGATTATTATCTATATTTTCAAGCATGATGAGATGTATATAACGGAAGTATGATTTTGAATTACCCATGTATAAATTTATATTTTGGCTGTCAAAGTATATTCCAAGTATGTTTAAGTTTGGGCAAGCCCATACGATCAAGTATGTTCAAAGTTATTAGCTTACCACATGGATTTTGGACTCTAGACTCCACTTTTTTCAGTTTGTGGTATAATTTGAGCCAAGGCTCCTCCTATTATGTTTTTAGATTTTGCATGTATTATTACAATTCAGCTTCTTCACCAAACGATGGTTCAACTTTGTTGAAAAATAATGGAGAGCAAATGCACATTTTTGGAAGTACTATCTAGGACAGAGTAGGCTAAGGGTCAGTCAACCCTGTGCCTCAGAACTACGAGCCAACGTAATTCTTTGGGACCTCCCTTGTAAGCTTCCCCTTCCCCCAAGGGGCTTTGAGCTTGATATCGATATCATGGTAGCGTCCTTAGCCCTAGCAAGGCTTTGGACGGCTCTGTCCACTTGAGTGTAATAGTCGGGACAATGTAGGCACTATTCTGGTAATTTTGGTTATATGACGACTCTCCCATTGTTCCCCATGATTTCAGTTATGCATGTTCATCAGTCATGATATTATGTTTTCTACAGGTTTTACCCAATGTTATGTTTTACTTATGATTACCAATTTTTAGCTTTGGGAAGGTCATCTGATTCAGTTATGATATTCAGTTATGTTCAGATCATGATCATGAAATAGCATGCAAGCCTTACTCTCAGAATTTTATCTTGATTATTATTTTATGATATGCATGATATATGATTTTACTTACTTAGCAGTTTATTTACCTTGCATACTCAGTGCTTTTCACATACTGATCGCATCCTCTATGATGTATCATTTCATGATACATGCTTAGATATTCAGGCTCAGTTCCGCCATTAGCCATATCCTCCAGTTAACCTTACTCATCCATAGTTGGTGAATCCTCATCCTCCGAGCACCCCTTTATCAGTTTGTACTTAGTATTTTTAGTTTCAGTTTTACTGAGTTAGTTGAGGTCTTGTCCCATCAACTAGTTAGTATGTAGAGGCTATTCAGACATAGTATATTTTTAGTTTCAGGTCGTTGTTATGTATTCAAATAATTGATGTTATTAGCTTTTCAAACTTTCATTGTTATATGTATATTATACTTCCGCTTTATCGTGTTTAGTTTTAGATTTCATGTTCATACCATGGATCGACTAGGAGACTCTCCGGGTTCTTTGTCCCTATCTCTATTCAGGCCTATGTTCGGGTCCTGACAAACTTAGTATCAGAGCATTAGGTTTTGAAGTGTCCTAGGTTGTCTAAATGCCGCGTTAAGTAGAGTCTTTTTCATGGGTGTGAAGCGTACCACCCTTATGAGGAAGAGGCTAAGAAACGTTTTAGGAAATTTTCCTTCTTTCATGATCTATGTCATTCGATGAAATATCTTTTTATCCTTCTAACTCGTGTATTCACATACTCCAAAGCATAACGCCAATCAGTGGAATATGAGGCGCTCTCAAATTATTTCTCCCTGCAAGAGTTAAGGGATGCTAAGGCAGAAGAATTTGTGAACTTGAAGTAAGGAACCAAGAGCGTGGGGCAGTACAACAAGAGAGATATGAAGCCTTCCATGATAGTCTTAGAGGCAAATGGGAAGTCAAGAGATAGTGATTTCTGCCTAGCCTTAAGAGGGGATCTAATCCTTAGAATGATGACCTTTAATATAAGGGGTAGATTATAAGGTGAAGGACCAAGTCAAGCCTTAAGTTCCTAGTATGAAGGTCTAGGATAAGTAACTATGGGAGATCGATCCACACTTATTCAGGTTTCCCCTTCTATAATTTAGTCTATGCGATACTCTACTCATTCCGATGAGAACATGTTATGCCCATGTCTAAGTTCTGAGTACTCCTTATGTGTATTCGTACTCAAATTCTTAGAATGAGAAGTAACTACTTCAGATGGTGATTCCAACCTTCCTCCCTGATTCCATAAATCTCAGCTTCATGTCTGCCCCTCGTTACGTAAACTCATGTCTCTCAGCATGCTCAGCTCTATGGACTCAGTCCTTAAGATTTGCCTTACCGGCTCATAAGATCGTGTTATATCAAGTATATGCCTAGCTTAGATTTCTTGAATGATTTGTTCTCATAATTTCCTTACTGTAAGCCCTATGAATGTTTCCCCACGATAAAAACAATTATTAAAATGTGTACATTCAGGATAACTCCCTATCCCTACCATAGGTGTCAGGTATGTAGAAGTTCAAGAAGCGCAGTTATTAGCCAAGCCTAGAAGTGTAACAACCCACATGGTCATTTTGTGTTTTTTGACCCGTTTGCCTAATTTGAACCTTTTTATATCTTTATTTTGCTATTTATGACCTGCGGAGATGGATGATATTATTCCCGAGATGATCCAATTAAAAGTAGATAAGATTTTTGGTTTTTGGAAAGTTTGAATTTTGAGAGGTTTGACCAAAGTAAACATTTCAGGTTAACGAGCTTGAATTTGGATTCTGAAGCTCTGTTTGTTCCAGATGGTGATTTATGACTTGGTAGTTTGCATAGATCCTGAGGTGTTGGGAGTGATTTGAACCTTTGGTTGAATTTATGAGCTTTAAGGAAGCTAAGTATGACCACGGTAAACTTTCGATCAAAATGACCTCATATCGACAATTGGATGATTGCAATAGGTCCATAATGCGTTTTATTATTGAATTGCATATTTGGTTTGTGATCGGAGGATTCTGGATGACTTTTGGGTGGATTTAAATGTTTTATGTTTTTTAGCACGATTTTAAGCATAAAATGTGACAACTCAGAGGTTCGTTTTTAGTTTTTGAGATCAAATATTTATTTTGGGACTTTCAAAATTCTTAGCATGAATTATACCAGTTATCTGAAAAGTTTGATGTAATTTTGATAAGTCAAGATTGGATTTGTATTGCAAAAGATGAAATAATACTTAAACAAGAAAAAATGATGTCTGAAGGGGCAAACAAGTACCAAATGGAGTTTAGATTGAATGAGTAGGTCCTTATCAATATTTAAGAATTATAAGAAAAAGAATTATCGCATTTCGAGTTCATATGATGAAGTTATGGCCATTTTAGGGAAAATTGAAGTTGTTAGTGCAGTGTTGTTGCAGCCCTATATAAATACCTTAACAGTGTATTTTTGCGCAGATTGTGTTTATTTGGTTATTTAGGAATATTTGGAGTTCTAAAGCTCGGAATTGAGTGAGTTTTGCGGCATTCTTTTCTATTTAACGAGGGGGTAAGTATTTAATCCATATTTTGGTACTTCTCCATGATTTCTTCAGTTGGTTTTCATTTTTAGCCTTGAATTTATTGGATAAAATTGAGGATTTTGAGTCTAAAATTAAGAAACCTATTTTAATGAATTCAAAGTCGATTTGAGCTCCGTTTTGGATGAAATATCATATTTGAGTTCTTTACATTATGAGTAACATGATTTTCAAATAACATTTAAGTTTTGCCTTGCGGGCTTGGGGTTGACTTTTAGGTTGACGTTTTGGGCATGGGATAGATGTATATCAATATGGGTGTCCATGATTTTATTTTCTTATGTAAAATATGTATTTGACCATATTTTGATCATTCAGAAGGGTTATGGAATGGGAAATTCATAATTTGATGCTTGAGCTTCATTTTGAGGTAAGTAGAGATTTCTTGATTCTTTGAGGTCCGAAAAGAAGTGGAAGCTTAGTCCCAGTATGTTGGGCCATATAGGGTTGTGAGGCGTGTTGGCAAGGTAACCTGTGAGTTGGAGCTACCAGCGGAGTTAACTTCGATGCATCTGATGTTTCATCTTTCCTTGTTGAAGAAATGTATCAGAGATCCATCTTTAGTTGTTCTAGTAGAGGGCCTTAGGGTGAAGGACAGCCTTCCCTATGAGGAAGTACTAGTAAAGTTCCTTGATCATCAAGTTCGTAAATTAAGAACTAAGCAAGTAGCCTCGCTGAATATTTTGTGGAGAAATCATCTTATTGAGGGAGCTACGAGGGAGGCCGAAGCAAATATAATGGCTAAGAACCTATATCTTTTCCCTTCCAACTTAGTTCCAGCTTGAGGTATTAGTTTTCTCCTTAATACTCTATTCAGTTTCATGTCCACTTCATGTATCTTAGTTCCTTTCATGTTTTAGCAGGTATGTATGATTCATAAAATCAGTTCAACCATGTGTATAAGTTCGGTCAGTCATTCCATCATCGTTCAGCTTCAGATGTTTGGTATGTGGGATTGCAGTTTCTTTTCCTAGCCTTCTAGAATGTTTAACCCATATTTGAGGATGAATGTTCCCAATAGGGAGATAATGTAACACCCCAAAAGTTTCTTAGGTTAGACCCCAGGCTTACAACAGGAAAATAATACCAGAACCAAACAACAAACCTGAGTACGGTTCGTTGTAGGGTCTAATGGGTTGTTGGAGGTGTTCATTTTTTCATGACTAAAGAGCTGTTAGAAATTTGCCCAGAACCCACGAGGGGATTGTACGGACCTTGGCTTGATTGAAATGGTCTTTGTTTGAAGTCGTTGAAGTAGATTAAGAGAAGTTCAAAGGAAGAATAGGGAAAACCAACAGATGGACCAATTGTCCGTTTTTTGTTACCACGGCTTGTTGGATGGGTCGTTGGTTCTGCTAGTTTGTTGAAAATCTCGGGCTAAGTTTGGAACCTTTCTAGGTATATGATAGACCCAATCTAGATTAATTTATGTAAAAAAGGTGTTAATATCAATTCCAAAGTATAATAAATGCATTACATGCAAAATAATGTCATAATCCACCTCTATCACAAAGTTGAGTTGAGAGCCTCCTTACCGATTGAGTGTTCATATAAGTTCATACAAGGGTCAACTTCAAATAACCATAGCTCCCATTTTAGTAAATTTTTTTAGGTGATTCAGAAACTAAAATTGAAGCCCTTGGAGTCTTCTTTCCAACGCATCCAAAGTTAAATCAATTGAAGTTTGGATTAAAAAGTTATGAGTAATTTAGTGAAGCAGCAGCAGACAAACAACGAACCTCAGAACAGGCCCTCGTAGCAACCAACGACCTGTCCTGATGGTCGTTGGAACTGCCAGTTCCAGGCCTTTTTTTGGCAGTTTGGGGTATTTTGGTAAACTCCTATGCTTCTAACTCCTAAATGATGTCATTTTGGGCTTTCTTAAGGTCAGATTAAAGGGATTAACCTAGCCTAAATCCTCACCCTCTCTAAAAGATCAATAGTTGGATTTTCTCCCAAGATAAGAGCTAGGGTTCCTCTTCAACCTCTTCAAATCTTCTTGGACTCTTCAAGGAAAGTCAAGGGATCATCAGACTAGGTATGTAGTGTTATGAATGGGTGTAATCTTCCACTACCATGCCCAAATACTTCTCTAATTCATGTGAATCCTAAGTTGATGAATCTATGGGGTTTTAACCAAACTTGTGAAATTTCTAAGTATCAATCATGGGTAATCTCTATTCATGTTTCTAATGTTGAATTATGATTCATGGGCATATTTAAAATGTTTTCAATTATAATTATGTTTTCATGTTTTACAAATTATAATGACCAATTATGAAAGTTCGTGAAGGGTAGAGATTATGATATATATTTTAAAGCATGATGAGATATATATAATGAAAGTATGATGTTGAATTACCCATGTATAAATTCATGTTTTGTCTTTCAAAGTCTATTTCAAGTATGTTTAATTTTAGGAAAGCCCATGTGATCAAGTATGTTCATTATTTCAAGTTATTAGCTTACCACATGGATTTTGGAGTCTAGACTCCACTCTTTTTCAGCTTGTGGTATAGTTTGAGCCAAGGCTCCTCCTATTATGTTTACAAATTTTGCTTGTATTATTACAATTTATCTTAGTCATTAGACAATGGTTCATCCTCGTTAAAAAGCAATGGAGAGCAAATGCATGTTTTTGGAAGTAATGTCTAGCACTGAGTAGGCTAAGGGGTCAGTCAACCCTGTGCCACAGAATTAAGCATCAATGTAGGTTTACATATATACTTTGGGACCTTACTTGTGAGCTTCCTTTGCCCCCAAGGGGCCTTGAGCTTGATATCGATATCATGGTAGCGTCCTTATCCCTGGCAAGGCTTTGGACGGCCCTTCCCACTTGAGTGTAACACTCGGGACCACGTAAGTTCTATCGTGGTAATATTGGTTATATTGCGAGTCTCCCATTGTTCCTCATGATTTCAGTTATGCATGTTCGTCTGTCATGATATTACGTTTTTAGCAAGTTTGACCCAATGTTCAGTTTTACTTATGATTATCATTTTTCAGCTTTTGGTTATTCGATTCAGTTATTATATTTAGTTATGTTCAAATTAAGATTTCAGAAAATAGCATGCAAGCCTTACTCTCAGAATCTAATCTTGATTATGTTTTTATGATATGCATGATTTATGATTTTACTTACTTAGTGGTTTTACTTACCTTGCATACTCATTACATTCCTCGTACAGACCGCATACTCTATGTTGTATCATTTCATCATACAGGCTTGGATATTTAGGCTCAGTTCCGTAATATTGTCCAGTTAGCCTTACTCATCCAAAGTTGGTGAGTCTTAATCCTTCGAGGACCCTTTATTAGTTTGTACTCAGTATTTTTAGTTTCAGTTTTGGTGAGTTTGTTGGGTCTTGTCCTATCAACTCAGTATTTTGAGATTCAGTTTTAGTGAGTTAGTTGGGGTCGTGTCTCATCGACTCATCAGAATGTAGAGGCTATTCAAACATAGTATGTTTTTAGTTTCAGGTTGCTGTTATGTATTTAGATAATTGATGTTATCATATTTTCAGACTTCTGTTGTTTTGTGTATGTTAGACTTCCTCTTTAACATGTTGAGTTTTCTATATCATGTTCATGTTATGGGTCGACTTGGAGTCTCTCGGGGTTTGTCCTGTGTCTCGATTTGGGCCTATGTTCGGGTTGTGATATGTACTTCGGCTAAGCTCAGCATAGCTTTTTGTCATGACCTGAACGTAGGCCCGGATCGTGACACGGGACAAGGAGCCCTGAGAGACTCCAAGTCGACCCATGGCATGAACATACATCTAACTCAACTAATTAAACTAAAGAATCAACAAGATAATCAATGCGGAAGTATAAATTAAACATAACATCAAAATACACAATCTGAAGTTGAATACATCCTTTGTCTAAAAAGACTCTAAACATGACGAGTTGATGGGACAAGACCCCAACTAACTCAATAAAGCCGAAACTGAAAATATATAAAGGAAATTCGAATAAGTCTAGTCCTCGGGAGATGAGGACTCACCAACAACGTAAGATGCTAACCCTAAAGACTGACTATGAACGAGGCTGAGCCTGAGAGCCAGGTCCTGAATCATGAAATGAAACAACATAGAGTATGCGGTCAGTACGTGGAATGTATCGAGTATTCAAGGTAAATAAAATCGCTTATGTAAGTAAAATCATTTAAAGGCATGCTTAATGTAGAACAAAAACGATAAGATTCTGAGAGTAGGGCTTGCATGCATTCTTTCTAAAATCATGATCTCATCATAGCATAACATATCATCATAACTGAATTGATTGACTCAAAGATAAAATCTGATAGTAATGAGTAAAACTGAACATTGAGTCAAACCTTCTTTAGAACATATATGGATATATAAATCTCATGAATGATGAACACGCATAACTGAAATCATG
Organism: Datura wrightii; assembly: GCA_035772735.1. Taxonomy (NCBI): domain Eukaryota; kingdom Viridiplantae; phylum Streptophyta; class Magnoliopsida; order Solanales; family Solanaceae; genus Datura; species Datura wrightii. The sequence continues at coordinate 47,329,188 of JASDFA010000019.1, forward strand.
AGGAACAATGGAAGACTCATCTTTTAATCGTCATACCATGATAGAGCTTACGTGGTCCCAACTATCACAGTCAAGTGGGTAGAGTCGTCCAAAGCCTTGCAAGGGCTAGGGACGATACCATGATATCGATATCAAACTCATGGGACAATAGGGTCGAGGATAGCTCAAAAGGGAGATCCGGAAGCAATATATATAATAGTAATAACCTATGTTGGTGCGTAGTTCTGAGGCATAGGGTGATCGACTGTTAGCCTACTCGGTGTTAGACACTACTCCCTAAAAATGCATATGCTCTCCATTGTTTTTAAACGAAGCTCAATAATCAATTACATCTCAAATATGAAATAATGAATATGAGAAGCTTTAACTCGAACCGTACCATAAACTGAAAGATAATTGGGAGTCTTCGCTCCAAAACCATGTGGTAAGCTTAATTCGAGATATCATAAATCATATTTAAATGTGTGGGCATTGCACCATACTTTCTCATGCTTGAAAATACTCAATTCACGTAAAAAACATCATTATAAATATGGGTAGCTTGAAAATATGCTTTTCATCAAAACATCTCATCATAATCATACATTCATCACAAATCTCTTCTTTCATGAACTTCTCATCAATGGGCTTTTTTATTCATAAAACTTGAAACATGCTTTTCAATTGAAAACAATATAAAACCTTCCCATGCTTCATAATTCAACAGTAGAAACACATTTAAATCATACCTATATAGAGAATTTAAGAAATTCATGCATTGAGTTAAAACCTCATAGATTAGCCATAGGAAATTCATGATTTAGAAAGGGATTGGGCATGGGTGTGAAAGGAATCACCCGTTCATAATCCTACATACCTGATTGAGACTGATTCTTACACCTCTCTGATTGCCCAAAAGGAAATTGAAAAGAAGAAAAGAAGAAATGCTTGATCACCCTCTCTAACCTTCTACCTTTTCATGCATGAATGTAAATGACCTAAAATGAACTTAACCCCATTAAAAATCATCATTCATAACTCAAAACGATGTAGTTTATGCCTTAGGATCTTAGGAATTACGAAGAATCCCTTACTAAATTCGTAGAAAATAACTGCCAGGCAGTCCCCACGAGAGACCTAATGACTCATCCTCTCTGGCCACAACTAGTGGCATGATTTGTGAAGTAAACTGCTAGTCAAGTCTTCTGGGCTCGTCATAGATTACTCCATGATTCATTACTGGTGACCACGACTTGTGACCACCACCCGTTATGTACATTGCCTCTGTTCGACTTCTGTATTGACTACACGCAAGTGCACGTGGTCGAACAAGTAGTAAAGTGGCTTAAGTAAAGCCAAGTATCGATCCCACAGGGACTGAGCTACGGTAATAATTAACTTAAGTGTTAATGAACTATATCTTTAAGAATGCAGACAACCAAATGAATAATATTTTGAGAGTTTGAGTTACTAATTAAGAAGAATCTATGGCAAAATTATAAAGTGAGTCTGAACTATAGTAATGAGCATGCTGAGGTTAAATGAACATGCAAGGAATTAATTTATCGATACAATTCAGTTAATCTTTCCTTCGGTTGCTAGACAAGAATTATTGCCTATGGATTGGAACTTTCGACTCCTATCCAACTTAAGAATCATGAACCTTCAATCTACATTTCTGTGATAAAAGAATTTCATGTTCTAACCATACAAAACCGATTCCTTAATTGACTAATAAGACTTTCAGATATATTTCTACTCTGAATGTAAATCAATTCTCAATTTTTCCAAACTAAGAAGAGATCATATCCTACAAATTCACAACTTTTCAATTTCTTTCCTTCTCAAAATCAAAATTGGATTTTTTAGATATACATTAACATTGACCAAACATTAATGCAGTAAGAACAAGAATTGATAGAACAACCATTGAAGAAAAGATGAAAACTAAAATGATCAACAATTACATTCCACTACAATTTTTCTTAACCTCAGCAAGAAGTGAATTTAGCCACTCATTTGTGGATTTAACATCATCAAATAAGTAGAATTTATACAAACAATTGAGATAAAAGAGAAAGAGATAGAGAAGAACCCTAGAATTTTCGTCCCCTCAATTTCCTATAACCCACGTTCTTGCTCAACCAAGTCAGAATTGTTTAAAATAAAACCTAAGCGTTCTATTTATACTAGTGGAAATTTTTCCCGGAATACAAAGCAACGTGGCACGGAGTGTATCGCGGAGCACTCCATCCGTGCCACGGGGCTATCGCGGACCCTCTCTGGAATTAGGCTCCACAGAATTTTCACCTTGGCGTGCCACGACCTGCATCGCGGAGCCTGGCCAATGTGCCACAATGCTATCGCGCACCTACACTGGAAATTGAGGTCCCAGGTAATTGTACTCAACGTGCCACAGCTTGCATCGCGTGGCATTGCCTCCATGTCACGGAGGTAACGCGAGGCTTCACTGGAAATGGCAAAAATTAAATCACCCAAGGTAGAATGCCTCCGCGATGGCAGCGTGACACGGCTCCATCGCGAAGCCCTTATTTTTGCTGCTCTTTCTTGACCTTTTTCACTCCTTGCTTCCAAGTCCATTCCCGATTTTTACCAACATGTATCTTAGCTTCCAAAAATTACATTTTACCTGCAAAACAACACTAATCATGTTGGTTAGTATAAATTCACATTTTAACTACAAATCACATGAGAATGCACAAATAATGATAGATAACAAAGACGAAATGAAGGATTTGAGTATCACTTGGGCATATAATTCTGCCCAAGATCACTTACCCCGCACTTAAAACCTTGTTCATCCTCGAACAATACTCTCACATCTCATGCAATTGACACTCACGCATAGCTACTTTGGCTCGACAATTCAAGCTACAGCTATACTGATTATTTAATCTAGCAAATCATCAAGAAAAGATGCATGGTCTCATCAATACAATGACATACCCCACATTAAGACCTCCTATACTCAAGAATCAACTCTTGATCTCGGCAAACTCATGCAAATCAACTGATTAAGACATCCGACACAAAATTTAATCTCTCATCAAGCCTGTGCCCTCACAACAGTAGAGAATCTCCCCATTTGAAATCATACGATTTCCAAGGCATTACATGTAGGGGTATATGAACACGATTTCGCCCTCTCTCCCAACGAATTCACATGCATCATGTCATGAACCATAAGCTTGCCTCTAGTGTACTACTCCACTAATATAAGGATGCGTGATGTAAGATCACGTAGGACATAACGGGTTGTAATGTAAGCTAAGGAACTAGTAAATACCGGGCTAACCAATAATAGCAACTAGCTTCCTTAAGCGCTTTTCAATACATCCCACCATCATTATTGGCATTTTTTGTTCCTTCATCCTCTCCTTCTTGAAATTTTTCTTTGTTTTTGTTCCCATTTCTTTAAGCACACTCGACTTAATAACCAAGATTAGTTATACATCTTTATTTTATTTAATTTCAGCAAGTGCACCTTTGACCTTTTCTTTAACTTTCACCACTTCCGCTTTCCTTCCTTTTCACAATTCTCACTCCTTTACACTGTGGGAAAATTATTTTTCTTGAGCGCTTAAGAGTTTTGGATCAAATTCAAGGCTAATGAAAAGAAGAAATTAAGCTCGGTTTGTACCTCTTCAAAGAAAGAAAAAAATATAGGCTAAAGGCTCAATGGGGCTAACTAGGATGTAAATTCAAGGTAGGTATGATAATGGAAACTTTTGGTTTAATCAAAGAAATGCCCATATCCTTTCCTATAATACACATCCTTCATTTCGTTTCGCACACACCAGGCAAGTTCTAGACACTTCACAATAGCATGGAATAATCGAAAACTCACCTCACACTCATTGCACATGCTCAACTCAAGACATATTCACAAACTCTTCAATCAGCTAATTACAAGAATTCACTATTAAGCCTCGATCACACCGAATCGAACTCTATGGCCTAGGTATCTCAACGTGTTTATGCATTTGCATGCTTTCATACGAATCACCTTTGCAATGTAATATCATGTACAACACGTAATGAGAATTCCGAACCATGAAGTAGCCACATGTTTTGGGAAACAAACAAAAGAAAGAAAATAAAGAAAAACTACTCCTATCGACTACATTTCCCTTAAGACGGTCTTCTTCCATCCATCATAGGGAACGATCACTAATTACGACTTCGGTTCAATGGGACTATTCTCGGTAAAAGCACCAAAAACAAAGGCCGAGAAACCCAAAATAAAAGTAATTTAACAAAAACAATTTAAAATTTTCGATAGTTTCGATAGAAAACTAAAATATTTACACAACAACCAACAAAAATATTTACAAAACAACCATTCAACAATAGCTCACACAACACACAACAGCTTAACATTCATTACAACAACACTTAATTACAGAACACATAACACAAAGTCACAGGGTCACATTTTTCACAGGAACAACAACACACATAAACAAAAACAACAATGAAACAGCTGGCACCTAACTACTCCCACCCCACACTCAAACCGAACACTATCCCCAGTGTAAATTCAACATATCACAAAGGTGGGTGGTGAAACTTCCTGATCAATCGAAGTATTCAAATTCTTCATACGGTGTCGTTCCCTCATCTCCCATATCCGAATCGCCCCCGCTGACCTCATCTAAATCAACATCTGAGTCCTCACGACGTGTCTCCTCATCAGCGGGGACATCATCATCTACCGGCTCCACAAATGCTGGCCCCACTCTGCATAGAGCCCGAACATTTTTGCCGAAGGGGTAATCCAAGTCAAGCTGCCAAAGTTCATCTTCTGTTGCTGGCCTCCCGCCAATGTGCAACTGCAGCATCTGCATCCTGTACATGCAGGCCATATACTGATCATCCCGAGCATGTCGCTCGACTAGTGCGAGAATAGGCCCATGAGTAGTGTCAGGTTCCTTGGTTTTGGTGACATCCAAGGCGTGCCTGTCGATCTGTGGGATGTAATCTAGGGCCTCGTCCTCGATATCATGGCCCCTCAGGAACGTGGTAAGCAAACCACCGAACCCGTACCTGTGCCCTTGATACAAGCGGGCTCTCTTAACGGTGGAGATGATCACTGCCCAACATTTAACTCAAGCCCTTTCATTAGGGCGTACACCAAGCACACCCGATCCCGGGTGACATTTGTCATATGCACCCTCGGGATCAGGCAGGAACACACAATTTTCAGCCAAATCCTGGCTTCCCTGTTCATCTGAGAGTAGGGAAGTGTCTGATGGTAGCCCCTCTCTTTGTGCCTACTCCACCGTGCTGTCGAACGGGCTCCACATAGAGTGTGTTTGATGTCCGCATAAGGTGGAGTTATGTTCAGCTACCAGAGTACATGGGCGTCTGTGTCCCGCGCCCCCAATACAACATTCAAGTGATGGGGCTCAAACGTGACAACCTGCCCTCTTATCTTGATGGTGTGACTGCGGAGGGTCGGGTTCCAATTGGCATAGAACTCCCGAATCAGATAGAGATTGCACTCCTTGGGCCCTTGGAAGATGAAGTTCAGCCCGGTAGTGTCAATCCGGTGTATGATCCTCGGGAATTCCTGTGCCAGCGGCTCCCTTGCTATATGCTCTTTCGGGAAGTATTTGGTTTCTTTATGTTTTGCATATCATTTCTTCCCTTCATCAGTCACCCATCGGGTTCCGTATTGTCGGCGTTGGCCTCGCGGAACTGCTGGTGCTGCTGGAACTGTTGTACCTAACCGATGCGGACGCTCCCTTCCCTTTATCTTGTCTTCTCGACATTGTTCCTGCACATATAACCATACAATCCCAATGTTATTCAAATCATAACTAGCTACGACTAAGGTTGGGTTTAATTTAATCACCCCACACTTAGTCTTTAGCCGCAATTAAAACAATTCAGCAAGACATTCATGATTTCACAATCTTTACATTCAACATTCTTAGTGCCTTCATATTATTCGATGGAATAATTACTATGTACTACTCAGACTTCGTACAACGAATAACAATATCACCATCGATTCCATTATATCATCATAGCACTTAGCCAAATTTTTGTTCTCAACAACCTATGCAATTCACCAGTTTCATTTTTCCGAAATTCCCTTCTCTACTTAGCATATTAAACTTTTAATCACAACATAATTCACATCACCCAACATGCACAACCCAATCTTGTTCAACATTTCCAACTAATTTAGGTTTCTTCCTATTCCAATTCCAACCCTAGCTATCAATTCGCAAAAATTCACTAAAACATGCATTCATCGAGTTCATATACTCACAACGATACTATGAACATCAATCAATCATAACCTAAATGAATTGAAGCTTAATTTTCACTTAGGGCAAGTTTTAATCACTACCCATTCTCAGGAATCAAAAATTCAAGCAAAAATGAGGTAAAGTTCAAGAACATACCTTTAATTCGATGAAATTGAAGAAAACTTGAAGAAAACTTGTGCCTAGGTCCGTGTCACATTGGGGGAGGAAGGAATTTGGGGTGTTGGTCACGGAGGGAATGAAAAATGAGGAAAAATTGAGGGGATTTGGGGTTTTAAAAGTGTTTTTCGCGCGGGTTACCCAGCGACCCGGTGTGACCCGACGCAAAATTACACTCAACGTGTCACAGAGGGTAAAGCGGAGCACCCCCTCCGTGACACGGAGCCATCGCGCCCCTGTTCTAGAATTTTTAAAAATTTTGGAATAGGCTTCAACGTGTCACGGAGGGTAACGCGGAGCACCTCCTCCGTGACCTGGAGCCAACGCGTAGGCTCACTGTTGTTCGGGTGTTTGTGGTGACTACACGCAAGTGCACGTGGTCGAACAAGTAGTAAAATGGCTTAAGTAAGCCAAGTATCGATCGCACAGCGACTGAACTAAGGTAATAATCAACTTAAGTGTTAATGAACTATAACTTTAAGAATGCAGACAACCAATTAAACAATATTTGGAGAGTTTGAGTTTCCTAATTTCTACGAATCTAAGACAGAATTCTAAAGTGAGTCTGAACGATAGTAATGAGAATGCTGAGGTTAAAACGAACATGCAGGGAAGTAATTTATCCATACAATTAAGTTAATCTTTCATTTTGTTGCTAGTCAAGAATTATTGCCTATGGATTGAAACTTTCATATCCTACCCAACTAAAGAATGATGAACCTTCAACCTACATTTCTGTGATAAAAGAACTTCATGTTCTAGCCATACAAAACTGATTCCTCAATTGACTAATAAGACTTTCAGATATATTTCTATTCTGAATGTAAATCAATTCTCAATTTTCCCAAACTAAGAAGAGATCATATCCTACCAATTCACAACTTTCCAATTTGTTTTCTTTTCAAAATCAAAATTGGATTTTTTAGATATACATTAACATTGGCCAAACATTAATGCAGTAAGAACAAGAATTGATAGAACAACCATTAAAGAAAAGATGAAAACTAAATTGATCAACAATTACATTCCACTATAATTGTTCTTAACCTCAACAAGAAGTGAATTTAGCAACTCATTTGTGGATTAAACATCATCAAATAAGTGTAATTCATACAAACAATTGAGATAAAAGAGAAGGAGATAGAGAAGAACCCTAAAATTTTCGTCTCCTCAACTGCCTATAACCCACGTTCTTGCTCAACCAAGTCAGAATTGTTTAAAAATAAACCTAAGTGTGCTATTTATACTAGTGAGAATTTTTCCCGGAATAATAAGCAACGTGGCACGGAGTGTATCGCGGAGCACTCCCTCCATGCCACGGGGCAAACGCGGACCCTCTCTAGAATCAGGTTCCTCAGCAATTTCTCCTTGGCGTGCCACGACCTGCAACACGGAGCCAGGCCAACGTGTCATGGCGCAATCGCGAACCTTCACTAGAATTGTCCAAAATAAATCACCCGAGGCAGAATGCCTCCGCGATGGCAACGTGACACAACTCCATCACCGAGCCCTTATTTTTGTTGCTCTTCCTTGACCTTTTCCACTCCTTACTTCCAAGTCCATTCCCGATTTTTACCAACATGTATCTTAGCTTCCAAAAATTACATTTTACCTGCAAAACAACACTAATTATGTTAGTTAGTATAAATTCACATTTTAACTACAAATCACATGACAATGCGCACATAATGATGGATAAACAAGATGAATTGAAGCATTTAAGTATCACTTGGACATATAATTCTACCCAAGATCACTTACCCCACACTTAAAACCTTGTTCGTCCTCGAACAATACTCTCACATCTCATGCAATTGACACCCACGCATAGCTACTTTGGCTCGACAATTCAAGCTACGGCTATACCGATTATTTAATATAGCAAATCATCAAGAAAACATGCATGGTCTCATCAACACAATGACATACACCACATTAAGACCTCCCAAACTCAAGAATCGACTCTCAATCTCGGCAAACTCATGCAAATCAACTGATCAAGACATCCGACATGAAATTTAATCTCTCGTCAAGCATGTGCCCTCACAACACAAGAGAATCTCCCCCTTTTCAAACATATGATTTCCAAAGCATTACATGTAGGGGTATATGAACATGATTTCTCTCTCTCTCCCAAAGAATTCACATGCATCATGTCATGAACCATAGGCTTGCCTCTAGTGTATTACTCCATTAATATAAGGATGCGTGATGTAAGATCACGTAGGACTTAATGGGTTGTAATGTAAGCTAAGGAACTAGTAAATACTGGGCTAACCAATAATAGCAACTAGCTTCCTTAAGCGCTTTTCAATACATCCCACCATCATTATGGACCTTGTTTCTTCCTTCATCTTCTCTTTGTTGAATTTTCCTCTTTATTTTTGTTCCCATTTCTTTAAGCACACTCGACTTAATAACAACGATTAGTTATACATCTTTATTTTATTTAATTTCAGCAAGTGCACCTTTGACCTTTTCTTTACTTTCACCACTTCCGCTTTTCCTTTCTTTTCACAATTCTCACTCCTTGACACTGTGGGAAAATTGTTTTTCTTGAGCACTTAAGAGTTTTGGATCAAATTCAAGGCTAATGAAAAGAAGGGATTAAGCTCGGTTTGCACCTCTTCAAAGAAAGAAAAAAATAGGCCAAAGGCTCAATGGGGCTAACTTGGATGTACATTCAAGGTAGGTGTGATAATGGAAAAACTTTCGGTTTAATCAAAGAAATTCCCACATCCTTTCCTACAATACACATCCTTCATTTCGTTTCGTACACACACCAGGCAAGTTCTAGACATTTCACAATAGCATGGAATAATCGAACCCTCACCTCACACTCATTGCAGATGCTCAACTCAAGACATATTCACAGACTCTTCAATAAGCTAATTACAAGAATTCAATATTAAGCCTCAATCACACCGAATCGAACTCAATGATTTAGGTATCTAGACATGTTTACACATTTGTATGCTTTCATACGAATCACCTTTGCATCTTAATATCAGGTATAACACGTAACAAGAATTTCGAACCGTGAAGTAGCGACACGTTCGGGAAACAAACAAAAGAAAAAAAATAAAAGAAAGAACAAACTACTCCTACAGACTACATTTCCCTTAAGACGGTCGTCATCCATCCAACAGAGGGAACGGTCACTTACGTCTTCGGTTCAATGGGACTATTCTCGGTAAAAGCACCGAAAACAAACGCTGAGAAACCCAATCATAAGAAAATTCAACAATTTTTTTTTTAAAATATCAATAATTTCGATTAAAAACAAAAAATATTTACAAAAAATTTATTTACACAACCAACCAACCAACAACAGCTCACACAACACACAACAACTTAACATTCATTACAACACCACTTAATTACAAAGCACATCACAAAGAGTTACTGGGTCACATTTTTTCACAGGCACAACAACACAAGACATAAACATAAACAAAAACAACAACAAAACAACCAGCACCTAACTACTCCCACCCCACACTTAAACCGAACACTATCCCCAGTGTTCACAAAATTCAACATATCACATAGGTGGGTGGTGAAACTCTCTAATCAGTTGAAGTATTCCACTTCTTCATCAAGTGTCGTTTCCTCGTCTCCCATATTCGAATCACCCCCTCTATCCTCATCTGAATCAACATTTGAGTCCTCAGAGCGGGTCTCCTCATCACTGGGGACATCATCATTTACAGGCTCCACAAAAGCTGGCCCCACTCGGCATAAAGCCCGGGCGTTATCACCAAAGGGGTAATCTAGCTCGAGCTTCCATAGCTCATCCTCCGTTGCTGGCCTCCCGCCTATGCGCAACTGCAACATCTGCATCTCGTACATGGGGACCATATACTGATCATCCCGAGCATGTCGCTCGGCTAGTGTGAGAACAGGACCGTGAGTAGTGTCGGGTGCGTTGGCTTTTGTGACATCTAGGGTGTGCCTGTCAATCTGTGCGATGTAGTCTAGGGTCTCCTTCTCGATGTCGTGGCCCCTCAGGAACGTGGTAAGCAAACCACCGAACCCGTACCTGTGCCCTTGATGCAAGCGGGCTCTCTTTATGGCGGAAATGATTACGGCCCCAACATTTATCTCAAGCCCTTTTATAAGGGTGTACACCAAGCATACTCGATCTCGGGTGACATTAGTCATGTGCACCCCCGGGATCAGGCAGGAACACATAAGTTTTAGCCAAATCCTGGCTTCCCTGTTCATCTAAGAGCAAGGAAGTGTCTGATTGTAGCCCATCTCTTTGTGCCTGCTCCACTGTGCTGTTGTACGGGCTCCACATAGAGTGCATCTGATATCTACATAAGGTGGAGTTATGTTCAGCTGCCGGAGTACATGGACGTCTGTGTCCCGCGCCCCCAATATAGCGTTCAGGTGATGGGGCTCAAAGGTGACAACCTGCCCTCTTATCTTGACGGTGTGACTGCGGAGGGTCGGGTTCCAGTTGGCATAGAACTCCCGAATTAGATGGAGATTGCACTCTTTGGGCTCTTCGAAGATTAAGTTCATCCCGACATTGTCAATACGGTATACGATCCTCGGGAATTCCTATGCCAGCGGCTCCCTTGCTATATGCTCTTCTGGGAAGTATTTGGTTTCTTTGTGTTTTGCATACCATTTCTTCCCTTTATCAGTCACCCATTGGGTTCCGTATTGCCGGCATTGGCCTCTCGGAACCGCTGGTGCTGATGGTACTGCTGTTCCCAACCTTATCCTTTTTTCTGCCGGCGCCCGATGTGGACGCTCCTTTTCCTTTATCTTGTCTGCCCGACATTGTTCCTGCTCATATAACCATACAATCCCAATGTTATTCAAATCATCACTAGCTACAACTAAGGTTGGGTTTAATTGAATTACCCCACACTTAGTCTTTAGCGCAATTTAAAACTATTCGGCAAGACATTCATGATTTCACAATTCTTAACAGTCAACATTCTTAGTGCCTTCATATAACTCGATGGAACAATTATTATGTACTACTCAAACTTTGTACAACGAATACAATATCGCCATCGATTCCATTACATCACATATCACTTAGCCAAATTTTTGTTCTCAACAATTTATGCAATTCACTAATTTCATTTTTCCGAAAATTCCCTTGTCTACTTAGCATATTCATCTACATTTACAACATCATTCACATCACCCAACATGCACAACTAAAATTGTTTTTTTCACATTTCAACCAAATTTAGTTTCTTCCTATTCACATTCTAACCCTAGCTACCAATTTCGCAAAAAATCAATAAAACACTCATTCATCGAGTTCATATACTCACAACGATACTATGAACATCAATCAATCATAACTTAAATGAATTCATGCTTAATTTTCATTTACGGCAAGTTTCAATCACTACCCATGCTCAAAAATCGAAATTTCAAGCAAAAATGAGGTAAAGTTCAAGAACATACCTTTAATCCGATGAAATTTAAGAAAACTTTAAGAAATGTTGTGCCTAGGTCCGTGTCACGTTGGGGGAGGAGGGAAGTTGGGGTGTTGGTCGCGGAGTGAATCGAAAATGGGGAAAAAATAGAGGGGAATCGGGGTTTAAAGGGTGTTTTTCGCGCGGGTTACCCGGAGACCTGGGGTGACCCGATACGAATTACACCTTAACGTGTCAGAGAGGGTAACAAGGAGCACACCTTCCATGACACGGAGCCATCGCGTAGGTGTTCTAGATATTTTAAAAAAATCTAGAATACCTTCAACGTGTCACGGAGGGTAACGCGGAGGCCCTCCTCTGTGACATGGAGCCAACGCGTAGGCTCACTGTTGATCTTGGGTAGATTTATATGCCCAAGTGATACTCAAAAGTATCATTTTCTCCTTGTTTATCTAGCAATGTGTATACATTTTCATTTAATTGGTAATAAAATGTGAATTTATACTAACCAACATGATTAGCATTGTTTTGTAGGTAACATGTGATTTCGAGGAGCTAAAATGCATGTTGGATGATATCGGAGTTAGACTTGGATGTGAGCAAAGGAACAAGGCACTGGACTGCACTAATTAAAGGGGCTCCATGATGGAGTCGTGTCACGCTGCCATCGTGGAGGCATTCTGCCTGGAGGGTGAAAATTCATCAATTTCCAGTGAAGGTTCGCGACAGCTCTGTGGCACGGTGGCTAGCCTCCGCGTTGCACACCGTGCCACGTTGCTGTCATATTCCCGGACCTCCAATTCCAGTGAGGGTCCGCGTCTACGGCGTGTCACGGAGGCAGTGCTCCACGATGCACTCCGTGACACGTTGCTCATTATTCCGGGAAAAATTCCCACTAGTATAAATAGAACACTTAAGTGTATTTTTCATAATTTAGACTTGGTGGAGCAAGGACGTGGGTTACAGGCAGTTGAGGGATGAAAAGTTCAGGGTTTTTTCTCTCTTTCTTTCTTCTCTAATTCAATTGTTTGTATGATTAACACTTGTTTTAGGATGATTAATCCACAAATGAGTGGTTGATTCCCTTCCTTGCTGAGGTTATGAACACTTGTGATGAATTTTGATTATTGAATTATTTGGTTTTTCATCTTTTTTCTTCCATGTTGTTCTATTAATTCTTGTTTCTACTGCATTGGTGTGTGGCCTACATTAATGTACATCTAAAAAGTCCGATTTCACTCGAGAGAGCACGAAGTTGGAAAGTTGTGAATTAATAGGATATTGTTCTTTACTTGATTTGGAAAAATTGAGTTTTGATGTGCTTTCCTGATAGAAATATACTTGAAAGCCGTATTAGTCAATTTAGGAACCGGAATTGTATTGCTGGGTCATGAATTGCATGTGATCACAGAATTGTAGACGGATGGTTTATGATTCTTAAGTGAGATTAAATACGAGAGTTTTAATCTCTTGGCTAATGTTCTTGGCTAGAAACAGGAAGAAAAGATTAACCAATTGATGATGATAATCAGTTTCATTACATGTTCTATAACCTCAGCATGCTCTTATTCATAGTCCAAATTCAAAGTAGATAATTGTTAGTAGTTTTAGTATAAAATTTATAAAACAAATTATTCACTTTTTGGTTACGTTGTTGTCAGCATATTTAGAAGTTAAATATAGTATAGTATACTTAAGCAAACTTCACTTAATCCGAGTTTCTGAGGATCGATACTTGGCTTACTAAAGCCACTTACTACTTGTTCGACCACGTGCACTTGCGTGTCGGTTTAGATACCCAACGAACCACCGAACAAGTTTTTCTGTGATCACATTTTACTGAGTTCCAAAACCCCTCTCCCATCAACGTGCCACGGCCTAAGGCAACAATTTACCGAGTTCTCTTCGATTCTTCAACGTTAAGGTATGTTTTCCGATTCTCTCTCAAGTTTTTGTCGATTTTATTCGAAATTAAGCATGGGAGGTGAGATAAATCGCCCTAAGTCGAAATTAAGCATGAATTCGAGTTATTTGTCGATTGATAAACGTTCGGAATGTTGTAATGATTGGTTGAATTTGTCTATTGCATGAATTAATTGAATTTGATGGAAGAAATCAATTCTAGCGCTTTGTTGTTGAATTTGAAGCTGGTAATGTGTTGAATTCGTGAATTTTATGCCGGGGTGCACTTGTTAAATAAGATGAGTTGTTGTACAAACTGTTTGAATGTTAATTGACGACGAATTCTCGGGTTTGGTAAAATGTTGAAATTTGTTCAAACTTGGTTGGTTGTATAGGTTCATGTGTATAGATTTTTGTTGATTGTTTTTGTTTCGTTGTGTTTGTTTGCTAAGTGCGATGGTTAAAATGCTAGCGATGGTAGTGATTGGGATTAGCTGTACGAAGTCTGAGTAGTACGCAGAAGTTATACCGTTGAATTTTCATTTGAACGCAGTAAGCATGATTTTATAGTTGGTTGTTTGGTGTAAATAAAGTTATTCTTGCCGTAGTATTGTAATTGTAGCTAAGGACTAAGTGTGGGGTAAATTTAGCATAACCCGACCTTTGCCTAAGTTAATATTCATTTAGCTTGACATTGAGCTTGTTCACTTGTGTTGACAGGTAAAATGGCAAGCAGGCAAGATAAAGGTAAGGGTGCATCAACTTCAGGCACCGGAAGGAAAAGACTCAGACTGGGCATAGCAGTCCCAGCTGCACCAGCAGTTCCACGCGGCCAGCGCCGCCAATACGGAACGAGATGGGTGACTGACGAAGGGAAAAAGTTGTATGCCAAGCACAAAGAGAATAAATATTTCCTCGAAGAGCATATAGCACGGGAGCCATTAGCACAGGAGTTCCCCAGAATGGTTCACCGGATCGAGGCAGCTGGGCTCAGTTTCATATTTCAGGAGCCCAAAGAATGCAACTTGCACCCGGACCGGGAGTTCTATGCAAATTGGAACCCGTCAATCAGAAGCCACACCATCAAGATCAGAGGGCAGATAGTCACTCTGGAACCCCACCAACTCAATGCCAGCATCGGAGCGCGAGACACAGACGCCCACGTTCTCCACCAGCTGAACATTACCCCACCGTATGCCGACATCAGACGCACACTGTGTGGGGCTCGATCCACAGCTAGATGGAGTAGACACAAAGAAAGGGGCTACCAGTAGACTCTGCCATATTCTCAAATGAACAGGGAAGCCCGAATATGGCTGAAGATAGTCTGCTCGTGCCTAATCCCGGGGGTACACATGACTGATGTGACCCGGGACCGTGTTTGCCTGGTGTACGCCCTGATGAAAGGGCTGGAGATTAATGTCGGGGCGGTCATCATATCCGCCATGAAGAGAGCCTGATTGCACCAGGGCCACAAGTATGGTTTCGGTGGACTACTCACCAGCATTCTCAAAGGCCTCGACGTCGAGGAGGAGGCTTTGGATTATATCCCGCAGTTGGAGCGGCGGGCCTTGGATGTGACCAAAATTATGGCTCCCGACACCACCCACGGGCCAGTGCTGACACTTGGCGAGCGACATGCTCGTGATGACCAGTACATGGCGCGGATGTATGGGATGCAAATGCTCCAGCTCAGGATAGGTGGGAGACCAGCCACGGAGGAAGAGCTATGGCAGTTCGAGCTAGATTACCCGTTTGGCGAAAACGCCAGGGCTCTATGCCGAGTGGGGCCAGCCTTTGTAGAGCCCACAGACGATGATGTCCCCACGGACGAGGAGACAAGTCGGGAGGACTCCGATGTGGAGTCTGATGACGACGACGGAGGCGACTCGGACATGGGAGATGAGGCAGCAGCACCTGATGAAGAAGTGGAATACTTTGACTGATCAGGGAGTTCCACAACCTAATTTTGTGATATTTTATTTTGTGAACACTGGGGACAGTGTTCAGTTTAAGTGTGGGGTGGGAGTAGTTAGGTGCTGAGCTGGGCTGGTTTGCTTGTATGTTTTCCCTCTGTATTTTTGGTATGTTATGTTTCCCTGTGTTTGTGAATTTTCAATCTGTTCCTTATTTGTAAATATTTGTGGAATTGATGTGTGTTGTGGAATGTTGCCAGTTGAGTCTGTAAAAAAATTTTTGTAAATAATTTTGCTTATCGAAAAGAATCGATATTTTTAAAAACAATTTTGTGAAAATATTTAGTTTATATTTAAACTTTTTTGTAAATATTTTTCTATCGAAATGATCGATGTTTTGCAAAATTTTTCAAATTTTTTATTTTGGATTTCTCGGCGTTTGTTTTTGGTTATTTTATCGAGAATGGTCCCATTGAACCGACATCATAGTTAGTGACCGTTCCCTATGATGGATGGATGACGACCGTCTTAAGGGAAATGTAGTCGATAGGAGTAGTTATTTTAATTTATTTTCAGTTTTTTTCTTTTGGTGGATTGCATCCCGGAACCTGTAGTTACTATATAGTTGTGAATTGTTGGTTGCGTGTTGTACATGATATTCAAAATGCAAAAGTGATTCGTATGAAAGCATGCACTTTTGTAAATATGTTGAGATACCTAGGCTGTAGAGTTCGATTCGCTGTGATTGAGGCTTAATGTTTGAATTCATGTAATTAGCTGATTGAAGAGTCTGTGAATACATCGTGAATCGAGCATGTGCATAAAGTGTGAAGTGAGGTATTGTTATTCCATGCTATTGTGAAGTGTCTAGAACTTGCCTGGTGTGTGTACAAAACGAAATGAAGGAGGTGTATTGTAGGAAAGGATGTAGGCATTTCTTTGTTTTAACCGAGAATTTCTAATTTTTTTCTTGTCATACTCCCCCTTTCTGTGATTTGTATACCCTAGTCATCCCTTTGAGCCGTTAGCCTATTATTTCTTTCTTTTGTCCAAAAAGTATAAACCGAGCTTAATTCTTTGTTTTCATTAGCCGTAAAGTCTATACAAAACTCTTAAGCGCTTAAGAAGAGAAAATAATGTTCCCAAATTGTCAAAGAGTGAGAATGGTGAAAAGAAAAAGAAAAGCAGTGTGAGGAAAGAAAAGAAAAGGTTGAAGGTGCACTTGCTATAAATAAATGCTAATGAAGGTGCATGAATAACCTTTGTTATTGTGTCAAGTGTGCTTAAAGAAATGGGCCATACTAAAGTAAATCGTCAAGAATGGGATGATGAAAAAAAAAAAGAGAGAAACATTGTCCATGAGTTGATGGGAATGAGTTGCAAAGGCACTTAAGGATGCTAGTGGTTATTATTGGCTAATCCAATATATACTAGTTCCATAGCTTCCATTACAACCCATTAAAGTCCTACGTGATCTTACATTGCATTTCTTTATATTAGTGGAGTAATACACTAAGGGCAAGCTTATGGGTCATGACATGATGCATGTGAATTCGTTTGGGAGAGAGAGTGAAATTATTTTTACATGCCCCTACTTGAATGTTTATGAGTCACATGAGCAAAAAGGGGAAAGATTCTCTTGAGTTGTGAGGGCACATGCTTGAGGAAAGACTGATGTTCGTGTCGGATATCTTGATTAGCTGATTTGCATGAGTTTGCCGATATTGAGAGTCAATTCTTAAAGTCTAGGAAGTCTTAATGTATTGAAAGTCATTGCATTGTTAAGACCATGCATGTTTTCTTGATGATTTGCAATGTTGAATGATCGGTATGACCGTAGCTCACATTGTCGCACCATAGTAGCGAAGGTTGGGATGTAAATTGCATGACTTGTATGTTTGTTGTTCGAGGACGAACAAGGATTTATGTGTGGAGTAAGTGATCTTGGGCAGATTTATATTCCCAAGTGATACTCAAAAGTATCATTTTCGCCTTGTTTATCTAGCAATGTGTATACATTTTCATGTAATTGGTAATAAAATGTGAATTTATACTAACCAACATGATTAGCATTTTTTTGTAGGTAACATGTGATTTCGAGGAGCTAAAATGCATGTTGGATGATATCGAATTTAGACTTGGATGCGAGCAAAGGAACAAGGCACTAGACTGCACTAATTAAAGGGGCTCCGCGATGGAGCCGTGTCACGCTGCCATCGCGGAGGCATTCTGCCTGGAGGGTGAAAATTCATCAATTTCCAGTGAAGGTTCGCGACAGCTCCGTGGCACGGTGGCTAGCCTCCGCGTTGCACGTCGTGCCACATTGGTGTGATATTCCCGGACCCCAAATTCCAGTGAGGGTCCGTGTCCACGGCGTGTCACGGAGGCAGTGCTCCACGATGCACTCCGTGACACGTAGCTCATTATTTCGGGAAAAATTCCCACTAGTATAAATACAACACTTAAGTGTATTTTTCATAATTCAGACTTGGTGGAGCAAGGACGTGGGTTACAGGCAGTTGAGGGACGAAAAGTTCAGGGTTTTTTCGCTCTTTCTTTCTTCTCTAATTCAATTGTTTGTATGATTAACACTTGTTTTAGGATGATTAATCCACAAATGAGTGGCTAATGCCCTTCCTTGCTGAGGTTATGAACACTTGTGATGAATTTTGATTATTGAATTATTTGGTTTTTCATCTTTTTTCTTCCATGTTGTTCTATTAATTCTTGTTTCTACTGCATTGGTGTGTGGCCTACATTAATGTACATCTAAAAAGTCCGATTTCACTCGAGAGAGCACGAAGTTGGAAAGTTGTGAATTAATAGGATATTGTTCTTTACTTGATTTGGGAAAATTGAGTTTTGATGTGCTTTCCTGATAGAAATATACTTGAAAGCCGTATTAGTCAATTTAGGAACCGGAATTGTATTGCTGGGTCATGAATTGCATGTGATCACAGAAATGTAGACGGATGGTTTATGATTCTTAAGTGAGATTAAATACGAGAGTTTTAATCTCTTGGCCAATGTTCTTGGCTAGCAACAGGAAGAAAAGATTAACCAATTGATGATGATAATCAGTTTCATTACATGTTCTATAACCTCATCATGCTCTTATTCATAGTCCAAATTCAAAGTAGATAATTGTTAGTAGTTTTAGTATAAAATTTATAAAACAAATTATTCACTTTTTGGTTACGTTGTTGTCAGCATATTTAGAAGTTAAATATAGTATAGTATACTTAAGCAAACTTCACTTAATCCGAGTCTCTCAGAGATCGATACTTGGCTTACTAAAGCCACTTACTACTTGTTCGACCACGTGCACTTGCGTGTCGGTTTAGATACCCAACGAACCACCGAACAACTGTCATGCCATTTTTTATTTTTCTCACCTCGAATTTTTTTTCTTTGCACTTTTATGCATTTTTGCCCTCTATTTCACCTGAAAATCATTTCAAAGCAAGAACTTGGTTAGAATTCATAGGTTTCAATGCAAACACAATTTTTTTCTATTTATTTTTTTTCTCTTTTTCTTTTCTCTTTTCTTTTTCAACTAATTCTACTCATCTAGTACAACAATTTCACGGGTTGCCTCCCGTGCAGCGCTTGGTTTACCGCCGCAGCTCGACGTCATTGACGCTCAATCATCCTCTAGAGTGATGAATGTCTTCTCTTGAATAACGTCCTTACCCCAGTAATGCTTACAACGTTGCCCATTAACCAAGAACGTGGCACTTCGATCTTCTTGCCACAACTCCAGTCTTGGTGCTTCCTCAATCGATGGTTTCGGCAATGGTTCTAGGGACCGCATTAAAGGCTGAAAGTCATTCTTCCTGAGATACCATTGTGGTTCGTTCCACATTTGCACCATCTTATAAGTATCTCTATCTCTGAAATGATCGGAGCTCATCAATGCTCTTTCCAATGGATCTCGAGATTCAACAATTTGAAGAGTTTCTGCTTGATTTAGCACATGGATTGCTAAAATCTCCTCATATATGGCCGGAAGCTTCGTGGCCTTATATACATCAAATACCTCCACTTTGTCATGCACCCGCATGGTTAGCTGCCCTGCAGCTACATCAATCAAAGCTCTTTCGATTTCCAAGAATGGATGTCCCAAAATAAATGGGACTTCCGCATCCGGCTCAAAATCTAGAACAATAAAATCTACCAGGAAAATAAGGGAGCCCACTTGTACCAGCACGTCCTCCACAATGCCATCTTGTCTGGCTAAAGAACGGTCTGCTAATTGCAAGATCACTGTAGTTGGTCTAGGACTGCCCAGCCCCAACTTCTTGAACACCGATGTCGGCATCAAGTTAATACTCGCTCCCAAGTCACATAATCCGTGATCTCGGATGCTTTGCCCTATTGTGATTTGAATTGTAAAGCTCCCAGGGTCCTTGAGCTTTGTTGGCAACCTGTTCTGTATCCGGGAAGTGCACTCCTTAGTAAGCGCCACCATAGCATACTCTGTCAATATGCTTTTGTTAGCTACGATGTCCTTAATATACTTTGCATATTTAGGCACTCCCTGCAAAACATCAACCAAAGGTAAATTAATGTGTACCTGTTTAAGAACCTCCATGAACTTTTTGAAACAAGCTTCCTCCTTGTGTTTCTTTAATCTTTGAGGGAACGGGGGTGGTGGTCTTTCTACTTCAACTGCCTTCTCCTTCCCCCTCGCATCCTCATGTTCCCTCTCTTTTTCCACCGCTCCTGACTGCTGAGGTGGTCTTTCTGGTTCCACCTCCTTGAGTTGTAAACCACTCCTTGTGATCACTGCATTAACCTTCTTGGGATTTGGGTCAGTTTCATTCGGTAGTCCTCCTCTTGGCTTGGTACTCCAACACCTTTGTAGCTAACTGGTTGTTCTTTACGTCTGCTGCCAATTTCACATAATCGGCCTGCAATTGAGCTTGGTTAGCTAACATTTTTTTAAACATTTCCTCAATGCTGGTGGGTGGTGGAGGAGGTGCATTGTTTCCTCTATATTGAGTCTGATAGTTCTGCTGCCCTCCTTGATTTCTCTGCGCACCCTGATTCGAACTCTGCCCTTGATGGCTGTTACTACCCCAAGAGAAATTCGGATGATTTCTCCAATTCGAGTTGTAGTTGTTGCCATACTGTTGGTGATTATTTCTCTGTACATTCCCAACAAAGTTCACTGAATCTGGATTTGCACCACAACACTCAGTTGAGTGTTCATCACTACCGCATACTTCACACCAAACTTGCTGCACTACATTAACTGGGGCTTGAGGTTGATTCAAGCTCATATTGCTGAAGTGGGTGTTGAATTGATTTTGCAGCGCAGCTATCTGTGCAGCGATAGTTGTAAAACCATCCACTTCCATGACTCCTGCCGCTTTCCTTGTTCCTCCACTAGAAGAGTCCGCATTCCACTATGGATTTCCCTATGAAATACGATTTAACAAAGTGTACAGCTCCTCATAAGTCTTTTCTAATGCTTGTCCCCCAGCTGCTGAGTCTAGCAAAATTTTTGTGTGGGGTTCCAAACCATCTAAGAAAGTATGCACCAGCACATCATTGGACTGGTGATGGTGAGGACAATCCCGTAACATAGATTTGAACCTTTCCCAAGCTTGATACAGATTCTCCCCCTCTGTTTGTTTAAAACTTAGAATCTGACTTCTAAGTCTTTCTGTTTTCCCGGATGAAAAGAACTGTATCAAAAATTTTCTTGCAAGATCATCCCAAGTGGTGATAGAGTTAGGTGGCTCAGCTTTCAACCACCTCTTTGCTTCTCCCAATAATGAGAATGGAAACAATGTAAGCCTTACGTAATCGGATGATACTTCAACGGGGATGTAAGTGTCACTTATCTCCAAATATTTTTGGATTTGTTGTTGTGGATCTTCATGAGGGAGACCCGTGAATTGCCCGCTGGTGTGCAGCAATTGCACCATGTTCTGTGTAAGCTCAAACCTCCCTCCTGACTTAGGTTTGCGAATACTTGATGTAACATTGTTAGCATGTGGGATTTCCACTTCGCGAACCGGCCTAGCTGCCATTTCCTCGGTCACTAATACTGCCCTCACAAGTGGTGGATTCTGCTGTTGCTCTAGGATTGTCTGTCTGAGCAACTGTAGCTTTTTCTCTAGAGCTTCCCTTCTTTGACGATGGAACCATCTTTTCGACTCTAAGTATGAATCCACCAGCTCCTTGTCTCTTGCAAGTGTTCAACATAATTCGATATCTGCAAAAGACAGGCTAAGATAAAGTTGTCAGCACTTATATAGAAATTGTAAACTAACACTGAGAAAACAATCAATTGCCAGTCCCAGCAACGACGCCAAAAACTTGTTCAAGTGTTTGTGGTGATAATACGCAAGTGCACGTGGTCGAACAAGTAGTAAAATGGCTTAAGTAAGCCAAGTATCGATCACACAGGGACTGAACTAAGGCAATAATCAACTTAAGTGTTAATGAACAATAACTTTAAGAATGCAGACAACCAATTAAACAATATTTTGGAGAGTTTGAGTTTCCTAATTTCTATGAATCTAAGACAGAATTCTAAAGTCTGAACAATAGTAATGAGCATGCTGAGTTAAAACGAACATGCAGGGAAGTAATTTATCGATATAATTCAGTTAATCTTTCCTTCGGTTGCTAGTCAGAAATTATTGCCTATGGATTGAAACTTTCGTATCCTACCCAACTTAAGAATCATGAACCTTCAACCTACATTTCTGTGATAAAAGAATTTCATGTTCTAGACATACAAAACCGATTCCTTAAATGACTAATAAGACTTTCAGATATATTTCTATTCTGAATGTAAATCAATTCTCAATTTTCCCAAACTAAGAAGAGATCATATCCTACCAATTCACAACTTTCCAATTTCTTTTCTTTTCAAAATCAAAATTGGATTTTTTAGATTTACATTAACATTGGCCAAACATTAATGCAGTAAGAACAAGAATTGATAGAACAACCATTGAAGAAAAGATGAAAACTAAATTGATCAACAATTACATTCCACTACATTGTTCTTAGCCTCAGCAATAAGTGAATTTAGCCACTCATTTGTGGATTAAACATCATCAAATAAGTGTAATTCATACACACATTTTGAGATAAAAGAGAAGGAGATAGAGAAGAACCCTAGAATTTTCGTCCCCTTAACTGCCTGTAACCCATGTTCTTTCTCAACCAAGTCAGAATTGTTTAAAAATAAACCTAAGTGTGCTATTTATACTAGTGAGAATTTTTTCCGGGATAACAAGCAACGTGGAACGGAGTGTATCGCGGAGCACTCCCTCCGTGCCACGGTGCAAATGCGGACCCTCTCTGGAATCAGGTTCCTCAGCAATTTCTCCTTGGCGTGCCACGGCCTGCAACACGGAGCCAGGCCAACGTGTCACGACGCAATCGTGAACCTTCACTGGAATTGGCCAAAATAAATCACCCGAGGCAGAATGCCTCCGCTTTAGCAATGTGACACAGCTCCATCGCGGAGCCCTTATTTTTGCTGCTCTTCCTTGACCTTTTCCACTCCTTGCTTCCAAGTCCATTCCCGATTTTTACCAACATGTATCTTAGCTTCCCAAAATTACATTTTACCTGCAAAACAACACTAATTATGTTGGTTAGTATAAATTGACACTTTAACTACAAATCACATGAGAATGCACCCATAACGATAGATAAACAAGCCGAATTGAAGCATTTGAGTATCACTTGGGCATATAATTCTGCCCAAGATCAACTGTCATGCCACTTTTTATTTTTCTCACCTCAATTTTTTTTCTTTGTGCTTCTTTGCATTTTTGCCCTCCGTTCCACCTGAAAATCATTTCTCAACAAGAAATTGGTTAGAATTCATAAGTTTCAACGCAACCATAATTTATTCTATTTATTTTTTTCTTTTTCTTTTTTTTTAATCTTTTTTTTCAACTAATTCTACTCATCTATTACAACAATTTCACGGGTTGCCTCCCGTGCAGCGCCTGGTTTACTATCGCGGCTCTACGTCATTTACGCTAAATCATCCTCTAGAGTGATGGACATCTTCTCTCGAATAACGTCCTCACCTCGGTAATGCTTACAATGCTGCCCATTAACCAAGAATGTGGCATTTCGATCTTCTTGCCACAACTCCACCGCCCCATGTTGGGTCATTCTCACTACCTCGAACGGCCCTGACCATTTGGACCGCAATTTTCCTGGAAATAACCTCAATCTTGAATTGAAAAGCAACACTTTCTACCCCGGCTTGAATATCTGATGCACCATATGCTTATCGTGCCACCTCTTTGTTTTCTCTTTGTAGCACTTGGCACTTTCATAAGCATTCCAACAAAACTCATCAAGTTCGTTGAGTTGCATCAGCCTCTTCTTACCCGCTAGCTCTAGATCCATGTTCAATTTCCTCACATCCCAAAAAGCTCGGTGTTCTAGCTTCATCGGCAGATGACACGCCTTTCCATAGACCAATCTGTATGGATAAGTCCCAATTGGTGTCTTGTAAGCAGTTCTATAAGCCCACAACGTATCGTCGAGTTTGCTTGACCAATCACTATGTTGTGCATTCACTGTTTTCTGGAGAATCTGCTTCACTTCTCTATTCGACACCTCCACTTGCCCACTAGTTTGGGGATGATATGCTGTTGCCACCATGTGGCGCACCCCATACTTAGCTAGCAAGTTCATGAAACTTGCATTTACAAAATGAGCCCCTCCATCATTGCTAATGGCTCGGGGTGTCCCGAACCTGGTAAAAATATGCTTTTTCACAAATTTCGTTACCACCTTGTTGTCATTCCTGGGGCAAGCTGTTGCTTCAACCCACTTTGATACATAATCAACGGCCACCAAGATATAACGATTACCATATGATGGTGGGAACGGGCCCATGAAATCGATACCCCATACATCAAAGATCTCCACTTCTAATATACGCTGCAGCGGCATCTCTTGCCTCCTACCAATTGTGCCTATCCTTTGACATCTATTACACATTTTTATGTATGCCATAGAGTCTCTAAACCATGTAGGCCAAAAGAAACCTGACTTAGCACCTTGTGTGCTGTCCGCTCGCCTTCGTGGTGCCCTCCATACAATGAAGAGTGACAACTCCTGAAAACTTCTGCAATCTGGATTTCCGGGATGTATCTTCTCATAACCTGATCCGGTCCCTGCTTAAACAAGTACGACTCATCCGAAATAAAATACCGGCAATAATGCCTCAACTTTTTGCTCTGTTGAGCCGTAGCCTCCGGTGGATAGACTCCACTCACTAGCAAATTCACCATGTCTGCATACCAAGGGATCTCATCTTCCCTTATTGCCAAGATCTGCTCATCCGGGAACTCCTCTTTGATGCTGTCACCTTCCTTCACATGCGACCGACTTTCCAATCGCGATAGGTGATCTGCCACTTGATTCTCGCTCCCCTTTCTGTCCTTAATCTCTAGTTCAAACTCTTGCAACAACAAGATCCATCTGATCAGCCCGGGCTTTGCATCCTTCTTGTTAAACAGATACTGAATCGCTGCATGATAGGTATACACCACTACTCTAGAACCCACCAAATAGGACCTGAATTTGTCAAACGCAAATACCAATGCTATCATCTCCTTTTCTGTGACTGTATAATTAACTTGGGCAGCGTCTAGTGTTTTGCTTGCATAATGAATAGAATGAAAAATTCTATTGCTCCGCTGCCCAATACAACTCCCACAGCCACATCGCTTGCATCACACATCGGTTCAAACGATTGTTCCCAATCCGGGAAATAAGGATAGGTGCTTCTATCAATTTCTGCTTCAACTCCTCGAATGCTTTGACACAATCTTCATCAAACTCGAACATCACCTCTTTTTCTAGCAACCTGCATATTGGTCTAGAAATTTGAGAGAAGTTCTTAATGAACCGTCTATAGAACCCTGCATGCCCGAGAAAACTGCGAACACCCTTCACTGACACAGGTGGTGGTAGCTTTTTAATAACTTTGATCTTACCACGATCGACCTCCAACCCCTTGCAAGACACATTATGGCAAGGATGATACCCTCCTTGACTAAGAAATGACATTTCTCCCAGCTAAGTACAAGGTTGGATTTTTCACAGCGAGCTAGCACCCTATCAAGCTTCTGCAAACAAGTAGCAAACGAATTACCGAAAATAGAAAAATCATCCATAAATACCTCGACAAAATCTTCCACCATGTCGTGAAAGATTGCTATCATGCATCTTTGGAATGTGGCGGGTGCATTGGATAAACCAAATGGCATCCGCCTAAAAGCATATGTCCCATAAGGACATGTGAAAGTAGTCTTCTCCTGGTCCTCCGGTGCTATGGCTATTTGGTTGTAGCCAGAGTACCCAACAAGGAAACAATAATATTCTTGTCCAGCCAATTTGTCCAATATCTGATCAATGAACAGGATAGGATAGTGATCTTTCCTCGTGGCTTCATTGAGCTTTCTGTAGTCCATGCAAATCCGCCAGCCTGTGACAGTGCGTGTAGGGATCAGCTCATTTTTTTCATTGGTGACCACGATCATCCCTCCCTTCTTTGGAACACACTGAACGGGACTGACCCATTCGCTGTCCGAAATAGGATAGACCACACCTGCATCAAGCCACTTAATTACTTCTTTCCTAACCACATCCTTCATCATCGGATTCAACCTCCACTGAGGCTGTACAATTGGCTTTTCTCCTTCCTCCATAAAAATTATGTGTGTGCAAAAAGCTGGATTGATACCCCGAATATCTTACATTTGCCAGCCCATCGCTTTCTTCCTTCTTTTGAGAACCACCAATGCTTCCTTTACCTGTGCCTCCGTCAATGCTGTGGAGATGATGACTGGCAAAGTGTCATCTTCCCCCAAAAAGATATATTTTAAATGGGGAAGCAATGTTTTCAACTCCAGTTTTGGTGCTTCATCAATAGATGGTTTCGGCAAAGGTTCCAGGGACCTCATTAAAGGATAAAAGTCATGGTTCCTGAGATACCACTTTCGTTCATTCAACATTTGCACCATCTCATAAGTATCTCTATCTCCAAAATGATCGGAGCTCATCAACGCTTTTTCCAATGGATCTCGAGAATCAACAATCTGAAGAATTTTGCTTGGTCTAGCACATTCATTGCTGAAAGATCCTCACATATGGCTGGAAGCTTCATGGCCTTATATACATCAAATACCTCCACTTTTTCATGCGCTCGCATGGTTAGCTGCCCTGCAGCTACATCAATCAAAGCTCTCCCGGTTGCCAAGAAAGGGCGTCCCAAAATAAATGGGACTTCCGCATCCGGCTCAAAATCTAAGACAATGAAATCTACCAGGAAGATAAGGGAGCCCACTTGCACCAGCCCGTCCTCCACAATGCCATCTGGTTTGGCCAAAGAGTGGTCCGCTAACTACCAGATCACTGTAGTTGGTCTAGGACTGCCCAATCCCAACTTCTTGAACACCGATGTCGGCATCAAGTTAATGCTCGCTCCCAAATCGCATAATCCGCGAGCTCGGATACCTTGCCCAATTGTGATTTGAATTGTAAAGCTTCCAGGGTCCTTGAGCTTTGTTGGCAACCTATTTTGTATTCTGGAAGTGCACTCCTCAATAAGCGCCACCATAGCATATTCCGTCAATCTGCTTTTGTTAGCTACGATGTCCTTGATATACTTTGCATATTTGGGCACTCCCTGCAAAACATCAACCAAAGGTAAATTAATGTGTACTTATTTAAGCGCCTCCATGAACTTTTTGAAACAAGCTTTCTCCTTATGTTTCTTTAATCTTTGAGGGAATGGTGGTGGTGGTCTTTCTGCTTCAGCTGTCTTCTCCTTCCCCCTCTCATCATGTTCCCTATCTTTCTCCACTGCTCCTGACTACTGAGGTGGTCGTTCTGGTTCCACCTCCTTGAGTTGTAAACCACTCCTTGTGGTCACTGCATTGACCTGCTTAGGATTCGGGTCAGTGTCACTCGGTAGTCCTCCTCTTGGCTTGGTGTTTTGAGCTCCAGCTAGTTGTCCAAACTGGTACTCCAACGCCTTTGTAGCTAACTGGTTATTTTTTATGTCTGCTGCCAATTTCACATAATCAGCCTGCATTTGAGCTTGGTTAGCTAACATTGTTTTAAACATTTCCTCAATACTGGTGGGTGGTGGAGGAGGTGCATTGTTTACTCTGTACTGAGATTGATAATTCTACTGCCCTCCTTGATGTCTCTGCACACCCTGATTCGAACTCTGCCCGTGATGGCTGTTACTACCCCAAGAGAAATTCAGATGATTCCTCCAATTCGAGTTGTAGTTGTTTCCATACTACTGGTGATTATTTCTCTGTACATTCCCAACAAAGTTCACTGAATCTGGATTTGCACCACAACACTCAACTGAGTGTTCATTACTACCGCATACTTCACACCAAATCTGCTGCACTACATTAACTGGGACTTGAGGTTGATTCAAGCTCATATTGCTGAAGTGGGTGTTGAGTTGATTTTGCAATGCAGCTATCTGTGCAGCGATAGCTGTAAAACCATCCACTTCAAAGACTCCTGCCGCTTTCCTTGTTCCTCCTCTAGAAGAGTTCGCATTCCACTCTGGATTTCCCTGCGAAATACGATTTAACAAAGTATACAGCTCCTCATAAGTCTTTTCTAATGCTTGTCCCCCAGCTGCTGAGTCTAGCAAAATTTTTGTGTGGGGTTCCAAACCCTCTATGAAAGTATGCACCAGCACATCATTAGACTGGTGATGGTGAGGACATACCCTTAGCAATGATTTGAACCTTTCCCAAGCTTGATACAGATTCTCCCCCTCTCTTTGTTTAAAACTTAGAATCTGACTCCTAAGTCTTGCTGTTTTCCCGGATGGAAAGAACCGTATCAGAAATTTTCTTGCAAGATCATCCCACGTGGTGATAGAGTTAGGTGGTTCAGCTTTCAACCACCTCTTTGCTTCCCCCAATAATGAAAATGGGAACAATGTAAGCCTTACGTAGTCGGATGATACTCCAGCGGGGATGTAAGTGTCACTTATCTCCAAAAAGTTTTATAGATGTTGTTGTGGATCTTCATGAGGGAGACTTGTGAATTGCCCGCTGGTGTGCAGCAATTGCACCATGTTCTGTTTAAGCTCAAACCTCCCTCCTGGCTCATGACTGCGAATACTCGATGTAACATTATTAGCATGTGGGATTGCCACTTCTTGAACCGGCCTAGCTGTCATTTCCTCGGGCACTAACACTGCCCTCACAAGTGGTGGATTATGTTTTTGCTCCAGAATTTCCTGTCTAAGCAACTGTAGCTTTTTCTCTAGAGCTTCCCTTCTTTGACGATGAAATTGTCTTTCTGGCTCTATGTATGAATCCACCAACTCCTTGTCTCTTGCCAGTGTTCAACAGAATTCAATATTTGCAAAAGACAGGCTAAGATCAAGTTGTCAGCACTTATATAGAAATTGTAAATTAACACTAATGAAACAATTTTACCAATTGCCAGTCCCCGGCAACGGCGCCAAAAACTTGTTCGGCTTCTGTATTGACTACACGCAAGTGCACGTGGTCGAACAAGTAGTAAAGTGGCTTAAGTAAAGCCAAGTATCGATCCCACAGGGATTGAGCTACGGTAATAATTAACTTAAGTGTTAATGAACTATATCTTTAAGAATGCAGACAACCAAATGAATAATATTTTGAGAGTTTGAGTTACTAATTAATAAGAATCTACGGCAAAATTATAAAGTGAGTCTGAACTATAGTAATGAGCATATTGAAGTTAAAATGAACATGCAGGGAATTAATTTATCGATACAATTCAGTTAATCTTTCCTTCGGTTGCTAGTCAAGAATTATTGCCTATGGATTGGAACTTTCGACTCCTATCCAACTTAAGAATCATGAACCTTCAATCTACATTTCTGTGATAAAAGAATTTCATGTTCTAGCCATACAAAATCGATTCCTTAATTGACTTATAAGACTTTCAGATATATTTCTATTCTGAATGTTAATCAATTCTCAATTTTCCCAAACTAAGAAGAGATCATATCCTACCAATTCACAACTTTCCAATATCTTTCCTTCTCAAAATCAAAATTGGATTTTTTAGATATACATTAACATTGGCCAAACATTAATGCAGTAAGAACAAGAATTGATAGAACAACCATTGAAGAAAAGATGAAAACTAAAATGATCAACAATTACATTCCACTACAATTGTTCTTAACCTCAGCAAGAAGTAAATTTAGCCACTCATTTGTGGATTTAACATCATCAAATAAGTAGAATTCATACAAAAAATTGAGATAAAAGAGAAAGATATAGAGAAGAACCCTAGAATTTTCGTCCCCTCAACTGCCTGTAACCCATGTTGTTGCTCAACCAAGTCAGAATTGTTTAAAATAAAACCTAAGTGTGCTATTTATACTAGTGGAAAATTTTCCCTGAATACAAAGCAACGTGGCACGGAGTGTATCGCTGAGCACTCCCTCCGTGCCACGGGGCTATCGTGGACCCTCTCTGGTATTAGGCTCCTCAGAATTTTCACCTTGGCGTGCCACGACCTACATCGCGGAGCCTGGCCAACGTGCCACGGTGCTATTGCGCACCTACACTGGAAATTGATGTCCCAGGTAATTGTACTCAACGTGCCACGGCTTACATCGTGTGGCATTTCCTCCGTGTCATGGAGGTAACGCGAGGCTTCACTCGAAATGGCCAAAATTAAATCACCCTAGGCAGAATGCCTCCGCGATGGCAACGTGACACGTCTGCATCGTGGAGCCCTTATTTTTGCTGCTCTTCCTTGACCTTTTTCACTCCTTCCTTCCAAGTCCATTCCCAATTTTTACCAACATGTATCTTAGCTTCCCAAAATTCCATTTTACCTGCAAAACAACACTAATCATGTTGGTTAGTATAAATTCACATTTTAACTACAAATCACATGAGAATGCACAAATAACGATAGATAACAAAGACGAAATGAAGCATTTGAGTATCACTTGGGCATATAACTCTGCCCAAGATCAGCCTCATCATTGATTAAATTTTACCTAGATGCTCACGACCCTCCCCATGAATCGTGGTGACTGACCATGATTCATGGGGTCTTTTCGTTAAGTTCACTGCCCTCTTCCTTCTCTTTTCTCACTTATCACTCCCCACGACTGACCTAACAAGTCATAGGGCCTGACTACGACTCGTGGTCACGTCCATGGGGTCCCATTTGTCAAACTTCAGACCCAATTCTTGAGCCTCACGACAAGTCACATCATGACTGATGCGCTGCTCCCACGTCTCACTTCATGATCCGTTCTGATGCCTGGTGCCAGTTTTAAGTTTTTCTCTGTTTTAACCTAGGGTCCGGTCTTTGGCTTCCGGGGTATAAATATATCTCCCCCTTGGGGAAATTCTTCCACAAATGTTGGAAAAATAGACAGAAAAGTAGAGAAATGCAATCATCATGTTCAAGCACTAATTATTTAAGTCGAAAACTGCCGAAGTGACTATCTCCGATTCAAACTACATAGACGAATTTAATTCACGAATCGTACATACATCCATATACACAAATGAATCTTGGGTACATGAACTGAACATAAAAACTAATTATAGTCTTAGAGCATGAACTGATCCCTCAAGCTAGAACTGAGTCGATAGAGAATAAATGTGGGTATATAGACATCATATCCGCTTTGGCTTCCTATATAGCTCCTTCAACCTGCTGATTCCTCCATAGCACTTTAACTGAAGCTACTTCCTTGTTCCTTATCCTTCGAACCTGATGATCTAGTATTTCCACTAGAACCTCCTCACAACTAATGTTGTCTTTCACACCAACATTGTCCACCGGGACTAGAGTTGGATCACCCAAACACTTTTTTAGGAGTGATACATGGAATCCATGATGCACATAAGCAACTTCTGAGGGCAACTCCAATTCTTATGCTACACTGCCAACACGTCTCACAATCTGGTATAGGCCGACATAGCGATGACTAAGTTTCCCCTTCTTTTCGATCCTCATCACTCCTTTCATGGGAGACACCTTCAGAAATACCCAATCATCAACTTCAAATTCTAATTCCCTTCTCCCCACATCGGCATAGGACTTTTGGAGACTCTAAATAGTTTTCAACCTGTCTCTTATCAAATGAACCTTTTCCATAGCCTCATGAACCGAATCTGGTCCTATCATTGCTGCTTAACCAACCTCGAACCAACAAACGGGTGACCTACATCTCCGCCCTTAGAGAGCCTGAAACGGTGCCATCTTAATATTGGAATGATAGATGTTATTTTATGAAAACTCGATAAGTGACAAATCCTCATCCTAGCAACCATTGAAGTCAATCACGCATGCCCTCAACATATCCTCAAGAGTCTGAATTGTCCGCTCCGCTCGACCATCCGTTTGCGGGTGAAAGGTTGTGCCCTCTTAAACTGAGTACCAAGGAAACAACCTCCAAAACTGAGACATAAATTGGGTACCTTTGTCTGATATGATGGACAAGGGCAGTCCATGCAATTGAACAAGCTCCCCAATATATACTTTGGCATACTCCTCCGCTGAACCAGTGGTTTTGACCGGTAGAATATGAGTTGCCTTGGTCAACCTATCTACCCACAACCCAAATGGAGTCATACTGTCGATGAGTACGAGGTAAAACTTTGATAAAGTCCATAATGATTTTTCCAACTTCCAAGTAGGAACATTGATATCCTGAAGTAAGCCTCCTAGTGTCTAATGCTCAACCTTTACTTGCTGACAATTCGAGCACTTAGCTACGAACTCCGTGATGTCCTTCTTCATGCCATTCCACCAATAAACTTCCCATAAGTCACGGTACATCTTGGTGACACACCTAGACCTATGAGCCTCGTGCAATATCCGACTCCTCAAATCATCCACATCTGGAACACATAAGCGACCCTGGTACCAATGCACACCATCTCCCCCTTTGGAGAAGACCTATACCTTCTGATCCTAAATGTCTTTCCTTAATTTTACCAAAATAGGGTCCTCATCTTGTCTAGCATTTACATCAATCACCAATGAAGATTCTAATCAGTTATGAACAATAACACCACCATCAGCCGAGTCAACCAACCTAACTCCCAACCTTGCGAGTCGATGCACATCCTTCAGCAGCTCCATCTTTCCCTCATCCACATGGGACACACTCTCTCTAGAGATTCTACTAAGTGCATCTGCCACTATGTTGTCCTTACCCGAATAGTAAAGCACACTCATCTCGTAGTCCTTACGTTGCTCCAACCACCTCCATTGCTGAAGTTTGAGATCCTTCTAGGTAAACATATATTGTAAACTCTTATGGTTAGTAAACACATCTAAATGAATCCCGTACAAATAATGTCGCATATCTTCAAGGCAAATACTACCGCGGCCAATTCATGATCATGGGTTGGGTAATTCTTCTCATGAACTTTCAGCTGTCTGGAGGCATTTGCTATAACCTTTCCGTGCTACATCAATACACACCCGAGTCCAATCCTTGAAGCATCACAATACACCATGAACCCATCGGTACCCTCAGGTAGGGTTAACACCATGCTAAAGTAAGTCGAGTCTTCAACTCATGGAAGCTCTTCTCACAAGCCTCCGACCATTGGAATTTCACCTTCTTCTAGGTCAATTATGTCAAAGGTACTGCAATAGATGATAAACCTTCCACGAATCTTTAATAGTGGGAAGCTAAACGCAAGAAGCTTCGAATATCCTATAATACCCCAGAAACCCAAGGATCAGACACGGGGGTCAGACGGGGAAAATTCAGGAAATGATGTTGTAGTTGTAGGAAGAGTCGTTGGATGACTCGTGAGGAGACCCCATGAGTGTTTAGGATGCTCGTGGGAAGCCCTGGATGAATTGAAAGGTTGAGGTCCCCACGGGCATGAGAACGGCTCGTGGTCAGCCACCACAAGTCGTCAGGTTAACCGTGGGGTGAAATGGCGAAATAGATGGGAGGATTGACCAGTGTATCTAATAGAAGGGACCCCACAAGTCGTGGTCAGTCCCATCGACTCGTGAGGTGAGTCGTGAGAAGGAAGCTTGAACTTTATCTGAGAATGAGACAGTGTACATGACGGGAGGTGCCCACGAGTCATGGACTCAAGGAATGAATTATTACATCCCCCGTTATGAGCCCTAAGTGATGTTTTATCCAGTGTACTTGACAATTAATTCAACAAGTCATTGCCCATCTTGATGAGTTGTCAGGTCACCCGTTGGGTCACCTGGCAGTTATTTTATGCTAAATAGTAAGGGCATTCTTGTAATTTCCTAAGTTTCTAAGACCTATACTACATTGTCTAAGGCTCATTTTAGTGGGGTTTTAGCAGGGGGGACAACCTATCCTAAGTCATTCTTCCCATGCATGCAAATTTGAAGGTTTGAAGAGGAGATTTAAGGCAAAATCTAAAGGTTTTAGTTGGAATCTTAGCTTGAGAAATTAGAGGGTGTTAGAATTCATCATTCCTAGGTATGTAAGGGTATGAGTAGGTGTCTCCTTCCACACCCACGCCCAATTTCTATCAAATCATGATAAATTGCCTATGATCAAGTATGGAGTTTTCACTCAATTCCATGATTCTTCAATCTCTATACATGGGTATGATTAAATTATGTTTATAATGGTGAATTGTGAAGCTTGGGCATATTTTAAATTATGTTTAATCCAAATTTTGATTTCTAAATTATGGAATTTGAATGCCCATGGATGAGAAGTTCATGAAAGAAGAGAATGATGTTTAATGTATGATGATGATGAGATTTGATGATGAAAAACATGTTTCTAAGGCTACACATGATTATGATGTTGTTTTCAAAATGAATTGAGTAGACCTAAGTTTGATAAAACTTTGGGCAATTCCCACATGTTGATTTAAAATGACGATTTTCCCGAAATAAGCTTACTACATTGTTTGGAGTGAAGTCTCCAAATTTCATAAATTTTAGCTTGCGGTATGTTTTGAAATAAAGCTTTTCATATGCATGAATCCATAATTTAGATGTATGTCATTATTGAGCATTGTCAAAGGACAATGTTGAGCTTCTTTTTCATATGATGTCGAGTTTATGCATAACTTTATGAGCTTTGCCGATAGACAATGTTCAACTTCATTTCATACGATGTTGAGTTATGCATGATTTCATATTGAGATTTGTCATTAGATAATATTGAGCTTTGTTAATATACGATGTTGAGCTTCGTTATGTATGATGAAGTGCATTGCACGCTTTTGGGAGAAGAGTCTAGCACCGAGCGGGTTAAGGGTCGATCACCCTATGCCCCAAAAGTACGCGCCAATGTAGATTGATACAATTATGTTATTGGGGCCTCCTGTGTGAGCTATCCCCAGCCGATTGGCCCTTTGATCTTGATATGGATATCATGGTAGCATCCTTAGTCCTAGCAAGGTTTTGGATGGCTCTACCCACTTCAGTGTGATAGTCGGGACCACGTAAGCTCTATTATGGTATGTCAGTTAAGTGAAGAATCTCCCAATGTCTATATCATTCATATTTGCATATTCATTACTTATGGTAATTTATTTACTCCTCCATGTTCTAAAAGTGAGGTTTGACTCATTGTTCAGCTTTTAAAATAAATGTTATGTTTAAACTTTGAGTTATTTGAGTCAATCATGATGTTATTAAGCTATGCATGGTCATGTTATGATGGGATTATGATTTCAGAAAGAATGCATGTATGCCCTTCCTCTCATGTTGAAAGCTTATGATATGTATGAAATGTTTTAAATGATTTACTTTAGTAAGTAGTTTTACTTACCTTGCATACTCGGTATATTGCGTGTATTAACCGAATACTTTCTATGTTGTATCGTTTAATGATACAAAACTCGGCTCGCAGCTTCAGCTCCGATCTTAATTAGCTTTCCAGAGTCCTTATCCGCTTAGGATTAGTGAATGCTCATCTTTCGAGGAGTAGAATCTCAGTTTTCATTTCATATTTTGGATTCAGTATCGTTGACTTAGTTGGGGGTCTTGTCCCATCAACTCCTCCAGAATAGAGGAATTTAGTGTGCTATTGTATGATACTTCCGCTGAGTTTATATTTATAGTTTCTTCATGCTTATTGAATGAGTTAGTTGAATTCTTATGGGATGGTTCAACTTGGGGTCTCTTGGGGTCCCTTGTCCTGTGTCTACGATTCAGCCTTTGTTCAGGTCATGACAAACTTGGTATCCGAGCCATAGGTTTGAAGTGTCCTATGGAGTTTGAAAGTCGCGTTAAGTAGAGTCTTTTTCATGGGTGTGAAGTGCGCCACACTTATGAAGAAGTGGCTACGATGACATTTAGGAAGTGTTCCCTTCTTTCATGATTGATGTCGTGCGATGAAAAGTCTTTCTGTCCTCCTAATTGTGCTATTCGTGATTGAAGAATCATGGCACCGCGAAGAATAAATGGAAGGAGAAACGGAGGTGGTGAAGGCCACAAGGATGGAAACGGATATGGGCATCAGCCAGCCCCACTAGTTTAGGAGCCTCAAGCACAAGAGCCAGCCGCTCATTCTGAGTTCCGAGCTACCATTTAGATGCTGGCGTAGGCCTTGACCGCTCAAGTCAATCAGAAGGCCATTGCACATGTTCCTTAAAATGGCAATGCAGCGGCAGCCAGAGTCCAAGACTTCTTGAGAATGATCCTGCTGGAGTTTTTGGGGTCCAAGGTAGATGAGGATCCTCATGATTTCATGGATGAGATTGTCAAGATCACCTAGGTTATGGTGGTGAGTAGTGCTGAGTACGTAGAGTTGGCCTCCTACCAGTTGAAGGGGGTCGCACATATTTGTTCCGCCAATGGAAAGATGGCAGGATCGCAGGAGTAGGTCCAATCACATGGGAAGAGTTTCAGGCGGCATTCCTAGATCGGTTCTTCTCTCGAGAGATGAGGGAGTTGAAAGTATCTGAGTTCGTGAATGTAGAGCAAGGAAGGATGAATGTTCAGGAGTATGCCCTTGAGTGCACCTGCCTATCTAAGTATGCCCCGAAGTTAGTGGCCGACCAGCGGACGCGGGTGAGCCGATTTGTGCATGGTAGGGACTGTAGGACAACTATGCTATACTAGGACATGGAATTCCCTTCCATAGTGTTGTACGCCCAACAGATGGAGGCGGTACAATCGAGGGAGAGGGATGCCAAGAGGGCCAGGACCGAGGGCCACAAGCTCTCTCAGCATTTGTCCGGTTGTGGGCATCGACAGCAGACCCACCAGAGATCATCAGCCCCAGCATCTTCAGCGCTGAGTGTGCCATCTAGGCCTAGACATTATCAGAGGGGGCGAGCGTCAGGCTCGATGGGTCATAGAAGTAGACCCGCAGATTCCCGCATTTGGGCTTGTCGTAGGTGCAGCCAAGGAAACACGAGCCACTTCTTGGCAGGGTCAGGAGCTTGTTTTGGATATGGGCAGCCCAGACATATGCTCAAAGATTGTGCCAGTGCGAGATAGGATCAGGTCGGGGGCAGAGGCCCAGCTTTTAGTTCAGCAACTCCTCCCCCACGCACAGCACATCAGCGGGCATCTACTAGCACAGCTGGCGGGCAGCGCCAAAACAGGTTCTATGCCTTAGCCACTCATCAGGACCAAGAGGCCTCGCTAGATATAGTCACCCGTATGTTGAGAGTTTTTGATGTTGATGTATATGCATTGCTATATCCGGGGGCTACCCTATCTTTTGTGACACCATATGTATCTAGTAGCTTTAGAGGAGTCCCGATATCTTGTCAGAGCCCTTCTCTGTTTCTACTCCAATAGGAGACTCAGTTATAGCTAGACGGGTGTATAGAGGTTGCCCAGTCTCATTCCTTCATAAGGTCACCTCAGAATACTTGATAGAGTTAGCCATGCTTGATTTCGATGTCATACTCAGCATGGATTGCCTATACGCATGCTATTTTTTAGTTAATTGTAGAACCCGGTCATTAGAGCTCATATTTCCGAGTGAGCCAGTGTTAGAATTGAAGGGTAGTTCAGTTGTGCCTGTAGGTCAATTCATTTCCTACCTTAAGGCCAGGAAGATGATTTCTAAGGGTTGTATGTACCATTTAGTCCGAGACCTTGAACATTCAGTCTGTACCAGTAGTACCTGAGTATCCAGAGGTCTTTCCTGATGATTTGCCAGGTATCCCCTATTGAGACTCCCCGGCAACGGGGCCAAAAACTTGTGGAGACTCCCCGGCAACGACGCTAAAAACTTGTTGAGACTGCGCAGCAGTAGCGCCAAAAACATGTTGACGACTGCGCCTAAGAGCACAGGCAAGCATACGTGGTCTTACAAGTAATACAGTGAACCTTTTTAAGAGCCTGATGTCGAACCCACAGGGATTGGACCAATTCAGCTAATTATCAAGTTCAAGTGTGATATTATCTTTCACAATTGTTGATTTAGACTTTTTCGATAAAGTTTAATTAAGTCTAGGGATGGTCACAAAAATACTCTGAAAACATACAAGAAGCAACTAGAGCTAACGCCGGATAATCATGCGATACTATTCTTTGTAATGGTTTAAGTATGGAATTATCAATTTTCATCTCACATAATTAACATTGCATGTTCATGGTCTTTCGAGACTCTAAACACGACAAACTAGCCTCACAACTACATCGTTGAGCGGTGATGTGAAATTCTATTTCGTGGGCAATTCAATTACGTGGATGTGGCTTATGGGGTTTACGCTCTTGATTAGGGACTTTTGTACGTCTAATCATTTAACCGGACTTAGCTTCACAACTACTTCTACGAGTGGTGATGTGATAATTCTAAGTTGGTGTCTAGCTCATCCCATTTTAGTAACCAACCAAGGCAAATTAGGTATAATTTCTTATCCTAATCAAGAATTATATCGTAGATACAAACTTGCTCCCTGCATTCTTTGTTCTTGCCTAGGTTTACTTTCTCAAGAGTTTACCTAGGTGTAAAATGTGTCTTTTCATGGTGATCAATCATAAAAACAACCAGAATTAAGAACGTAAGACAAAACAACAATTAATAACTTAAAACCAAAACAAATTCACATAGTCACAATCATATCTTGTGGCTTCAACCCTAGAGGAAGGGTTCTAGCCACTCAAGTTCGTATAATTAAAAGAAAACATAATTAAAGTAACATACTTACAAGAATCGGTAGAAGAGAAGATGAAATTTAAGAACCCTAGGTGAGTTCTCCCACTTCTCCCTTCACTCTTTGGTAGTTTTTCAAAAATATTACGTGACAAAATGTTTTTAGGATCTAAGGGACCAATTTATAGTAAATGACAGGTGTATAAAATTATGCCCGACATGAAATAGCTCCGTGGCACAGAGGTTATCGCGCCAATTTGCCTCCGTGTCACGTAGGCACACTGGAATTCCAAAACAGTCCACAAGCAGCCCCATGACGCGTTGGCAGCATGTCACGCTGCTTGTACAGTGCTCTAGGGGCCGTGACACGCCACTGGTCGCGCAGCCTGCCTGCCGTGGCACGTTGCCAACGCGCAGGTGGGCTATTTCGCGCATCCTCCTTGCCGATGTTCGCGTTTTACTTCCGATTCCATGCCTCCACTTCACCAACTCGTATTTCCTCAAATTCATTTTAAACCTACAAAACAAGAGCTAATCATGTTGGTTAGTATATATATTCACATTTACATAAAATTACATGAGAATGTATATAATTAAGTAGCTAAACAATACAAAACTATGTTGTAAAGCATCACTTTGGCATGCTCTTTTGCCCAAGATCACCTATCCCACACTTAAAGCCTTGTTTGTCCTCGAACAACCCTTTTACATCTCATGTAAATAAAGACTCACACATAGCTAATTTAGCAAGAGAATTCAAGCTACGGCCACAATGATTGTTTGAGATAGCAAGTTAAAAATAGAGCATGCACGATTTAATCAATGAAATGAAATACAACTATGTTAAGACTTCCTAACCTCAAGAATCAACTCTCAATATTAGAAAACTCATGCAAATCAACCGATCAAGAAATCCGACATGAATGCTATCTCTCATTAAACATGTTCCTTCACAACAAGAGAGTTACCCATTTTTACTCGCAAGTTTTATTTTTTTAAAACACAACATGTATGGGTATATGAATAGAATTACGCTCACTCTCTCAAAGAATTCACATGCATCATGTATTGAACCATAAGCTTGCCCTTAGTGTTTTAATCCACTAATTTAAGGATGTTTGAACGTAAGATCAAGTAGGACTTAATGGGTTGTAATGTAAGCCAAGGGACGGGAAGGTACTATTCTGGCTAGTAATAGTGGCTATCTTCCCCAAGCGCTTTTAATACATCATACTTCTCTTAGGACTTCTCTTTTCTTACTTCCTCCTCATTCTTTTTACTCTTGAATTTTCTCTTCTTGTTCCCATTTCTTTAAGCACACTTAGCTTATTAGTAAGGAGTACTTAAACAAATTTTTCATTTATTTATTTTCCTACTCCCTACCAATACCCGAGCATTTTCAAAGAAGTGCACCTTTGAAATTTTCTCAACTTTTACAACTGCTACTTTTCCTTCTTTTTCATGCTTCTCACTCCTTCACTCTTTCGGATTTTTCCTTTAAGCGCTTAGGAGTTTTGGATCAAATTTAAGGATAATGAAAGAAAAAGGATTAAGCTTATGTTGTAGCTATCAAAGAATAGGCTTAAGGCTCAATGGGGCTCACTAGGATTCAACATTCAAGGTAGGTAAGGTGAAGGATAAAAATTAGGTTCATTTAAAGAAATGCCTAAATCATCTCCTACAATCCACATCCTTCATTTCGTTTCATATACACACTAGGAAAGTTCTAGACACTCCACAGTAGCATGGACTATTTGAAAAACTTCCCCTCATAGCACATGCTCAATTCAAGACACATTCAACAGACTCTTACTCAGCTAATCACAAGAATTCAGAATTAAGCTTCAATCACATTGAGTCAAATTCAAGAGCCTAAGTGTCTCAAACAAAGTTATACACTTCTTACATGCTTCAACACTAACCACACTTGTACCTTACAATCATGTATAGCACATAATAAGAACATCAAGCCATCTATTAGCTACGGGTTCAAAAACCAAACCTATTGACTAATTTTCCTCAAGACAGTCATCATCCATCCATCGTCGGAAATAGTCTCTAACTATGACTAATAACATTATATACAGACAAATAAAATTTTTATTCTTCGGTTCAAAGACCCCCCTTAAGAAAAGAACCGAAAAGAAAAACCAACGGGTGCTGAAGTCATGCTCAACTCAAAGATTTTTCCAATATGTATCAAGCACTACATTCACCAAAATCATTAAGCACAAAAAAATTTTAAATTTTCCTCACCCCACACTTGAATCATGCTATGTACCCAAAGCATCTAATTTAAATTTTCAAAGGGTGAGAAATACTCCCTGGGCCTCTATGCCTAGCTAACATCATGTTTTTCTTTATTTTTTCACAAGTGGGTATTCGTCCCCACACTTTTCCTCTTCCATGCTTTTTAGCTTCCTCCTCCACGGGTACTTAAACATCCCCTCCATCTGTGCCTAACTTTCCACCAAAAACAACACATGTTGAAAATAACCAAAACACATAAACAAAAATCACAAATTGCACCTGCGGTACCCTTGGGTTGCCTCCCAACCAGCGCCTTATTTTATGTTGCGGCACGATGTGGACTATCCTTCTCAGAACATCCTCATACCTAGGTTCCCTTTTGAGAACCATCTCCTTTTCTTTTGATTTTTAGAGGAAACAACCTCCACTCTGTTCCTCTCTTCCTCCAACTTCTTATCAAACTGAAGCCCTTTATCAGACTCGGGCTGAACACTTATCATCACCTTTGGCCGTGGACCTGTGGAATCACCCACCCCACACTTATCCTCTAACAACACACTAACCTTACAAAGGTTTCTGTAGTGTGTGGGTGGGTTAATCTCTTGGTATACTCGAAAGAGTTCTTCTTCATCCTCGACCGTCATTTTTAGGGTCCCTGCTCTTAAGTCAATTACCGCTCCTCCGGTGGCCAAGAATGGCCGTCCCATGATTAAGGGTACCTGGTCATCAACATGAAAATCTAAGATAATAAAATCAGCAAGTATAATAAACTTACCCACTCTGATGAGAAGGTCCTCTATGATTCCATCCGGTGCCACTCGCGACTTATCCACCAGCTGCAACATCAATCTTGTTGGCCGCGGTTTTCCCAACCCCGGGGTGTTAAATAAAGATAGGGGCATTAGATTAACTGCTGCCCCTAGATCACATAAAGCTCGTATCACTTTAGCTTTACCAATTTTTATGGGGAAGGTAAAACTCCCTAGGTCTTTGAGCTTCTTAGGAATCTTGCTCAATACCCTATGACTGCACTCTTCCGTTAGTGCTACCGTCTGGACATCGACCAATCTGACTTTGTTTTCCATCACATCATTCAAGCATTTAGCATACTTGGGCATTCCCTACAAAACATCAATAAGAGGCAAATTTATGTGAAGTTCTTTGAAAATCTCAAAGAACTTTTTGAAGCATTCCTCCTCCTTGCTCTTTCTGAATCTCTGCGAAAATGGTGGTTGTGGTCTTTGTGCTGGATACAATTAAGATTGTGCATTTTGTTGCACAACACTCTGATTCTCTCCATTGTCAGTGGATGGTCCTTGTCAAACCAACTCCAGCTGCACCTCATTTCTTTTCTCTTTTGGCACTACATCAGCTAATTGTTTTCCACTCCTCAGACTGATGGCGTTGACCTGATGGGGGTTAGGATCTGTGTCACTTGGTAGTCCTCCCTGTGGTCTCATTTTTTGAGCAACTACTATTTGACCCATCTGCATTTCTAGATTGCGGGTGGCCAATTGCTGATTCTTCAAGTCTGATTCCATCCTCGCCTGATTTTCTACTAATTGAGTCTGGGTCTCCATGATTTTCTG
This sequence comes from Datura wrightii, assembly GCA_035772735.1. Taxonomy (NCBI): domain Eukaryota; kingdom Viridiplantae; phylum Streptophyta; class Magnoliopsida; order Solanales; family Solanaceae; genus Datura; species Datura wrightii. The sequence goes on from JASDFA010000019.1 coordinate 47,371,794, forward strand.
CAACGTTTCCTCAATGTTGCTGCTAAACTAGCCATCATTCTGCCTATTCTGCTGATATTGCTGCTGCTGAGGTTGCTGATAACTTTGCTTTTGATTTCCACCCCACGAAAAATTCGGGTGGCTCTGCAAATTTTTGTTGTAGTTGTGTCCAAAATTCTGAGTGTTCCTCTGCACATTCCTAACAAAATTGACTGATTCCGAATTGTCTCCACAAGATTCTGCATTGTGCTCATTATTTCCACAAATTTCACACCAACTCAGAGCTTGTTGAACTGCAGTAACCTGACCCTGCTATTGGTTCATACTCAGTTTATTGAACTAAGTCATCATTTGATGCTGGAATGAAGCTAACTGTGCCGCCAAGCCATTCATACCATCTACTTCTATCAACCCTGCTCTTTTTCCTACCCCTCTCGATGATTCACTGTGCCATGCTGGATTTCCTTGAGCAATTCTACTCAACAACATGTACAGCTCATCATACGTCTTCTCTAAGGCTTGCCCACCCGATGCAGAGTCTAGTAAAATTTTCGTGTGTGGGTCTAGACTTTATACAAAGGTATGGGCCAGCACGTCATTGGATTGCTGGTGATTGGGACAGTCTCTCAGTAATGACTTGAATCTCTCCTAAGACAAATATAAGTTCTCATTAGGCCTCTGCTTGAAACTCAGTATTTCACTTCTCAATTTTGCTGTCTTTCCTGAAGGAAAGAATCTGATCAAGAACTTCTTCGCCAAATCATCCCAGAAAGTTATGGAGTTTGGTGGCTCAGCTTTCAACCACCTCTTTGCCTCTCCCAACAATGAAAATGGGAAGAGGGTAAGTCGAACATAGTCTGTGGACACTCCGATGGGGACGAAAGTGTCACTAATCTCTAAAAAGTTCTATAGGTGCTACTGCGGGTCCTCATGCACCATCCCAGTGAATTGACCACTAGAATGTAACAGTTGTACCATGTTATGATTCAATTCAAAGTTTCCTCCAGGTTTCGGTTTACGCATACTGGAGTTCACATTCGTCGTTTGAGGGATTGCCACTTCGCGAACTGTTCTGGCTGCCATTACTTTCGTTGAAAATTGTGCTTGTCCTGTGGGAGGTTGTTGTTGTACCTTTTCTTGAAGTCTTTTCATTTTTTTCTCAAGAGCTACTCTGCTTCGCAAATGAATTTGATGTTCTAGTTCAAGCAACGGTTCCACAAGCTCTCTATTCCTAGCCAGCTCGGCAAGAAAACCTGTCACCTGCAATAAGTTAGACTAAAACCAAGTTTCTCAACACGTAAGGAAATTAAAAATCACACAAAAACAAAAAAAATTACTAAAATCCGCCGAGTCCCCTACAATGCGCCAAAAACTTCGCCGAGTCCCCGATAATGGCGCCAAAAACTTCATCGAGTCCCTGGTAACGGCACCAAAAATTTCACCGAGTCCCCAGCAATAGCGCCAAAAACATGTTGAAACTGCGCAGCAGCATCACCAAAAACTTGTTGACGACTGCGCCCAAGCGCACACGCAAGCGTACGTGGTCTTACAAGTAATACAGTGGCCCTTTTTAAGAGCCGGATGTCGAACCCACAGGGACTGGACCAATTCAGTTAATTATCAAGTTCAAGTGTGATATTAAGTTTCACAAGTGTTGATTTAGACTTTTTTGATAAATTTTAGTTAAGTCTAGGGATGGTCACAAAAATACTCTGAAAACATTCAAGAAGCAACTAGAGCTAATGCCGGACAATCATGCGATACTACGCTTTGTAATGGTTTAACTATGGAATTATCAATTGTCATCTCACATAATTAACATTGCATGTTCATGGTCTTTCGAGCCTCTAAACACGACAAACTAACCTCACAACTACATCGTTGAGCGGGGATGTGACATTCTAGTTCGTGGGCAATTCAATTACATGGATGTGGTTTATGTGGTTTATGCTCTTGACTAGGACTTTCGTACCTCTAATCATTTAACCGAACTTAGCTTCAAAACTACTTCTATGAGTAGTGATGTGATAATTCTAAGTTGGTGTCTAGCTCATCCCATTTTAGTAACCAAGAAAGGCAAATTAGGGATAATTTCTTATCCTAACCGCGAATTATATCGTAAGATAAAAACTTGCTCCCTACATTCTTTGTTCTTGCCTAGGTTTACTTTCTTAAGCTTTTACCTAGGTGTAACGTGTGTGTTTTCATGGTGATCAATCATAAAAACAACCATAATTCAGAACGTAAGACAAAACAATAATTAATAACTTAAAACCAAAACAAATTCACATAGTCACAATCATATCTTGTGGCTTCAACCCTAGAGGAAGGGTTCTAGCCACTCAAGTTCGTATAATTACAAGGACACATAATTAAAGTAACATACTTACAAGAATTGGTAGAAGAGAAGATGAAATTTAAGAACCCTAGGTGAGTTCTCCCACTTCTCCCTTTACTCTTTGGTAGTTTTTCAGAAATATTGCGTGACAAAATGTTTTTAGGAGCTAAGGGACCTATTTATAGTAAATGCGAGGTGTATAAAATTATGCTAGGCATGAAATAGCTCCGTGGCACGGAGGTTATCGCCCCAATTTGCCTCTATGACATGGAGGCATCATGTAGACACACAGGAAATCCAAAACAGTCTGCAAGCAGCCCCCTGCCGCGTTGGCAGCGTGTCACGCTCCTTGTACAGCGTGCTAGGGGCCGTGACACGCCACTAGTCGCGCAGCCTGCCTGCCGTGGCACGTTGCCAACGCACAGGTGGGCTATTTCGTGCATCGTCCTTGCCGACGTTCACGTTTTACCTCCGATTCCATGCTTCCACTTCAGCAACTCGTAGATTAGTTCCTCAAATTCATTTTAAACCTACAAAACAAGAGCTAATCATGTTGGTTAGTATATATATTCAGATTTACATAAAATTACATGAGAATGTATATAATTGAGTAGCTAAACAAGACAAACTAAGTTGTAAAGCATCACTTTGGCATGCTATTTTGCCCAAGATCATCCCCCCCCCCCTGAGCGGGAGATTGATTTCGGTGTAGATCTTCTTCCCGACACGAAGCCTATATCTATTCTGCTTTACAGAATGACTCCAGCCAAGGGAAATGAGTTGAAGGATCAATTGAAGGACCTATTAGATAAGGGCTTTATTAGACCGACTAAGTCTTGTTGGGGTTCACCAGTATCGTTTGTTCGAAAGAAGGACGGTTCCCTTCGCATGTGTATTGACTATCGGCAGTTGAACAAACTTACTGTCAAGAACAGGTACCCCTTACCAAGGATTGATGATTTGTTCGATTAGCTTCAGGGTGCCAAGTGTTTCTCCAAGATTGACCTTAGGTCTAGGTATCACCAGCTTAGTGTTCGAGTGAGTGACATCCGGAAGACTGCTTTCAGGACTTAGTATTGTCACTATAAAGTTGTTGTTATGTCTTTTGGACTAACCAATGCCCCTGCAACTTTTATGGATCTAATTAACAGGGTTTTCAAGGCATAATTGGACATGTTCATGATAGTGTTCATTGATGATATCCTCATATACTCTCGGAATGAGGAGGAGCATGCCGCACACTTGAGAGTAGTGCTTTAGATCCTCAAAGATTGTCAGTTGTATGAAAAGTTTAGGAAATGTGACCTTTGGTTGGACTTGGTGGCATTTCTAGCCCATGTTGTATCAAGTCAGGGTATAAAGGTAGATTCTCAGAAGATCGAGGCGGTAAATAATTGGCCCAGACTAGTGAACCCATCAGATATCAGGAGCTTTTTCGGCTTTGCAGGTTACTATCGGAGATTTGTGGAGGGTTTTTCAACTTTTGCCGCACCATTGACCAAGTTGAATCCAAAGAAGGTGAAGTTTCAATGGTCAGAGGCTTGTGAGAAAGGCCTTTAAGAGTTGAAGACTCGACTCACTTCAGCACTAATATTGACCCTACCTAAGGGTACCAATGGTTTTGTGGTGTATTGTGATGCTTCGAGATTAGGACTCCGGTGTTTGTTGATACAACATGGGAAGGTGATAGCATATTCCTTGAGACAGTTGAAGGTTCATGAAAAGAATTACCTGACCCATGATCTTGAGTTAGCCGCGGTGGTGTTTTTATTTATGATATGGCAGTATTACTTGTATGGGGTTCATGTGGATGTGTTCACGGATCACAAGGGCTTGCAATATGTATTCACACAGAAGGATCTCAATCTTCGACAAAGGAGGTGGTTGGAGCTACTAAAGGATTACAATATGAGTGTTCTTTACACACTGCGCAAGGCTAATGTGGTTGTGGATGCACTTAGTAGACTCTCTATCGAGAGCGTATCCCATGTGGAAGAGGAAAAGAAGGAGTTGGTAAGATATGTCCATCGACTTGCGAGGTAGGGATTTAGATTGGTCGACTCTACCGATAACGGAGTTGCTGTGAAAAAAGGATCAGAATCGTCCTTGGTGGTGGAGGTGAAATCTAGGCAAGTTGAGGTTCTGATGTTGGTAAAGCTGAAGGAGGCCATTTGAAGTCAAAAAGTGGAGGTTTTCTCCCAATCTGGAGATGGAGTACTGCGATACCAAGGTCTTCTATGTGTTCCATATGTTGATAATTTGAGGGATCGGATATTGCATGAGGTACATGGGTCCAGGTATTCCATCCATCTGGGTGCCACCAAGATGTATCATAATTTGCGGGAAATATATTGGTGGAACGGCATGAAGAAGGATATTGCAGAATTTGTAGCCAAGTGCCTGAACTGTCAACAAGTGAAGGTTGAACATCAAAGGCCAGGAGTCATACTTTAGGATATTAGCATTCCCACTTGGAAGTGGGAAGAGATTTCATTACTGGCCTACCTCGTACTCGCCAACACTATGATTCCATTTGGTGGTGGTCGACAAGTTGACCAAGGCTGCACACTTTCTAACGATCAAAACCACAGATTCAGCGGATGATTATGCCAAATTGTACATTCGAGAGTTGGTTCGACTTCATGGAGTTCCCTTATCTATTATTTCGGACCGAGGTACCCAGTTTACCTCTCAATTTTGGCGGTCTTTCCAAGAAATGCTTGGGACTCAAGTTAAACTCGGCACAACATTTCATCCGCAAACAAATGGTCAGGTGAAATGGACAATCCAGACTCTTGAGGACATGTTGAGAGCCTGTGTGATGGATTTTAAAGGTAGTTGGGATGATCACTTGCCCTTGATCGAGTTTGCTTACAATAACAACAATCACTCTAGTATCCAAATGGCACCATTTGAGGCTCTTTATGGGGGGAGGTGTAGATCGCCCATCGGATGGTTTGAGGTTGGTGAGGCAGCTATGATAGGGCCAGACTCAGTTCACGAGGCCAGGGTGAAGGTTCAGTTGATAAGGGATAGGCTGAAAACTACTCAAAGTCATCAAAAGTCAAATGTGAATGTGAGAAGAAGGGATTTGGAGTTTGAGGTGGATGATTGGGTATTTCTAATGGTATATCCCATGAAGAGAGTCATGTGGTTCGGAAAGAAAGGAAAACTCAGTCCCCGCTATATTGGTCCGTACCAGGTTATGAGAAGAGTTGGTAAGGTTGCATATGAGTTGGACTTGCCATCAAATTTATCTTCAGTACATCTCTTGTTTCATGTGTTGCTCCTGAAAAAGTTCTTAGGTGATCCATCTTTAGTTGTTCTGGTGGAAAGCGTTGATGTGGGAGATAGCCTCAGTTATGAGGAAATTCTAGTTGCAATTTTGGATCGCCAGGTTCGGAGGCTGAGGAACAAAGAAGTAGTTTCGGTGAAGGTGTAATGGAGAAACTAGCATGTTGAGGGAGCTACGTCGGAAGCCGAAGCGGATATGATGGATAAATGCCCTCACCTATTCCCTACCGGCTCAGCTTCAGTTTAAGGTTTCAGTTTTTGCCCTAATTCCCTAATCAGTTTCCATGTTCAGTTCATGTGCACAAGTTAGAATTATGTTATGATAAATGTATGTGATATCTGAATTTAGTTAAGCTATGTAGTTCTTTTCAGAGGTATCCATTCCGTTAGTTTTCGGTTTAAATAATCATTATTTGCATATGAAAATTTCATGTTTCTGTTTTCTGCTTGTTTCCAACATTCAAGGATGAAGGTTCCCAAGGAGGAGATATTGTATTACCCCCAGAAACCAAGGATCAGACCCGGGAGTGAAACGGGGAAAATCTGTGAAATGATGTTGTAGTTTCAGGACAAGTCATTTGACGACTTGTGAGGAGACCCTACGAGTCGTTAGGTGGGTCATGGGAAGGACTGGATGAATTAAAGGGTTGAGGTCCCCACGGGCATAGGAATGAGTCGTGGTCAGCCACTACAAGTCGTCAGGTTATCCGTGGGGTGAAGTTTAGAAATAGATGGGAGGATTGACCAGTGTACCTAACAGAAGGGACCCCAGGAGTCGTAGTCAGTCCCAACGACTCGTGAGGTGAGTCGTGAGCAAGCAGGTTGAACTCTATTTGAGAATGAGACAGTGTACATGACAGGAGGTGACCACGAGTCGTGGTCTCGAGGAACGAATCGTTAAGTCCCTCGTTACAAGCCCTAGCTGATCTGTTATTCGGTGACTTGACGAGTGACTCTACGAGTCGTTGCCTGTCTTGACGAGTCGTCAGGTCACCCGTTTGGTTACCTGACAGTTATTTTCTGCGAAATAGTAAGGGTCTTGTGGTAATTTTCTAAGTTCCTAAGACCTATACTACGTCATTTAAGGCTCGTTTTAATGGGTTTTCAATAGGGGAAAACCTATTCTAAGTCATTATTCCCATGCATGCAAATTTGAAGGTTTGAACAGGAGATTCAGGGCAAAATCTCAAGGTTTCCACTGGAATCTTAGCTTGGGCAATTAGAGGGTGTTAGAATTCACCATTCTGAGGAATGTAAGGCTATGTGTGTGTGTCTCCTTCCACACCTACGCCCAATTTCTATCAAATCATGATAAATTGCCTATGATCAAGTATGGAGTTTTCACCCAATTGCATGATTCTTCAATCTCTATACAAGGGTGTGATTAGATTATGTTTATATTGGTGAACTATGAAGCTTGGGCAGATTTTAAATTATTTTTAATCCAAATTGTGATTTCTAATTTATGGAATGTGAATGCCCATGGATGAGAAGTTCATCAAAGAAGAAACTGATGTTGAATGTATTATGATGATGAGATTTGATGATAAAAAACATGTTTCTAAAGCTACCCATGATTATGATAGTTGTTTTAAAAATGAATTGAGTATATCGAAGTTTGATAAAGCTTTGGGTAATGCCCACATGTTGATTTCAAATTATGATTTTCCCGAAATAAGCTTACCACATTTTTTGGAGCGAAGTCTCCAAATTTCACAAATTCTAGCTTGTGGTATGTTTCAAAATAAATCTTGTCATTGCATGAATCTATAATTGAGATGTATGTCATTATTGAGCATTGTCAAAGGATAATGTTGAGCTTCATTTTTATATGATGTCGAGTCTATGCATGATTTCATTATGAGGCTTGTCGATACACAATGTTGAGCTTCATTTTATACGATGTTGAGTTATGCATGGTTTCATATTGAGCTTCGTCATTAGAAGATGTTGAGCTTCGTCAATAGATGATGTTAAGCTTCATTATATATGATATAGAGCACTGCATGCTTTTGGGAGAAGAGTCTTGCACCGAGCGGGTTAAGGGTCGATCACCCAATGCCACAAAACTACGCGCTAATGTATGTTGATACTATTATGTTTATGGGAACTCCCTTGTGAGCTATCCCTGGTCGATTTGCCCTTTGATCTTTATATAGATATTGTGGTAGCGTCCTTATCCTTGGAAAGGTTTTGGACTGCTTTGCCCATTTGAGTGTGAATGTCGGTACCACGTAAGCTCTGTCGTTGTGTGTCTGTTAAGTGACGAGTCTCTCACTGTCTACATCATGCATATTTGCATATTCATTACTCATAGTGATTTCTTTCCTCCTGCATATTTTTAAAGTGAGGTTTGAGTCATTGTTCGGCTTTGAAAATAAATGTTATGTTTCAGCTTTGAGTCATTCGAGTCAGTCATGGTGTTATTAAGCTATGCATGGTCATGTTATGATGAGATTATGATTTCAGAAAGAATGCATGTATGCGCTTCCTCTCATGTTGAAAGCTTATGATATGTATGAAATATTTTAAATGATTTACTTTACTAAGCAGTTTCACTTACCTTGCATATTCGGTACATTCCACTTATTGACCGCATACATTCTATGTCGTACTGTTTCATGATATAGGACTTGGCTCGCAGCTTCAGCCCCGATCTTAATCAACATTCCAGAGACCTTATCAGCTTAAGATTGGTGAATCCTCATCTTTTGAGGACTAGACTCTCAGTTTTCATTTCATATTTCAGATTCAGTATCGTGGAGGTAGTTGGGGTCTTATTCCATCAGCTTATCCATATTAGAGGCTTTTAGACTAATATATGTGTAGCTTTGGATATTCTTCCGATGTGTTGTTGTATGAGACTTTCACTTATTTTATATTTATAGTTTCTTCATGTTTATTGAATGAGTTAGTTGAATGCTTTTGCCATGGGTCGACTTGGGGTCTCTCAGGGTCCCTTGTCCCGTTTCTACTATCCAGATCTCTGTTCGGGTCATGACAAACTTTGTATTAGAGCCATAGGTTTGAAGATTCCTAGGGAGTCTGAAAGTCGCATTACGTAGAGTCTTTTTAATGGGTGTGAAGCACGCCACACTTATGATGAAAAGGCTGTGATGACGTTTAGGAAATGTTCCCTTCTTTCATGATTTATGTCTTGCGATGAAAAGTCTTTCTATCCTCCTAATTCATGCTATTTGCAATTGCAGGATCATAGCCATGCGAATAATGAATGGAAGGAGGAATGGAGGTGGTGAAGGCCACAAAGATGGAAACGATTATGGGCATCAGCCACCCCCACCAGTTCAGGAGCCTCAGGTACCGGAGCCAGCCGCTCATGCTGAGTTCCGAGCTGCCATTCAGATGCTGGCGTAGGCCTTGACTGCTCAGTTCAATCAGCAGGCCGTTGCGCATGTTCCTCAAAATGGAAATGCAGCGGCGGCCTGAGTCTGAGACTTCTTGATAATGAACCTGCTGGAGTTTTTGGGGTCCAAGGTATATGTGGACCCACGTGTTTTCATGGATGAGATTGTCAAGATTACCCAGGTTATGGGGGTGAGTAGTGCTGAGTGCACAGAGTTGGCATCCTGTCAGTTGAAGGGGGTTGCGCATATTTGGTTCCGCCAGTGAAAGGACGACAGGGTCTTATGAGCAGGTTCGATCACATGGAAAGAGTTTCAGGCTGCATTCCTAGATCGGTTCTTCCCTCGAGAGATGAGGGAGTTGAAAGTAGCTGACTTTGTGAATTTAAAACAAGGAAGGATGACTATTTAGGAGTATGCCCTTGAGTTCACCCGCCTATCTAAGTATGCCCCGGAGTTAGTGGCCGACCAGTGGACGCGAGTGAGACGATTTGTACATGGCATAGCAGGTTACTTGGATAAGGACTGCAGGACAGTTTTGTTGCACTAGGACATGGACTTTCCTTGATTAGTGTTGTATGCCAGCAGATGGAGTTGGCACATTCAAGGGAGAGGGAGGCCAAGAGGGCCAGGAGCGAGGACCACAAAATCTCTTAGCATAGGTCTGGTAGTGGGCATCGACAACAGACCCATCAGAGATCATCAGGCCTAGAATCTTCAGCACTGAGTGTGCCTTCTAGGCCTAGACATGATCAGAGGGGGCGACCATCAGGCTCGATGTGTCATAGCGGTAGAGTGATAGATTCCATCATTCCATCTTGTCCCAGGTGAGTCCGAGGACACACAAGCTAGTGCTTGGCAGGGCCAGGAGCTTGTTATGGATGTGGGCAGCCTAGACATATGCTCAAAGATTTTCCCATTGTGAGACAGGATCAGGTTGGGGTCGAGGACTAGATTCTAGTTAAGCAGCCCCTCCCCCATGCACATCACATCAGGGGGCATCTACCAGCACAACTGACGAGCAGCAACAGAATAGGTTCTATGCCTTAGAGACTCATTAGGATCAGGAGGCCTTTCCATATGTATTCACCGGTATGTTGAGAGTTTTTCATGTTGATGTATTTGCATTGCTAGATCCGGGGGCTACAATATTGTTTGTGACACCATATGTATCCAGTAGCTTCAGAGTAAGTGCCGATGTCTTTTTAGATCCCTTCTCAGTTTCTACTCTAGTAGGTGACTCAATTATAGCTAGATAGGTGTATAAAGGTTGCCCAGTCTCAGTCCTTCATAAGGTCACCTCAGCAGACTTAATAGAGTTAGCCATGACTGATTTCAATGTCATTCTCGACATGGATTGGCTATTCTTATGCTATGCTTCTGTTAATTGTAGAACCCAGTCAGTAGAGCTTAGATTTCTGGGTGAGCCAGCATTAGAATGGAAGGGTAGTTTAGTTGCACTTGTAGGTTGATTCATTTCCTACCTTAAAGCTAGGAAGATGATTTCTAAGGGTTGCATGTACAATCTTGTTAGGGTTAAGGACGTGGTGTCCGAGGCCTCGACCATTCAATTCGTACCAGTAGTACGTGAGTATCCAGAGGTCTTTCCAGATGATTTTCCAGGTGTCCCTCCCAAGAGGGAGATTTATTTTGGTATAGATCTTCTTCCCAATACGTAGCCTATATCCATTCTTCCTTACAGAATGGTTCCAGCTGAGCAAAACGAGTTGAAGGACCTGTTAGATAAGGGCTTTATCAAGCCAAGTAAGTCTCCTTAGGGTGCACTAGTATTGTTTGTTTGAAAGAAGGACGGTTCCCTTCGCATGTATATTGACTATCAACAGTTGAATAAGGTTATCGTCAAGAACAGGTACCCCTTACCCAAGATTGATGATTTGTTCGATCATCTTCAGGGTGCCAAGTGTTTCTCCAAGATTGACCTGAGGTTTGGGTATCACCAGCTCAGGGTTCGGGAGAGTGACATCCCAAAGACCGCTTTTAGGACTTGATATGGTCACCACGAATTTGTTGTTATGTCTTTTGGACTAAGCAATGCCCTTGCAGCTTTTATGGATCTAATGAACAGGATGTTCAAGGCATATTTGGACATGTTTGTGATCGTGTTCATTGATGATATCCTCATATACTCTCGGAGCGAGGAGGAGCATGCCACTCACTTAAGAGTAGTGCTTCAGACACTCAAGGATCGTCAGTTGTATGCAAATTTCAACAAATGTGAGTGTTGGTTGGATCGGTGGCATTTCTAGCCCATATGATATCAAGTGATGGCATAAAGGTAGATACTCAGAAGATCGAAGCGGTAAAGAATTGGCCTACACCGATGAACCCATCAGATATCTGGAGCTTTTTAGGCTTAACGGGTTACTATCAAAGATTTGTGGAAGGTGTTTCATCTATTGCCGCACCATTGACCAAGTTGACTCAGAAGAAGATGAAGGTTCAATTGTAGGATGCTTGTGAGAAAGGCTTCCAAGAATTGAAGACTCGACTCACGTCAGCACCGATGTTGACCCTACCTAAGGGTTTTGGTGGTTTGGTGGTGTATTGTGATGCTTTTAGAATTGGACTCGGGTGTATGTTGATGCATCATGGGAAGGTGATAGCACATGCCTCGAGACAATTGACAGTTCATGAGAAAAATTACCTGACCCATGATCTTGAGTTGGCCGCAGTGGTGTTTGCATTGATGATATGGCGGCATTACTTGTATGGGGTTCATGTGGATGTGTTCACGGATCACAAGATCTTGCAATATATATTCACGTAGAACGATCTCAATCTTTGACAAAGGAGGTGGTCGGAGCTACTAAAGGATTACGATATGTGTGTTCTTCACCACCCGGGCAAGGTTAATGTGGTTGCAGATGCACTTAGTAGACTCTCTATGGAGAGTGTATCCCATGTTGAAGAGGGAAAGAAGGAGTTGGTGAGAGATGTCCATCGACTTGCGAGGTTGGGAGTTAGATTGGTCGACTCTACCGATGGAGGCGTTGTTATGAAAAACAAATCAGAATCTTCCTTGGTGGTGGAGGTGAAAGCTAGGCAAGATGAGGATCCGATGTTGGTAAAGCTGAAGGAGGCCGTTCGGAGTCAAAAGGTGGAGGTTTTCTCCCAATGGGGAGATGGATTGCTGTGGTACTAGGGTCGTCTATGTGTTCCAGATGTTGATTATTTGAGGGATAGGATATTGCATGAGGCACATGGGTCCAAGTATTCCATCCATCCGGGTGCCACAAAGATGTATCATGATTTGCGATAAATATATTGGTGGAAAGGCATGGAGAAGGAATTGCAGAGTTTGTAGCCAAGTGCCCAAACTGTCTACAAGTGAAGGTCTAAGATAAAAGGCCAGGAGGCATACTTCAGGATATTAAAGTTCCCACTTGAAAGTGGGAAGAGATTAACATGGATTTCATTACAGGCCTACCTCGTACTCCCGACACTATGATTCCATTTGGGTTGTGGTCGATAGGTTGGCCAAGGATGCACACTTTCTACCGGTAAAAACCATAGATTTAACGAATGATTATACCAAATTGTATATTCGAGAATTTGTTCGACTTCATAGAGTGCCCTTGTTCGACTTCAACTGTTCCATCAACTCATTTAGCTCAGCTGGAGCCATTTTGTAAGGAGGAATAGATGTACACTGCATGTTGGGAACAAGGTCAATACCAAAATCAATCTCTCGCTCGGGAGGGATTCCTGGTAAATTATATGGAAAGACCTCAGGATACATACGTACTGCGGGGACAAACTAGATAGTGGGGGTCTCGGACGTTGCATCCTTAACCCTAACTAGATGGTACACAAAACCCTTAGAAATCATCTTTCTAGCCTTAAGGTGGGAGATGAATCGACCTACAGGAACAACTAAACTACCCTTCCATTCTAAGACCGGCTCACCTGAAAATCTGAACTCTCTTCCGGGTTCTACAATTAACTTAGGCATAACACGCAAATAGCCAATCCATGCCGAGGATAACATAAAAATCAGTCATGGCTAACTCTATCAAATTTGCTGAGGTGACTTTTTGAAGGACTGAGACCAGGAAACCTCTATACACCGGTCTAGCTATAACTGAATCCCCTACTAGAGTAGAGACTGAGAAGGGTTCTGACAAGACTTCGGGACTGACTCCAAAGCTACTGGCCACATAAGGTGTCACAAAAGAAAAGGTAACCCCCATATCTAACAAAGCATAAACATCAAGATGGAAAACTCGTAGCATACCAGTGACCACATTCAGGGAGACCTCCTACTCCTGGCGGGAGGCTAATGCATAGAATCTATTCTGGCTCTGACTGCCACCTATGCTGGTAGATGTCCCCCGATGTGCTGAGCGTATGGGCGGGGCTGCTAAACTAGAAGCTGGGCCTCGACCCCCATCATGATCCTTTCTTGCAGCTGGGAAATATCTGAGCATGTGTCCGAGCTTTCCACACTTGAAACAAGCACCTGTACCTGCTAAACACTGACCGTGTGGCCCCGACTACACCTGTGGCAAGCTGGGATACTAGAATATGCGAGTATGTTGCTCTGACTCCTCAAGCCTGATGCTCGCCCCCTCTAATCGTGCCTAGGTCTAGATGGCACACTCAATGCTGAAGATGTTAGGGCTTAAGGTCTCTGGTGGGTCCGTTGTAAGTGGCCACCACCTGACCCCGATTGAGAAAATCCATAACTATCAATCTTGGCCCTATTTGCCTCTCTCTCCCTCTTATGTGCCGCCTCCATCTGCTGGGCATACAAGACTATCCAAGGGAACACCATATCTTGGTGGAGCATGGGAGTCCTACAATCCTTGTCTAAATAGCCCGCCATACCATGAACAAATCTGTTCACCCTCACCCTCTGATCAGCCACTAACTCCGGGGTGTACTTCCATAGGTGAGTGAACTAAAGGGCATACTCCTGCACCATTATTCTCCCTTGCTTCAGATTTATGAACTTAGCTTCCTTGAGCTCCCTCATCTCTTCTATGAACTCATGCGGGTCCTCATCTACTTTTGACCCAAGGAACTCTGGCGGGTTCATTCTCAAGAAATCCATGACTTGAGTGGCTGTTGTATTTCCATTTTGTGGAACATGTGCAACTGCCTGCTGATTGACCTGGGAGGTCAAGGCCTACACGAGCATCTGAATAGCTACCCCAAACTCAGCATGGGCAACCGACTCCGGTGCATGGTGCCCCTGAATTGGTGGGGCCTGTTGGTGCCCGTTTCCGTTGCCATCCTTGTGGCGATCTTCATTCCCATTCCTCCTACCATTTACTCTTTTAGGAGCAATGATTCTGAAATTACAAATAGCAAGAATTAGAAGGATAGGGAAACTTTTCATCGCATGACATATATCATGAAAGAAGGGAACATTTCCTAAATGTTTCATAGCCTCTTCGTCATAAGTGTGGCGTGCTTCACACCCATGAAAAAGACTCTACTTAACGCGTCTTTCAGACACCATAGAACACTTCAAACCTATGGCTTTGATACCAAGTTTTTCATGACCCGAACAGAGGCCCGGATCGCGACACAGGACAAGGAGCCCTAAGAGACTCTGAGTCTACCCATGATATGAACATACATCTAATTCAACTTATTAAACTGAAGAATCAACAAGATAATCATAGAGGAAGTATAAATGAAACATAACATCAGAATACGTAATCTGAAGTTGAATACATCCTTTGTCTGAAAAGCCTCTAAACATGATGAGGTTATGGGACAAAACCGCAACTAACTCAATAAAGATGACACTAAAAATACATAAAGGAAATCCGAATAAGTCTAGTCCTTGGGATATGATGACTCACCAACAATGTAAGATGCTAACTCTGAAGACTGACTATGTACGAGGTTGATCCTGAGAGTTGGGTCCTGTATCATAAAACGATACAACATAGAGTATGTGGTCAGCACGTGGAATGTACCGAGTATACAAGGTAAATAAAATCACTTAAGTAAAATCATTTAAAGGCATGCTTAATGTAAACAATAAATAATAAGAATTTGAGAGTAGGGCTTGCATGCATTATTTCTAAAATCATGATCTTATCATAGAATAACATATCATCATAACTGAATCGATTGACTCAAAGTTGAAATCTGATAGTAATGACTAAAACTGAACATTGAGTCAAACCTTCTTTAGAACATATATGGATATATAAATCTCATGAATGATGAACATGCATAACTTAAATCATGAGGAACAAGGGGAGAGTCATTTTCTAACCGACATACCACGATAGAGCTTACGTGGTCCCAACTATCAACTTAAGTAGGTAGAGCCATCCAAAGCCTTGTCAGGGCTAGGGACGATACCATGATATCGATATCAAGCTCATGCGCCAATAGGGCCAGGGATAGCTCAAAAGTAAGGTCCCAAAGTAATACATACAATAGTAATAACCTACGTTGGTGCGTAGTTCTGAGGCTTAGGGTGATCGACCCTTAGCCTACGCGATGCTAGACACTACTCCCAAAAGCATACATATTCTCTCCATCGTTTTTCAATGAAGCTCAACATTTTCTATTGACAAAGCTCAATAATCAATTACATCTCAAACATTAAATCATGCATATGATAAGCTTTAACTCAAATCATACCACAAAATGAAAGATAATTGGGAGTCTTCACTCCAAAACCATGTGGTAAGCTTATTTCGAGATATCATAAATCATATTTAAATGTGTGGGAATTGCCCCATACTTTCTCATGATTGAAAATACTCAATTCATGTTGAAAACATCATTATAAATATGGGTAGCTTGAAAACATACTTTTCATCGTAGCATCTCATCATAATCATACATTCATCACAAATCCCTTGTTTCATGAACTTCTCATAAATAGGCTTTCTAATTCATAAAACTTGAAGCACTCTTTTCAATTGAAAACAATATAAAACCTGTCCATGCTTCATAATTCAATAGTAGAAACATATTTAAATCATACCTATGTATAGAATTTAGGAAATTTATGCATTGGGTAAGAACCTCATAGATTAGACATTGGAAATTCATGATTTATAGAGGGATTGGGCATGGGTGTGAAAGCAATCACCCATTCATAATCCTATATACCTGATTGAGACTGATTCTTACACTTCTTTGAATTCCCAAGAGGAAATTGAAAAGAATTGAAGAAGAAAAGCTTGATCACCCTCTCTAACCTTCTACCTTTGCATGCATGAATGTAAATGGCCTAAAATGAACTTAACCCTCTTAAAAGTCATCATTCATAACTCAAAATTATGTAGTTTAGGCCTTAGGATATTAGGAATTATGAAAAAGCCCTTACTAAATTCACAAAAAATAGTTGCCACGTAGTCCCCACGAGGGATATAATGACTCGTCCTCTATGGCCACGACTCGGGGCATGATTCGTGAAATACACTGCTCGTCAATTCTTCTAGGCTCGTCATGAGTTACTCCACGATTTGTTGCTGATGACCACGACTAGTGGTCAGCTCTCGTTATGTACACTGCCTCATCATTGATTAAATTCACCACCCTTCCCATGAATGGTGGTGATTGACCACGACTCATGGGTCCTTACGCTAAGTTCACTGCCCACTTCCTTCTCTTTTCTCACTCATCACTCCCCACGACTGACCTAACGAGTCGTGAGGCCTAACCACGACTTGTGGTCATGTCCATGGGGTTTCTATTTCTCAAAATTCAGACCCAATTCTTGAGCCTCACCATGAGTCATATCACAACTAAATGGGATTCTCCCATGGGTCACTTCATGACCCGTTCTAATGCCTGGTGCCAGGTTTATGTTTTTCTCCATTTCAACTCCCAGGTCTGATCTTTGGGCTTCCGGGGTATAACACTTTTCACCCACAGACATATAGCCAGGTTGAGCAGAATATTCAGACTCTAGAGGTTATGTTAAGGGCTTGTTTGATCGATTTCAAGGGCAATTGAGATAATCACCAGCCTCTCATTGAGTTTACATACAACAATAGCTACCACTCCAATATTCAAATGGCCCCATTCGAGACATTATGTGGTAGGAGTTGCAGATCTCCTGTAGGGTGGTTTGAGGTTGGTGAAGCTATCATAATAGGACCTGATTTTGTACATGAGGCTTTCCAGAAGGTTCATCTTCTCAAGGAATTGGTGAGAACAGCTCAAAGCCGACAGAAATTGTATGCAGGTGTAAGGAAAAGGGAGCTGGAGTTCACTGTGGATGATTGGGTATATCTGAAAATTTCTTCTATGAAAGGAGTGATAAGGTTTGGGAAGAAGGTAAATCTCAGTCTTAGGTATGTTGGTCCTTACACAATCTTGGAACGCATTGGCAATGTGGCCTATGAGTTGGATTTGCCTATGAAGCTAGCATCGGTACACCCAGACTTCCATGTGTCCTTGTTGAAGAAATGCATCAGTCATCCGACCTCAGTATTGCCTTTAGAGAGTGTTGGTGCAAACAGTCTCTCCTACGAAGAACTTCCAATTCATATTCTAGATTGCCAGGTTCGTAAGTTCAGAAATAAGGAGGTCGCTTCAGTAAAGGTTTTATGGAGGAACTCGGTGAGGGAGTAAAATAGGAGGCCGAAGCATATATGATGGCTAGATACCCTCACCTATTCTCTTCGGATCAGCTTCAGCATCAGGTACTCAATTCCTCCTCAGTGCTCTATTTAGTTCCATGCTCATCAACTCTATCATATTTTGAGTGTGCACTCTAGTTGCATGAATTTAGTTAGTATGTTTGTCTTAGTTTGAAGTCAGTCACACCTTCAATAATCAGTCTATAGCTCTTAGATTTAGGATTTTTAGCTTCTTCCCTACCATTTCAAACCTAGTTAGCTTCCATTCGAGGATAAATGTTCCCAAGGGGGAGATGTTTTAACACCCCAGATCCCAAAGTGAATTATTGTAGAAAAAGAATAAAAATTTTAGATCTGGTGCTGGAGTGACGGAGGATGTGATGGCCATCACACATATAGCAGTGTGTTTGATGACTGTCAATAAGGTGGCGAACCGTCACTGGCCCCGTCAAGCCTTGGGTCCCTACAGTTAAAGGGTGACGGAGGAACTAACATCTCGTCACTCATCCAACGGTGGACTTGACGGTCGTCACCTGGATGACGGACCATCACTTGCTCCGTTGAGGTCTAGCCCCTTCAGCTTATGGGCGATGGAGATCCCGAGGGATAGTGAAGTAAGTGACAGCTCGTCAAGGTGACCGTCATTAGGCCAAAAGCTTAGGCCATTTTGGTTAAGGAAGGATGGAGGGTCGATAGACCATTAGGTGAGCGACGGCCCATCACTTTGGTTGTCACTTGGGCAAAAGTTTTCATGCCCTTTTGATTAAGAATGATGGCAGAGACGATGGACCACCATACTAGTGATGGCATATCACCTAGGTCGTTAGATGGAAAACGACCAAAAAATCATAGATTTTTGTATTTTTTATCTAGGGGTATTTTGTATATTCCCACCCTTCTAAGTACTATACTACGTTGATTTGGGTATATTTGTAAGGATTTAGAGGGGTAAACGGTCTTCCTCCCTCATTCTCCATCAGACCTTCTAAGCATTGTTCGGTGGTTTGCTATATGGGTTAAAAACCGACACGCAAGTGCACGTGGTCAAACAAGTAATAAAGTGGCTAAGTAAGCCAAGTATCAAACCAAGGAGACTCTGGATAGGTAAAATTGCTCAAGTATACTATATTCTATCTTACTTCTATATATGCTGACAACAACGTAACCAAAAGTTAAATAATTTTTGTTTATAAATTATATACTAAAACTATTAACAAATATCTACTTTGAATTGAAACTATGGATATGAGCATGCCAAGGTTAAGAACAAGTAATGAACTTGATTATAATCATAATTCGGTTATTCTTCTCTTCTAGTTGCTAGCCAAGAACATTAGCCAAGAGATTAAAACTATCGTATTTAATCTCACTTAAGAATCATAAACCATCCGTCTACATTTCTGTGATCAAATGCAATTTATGACCTCGCAATACAATTCCGGTTCCTAAATTGACTAATACGGCTTTCAAGTATATTTCTATCAGGAAAGCACATCAAAACCCAATTTTCCCAAATCAAGTTAAGAACAATACCCTATTAATTCAAAACTTTCCAATTTTGTGCTCTCTCGAGTGAAATCGGACTTTTTAGATGTACATTAATGTCGGCCACACACTAATGCAGTGGAAACAAGAATTAATAGAACAACATAGAAGAAGAAGATGAAAAACCATACAATTCAATAATCAAAATTCATCACCATTGTTCATAACCTCAGCAAGGAAGAGAATTAGCCACTCATTTGTGGATTAATCATCCTAAAACAAGTGTTAATCCTACAAACAATTGATTGAAAGAAGAAAGAAAGAGAGAAAAACCCTTAGCTTTTTCGTCCCTCAACTGCCTGTAACCCACGTCCTTGCTCCACCAAGTCTGAATTAATTAAAAATAAGCCTAAGTGTTCTATTTATACTATTGGGAATTTTTCCCGGAATAACAAGCAACGTGTCACGGAGCCCAACGCGGAGCACTGCCTCCGTGACACGGCGTGGACGCGGACCCTCACTGGAAATCTGGGGTCCGGGAATAAAGCCTCAACGTGGCACGGCAGGCAACGCGGTGGCTTGCCTCCGTGCCACGGAGCAGTCGCGAGGCTCCACTGGAAATTGACAATTAAATCACCCTCCAGGCAGTGTGCCTCCACGATGGTAGCGTGGCACGGCTCCATCGCGGAGCCCCTTTACATTGTGCAGTCCAATGTCTTTTTCGTGCTCGCATCCAAGTCCAACTCCGATATTGTTCCAACATGCATTTTAGCTCCTCAAAATCATGTTTTACCTACAAAACAATGCTAATCATGTTGGTTAGTATAAATTCTCATTTTATTGCCAATTACATGAAAATGTATACACATTGCACAATAAACAAGGCGAAAATGATACGATTGAGTATCACTTGGGCATATAAATCTGCCCAAGATCACTTACCCCACACTTAAATCCTTGTTCGTCCTCGAACAACACATACACAACTCATGCAAATTACATCCCAACCTTCGCCACTATGGTGCAACAATTTGAGCTACGGTCACACCGATCATTCAATATTGTGAACCATCAAGAAAACATGCATGGTCTTACAATGCAATGACCTTTAATACATCAAAACTTCCTAGACTTTAAGAATCGACCCTCGATATCGGCAAACTCATGCAAATCAGCTAATCAAGATATCCGACACAAACATCAATCTTTCATCAAGCATGTGCCCTCACAACTCAAGAGAATCTTCCCCTATTTGTTCATGCGACACACAAACATTCAAGTAGGGGCATGTAGAAATTAATTTCACTCTCTCTCCCAAAAGAATTCACATGCCTCATGTCATGACCCATAGGCTTTCCCTTAGTGTATTACTCCACTAATATAAAGAAATGCAATGTAAGATCACGTAGGACTTTAATGGGTTGTAATGGAAGCTATGGAACTAGTATATATTGGATTAGCCAATAATAGCCACTAGCATCATTAAGCGCCTTTTCAACACATTCCCATCAACTCATGACATTGTTTCTCTCTTTTCTTTTTTTCATCATCCCATTCATGCTGATTTACTTTCGTATGGCCCATTTCACCAAACACACTTGACACAACAACAAAGGTTTTTCATGCACCTTCATTATCATTTCATTATAACAAGTGCCTCTTCAACCTTTTCTTTTCTTTCCTCACTCTGCTTTTCTTTTTCTTTCCACTATTGTCACTCTTTGACACTTTGGGAAAAAATTTTCTGTTCTTCTTAAGCGCTTAAGAGTTTTGTATAGACTTTACGGCTAATGAAAAGAAAGAATTAAGCTCAGTTTACACAATTTTTGGACAAAAGAAAGAAATAATCGGCTAAAGGCTCAACGGGCTGGCTAGGGTATACAATCACATAAATAGGTAGTGTATGACAAGAAAAAAAATAGAAACTCTCGGTTAAAACAAAGAAATGCCTACATCGTTTCCAACACTACACCTCCTTCATTTTGTTTTGTACACACACCAGGCAAGTTCTAGACACTTCACAATAGCATGTAATAACAACACCTCACTTCACACTTCATACACATGCTCGATTCAAGATGCATTCACAGACTCTTTAATTATCCAATTACATGAATTCAGAATTAAGCCTCAATCACACCGAATCGAATTCTACAGCCAAGGTAACTCAACATATTTACAAAATTGCATGTTTTCAAATGAATCACTTTTACATTTTGAATATCAGTTACAACACGCAACCATAATTTCACAACCATATAGTAACTACAGGTTCCGTGATGTAATCCACCAAAGAAAAACTGAAAACAAATTAAAATCACTACTCCTACCGACTACATTTCCCTTAAGACGGTCGTCATCCATCCATCATAGGGAATGGTCACTAACTATGACATCGGTTCAATGGGACTATTCTCGGTAAAAGAACCGAAAACAAACTCCGAGAAACCCAAAAGTAAAAATCGAAAAATTTTGCAAAACATCGATCATTTCGATGGACAAATATTTACAAAATATTTTAATATGTACAAAATATTTTCGCAAAAATTTTAAAAATATCGATCATTTCGATAGAGAGAAAAAAAATATAAGAAAATATTTACAAATTTTTTTTTTTTTCAAACTTAGCTGGCAAACCACAACATTTCACAACACACATCATCAATTACCACAAATATTTACAGATACAAACCAGTTTGCACACAGGGAAACATAAACATAAATACAAAACAGAGGAAAAACATACAGCAAATCAGCCCAGCCCCAGCACCTAACTACTCCCCACCCCACACTTAAATCGAATACTGTCCCCAGTGTTCACAAAAATTCAAATCACAAAATTTTGGGTGGTGGAACTCCCTGATCAGTCGAAATATTCGACTTCTTCATCCGGTGCTGCTGCCTCATCGCCCATGTCCGAGTCACCTCCATCGTCGTCATCGGACTCCACATCGGAGTCCTCCCGACGTGTCTCCTCGTCCGTGGGGACATCATCGTCAGTGGGCTCTACAAAGGCTGGCCCCACTCGGCACAAAGCTCTGGCGTTTTCGCCAAATGGGTAATCCAGCTCCAGCTGCCATAACTCCTCCTCTGTGGCTGGTCTCCCACCAATCCGAAGTTGAAGCATTTGCATACCAAACATCCGTGCCATGTACTGGTCGTCGCGAGCATGTCGCTCGCCAAGTGTCAGCACTGGCCCATGTGTGGTGTCGGGGGCCTTAGTTTTGGTCACATCGAGGGCCCTCCGCTCCAACTGCGGGATGTAGTCCAAAGCCTCTTCCTCGACATCGAGGCCCCGGAGGAAGGTGGTGATAATTCCTCCGAACCCATACCTGTGGCCCTGGTGTAATCGGGATCTCTTCATGGCGGATATGATGACCGCCCCAACATTAATCTCTAGCCCTTTCATCAGGGCATACACCAGGCAGACACGGTCCCGGGTCACATTCGTCATGTGCACCCCCGGGATCAGGCACGAACAAACTATTTTTAGCCAAATTCTTGCCTCCCTGTTCATTTGAGAATACGACAGAGTCTGGTGGTAACCCCTCTCCTTATGTCTGCTCCATCTGGCTGTGGACCGAGCCCGACACAATGTGCGTCTAATATCAGCATATGGTGGGGTGATGTTCAGCTGGCGGAGAACATGGGCGTCTGCGTCCCGCGCTCCAATGATGGCATTTAATTGTTGGGGTTCCAAAGTGACAATCTGCCCTCTGATCTTTATTGTGTGGCTTCTGATTGCCGGGTTCCAATTTGCATAGAACTCCCGGACTAAATGTAAGTTGCACTCCTTGGGCTCCTAAAATATGAAGCTGAGCCCAGCTGCCTCGATCCTCTGCACTATAGGGGGAACTCCTGTGCTAGTGGTTCCCGCGCAATATGCTCCTCAGGGAAGTATTTGTTTTCCTTGTGTTTAGCATACCACTTCTTCCCTTCATCGGTTACCCACCTCGTTCCGTACTGGCGGCGTTGGCCGCGCGGAACTGCTGGTGCAGCTGGGACTGCTGTGCCCAGTGTAAGTCGTTTTCTCCCGGCGCCTGAAGTAGATGCACCTTTACCCTTATCCTGCCTACTTTCCATTGTACCTGTCAATACAAATAAACAAGCACCATGTCAAGCTAAATGCATATTAGCTTCGGCTAAGGTCGGGTTAAGCTAAGTTTACCCCACACTTAGTCCTTAGCTACGGTTACAATACTACGGCAAGAATCACTTTATTTACACCAAAAACAAACACCTATACAATTTATGCTTAGTGCGTTCGCAAAGAAAATTTCGATAGTAAAACCTTAGCGTACTACTCAGACTTCATACAGCTAATCCCAATCCTACCATCGCTAGCAATTCAACCATCGCACTTAGCAAAGAAAACAACAAAACAAAAACAACAACAAAAATTCTATATACACATGAACCTATATACTCAACCAATTCGAACAATTTTCACATTTTCCCAAAATCCCGAGAATTCATCGTCTATTACATTCAAACAATATTTACAATGACTTATCTCAATTCACAAGCACACCCCGGCATATAATTTACGAATTTACCAAGTTACCCAATTATAATTCAACAACCCAAGCCCTAGAATTGAATTTCACAATCAAATTCGAATCATTCACGCAATCGACAAGTTCAAACGCCTATTAAAACATTCCGAACATATATCAATCAAAGAATAACTCAATTTCATGCTAAATTTCGACTTAGGGTAATATATCTCACCTCCCATGCTCAAATTCGACTAAATTCGACAAAATCTTGAGAGAGACGAGGGAAACATACCTTTAAGTTGAATAATTGACGAAACTCGACAACTTGGTTGCTTAATACCGTGGCACGTTGGTTGGGGTGGGAAATTTGGGTGTTTCGTCGCAGAGAAGAGAGAAAATGAGGAAAAAGGGCCTAAAATTGGGGTTTAAAATGAAGAAAAATACGCGGGTCACCCGGCAACCCGGTGTGACCCATCACAAAATATAGGGCAACGTGTCACGGAGGGTAACGTGGAGCCCCTCCTCCGTGACATGGAGCTATCGCAATGGCTTACTGGAATTTTCAAAAATTCCAGATTAACCCTCAACGTGTCACAGAGGGTAACGCGGAGCCCCTCCTCCGTGACACGGAGCCATCGCCCCAGCTCACTGTCTCTTCATTTTATTCATTTTTTCATACCTTGTCTTTTCCTTCTCGATTCCACGCATATTTTTCTCCGTTTGACCTGAAAATCACCTCACTAAATAAAATTGGTTAGATTAATAGATTTCCCTAATTAAAATGAAAAATACTAACTAAAACGAAAATTTTTGTACTAAATCAAGAAAAAGAAAAATAAAATAAAATCTATTTACACTTTACAAAATAAAAGAAAATAATATTTTTCACGGGTTGCCTCCCGTGCAGCGCCTGGTTTACCGTCGCGGCTTGACGTACTTTATGCTGAATTATCCACTAGGGTGATGGACGATTTTTCACGATCATTGTCCTCCCCCCAGTAGTGCTTACCCTTATCTGGTGGTCTTCCCATCAACTCTCGGGAATCATTCATCTGTTTAGCATTCCCATGATCAATTACATTGATCACCGAGAGTTCTTCATTTATCATCGGGAGCTTGGGTGCTTTGTACACGTCGAACACCTCTACCTTGTCATGTGCTCGCATTGTAAGTTGACCCACAGCTACGTCAATTAATGCTTTCCCGGTTGCCAAAAAGGGTCGTCCCAAAATAAATGGGACTTCAGCGTCTGGTTCAAAATCCAAAACAATAAAATCAACCGGAAAAATGAGGGATCCCACTTGCACAAGCACATCCTCAACAATGCCATCCGACCTAGCTAAGGATCTGACTGCTAACTGCAAGATTACGGTTGTAGGTTTAGGACTCCCTAGACCCAACTTTCTGAATACCGAAGATGGCATCAGGTTTATGCTCACCCCCAAGTCACACAATCCACGAGCTCAGATACTCTGCCCAATAGCAAGCTGGATAGTAAAACTTCTAGGGTCTTTTAACTTTGTAGGTAGTCTATTTTGGATCCGGGAAGTGCATTCGTCCGTCAAAGCCACCGTGGCATACTCAGTCAGACGACTTTTGTTGGCCACGATGTCTTTAATATATTTGGCATTTTTTAGCACTCCCTGCAAGACATCACCAAGAGGTAAATTAACATGTACCTGTTTAAGCACCTCCATAAATTTCTTGAAACACGCCTCCTCCTTGTGTTTCTTGAGTCGTTGAGGGAATGGGGGTGGAGGCCTTTCTGATTCTGCTTCTTTGGTCTTCCCCCTATCCGAACTTTGTTCTTCCTCAACATCTGCTGCTCCTGACTTTTGAGGTGGTCTTTCCGGTTCCACCTCCTTCAGCTGCAAACCACTCCTTGTGGTCCCTGCATTTACCTGCTTCGGATTAGGATCCGTGTCGCTAGGCAGTCCTCCTCTGGGCCTTGTGTTTTGGGCACTAGCAAATTGCCCAAATTGATACTCAAGAGCCTTGGTCGCTAATTGATTGTTCTTCACTTCGGCTGCCAATTTAACATAGTCAGCCTGCAATTGCGCCTGATTAGCGATCATGGTCTTGAACATTTCCTCAATGGTAGGTGATGGTGGTGGAGGAGGGGCATTGTGATTTCTGAATTGAGATTGGTAGTTTTGTTGCCGTCCTTGATTCCTGTGCATAACCTGACCCGAACTTTGGCCTTGTTGGTTGTTGCTACCCCATGAAATATTTGGATGGTTCCTCCAATTTGAGTTGTAGCCGCTACCAAACTGCTGCTGATTTCTCTGTGCATTGCCCACAAAGTTAACAGAATCTGGGTTTGCTCCACAGCACTCAGCTGAGTGCTCACTACTTCCACACAGTTCACACCACATTTGCTGGACCGCATTGACTGAAGCTGAAGGCTGGTTCAAGTTCATGTTGCTGAAGTGGTTGTTCAACTGATTTTGCAAGGCAGTTATCTGTGCAGTGATAGTTGTAAATCCATCCACTTCAAGCACTCCTGCTGCTTTCCATGCTCCACCTCGAGATGAATCAGCATTCCATTCTGGATTGCCCTGTGAAATCCTGTTGAGCAAAGTGTACAGCTCCTCATAAGTCTTTTCCAGCGCTTGCCCTCCAGCTGCTGAGTCTAACAAAATTTTAGTATGGGGTTCCAAACCCTCAATAAATGTGTGTACCAACACCTCATTGGACTGATGATGATGAGGACAGTCCTGCAATATGGATTTAAATCTTTCCCAGGCTTGATATAAATTTTCTCCCTCCCTCTGTTTGAAACTTAGAATTTGACTTCTAAGTCTAGCTGTTTTACCAGAGGGAAAAAATCTTATCAAGAACTTTCGTGCTAGATCATCCCACGTTGATATAGAATTTGGTGGTTCAGCTTTTAACCACCTCTTGGCTTCACCAAGTAAAGAAAACGGAAATAGTGTGAGCCGAACATAATCAGGTGACACTCCAGCGGGTATATAAGTGTCACTTATCTCCAAAAAGTTCTGGAGATGTTGTTGTGGGTCTTCATGAGGGAGACCGGTAAATTGCCCGCTTGTGTGCAATAGTTGCACCATATTCTGCTTCAGTTCAAATCTCCCTCCAGGCTCTGGTTTACTGATACTTGAATGTACATTGTTGGCATGTGGGATTGCCACCTCGCGAACCGGCCCTGCTGCAGCTTCGTCGGGCACTAACACTGCCCTCACAACCGGTGGATTTTGTTGCTCAATAATAGACTGTTTGAGCAACTGCAGCTTCTTTTGTAGATCTTCTCTGCGTTTACTATGAAATTCACGTTCAGGCTCTATATATAATTCCACCAGCTCTTTGTCCTTTGCCAGTGTTCACAGAAATCAAGTCTGCAAAATACAGGCTAAGACCAAGTTGTCAACACTTAAGAAAATAAAACAAAAATACAGTAAATTTACACTTAACACAATTTCACCAATTGCCTAGTCTCCTCGGCAACGGCGCCAAAAACTTGTTCGGTGGTTTGCTATATGGGTTAAAAACCGACACGCAAGTGCACGTGGTCAAACAAGTAATAAAGTGGCTAAGTAAGCCAAGTATCGAACCAAGGAGACTCTGGATAAGTAAAATTGCTCAAGTATACTATATTCTATCTTACTTCTATATATACTGACAACAACGTAACCAAAAGTTAAATAATTTTTGTTTATAAATTATATACTAAAACTATTAACAAATATCTACTTTGAATTGAAACTACGGATATGAGCATGCCAAGGTTAAGAACA
The DNA here is from genome assembly GCA_035772735.1 of Datura wrightii. Classification (NCBI taxonomy): domain Eukaryota; kingdom Viridiplantae; phylum Streptophyta; class Magnoliopsida; order Solanales; family Solanaceae; genus Datura; species Datura wrightii. Next base: position 47,399,091 of record JASDFA010000019.1, read on the forward strand.
AGTAATGAACTTGATTATAATCATAATTCGGTTATTCTTCTCTTCTTGTTGCTAGCCAAGAACATTAGCCAAGAGATTAAAACTCTCGTATTTAATCTCACTTAAGAATCATAAACCATCCGTCTACATTTCTGTGATCAAATGCAATTTATGACCTCGCAATACAATTCCGGTTACTAAATTGACTAATATGGCTTTCAAGTATATTTCTATCAGGAAAGCACATCAAAACCCAATTTTCCCAAATCAAGTTAAGAACAATACCCTATTAATTCACAACTTTCCAATTTTGTGCTCTCTCGAGTGAAATCGGACTTTTTAGATGTACATTAATGTCGGCCACACACTAATGTAGTGGAAACAAGAATTAATAGAACAACATAGAAGAAGAAGATGAAAAACCATACAATTCAATAATCAAAATTCATCACCATTGTTCATAACCTCAACAAGGAAGAGAATTAGCCACTCATTTGTGGATTAATCATCCTAAAATAAGTGTTAATCATACAAACAATGGATTGAAAGAATAAAGAAAGAGAGAAAAACCCTTAGCTTTTTCGTCCCTCAACTGCCTGTAACCCACGTCCTTGCTCCACCAAGTCTGAATTAATTAAAAATAAGCCTAAGTGTTCTATTTATACTATTGGGAATTTTTCCCGGAATAACAAGCAACGTGCCACGGAGGCCAACGCGGAGCACTGCCTCCGTGAGACGGCGTGGACGCGGACCCTCACTGGAAATCTGGGGTCCGGGAATAAAGCCTCAACGTGGCACGGCAGGCAACGCGGTGGCTTGCCTCCGTGCCACGGAGCTGTCGCGAGGCTCCACTGGAAATTGACAATTAAATCACCCTCCAGGCAGTGTGCCTCCGCGATGGTAGCGTGGCACGGCTCCATCGTGGTGCCCCTTTACATTGTGCAGTCCAATGTCTTTTTCGTGCTCGCATCCAAGTCCAACTCCGATATTGTTCCAACATGCATTTTAGCTCCTCAAAATCATGTTTTACCTACAAAACAATGCTAATCATGTTGGTTAGTATAAATTCACATTTTATTGCCAATTACATGAAAATGTATACACATTGCACAATAAACAAGGCGAAAATGATACGATTGAGTATCACTTGGGCATATAAATCTTCCCAAGATCACTTACCCCACACTTAAATCCTTGTTCGTCCTCGAACAACACATACACAACTCATGCAAATTACATCCCAACCTTCGCCACTATGGTGCGACAATTTGAGCTACGGTCATACCGATCATTCAATATTGTGAATCATCAAGAAAACATGCATGGTCTTACAATGCAATGACCTTTAATACATCAAGACTTCCTAGACTTTAAAAATAGACCCTCGATATCGGCAAACTCATGCAAATCAGCTAATCAAGATATCCGACACGAACATCAATCTTTCATCAAGCATGTGCCCTCACAACACAAGAGAATCTTCCCCTTTTTGTTCATGCGACACACAAACATTCAAGTAGGGGCATGTAGAAATTAATTTCACTCTCTCTCCCAAAAGAATTCACATGCCTCATGTCATGACCCATAGGCTTTCCCTTAGTGTATTACTCCACTAATATAAAGAAATGCAATGTAAGATCACGTAGGACTTTAATGGGTTGTAATGGAAGCTATGGAACTAGTATATATTGGATTAGCCAATAATAGCCACTAGCATCATTAAGCGCCTTTTCAACACATTCCCATCAACTCATGACATTGTTTCTCTCTTTTCTTTTTTTCATCATCCCATTCATGCTGATTTACTTTCGTATGGCCCATTTCACCAAACACACTTGACACAACAACAAAGGTTTTTCATGCACCTTCATTATCATTTCATTATAACAAGTGCCTCTTCAACCTTTTCTTTTCTTTCCTCACTCTGCTTTTCTTTTTCTTTCCACTATTCTCACTCTTTGACACTTTGGGAAAAATTTTTCTATTCTTCTTAAGAGCTTAAGAGTTTTGTATAGACTTTACGGCTAATGAAAAGAAAGAATTAAGCTCAGTTTATACAATTTTTGGACAAAAGAAAGAAATAATCGGCTAAAGGCTCAACGGGCTGGCTAGGGTATACAATCACATAAAAAGGTAGTGTATGACAAGAAAAAAAATAGAAACTCTCGGTTAAAACAAAGAAATGCCTACATCCTTTCCAACACTACACCTCCTTCATTTCGTTTTGTACACACACCAGGCAAGTTCTAGACACTTCACAATAGCATGGAATAACAACACCTCACTTCACACTTCATACACATGCTTGATTCAAGATGCATTCACAGACTCTTTAATTAGCCAATTACATGAATCCAGAATTAAGCCTCAATCACACCGAATCGAATTCTACAGCCAAGGTAACTGAACATATTTACAAAATTGCATGTTTTCAAACAAATCACTTTTACATTTTGAATATCAGTTACAACACGCAACCATAATTTCACCACCATATAGTAACTACAGGTTCCATGATGTAATCGACCAAAGAAAAACTGAAAACAAATTAAAATCAGTACTCCTACCGACTACATTTCCCTTAAGACGATCCATCATAGGGAACGGTCACTAACTATGACATCGGTTCAATGGGACTATTGTCGGTAAAAGAACCGAAAACAAACTCCGAGAAACCCAAAAGTAAAAATTGAAAAATTTTGCAAAACATCGATCATTTCGATGGAAAATATTTACAAATTATTTTAATATGTACAAAATATTTTCACAAAAATTTTAAAAATATCGATCATTTCGATAGAGAGAAAAAAACATAAGAAAATATTTACAAATTTTTTTTTTTACAGACTTAGCTGGCAAACCACAACATTTCACAACACACATCATCAATTACCACAAATATTTACAGATGCAAACCAGTTTGCACACAGGGAAACATAAACATAAATACAAAACAGAGGAAAAACATACAGCAAATCAGCCCAGCCCCAACACCTAACTACTCCCCACCCCACACTTAAATCGAACACTGTCCCCAGTGTTCACAAAAATTCAAATCACAAAATTTTGGGTGGTGGAACTCCCTGATCAGTCGAAATATTCGACTTCTTCATCCGGTGCTGCTGCCTCATCGCCCATGTCCGAGTCACCTCCATCGTCGTCATCGGACTCCACATCGGAGTCCTCCCGACGTGTCTCCTCGTCCGTGGGGACATCATCGTCAGTGGTCTATACAAAGGCTGGCCCCACTCGGCACAAAGCTCTGGCGTTTTCGCCAAATGGGTAATCCAGCTCCAGCTGCCATAACTCCTCCTCTGTGGCTGGTCTCCCACCAATCCGAAGCTGAAGCATTTGCATACCAAACATCCGTGCCATGTACTGGTCGTCGCGAGCATGTCGCTCGCCAAGTGTCAGCACTGGCCCGTGTGTGGTGTCGGGGGCCTTAGTTTTGGTCACATCGAGGGCCCTCCGCTCCAACTGCGGGATGTAGTCCAAAGCCTCTTCCTCGACGTCGAGGCCCCGGCGAAAGGTGGTGATAAGTCCTCCGAACCCATACCTGTGGCCCTGGTGTAATCGGGCTCTCTTCATGGCGGATATGATGAATGCCCCAACATTAATCTCTAGCCCTTTCATCAGGGCATACACCAGGCAGACACAGTCCCGGGTCACATCCGTCATGTGCACCCCCGAGATCAGGCACGAACAAACTATTTTCAGCCAAATTCTTGCCTCCCTGTTCATTTGAGAATACGACAGAGTCTGGTGGTAACCCCTCTCCTTATGTCTGCTCCATCTGGCTGTGGACCGATCCCCACACAATGTGCGTCTGATATCGGCATATGTGGGGTGATGTTCAGCTGGCGGAGAACGCGGGCGTCTGTGTCCCGCACTCCAATGATGGCATTTAATTGTTGGGGTTCCAAAGTGACAATCTGCCCTCTGATCTCTATTGTGTGGCTTCTGATTGCTGGGTTTCAATTTGCATAGAACTCCTGGAGTAAATGTAAGTTGCACTCCTTGGGCTCCTGAAATATGAAGCTGAGCCCAGCTGCCTCGATCCTCTGCACTATACGGGGGAACTCCTGTGCTAGTGGTTCCCGCACAATATGCTCCTCAGGGAAGTATTTGTTTTCCTTGTGTTTAGCATACCACTTCTTCCTTTCATCGGTTACCCACCTCGTTCCGTACTGGCGGCGTTGGCCGCGCGGAACTGCTGGTGCACCAGGGACTGCTGTGCCCAGGTAAGTCGTTTTCTCCCGGTGCCTGAAGTAGATGCACCTTTACCCTTATCCTGCCTACTTGCCATTGTACCTGTCAATACAAATAAACAAGCACCATGTCAAGCTAAATGCATATTAGCTTCGGCTAAGGTCGGGTTAAGCTAAGTTTACCCCACACTTAGTCCTTAGCTACGGTTACGATACTACGGCAAGAATCACTTTATTTACACCAAAAACAAACACCTATACAATTTATGCTTAGTGCGTTCGCAAAGAAAATTTTGACAGTAAAACCTTAGCGTACTACTCAGACTTCATACAACTAATCCCAATCCTACCATCGCTAGTAATTCAACCATCGCACTTAGCAAAGAAAACAACAAAACAAAAACAAGAACAAAAATTCTATATACACATGAACCTATATACTCAACCAATTCGAATAATTTTCACATTTTCCCAAAATCCTGAGAATTCATCGTCTATTACATTCAAACAATATTTACAATGACTTATCTCAATTCACAAGCACACCCCGGCATATAATTTACGAATTTACCAAGTTACCCAATTAGAATTCAACAACCCAAGCCCTAGAATTGAATTTCACAATTAAATTCGAATCATTCACGCAATCGACAAGTTCAAACGCGTATTACAACATTCCGAACATTTATCAATCAAAGAATAACTCAATTTCATGCTAAATTTCGACTTAGGGTAATATATCTCACCTCCCATGCTCAAATTCGACTAAATTCGACAAAAACTTGAGAGTGACGAGGGAAACATACCTTTAAGTTGAATAATCGACGAAACTCGACAACTTGGTTGCTTAATACCATGGCACGTTGGTTGGGGTGGGAAATTTGGGTGTTTGGTCGCAGAGAAGAGAGAAAATGATGAAAAAGGGCCTAAAATCGGGGTTTAAAATGAAGAAAAATACGCGGGTCACCCGGTAACCCGGTAACCCGGTGTGACCCGTCACAAAATATAGGGCAACGTGTCACGGAGGGTAACGTGGAGCCCCTCCTCCGTGACATGGAGCTATCGCAATGGCTTACTGGAATTTTCAAAAATTCCAGATTAACCCTCAACGTGTCACAGAGGGTAACGCGGAGCCCCTCCTCCGTGACACGGAGCCATCGCCCCAGCTCACTGTCTCTTCATTTTATTCATTTTTTCATACCTTGTCTTTTCCTTCTCGATTCCACGCATATTTTTCTCCGTTTGACCTGAAAATCACCTCACTAAATAAAATTGGTTAGATTAATAGATTTCCCTAATTAAAATGAAAAATACTAACTAAAACGAAAAATTTTGTACTAAATCAAGAAAAAGAAAAATAAAATAAAATCTATTTACACTTTACAAAATAAAAGAAAATAATATTTTTCACGGGTTGCCTCCCGTGCAACGCCTGGTTTACCGTCGTGGCTCGACGTCCTTTATGCTCAATTATCCACTAGGGTGATGGACGATTTTTCACGATCATTGTCCTCCCCCCAGTAGTGCTTACCCTTATCTGGTGGTCTTCCCATCAACTCTCGGGAATCATTCATCTGTTTAGCATTCCCATGATCAATTACATTGATCACCGAGAGTTCTTCATTTACCATTGGGAGCTTGGGTGCTTTATACACGTCGAACACCGCTACCTTGTCATGTGCTCGCATTGTAAGTTGACCCGCAGCTACGTCAATTAATGCTTTCCCGGTTTCCAAAAAGGGTCGTCCCAAAATAAATGGGACTTCAGCGTCTGGTTCAAAATTCAAAACAATAAAATCAACCGGAAAAATGAGGGATCCCACTTGCACAAGCACATCCTCAACAATGCCATCCGGCCTAGCTAAGGATCTGTCTGCTAACTGCAAGATTACGGTTGTAGGTCTAGGACTCCCTAGACCCAACTTTCTGAATACTGAAGATGGCATCAGGTTTATGCTCGCCCCTAAGTCACACAATCCACGAGCTCGGATACTCTGCCCAATAGTAAGCTGGATAGTAAAACTTCCAGGATCTTTTAACTTTATAGGCAGTCTATTTTGGATCCGGGAAGTGTATTCCTCCGTCAAAGCCACCGTGGCATACTCAGTCAGACGACTTTTGTTGGCCACGATGTCTTTAATATATTTGGCATATTTTGGCACTCCCTGCAAGACATCACCAAGAGGTAAATTAACATGTACCTATTTAAGCACCTCCATAAATTTCTTGAAACACGCCTCCTCCTTGTGTTTCTTGAGTCGTTGAGGGAATGGGGGTGGAGGCCTTTCTGATTCTGCTTCTTTGGTCTTAAGCTTTACATGATTTAAAATTTGGTGTCGAATTGTACTTTCCTAGTCTATTATCTAACTATAAATGTTTAGTAGGAATGTTTCAAGTTAAAATTTATATTTTCATATTTTAGTATACTTAGTATTCGTAAGAAATGTCAGCTGATCAATTTGGCCTTTTTATCAGTCTATCATTATTAAATTCAGTATCTTCAGTTGTCAGCTCACTTAGGCTCTCAGGACACTTTCAGATAAGTTGTTCTGTATTAGCCTTAGGACATCAATCTTGAGCTAATCAGTCCAATTAGATATAACTAGAATTTCAGTTAGGAGTAGTATTTAACATCGTGCAAGCCGTGATGAGTTCGTAATTTACCAACTCATTAGGCTCTTAAGCGCAAGCTTTAGGTTAGTTTTCAAGTCATTTAGATGAATTTTATGTACTTTTTTCCTTTTCATGTGCAGATATCTGATCTGAAGAAAAAGAGCAAGAAGTGGAGTAAAAAGAAGAAAATCAGGTGAAAATCGGCACTCCACCGGAGAACACCGACGAAATGCCATTCAAATGCAGATGACCACTGATTTGAGAAAATAAAACAATCGGTGGTCGCGGATATCAACTAGAGACTTGCCGATTAACTCGCCTACAAGCGCCTGAACTCATTGGATCAAAGTGAAAGAAATTAGTGTAGAGTAGTTGAAGGTCGGCGAATCGCTGAAGGTCACGCCGGGTGATACAAGAAATCACTAAAGGATTAGTAAATGACAAATGGCGGTTCGTAGAATGTAACCAGTGAACTGCCGGTACTTTCGCAAGTGCCAAAACACCTGAGCAGGGGCAATTGGGTCCAACACTGAAAAAGAGGAGATTGGTTGCTCTATCTTTAAATATATTCTAGAAGGAAGTACTATGTACATATCAGATCTTAACTTTAGCTTTTTAAGCATCCCTTTTCCCAAGGAAGAAATTAGAATTCTATTGGTGGAAATTATTGAATATTTTTTTTTCTTTTCTTCATCTTCTTTTTAGCAATGTACCACCATTGTAACGGACATATTTTTGAATTTGATTTTCCTGCTCTTATTTAGGAAATCAATGAGTTTATCGTTGAATATGGTCTTTAGTTTGTTAACCATGAGTAGCTAAATCATCAACTAGAGGTGTGTAGTGATGAGTGCTTAATTAGATTGGGTATTTCTAGATTCATCTCAATATTGCTTAATTAGTGCAAATCTGTTAAGTTCTCTCCAATTTATAATTGATGATCCATAGTCGCAGATGTGGGTCTACTTTTCTTACTTGATTTCTTCTTGAAAGAGAAGAATTGAGTATTGTGAGAGAATTTTATGGGGGAAATGGATTCGATGTTGTGGAGTTGGGGTAGACATATCCAAAACCCATATTCACATTCCTAATTAATAGCTAATAGCTAGAGATAGTGCAGCTAAGAATCCAAACTTGATTGGGCCAATTTAATTGTGTCTAGTAGTTCGAAAGAACTCTAGAAAGAGGCATTTCGCTTCAGATGAAAGGGCATTTTAGGGGCAAACTGAGTGATGACGCAAATCGCCACTTGAGGAATTTATTGGAGACATGTCAGCCCTTCAAAGTAACAAATATAAGTCAAAAGTATATCAGGTTTAAGGCTCTTTCCTTCTCCCAAATAGGAGAGGCAACTATGTGGATGGAGGAACACCCTCCTAGTTGTATTACATCATGGCAGGAATTAACTGAAGCCTTTTTGGATCGTTTCTTCCCTCCATCAAAAATGTTGCAGCTGAGGGATGATATCACGAACTTTAGGTAAGATCTAGGGGAACTGTTGCATGAAGCATGGCTAAGGTTCAAGAACAAAGTTTCCCTTTGCCCCAACCATGGTCTCCCTGATGGAGTGCTCCTTCAAAGTTTTTACCGAGCTCTAGACTCCATTATCAAATCCGTTGCCAATAATTTAGCTAGAGGACCTATTTGGATCAGACATATGGGTTAGCTAAGGCCCTTTTGGACAGAATGACAAAGACAAATCGGGCATGGCATACAAGAGAGACCAATATATCGACACATGATATGGGTTCTAGTGTGTTAGAAACTTAGTTGCGAAAAAGAGATGAAGAGCGAGATGAGAATCTTTCTAAAATGATGACGTAGCTGGAGCTAATGAAAAAACATGTGATGGGGCTAGGGCCCAAAGTTGTGAATCTTTTAGGTATGCAGGGTCTATTGCACTTTGAAAGAGAATCTTTTCCACCAAGATACGATTAGGAATACATGGAAAATCAGTTGGGGGGTTCTTGACTCGGGTTTCAAGGGACTAATCAAGGCCCTCGGCGCCCACGGGAAGTGAACCAAGGTAGGAGAAACCGCAACGCACGAGGATGGCCCGATAGAAATGAAAGATAGGTCACTAGAGAGCAAAATCGGGAGGGGGACCGTTATCATCGAAGTTCAAACCCATATGTTCCCCCTCCTAAAGATAAGAACACCCAAAATTAGCCAGGGGTGATTGATGTAGGTAACTCAAAAATTAAAGAGATGTTAGTTATAGTCCTCAAGAAAGTGGAATCAACTGACAGGGGGGTCAAAGAATTGAACGGGGAGGTATCTAACTTAATCCAAACTGTGAGTTCTCATTCAGCCTCGACTAAACATTTGGAAGCTCAAATGAATCATTTGTCCCCTCAAATGAACCCCAAATGAAAGGAACACTCAAGTGTGATACAATGCCGAACCCGAAAAAGGATAGTCAATGCATGGTCATCATCACAAGGAGCGGTAAAATGGTTAGAGATGCAGGTGTGAAGCCTAAGAAGGTTGTTGCTCCTAAAACAAATGATTAAAAGGAATCTGATGTGGTTCCAAAAGCACTAAGTTATTGTGAAAATGCTGTAGAAGAAGGTGAGATAGAGTGTCACGACCCGAATGTGGACTTGGATTGTGACACGAGACTAGGAGCCCCGACAGTCTTAAAGTCAACCCATGGCATGAACATACATCTAACTCAAAGTAGAGCGGAACACTCAACATAATAATATAGGGGAATCATAATCATGATATAACATAGAAAACAAAACGCACTTCATACATGACGGCTGAATACTACACATAGTCTGAAAGCCTCTAGCATATCTGATGGGGTGATGGAACAACACCCCCTACTAACCCGAAAAGTCAGGAAAAAACTAAACATAAAGGATAATTGATATCAACTGGTCCTCGAGAGATGAGGACTCAATAATGAACTGGATGCTAACTCCGGGAACGAGCTAATAACAATGTCGGGTCTGAAGGTCGAAGCCTTTATGATAAGATGATACAACATAAAGTATGCGGTCAGTATGTGAAATGTACCGAGTATGCAAGGTAATTAAAATGGACATTTAAAATACATAAAAGTGCGTAAGAGTAGGACAACATGATCATAGCATAAATATAATAATATAACATAAGGCTCAAGGCTTCAAAACATTCGTAAATCATTCTTAATTATACTCTCAAGAGAAATATTTATTAAAAATGACTTGAGCCAAAGTATATAATCATATTCATAAACATACATAAATCCTGAGGAGCGGTGGGAGATTCTTATAATCTACATACCCTATATAAGCACACATGGAGCCCGACTTGTAAATACCTAGTCGGGAGAGTGTTCAGACCTTGTCAATGTTAGAACCATGAAAGGCGTGATATCACTCATGAAAGGCCCATTTGGGGAAAAAAGGGGACAGTCTTAAAAGAGGTCCCGTCATGACCTAAGGTGACAAATAGTTCTGAGATTCGGGGTAAAACTTCAGCCCCGAACCTACTCGGTGTTAAATACTACTCCCAAAATATATAAAGTGCTCATAGGATAATATACATAAGATGCATGGCTAATTAAATCATGATAACCATAAGCATGCTTGTAAATACGTGAACTAGCCATGAAGATAAAGCCCGTGAGTCGGCCAAAAATCATAAATTGTAAATCATAAGGTTCATGCATACTTGTAAAACATGTATATACTTAATAAATCATAAATCCATAATGAGCATTTGAATAAATCCATATCAGAACTCATAAATCATGATGATTTGAAGAACATCAAAAATCAATGTAAAATCATAACTCAATTTATCATAGAACATGTATGATTAGGCATAATTTAATAGAAATTTTAAAAAAATATTATAATCGAATTAGTTGTAAAATCTTCCCATGATTCATAAAATATGATGTAAAACATCAGAAGTAGTAACCCATGGATAGATCATTAGGATTTCATAAGATTTAGGATAAAAGCCCACAAGATTTTCAAATAAAATTTCATGAATTAGGAGAGATTGGGCAGGGGTATGAACGAATCCACCCACTCATAACCCTACATACCTGAGAGACTTGGATTCTATCTCTTCCTTACTTTCCCAAGAGGAATTGAAGAACAATTGATGACGAACCTTGGGGTTTTATGCTTGATCACTCTCTACACTCTTAAACTTTGCATGGATTAGTTTGAATAGGCTAGAGTGACTTAACCTATCTTAATACACCCTGAATATAGCTTAAAATGACGTAATATAAAACCCTAAAGCTTAGGAATAACGATAATACCCTTAATAAATTCACAGAAATCACTAGCCGTTAGTCCCCACAAGAGACCAAACGATTTGTCACCACCAACCACGGGTTGTAACATCGATCATCGAGTATACTGTCAAGGTTTCACCTAGATCTCATAACAGGCAATCACACAAATCATTACTGGTGACCATGACTCATTATTACCACTCGTCACCTTCACTGCTTAAGATTTCATTTTATTTCCAACCTACTGGCCACGACCCATCCCACGAATTGTGGTGTCTGATCACGATGCGTGGTGACCATCCGTAGGGTGCACTGCCAAGTTTTCCTTCCTTTTCCCTTAACCCTTGCCCACAACTAACTCAATGAGTCGTGGGGCCGGACCACGACTCGTGGTCATGTCCGTGGGGACTTCAACTCTCAATCGTGGTCATGTCCGTGGGGACTTCAACTCTCAAAATTTTCAACTCAAGCTCTGAGCTCTACCACGAGTCTCCTCATGACTCGTGGCTTAACCCATGGGTCACAGAACGACTCATTCTGTGTCTTGGTGCCAGATTTCTAATTTTCTCTGTTTCAACTCCCGAGTCTGATCTTTGGGCTTTTTGGGTATTACAATATCTTCCCCTTGGAAACATTCGTCCTCAAATGTTGAAAATCATACAGAAAAGCAGAGAAATGCAATCATCATATTTAAATATTGATCATTTAAGCTGAAAATTGACGGAATGACTACCTCCGAATTGAACTACTTGGCTGAAATGAATACATGAACAATACATACATACTTTGACATTATAGAAACTTGGGCACATGAATTGAACTTGAAAACTAAATAGATTACTAGAGAAAAAATTGATACCTCAAACTGAAACTGAGTCGGAAGGGAATAGGTGTGGGTATCTAGCCATCATATCTGCTTTGGGTTCCCACATAGCTTCATCAACATGTTGATTCCCCCATAATACCTTGACTGAAGCTACCTCCTTGTCCCTTAGCCTCCAAACCTGACGATCTAATATTTTCACCAGAATTTGCTCATAGCTGAAGCTGTCTCTTACATTCACACATTCCAACGATACCACCAAAGATGGATCACCCCAAACACTTCTTCAAGAGCGATAAATGAAAAATAGGATGCATAGAAGATAATTATGAAGGAGACGCCAATTCATATGCCATCTTTCCAATCTGTTTCACAATGCGGTAGGGGCTAACATAGCGAGGGCTGAGTTTTCCCTTCTTTTCAAAACCTAATCACTCTCTTCATGGGAGACAGCTTCAGAAATACCAAATTATCCCCTTCGAACTCCAATTCTCTCCTTCTCACATTGGTATTGGACTTTTCGTGACTTTGAGTTGTTTTCAACCTGTCCCGTATGAGTTGAACCCTCTATATAGCCTCATGGACTGAATCTGGTCCTATCATCGCAACTTCACCATCTTCGAACCAACCAATAGGCTACCTACATCTCCACCCATAGAGAGCCCCAAATGAGCCATCTGAATACTGAAATGGTAATTGTTATTGCATGCAAACTCGATAAAAGGAAAATGATCATTCCGACACCCTTTGAAGTCAATCACACATGCTGTCAACATGTCTTCGAGAGTTTGAATTATCCACTCTGCTTGACCATCCGTTTGCAGGTGAAATATTGTGCTGAGCTTAACCCGAGTACCGACTCCTTTTTGAAATGACCTCCAAAACTAAGAGGTAACTGGGTACCTCTGTCTGATATGATGGTAAAAGGCACCCAATGCAACCAAACTAGCTCTCGAATTATCAACATGCGGAACACAACAACTACCCTGATATCGAAGCATACCATCTCCCCATTTGGAGACGAGCTCTACCTTTTGCTCCTAAACAACTTATCTTCAACTTTACCAAGATAGGATCCTCATCTTGTCTAGCTTTTATATCAGTCACCAAGGATGATTCTGATCCGTTCTAAATAATGACACCACCATTCAATGAGTCAACAAGACAAACTCCTACAATTTATGCTAAGAATTTTGAAGTCCCGAACCTCTGAGTTCTCATTATTTATGCCTAAGATCATGCCAAATATGCAATATGCTTGAATCCACTCGAAACCTATTCGAAATCCTCCGATCACAACCTAAATACGCTCCAACCATGAAACCCATTTCAGACTAGTTGGAACAACCAAGTTACCAATATAAGGTTGTCTGATCACAAGTTGACCGTGATCACACGTAGCTTCCTCAAAGCTCATAAATTCAATCAAAGGTTCAACTCGCACTAGAATTACCTCGAAATCCATACAAACTACCCACCTAAATCATAAATCACCATCCGGAACAAACAAAGCTTTTAGAATCCAAATTCAAGCTCGACAACCTGAAATGTTGACTTTGGTCAACCCCTCAACTTCAAACCCTTCAAAAATCGAAATTCTCACCCAGTTTTCATTAGGTCATATCGGGAACGGTGTCATCCACCTCCACAAATCATCAATAACATAATAAAGATATAGAAAGGTTCGACTGAGGAAAATGGATCGATAATAACAAAATGACCATGTAGATTGTTACGCCTCCAGGCTTGGCTAACAACTATGCTTCCTGAACTTTTACATATGTAATGACCCGAACTGAGGCCTGGATTGTAGACACGGTACAGGGGACCCCGAGAGACCCCAAGTCAACCCATGGCATAAGCATTCAACTAACTCATTCAATAAACATGAAGAAAACATAATTTTAAACTAAGCGAAAGTCAAACTTAATATAACAACAGAATAAGTATCTAAAGTTGAATACACGTCTAAGTCTGATAAGCCTCTAATCTAGACGAACTGATGGGACAACACCCCCAACTAGCTCAATAATACTGAAACTGAAAGAACGTCTAAAACAACTGAAGGTCTAGTCCTCGAAAGATGAGCACTCACTAAATAAACAGATGCTAACTCTGAACAGCGACTATGAACGGGGCTGAACCTGGGAAGCGGATCCTACATCATGAAATGATGCTGCATAGAAAGTATGCGGTCAGTACATGAAATGTACCGAGTATGCAAGGTAAGTAAAACCACTTAAGTAAAATAAATCATTTAAAACATTCCATAACATATCATAAGCTTTTAAATGTAAGTAGAAGGCTACATGCATTCATTCTGAAATCGTACCCTTATCATAACATGACCATGCATAGCTTTAGAACATCCTGACTGACGCGAATGACACAAAGCTGAAACATACATTTATATCAAAAGCTAAACGATGAGTCAAACCTTTCTTTTTAGACATGCATGTGTAAAGTAATCATCATAAGAAATAGATATGCAATTCCGAATGATATAGACAGTGGGAGACTCATCACTTAACCGACATACCATGATAGAGCTTACGTGGTCCTAACTATCACACTCAAGTAGGCAGAGTCGTCCAAAACCTTGCCAGGGCTAAGGATGCTACCATGATATCGATATCAAGCTGAAGGGCCAATCGAATCGGGGATAGCTCACGAGGGAGGTCCCAATATTATATTAGTATCAACCTGTGTTGGCGCATAGTTCAGGGGAATATGGTGATCGACCCTTAACCCGCTCGGTGCTAGACTCTTCCCCTATAAAACATGCAATGCTCTACATCATATATAAAGAAGCTCAACATCATCAAGTGACCAAGCTCAACATGAAATCATGCATAACTCAACATCGTACGAACTGAAGCTCAATATTGTCTATTGACAAAGCTCATAATGAAATCATGCATAGACTATACATCATACAGATATGAAGCTCAACATTTTCTATTGACAAAGCTCAATAATGACCTACATCTCAATTATGAAATCATGCATATGAGAAGCTTTATTTCGAAACATACCACAAGCGCAATCATAAGTGGGAGCAGCTACTCCAAATCATGTTGTAAGCTACGTAGAGAAATATTTACTCAACATACCAAAAGCTAGAATTTATAAAAAAAATTGGGAAACTTCACTTCAAACAATGTAGTAAGCTTATGTTGGGAAAATCATCACCTTAAATCATCAGGTGAGCATTGCCCAAAGCTTTATCATACTAGGATCTACACATTTTATTTCGAAAACAACATCATAATCATGGGTAGCTTTAGAAAACATGTTTTTCATCATTAAATATCATCATCATCATACATTCAACATCAATATGTTCTTTCATAAACTCCTCATCCATGGGCATTCAACATCATAATTTAGAAATCACAATTTGGATTTAAAACAAATTTAAAATCTGCCCAAGCTTCATAATTCATCAATATAACTATAATTTAATCATACCCACGTGTAGAGATTAAAGAATTACTCAATTGGTTAAAAGCCCATACTTGGTCATAGACAATTTATCACATTTGATATAAATTCGGCATTTGTGTGGAAGAAGACACCCACTCATAGCCTTACATACCTTGGGAAAGGTGAGTTCTAACACCCTCTAATTGCCTAGCTGAAAAATCCAATTGGAATCCTTGTGATTTCACCTTGAACCTCCTCTTCAAACCTTCAAACTTGTATGTATGGGAAGGATGGCTTTGAATAGGCTTTCCCCTTCTTAAAACCCACTAAAATGAGCCTTAAACGACGTAGTATAGGTCTTAGGAACCTAAGAAATTACGAGAAGGCCCTTACTTTTTTGCAGAAAATAACTGCCAGGTTACCCCAATGGGTGACCTGATGATTCGTTTGGACGGGCAATGACTTGTCGAGTCGCCCGTCAGGTGCACTAGTTTACTGAACTGCTCGGGCTCATAATGGGGGACATAATGACTTATTCCTCGAGACCACGACTCATGGTCACCTTCCATCATGTACACAGCCCTAACATACATGAAAAATCATTTTGTTTGATCACGACTCACCTTATGAGTCGTTGGGAATGGCCACGACTCGTAGGTCCCACCCGTTAGGTACACTGGACATCTCCCCCATATGAAATCCCACAACACCCCACGATTGACATGACAACTCGTGGTGGCTGACCACGAGTCGTTCCCTTACTCATGGGGACCTTAATCCTTCATTTACTCCAGGCCTCCCCATGAGCTTCGTGGGGTCTCCTCACGAGTCGTCCCATAACTCGTCCTGTGCCTACAACATCAATTTCACAATTTTCCTGTTTCAACTTTTGGTTCGATCTTTGAGCTTCTGGAGTATAATAATATCTTCCCCTTGGTAACATTCTTCCTCGAATGTTAGGAACACACAGAAAATGCAGAAACATGCAATCATCATATGAAAATACTAATTATTAAAATCAAAAACTAATGGAATGACTACCTCCGAAAAGAACTACATAGCTGAACTGAATTCAGACACCACATATATTTATCATAACATAATTCAAACTTGTGCACATGAACTAAACATGGAAACTGATTAGATAATTAGGGCAAAAATTGATACCTCAAACTGAAACTGAGCCGACAGGGAATAGGTGGGAGTATTTAGCCATCATAGTCGTTTCGGCTTCTCACATAGCTCCCTCAACATGTTGATTCCTCCAAAAAACCTTCACCGAAGCTACTTCTTTGTTCCTCAGCATCTGAATCTGACGATCCAAGATTGCAACTGAATTTCCTCGTGACTGAGGCTATCTCCCACACCAACACTTTCCACCAGGACTACTAAAGTTGGATCTCCTAAGAACTTTTTCAAGAGCGATACATGAAAGACAGGATGAACTTAAGATAACTCTGAGGACAAGTCCAACTCATATGCTACCTTACCCACTGTTCTCATAACCCGGTAGGGACCAATATAGCAGGGATTGAGTTTTCTTTTCTTTCCGAATGGCACAACTCCCTTTATGGGAGATACCTTTAGAAATACCCAATCTTCCACCTCAAACTCCAAATCCCTTCTTCTCGCATCCGCATATGACTTTTGACGACTCTGAGCAGTTTTCATCCTGTCCCTTTTCAACTGAACCTTCACCATAGCCTCTTGAACTTAGTCTGGCCCCATCATAGATGCCTCACCAACTCAAACCATCCAACGGGTGTTCTACATCTAAGACTGTAATGAGCCTCGAACGGTGCAATTTGGATACTGCAGTGATAGTTGTTATTGTAAGAAAACTCGATTAAAGGCAAGTGATCATCCAAATTACCTTTAAATTCCATCACACAAGCCCTCAACATGTCCTCAAGAGTTTGAATTGTCTGCTCCGCCTGGTCATCCATTTGCAGATGAAATGTTGTGTTGAGTTTAACCTGAGTTCCAAGCCCTTTTTGGAAAGACCACTAACATTGGAGGTGAAATGAGTACCTCGATCTGAGATAATAGAAAAGGGCACTCCATGAAGTTGAAGAAACTCTCGAATATACATTTTAGCATACTCATCCACTGAATCCGTGGTTTTGACCGGTAGAAAGTGTGCAGCCTTGGTCAACTTGTAGACCACCACCCAAATGGAATCATATTTTTGACAAGTACGAGGTAGAACGGTAATGAAGTCCATATTAATATCTTCCCACTTCCAAGTAGGGATACTAATATCCTGCAATACGCCTCACGACCTTTGATGCTCAACTTTCACTTGCTGAAAGTTTGGGCACTTGGCTATGAATTCTGCAATATCCTTCTTCATGTCGTTCCACCAATATATTTCCTGCAAGTCATGATACATCTTGGTGGTACCTGGATGTATAGAATACCTAGATCCATGTGCCTCATGCAATATCCGGTCCCTCAAATTAAAGAAATTTGGAACACATAAATGACCCTGGTACTGATAGTCAATGCACATCCGAAGCGAACCATCCTTCTTCCGAACAAACAACATTGGTGCACCCCATGGAGACTTACTCAACCTAATAAATCCTTTATCTAACAAATCCTTCAACTGATCGTTTAACTCTTTCAGCTCGGCTGGAGCAATTCTGTAGGGCGGAATAGATATACACTGCGTGTGGGAAGAAGATCTATACCAAAATCAATCTCTCGCTCTGGAGGGACACCTAGAAAATCATTAGGAAAGGCCTCCGGATACTCATGTACTACTGGTACGGACTGGATAGTTTGGGTTTTGGACTCCACGTCCTTAACCCTAACTAAATGGTACAAACAACCCTTAGAAATCATCTTCCTAGCCTTAAGGCAGGAAAAAAATTGACCAACAGGCACAACTATACTACCCTTCCATTCTATGACTGGCTCACCCGAAAATCTGAATTCTACTGACCGGGTTCTACAATTTACTGAAGCATAACATTCAAATAGACAATCCATGCTGAGAATAACATCAAAATCGTTCATGGATAACTCTACCAAATCTGCTGAGGTGACCTTATGAAGGACCGAGACTAGGCAATCTCTATATACCCTTCTAGTTATAATTGAGTCACCTACTGGGGTAGAAACTATGAAGGGCTCGGACAATACATCGGGGCTAACTCCAAAGCTACTGGCAATATATGGTGTCACAAAAGATAGGGTAGCCCTCGGATCTAACAAAGCATACACATCAACATGAAAAACTGTCAATATACCGGTGAATACATCTAGTGAGGTCTCCTGCTCCTGATGAGTGGCTAAGGAATAGAATCTATTCTGGCGCTGGCCGCCAACTGTGCTAGTAGATGCCTCCTAATGTGCTATGGGTGGGGGAGGGGCTGTTGAACTAGAAGCTGGGCCTCGACCCCCAACCTAGTCCTGTATCGCAGTGGGGCAATCTCTGAGCATGTGTCTAGGCGACCCACATCCAAAACAAGCTCGTGATCCCACCAAGCACTGGCCTGTGTGCCCTCGGCCGCACCTGCAACAAGATGGAATGCTGGAGTCTGCAGGTCTACTGCTATGACCCCTTGAGCCTAGTGCTCG
This sequence comes from Datura wrightii, assembly GCA_035772735.1. Classification (NCBI taxonomy): domain Eukaryota; kingdom Viridiplantae; phylum Streptophyta; class Magnoliopsida; order Solanales; family Solanaceae; genus Datura; species Datura wrightii. Next base: position 47,417,968 of record JASDFA010000019.1, read on the forward strand.
CCCTCTCTGATCAGTCCTGGCCTAGATGGCACACTCAGCACTGAAGATGCTGGGGCTAATGATCTATGGTGGGTCTGCTGTCGGTGCCCACCACCGGACTTCTGCTAAGAGAATCGATGGTCCTCAGTCCTGGCCCTCTTCGCCTCCCTCTCCCTTGAATGTGCCGCCTCCATCTGCTGAGCATACAACACAATGCGAGGGAAGTCCATGTCCTGATGGAGCATAGCTATCATACAGTCCTTGTCCAAATATCCTACTATACCATGCACAAATCTGCTCACCTGCGCCCGTTGGTCAGCCACTAACTCCGGGGAGTACATAGATAGGCTGGTGAACTCAAGGGAATACTCTTGAACAGTCATCCTTCCTTGATTCAAATTCACAAATTCAGCTGCTTTCAACTCCCTCATCTCTTGAGGTAAGAACCGATCGAGGAATGCAACCTGAAACTCCTCCCATGTGACCGGACCTACTCCAGCAACCTTGATGTCCTTCCACTGGCGGAACCAAATATCTACAACCCCCTTCAACTGGTAGGAGGCCAACTCTGTGCACTCAACACTACTCACCCCCATAACCTGGGTTATCTTGATGATCTCATTAATGAAATCATGCGGCTTCTCATCTACCTTGGACCCCAGAAACTCCGGTGGGTTCATCCTCAAGAAGCTCGATCTCTAACCGCCGCTGCATTACTATTTTGAGGAACATGCAGAATGGCCTGCTGATTGACTTTGGCAATGAAGGCCTGGCAGACATTTGAATGGCGGCTCGGAACTCAACATGAGTGGTTGACTCTGGTGCTTGAGGCTCCTAAACTCGTGGGGCTGGCTGATTCTGATGATCGTTTCCATCCTCATGGCCCTCACCACCTCCATTCCTCCTTTCATTTATCCTACGAGGATCCATGATTCTGCAATCGTGAGTAGCACAAATTAGAATGATAAAAAGGCTTTTCATCACACGACATAGATCATGAAAGAAGGGAACATTTCCTGAAATGTCTAGTAGCCTCTTCGTCCTATGTCTGGCGCGCTTCACACCCATGAAAAAGACTCTACCTAACGCGGATTTCAAACTCCCTAGGACACATCAAACCTATGGCTCTGATACCATGTTTTTCATGACCTGAATTGAGGCACGGATCGTAGATACAGGACAAGGGACCTCGAGAGACCCTAAGTCAACCCATGGCATAAGCATTCAACTAACTCATTCAGTAAACATGAAGAAAACATAATTTTAAACTAAGTGGAAGTCAAACTTAATATAACAACAGAATTAGTATCTAAAGTTGAATACACAGATATGTCTGATAAGCCTCTAATCTGGACGAACTGATGGGAAAACACACCTAACTAGCTTAATAATACTAAAACTAAAAGGACGTCTAAAACAATTGAAGGTCTAGTCCTCGAAAGATGAGGACTCACCAAATAAGCAGGTGCTAACTCTGAACAACGACTACAAATGAGGATGAACCTGGGAACCGGATCCTGCATCATGAAACGATGCAACACAGAATGTATGCGGTCAGTACGTGGAATGTACTGAGTATGCAAGGTAAGTAAAACCTCTTAAGTAAAAGAAATAATTTAAAACATTCCATAACATATTGTAAGCTTTTAAGTGTAAGTAAAAGGCTACATGCATTCATCCTAAAATTGTACTCTTATCATAACATGACCATGCATAGCTTTAGAACATCCTGGCTGACTCGAATAACTCAAAGCTAAAACATACATTTATATATAAAGCTGAACAATGAGTTAAACCTTTATTTTAGAACATGTATGTGTAAAGTAATCATCATAAGTAATGGATATGCAATACTGAATGATATAGCCTACGGGAGACTTGTCATTTAACCGACATACAACGATAGAGCTTACATGGTGCTGACTATCACACTCAAGTGGGCAGAGCCATCCAAAACCTTGCCAGGGATAAGGATTCTACCATGATATCGATATCAAGCTGAAGGTCCAATCGGGCCAGGGATAGCTCACGAGGGAGGTCCCAATATTATATTAGTATCAACCTACGTTGGCGTGTAGTTCTTGGGCATAGGGCGATCGACCCTTAACCCGCTTGGTGCTAGACTCTTCTCCCAAAATACATGCCATGCTTTATATCGTATATAACGAAGCTCAACATGAAATCATGCATAACTCAACATCGTACGAAATGAAACTCAACATTGTCTATTGACAAAGATCATAATGAAATCATGCATAGACTAGACATCATACAAATATGATGCTTAACATTGTCTAGACAAAGCTCAATAACGACCTACATCTCAATTATGAAATCATGCATATGAGAAACTTTATTTCAAAACATACCATAAGCTCAATCATAGGCGGGATCATCTACTCCAAATCATGTGGTAAGCTACGTAGAGAAATATTTACTCAACATACCACAAGCTAGAATTTATAAAAAAAAATTGGGAACTTTACTTCAATCAATGTGGTAAGCTTATGACAGGAAAATCACCTTAAATCATCATGTGGGCATTACCCAAAGGTTTATCATACTAGGATCTACACAATTTATTTTGAAAACAACATCATAATCATGGGTAGCTTAAGAAACATGCTTTTCAACATTAAACCTCACCATTATCATACATTCGACATCTATCTGTTCTTTCGTGAACTCCTCATCCATGGGCATTCAACTTCATAAGTTAGAAATCCAATTTGGATTTAAAAAACAATTAAAATCTGCCCAAGCTTCACAATTCATCAATATAACTATAATATAATCATACCAATGAGTAGACATTGATGAATTTTGCAATTACATAAAACCCAGTACTTGGTCATAGACAATTTATAACATTTGATAGAAATTGGGCATGGGTGTGGAAGAAGACACCCACTCATAGCCTTACATACCTAGGGAATGGTGAGTTCTAACACCCTCTAATTGCCCAACTAAGAATCCAATTGGAAACCATGAAATTTCACCTTGAACCTCCTCTTCGAACCTTCAAACTTGAATGGATGGGAAGGATGGCTTAGAATAGGCTTTCCCCTACTTAAAACCCACTAAAACGAGCCTTAAACTATGTAGTATAGGTATTAGGAACTTAGGGGTTTAGGAGAAGGCCCTTACTATTTCGCAGAAAATAACTGCCAGGTGACCCCGACGGGTGACCTGATAATTCGTCAGGATGGGCAACACTCGTCGAGTCACCTGTCAAGTGCACTGGTTGACTATATTTCTGGGGCTCATAACAGGGGACATAATGACTCGTTCCTCGAGACCATGTCTCGTGGTCACCTTCCGTCATGTACACTGCCTTAACATTCATGAAAGCCAATTTTGTTTGATCGCGACTTACCTCACAAGTTGTTAGAACTGGCCACAACTTGTGGGGTCCCATCTATTAGGTACACTAGACATCTCCCCCATCTGAAATCCCACACCACTCCATGATTGACATGACGACTCATGGTGGCTGACCACAAGTCATTCCCTCACTTGTGGGGACCTCAATCCTTTATTTACCCCAGGCCTCTCCACAAGCCACTTGACGATTCATGGGGTCTCCTCACGAGTCATCCCACAACTCTTCCTGTGACTGCAACATTAATTTCACAATTTTCCTATTTCAACTCTCGGGTCTGATCTTTTACCTTCCGAGGTATAACAACATACCCGGATTCTATGGCAGGGATAGGGAGTTATCCTAAACATATACATCTTAACCATCATATCCATCATGGTGGAACATCCATAGGGTTTAGAGTAAGGGAATCATGAGAAAGAATCATTTAAGAAATCTAAGTTGGGTATACACCTTATTTATCATGATCTTATGAGCCACTAGAGCAAATAGTAGGGACTGAGTGCATAGAGCATGAACATATTGAGAGACATGAGTTCACATACGTAACGAGGATCGTGACATGAAGTTGAATGGGTAACAATTGGATTGCTGACTATTGGGGTTATCTATGATCTTAGGATTCTGAACATAAGCATGAGTTAAGCGTAGCATCAAGCGAAACATAAAGGAAACATCTAAAGAGGGATGGATGGACTACCCCCAAAAGTTATTTATAGAACTCGTTACTAGGAAACTCAAGACCAGACTTGGCCCTTCACTTACCTTTTCACTATCTTCCAAGAAATAAGTCTCATATTAAAATGCAGAAAGTGACTGCCACTTTCTCTTGGTAACCTGTCCTTCTGGGATAGGCGATTTGCTGGAGCTGCTGATCCGGTAATTGGAACGTCGGCTCTACCCTTGTCGTACTTGGCTGATGGGCAATTCCTACACATGTGCCTGACCTCTCCACATCTTTAATAAATGTATGAACCTACCAAACACTGTCCCACGTGTGATCTACCAAATTTCAAGCATGTTGACTAGCTAAATAGGAGTACTGGAGGGGTGGCCGGGGCACGGCCTCTCTGGCCTTCTCGCTTGGCTGAAGGGCAATCTCTGTGTTTATGACAGAGTTGGCCACAATAGAAGCAAACATTTGAACCTGCCAAGCACTTTCCTAGGTGGTTCTTCCTGCATCGCCCATAAATTGGATAAGTAATCACCCTCACCCTGGGCTTGTATCCCCGAACTTGAGCTAAAGACCTCTGACGGGGTTAAGAGTGACTCCCACTACTTGACTCTTGATGGGAACTCTCAATTTTTTCGGTCCTGGGCCTCTTGTTCCTCCTATATTCCCCCTTTCGCTCTCTGCCATATTCGAATCACCAAACATAGATAGGCGCCTCTTCATGAGTTCTTGAACCCTAGTAGCTGTCGCTTCCCCGGTAGGGTTCACTGATGCAATTGTCTACTAGTTAGGTTGGGTGATCATGGTCCGTATCAACACTCTAAGGGCGGCCTCAAGTTCTGCATCCATAACTTGCATGTGGCTCATTGGAGTTGGTCGGGCTGGAAAACTCCCGTTTTTGTTCCGAGAAGACATGTTTTGACACATGTGTATAGCACGAATTAGAGGAATGGAGAGAGTTGAACTCATCACACGAGATAGAGTCATGAAAGAAAGGAACATTTCCTAGACGTCTCGTAGCCTCTTCATCATAATGGTGGTGCACTTCACACCCATGAAAAAGACACTACTTAACGCAGCTTTTAGACACCCTAGGACACTTCAAAACTTATTTCTCTGATACCAAGTTTGTCACGACCCGAATATAGACCCGAATTGACACACGGGACAAGGAGCCCCGTGGGACTCCAAGTTGACCCATGGCATAAACATACATCTAACTCAAACAATTAAATCAACATACTCAACATAATAATATAGTGAAAGCATAATCATGATATAACATAGAAAACGAAACACACTTCATACATGACGGCTAAATACTACACATAGTCTGAAAGCCTCTAGCATATCTGATGGGTTGATGGGACAACACCCCCAACTAAGCTGACAAGTCTGGAAAAAACTAAACATAAAGGATAACTGATATCAACTGGTCCTCAGGAGATGAGGACTCATGAATGAACTGGATGCTAACTTCGGGAACGAGCTAATAACGATGCTGGGTCTAAAGGTTGGAGCTTGTATCATAAGACGATACAACATAAAGTATGCGGTCAGTATGTGAAATGTACCGAGTATGCAAGATAAGTAAAACGGACGTTTAAAACACATAAAAGTGCATAGGAGTAGGACAAGATGATCATAGCATAAATATCATAATGTATCATAAGGCTCAAAGTTTTATAATCATATTCATAAACATACTTAAATCCTGAGTAACAGTGGGAGATTCTCATAACCGACAAACCCCATATGAGAACACCCGGAGCCCAACCTATAAATCCCTAGTCGGGAGGGTGTTCATACCTTTTCAAGGGTAGAACTATGAAAGGCGTGATACCATTCATGAAAGGCCCATTTGGGGGGAAAAGGGGGATAGTCTCAAGGGAGGTCCCGTCATGACCTATGGTGGCACGTAGTTTTGAGATTCGGGGCAAAACTTGGGCCCCAAACCTACTCAGTGTTAAATCTACTCCAAAAACATATATAGTGCTCACAGGATAATGTACATGAGATGCATGGCTAGTTAAATCATGATAATCATAAGCATGCTTGTAAATACGTGAACTAGCCATGAAGATAAGGCCCGTGAGTCTGCCAAAAATCCTAAATCGTAAATCATGAGGTTCATGAATACTTGTAAAACATGTATATACTTAATAAATCATAAATTAATAATCAGTATTTGAATAAATCCATATCATAAGTCATAAATCATGATGGGTAGAAGAACATAAAAAATCAAGGTAAAATCATAAGTCAATTTATCATAGAACATGTATGATTGGGCATAATTTAATAGAAATTTAAATCAAAAAAAATTATAATCAAATTAGTTGTAAAATCTACCCATGATTTGTAAAATATGATGTAAAACATGAGAATAGACAGATCATTAGGATTTCATAAGATTTAGGATAAAAAACCATAAGATTTTCAAATAAAATATCATGAATTAAGAGAGATTGGGCATGGGTATGAACGATTTTACCCACTCATAACCCTACATACCTGAGAGACTTGGATTTTATCTTGCCCAAGAGGAATTGAAGAACAATTGATGAAGAACTTTGGGGTTTTATGCTTGATCACCCTCTACACTCTTAAACTTTGCATGCATGAGTTTGAATAGGCTAGAACGACTTAACCTATTTTAATACACCCTAAAAATAGCTTTAAAAATATAGTATAGGACCCTATGGCTTAGGAATGACGATATTACCGTTAATAAATTCGTAGTAAATCACTGGTCGTTAGTCCCCATGAGAGACCTAACGAGTTGTCGCCACCAACCATGGGTCGTTACATCGATCGTCGAGTACACTATCAAGGTTTCACCTAGATCTCATAACGGGCTGTCACACGAATTGTTACCGGTGACCATGACTCGTGGTCACCACTTGTCACCTTTACTACCTAAGATTTTATTTTATTCCCAACCTGCTTACCATGACCCATCCCACGAACCATGGTGTCTGACCACGATTCGTGGTGACCATCCATAGGGTGCACTACCATGTTTTCTTCCCTTTTCCTTTAACCCTTGCCCACGACTAACTCAACGAGTCATGGGGCCTGACCACGACTCGTGGTCACATCCATGGGGACTTTAACTCCTAAAAAATTCAATTCAGGCTCTGAGCCCCACCACGAGTCTCCTCACGAGTTGTGGCCTATCCCATGGGTCACAAAACGACTCGTTCTATGACCTGGTACCAGATTTCCAGTTTTCTGTTTTTCACCTCTCGGGTCTGATCTTTGGGCTTCGGGGGTATTACATAGAGGCCAATGAAGTTCCCTCAAATGTTTATGGAGAAGAGTCAGGCATGAAGACGTCAAATAATAAAGAAAAAGAACAAAGAGCTCCACCCCCAAGGATGATCATTTCAGTAAATTTATCAACATGTTTAGTAAATTTTCCATTGATATACCGTTGGTGGATTTCCTACTTCAAATGCTTGGACATGCCAAGTTCATGAAGGAGCTATTGAAAAAGAAGAAGGTGGTAGATATAGGCACCGAAGGGACAACGCATCACTGTAGTGCGATGATGACGAGTAATTTTGTCCCAAAGTAGGAGATCCAGGATCCTTTATAATTCCTTGCACTATCGGGGTATGTGTGTTTATGAAATCCCTTTGAGATCTCGGCACAAGTATAAATCTAATGCCCCTTATCATCTTAGAGAAATTGGGGCTTGGGAACCCCAAACCCTCATCAATGAGGTTGTTAATGGTTGATCGCTCCATAAAGAAACTTGGGGGTATGTCAGAGGATGTGGCGAGGGTGGATAAACTTCTTCTACCAACTCATTTTTGGGTTCTTGATTGTGAAATGGATGTAGAGGTGCCATTGCTCGCCACGGGTAGAGCTTCGGAAGACGTGGAGCTAGGTCAGCTCAAGTTTTGGGTTGGAAGTGAAGAGGTCAACATAAGGTGTGTCAATCTGCTGAACCTCTAGATGAATGCAAAGTGATTGTAGTATTGCATAAAGAGAGCAAGTATAGCGGAATCGAGATGAAGGAGACTGAGTCAGAGGATGATCCTTCGAAGAATGAATGCTAAATGAGTAATATGTCATGCCACGACGATTACTAAGGCACTTCTTGGGAGGCAACCCAAGTGTCTTATGTTGAATGTTTTCATGTCATTGATGTTTTTTGATTTTGTAGGACTAATGAGGTGAGAAGCAAGGAGAGGAAGCACAAAAACAAGGTAGGCAACGCACTCCACTGGCGAACCGCCGATCCAAATGCACAAACCTTCGCGCCCTAAAGCATACAAGAAGAAACCTGGGAACACGACTATTAGACCAAGGATGAGCCAGTGAAACATCGATGCAAAATTGCATACCGTCGTTCTATCACTGGTGGAACCCAGAATATCTACGCAGGTGTTGCCCAAGAGGCGATTCACTGGCGGAATACCAAACTTAGTTCGCCAACTACCGGTCAATCACCGATTGCAAGATAGTAAACTAGACACATAATCAAGCACAAGATGGTAAGGTGGTGAACCACCGGATCAAAACGGCGAGCCAGTGTAGTGTCGGTAAAGGTATGGGTCGTATTTTAAAATCATAACCAAATGTGGACCCATCTGACCCAAAATCTGTTTAAGCCGTCCTAATTTGAATAAAAATACCACTTAGACTTCCCTTTTTCCTCTTTTTACCACTATCCCACACTCCTTTTTATTTTTCCAACACCCCACCTTTCCGTATTCCTACAACTCCCTCTCTTCCACTTCCTATACAATTAACTCACCATTAACCATCCACCTCCTCCTAAACCAACCACACTCTCATCTTCCCACCTATAAAATCCCTCATCCTTTCCACAAATTTTCACTCCACTCACAACCTTCCTCTCTACTAAACAACTCCCAAGAGTTTTCCATTGTTGAGCATTACCAAGCTCCCACAACTTCAACTAGTCTCTGCTAAATATTCTCTCAAGAGTGGTAATATACCTTTAACTTTCTCATTTTTTCTTCTTCAATGGTACTGTAGTCGTATATACATGTGGCTATGACATACATTCCCCTCCTTTTTGCTGCCATTCACCCTAATATTTTCATGCTTGCTGCTTTATTTGATGCTATATGAAATTTGTGGAATGATAGAAGCTTACTACTGAAATGGGTGAGGGGAAAGTTGTTATTCTTGTGTAGAGTTCAATGGGTTGAAGTCTGAGTAACCCAATAAGGGATTAAAAAGATATACTTTGCCCTATGATACATTGGGTGACGTCATTTTTAAGGGTAAAACATCATTTTAACTTTTTTTATGTGTAGAGGCACTGCTTTGCTATATTGTGTGTGAGTATGTGAAATATTGTGAGATTGGAGTTTAGGGTGATGTATTGGGGATAATGACTATTGGTGATTCATTGGTCGGGTCCGGTGAAACACCGATGGAACATCGATTTGGGCTAATATTGTCTTGAGGTCACTTCCTTGATCCCGCGTTACATCGTCGGTTTGTGGATCGGTACCGAATGGTCACCACTCTGTCGCCGATTGAATATCTATTCTCCCAGTTTTCTATTTTTCATTGGCAGTTCAGCAGCGGTCCACGGATACCCTTCTGCGGCTCGCCGATATTTTGCCGGTTCTTCCACTGCTTTGAATGTAAATTCTTCAACATTGTTTCTCCTTTAAAACATTAGAGTAGTTGTTTGTTGTTTCCTTTTTATTATAAACATCGTGTTTGCAGAAAATGACTTCATCCAAGAATATCGATAAAGACAAAGCCCCAGCTTCTTCTTCAACAAAAGGTAAGGGAAAGGGAAAGGCCTCCCCAGGTGCCCCCCAACTCCAGGGATGCTATCATGTTCTGTGTGACCAACATGAAGGGGCATTACGCCATCTGCAGGGCCGCTTAATCAAAGTAGAAAAACGATTTGACTTTGTGGGGCTGTGCAGTGACCTCCCCAACATCACCGCTCAGTTCATGGACAAGCAATGGCACATTTTCGTCAATTATCTCCTAGACTACTATCCAAGCTTGGTGCCATAGTTATATGCTTCCTACTAGTTTAGGCATGAAAGTATGAACCACAGAGTAAGGTCACTGAATTCCTCTGCCTGCCTTCATTTATGGTGCAAGGGGGGAGGTGGATATCACTCCAATAGCCATCGACTATATATTCTAGGAGGACGAGATTGACATTGGAGTGCATGGCCAGGATTGCTAATGTGAAGAACCAATTCACTTAGATAGCCCCTGTCATTGCAGCTGACACACCTCTTTGGGCAACTATGGGTGGTAAAATTTCATGCCCTGGTCTGAAATTTGAGGCCAAACTATGGCTGGATTTCATCACTGGCCACATCATTCCTTCTAAAAATGAACAACGAGTCAGCTTGGTGATGTTTATTCTTATAGCTTGCATCATATCAAGAGTCCCCATTAACTTTTGGGAGCTTGTAGCTCAACAAATAAATAGGAAAACCCAAAAGGCGAGCACCCCATTCATACACCTTACTCATTTCATGACTGTGCTTGCAAGCAGGAGTACTATTGTTTCCACATAAGACCCTTGCTCCTTCTTCGGATGTCATCACATTAGACCAAAAAAGTTATGGTGAGGCACCCTTAATCAAGCGAAAGCGCATATAGGCTTTTAGGCTGCCAGAGGGTTCACTTTCCCATGGTTCGGACCAGTCTCCACAATCCCCAAATTTGAACATGCCCCACCAAGAAGCTTCAGGCCAAGCGTACAATGAAATACCTCTTCAGGGAGCATCACCCCCTCCGACATCCTCCCAACCGAGTGATCTCCATAAACTCATGGAAATGACCAACTCTCATGAGAGCCAACTTGAAAAGTTGTCTAGGAGCATCCCTATGCTCATTTCTCAAACAGTAAAAAATGAGCTAAAGTCTATGTATGAGAGTCTTACAACATTGTGCAAATGGGTGGATACAGTGGAGGGGGTTGTCACCTCTCCCTGGACTAAAGTGAGGGAGTGGAATAAGTCGGACATCCGTAGAGGTGCCTGACCTGCGTTGTCTTAATGCCGCAATGGCTGCCCCTTCTACAGTTCGAGGCCCCATAGATGACTTGTTTAAAGGCTTGGGAGAGGACACCAAGGATCCAGGTAATGCAGGAGTGGAGGGTGAGGCAGGAGCAGGTGCGGATGATGACATGGATGATGAGGAGTGACCCACTCAGGTAGTCTCTCACCCTTTTATTTTGCATGCATACATTGGGGACAATGTAATCTTTTAGTTGGGGTTGGGATGAGTGCCCTTTTTTTTGAGGTGGGGGGGGGGAGGTCAATTGTGTTTTTTTTGATGATGATTTGATGTAGCCTTTGTCAGGCTTTTGTTTTTATTTTTTGATGAAGAGTTGTGAGCCTTTGTGGGGCTCATTTTTAGTATTGTTGATGATTGCCCTTGTTGGGCTAGTTGTATTGATAAAATCTTAATGAATGAAATGGATGAGTTGATGTATGTTAGTATGCTAGTGATGGAAATTGGGTCCTTCCTTTGAATTGTTAAATATTACATTATGACCCGAGTCTTTTGTTTGCCAATGTAAATAATAAAACAATAATCAAACTCCAAGGGTTTTCTTCATACCACGGTTCTTTCCCAAGGAGCATTTATCTTTTTCTTTTCTCTTTGTTGTTGAACCGGATTGTCACTTTTCAATGATAGATTGTGAGGTGACTCTCTTAAGGGAAAATTCCATGTCGTTCTTGAGTCTTTTGTGGAGCTATTTTGAGAGGTACCACCAATATTTTTGAAATGAAATTTGGAAATGTGGCATGAAAATGGGAAAGGAATAATGGGCATTTGAAATGAGAATGTAGCACTGCTTGTCATACATTGTAGACTCCTCACTTAGCTTATCAATTTGCACGTTCTGTTGTCTTGAATCAAGATCTTGTGTTGATAATGACTTTTGTGGACTCTTTAGGTGTGATTCCTTGTGTGGTAAGGATTTTTGTGAATCTCATGCATAGCTTCTTGTCTAGAACTTTCCCTAAGTGTGACTCAGGGCAAAATCCAAAATTCTAGATATAGTTGCACTTAGAACATGATGTTAGGCTCTCATTTGTTAAAGTCACTCCACCCAAAATGACCACCTTGAACATTAACCGTTGATAGCCAACGTTTTATCCTTGGCGCCTTTCTTTGAAAACACATTACAAGCCTATTGACCATTTTTTTTCCTTCTCTTTGGCACATATCCTCCCTAATTGCTAGTAATTAAACAATGAAAAATGGGTCTTGAAGCCCAAGAAATGGTGAGCAAGAAGGGAATGAATGTGAAATGAGGCAAAAGCCTAAGTTTAGGGGTTAGCAAGAATAGGGGGGAAAATGAGAAGCCTAAAATAGAGGTAGCACCAAAATTGTGATGAGATGAGTGAATCAATGGGGTGAAAATCCTCGAATCATCAAAAGAAGAAGAATAGTTAATAGGTGTTATCTCTTGCATAGTTAACGCTACATGTGAAATTAATAGATGTTATAAGAGTAGCTAGTGTCACACAAAAGATGATGATGATGAACAAGGATAAATAAGCTAGAGTGATCTAAACAAGATGTTGGGATACTACAAACATTTGTAAAAGTGTTAGGGAGGCGTTAGTCACTAAAGAAAAATACGTATCCTACCCTTAGCCTTAGCCTTCATCATGACCCACAAGTCCTAAGTGATTTTGAGTGTAGTTGCTCTACATTAGTGGCGAATTACACGAAGTGCAAGACTATTGGTCTAGTTGTGTGCATGAAGAATTTGTTTGGGAGAGTGAGCGTGATCATCTCTTTCTACAATCCTTTGTGTGTATGCATTGATTTCATGATAAAGAATGGGGATTCTCTCTTCTGTGAGTGGCATAATTCCTTTTGAGGATATAATTGCATTAAAGTAAATGTGTACATGAGACATGAGAAGTGCAAGCTCTAAGGAAAACTTTGAATGTGCAATGATTATGAATTGAGATGTTATGTGTAATTCGTGGATAAGTTATACCCTCGTTTTCCAAAACGAAAGCTTTTGTGAATCATATTTTTGAATGATGGTGGCCTCTTGAAAATTTTCCATTTTTGTTTTTGGGGGAATTTGCTTCTCTTTTTTGGTGAGTTGGTGACCATTTTTTTGTTGTCATGAATTAAGTGGTCATTGATGTATAAACTCACGTGGAATGGCATATTTCTCACCTGATAAGAACTGCATTACTTGAGGACAACCAATGGATAAAGTTTGGGGGTTTGATGAGTTGTTAATTTTCCAACTCATTAGGCTCTTAAACATGAGCTTTAGCTTAGTTTTAAAGTTATTTAGATGAATTTTATGCTCTTTTTGCCTTTTTATATACAGATATCTTACTTGAAAAAAACAGTAAGAAGTGGAGTATAAAGAAGAAAATCTGGTAAAAACTGGCACTCCCCTAGAGAACACTGGTGAAACGCTGGTCAAATGGATATGACCACTGCTTTGAGGAACTAGAGCATTCGGTGGTCGCAGATGTCAGCCGGTGACTCGCCGATTAACTTGCGTACGGGCACCTGAACTAGCTAGATCAAAGAGAAAGAAATTGGATAACATGGTTGGAGGCCAGTGAATCGCCGAAGGTCCCACCGAATGATACTGGAAATCACTGAAGGAGCAGTAGATGACAGATGGCTATTCACGGAATTAATCGGCAAACTGTCAATACTTTAGCAAGAGCCAAAACGCTTGAGCAGGGGCAATTGCATCCAACACTGAAAAAGAAGGGATTGGTTGCCCTATCTTTATATACATATTCTAGAAGGAAGTACTTTGTATATATCAGATCTTAACTTTAGCTTTTTAAAAATTCCTTTTGCTAAGGAAGAAAGTAGAATTCTACTTGTGGAAATTACTTAATATTGTTTTTCTTTTCTTCATCCTCTTTTTAGAAAGGTACCACCATTGTTGCAGACATATTTTTAAATTTGATTTTGTTGCTCTTATTCATGAAATCAATGAATTTATTGTTGAATATGCTCTTTAGTTTCTTAACCATGAGTAGCTAAATCATCAACTAGAGGTGTGTGGTTATGAGTTCTTAATTAGATTGGGTATTGCTAGATTCATCTCAATATAGCTTAATCAGTGTAAATTTATTAAGTCTCACCAATTTATAATTAATGATCCATAGTTGCAGATGTGGGTCTAATTGTCTTGATTTCTTCTTGAAAGAGAAGAATTGAGTATTGTGAGAGAATTTAATGGGAGAAATAGATGTGATGTTGTGGAGTTAGGCTAGACATAGCCAAAACCCATATTCACATTCCTAATTAATAGCTAATAGCTAGAGATAGTCCAGCTATTAATCCAAACTTGATTTGGCTGATTTAATTGTGTCTAGTGGTTCGAAAGAACTCTAGAAAGAGGCATTTATGAGGTTGAAAACATAGAGTTCCCACCCCTCCAATGTTGTTTACACAACTCGAAATGATGAGATGATCTAGAATAGCCCTGTTTAATTAGCACATCATCTACACCACACCTCCAGTCCCTCTCATTATTGTCTACAACTTTGGTTATTTTACTATTATAATTAGCTGAGTTAGAATCTGTACCATATTGTTAGCATCAAGTCTCCCCCAAAATATTTACAACTTTGTTTGTTTTGGGTTGTGTGAACTAATTTCAATTTTACAAACAACACTTGCGCATATCGGTTGTTAGTCTACGTGGGATTCAACCCCGACATTCGTTGGAATATTTATTTTGATACAACAACCATTTACTCTCTTTCATAAACAAGAGTGTATTTTGGACGTTATTGTTATACCCCGTAGGATTCTCGGCACCTAGATGGCCTATTCGTTCATTGGTCAAGCATATTTGGGAGCCATACGTACTAGGGAAAGGCCCAGGAAAAGACCGGACGAGTAACCTGTCGAACCATCGCGGGAGGAGCCGAGGCAGAGCCCCTCCGCGATGGCAGCATGTCACAGAGGTAAAGCCTCCGCGTTGGCACCGTGACACATTGGCCTTGTCCAGGCCCAAGTATATAAAGCCCCACTTCGGTTTATTTTGGATTTAAATCATAAAATTTCCAGAAAACAGAGAGGAAAACCAGAGAAAGGGAAAAGAACGAAGAGGGTAATATAATTTCGTCCGATTACGCTGCCAAACGCAGTCCAAACCTAAATTAACTCCAGATACCGAGGTATTTAGCAGTAAAGAGCATTCCTACGGATTTAGTTTCGTGAAATAAGGCCGACAAATCGTCGAGCTACCGAGCTAAGGTAAGTAGAATTGCTCCAAACTGGTGTCTATGTGTTCCTTGCTGTGAAGTGAATATTTCTCGCTTCTGGACTTCTGGGAAATAGCGGGTTTTTGGCCTTCTTTCGATAAGCCTAAGTTTAGGCTATAATTATATCGAAAGTAACGTTGTTCTTTGGAATAAAGCTATATTTAGTATTAATTGACATATTTATGAATGCAGTTGGGAGAAATAGTTGAAGTATTAGCCGAGCCTCGTCCGACAGACGGATAGTTCGAGGATAAGGTATCTAAAGCTAGTTCCTTCGGCAAGTCAGTAGCTTTAGCCGTGTATAGTACAATAAACCCCGTAGTAGAATTTCCGGAAGTTGAATGTTAAGTATTGTGCAAGTTCAGTAAACCTAGTTTGCGTTGTGATATCATATTCAGTCTGAAAGTTAGAAAAAGCATGTGCCCAAGGGCAAGTTAGTAGTTCAGCTTCAGTACAGCCTATTATGTGAATAGCAAGCATGTAGTAGAATAAAAAGGAACAGATTTTCATAATAAAAGTCAATAAAGAAAGATCAGATAGACGGACAGTTATGGCTACAGATTAGCCATTCAGACAGATAGCATCATGGCTACAGATTAGCCGTACAGTTAAACAAAGATTGCAGAATCAGTATAATTAGTAAGAATCAGTTCAGTATAGAAACAAATCAGAATAAGAAGTTAGATTCCAAATAGTCTTTTCAGTCATGCATGCTTGCTATTTCTATGTGCTATTTGTTTGTTGAGACTTGTTGTGGCATGTGGGCACCCTTTTAGCATGCCCACCGCCCCTGGGTTATAGTTGTGTCAATACCAGATTCAGATACCGCCACCAGCTGGGTGATGCCGTCCGCCTAGAGGACGATGATGGCCGACCACCATGATAATACGGTCCAGACCACCCTGCTTGCAGGGGTAGTTCAATTTACTCTGCGCAGAGCCAGTC
This sequence comes from Datura wrightii, assembly GCA_035772735.1. NCBI lineage: Eukaryota > Viridiplantae > Streptophyta > Magnoliopsida > Solanales > Solanaceae > Datura > Datura wrightii. The sequence goes on from JASDFA010000019.1 coordinate 47,434,196, forward strand.
CACCCTGTTTACAGGGGCAGAACACTCTGTGTGGGCCTGTGGCCGGGGGCAGTTTCAGATACAGATTTTTATAAAATCACCCTGTTGCGTGCTTGCACCCAGGGGCAGTTTTTATTACACACCCCGTGTACACTTGTGCCCAGAGGCAGGAGTCTTCGGACTCAGACACAGTTTATTGTCAGAGGCCAAGGCCTGAGCTACGTACCCAAGGGGACCTGTAGGAGGAGCTCACAGTTATCAGATGAGTGGAGTGACTTATTTTTGGTTGGTTTAGACCCGGGTAGGGGTAAATAGATTGTATGTTGGTTGGCACCTTCCGGCTTATGGGGATCGGTCAGGTATTGTGTGTATTTATATGTATACCTATATATGCTATTAGATACTGGTAAACAGTGGGACAACACGGCATCAGGTACGCTCGGTTTAGTTATAGAATAAATAAACTCTCCCCAGTTATTCTCAGCTACTTTCTGCTCATATGTCATGTTACTGTTGTTATTCATTTCAGTTGTGTATTTCAGTTGCTTTACATGCTCAGTACCTGTGGTACTGACGCCCAGTGGGGCGTTGCATTACTTGCCTGCAGGTACTCATAGATGAGGAGGCGATCCCTCGTGATTCCAGTCAGCTATTGAGTATTCAGCTCCTGTCATCCGGAGTTTGAATTCCAGAGGTGTATTTCGTTTTCTTTTGTTTTACAGTACGGGTAGGTCGGGGCCCTATCCCGATAATTTCTATTGTTACTCCTAGAGGCTTGCAGTCTGTATATATTTCCTTGTGGTCAGCAGAGCCGGTCGTGTGAGGCCGTGCAGATTTTTATAGTTATTTGTTATTTCTATTCCTGTTGGTCGTGTATGGCCATAACCAGTCAGTAGTGGTGACCTTGCCGGTCACGTAATTATTTAGCATGTTATTGTTGAGTTACAGAGAACTAGACAGCATGGTGGCCTTGTCGGCCCGCATAGGTTCCCTTGACAGTAGTATGTTTCTGGTCAGCCGTTTTTTAGGTGCAGGTGGCTATAGGCCTGTTGGCCGGAGGCTATGTTTACAGCCGTTATATAGCCCTTTGTTTCCAGGAATTTGAGTTAGAGCCAGCCAGGCACCAGATGTGCTTGGGCTAACCAGATAGCGGTCTAGGTCCTATTAGGGCACCAGGTGCCAGTCATACCCCCCCAGGGCGGGGCGTGACAAACTTGGTATCAGAGTCGATCGTGTCCCAGGGAGTCTGCAAGCCGTGCTGAGTAGAGTCTTGTCTATGGATGTGTTGTGCACCACATACCATAGGCAGGAGGCTGCGAGGCATAATAGGATAGTTAGCCTTCTTTCCATACTCAGTCGTGCCTAGCACAGTACAGTATAGGGTTGGTTCTTTTGAAACTTACCACCCTCTTTGTTTACAGATACTATGGCAGACCAGTGGCACCCAGCTACAGGCAGGAGATTGGATACAGCAGCGGGCGAAGGTATTAGTAGGATGCTTCATTTACAGCCATATTTAGCCCGGTCTTAGAACGATACGGAGGTGTCATCTCGACCCTCCCAGCAGTCTCCGCCTCGCCAGACACCACTTGAGGTAGCACCGCCTCCCACAACTCCTGCACCCACTTCATCTGATCAGGAGATACGTAGTGCGGTGGTTATGTTGACCCAGATGCTGGCTACTCAGCGTCAGCCAGTACCACCTGCAGCTGCATAATCTCTAGGTTGGCCTGGTAGTTCCAAGGTCAGAGAATTCTTGGCGTTGGGACCCCCTCAGTTTACAGGGTCGGATTCAGTGGAGGACCCTCAAGGCTTTTTGGACCAGATGCAGAGGATCTTTAGAGTCATGCACGTAACCCCAGCAGAATCAGTTGAGTTAGCCGTGTTCCGGTTAAGGGATATTATTGTTTTGTGGTACGAGAGTTGGGAGAGATCTCGGGGAAGAGATGCAGCCCCTCCTACTTGGTCCAGTTTCTCAGAGGCCTTCCTGGACCACTATTTACCCCGGGAGGTTATACAGGCCCACATGGACCAGTTTTTACACTTAGAGCAGGGGGCTAGGAGCGTTCGTGAGTATTCTTTACAGTTCGACTCCTTAGCCCGCTATGCTACAACATTTGTGGACACCATGTCGTCCAGAGTCCACCGCTTTATTATGGGCCTGAATCCAGAGTACATAGAGACGTGCATGATGGCTACTTTGAGAGAGGATATGGACATAGCCAGGGTACAAGCCTTCGCACAGACAATTGAGGGCTTGAGACAGCGGCAGTGGGGTGACAGACAGGCGACTTCAGAGCAGCGCCATAGAAGCAGACCCGCTGAGATTCGAGGGGAAATCCCTAGGGGGCCGAGACCACGGTTTTCAAATAGGCCACCCAGATCTTTACCTCCGATACAACAGCAGAGAGGCAGGTTTGTTCGCCGGAATCAATCAGAGTTCGGTAGCAGTTCACAGATAGTAGCCTCACCTCAGCAGCGGAGGGTAGAACAGAGTAGATTTGCAGCTACCCCTTGTCCTATATGCCACCGACTACATGCTGGAGCCTGCAGGAAAGGCTTTCCAGGGTGCTATTACTGCAGACAAAAAGGGCATTTAATGAGAGATTGTCCATCCAGGGGACAGGATAGCCGGGATGATCTGGATAGAGCATCAGCAGGGCCATGAGTTCCAGCAGCCTCAGCAGGGCGCAGACCCTCAGCTTCAGTAAATAGGGGCCGTGGTAGATCAGGAGCCTCTGGCTCAGGTGCAGGCCCCAGTCGTACCTATGCATTACCCAGGAGGCAGGATTCAGAGGCATCTCCCGACGTGGTCACAGGTACATTGATTATCTGCTCATACCCTGTTTATGTACTGATTGATCCAGGATCCACCCTATCGTATGTTACCCCATTTGTGGCACGTAATTTCAATATTGCACCAGAATTATTACAGCAGCCTTTTTCGGTATCCACACCCGTCGGTGACTCGATCGTGGCTAGCAGAATTTACCGGGGGTGTACAGTAGAGGTTGCTGATCGTCAAACCACAGTAGATCTGATCGAGCTAGAAATGATAGACTTCGATGCCATAGTGGGTATGGATTGGCTAGTGCCGTGCTTTGCCAATGTTGAATGTTGGACCAAGACGGTCCGATTCCACTTTCCAGGAGAAGCAGTACGGGAGTGGAAGGGCAGCACCGCTACGCCAAAAGGTAGGTTTATTTCCTACCTTCAGGCGAGGAAATTGATATCTAAGGGGTGTATTTACCACCTGGTCAGAGTTCAGGATATCCGAGCAGAATCTCCGACACTCCAGTCTATTCGGGTGGTGAACGAGTTCCCTGATGTGTTTCCGGATTAGTTACCTGGTATTCCCCCAGAAAGGGAAATAGATTTTGCTATTGATTTATTACCAGGCACCCAGCCGATATCGATTCCTCCTTATGGCATGGCTCCTGCAGAACTCAGAGAATTGAAGGAGCAGCTGAAGGACTTATTGGATAAAGGTTTTATTAGGCCGAGTACTTCACCATGGGGTGCGCCAGTTCTATTTGTGTGGAAGAAAGATGGCTCACTCCGTATGTGCATAGATTATCGGCAATTAAACAAAGTTATAGTGAAGAACAAGTACCCGCTTCCCAGGATTGATGATTTATTTGATCAGTTACCGGGAGCTAGATACTTTTCTAAGATTGACTTGCGGTCCGGATATCACCAGGTTCGAGTTCGTGAGAAAGATATTCCCAAAACGGCGTTCAGGACCCGATATGGACACTTCGAATTCCTAGTTATGTCCTTTGGGTTAACAAATGCCCCAGTAGTATTCATGGACCTGATGAACAGTATTTTCAGACCTTTCCTGGACTTGTTCGTGATAGTATTTATTGATGATATTCTGGTGTATTCTTTCTCTGAAGCAGATCACCGGAATCATTTACGGACAGTGCTCCAGATCCTTAGGGACTGCCAGTTATACGCTAAATTCTCTAAATGTGAATTCTGGCTTAATTCAGTGGCCTTTTTGGGACATATTGTGTCGGATGTTGGTATAAAGGTTGACACGCAAAAGATAGAAGCAGTCAAATCATGGCCCAGGCCTACCAATCCGACCGAGGTCCGCAGTTTTCTGGGATTAACGGGATATTACAGGAGGTTTGTTGAGGGATTCTCTACCATAGCAACACCTCTGACTAAACTGACGCAGGAAGCAGCAAAGTTTCAGTGGACAGAGGCATGCGAGCAGAGTTTCCAGGAGTTGAAAGATAGATGACCTCCGCCCCACTGTTAGCCTTGTCGGAAGGTACAGAAGATTATTTAGTATATTGCGACGCATCAGGCATTGGGTTGGGTTGTGTGTTGATGTAGCATAGTAAGGTGATTGTATATGCCTCCAGACAGCTGAGGAAACACGAGAGGAATTATCCTACCCATGACCTGGAGTTAGCCGCAGTGATCCACGCCTTGAAAATGTGGAGACATTACCGGTACGGTGTCCATGTTGATATTTTCACAAATCACAAGAGCCTACTGTATATCTTCACTCAGAGGGAGCTGAATCTGCAGCAACGGCACTGGTTGGAGTTGTTAAAAGATTATGATGTGAACATTTTGTACCACCCGGGAAAAGCTAATGTTGTAGCAGACGCTCTCAGTAGAAAGTCCATGGGGAGCTTGGCTTATTTGCAGCCCGAGCAGCGGGAATTGGTCAGGGAGATACATCAGTTAGCTAGCCTAGCCGTTCGTGTAGCAGAAACAGAGGACGGTAGAGCGGTGATTCAGAACACTGCTGTGTCATCGTTGGTTGTGGAAGTGAAAGAACGGCAATTTGAGGATCCTGACCTAGTTCAGCTTAAAGATTACATTCCGCTAGGGAAGGCGCCAGGGTTCCGGGTAACAGAGGAGGGAGTGCTGCATTGTAAAGATCGTTTATGTGTTCCCAATGTTTCAGACCTGCGCCAGCGGATTATGAACGAGATACATTACGCCCGTTATTCCCTTCACCCCGGTGAGACCAAAATGTACCATGACATCAAAGAGAACTACTGGTGGCCAGGTATGAAAAGGGAAATTGCTGAATTTGTAGCCCAGTGTCCTAACTGCCAACAGGTGAAAGCAGAACATCAGAAACCAGGCGGGTTAACTCAGGACATAGCTGTGCCTCTCTGGAAATGGGAAGCAGTGAATATGGATTTTGTGGCAGGATTACCCCGTACCAGACACAGATATGACTCTATATGGGTAATAGTTGACAGATTGACTAAATCAGCTCATTTCCTGCCAGTCAGAACTACTTTCTCGGTTGAAGATTATGCGGAGTTGTATATCCGAGAGATAGTCAGATTGCACGGAGTGCCAATATCCATTATTTCAGACAGAGGAGCGCAGTTCACGGCTAGATTTTGGCAATCATTCCAGAAGGGACTGGGAACGCAGATTAATCTAAGCACAGCTTTCCACCCTCAGATAGAAGGACAGGCTGAGCGCACTATTCAGACGCTCGAGGATATGCTACGAGTGTGTGTGCTAGACTTTGGTGGTAGCTGGGACGAGCATTTGCCGCTGATAGAATTTGCTTATAATAATAGCTATCACTCGGCTATTCAGATGGCACCTTTTGAGGCTTTATACGGGCGAAAGTGCAGATCGTCGGTTGGCTGGTTTGAAATAGGGGAATCAGCGATAATTGGGCCAGACATTGTTCAGCAGTCAGAAGAGAAAGTCAAGCTTATCAGAGAACGCCTATTGACTGCACAGAGTCGCCAAAAATCATATGCAGATGTATGGCGCAGAGACCTGGAGTTTAATGTAAATGAGTGGGTATTTCTTAAAGTGTCTCTGATGAAAGGGGTGATGAGATTCAGTAAGAAGGGTAAACTCAGTCCGAGATTTGTTGGGCCTTATCAGATTTTTCGGAGGATAGGCCGAGTAGCATATGAGTTAAACTTGCCCCCATAGCTAGAATCCGTTCATCTCATCTTTCATGTGTCCATGCTGAGGAAATGCATAGGAGACCCATCCAGAGCAGTCCCAGTCCAGGATATCCAGGTTACTGAAGAGCTGGCCTATGAAGAGGTTCCAATAGCCATCCTAGACAGGTAGGTTTGTAGATTGAGAACTAAGGATATTGCATCTGTCAAGGTATTGTGGCGTAACAGGAACCGAGAGGAGATGACGTGGGAAGCTGAAGAAGATATGAAAGCTAGATATCCTCACCTATTCCAGGCCTAGTCAGGTGACAGGTATGTCCGTATTATTACTTATGTAGTACCTTATGGTTGTATATGTATAAGTGAGAAAGATTGATGTTTAGCTATCCAGTGAATCTTGAAGCATTGCGTGCAGTACCTATGTTGGACTTTTCTGCATTTCAGGTTTTTGCTAGAGTCCATATTACAGGGGAAACTCTGCCAAAATTTTTCTAGGTAGTAAGTTGAGAAGTCCTCTAGATAGAAGTTTACATTCGAGGATGAATGTTCTTAAGGGGGGGAGAATGTTATACCCCGTAGGATTCTCGGCACCTAGATGGCCTATTCGTGCATTGTTCAAGCATATTTGGGAGCCATATGTACTGGGAAAAGGCCTGGGAAAAGACCGGACGAGTAACCTGTCGAACCATCGCGGGAGGAGCCGAGGCAGAGCCCCTCCGCGATGGCAGCGTGTCACGGAGGTAAAGCCTTCGCGTTGGCTCCGTGACATGTTGGCCTTGTCCAGGCCCAAGTATATAAAGCCCCACTTCGGTTTATTTTGGATTTAAATCATAAAATTTCCAAAAAACAGAGAGGAAAACCAGAGAAAGGGAAAAGAACGAAGAGGGTAATATAATTTCGTCTGATTACGCTGCCAAACGCAGTCCAAACCTAAATTAACTCCAGATACCGAGGTATTTAGCAGCAAAGAGCATTCCTACAGATTTAGTTTCGTGAAATACGGCCGACGAATCATCGAGCTACCGAGCTAAGGTAAGTAGAATTGCTCCAAACTGGTGTCTATGTGTTCCTAGCTGTGAAGTGAATATTTCTCACTTCTGGACTTCTGGGAAATAGCGAGTTTTTGGCCGTCTTTCGATAAGCCTAAGTTTAGGCTATAATTATATTGAAAGTGACGTTGTTCTTTGGAATAAAGCTATATTTAGTATTAATTGATATATTTATGAATGCAGTTGGGAGAAATAGTTGAAGTACTAGCCGAGCCTCATCCGACAGACGGATAGTTCGAGGATAAGGTATGTAAAGCTAGTTCCTTCGGCAAGTCAGTAGCTTTAGCTGTGTATAGTATAGTAAACTCCGTAGTAGAATTCCCGGAAGTTGAATGTTAAGTATTGTGCAAGTTCAGTAAACCTAGTTTGCGTTGTGATATCATATTCAGTCTGAAAGTTAGAAAAAGCATGTGCCCAAGGGCAAGCTAGTAGTTCAGCTCCAGTACAGCCTATTATGTGAATAGCTAGCATGTAGTAGAATAAAAAGGAACAGATTTTCATAATAAAAGTCAATAAAGAAAGATCAGATAGACGGACAGTTATGGCTACAGATTAGCCATTCAGACAGATAGCATCATGGCTACAGATTAGCAGTACAGTTAAACAGAGATTACAGAATCAGTATAATTAGTAAGAATCAGTTCAGTATAGAAACAGATCAGAATAAGAAGTTAGATTCGAAATAGTCTTTTCAGTCATACATGCTTGCTATTTCTATGTGCTATTTGTTTGTTGAGACTTGTTGTGGCATGTGGGCACCCTTTTAGCATCCCCACCGCCCCTGGGTTATAGTTGTGTCGATACCAGATTCAGATACTGCCACCAGCTGGGTGATGTCGTCCGCCTAGAGGACGATGATGGCCGACCACCATGATAATATGGTCCAGACCACCCTGCTTGAAGGAGTAGTTCAATTTACTCTGCGCAGAGCCAGTCTACCCTGTTTATAGGGGCAAAACACTCTGTGTACGCCTGTGGCCGGGGGCAGTTTCCAATACAGATTTTTATAAAATCACCCTGTTGCGTGCTTGCACCCAGGGGCAGTTTTTATTACACACCCCATGTACACTTGCGCCCAGAGGCAGGAGTCTTCGGACTCAGACACAGTTTACTGTCAGAGGCCAAGGCCTGAGCTACGTCCCAAGGGGACCGGTAGGAGGAGCTCACAGTTATCAGATGAGTGGAGTGACTTATTTTTGGTTGGTTTAGACCCGGGTAGGGGTAAAAAGATTGTATGTTGGTTGGCACCTTCCGGCTTGTGGGGGTCGGTCAGGTATTGTGTGTATTTATATGTATACCTATATGTGCTATTAGATACTGGTAAACAGTGGGACGACACGGCATCAGGTACGCTCGGTTTAGTTATAGAATAAATAAACTCTCCCCAGTTATTCTCAGCTAGATAGACCCAGCTACTTTCTGCTCATATGTCATGTTACTGTTGTTATTCATTTCAGTTGTGTATTTCAGTTGCTTTACATGCTCAGTACCTGTGGTACTGATGCCTAGTGGGGCGCTGCATTACTTGCTTGCAGGTACTCATAGACGAGGAGGCGATCCCTCGTGATTCCATTCAGCTATTGAGTATTCAGCTCCTGTCATCCGGAGTCTGAATTCCAGAGGTGTATTTCATTTTCTTTTGTTGTACAGTACGGGTAGGTCGGGGCCCTATCCCGATCATTTCTATTGTTACTCCTAGAGGCTTATAGTCTGTATATATTTCCTTGTGGTCAGCAGAGCCGGTCGTGTGAGGCCGTGCAGCTTGTTATAGTTATTTGTTATTTCTATTCCTGTTGGCCGTGTGTGGCAGCGCCTCATATTTGGGCATCAATAAAATATGTACCGAATACGTAAGGTAGTAAATAAACTGAATGAAAGCTATGAAATACTTAAAGTGAGTAGAAAGAGGAAGCAAAGAGATTAACCTATAAACTGGCTTATTCGCAATCTGCATCTAGCAAACACTAGACATACATGAGCGATGACTGCATAATCATATATTCATAAGCTGTAGATAGCACACAAGAATGCAAATAAGAACTTAACCTGGCTCCCACAATCCTGGAAGGTACAACCAATACAGAATAACCCATCTAGGCCCCCCATAAGCCCTAGTGAGTGCACTTCAATCTACATACCCCTAACTAGGTTTCTATGACTCTACTGGTATATAGCCAACCTACTAGTCGCTAGGTCTATAACTGAGCCCGCTCAGCCCCTGTACCGTCACCGTGTCTGAGTCCGGTGGACTCCTAATATCAGATATCTACACCTCGAGCAGCAAGCTCGATAGGGGGTCTAGTGTAGTTCTGATTTTCATATACATAGTCCAGCCATGGAATGGACTGTATCAGGACCTAGGACCCTATCTTCTTCCCTTGTGAATGGCATGCCGCTCTTCTATAGTGACGTCGTCTCGCCCCTATCGGGCGTCGACACAACTAGTAACCCTGGGGTGGTCATGGATGACTCCTAAGTGAGGGAAACCCCAACTAAGGTGCTATACTAACATCTCAATCTAACCACTCAAAAGGCGTAACTGGCCTTCTGGGCCTAATGCCATTGCTGCTCACCTCCTAGGATAGTCTGTAAAGCTACTAGCGGGCACACCGTGCACTTGTATCTGATTAGAGGATCCTAATAGTTTTCAAGATCTCTAATGGTCTATAATGGATAGGGCGAGATCTAGAGTGGTCTAACATAACTCTAAATGTCCTGCCCGGACAAATATAACTCATAAACAACAACAGGGTCGCGAATGGCTAACTACTTAGTTCCCCTTCTTGGAACAATTGTAGGGCTGGTGCTGGACGAACATGATTTTGTACGATCGGCCACTAATCCTTCACAGGAAGCTTACTGACATTCTTTGTCTACAGGTAGTACTTTACTAACGTGGTACTACTAGTCCCTTAGACCTTATCTCGGTCTACTCGGACCTCATATTACTTTTCTGGGCGATACTTAACCTTATGGAAAACTTTATATAAACTTAACCATTCCTGTCAAACTGTACCTGAATACCTTATAAGAACCGGCTGGGCTGCTGGTCTAGCCTCTAACTATGGATGAAGTTCCTTTCCTTAGGGTACCCACGGGTCTATCTGACCTAGACGACTGGGCTAGCTTCCTAGGCGACCTATATGATAATTGCTAAGTCAATTAGGACTGACAATCACTGTTAATGTCTAATAAAATGGTAGGTTTTCACTCAGTACATTAGACAACCCTAGTGTCGCTGATTCTAGAGTATGACTATTCTATTTATATTTCTTATCCTGGGACGTGCGGTTACGTCAATGGCTTCTAGGCGTGCTTTTCTGGCAACCCAGGCACCAAACTGGTGTTTATGTCACATAGTTGCGCCTACACTGTTCAACCTATTAACTGAGGCTCTCTAACCCTCACGAGTTTCTAAGGTATAGGTCTTGTAATAAAACATACAATCCTACTAAAACAATGAACCAGAGATTAGAAGAGTTTCTATGAAGCTTCTAGCATGTATCACAACTAACATGTTCCTTCGCGCCGAGGAATACTGCGGTATAATCTATATATATTGTCTAGAAGCTAACCAGAACCTATATAATCATAATCTACTGATAGCAGCTGATCATAGTGTATCTAATCTCTATATACCAGCAACAACTAATTACTACATGTCTAATCATGATCTAATGGTAGCAACTATCTATAGCATATGAAATCGCCATTTCAATTGGAGAACATAAGTCGTAACACTGTACGATGAGTATACTTGCTAAGGGTTAAGCCTTACATAGCTCAATTGTCATTTCCTGAATAACCGCCAAGTTTGACCTTGTATTCGCCAACTCTCTTCAGCTGCAACCGTTATGCTGGGAACAAAAGACAAATTTCAATAACATATTTGGTGGAAAATGATAACTTTTGATATTAATATTAACCATAGTTCAACTACATAAAATACCACCTAAAACTTATAATTTCCTGAGGGTTCAGAAGGGAGAAATACTTACTTGAAACATGTGATCGTATGGAAATCAGTTTGGAGAAATTCTGACAACGTTTGCTGGGGGGGTTAGGATTTTGCGGGGCGATTTTAAAGATAATAACTCCGTAGTAATGCTCCCTGCAGGCTTGGGATTCAATTGCTGAAGTTAATTTGAATTTGGGCAGCGTTTGGCAACGTAAATGGAGGAAAATTAACTGAAAATGGCGTTCCTACTCTTTTCTGGACGAAGATTTTCTTTTGAATATATTTATCAAATGAAACAAGGTGCTATATATATGTATACTTGGGTGGTGGACACGGGGTCCATGGAACAGACCCTGTTGCGCTGAATTACAGGCGTGCCATGGCGCCTAACGCTTAGGGAGGGGGTCCATGACACGTTGCCACTATTGCGGCCTACTCCGGCCTTCTCCCCTGCAACCTCAATTTCGCGCTCATTCGACCTTTCCTTGGTCCCTTTCTCGTACACGTCGAATTTTATAATACTTGAATAACATACAAATAGGCCGATTAAACATTAGAAATTTACGGGGTGTAACATCCTTCCCCCTTTAGGATCATTCGTCCTCGAATGTCACCTTGGCTTACAGGGATTTAACTCTTCTAACTATATCCTAGAATAATTTTGACAGAATCTCCCTTGTAACATGGACTATCTAAAAAAACCATGAAATGCAGAAAAGTCCAACACAGGTACTTGACATAACACTATAACAACTGTTTCTCAACAAAATTATAGTCAACTGAGCAATATATGTAACACAATCATAAAACAACAACTGAATCAATAATTTACCTCAACTACATAGTTTGAACCAAGCTTGGAATAAATGAGGATATCCGGATCTTATGTCATCCTTGGCTTTTCAGATCATCTCTTCTTTATTCTTATTCTACCAGAGTACTTTAACTGAGGCGAAATCTTTAAATTCTCAATCTTCGAACTTACTAATCTAGTATGGCAACTGGAACTTCTTTATGGGTTAGTTCCTCAATAACTTGAACATCCTCAATGGGGCACAACTTGGGGTGCATCTCTTGTAGGTATTCCACAACATTGGTATGCAAAAGATTGAATGGACCAATTTCAGTTCTGGAGGCAATTCTGGCTCATGTGCCACTTTTCTTGCTTTTGGGAAGATACAATATGACCAATGAACTTAAGGCTAAACTTTTCTTTTCTCTAGTTCTCGTAGTGCCCTTCATTGGCGATGGTTTTGGGAATACTCAACCATTGCTTATATCCTTAACTGTCTATGTTGTACGTTAGCGTAAGACTTTCGACAACCTTGAGATATCAGTACCCATTCCTTGGTAACTTTAATTCTTTCTTTCTGCCCATTTTAACATGCCCGGGTTTACCAACCTCCAATTTATCTACTTTAAGTCATCATACAGGTGGCTTCCACTCCTATTTATGATGGACCTCTAGAGTGTTACACCCCATAAGTTCTTGACACTTAGTTGGCCTATTCGCATGTTGGTTAAGACTTTTAGAATGCCATATGTTCGAGAAAAGGGCCTGGGGAGAGACCGGACAAGCGCCAAGTCGGAGCATCGCAAGGCAAATGCGACTTATAAATCGCATTCGACAAATGCGACTTAAAGGGGGTTCAGGTCCAAGTATATAAAGCCCCACTTCGGTTTATTTTTGGTCATTTTCATTCTTCATTTCCAGAGAATGAACAGAAACAGGGGAGGGAAGAAGGTTCAACATATATTTCTTTTCATTTACGCCATCAAAAGTAGTCAAAAGTCAAATTAACTTCGGGTAGCGAAGTATAAAGCTACAGGAAGCATTCCTACGAAGTTAGTTTTGTGAAATTCGGCCGACGAATCGTCGTCTCACCGAGCAAAGGTAAGTGGAATTTCTCCAAACTAGTGTTAATATACTCCCAACATTAAAGTGAGTATTTCTGCCTTCTAGACTTTAGAGAAATTACGAGTTTTCGGTCGTTCTTCGATAAGTCGAAGAATAGGCAGTAGGTATATCCATAAGTGTGGTTCCAAAATAATAGTAGAATTAATTCTATTCTTTCGTGAATATGAATACAGTTGGGAGAAATAGTTGAACATTAGCTGAGCTGCACCAGTTAATCAAAAAGTCGTCAGGCGAGGTATATGAACCCTGTTTCTTTCGGCAAGCTAGTAGTTCCAGTACAACAATATACTACAAATTCTAGTAGAATGTTTTAGAAGTCTTATATTATATTCAGTATGAGTTCAGTAAGCATATATGAATTATAATACAGTGTTCAGCAGGAAACTCAGTAAAACAGTATAATTCCCAGTAGAATATTCCAGAAGTATTATTTCAAACGCAGTATATCTGAGTATTAGATTCAGTATATTTCAAAATCAGATTAAGCATATTTCAGTATCAGATTTAGTATATTTCAGTATGAAATTCAGAATAGAATACCAGAATATAAATATTATTATCAGATTAAGTATATATATATTACATGCGGTTATTGCTATCTGTGGAGACATGATTGTTCTGTGTTAGGCACCCTTAGAGCTTCCTTGACCGCCCCAAGGTTAATAGTTGTGTCGACTCGCCCGCCAGAGGGTGAGGATACGTTGCTCTACGGAGTGGCATGCCGTCCGCCAGCAGACGAAGATGGGATGCAGATTCCCCATAGAAGGATGATGAGCACTATACCACACCCCCTGTCGAGCTCTTGCGCCCAGGGTGCAAATTACAGTTTTCAGATTACAGATTTCAAATTTCAAATTTCAGATTTCATATTTCAGGAGTCCTCCGGACTCAGATCTAGCTATAGTCAGGGGCCCAGTAGGCCCAAGTTGCATACCCATGGGGCCGGCGGGATGCTCATAGTTACTAGGTGGATTGTATGACCTGGGTAGGGGTATATAGATTGTGTGTTGGTTGGTACCTTATGGCTTATGGGGGCTGGTAAGGTTCTTGTATGCTATGTTGTGTTAGTTATTAATAGATAGAAAGTAGACCGCCATGTTATCAGGTATAACTCTTACTCTCTTCAGTAAAGTTATGCTCTTTTTAGTCAGTCTCAGCCCGTCTCCTATTACTTCAGTATCTATCAGTATTATTGTTTACTTTCAGTTATTTTCAGTTATTGCTTTGCATACTCAGTACTAGTGGCACTGACGTCTGATTTGGGGTGTTGCAATACTTGCCTGCAGGTACTCATAGACGAGGAGCAGATCCGTCGTAGTTCCAGCCAGCGTACAGAGCCTTCAGCTCCTGTCATCCGAAGCTTGACAGCTAAAGGTTTACTTCCCTTTTTTTTGTACGGTATGGGTGGGTCGGGGCCCTGTCCCGACCCTCTAATTATTCTTAGAGGCCTTGGGATTGTATATTCCCTGTGGTTAGTTATACTGGTCGTATCGGGCCGTGTGTATGTTTTTGTTTGCATATGATGGCTGTGTGGGGCCTTGTTCAGTTCTTAGTTGGTAACCTTGTCTGTCACAGATCAGCTCAACACTGATTCTACTTTTCAGTAATAACTAGTCAGCATGGTGGCCTTGTCGGCCTGCATAGGTTCCCTTATGCTCAGTTGTTCTGGTTGGTTGTTATATTCCTACAGGTGGCTATAGGCCTAGTCGACCGGAGGCTGTATTTACAGCCGTTATATGGCCCGTTGTTTTCATGAATCCAGAATTACAGCCAGCCTGGCACCAGAAGTTCTTAGGCTCAATTAGTCCAGCAGTCCAGGTCCTAGTAGGGAACCAGGTGCCAGTCATGCCTCCCAAGGCGGGACGTGATAAATTTGGTATCAGAGCAGGTCGTATCTCAGGGAGTCTGCAAGCCATGCTAAGTAGAGTCTTGTCTATGGACGTATTGTGCACCACATACCATAGGCAGGAGGCTGCAAGGCATGATAGGGTGGTTACTCTTTCTTCATATGCAGTCCAGCCATAGAGCAGTACAGTATAGGATTGAGTCCCTAAAGATTATTATACTCTTTGTTTATAGATAAAATGTCAGATTAGCGACATCCTATCACAGGCAGAAGATTGGACATAGCAGCAGGAGAGGGCACCAGTAGGATGCCTCAGCCTTGTTTAGAATCAACCCGATCTGAGAGCGATACAGAGGCATCGTCCCGACCTTCTCAGCAGTCTCCACCCCATCAGGAGCCACTCGGGACGATACCACCTCCGACAGTTCCTATACCTACACCATCTGACCAGGAGGTCAGGAATGAAGTAGTTATGTTAGCGCAAATGATGGATACTCAGTGCCAGTCAATGCCACCTACAGTGGAAGAATCATCAGGTGGGCCTAGTAGTTCGAGGTTTCGAGAATTCCTGGCACTAGGTCCCCCACAGTTTACCAGGACAGATCGAACAAAGAACCCCTAGGACTTCCTGGATCAGATGCAGAGGATTTTCTGGGTAATGCATGTTACGTCTACAGAGTCGGTCAAATTGGCGGTATTCCGTCTGCGGGATATTGCTGTGTTGTGGTATGAGAGTTGGGAAAGGTCTCGAGGGAGAGATGTTGCCCCTCCAACTTGGTCCAGTTTTTCAAAGGATTTCCCGGACCGTTACCTACCACGAGAGATCCAACAAGCCCGGATGGACTAGTTTTTACACCTGGAGCAGGGGGCGATGAGTGTTCGAGAATACGCCTTGCAGTTTGATTCTTTGGCCCACTATGCTCCAGCCTTTGTAGACACCATGCCATCCAGAGTCCACTAGTTTATTATTGGGCTAAACCCAGAGTATATTAAGGCCTGTATGACAGCTACTTTGCGGGAAGATATGGATATTGCTCGAGTGCAGGCTTTTGCTCCGACTATTAACGGCCTCAGACATCGGCAACAGGATGGCAGAAGAACAAGTCAGGAACAGCGCCACAGGGATAGGTCAGATGAATTATAGGGGGAGATTTGGATAGAGCCTAGGCCACGGTTGTCAAATAGGCCATCTAGACCCCTGCCTCCAACACAGCAGCAGAGGGGTAGATTCAGTCACCGAGGACAGTCAGAGTCCGGTGGAAGTTCTCGAACAGTAGATTCACCCCAGCAGAGGAGGGCAGAAAATAGCAGGTATACACCACCATTTTGCCCTATTTGCAGCCAACGCCACTCTAGAGCTTGCAGATATGGCTCCACATGATAAGAGGGTCATGTGATAAGAGATTGTCTGACCAGGGGTCAGGGTGACCAGGATAGACAAGACAGGGCATCAGCAGGGTCGCGAGCTCCAGCAGCCCCAACAGGGCGAAGGCCCTCAGTTTCAGCAGGCAGAGGCTGAGCAGATCAGGGGCCTCTATTTCAAGTGCGGGCCCAAGCCATACCTATGCATTATCAGGGAGACAGGATTCAGAGGCGTCTCCAGATGTTGTGACAGGTATGATGACTATTTTCTCTCACCCTGCTTATGTATTAATCGATACGGGATCTACCTTGTCCTATGTTTCCCCATTAGTGGCTCGAAAGTTCAGTATTATACCAGAATTGCTTCAGCAACCCTTTTCAATATCTACATCCGTTGGTGACTCTATTATAGCCAGAAGGGTTTATCGAGGGTGTACAGTAGAGGTTGCTAATCGTCAGACCGCAACAGATTTGGTAGAGTTAGAAATGGTTGATTTTGACGCCATTATGGGTATGGATTGGTTAGCTCCATGCTATGCCAACGTAGAATGCTGGACCAAGATGGTCCGATTCCACTTTTCGAGGGAGGCAGTACGAGAGTGGAAGGGCAGTACAACTATAAAGGTAGGTTTATTTCCTATCTTCGGGCGAGAAAGTTGATAGCCAAGGGGTGCATTTACCATATTGTCAGAGTTCAGGATGTTCGGGTAGAGCCTCTGACTCTACAGTCTATTCTAGTGGTGAATGAATTTCCCCGATGTATTTCCAGATGAGTTACCTAGTATTCCCCCAGAAAGGGAAATAGACTTTGCAATTGATTTATTACCACGCACCCAGCCCATATCAATTCCCCCTTATCACATGGCTCCTGCTGAACTCATAGAACTAAAGGAGCGGTTGAAAGATTTATTAAATAAGGGCTTTATCGGGCCGAGTACTTCACCTTGGGGTGCGCCAATTCTATTTATGAGAAATAAGGATGGCTTCCTCCGTATGTGTATAGACTATCGGTAGCTGAATAAATTCACGATCAAGAATAACTATCCGCTTTCCAGGATAGATAATTTGTTTGATTAGTTACAGGGAGCTAGATTTTTCTCCAAAATTGACTTAAGGTCCTGATATCATCAAGTTCAGGTTCTTGAAAGGGACATTCCAAAGACTAACTTCAGGACCAGATACGACCTTTTTGAATTCTTAGTCATGTCCTTTGGGCTGACGAATGCTCCAGCAGTATTTATGGACCTGATGAACAGTATTTTCATAACCATACATGGACTTGTTCGTGACAGTATTTATTGACGATATTCTGGTGTATTCTCACTCAAAGGTAGACCACCAGGATCATTTGTGGAAAGTGCTCCAGATTCTCAGAGACCGTCAGCTATATGCCAAGTTCTCTAAATGTGAATTTTGGCTGAATTCAGTAGCCTTTTTGGGGCATATCATGTCGGATGCTGGTATATAGGTAGTTACACAAAAAATAGAAGCAGTGAAAACATGGCCCAGACCTACCACTCCGACCGAGGTACGCAGTTTCCTTTGATTAGCAGGGTACTACAGGAAGTTTGTTGAAGGATTTTCCACCTTAGCAGCACCTCTGACTAAACTGACGCAGAAGGCAACAAAATTTAAGTGGACCAAGGCATGTGAGTAGAGCTTCAAGGAATTGAAAGACAGGTTAACATCAGTTCCCGTGTTAGCATGTTAGCATTACCAGAAGGTATAGAAGGTTACGCAGTTTATTGTGATGCTTCAGGTGTTGGGTTAGGATGTGTGTTGATATAGCATGGTAAAGTAATTGCTTATGCTTCCAGAGAGCTGAGGAAACATGAAAAGAACTATCCTACCTATGACCTAGAATTGGCCATAGCGATTCACGCCTTGAAGATATGGAGACATTACTTGTATGGGGTCTACGTGGATATTTTCACTGATCATAAGAGCCTACAGTATATGTTCACCGAGAAAGAACTGAACTTGTGGCAGCGTCGCTGGTTAGAGCTGTTGAAAGACTATGATGTGAATATTCTGTATCACCCAGGAAGGGCTAACATGGTGGCAGACCCCCTTAGCCGTAAGTATATGGGGAGTTTGTCATACTTACAGCCTATGCAGCGAGAATTAGCCCAGAAATTGCATCAGTTAGCTAGTTTAGTCATTCGTGTAGCAGAAATAGAGGACAACAGAGTGGGAATCCAGAACACCGCAGTGTCGTCTTTATTCATGGAAGTAAAGGAACGGCAGTGTGAAGATCCTAGCCTGGTTCATCTTAGAAACAGAGTTCAACAAGGACAGGTGACAGATTGTCAGATAACCGAGGATGGGATATTGCGATATAAAGATTGCCTTTGTGTTCTTGACGTTACAGGGCTTCGCCAGCAGATTATGGGTGAGGTACATTTTGCCCGTTATGCTCTTCACCCAGGTTCGACGAAAATGTACCATGATTTAAAAGAAATCTACTGGTGGCCAGGAATGAAAAAGGGATAGAAGAATTCGTAGCTCAGTGTCCCAACTGCCAGCAGGTAAAAGCTGAATATTAGAAACCAGGCGGACTGACTCAGGATATAACAGTGCCTTTATGGAAATGGGAAGCAGTGAATATGGACTTTATAGTAGGATTACCTTGCACCAGGCATAGATATGATTCGATCTGGGTAATAGTTGACGGATTGACAAAATCAGCTCAGTTCTTGCTAGTAAGGACTACCTTTTGAGCTGAAGATTATGCTAAGCTATATATAAGAGAAATAATCAAGCTGCATGGGGTTCTAGTGTCCATTATCTCCGACAGAGGGGCATAGTTTACGACTAAGTTCGAGAAATCATTTCAGAGAATCTTGGGGACGTAGGTTAACCTGAGCACAACTTTCCATCCTCAAACAGATGGGCAAGAAGAACGCACAATTCAAATGCTTGAGGATATGTTGCGAGCATGTGTGTTGGATTTTGTAGGTAGCTGGGATGAACATTTACCACTCATTGAGTTCGCCTATTTTAATAGTTACCATTCAGCCATTCAGATGGCGCCTTATGAGGCATTATATGGGCGAAAGTGCAGATCTCTAGTTTGTTGGTTTGAGGTAGGAGAATCAGCATTGATTGGGCTAGATATCATTCATCAGTTAGAGGAAAAAGTAAAGCTTATCAGAGAACGTTTACGGACTTCTCAGAGCCACCAGAAATCTTATGCTGACGTGCAGCGCGGAAACTTGGAATTTAATGTGGGTGATTTGGTTTTTCTGAAAGTTTCGCCAATGAAGGGTGTAATGAGATTTGGCAAGAAAGGCAAGCTCAGCCCGAGGTTTGTTGGGCCTTATTAGATTCGCCAAAGAATAGGCCAAGTGGCATATGAGCTAGACTTACCTCCAGAGTTAGAATCTGTCCACCCAGTTTTCCATGTATCAATGCCGAGCAAGTTCATAGGAGATCCCTCCAGAATTGTCCCAGTCCATGATGTTCAGGTTACAGAGGAATTGGCCTATGAAGAAGTTCCAATAGCCATAATAGACCAGCAGATCCGCAGATTAAGAGCTAAAGATGTTGCTTCTGTCAAAGTTTTATGGCGTAACAGGAACCGAGAGGAAATTACTTGGGAAGCAGAAGAAGATATGAAAGCCAGATACCCTCAGTTATTTCAGACGTAGTCAGCAAGAGGTATGTTGATATTGTTGTTTTATGAGTTGCTTTTTATTCATATGTATAAGTGAGATGTTGACTTCAGTTTATTATGAAATGACTGCTATAGTATTATATGGAATATCTGTATTGGACTTTTCTATGTTTTAGGATTTTTGAAATAGTCCATATTACAGGGGAGAATAAGTAGAACAAGTTAAAATTTCTGTAAACAGAAGTTAACATTCGAGGACGAATGATCTTAAGGGGGGAAGGATGTTACCCCATAAGTTCTTGACACTTAGTTGGCCTATTCGCATGTTGGTTAAGAGTTTTAGAATGCCATACGTGCGAGAAAAGGGCTCGGGGAGAGACCAGACAAACGCCAAGTCGGAGCATCGCAAGGCAAATGTGACTTATAAATTGCATTCGACAAATGCGACTTATAAATCGCATTCGACAAATGCGACATAAAGGGGGTTCAACTCCAAGTATATAAAGCCCCACTTCGGTTTGTTTTTGGTCATTTTAATTCTTCATTTCTAGAGAACAAACAGAAACAGGGGAGGGACGAAGGTTCAACATAAATTTCCTTCTGTTTACACCGTGAAACGTAGTCCAAACTCAAATTAACTTCGGGTAGCGAAGTATAAAGCTGCTGGGAGCATTCCTATGGAGTTAGTTTTGTGAAATTCAGCCGACAAATCATCATCTCACCGAGATAAGATAAGTGGAATTGCTCCAAACTAGTGTTAATATACTCCCACCATTAAAATGAGTATTTTCCCTTCTAGACTTTCGAGAAATTTTGAGTTTTCGGCCGTTCTTCGATACGTCGAAGAATAGGTAGTAGGTATATCCATAAGTATGGTTTCTTTCCAAAATAATAGTAGAATTAATTCTATTCTTTTGTGAATATGAATATAGTTGGGAGAAATAGCTAAACATTAGCTAAGTTGCGCCAGTTAATCCGAAAGTCGCCAAGCGAGGTATGTAAAGCCAGTTTCTTTTGGCAAGCTAGTAGTTCCAGTACAGCAAAATAGTACAAATTCCAGTAGAATGTTTCAGAAGCCATATATTATATTCAGTATGAGTTCAGTAAGCATGTTAGAATTATTATGTGGTGTTCAACATGAAACTCAGTAAAATAGTATAATTCCCAGCAGAATATTCCCGAAATATTATTTCAGACGCAGTATATCTCAGCATTACATTCAGTATATTTCAGTATCAGATTCAACATATTTCAATATCAGATTCAGAATATTTCAGTATGAAATTCAGAATAGAATACCAGAATATAAATATTATTATCAGATTCAGTATATATTTATTACATGCGGTTATTACTATCTGTGGAGACATGATTGTTCTATGTTGGGCTCCCTTAGAACTTTCTTGACCGGCCCAAGGTTAATAGCTGTGTCGACTCGCCCGCCAGAGGGTGAGGATATGTCGCTCTACGGAGTTGCATGCCATCCACCAGCAGACGAAGATGGGATGCAGATTCCCCATTGCAGGCTGATCAGCACTATACCACACCCCCTGTCGAGTGTTTGCGCCTGGGGTGCAGATTAAAGTTTTCAGATTACAGATTTCAGATTTCAAATTTCAGGAGTCCTCTGGACTTAGATCCATCTATAGTCAGGGGCCCAGCGGGCCTAAGTTGCACACTCAGGGGGCCGGTGGGACGCTCATAGTTACTAGGTGGATGGTATGACCTGGGTAGGGGTATATAGATTGTGTGCTGGTTGGTACCTTACGGCTTATAGGGGCTGGTAAGGTTCTTGTATGCTATGTTGTGTTAGTTGTTAATAGATACAAAGTAGACCGCCATGTTATCAGGTATGACTCTTACTCTCTTCAGTAAAGTTACGCTCTTTTCAGTCAGTCTCAGCCCGTCTCCAATTACTTCAGTATCTATCAGTATTATTGTTTACTTTCAGTTATTTTCAGTTATTGCTTTACATACTCAGTACCAGTGGTACTGACGCCCGTTTTGGGGCGCTGCATTACTTGACTGCAGGTACTCATAGACGAGAAGCAGAACCCTCGTAGTTCCAGCCAGCGTACAGAGCCTTCTGCTCCTGTCATCTGGAGCTTGACAGCTAAAGGTTTACTTCCCTTTTTGTTTGTACAGTATGGGTAGGCCGAGGCCCTGTCCCGACCCTCTTATTATTCTTAGAGGCTTGTGAATTGTATATTCCCTGTGGTTAGTTGTACCGGTCGTGTGGGGTCGTGTGTATGTTTTAGTTTGCATATGATGGTCGTGTGGGGCCTTGTTCAGTTGTTAGTTGGTAACCTTGTCGGTCACAGATCAGTTCAACACTTGATTCTACTTTTCAGTAATAACTAGTCAGAAGGGTGGCCTTGTCAGCCCGCATAGGTTCCCTTATGCTCAGTTGTTCTGGTTGGTTGTTATATTCCTACAGGTGGCTATGGGCCTAGTCTGCCGGAGGCTGTATTTACAACCGTTATATAGCCTGTTGTTTTCATAAATACAGATTTAGAGTCAGCTTGGCACCAGAAGTGTTTAGGCTCAGTTAGTCCAGCAGTCTAGCTCCTAGTAGGCACCAGGTGCCAGTCATGCCTCCCAAGGCGGGGCGTGACATAGAGTCTGAGTTGTATATTCTAGTTGGCCACCTATTTGGGTACGAGGAACCATGCTTAAGTTGACATGTGTCACCATCTGTTCTAATGCCTTTTGCTAGTTTTAGAATGCGTCTCTCCATCAGAATTTATCAAACACTGGGGCTCCATGCACTCCAACTAGTTCTGGGATATTTAACTTGGCATAAGTCTTAACCGCGACATAATTTCATCCGGCGAGAAATACATGAATCTCACTAGCCTCTCTATACTGGATCAAATGAAGTCAAATTACACGTGGTATGAGATAACCTTGTGACCGTATTCATGTCAATTACTCTCCACCCCCTTGTAGGCCCCCACCTCCTATATTGTCCTGCCCAGTTCCTACTAGCTCGTTTTTTTTGTCCAATCACTGGAGCTCTGTTGCTATGATTTAATGGTATCTTTTGTCTTTCGATGCCATCAATAGGTCTCTCTGTTTGACCCGTTGTGTTTTCGTTAAACTCTGGAAGTATGGTCTATTAATCAAAGTTCTACTACCCTTGGAGTGTAGAGTCGACCTCTAGGTCTTATGATTTCGCCCCTTATTATCCTAAGGGCTAGTGACTCCCTACAGGGCCTTGTTTCCAATTTGTTCTAGGTTAAAGTCTCTATGTCGGTACTCCTTTATCTCCACAACTAGCAGAGATATTGCAGCAGACTAGGATACAACTTCACTATCTCTTAACTATCAGTTTGATGCTTAGTTTTCGACATCTAGCAATGGTCCCGTACTTTGTCAATTTGCTTCAACCTGGAGGTGATTTTGGTTTCCCCCCTTAGATACTTGTGTCTTTCCTCTTGCTTCCCTAGATTGAGCTCTGGGGTTTGTGCCTCCTACCTCATATTGTCAAGGATGTTACCGACCAAGTCTACTGACCTCTATCCCTTCTGACTTGCACTCGAGCTTATTTTGCTCATATGATCTTCCTGTCCTCCGATATAACAAACTAAGGTCATAACCATTATCTTGTAGGTATGTCCTACC
Source organism: Datura wrightii (assembly GCA_035772735.1). Taxonomy (NCBI): domain Eukaryota; kingdom Viridiplantae; phylum Streptophyta; class Magnoliopsida; order Solanales; family Solanaceae; genus Datura; species Datura wrightii. The sequence goes on from JASDFA010000019.1 coordinate 47,457,457, forward strand.
GTCATTAGTGTGCTACAACGGATTCATCCTTTTTCTGACTTGAGTTTTACTAGTGTTGGGTTTAATCACTGATGAACCTTCTCATACACACTTGAATTCTATTAGCACCCTTATCCCCCCCCCCCCTCCTAACTTACTACCGTGAGGGCCTAGATAACTTGTAAATCCTAAGGGCCTTAACCACTCCCTACAATTCTAGTCCTCCTTTACTATTCATTTTGAGCACTATAGCACTGATATTTACGCTTTCTACTGTACTATGAGAACAATCTAGGAGGTGGAAAATAACCCTATCTTACTATGGTAGGACTGAGGTGTGGAATCTTACAATATCCGAAGAGTTGCAGGTAGGAATCCTGCAATTTCCTCATTTGCACCTCTCAGATAATTCAACATTAACTATTGCCCTTGGCTAATTTTTAAATATCTAGTAAGTAAGCCAAATCATATGCACATATATCTTATACTCCTGACCTCCTATTCTAAAGTTATAGGGAGAACTGGGGATTACACTGGCATATCTACCATATCATGAGGTTCCTACTACCTTGGGAAGGTAATGGGGAAATGCAAAAGACGTCTACTTCTGCTGTTAGGCTAACCACCCCTCAACTATGGCACTCACTGGTACCACCTGCTGTTGCTGTAGTTATCTTCCAACTGGCTGGTGCCTGTCTTATATCGAACATTATTCTACAAAGACATAACAAGGAAAGGTTAGGGACTCAACCGTATACAACTCTTCTCTATAGCACGATCTGAGAAGAAGGAGGGTAACCGTATTATCATGCCTTGTAGCCTCCTTCTTATAAAATGTAGTACACAACACATTTATAAACAAGATTCTACTAGACACGGCTTACAAACTCCTTAGGATACGAACTGCTCAAACAAACTGCTCTGGTACCAAGATTTTCACGCCCTACCTTAGGAGCCATGACTGGCACCTAGTTCCGCACTGGCAACAAACTCACCCAGCTAGGCTTATGCACGTCTGGTGCCAGCCTGCAACTCAATTCAAAAAAACAATGGGCTATATCTCGGTTGTAAATGCACCTCTGGACGACAAGGCCGCATAGCCACCTGTAAATAAAATAGCTAACCAACAACAAAAATCAAAAGGGATCCTATGCGGGGCAACAAGGACACCATGTTGTCTAGTTATAACAGAAATGAAGACAAACTATTATACTAGCCCCCACGTGGCCAACATACAACTAACTAACTGATGACTATAGTTTGCAAGCCTCTAAGAATACATATAGTGGTCGGGACAGGGCCCCGGCATACCCAAAATGCTATACAACTGAAATACAGAGATCTCTACAACCTAGCAACTCCGAACGAAAGATGCTAACCCAACTGCGGACTCTGAACAGCTGCTACTGAAGATTCTAGACCCTGTCTGTCTAAACCTGTAGATAAGTAATGCGGCGCACCATATTTGGGCGTCAGTACAATATGTACCGAATATTTAAGGTAGTAAATAGGCTGAATGAAAGTTGTGACATACTGAAAGTGACTAGAAATAAGAAGTAGAGAGATTATCCTGTAAGCTGGCTTATTCAAAATCTGGATCTAGCAAACACTACACATACATGAGCGATGACCGCATAATCATATATTCATAAGCTATTGCTAGCGAACAAGAATGCAAACAAGAACCTAACTTGGCCCCCATAAGCCTGGAAGGTACGACCAGCGCAGAGTAACCCACCTCGGGCCCCTATAAGCCCTAGTAAGTGCACTTCAATCTACATACCGTGAACCAAGTTTCTAGACTCTACTGGTACTATAGCCAACCTACCGGTCTCCTAGTAAGTAAAGTACCTTGCACCTATGAATGACTAGACTCGAGTAGGACCCCTTAATTAAATTATAGTAGTTGTCTATGATATATCCTTTGGTCTACAACTGAGCCCACTCATCCTCTGTACTATAGCTGTGTCTGAGTCTAATGGACTCCTGATATCTGATATCTGATATCTGCACCTCGGTCACCAGGCTCGACAGAGGGTGTGGTGTAGTGCCGATCGGCATATACATAGTCCAGCCATGGAATGGATCGTATGAGGACCTGGGACTCCATCGTCGTCCATCGTGAATGGCATGCCGCTCTTCTGGAGAGACATCATCTCACCCATGGAGGGCGTTGACACAGCTAGTAACCGTGGGGTGGTCATGGATGGCTCCTAAGTAAGGGCAACCCCAACCAAGGAACTGTACTAACTTCTCAATCTAGCCACTCAAAAGGCGTAACTAGCCTTTTGGGCCTAACACCACCGCTGCTCGCCTCCTAGGATAGTCTGTAAGGCTGCTAGCAGGGACACCATCCACCTGTATCTGATCGGAGGATCCTGTTAGTGATCATGATCTCTAATGGTCTATACTAGATATGGTGGGATCTGGAGTGGTCTAACATAACTCTAAATGCCCTACCCGAACAACTATAACTCATAAACAATTTTGGAGTCACGAATGGCTAACTACTTAGTTCCTCTACTTAGAACAACTATAGGGCTGGCACTGGCTGAACATGCTTTTGCGCGATCAGCCCCTAATCCTTCACAAGAAGCTTACTGACATTCTTAATCTTTGGGTAGTACTTTACTAACGTGGTACAACTAGTCCCTTAGACCTTATCTTGGTCTACTCGGACCTCATATTACTTTTCTGGCGATTCTTAACCTTATGGACAACTTTATATAGACTTAACCATTTTTGTTAATCTGTACCTAAATACCATATAAGAACCGGCCTGGGTGTTGGCATGACCTCTAACTATTGATAAGGTTCCCTTCCTTAGGAGACCCATGGGTCTATCTGACCTGGACAACTGGGCTGGCTTCTTAGGCAACCTATATGATAACTGCTAAGTCTACTAGGACTGACAATCACAGGTAATGGCTAATAGAATGGAAGGCTATCACTCAGTACACTAGACAACCCTAGTGTCACTGATTCTAGAGTATGACTATTCTATCTATATTTCTGGCCCTGGGACGTGCGGTTATGTCAATGGATTCTGGGCGTGCTTTTTTGGCAACTTAGGCGCCAAATTGGTAGTTATGTCGCCTAGTTGCGCCTATGCTGTTCAACCTACTAACACAGGCTCGCTAACCCTCACAAGTTTCTAAGGTCTAGGCCTAGAAATAAAACATGCAATCCTACTAACACAGTGAACCAGAGAATAGAAGAGTTTCTATGATGCTACTAGCGCGTATCACACCTAACATGTTCCTTCGCGGTGAGGGATATTGCGGTATAATCTATATACATTGTCTAGTAGCTAACCAGAACCTATATAATCGTAATCTACTAATAGCATCTCATCACAGTGTATCTAATCTCTATATACCAACAACAACTAATTACAACATGTATAATCATGATCTAATGGTAGTAGCTATCTACAACATATAAAATCTTCACTTCTATTCAAGAACATAAGTCGTAACACTGTATTGCGAGTATACTTGTCGAGGGTTAAGCCTTACATACCTCAATTGTCATTCCCTGAATAACTGCCGATTTTCAACTTGTATTCGCCAACTCTCATCAGTTGTAACCATTATACTGGGAGAAATAGATGAATTTCAATACCAAATTCGGCGGAAATGATAACTTTTGATGTTAATATTAACCATAGTTCAACTATGTAAAATACTGCCGAAAACTTATAATTTCCCGAGGGTTCAGAAGGGAGAAATACTTACTTGAAGCTTGTGATCGTATGAAAATCAGTTTGGAGCAATTCTGACAACTTTTGCTCGGGAGGGGGGGGGGTTATGATTCACTGGGCATTTTCAAGAAAATAACTCTGTAGTAATGCTCCCTGCAAGCTTAGGATTCAATACCTGAAGTTAATTTGAATTTTGGCAGCATTTGGCAAAATAAAAGGAGGAACATTAACTGAAAATGGCATTCCTACTATTCTCTAGACAAAGCTTTTCTTTTGAATATATTTATCAAATGAAACAAGGTGCTATATATATATACTTGTGCGGTGGAGATAGGGTCCGTGGAATTGACCCTATTGCACCGATTTACTAGCGTGCCACGGCGCCTAACGCGCAGGGAGGGAGTCCGTGACATGCCGACCCTTTTGCGACCTACTTCGGCCTTCTCCCCTACAACCCCGATTCTACACTCATTCGACCTTTCCCTGGGCCCTTTCTCATACATGTAGAATTCTAGAATTCTTGACTGATGTACGAATAGGCCGACTAAACATTAGAAATTTAAGGGGTGTAACATGCTAGTGGATAATAATCTTATATGTTTCTATTAGCTGGTGCTAGTAGATAATTATCTTATATGTTATGATTAGATACTGCTAGTAGATAAGGATTATGAATGTTATGCTTAGCTGCTATAAGACGTATTGGGATTATGCCATAGTATCCCTCGTCGGGAAAGGGTATGTTAAGTGTGACCAACGCTGGGTGCGCCATAGAGAGTTCCCCATTCACCTGTTTACCATTTAGAGGTATTTTGATGTCTTGTTGTTGTTCCAAGGCCTTAGGAGTTTATGGTCAGTTGTTGGGCCTGACATGGTAAGATTGACTACATTGGGCATAGCTGGACGACTTAACTTTCAGTTTGGCGCCAATATTGTTTGTAAAGCTTGATCAGAGGCTGTTGGCATACCTTGACACCTCCAAGGATAGAATTTGGATAGGATGGTCTTACCTTCAAGTCAGCGGCACCTGGGTTGCCTAGTGAACTGAGAAACAGCCTACCATATGACTAGCTACTGTCAGTGACCGTTAGTTTCAGCCAACTCAATGCTTGTCCTACAAGTCGCTCAGAAAACCACTCCAGTTGTTACAAGTCTAACAGACTAATTAATACCCTAAGGAGGAAACTTTATTAGTAGTGAGATGTGAGGCCAACACCCAGGCTACTTTTATAGATTTCTAGGTACAAGTTGCCGAGATGGGCTAGGTCAAGATATACCTTCCTACTGGGCTATGAACCGTCCATAGGAGCCATAAGAAATCTGGATAAACTAAGTTAAGGTCCAAAGGGACTAGAACCATAATATCACAGTGTTACTTCCAGTCTAAGAGTTTTAGTATATTGCATGTCGAGAGTTAGAGCTTACTAGTTAGGAGCATGTGTGATCAATAGAAGCCCCATAGTTGTTCTAAGTGGAGGAACTAAATAGCTGGTCGTGTACGACCTTACTGTTCTCTTAGGAGCTATCATTATCCTAGCATGACCATCAAGTATTTCTTAGGCCACCCCGGACCTCACCCTATTTTGTCTGGGCTGTTGGAGATTATAATCATTGTCAGGATCCTCTAATCAGGGGTAGGCACACTGGGTGGGCCAGTTGGCAGCTATACTGACTATTCTAGGGGCAAATAGTGGTCGCGTTATGCCTAAGGGGCTAGATACGCCTTTTGAGTTGCTAGATTAATACTAAAATGTAGTACTTCGATTGGGATTGACCCCACCTAGGAGAGCCTTCCGTTGACCAACTTCAGGGTTGCTATGTGTCGTCATCTACGGGGCTATAGATCGCTTAGAGGAGCTATGTGATAGAGGAGCTATGTGATGTTGCTCAGAGGAGCTATGTGATGTCGCTCCGAGGAGCTATGTGATGTCGCTTAGAAGAGCTATGTGATGTCTAAAAGGACTATATCAGGCCATAAAGGCCATAAAGGCCTATAAGGCCATTTTATGTTCATCCACATATGCGCCTCTTCTTATGCCATACTAGCAACACTGACCCTCTGTCGAGCCTTGTGTGCCCAGGGTGCAGTTACAGGAGCCCAACAGGCTCAGACACAGTTATAAGAGTCCAGCGGGCTCAGTTGCAGACCCAAAGGCTAGGTAAGTTAGCTATAGTTACCAGTAGAATCATAAGGACCTAGTTAGGGGTATATAGATTGAATTTTACTTGTCAGGGCTAATGGTGGCCTCGCTAGGTTATTTCTGTGTTGCTTGCACCTACCAGGCTTATGGGGGCCAGGTCAGGTTCTTTTTTGTATACTTGCTTGTTAAATATAGTTTATGGATGTATAGCCATGCACTTTAAGTTATTATTTGTGTAATGGTGTCTTAGATGCAGGTTATGGATAAAAAAGTTTACAGGTTAACTTCTGCCCTTGCCGCTGATTACTTTCAATTCTTTATCAGCTTCTATTCAGCTTTTGCTACGGATTTACATATTTGGTACATATTATACTGACGCCCACGCATGGTGCGCTGTATACTTGCCTGTAGGTTTAGACAGAAAGGTTTAAGGACCTCTTTAGCAGCTATTTGGAGTCAGCAGATTGGTCAAATCCTTTTGTTCGGAGTTGCCAAATAGTAGAGGTTTTCTTGTCCTTATTATATAAATTTTGGGTAGGCCGGAGCCTTGTCCCAACCACTAGGCCGGAGCCTTGTCCCAACCACTATTCCACTCTTAAAGGCTTGCAGACTACAGTTTTTAGTTAGTTGGATGCTGATGGCCGTGTGGGGCCTATGTGTATATATTTTACTTGTTGCCCGTGTGGGGCCTAGTGTAGCTTTTAGTTAATATCCTTATTGGCTAGAGTATGATTATGACTGCCGGTTTTCTTTTTGTTATGACTAGAGAACATGGTGGTCTTGTTGACCCGCATAGGATCCCTTTATTGTCATGTGGCTGGGTTAGTTGTTTTCTTTATAGGTATTGCATGGCCTTGTTGGCCCGAGGCTGTGTTTACAGCTGAGATATAATAGTTTATTTTCTTTATTTTGAGTTGCTGGCAGGAATGAGAAGTACATATGCCCTCCAGGTCAGCCCATGTCCCAGTATGACATTAGGTGCCAGTCATCCCTGCCAAGGTGGGGCATGACAAATATGATATCACAACACATTTTATTTTAATGCCTCATTAAAAATCTTTTTTTGAAAACCCAAATTGGGATAAAAATTGGTCAAAGGTTAAAAACTGGAGCACATATTTTCAGATTATTCATAAAGTATACTTTCCGTAGCCATCCTAATTTGCTTTCAACTGCGATCAACATTAGCATAAACTCAAAAATAACTTTGAAAAATAAAAAGTATGTACCTTAATAATAATATCACTTTACATGACTGATGTTCTAATTAATAGGTTATTCAACACCATCTTGTCTTTCTAATTTGTATAAACCTTTATCGGTTACTTTGGTAACTCAATTTGGTCCTTTCTAATTCGAACATATCTTTCCAAAATTTTGGTCTTTGGTGTTTTTAGTTACTTTCGAGAGATCCAAATTTCCTTGGAAATATCTGAGATTTGTTGTTTGATTGAAAGACATCCCCATTTTTTGCTTCTAAGCTACATGTGAATCAATGCTAAGTCATGACATTATTCAACTAAGTCTAATTTGATGGTCACATCTTCCTCATTCCTATGTTTAAATTGTATACTTGGTTCTCCTACTTCCACCGATATCAATGCTCTGGTCCCATGAACCAATGAAAATGGGTTTCCTTGGTGGTAGACTTTGATATTATTTGATATGCCCATAACACCTCAAGCAACATTTCTCACCATGTTTTTTTATTGATTCTAATTTCTTACTCAAATTTTGAATTATTTCCTAATTTTTTACTCCACTTGACCATTTACACTCTGATGATATGGAGTGCATGTAATTATTTTGAATTTGACACCTTCAAAGAATTCGATTACATTTTGTCGAATGAATTGAGGCCCATTATCTCTACTTATTTATCTTGGCAATCTAAAGTGATATATGATGTGGTCCCAATGAAGTCGATGATTTTCTTTTCTCTTATTTCTGGAAACACCTTATTTCAACCCATTTTAAAAAGCAGTCAATTAAAATCAAATATATTTCTCCTGACCTGTCATAGTCAGAAATGGTCTAACAATATTCATTCCTCATTTTATGAAAGGCCATGATGAAACCACTATGTGAATTAACTTGGCCGACCGATGAATCATGAAGGCATGTCATTGGCATTTTTCAGACTTCTGGATAGATGTCTTTGTGTCCTGCTCCATTCTCAATAAATAATATTTAGCTCGAACAAACTTTTGAGTTAGAAGCACTGCTCAGAGTGATTATCATAGACTCTTTCATGAACTTTTCTCATTACATAATCAATATCATGGGGTCCTAAACACAATGTTAATGGTCTGGTTAAAAACCTTTGGTATAACTGTCAATCGAATAAGAAATACTAGACGACTTTAGCTCAAAGCACTCGACATACTTTTACATCTTCAAGTAACTTTTCATTTTACAGGTATTCAATGTATTTATTTATCCAAACCCAATTCAAGCCTAGGCAATATATTTCATCATGATTGATATCTAAGGCTGAATTGAGTAATTACATCATTTGGTCCAAATTTGCTTCTCCTACATCGGATTAAGTCCTCAGTTTCTCTAAGGCATCAACTTTCATGTTTTTCTCCTAAGGAATATGAACAACTATCCACTCTTTAAAGTGGATCAATATCGTATGTACCTTGTCTAAGTATTTTCTTGTTCATCTTTTACTTCAAATACACCATAAATTTGATTGATTAAGAAGAGTGAATCACTCTTTGCTTCAAAGACCTCAACATATAAACTTTGTCCCAGCTCTAAACATACAATAGTTCTCATATTCGACTTTATTGTTAGTGAAATATACAATTTTAATGAATTTTCTAAGGACTTACCCATGAATAGTCATTAAGACAAAGCCTAATCCAGACCCCCTAACATTATATGCTTTTTAATTAAAAAGGATCCAGATTCTGTGTAAGGTTTCTAAGGCTATTAAGAATTCCTTTTCAACCTCTAATACCAATCCTAGGATAAAATTTCTCATACAATCGGCTAATACTTAAGATTTAATAGATCTTTATGGCTAGTACATTAAATCATAACCACCAATTTCTATTGCTCGTTCAGCAACCTCCCTTAAAGTCGTGTTTGTGCATGATATTCCTTAATAGATATCTTGTTACAACACAAAATTGGATGGCATTAAAAGTAAGTTCTTCGTTTCCTAGTGGTCATTACTAGTGCCAAAGCCAACTTTTGTAAGTGCAGATACCTAGTTTTTGCATTTGCTAAAGTTCTACTCACATAATAAATCAAAAATTGCATACCTTTCTCTTTTGGACCAGCACAATGTATAGTCAGGTATAATAGAAATGGCTTCTCTAGCTTTGGTTTGGCTAGCAATAGAGGACTTGAGAGATATATCTTCCAATATCTCAATGCTTGTTCGCATTTCAATGTCCATCTAAAGTCATTCTTCTTTTCTAGCAGTGAGAAGAATTTATCACTCCTCTTGGATGATTGAGATATGAATGTTTCCAATATCCCAGTGGATCTTTGCACAACTTTATGTCCTCGAGGACTTCAAGTATTTTTTCTACAACTTTAATCTTATCTGGGTTAACTTCGATTCCTTTATTTGAAATGTGAAAGTTGAGAAATTTTCTCAAATCGACTCCAACATGTCATGAATATATACCTCCATAGTTTAAATGAATTATTCTTTAAATATATGATTTACTAATCATTGGTAAGTAGTTGCAGCACTTTTTAATCCGAATGACATAATGTTATAAAAGTTTGTCCCATACTTATTTATGAATGAACTTTTCTATTGATCTTACGAATTCGTCTTTATTTGATTATATTTGGAAGAAGAATGAATACAACTTAACATATCATCACTAGTTGTTGCATTGATTATTCGATCTATGTGTAGCAATGAAAATGAATCTTTTCTACATGCCTTATTTAGGTATTTAAAATCTATGCATATTCTCAGTTTATTTCCTTTTGAGATATGAAAATAACATTTGCTAATCACTAGGGGTAGTCCACATTTTGAATGAATACTATATTAAGTAATTTACTTACCTCATCTTTCATAAATTTCTTCTTATGCTCTGCATTTGGTCGCCTCTTTTGTTTTACCTAAAAAACTTTTTATCAAAGCTTAGCTTGTGAGTGAAAACCTTTAGTGGCATACCTATCATATCTAAGTGGGACAATGCAAAGAAATATGTGTTAGCTTTAGGAAATTCTATTAATTTATGCCCGAGTTTTATAGTTAACATGATACCCAGGCCTACCTTTCAGACTGGCTAGTGTACAAACAAAACTACTTGCTCGAGTTCTTCTACAGTTGGTCTGGTAGAATCTAATTCTTCCAGAGCTATTAAATACCTTAGGGCCTATGGTGTTTTTATTTCTTCTCTGCTTTCCATCTCTTTGAAATGTTTTACCTTAGAGCTTGAGGCACTTCTCTCCTGTCCTTTTTCTCTATCTAAATTGTTTGTCTCTATGGTGGATTTTCATCACGACCTGAACATAGGTCCGGATCGAGACATGGGACAAAGAACCTCGAGAGGCTCCAAATCGACCCATGGCATGAACATAACATCTAACTCATTCAAATAAAATGGAAGTTAAACATACTTAACATAGCAGAAGTTTGAACATAGCATAACATCTGAATAAATGACATAAGCCTAAAGCAGAATACAAACTATGTCCGAAAAGCCTCTAATACTGACGAGTTGATGGGAAAAGACCCCAACTAACTCACTATAGTGTGAAAATTGAAAATACGGAACATATCTTATAAGAAAGGCCCTCGAAAGATGAGGAATCACCAACTATGATCGAGAAGTACTAACGGTGGAAATCTGGCTAGCAGCGAGACTGAGTTTGGATATCGAAACCTATATCATAAAACGATGCGGCAGAGAGTATGCGGTCAGTACGTGGAATATACCGAGTATTCAAGGTAAGTAAAATCGCTAAGTAAGTAAAATCATAAATCATGCATATTATAAAACATAAACAAGATAAGATTCTGAGATTAGGGCTTGCATGTTATTTCCTGAAATCATGGGCTGAATATAACTGAACATCATAACTGAATCGAATGACCTAAAGCTGAAAACTGATGATGCTTAAAAATAATATCATGACTGATGAAAATGCATAACTTAAATCATGAGGAACAATGGGAGACTCATCATATAACCGATATTACCACGATAGAGCTTATGTGATCCCGGCTATCACACTCAACTGGGCAAAGCCATCCAATGCTTTGACAGGGCTAAGGACACTACCATAATATTGATATCAAGTTGAACGCCCCTTGGGGAAGCGGAAGCTCACAAGGGAGGTCCCAAATAATATGAACATACCTACATTGGAGCGTAGTTCTGAGGAATAGGGTTGATTGACCCTTAGCCTACTCGGTGCTAGAAAATACTCCCAAAAATATGCATATGCTTTCCATCATTTTTCAACGAAGTTGAACCATCATTTAGTGACGAAGCTGACTCATAACATACATCCATAACTCTAAAATCATAACATGGGAGTCTTGGCTCAAACCATACCACAAGCTGAAAATAGTGGAAGTGTACACTCCAAATCCATATGATAAGCTAACACATGAAATTTAGATAAATTATGAATCATACTTGATCATACGGGCTTGCCCAATACTTAAACATTCTTGACATAGACATGATCATTCGAAAACATTAACATAGATATGGGTATTTCGATCATACTTTCTTCATAAACATCTCATCATACTTGAACACATCTTTCATGGATCTCAACTTTCATGAACCTTTATGGATGGGCATCATAATTTATAAAACTTGAAAACATAATTTATAATTTAAAACATTGAAAATATGCCCATTAATCATAATTCAATATTGGAAACATGCTTAGATCATACCTATGATTACAACTTAGAGAATTCATATGTTGGGTAAAAACCCCATAGATTCATCAATTAGAATTTTCATGAATTGAGAGAGAATTGGGCATTGGTGTGGGCAATTGCACCCATTAATAGCCCTACATACCTGAAGAGATCAGATTTCATAACTTCCTTGATTGCCCAATGAGAATTGAGGAAGAACTTTGAAGACACTAGGCTTGATCATCCCTTAAACCTCTAAGCTTGCATCCATGAATAAGGATAGGCTTAGAATGACTTAACCCTTCTTAAAACACACTATTATGAGCTTAAACGATGTAGTTTAGGCCTTAGGAACTTAGGAATTACGGAAAAACCCTTAATAAATTTGTAGGGAAAATCACACTGCCAGTCCTAAACGAGGGACTGGACGACTCATCGTCCCTGACCACGACTTATGCTCACCTTCCATCACCTTCACTGGAGAAAACTCAGCAATGGTCACCAAGGGGGACACCACGACTCATGGTGTACCCAACGACTCGTGGTGACCCAGTCATCGTCCACACTGCCCAGATAACAACACTTCAGTCAACTTTTAAGCACGATCGGTCTAACGACTCATGGTCCTGACCATGAGTCATGCCTTTTCCCGTGGTCAACCCCCAGACCATCATCCGTAACCAATTTCTCCTCCACACGACAATTCACCTAACGACTCGTGGCACACCCAACAGGTTACTGGACGACTCGTCCTGTGACCTGGTGTAGAAAATCTTATTTTCTCCATTTCAACTCTCAGGACTGATCTTAGGGTTTTTGGGGTATTACAGTATCTCCCCCTTGGGAACATTCATCCTCGAATATGGGATAACATACTGAAAAGTAGAGAAATGCAATCATCACCCTCAAATACTAAACATACATGCTAAAAATTGATGGAGTGACTGAGTCCGATTTGAACTACATGGTTAAACTGAATTCCTGAATCATATATACATTCACTAACATGAAAGAAACTGAGCTACACGAGCTTAACATATAACTGAATAGACTACTAAGGAGGAAACTAATACCTTAAGTTGAAACTGAGCCAAAAAAGAATATATGCGGGTATTTAGCCATCATATTTGCTTCGGCTTCCCACGTAGCTCCCTCAACATGCTGGCTCATCCACAAAACCTTGACTTAAGCTACTTCTTTGTTTCTTAGCTTACGAACCTGACAATCCAGTATTTCTAGAAGAACCTCATCATAACTAAGGTTGTCCTTCACACTGACACAATAAACCGGAAGGACGAGAGTTGGATCACCCAAACACTTCGTTAAGAGCGATATATGGAAAATTGGATGAACTGAAGCTAATTCTGAGGGAAACTCAAACTCATATGCGACCTTACCAATCCATTTTACAATTCAATACGGACAAACATAACGGGGACTGAGATTCCCTTTATTTCCAAAACTCATCACTCCCTTCATGAGAGACACCTTTAGAAACACCCAATCATCGACTTTAAACTCAAGTTATCTCCTCCTTACATCAGCATATGACTTTTGGCGACTCTGAGATGTTTTTAATCTGTCCCTTATATGCCTAACTTTCATCCATAGCCTCATGGACTGAATCTGGACCCATCACCGCAGCTTCACCGACTTTGAACCAACCAATAGGCAATCTACATCTCTGCCCATAGAGAGCCAATGGAGCCATCTTAATGTTGGAATGGTAGCTGTTGTTATATGCAAACTCAATGAGGGGCAAATGATCATCCCAATTACCCTTGAAGTCAATCACAAATGCTCTAAAACATGTACTTATGAGTATGAATGGTCCGCTCGCCTGACCATCTGTCTACGGGTGAAATGTTATGCTAAGCTTAACCTATGTATCGAGTCCCTTTTGAAACAACTTCCAAAACTGGGAGGTAAACTAAGTACCTCTATCTAATATGATGAAAAAGGGCACTCCATGCAACCGAACTAGCTCCCAAATGTACAACTTAGCATAATCCTCCACTGAATCAATAGTTGTGATCGATAAGAAATGAGCTGCCTTAGTCAACCTGCCCACAACCACCTAAAATTGAGTCATACTGTCGATGAGTGCAAGGCAACCCTGTAATAAAGTCCATATTGATCTCCTCCCACTTCAAAGTAGTGATATTGATGTCTTGAAGTACACATTTCATGACCCAAACATAGGCCCCAATCGAGACAAGGGACAAGAAATCCCGAGAGGCGCCAAGTTGACCCATGGCATAATCATAGCACGACATAACAATATAACAACTAACAGAATCATAATTGAGTAGAAGATAACTAAAAGACACTAATTTAAAACCCAAAATAACAAATTTCATAAAACTCTAATACAAAGCTAAAACTGTCTATACAACACTGAAAGCCTCTACTAAACTGATGAGTTGCTGGGACAAGCCCCCATCTAATTTCTAAAGTATGAAAACTGAAACATAAATGAAATAGAAAACATAAATTGCGTCCTCAAGTGATGAGAACTACCATAAGCAGTTGTGATGGGAATGGAGCGTATCAAACCATGTGGCGGAGTTTGGAAACCTAAATCTATATCATGAAATGATAGAGTATATAAAGTATGCGGTCAGTATTTGGAATATACTGAGTATGCGGGAAGCGTAAATAAACAACATATGCAGGTATACAAGAAGGAAGTAAACTAGATACATCAACATAACTGAAATCTTAATTTATACGGTGTTGAGCTGAAGACTAAGGGAGACATTCTCTGCTATGGAGAGTCCTTGATTCGCTAAGGGAAACATTCTCTTCTATGGAGAGTCCCTGACTGACTAAGGGAAAAATTCTTGGCTATGGAGAGTCCCTGACTGACTAAGTGAAACATTCTCTACGATGCAGAGTCCCTGACTGATATGGGAAAACATTCTCTACTATGAGAGCCCTTGACTGACTAGGGGAAATATTCTTAGCTAATGAGAGTCCCTGACTGACTAAGGGAAACATTCTCGATTATGGAGAGTCCCGATTATATTAGAACATGAAGGTCACTAGTCTGATGTCATTCTTCTAGTCTAAGTTACTTCAGCTAATCAGAGACATGAGCATTCAACTAATTACATCATACTGAATTCATTTAGAGTTGGTTAAGGCAACTTTCTACTAACAACAAGCCCAACAGTCTGAAGGATCATTCTCGTTCTTTATCATCATAATTCCTATCATCATCATTCAAATCATACATTTTGCATTCATGAGACATCTATTGCATTCATAGCATATGGTGTATATCCTAGATTCATGTAAAATCCATAGGTCCAAATCATACTTTAACATATACCCGAAATCATAGTGAAGGAATATACGTATTTCATGTTCACCCAGGCCCATAAGTTCTAATCATATCTCAACATATATATTAAATCATATATTCTAGATTTACAGAAACCATATGATTAATTCATTCTTTAAACATATATAATGAGTTCATGGTAAGGGCATGTGACTATTTAATGAACCTTATTTCAAAATTTATGCTAAATCATGGAGAAAATTCTAAAATCATGCTTTTCATATGTCATGTACATAGTTTGAGGTGTAAGTAACTTCATAAGCATAGACGACTATTAACCATGATGGGTCTTAGCATTCGAGGAGAACATATGAGAATTCATGCATAGATTGAAACCCTAAGGCATGCTTTTCTAGAATCAAGGGATTTAGGTTCTTAACATAAAAATTTGGGGCGCAAGGATGAAAGGAAGTCCTTTTTGAAAACTCACATACCTGATTAGAAGGAATCCCCCACTTGAACTTGAACCTTGAATCCCTTGAAGATGCCCTAGGTGATCCTTGAGTTTTGAGAGATAGGAGGAAAAAGAGGTTTAGAGTGTCTTTGATGGAATGAGGGTTTAGGCTAGGAGGAACACTTAAAAACGTCCCAGATGGTACTCAAAATGGCATAGTTTAGGAATTAGAAGCATAGGATTTTACAAAAACACCCTTGGAAATTCACAGGAAAACTCCATCTGCCAATCCCCAAGGGGCACTCCATGAGTCGTGGGGTTGACAACAACTCGAGGCGCCAAGTCATGGAGTGCACTGGAAATATTCTCAAAAGTTCCTCGAACGGACGACGACTGACTTCATGAGTCATTAGTGGACTTAACGACTCGTGACTTCTTCCATTACCATTGAAACCCAAAATCCTGCTCTTCCTTCCCACATGATGAGTCGCAACTTGCTACGATGACTCGTCGCTTGCCGTCATCGTCACCACTGCCTGGGGACTCTGGCATTCTTCCAATGATCGACGTAACGGGTCGTCGTCTACCTAATAACTCATCGGGTCATCCGTTGTCACTGAACCTCACTTGCACCTCCTGACTTCTTGGCACGAGTATGACCATGACTTATTCTGAGATGAAATTTCCACTTTTCTTCTGAGTTCTTTCTTTAAGTTTGGGGTCTTTACTTAGAAACTTTCAGGGAGTTACAATATCTCCCCCTTGGGAACATTCATTCTCGAATGTAGGCTAAACATGCTGAAAAACTGGGGAATGAACTAATATCCCAAATACTGAACATTTACAACTGAAACTGATGGAGTATCTGACTCCAGGCTGACCTTACATATTTGAACTGAATATCTAAATCATACATGAATGCTAAGGTGTGAGAGGGACTGAAAGACATGAAACTAACATGGAACTACATAGAACACTGAGAAGGAACTTTTCCCTCTAACTGGCACTGAGCTAATATAGACTGAGCCATCATTCTCAAATCATATTCCAATACTAAGCAAAATTCCTGATATCTGGTCTAACTGAAAGTAAAGGGCTCATGAGCACGAATCATTCATGTTATCTAAAACTGAGCACATACATGAGGTACCCTTATCTACTAAGCTACTAAAGCAACTTCTAAAGACTGAATTTGAGTTGAACATACTGGAAGGCATGAGTTAACACATATAGCTGGTTTATAACATGAAGATGAGCCTTAAGGATTCATAGGGTAAGAATAACATCGCTGTTTGAAGAGGTTATCTAGAAATTCTTGAAGTACGCACAGGGGAATGGGTAGAGCATAGCTTCCATAGAAATACAAGAGGAATTATCTGAACCTGAAGGGATTGACATACCGTAACTGTTAGGGCTAGAACTCCCCTACTAGCATACTCAAGATTCGACTTGTCTCACAGACTTACCGTCTCCCCTTTAGCATTAAGCTATCATTCTAGGGCTCCTGAATCCTTCTCAGGTTTGGGGCTACACTGCTAACTCTTGACGTTTCCTCACACCTTTAACATTCATTGCAGACCTTATAATCACAGTTATTCACACGATATATCAACAATCTCTTCTCAACACACATCATAAGATCTCCTTTTTCAATACTGGGGTTGTAGGGCTAGCAACATGCAAGAGTATCACGAGAAATTCATAACATACTTGTGACTACTTTTGGCGACTTGCCCTTACCTGACGCGCTGCCAAGGTGTAGGAGCGATTTTGACGTTTTCTGCCACCTGCGCTAGATAATGCACCCTGCTGAAATGGGTGGGTACGGGAGCTACTGAAGAGGTGGCTGTGGCCCTGCTCCACTTGTCTGTCGCGCAATCTCTGTGCTTATGACCCAACTTGCCGCACCAATATCAAGCATCGGAGCCGGCCATGAATTCTCCCAAATAGTACTTCCCACAGCACATACAAGTTGGATAGTTAATCTCCCTTACCCTGCGTCTATATGGAGCACTGGATGTCAAAGGTGCTGGGGATGATGATCTCTGTTTGGAGCATGAGCGGTGTCCACTACTCGACGTCTAAGGGGAAGACTCTTAATCTCCCATCCTAGTCCTCTTGGCCTCTCTCTCTTTTTCCTTCAAACATTCCACTTCTATTTGTTGAGCGAATATCACCAAACATGGAAAGTCTAGGTCCTTATGCAACATGGCAATCCTACACTCTTTGGCTAAGGAGTCTGACACTCCATTCACGAACTTACTCACACGAGCCCTCTGGTCGGCTACCATCTCCAGTGTATACTTGGACAATGGAGTAAACTCCAATGCATACTCCATGACAGTTATGTTGTTTTGCCTAAATTTGATGAACTCTTCCACCTTTGCCTCCCTCAACTCCCTTGGAAAATCATGTCCCGAAATTCAGTCATAAACTTATCCTAATTTACCGGGGCTTCTCTAACTCCCAACTATCTCTCCACTGACAAAACCATATGTGAGTGACTCCTTTTAGCTGGTAGGAGGCTAAGTACGCGCTCTCCATTCCCCTGATCCCCATAATTTGGGTGATCTTCTAGATCTCCTCTAAGAATTCATACGGGTCGTCGTCCACCTTTGACCCTCAGAGTTCAGGTGGATTCATTCTGACGAAGTCTCTTACCCTAGACATTGCTACGTTCCCATTCTGAAGAGCATGAGCCATCGCCTGTTGATTAATATATGGGGTCATGGTCCGCTCCAATATGTGAAAGGCTTCCCTGAACTCGACAAGGGTAACATGGTCGTCCATCGGGTTGCAGGGGCAGGTGGGGCTTGCTGGCGCCTATTACCATTCCTTCTTCCATTCTCTCATCTAGGAGGTATTATCTGTGAGTGCGTGAAGAATGAGTTAGGAGAGGAACTATTAGAGTTCCATACTCTATGCACGATAAGAATCATGAAGAAAAGGAAACATTCCTAAAATGTCTCGCAGCTTCTTCATCATAAGTGTGGTGTGCTTCACACCCATGAAAAAGACTCTACTTAACGTGAATTTCATACACCTTAGGACACTCTAAACCTATTGCTCCGATACTAATTTTTTTACGACCCAAATATAGGCCCGAATCGAGACACTGGACAAGGAACCCCGAGAGGCCCAAAGTTGACCCATGGCATAATCATAGCATAACATAACAAGACAACAACTAACAAAATCATAACTGAACAGAAGCTAACTAAAAGAGTCTAACTTAAAACCCAAAATAACAAATCTCATAAAACTCCGATACAAAGTTGAATTTGTCTATACAACTCTGAAAGCCTCCACAAAACTGATAAGTTGCTGAGATGGAATGGAGCATATCTAACCATGTGGCTGAGTCTGGATACCTAAATCTATCTCATGAAAAGATATAGCACATAAAGTATATGGTCAGTATTTGGAATATACTGAGTATGCGAGAAGCGTAAGTAAACTAACATGCAAGTATACAAGAAGGAAATAAACTAGATACATTAACATATAACTGAACTGGAATACAACAACCCTGTCTGAGATGCATATATATTGAATATAAGTTTTTATTTGAAAACATTACTAAAATATAATCAAACCGATGCATAAGGGTCATGTACTGTACATATACTGAGAACTGAAACTATAACTGATATCGTACACTATAGTCAATATCTGTTGATAATTGAGCCTGAATCCTGCTAAACTGATTGTAACTAAAATCTAAAATTTTACGGAGCTGAGCTGAACTGATATAATAGACTAAGGGATACATTTTATGTTGTGGAGAGTCCCTGACTGACTAAGGGAAACATTCTTTTTTATGTAGAGTCCCTGACCGACTAAGGGAAACATTCTCAGCTATGGAGAATGATAACATCCAAAATATATCCTTCATACAAAGAATATACACGGCCGAAGTATCAAAACAATTAACCCGATGAGTGCCGAAATCGAATCCCACTATGACTAGGGATGATAATTACAAGTGTTGATTCAGAAATTGAAGTTAGCTTGCACCACGTAGATTCAATATAAAAACAAATAAAATTGAGGGGGGCTAAAATTTGCAGTGAATTGTATTGGATGATTTAGTGAAATGAAACATCAAGATCAGAAAATTTGTCAACAAGAGTGTGAACGACTAGAGGTATGGTGTAGATGAAGTACTAACTAGATCGAGAGATACTAGGTCATCTTATGAGTTCAACAAGTGTAAATAATCTCGGAAAATGCGTAATTACAGTTTTTCAGCCTTTCGACTACCTCTTGCTAGAGTATCGTCGATCCTCTAGCCACGATTTAGCTCAACCCAATTCGATTTGGATTTGCAACTGGACTAATTTCTAGCTATTAGATGCTAATAAGGAATGAGAATGCAATTTTAGTTATTTCTAGCGCAATTTCACAATCTCTTATCGATACCCATTATTAAATTCTCTTTCGATACTTAATTTTTCTTTTGCAAGCAATAATTAAGCAAAAATAAATACACCCATATCATAACCAATAGATCTTCCATTATACATTGAAGAAAATCTAACAGATTTTCACATATTTGAACAACATTAAAATGACTCTAGAAATACCTGCTTTAATTAAGTATTCATCATCACACACCTCTAGTTAATGATTTAGCTACTCATGATTAAGAAATTCAGAAACACATTCATCAATAGCTTCATTGAATTTAATAGCAAGAGTAGAAAAATCAACTTCACCAAATAATCTCCAACTATAGCTGAAACTTACTATTATAAAGAAGAAATAGAGAAGAGTACTTTTTCCTAATTTATCAATCAGAATCTCCTTATCTCAGCTAAGAGAATGTTCTTCATCTCAAAAGGGAAACAATTATGTGATATATATGCTTTGTTCTCTCTCAATATCTCTATTTCTATCTCTCCTTATGCATATCTCCTTGTACAAAGTACTTTATCTCCTATTTATATCCTGAAAAGTAAGGAACTTTTTATCTCTTTTCCCATGTTGGACAATTATACCCCTAAGCACCATTTTGGAATCGGCAGAGACACTGGCGGTTCGCCAGTCCCAACGCGTGAACCGTCGGGTGTCTTATCTGGGACCTTACTCAACTCCAGTGAGAATCGGCGATTCACCCGGCATTTAGCTGATACTGATCTAGATGGATCTTCGTGCTATTTTCCAGAACTTTGGGTTTCCTTCGGCGACTAGACCGGCTAATCGTTGCATGGAATTCCAAAATCACCGGTGACATTATTCCTCATAGACAATGATGTTCGGCCTTTGGCTGGCGTTTTGCAGGTCTTCATCGGTGGATCGCCGATTTACTCTCACTCCTTTCATTTTGCTCCATTTTTTCTCTTTTCTTCACATTTAGTCATCTGCACAAAAAAAAAGGGCATAAAATCCATATAATCAACTCAAGAAATAAGCAAAAACGTAAGTTTAGAGCCTAAAGAGTTGATAAATTACCAACTCATCAAACCCCCAAATTTGAACAATTGCTTGTCCTCAAGTAATGCAATACTCATTCATTGAGAATTATGCCACCTCTATTCACAATTATACCTCATCAATCACCTGAACTATGAAAACCCAAAAATACACTCACCAAGCTCACCGAAAAAGAGAAGAAAATACCCCAAAAGATCATAACAATGAAAATGCTTCAAATAGGCTACCACTTTCCACCAATCAAACCTTGTGAAAGGATTCAATTAGTAAAACAAGGGCATTGCTCAACCAAGAAACAAACATAGCATATCAAGTTATAATCACTGAACATTCAAAGATTGCCTTAGAGTTTACACTCCTCGTGCCCTATTCCCACATTAACTTTAAATGCTCTTGTGTCCCCAAAAAGGAATGATGCCACTCACCAAAATAAGAATCCCTATTCTTTTGGTCATGTATCATTTGAATGAACACAAGGGATTGTTTGTAAGACACACTCATATTCTCTCCCAAAAGAAATCTTCATACATACACTTGATCCATAGGTTTTCCCTTCATGTTTCGTCACTAATGTAGAGTAGGTGCACTTAGAATCATTTAAGGCTTGCAGGTTATGGTGTAGGCTCGTGGTAAGGGTAGGATAAAAATTTGGCTATAATGACTAGATCCTCCCTAATGCTTTTTGTGAACATACCTTACATCAACTCCGTCCACTCACTTCACATTGTTTCACTTCTTTTCTTTTTTCTAATTTTCATTTTTTTAACAACCTTCCTTACAACCCCTTTGGTTTTCACAACTAGACTTACACCTCAAGAGGGAGCATTGGTTCACACAAATTGTCTTTCTCTATTTGATTTATCCTTTGGTGCATTTTGACAGAATATGGTGCTCCCCTCACACTGAAATTCTTATCTTCCCCCTTCTTTACACACCCCCAAATTAGGATTTTTCCTTTTTTCTCAATCTTTTATCACTCTCTCTTTCTTAGGCTTTAAGCCTCATTTCATCACTATCTTGTCACAAGCATTTAGGGAGAATGGGTGCCGAAGAGAGGTATTAAGAATGGTCTTAAGGCTTGTAATGTGGTTGCCAAACAAAGGGTCTAAGGCCAAAAGTTAGCTAACAAGGATTAATGCTCATGGAGAGTATATGGGTTAAGTGACTAGAAAAAGAAAAGCCTAAAGTCATGTTCTTGGTGCAACTACATTTAGGATTTTGTCACGACCCAAATGTACGCCTAGATCATAGACACATGACAAGAATCCTCGAAAGACCCCAAGTCGACTCATGGCATAAGCATACATCTAACTGAATCACTTGAGTGGAAGACTTAACATAAAGAACGTATTCATAACATAACATAAGGAGAAAATCAGTACAAGACTTGTACAATACGGTGGAAAAACTTTATAGTCTGAATAGCCTCTAAACATGAAAGATGGATTGATGGGAAAACTCCCCAACTAATCCAACATCTAGAAACCTAAAGGAATAACATAGAGTGTGAATTTGTAGCCCTCAGAACATGAGGACTCACCAAGCGCGCTGAGAGCAAGTTTGAATCTATCTACGGGTGAGGATGAGCCTGAGAACCGGGACATGTATCATGAGACGATACAACATAGAAAGTATGCGGTCAGTACGTGGAATATACTGAGTATGCAAGGTAAGTAAAACAGACATTTAAAACATATATGAAATTCATAAATGATCATAAGAGTAGGACGTCATGCTCGAATTGTAATCATAATAACATATCATATGGCTCAAGGTTTTCAAAACATTCATAACATAACATAATCATAATCATAATAGAAGTGATTTACTTAACCTGACTTGATCCAACAAACATAGTCATAACATGCATAAATCATAGGGAACAGTGGGAGATTCTCTTAACCAACATACCCCAATGAGCACACCCGAAGCTCGACTTGTAACCCTAGTCGGGAGGGTGTTCATACCTTGCCAAAGGTAGAACAATGAATGTGTGATATCACCATGAAAAGGGTTCATTTGGGCTGGGGACAGTCATCAAAGGGTCCCAACATACCTATGGTAGCACGTAGTTCATGAGATTCGGGGCTTAACCTGAGCGCCGAACCTACTCGGCGTTCGATACTACTCCCAAAACATATATAGTGCTCATAATAATACATACATGGGTTCATGGGTTAGTTAAATCATGATAATCGTAAACATTCTTGAACATATAAGAACTAGCCATGACATGAGGCCCGTGAGTCGGCCAAAAACATAGTTCATGAATAATAAGATTCATACATACTTGTAGATCATGTACATAGCTTGAATTTCATAAAATCATAATGGTTAACATAATGAATTCATAATTTAGAACATAATTCATGTCGGGCTTGTAAAAACATCAATGGGATAATACGTCATAAATCGATTCATCATGGGGCATGTATAATTTAGCTTAATTGTTTCGAAAATCAAAATCAATATCATTATAATCAATTTAAATCTCAAAAAGGTAATAAAATCCATAGATTATGATAATATTTCAAAATCACAAAATCCATAATTAAATCATTAGATTTTATATAAATCAAATACAAAACCCCATGGGTTTTTGATAAATTCTAAGTAAAATCGTAGAGTAGGAGCATGTATATGGAAGAATTCACCCATTGATGACCTTACATACCTGGAAACACTTGATTCTTAATCTCCCTTGAAAGCCCAACATGGAATTTAGAGAAATTGGGGAAGAACACCTTGAATCACCTTCTCGACTCCTCTCTATACTCTTGCATGCATGAATGAGGCTTAACATGGACTAATGCCCCCCTTAAAAGACCCTATTCACACCTTAAAAAGATAGAGTTTAAGCCTTAGGAGATTTGAAATTATGAAAACACCCTTACTAAAAACGCACAAATTTTCTGGTTACCAATCCCCACGAGGGACCTCACGTGTCGTTGCCAGGGGGCACGACTCGTGGTCTGAATCTGTGATGGTCACTGTCCAAACTCACTCAGGGAACCCCACAAGGGACAACATGAATCATGGAGGCTGACCACGACTTGTGGTCACTACCCGTGACCTCCACTACCAAAAAATCTTAACCAACCATAAACCCCAGCCCACGGGTGACGTCACAAGATGTGAGGTCTGGCCACGACTCGTGGTGAAGCCCATGGACTCCTCTTCCTGAGCCTGCCATCCTTGCTGACCACGAGTCACCTCACAACTCGTGGTCACTCCCCACGACACGGGTCATCCTGTGACCTGGTCTTTTCTAGTTTTTTTCTCCATTTTGACTCTCGGGTCTAATCCTTGGGTTCCCGGGTATAATAGATTTCACCTTGAATCACATTTGGGGTAAGTTCTAGAAAAGATGTTATGCATGAGATTCATCAAAGATTTCCTCACCACAATGGCATCTCCCTTAAAGGATCTACATGAGTGATTCTTAACAAAGGATACAAAATTAGGACATCAAATTAGGTAAACATCATAAGTCAAGAAAAGAATTTACAACGCATGACAAAGAATGCTATGCTACAATCCCAAAACTTGCTTATAATCTTCATTTTGATGCCCTTCTTTTAAAATTTCAGTTCAATAATTTTTTCGATGGTGCCTCTCAAAACAACTTCACAAAAGACTTAAAACACCATGGAATTTTCCCTTAAGAATGTCTCCACTCTATCTATCATCTGGAAATACCAACCCAGTTCGACAACAAAAATCAGTAAAAATAAAAGAATGCTCCTCGAGAAAGAACCGTGGTCTAAAGAAAACCCTCGGAGTTTTAATTACTTCACTACTTTTTACAATGGCGAAGAAGGAACACGACTTTGGGTCATTTCATTCAAGATTTCGTAATTCAAAACAAACACCCCATTTGATCACTGGCCATCAACCATCAAATCCCAACCAAGTCATTCATTTGATTCATTTTTTTTCTAACAAGACATGCCCGACAAGGGCAATCAACAATCATCATCAAAAGAAAACAACAGCCTGACAAAGGCTCTGCTCAATTAATTTCAAAATAAAAGCATAAAAACGTCCAAAGTAACATCCATCTATGGCCCCATCATCAACTGCGCTCATCCCTCCCCCACTTAAGAGAATACATTGTACCCAATATAAATATGCAAAAGGGAAACAGACAAGAAACTCCCTGAGTGGGTCACTCTTCTTCATCATCAACACATACCTGTAACATCCCAAAAGTTTCTAAGAATGGACCATAGACCTAAGATGGGAAAACCAGCAGGGAAGTGAAAGAATTGTCTCAGAACGAGTAGAGGTATGACTCATTTGATGACACCACTAGTCATGGGGTCCTTGTCATGAGCAATAGTCTAAGATGTCAAGACTCCAGGGGACAAGAGATGTGATGACTCGTTAAGTCTAGTAACGAGTCATCCTGATGAGTCGTCGAGTGAAATCTATAGAAGATGTGAGTTGGGTGAGTGGAGACAACAGAAGGTCAGAACGAGTCATTCTATCCAGCCACGATTCATTGTGCCAGTCATAGGATGAGAGATTAGGATCTTTGGTATAGTGGCAATGGAGGAATTCACGAGTCGTTACGTGAAGGAATGACTCATGGAGTTGATCATCGGCAGGACTGAAGGATTTTTGAGGAAAACTATAATGCACTCACGGCTTGACACCATGAGTCATTGTCAAGCCCATGACTCGTGGGGTGTCCCGTGGGGTCTAGCAGCATATTTTTTCCTGCGTTTTTCTGGGGTTGTTTTCGTAAAATTCTATGCTTCTAACACCTAAAATATGTCATTTTGAACATGGTATGGAATGTGTTTAATGGGGTAACGAGCCTAAACCCTCATTCTTCATCAAATAACTCTCAAACCCTTCTTCCTCCTCCCTCTCAAGGTTCAAGGATTCTTCAAGGGATTATTCAAAATTTCAAGGTCAAGTTCAAGTGGGATATTCCTTGAAACAGGTATGTGGGTTTTTCAACAAGGATAGTCTTCCCTCCTTGTGCCCCAAATGTTTTAACAAAAACCCAATTTCAACTATTCTCGTAAATAATGATCTAGGGTTTTGTGTGATGGGTGATTTCTTCTATATTTTCTTTAAATTCTAAGATCCACTACGATTTTGAGTTAATTATGATTATAGAATAATTGGGTTACCTTGAATTATGTTTTAGATGATGGAAAATACATGATTATACAATGTAATTCATGAAATGGCTTGAACTTTGAATGGGACATTATTGTTGTGCACTCAATTATAGCAATACCTCGTACCCATGGTTTAAAATATGTGAAGATTGTATGATTTCCCTTAAGAACTCGAATATTTCATTTGATAAATATGTTTAAATCTATGATAATGGCCTAATTAATGCATCTTTTTCATGAATTGGAGTAAATCTCAAAATGGGCCTTATGAAATGAAGATGTATGCTCCCCCCATGATCTCGTTGTAAATGTTTAAGTTATGAGTAAAGTATATGGCTTTCCGTAAATATAGAATATATGAATCAATGTATGCATGTTAAGGTACGAATTGGACCTATGGACCATGAATGACTCTATGATACATGTTGAATGATATGAATTCGGAATTTACTTGTCCTTGAAGTATAATGCACGGTGTGAATCCATAGATGCCCACTAATGAAAGACGTTTGAAGAAATACTAATGTGGCTCCATGACGATATGAACTATGATGATAAAGCATGAGAATGATATTTTAGAATGTTGAGCTTGTTGCTAGTAGAAAGTAGCCCTAATCCTTTCGAAATGAATGTTGTATGATGAAAGCAGTGTATGTTCATATTTCTGAGTATCAGTAGTAGCATAGACCGGATATATAATGTCAAATCAGTACTCCTCATTTTCTAGTCAGCCGGGGACTCTCCATAGCTGAGAATGTTTCCCTTGGTCATCTCGGGATCCTCCATAGCCGAGAGTGGCTCCCTAGTTCAGTCCGGATCCTCCATAGCAGAGAGTGACTCCCTAGTTTAGTTGGGTTTCTCCCTAGTAGAGAATGACTCCATTAGTTTAGCTGGGACTCTCCATAGTAGAGAATGAATCTCTTAGTTATGTTATCAGCATGAATAAGTTCTGTATGATTCAGATTTCAGATTATAACAGATTTAATATAATGAGAATCAGAATCAGTTACCAGCAGTTATCCAGTATAGTGTGTGATGCTAGTTTCAGATTCAACACTTATTAAACATTTAGAACTTGACCCTTATGTATGAGTTCGATTTTTTTTCAGAATATGAGATCCAAAATAAAGTTTCATGTATATATATGAGCATGTGACTCATGAGAGGATTGTTGTATGTTAAATCAGTTATGTTGAATATACTTTGTTGCCTCCTTATTTTATATTTGTATATTTAGTTGTTTATATTTTTCCCTGCATGCTCAATACGTTCCAAGTACTGACCGCATTACTTTTTGTGTTATATCATTTCATGATATAGATTCAGGTTCCCAGAATTAGCCTCGTGGTTAGATACGCTTCATTCCCTCTTAGCTACTAGTGGTGAGTCCACATCTCCTGAGGACGTGATTGGTGTTTATATTCTCTTTATGTTTCAGTTTTTAGATTTTAGGAATTAGCTGGGGGCTTGTCCTAGCAACTCATCAGTTTAGTTGAAGGCTTTCAGAATTGTCTAGATAGATCTAGCGTTGTATCAAAGTGTTGTTACAATTGTTCTAATCGTTCTGTATTTGATTCTTGCAGTTAGCTTCCGCTAATTTATGTTGATAGTTGTTTCTATTGTTAAGTGATATGCTATGATTATGCCATGGGTTGACTTAGAGTCTTTCAGAGTTCCTTGTCTTGTGTCACGAGTAAGATGTAAACTCGGGTCGTGACACTACCTCACCTGCACCACCGCCGCTGGCCTCACCTAGCCTAGCAAAATCATCTCCCAGCCCTTAAAAATATCATTAATTGGACCCCGAACTGAGGAAGGAGCAGCCATTGTAGCATCCAAAGCTCTCATGTCTAGCACTTCTGTTGAAGTCTAACTCTTCAACTCTTGTACCTCAGTCCAGAGGGAGGTGACTGCCCCTTCGACAGCATCCACCCTCTTGCATAACGTGGAGACATTCTCGTACAATAACTTGAGCTCCTTTTTGGTTATTTTGGCAATGAGTGCGTGGAGGCTCTTAGACAATGAAGTTGGATTTTGTGTGAGTTTTTCATCTCCACAAGTCTATGGAGACCACTTGGTTGATAGGAATGCTGAGGGGGAGATGCTCCATGCTGAGGCATGTCGCCTGATGCTTGTCCTAACATTACTGGCTAGGGAATATTTGATTCTAGGGCGTGTGGTGATTGGTCTGACCCATAGGAAAGGGATCATTCATGCACTCCAAAGGCTTACAGTCTCTCTCTTTTCATTGTCGGTGCCTCGGCCTCTCTCTTTCGATCAATAGTTATTACACTTAGAGCAACAGAAGGAGTTTCATCAGGGAACAGAGACAGTTCAGCTTCTTAGCAAAGTTGGTAAATGAGGATGGCATAGGGCATTGAAATGCTGGATTGACGAGCCTTTTTCTTCATTTGCTGAGCAACATTTCCCTGAAGTTAATGGGGAGTCTTGTCATCATGCAGGCAATAAGGATAGCAGTTTCAAGGCTGACCCTCTGCTCATTTTTAGAGGGGATGATACGAGCACAAATAAAATCCAGCCACAGCTTGGGCTCAAACTTCAAATCGTGGAGACAGTTTTCGCCACCCATTGAGGCCAGGAGAGGATTGTCAACACCAATGATGCGGGCTACCCAAGCAAATATGTCCTTCATATCAGCTACCCAGGCCATATACTCCGTATCAGATTCAACTTTGTCTTCCCAAAACAAGGAGTTGATGGTTGCTGGAGTAATGTCAACTTCCACCCCCTAGCATCACTGAAGGCAAGCAGGGGAAGTCATCGACCTTTCCCCGATGATGCATGCTATCTTGTCGGGCCTGATATGAGGCGTAGAACTCTGTCACCAAGCCGGGGTAGTAAGGTGGGAGAGGGTTAGCAAAGGCATGCCATTTCCTTTCTGTTAATTGGGTTGTGATGTTTGGAAGGTCGCCCCTCAATCCCGCCAAAGCAAATCAATTCTCCATTGTGATGGATCGACCTTAGCAGATGACATAGTGCTCTTGCATGTTGGGGACGCAAAAGATTATTTGTTTCTTGGTGTTGGCACGTGGTGGAGTGGCCTTTGCTTTGCCCTTGCCCTTGCTAGAAGATGAGGCAGGGGCCTTTCATTTTCCTGTATTCCTTGATGAAGACATGGATTGTTTTTTCTGCAATAATGATATTAGTTACATCTATTTGAAGAGAAAATTAAAATAATCAAAACTAGTCTAAGGGGGAACTAAGAAACAAGGGAAACCAAACAATCATTTAAAGAACCAATAGCACCGGCGGTTTGCAAGAGCAATTTCACGGACTGTCGCTTGCCCGCTGCTTCCTTATAGAAAACTGGGCAAGTGAGGGATATATCGGCGGTTACGCGGCGAATTGCCGATCTAGATTCATGAACCGCCGAGTAATAGGGGATCCACTCAGTGTCATGAAGACAATTTTTAGAGTGAGCCGGCGTTCCATCGGCCATTCGCCGAACTTGACCGGTGAAACGCCGTACCCCATCGTCCCTAATTTGAACTTAACAAATCACAGGCACCCATTAACACACACAGAGAGCATGATAAAATCACCTCTACTCCATTTAAACACAATCTCATGATGTTTTGACCTTAGGAATGGAGTCACCCGGTCTATCATCAGGCAAAACTTTGCATTTTATTCCGATTGGGTTACTCAGACTTCACCCATTTAAAAATTTCACACACATAAACACATATTCCAAATTCCATTCAACAACCAGAGCATATTCATGATTTCTATAAGGAGGAGAAACAAGGTATTAATACTAAATAATTAAGCACCAATGAGAAAATCAAGACAAGGGCAAGAAAACTTTTACCACAATGTAGGATTGCTTGCACACTTGAACTTCAAAAGCTTATCTAATTCTTAACAATGGCACTTCGAGAGATATGCATTAGAGGAAGGAAATGTGAGTGAAGTGAGTGTTTTAGTAAAAGGATGGAGAGGGTTTTATATGTGAAAGGTGGAAATTTGATAGGTTGAGGGGAAGGTGGAGAGTTTAATGTTGGTGTGTTGGTGGGAAGTGGGGAGATGTAAAGGTGGGAAAGTGGAAAGGTTGAAAACAGAGAAATATGGGGAAGTGGGATTGTTGGGTAATGGAGTGACAAAATGGAATGAAAAAATGGTGGAGATAGGAGAACTAGGGGAATATTTGTAGTGTACGATGGTTGATCAGGTATTTGGGATTTCGTGGGCCCACTCTTTAAATTCCATTTTGAATCAAACTTATACCTCGATCGGCACTTCATCGGCGGTTCGCCGAATCACACCGGCATTCTGCCGTTTTAATTTTCCTATACCATGTATTTTGTGCCCAATTATCTGTTTCTCGGCCAATAATCTACTGGCAGTTCACGGATGGAATGGGCGATCCGCTGGTAACCCACCACTTAGATGCTCGAGCATCAGGTCCTCTGTGCTACATCGGCAACCCATCGACGGTCCACAGTTTTGATTTGGTGGTTCACCGATTGGCCGCCAATCCTTCGTTGGAAGCCCCATCTTTCTATTTTTGACTCTCCTTCAATGGCGGTTCACATTTCTAGACTGGCAACTCATCGGTTCCGAGCCGTTCCTCTCTTCATGGTTTTTTTCTCCCTTTGTTCCTCACTTCACAGCTCCTACAAAAACAAAAACAACAAAGACATAAAATAATTCACTAAACACTTGGGTTGCCTCCCATGAAGAGCCTTAGTTAACGTTGTGGCACGACGTATATCTTTTTTCAAAAACTCTTTTGTGATGGGTCATAATCCGACACCGCCTTGTTCAGCTCCAATCCCTTGTCCTCCTCTTCATTTTGCAACACTCCTTCCACCTTGCATTTGGGGGCGTTTCAGCTAATGGACACACCTTGAAGGTGACTTCCTCATTTACAAGTCAAAATTTTAGCTCCCCAAGCTCCACGTCCACCACGGCTCTCCCCGTAGCTAAAAATGGTTTTCCCAAAATAATGGGAACCTATCATCCATTTCACAATCTAGAATAACGAAATCAGTAGGTAGAATAAACTTGTACACTCATACCAACACATCTTCTAACACCTCCACTGGTCTTTTTATGGACCTATCTACCATGAGCAGTCTCATCGACGTCGGTTTCGTGCTTCCGAGTCCCACTTTCTTGAAAATGAGCAGGGGCATTAAATTTATGCTGCCACCAAGATCACATAGAGCTTTTTTAAACACACATATCCCAATTGTACAAGGGATTGTGAAAGCTCCTGGGTCCTCCTGTTTGGGGGCAATATTACTCATCATCACGGCACTAAAATTGTGCATTTTCTCCCCATTACCTGCATCAACAAACCTTTATCATCTTCAGCAATTCTTTCATAAACTTTGCATAATCGGGCATTTGGAGTAGAGCATCCACTAATGGTATATTTATGGGCAACTTGCTAAACATGTCAACAAACTTTTTAAACTGGTCGTCCTTTTTTTTCTTGGCCAAACATTCTGGATAAGGAGGTGGGATTCTTGATTCAACCTCGTCATCAATTGGGGCCTTCATGCCCTCCTTATCATTATCAACATGTGATAGGATTTCATCATCCTTTCCCTCTCATTCCTCGTCATTCTTTTCTTCATTCCTTGGAGTCATTGGCATTTTGTTGACTTCATCTTCTTCATCCGATTTTAGGTTATTAACCTCTTTAGACTTCATCGGTGCATCCCCAATCACCTTGCCACTACTAGTGACAATATCCATGCATTGACCATCTTTCTTTGGATTAGGCATTATTTCACTAGGCAGTGTTCCCTTCATCCGGGGATTCATTTGAGATGACAAGTGATTCATTTGGGTCTCCAAATGTTTGATGGAGGCTAATTGTGAAATCACTATTTGGGCAAGGTTAGACACCTCCCCTCTTAATTCTTTCACCCCTCTGTCGATCGACTCCACTTTCTTTAGAACTCTAGATAGCATTTCTTCAATTTTTGAGTTGCCCACATCACTCAAGACCGGCTGATTGTGGGAATTCCTAACTTTTGGATGGGGAACATATGAGTGGACACTATTGGTCTTTGTCATTCTGTCTAGAAGGGTTTTGTCCAATCCATATGTTTGATCCATAATTGAACCATCAGCTAGGTTGTTGGCCATGGATTTTTTGATTGAATCAAGGGCCCTGTAGAAGCTTTGGAGAAGCACTCCTTCCGGCAGTCCATGATTTGGGCAAAGAGCAACCTTCTTTTTAAACCTTAAGCATGCCTCGTGCAAAGGCTCTGAAATTTGTAATATCGTCCCTCAGTTGAAGCATCTTTGATGGAGGGAAAGACGATCCAAGAAAGCCTCGGTTATCTCTTTCCAAGAAGTAATACATCCCGGAGGGAGTTCCTCCAGCCACATTGTTGCTTCCCTCGTCATTGAGAAGGGAAAGAGTCTCAACTGGATTGACTCTTGACTGATATTTGTAAGATTGAAGGGTATATCTCAAAGAATTTTCTCAAATGTCGATTCGCGTCCTCACTTGGTTTTTCTCCAAAGAGTCCCTTCATTTGCAACAAATGCAACATGGTGCTTGTAACATGAAATACTGCATTCCCTATGATCGGGGGAAGGCGAATGGCTCCCGCTATTTCCGACATCACCGGATTATCTTCATCGTGTTCCATGTTACCTTTCACTGAGCTAAACATGTGGTTGTGAGATCCTAACAACACAATAAACTCACGTCATGTAGCTATGATGAAAAACGTTTTCAACATAACAATCAACACAAGAATATCAAGCGCTAGTCCCCGGCAACAGCGCCATTTTTGATAACGTCCAAAATATATCCTTCATGCAAAGAATATCCACGGCCGAAGTATCAGAACAAGTAGCCGAACGAGTGCCGGGGTCGAATCCCATGAGAACTAGGGAATGATAATTACAAGTGTCGGTTCAGAAATTGGAGTTAGCTTGCACCACATAGGCTCAATATAAAAACAAATAAAATTGGGGGGTTAAAATTTGTAGTGAATTGTATTGGGTGATTTAGTGAAATGAAACAACAAGATCGGCAAAGTTGTTAACAAGAGTATGAACGACTAGAGGTGTGGTGTAGATAAAATACTAACTAGATTGGGACATGCTAGGTTATCTTATG
Organism: Datura wrightii; assembly: GCA_035772735.1. Taxonomy (NCBI): domain Eukaryota; kingdom Viridiplantae; phylum Streptophyta; class Magnoliopsida; order Solanales; family Solanaceae; genus Datura; species Datura wrightii. Next base: position 47,490,565 of record JASDFA010000019.1, read on the forward strand.
AGTTCAGCAAGTTTTGGACAATTATACCCATGAGCACCATTCTGGAATTAGTGGAGACATCGGTGGTTCTTGGTCCCAATTCATGAACCGTCGGGTGTCTTATCTAAGACCTTACTCAACTCCAGTGAGCATCGGTGGTTCACCCGGCATTTAGCCGATGTCGATCATGAATCGCCGGATCTTCATGCTATTTTCCAGAAGTTTGGGTGTCCTTTGGCGACTGGACACGCGAATCACCACTGGCAATTTGCGAAACGCCAGTGACATTATTCCTTAGAGACAGTGATGTTCGTCTTTTGGCTAGTGTTTCTTCGAACTCTATCGGTGGATCACTAATTTACTCTCACTCCCTTGTTTTTGCTTCATTTTTGCTCTTTTCTTCATATTTAGTCATCTGCACACAACAAAAGCATAAAGGGCATAAAATCCATATAATCAACACAAGAACTAAGCAAAACTTAAGTTTTAGAGCCTAATGAGTTTGTAAATAACCAACTCATCAAAGAGTCCCTGACTGGCTAAAGGAAATATTCTCTACTATGGAGAGTCCCTGACTGACTAGGAGAAACATTCCTTGCTATGGAGAGTCCTTGACTAACTAAGAGTAACGTTCTCGTCTAATGAGAGTCCCTGACTAACTAAAGGAAACATTCTCGGCTGTAGAAAGTCCCAATTATACTAGAATATGGAGGTCACTAGTCTAACGTCATTTGTCTAGTCTAAGTTACTTAGCGAATCAGAGACATGAGCATTCAACTAATTACATTATACTGAATTCATTTAGAGTTGATTAAGGATTCTTTCTACTCACAAAAAACCTAACAGTTTGAAAGATCATTCTTATGCTTTATCATCATAATTCCTATCATCATAGTCACGAATCATCGTTTAAATCAAACATTCTACATTCATGAGACATCTATAGGATCGGGTCATACTTTAAACATATCCACGAGATTTAAATGCCGTGTTGATAGCATATGGCGTATACCCTAGATTCATGTAAGATCCATAGGCCAAATCATACTTTAATACATACCCGAAATCATAGTGAAGGCGCATACATATTTCATATTCACCCAAGCCCATAAGTTCTAATCATATCTCAACATATATGTTAAATCATATATTATATATTTATGGATCCCATATGATTTACTCATGATTTAAACATATATAATGAGTTCATGGTAAGGGAATGTACTATTTAATGAACCCCATTTTGAAATTTATGCTAAATCATGGAAAAAATTCTAAAATCACGCTTTTAATATATCATGTACATAATTCGAGGTGTACGTAACTTCATAAGCATACACGACTATTAACCATGATGTGTCTTAGAATTCGGGGAGCACACATGAGAATTCATGCATAAATTAAAATCCTTAGGCATTATTTTCTAGAATCAAGGGATTTGGTTTCTTAGTATAAGAATTTGGGGCACAAGGATGAAAGGAAGTCCTTGTTGTAAACCCACATACCTGATTAGAAGGAATCCCCCACTTGAACTTGAACCTTGAATCCCTTGACAAAGCCTTAGGTGATCCTTGAGTTTTGAGAGAGAGGAGGAAAAAGAGGTTGAGAGTGCCTTTGATGGAATAAGGGTTTAGGCTAGGAGGATCACATAAAAACGTCCCATTTGGTACTCAAAACGGTGTAGTTTAGGATTTATAAGCATAGGATTTTGCGAAAACACCTTTGGTATTTGCAGGAAAACTCCATCTTTCAGTCCCACCGGGGCACTCCATAAGTCGTGGGTTGACAACGACTTGTGGTGCCAAGTCATGGAGTGCACTGGATATATTCTCATAAATTCCTCGAACAGACGAAGACTGACTTCATGAGTCAATAGCGGACTTAACAACTCATGACTTCTTTCGTAATCACTAAAGCTCAAAATTTTGCTCTTCCTTTCCACGACTTAAATGATGAGTTGTGACTTGCTACGAAGTGTTACGACTCGAACGGAGGCCCGGATCGTAGACAAGGGACAAGAGACCCCAAGTATACCCATGCATAAGCATACATCTAACTCATTCAGTAAACTGAAGAAATCATCAACATAACTCAGTGGAAGTCTAACTCAACATAACATCAAAATAAGCATCTGAAGTTAACACATATATAAGTCTGAAAGCCCTCTAATCTGGACGAGTTGATGGGACAAGACCCCAACTAACTCAATAATAATGAAACTGAAAATACACAAGGAACTGGAAGTCTAGCCCTAGAAGGATGAGGACTCACCAAGCAAGCAGGGGCCAACTCTGACAACCGACTACAAGCGAGGCTGAGCCTGGGAGCTGGGTCCTGTACCATGAAACGATAAAGCATAGAAAGTATGCGGTCAGTACGTGGAACTTTTCGAGTATGCAAGGTAAGTAAAACCGCATAAGGCAAGTAAATCATTTAAAAGATTAGATAAAATATCATAAGCTTTCAAATCTGAGAGGAAAGAATTACATGCACTTATTCTGAAATCTTAATCTTTTCATAATAATACTATGCATAGCCTCAGAACCTCATAAATGACTCGAATAACTCAAGCTGAAACATGACATTTATATAAAATATGAACAATGAGTCAAACCTTTCTTTTAATACATGCATGCTTAAAGTAATAATCATGAGTAATGAATATGCAAATCTGAATCATGTAGACAATAGGAGACTCGTCACTTAACTGATATACCACAATAGAGCTATGTGGTCCCGACTATCACACTCAAGTGGGCAGAGCTGTTCAGAACCTTGCAAGGGATAAGGACGCTACCATGATATCGATATCAAGCTCATGGTCCATTAGGGCCGGGGATAGCTAACAAGGGAGGTCCCAATAACATAATAGTATCAACCTACGTTGGCGCGTACTTCTGGGGAATAGGGTGAACGACCCTTAGCCTGCTCAGTGCTAGACTCTTCTCCCAAAAAATGCAATGCTCTACATCGTATATAACAAAGCTCAATATCATCTTTTGAAGAAGCTCACCAGTGATATCATGCATAAAATCAACATCGTATGAAATGAAGCACAACATTGTCATTTGACAAAGCTCAATAGTGAAATCATGCATAGAACCGATATCGTATGAAAACAAAGCTCGGTAATACATACATCTCAATTAATAATTCATGCATATGAGAATCTTTATTTCGAAACATACCACAAGATCAAATATAAGTGGGAGCATCTACTCCAAAATCACGTGGTAAGCTTACTTTAGAGATAATACATCATCGTACTTGATATAAGGGCCTTGCCCAAGCTTTATCATGCTTGGATCTACTCAATTCATTGTGAAAGCAACATCATAACCATGGGTAGGTTTAGAACATGCTTTTCATTATCAAGTTTCATCATCATCACACATTCATCATCATTCTCTTCTTTCATGAACTTCTCATCCATGGGCATTTAAATTTCATTATTTAGAAAACACAATTTTGATTGAAAACAATTTAAAATCTGCCCAAGCTTCGCAATTCATCAATATAAACATAATCTAATCGTACCCATGTGTAGAAATTGAAGAATCATGCGATTGGGTAAAACCCCATAACTTGATCATATGAATTTATCATACTTAGCTAGAGATTTGGGCATGGGTGAGGAAGGAAACACCCACTCATAACCCTACATACATGGGAGGGATGATTTTATCACTTCTCTAATTGCCCAAGATGAAATTCCAATGGAAACCTTCAAAACTTGCTCTAAATCCTCTCTTCAAACTCTCAAGTTTGCATGAATGGAAGAATTAACTTAGAATAGGTTTTCCCCTCCTTAAACCCACTGAAATGAGCCTTAAACGACATAATATAGGCTCTTAGAACTCATAAATGACAGAAATACCTTTATTGAAATCACAGAAAAACACTGCCAGGTGGACCTAACGGACGACCTGACGAATCGTCACTGGGGGAATGATTCGTTATGTTGCTCGTCGAGTCCATTGCTTTTCTGGACTCCTGGGCTCGTAACAACTGACCCAATGGCTCGTTTCTTGACCAAACGAGTCGTGGTTAGCTTCCGTCAAGTACACTGGTCTAACCTCTTCTATATTCCTTCTTCCTTTCCCCACCATTGACCTAACAATTCATGCGGTCTGACCACGAGTCGTTGCCACCCCCATGGGGAAGCCTTTTCCTACAAACTTCCCAACTCTCCCCTATCCTCCCAATGAGTCTCCTAACGACTCGTTAACTGTCCTCATGAGTTGTCCAACGACTCATTTTATGCCTGCAACACAAATTTTGTATTTTCCCCGTCTTGACTCTTGGGTCTGAACCTTGTAATCCCAGGGTATTATAATATCTTCCCCTTGGGGACATTCGTCCTTGAATGCTAGAAACAAAAAGAAAACTCAGAAACATGAAATCGTCACATGCAAACACTGATAGTTTAAATCAAAAATTGATGGAATGACTACTCTGGAAAGAAATACATAGCTGAACTGAATTCAGGAACCAGGTGCATCTATAATAATATAACTCAAACTTGCGCACATGAACTGAACATGGAAACTGATTAGAGAATTAGGGAAAAGACTGATACCTCAAACTGAAACTGAGCCAGTAGGGAACAGGTGAGGGTATCTAGCCATCATAGCCGCTTCGGCTTCCCATGTAGCTCCCTCAACATGCTGATTTCTGCATAACACCTCCACCGAAGCTACTTCTTTGTTCCTCAGCCTCTAAACCTGACGATCCAAGATTGAAATTGGAATTTCCCCATAACTCAGGATATCTACCACACCAACACTTTCCACCGGCACAACTAAGGATGGATCACCTAAGAACTTTTTCAAGAGCGATACATGGAAGACGAGATGAACTACAGATAACTCTGATGGCAAGTCAAACTCATACGCTACCTTACCAACTCTTTTCATAACCTGGTAAGGACCAACATAGCAGGGATTGAGTTTTTCTTTCTTCCCAAACTGCATGACTCCCTTCATAGGAGATACCTTCAGAAATACCTAACAGTCCACCTCTAATTCGAACTCTCTCCTCCTCACATCAGCATATGACTTTTGACGACTCTGAGCAGTTTTCAGCCTGTCCCTTATCAACTGAACTTTCACCATAGCCTCATGAACCGAATTAGGTCCTATCATAGCTTGCTCACCAACCTCAAACCATCTGATAGGCGACCTACACCTCCACCTGTAAAGAGCCTCGAACGGTGCCATTTGGATGCTGGAGTGATAGCTATTGTTGTAAGCAAACTCGATCAAGGGAAAGTGATCATTCCAACTACCCTTAAGGTCCATCACACAAGCTCTCAACATGTCCTTGAGAGTCTATATTGTCTACTCCACCTGACCATCCGTTTGCTGGATGAAATGCCATGCTGAGTTTAACCTGAGTCCCAAACCCTTTTTGGAAAAACCGCCAAAACTAAGAGGTAAACTGAGTACCTCGGTCTGAGATAATAAACAAGGGCACTCCATGTAATCGCATCGACTCCTGAATATACAATTTTGGCATAATAATCCGCTGAATATGTGGTTTTGATAGGTAAGAACTGTGCAGCCTTGGTCAACCTGTCTACCACCACCCAAATAGAATCGTAGTGTCGGTGAGTACGAAATAGTCATGTAGTAAAATCCATATTAATCTCTTTCCACTTCCAATTGGGAATGATAATATCCTGAAGTATGCCTCCCAACCTTTGATGCTCAATTTTCACTTGCTGATAGTTCGGTCACTTGGCTACGAATTCTGCAATATCCTTCTTTATGTCATTCCACCAATATATTTCCCGCAAGTCATGATATATCTTGGTGGCACCCAGATGGATAGAATACCTGGATCCATGTGCCTCATGCAATATCTAGTCCCTCAAATTATCAACATCTGGAACACATAGATGGTCCTAGTACCGCAGCACCCCATCTCCCCCTTGGGAGAAGATCTCCACCTTCTGACTTCCAATGACTTCCTTTAGCGTTACCAAAATCGGATCCTCATCTTGTCTAGATTTCACATCCGTCACCAAGGACGATCCTGATTTGTTTTGAACAACAATGTCGCCATTGGTCGAATCGACCAATCTAACTCCCAACCTTACAAGTCGATGGACATCTTTCACCAACTCATTCTTTCCCTCATCCACGTGGGACACACTCTCCATAGAGAGCCTAGTAAGTGCATCTGCTACCACATTAGCCTTACCCGGGTGGTAAAGGACACTCATGTTGTAGTCCTTTAGTAGCTCCAATGACCTCCTTTGCTAAATATTGAGATCTTTCTATGTGAACACATATTGCAAGCTCTTGTGATCCGTGAATACATCTACATGGACCCCATACAAGTAATGCCATCATATCTTCAAGGCAAACACCACGGGCGCCAACTCAAGATCATGAGTCGGGTAATTCTTCTCATTGGCTTTCAACTATCTTGAGGCATATGCTATTACTTTCCCATGATGCATCAACATATACCCAAGTCCAATTCTCAAAGCATCACAATACACCACAAAACTATCGGTACCCTCGGGTAGGGTTACCACTGGTGCTGAAGTGAGTCGAGTCTTCAACTCTTGGAAGCTTTTCTCACAAGCCTCCGACCATTGGAACTTTACCTTCTTCTGAGTCAACTTGGTCAAAGGTGTTGCAATAGATGAAAATCCCTCAACAAATCTTTGATAGTAACCCACTAAACCCAGAAAGCTCGTGATATCTTATGGATTCACTCGTCTGGGCCAATTCCTTACCGCCTCGATTTTATGAGAATTTACCTTTATGCCCTCATTCGATACCACATCGCCCAAGAATGCCACGGAGTCCAACCAAAACTCACATTTGCTGAACTTCACAAACGACTAATGATCCTTGAGAGTCTGAAGCACTACTCTCAACTGAGCGGCATGCTTCTCCTCGCTCTGACATCGATGAACATGATCACGAACACGTCCAAATATGCCTTGAACACCCTATTCATTAGATCCATAAAAGTTGTAGGGGTATTGGTTAGCCCAAAAGACATAACAACAAATTCGTAGTGACCATACCTAGTCCTGAAAGCAATTTTTGGGATGTCACTCTTCCAAACCCTAAGTTGGTGATACTCGGACCTGAGATCAATTTTGGAGAAACACTTGGCACCCTAAAGCTGGTCAAACAAATCATTGATCCTGGGTAAAGGATACATATTCTTAACGGTGACCTTTTTTAACTGCCGATAGTCAATCCACATCTGGAGCGAACCATCCTTCTTCTGGACAAATAACACTAGTGCACCCTATGGAGACTTACTTGGTCTAATGAAACTCTTATCTAACAAGTCCATTAACTGATCCTTCAATTCTTTTAGCTCGATTGGAGCCATCCTATAGGGCAGAATAGATAATAGGCTGCATGTCAGGAAGAAGATCTATACCGAAATTAATTTTCCGCTTGGGGAGGGACACCTGGAAAATCGTCAGGAAAGACCTCTCGATACTCACGTACGACTGGAACTGACTGGATAGTCGGGATTTCAGAATTGACATCCTTAACCCTAACTAGATGGTACATGCAACCCTTAGAAATCATCTTCCTAGCCTTAAGGTAGAAAATGAATCGACCTACAGGCACTGTTGAACTACCCTTCCATTTTAAGACTGGCTCACCAGGAAATCTGAACTGTACTTCTTAGGTTCTACAGTTAACTGAAGCATAGCATGCAAATAGCCAATCCATGCCGAGAAAAACATCGAAATTGGTCATGGCTAACTCTATCAAGTCTGCTGAGGTGATCATATGAAGGCTGCGATTGGGAAGCCTCTATAACCTGTCTAGATATAACTAAGTCACCTACTGGAGTGGAAACTGAGAAGGTTCTAATAAGACAGTAGGACTGACTCCGAAGCTACTGGCCATATATGGTGTCACAAAAGACAAGGTAGCCCCCAAATCTAACAAATCATATACATAAATATGGAAGACTCGCAACATACCCGTGACCACATCCGGGGAGACCTCCTGCTCCTGACGGAAGAAAAAGTATACACTCTGTTCTGGCGCTGACCACCAGCTGTGCTAGTAGATGCCCCTTGATGTGCTGAGCGTAGGGGAGGGGCCGCTGAACTAGAAGTTGGGCCTTAACCCCCAACCTGATCCTGCCTCAAAGCTGGACAATATCAAAGCATGTGTTCAGGCTTCCCACACCCGAAACAAGCACCTGAACTGGCTAAGCATTGGCCTGTGTCTCCCCGACCGTATCTGCGACAAGTTGGGATGCTAGAATCAGTAGGTCGGCTGCCCTGACCCCTTGAGCCTTATGCTTGCCCTCTCTGATCATGTTTATGCCTAGATGCAACACTCAATACCGAAGTTGTCGGGGTTGATGATCTCTGGTAAGTCTGCTGTCGGTGCCCACCACCGTATCTCTATTAAGAGAATCTGTGATCCTCGGTCCTAGCCGGCTTAGCCTCACTAATCTCTCAAATTTGCTGTCTCCATCTGCTGAGTGTACAACACTATCGGGGAAATTCACATCTTGGTGAAGCATAGCAATCCGACACTCCTTGTACAACAACCCTGTTGTACCATGCACAAATCTTCTCACCCCTGCCCTCTGGTCGGTCACTAACTCTGGGGCGTATTTTGATAGGCGAGTGAACTCAAGGGAATACTCTTGCACTGTCATCCTTCCCTGGTTCAAGTTTACAAACTCAGCTGCCTTCAGCTCCCTCATCTCCCGAGGGAAGAACCAATCTAGGAATGCAACCTAAAACTGCTCCCACGTGATCGGACCTGCTCCTGCGACCCTGTTATCCTTCCATTGGCGAAACCAGATATGGCAAACCCCCTTCAATTGGTAGGAGGCCAATTCTGCGCACTCAACACTACTCACCCCCATGACTTGGGTGATCTTGACAATCTCATCAATGAAATCATCGGGTCCTCATCTACCTTGGACCTCGATAACTCTGGCGGGTTCATCCTCAAGAAGTATCTGACTCGAGCCGCTGCTGCATTGCCATTTTGCGGAATATGCGCGACGGCCTACTGCTTTATCTAAGTGATCAAGGCCTGCGCAAGAATCTGAATATCAGCCCGGAACGCATGAGCGGCTGGCTCCGGTGCCTGAGGATCTTGAATTGGTAGGGTTGGCTAATGCCCATAACCATTTCCATCCTCGTGGTCTTCACCACCTCCTTTCCTCTTTCCATTCATTCCTCGAAGAGCCATGATTCTACAATCGCGAAGAGCATGATTTAGAAGGATAGAAAGACTTTTCATTGAATGACATAGATCATGAAAGAAGGGAACATTTCCTAAACATCCCATAGGCTTTTCATCATAAGTGTAGCGCGCTTCACACCCATTAAAAAGACTCTACTTAACACGGCTTTTCAGACACCTTGGACACTTCAAACCTGGCTCTGATACCAAGTTTTGTCACAACCTAAAAGGAGGCCCGGATCGTAGACACGGGACAAGGGACCTCGAGAGAACCCAAGTCAACCCATGGCATAAGCATACATCAAACTCATTCGATAAACTGAAGAAATCATCAGCAGAAGTCTAACTCAACATAACATCAAAATAAACATCAGAAGCTAACATATACATAAGTCTAAAAAGCCTCTAATCTGGATGAGTTGATGGAACAGACCCCAAATAACTCAACAATACTAAAACTGAAAATACATAAGGAACTGAAAGTCTAGCCCTTGAAGGATGAGGACTCATCAACCAAGCAGGGGCCAACTCTTTAAACCGACTACGAGCGGGGCTGAGCCTGGGAGCTGGGTCCTGTATCATGAAACAATACAACATAGAAAGTATACGGTCAGTACATGGAATGTACCGAGTATGCAAGGTAAGTAAAACCGCTTAAGGAAAGTAAATCATTTAAAACATTACATAAAATAACATAAGCTTTCAAATATGAGAGGAAAGAATTACATGCACTCATTCCGAAATCATAATCTTTTCATAATAAGACCATGCATATCTTCATAACCTCATAACTGACTAGATTGACTCAAGCAGAAACATGACATTTATAGAAAAGTTGAACAATAAGTCAAACCTTGCTCTCAATACATGCGTGCTCAGAGTAATAATCATGAGTAATGAATATGAAAATCTGAATCATGTAGACAATGGAAGACTCGTCACTTAACCGACATACCACGATAGAGCTTACGTGGTCTCGTCTATCACACTCAAGTGGGCAGAGCCTTCCAGAACCTTTCCAGGGCTAAAGACGCTTCCATGATATCGATATCAAGCTCATGGTCCATTAGGGTCGGGGATAGCTCACAAGGGAGGTCCCAATAACATAGTAGTATCAATCATGTTGGCGTGTAGTTCTAGGGCATAGGGTGATCGACCCCTAGCCCACTCGGTGCTAGACTTTTCTCCTAAAACATGAAATGCTCTACATCATATATAACAAAGCTCAACATGATCTATTGACGAAGCTCAACAATGATACATGCATAAACTCAACATCGTATGAAACGAAGCTCAACATTGTCATTTGACAAAGCTCAATAGTGAAATCATGCATAGAACCGACATCATATGCAAACGGTGCTAAATAATGCATACATCTCAATTAAGAATTCATGCATATGAGAATCTTTATTTCAAAATAGACCACAAGCTCACATATAAGTGGGAGCATCTACTCCAAAATCATGTGGTAAGCTTAGTTTAGATATACTACATCATCATACTTGATATAAGGGCCTTGCCCAAACTTTATCATGCTTGGATCTACTCAATTCATTTTGAAAACAACATCATAATCATGGGTAGTTTTAGAAACATGCTTTTCATTATCAAATCTCATCATCATCACACATTCATCATCATTCTCTTCTTTCATGAAATTCTCATCCATGGGCATTTAAATTTCATTATTTAGAAAACACAATTTTGATTGAAAACAATTTAAAATCTTCCCAAGCTTCACAATTCATCAATATAAACATAATCTAATCATACCCATGTGTACAAATTGAAGAATCATGCAATTGGGTAATACCCATAACTTTATCATATGTATTTCTCATACTTAGCTAGAGATTTGGGCATGGTTGAGGAATAAAACACCCACTCACAACCCTACATACCCTGGAGGAATGATTTTACCACTTCTCTAATTTTTCGAGATGAGATTCCAATGAAAACCTTCAAAACTTGCTCTAAATCCTCTCTTCAAACTCTCAAGTTTGCATGCATGGAATGAATTAACTTAGAATAGGTTTTCCCCTCCTTAAACCCACTGAAACGATCCTTAAACAATGTAGTATAGGCCCCTAGAACTCAAAAATAACGAAAATAGCCTTACTAAAATCACACAAAAACACTATCAGGTGGTCCTAACGGATGACCTGATGGATCATCACTGGGGGAAACTATTTATTATGTTGCTCGTTGAGTCCACTGCTTGCTTGGACTTCTAGGCTCATATCAACTGACCCACTGACTCATTGCTTGATCAAACGAGTCATGGTCAGCTTCTGTCAAGTATACTAGTCTAACCTCTTCCATATTCCATCTGCCTTACCCAACGGTTGACCTAACGACTCGTGTGGTCTAACCACTAGTCGTTGCCACGCTAGTGGGGAAGCCTTTTCCTCCAAACTTCCCAAATCTCCCCTACCCTCCCCACGAGTCACTTGATGACTCGTGGGCTGTCCTCATGAGTCGTCCAATGACTCATTTTGTGCCTGCAACACAAATTTTGCATTTTCCCTATCTTGACTCCCAGGTCCTATCCTTGGGTTCATTGGGTATTACACGATGACTCGTTGCTTCCCCTCGATGTCAGCACAACCTCGGGACTCTGACATTCTTATGACAATTTACATAATAGGTCGTTGTCTGCCTAATGACTCGTCAGATCATCTGTTTTCACTAAACCTCACTTGTACCTCTTGACTTCTTACCATGAGTCTGACCATGACTCATTGGATCACCTAATGAATCGTACCACGACTCGTTCTGAGGTGAAATTTCCACTTTCCTTCTGAATTCTTCCTTTATGTCTGGGATCTGCTCTTCGAAACTTTCGGGGTGTTACAATATCTCCGCCTTGGGAATATTCGTTCTAGAATGTAGGCTAAACATGTTGAAAAACTGGGGAAAGAACTGATATCCCAAATATTGAATATTTACAACTGAAACTGATGAGATATCTGACTCAGACTGATCTTACATATTTGAACAGAATATCTAAATTGTATATGCATGCTAAGGTGTGAGAGGGACCGAAAGACATGAAACTGACATAGAACTAGATAGAGCACTAAAAAGGATTCATTCCCTCTAACTTGAATTGTGCTGATACAGACTGGGTTAGAACTCCGATGATAGCGATCACCCTCTTGGTTTGCCTCCCTATTACCCCACCTTTCATTTCTTTTGAGTCATCCCTGCGGCTCACGATTTCTCCAACCTTGGTTGTCATCTCTTGGGTGCCATGGGCTTTGGTTTGCTCCTTTGAATACAAATTGAGGACCTCCCATTTGATTGCCCATGTATTCATATTCTTCTTCATATCTTGGTGGTGACGACTCTTCATCATATTGTAAGGGCCCTTGCATTCCCACAGCATTTACCACCTCGGGCCCTGCTCCCGTCACGTGTTTTATCATCAATTCTAACTATGTCATCTTCTTAGAAAGATTCTCATCTTTCTCTTCATCCCTTTTTCGCAATTCAGCTGCCAATGCACTTGAGCTGATCTCATGAGGGACACATTTATTTCTCTCATGTGGCAAGCCCTATTGGTCTTTGTCATTATATCTAGAAGGGCTTTGGCAAACCCATATATTTGATCCATAATAGAACCACTAGCAAGGTTGTTTTCCATAGACTTGTTGATTGAATCAAGGGCCATGTAGAAGTTTTGGAGAAGCACTCCATCCGGCAGTCCATGATTTGGGCAAAGAGCAACCTTCTTTTCAAACCTTAACCATGCCTCGTGCAAAGTCTCTCCAGATTTTTACCTGAAATTTGTAATATCATCCCTCAGCTGAACATCTTTAATGGAGGAGAAAATCGATCCAATAAAGCCTCAGTTAACTCTTGCCAAGAAGTAATACATCCCGGAGGGAGTTCCTCCAGCCACAGTGTTGCCTCCCCCGTCAGTGAGAAAGGAAAGAGTCTCAACCGGATTGACTGTTGACTAATATTTGTAAGATTGAAGGGCTGGAATATCTCTAAGAAGTTTCTCAGAATATGATTCGCATCCTCACTTGGTTTTTCGCCAAAGAGTCCCTTCATTTGCAACAAATGCAGCATGGTGCTTGTGACATAAATTACCGCATTCCCTATGATCGAGGGTACATGAATGGATCCCGCGATTTTCGACATCACCGGATTATCTTCATCGTGTTCCATGTTACCTTCCACTGAGCTATCCCCTGCTTGGGAGTGATAACTCATGTGATTGTGAGATCCTAACAACCCAAAAAACTCACGTCAAGTAGCTACGATGCAAAACTATTTCAACTTAATAATAAACACAAGAATATCAAGCGCTAGTCCCTGGCAACGACGCCATTTTTTATAACGTCCAAAATATATCCTTCATATAAAGAATATACACGGCCGAAGTATAAAAACAAGTAACCCGATGAGTGCCACAGTCAAATCCCACGAGGACTAGGGAATGATAGTTACAAGTGTCGGTTCAGAAATTGAAGTTAGCTTACACCACGTAGATTTAATATAAAAATAAATAAAATTGGAGGGTTAAAATTTGTAATGAATTGTATTGGGTGATTTAGTGAAATGAAACAACAAGATTAGCAAAGTTGTCAACAAGAATGTGAATGACTAGAGGTGTGGTGTAGATGAAATAATTACTAGATCGGGACATGCTAGGTCATCTTATGAGTTCAACAAGTGTAAATTAACTCGGTAAATGGGTAACTACAGCTTTGTAGCCTTTTAACTACCTCTTGCTAGAGTCTTGTCAAACCTCTAGCCATGATTTAGCTCAACCCAATTTGATTTGGATTAGCAACAACACTAAGTTCTAGCAATTAGCTGCTAACAAGGAATGAGGATGCAATTTCGGCTATTTCTAGCCCAATTTCACAATCTCTTCTCCATACCCACTATTAAATTATCTTCCAATATTTAATTATTCTTTTCCAAGCAATAGTCAAGCAAGAATAAATAGACACACATCATAATCAATGGATCTTTCTTTATAGATTGAAGAGAATCTAACAGATTTACACTTATTTGAATAATATGAAGATGACTCTAGCAATACCAACTCTAATTAAGTATTCATCATCACACACTTTTAGTTAATGATTTAGCTACTCATGATTAAGAAATTCAAAAACACATTCATCAATAGCTTCGTTGAATTTAATAGCAAGACTAGAAAATTCAATTTCACAAAATAATCTCCAACAAGAGCTAAAACTTACTATTACAAAGAAGAAATAGAGCATAGTACTTTTCCAAATTTACCAATCAGAATCTTCCTATCTCAACTAAGAGAATGTTCTTTAGCTCAAAAGGGAAACAATGATGTGATATATATGCTTTGTTCTCTCTCAATATCTCTATTTCTATCTGTCCTTCTACATATCTCCCTGTACAAAGTACTTTATCTCCTATTTATATCCTGAAAAGTAGGGCACTTTTTATCTCTTTTTTAGTGTTGGACAATTATACCCCTAGTACCATTTTGGAATCGACAGAGACACCGGTGTTTCGCGGTCCCAATGCGTCAACCGCCAGGTGTCTTACCTGGGCCCTTACTCAACTCCAGTGAGCATCGGCGGTTCACGTGGCATTTAGCCGATGTCGATCCTAAACCGCTGGATCTACATGCTATTTTCCAAAACTTTAGGTGTCCTTCGGCGACTTGACCAGAGAATTGCCACTGGAAATTCACGAATCACCGGTGACATTATTCCTCAAAACAGTGATGTTCGGCCTTTGGCTGGTGTTTCGCCAGTCTTCATCGGTGGATCACTAATTTACTCTCACTCCCTTCTTTTTTCTCCATTTTTTCTCTTTTCTTCACATTTAGTCGTCTGCACACAATAAAATCACAAAGGGCATAAAATCCATATAATCAACTCAAGAACTAAGCAAAAACTTAATTTTTTGAGCCTAATGAGTTGGTAAATTACCAACTCATCAGAGAGTCCTGACTGGCTAAGGGAAATATTCTTTGCTATGGAGAGTCCCTGACTAAATAGGGAAAACATTCTCTACTATAGAGAGGCCCTGACTGACTAAGAGAAAAACTCTCGGCTAATGAGAGTCCCTTACTAACTAAGGGAGACATTCTTTGCTATGGAGAGTCCCGATTATACTAGAACATGGAGGTCACTAGTCTGGCGTCATTCGTCTAGTCTAAGTTACTTCAGCTAATTAGAGACATGAGCATTCAACTAATTACATCATATTGAATTCATTTAGAGTTTATTAAGAATACTTTCTACTAACAACAAGTCCAACAGTTTGAAAAATCATTCTCATGCTTTGTCATCATACCATTTAAGTGGTTCTCGCTTCTCCTTGTTCCTGTTCCTAAATCCTCCCCCGGTAGTTTCCAATGATTGTCACTTTCCATACTTCATGGGGGAAACATTAACAAATTCGCTCATGATCAAGTTACAACCTAAGATCTATGACCATATTATGTTAACTGTTCGTATTTCGTTCATTCCATCGGTATGCTCCCAGGTACCTGTAATTGTGATCCGTTTGCCAGAACCAAGGGATCTTATCATCATAGTCCAGAATCATCTTTTAAATCATACACTCTACATTCATGAGACATCTATAGGATCGCTCATACTTTAAACATATCCAAGACATTTAAATCCCGTGTTCATAGCATATGGCGTATACCCTAGATTCATGTAAGATCCATAGGTCCAAATCATACTTTAACACATACCCGAAATCATAGTGAAGGCAGATACGTATTTCATATTCACACAAGCCCATAAGTTCTAATCGTATCTCAACTTATATATTAAATCATATATTCTAGATTTACGGATCCCTTATGATTGGCTCATGCTTTAAACATATATAATGAGTTCATGGTAAGGGCATGTACTGTGAAAATTCTAAAATCATGCTTTTGATATATCATGTACATAATTTCAGGTGTAGGTAACTTCATAAGAATACATGACTATTAACCATGACGGGTCTTAGAATTCAGGGAGAACATATGAGAATTCATTCATAAATTGAAACTCTAAGGCATGCTTTTCTAGATTCAAGGGATTTGGGTTCTTGGTATAAATTTGGGTCACGAGGATGAAAGGAAGTCCTTGTTGAAAACCCACATACCTGATTCGAAGGAATCCCTCACTTGAACTTGAACCTCGAAGCCCTTGACAAAGCCTTAGGCGATCCTTGAATTTTGAGAGAGAGGAGGAAGAAGAGGTTGAGAGTGTCATTGATGGGATAAGGGTTTAGGCTAGGAGGAACACTTAAAAACGTCCCATATGGTACTCAAAATGGTGTAGTTTAGGAGTTAGAAGCATAGGATTTTATGAAAACACCTTTGATAAATTTGCAGGAAAACTCCATCTGCCAGTCCCCATGGGGCACTCCACGAGTCATAAGGTTGACAACGATTCGTGGTGCCAAGTCGTGGAGTGCACTGGAAATATTATCATAAATTCCTCAAATGGATGATGACTGACTTCATGAGTCGTTAGCGGACTTAACGACTCATGACTTCTTCCGTTATCACTGAAGCCCAAAATCCTACTCTTCCTTTCCACAACTGACATGACGAGTTGTGACTTGCTATGACGACTCGTTGCTTCCCCTCGACGTCACCAATGCCTCGGGACTCTGGCATTCTTATGACAATCGACATAACGGGTCATCGTCTGCCTAACAACTCATCGAATCGTCTGTTGTCACTGAACCTCACTTGTACCTCTTGAGTTCTTGCTGCGAAACTGACCACGACTCATTAGGTCACCTAATAAGTTATACCATGACTCATTCTGAGGTGAAATTTCCACATTCCTTCTGAATTCTTCCTTTAAGTCTGGGGTCTATTCTTAGAAACTTTCGGGGTGTTACAATATCTAATATCTCCCCCTTGGGAACATTCGTTCTCAAATGTAGGCTAAACATGCTAAGAAACTAGGGAAAGAACTGATATCCTAAATACTAGACATTTACAACTGAAACTGATGGAGTATCTGACTTCAGGCTGGTCTTACATATCTGAACTTAATATCTAAATCGTACATGCATGCTAAGGTGTGAGAGGGACTGAAAGACATGAAACTGAGATGGAACTAGATAGAACACTGAGAAGGATTCTTTCCCTCTAACTGGCACTGAGCTAATATGGATTGAGCCATCATTCTCAAATCGCTTTCTGATACTGAGAAGAATTCATGATATCTGGTCTAACTAAAAGTAAAGGACTCATGAGCACAAATCATTCATGACATATAAAACTGAGCACATACATGAGGTACCCTTATATGCTGAGCTACTAAAGAAACTTCTAAAGACTGAATTCGAGCTGAACATATTGGAAGGCATGAGTTAACACACATAACCAGTTTATAACATGAAGATGAGCCTTAAGGATTCATAGGGTAAGACTATCATCGTTGTTTGAAGTGATTATCTAGAAATTCTGGAAGTCCGCACAGGGGAATGGGTAGAGCATAGCTTGAATAGATATAAAAAAGGAATTATCTGAACCTAAAGGGATAGACATACCGTAACTGTTAGGTCTGGAACTCCCCAACTAGCATACTCAAGATTCAACTTGTCTCACAGACTTACCATCTGCCCCTTAGCTTTAAGCCATCATTTTAAGGCTCCTAAATCCTTCTCAGGGCTAGGGCTACACTGCTAACTCTCGACGTTTCCTCCACCTTTAACATTCACTGCAAACCTCATAATCACAACTATTCACACCATACATTAATAATATCTTCTCAACACACATTATAAGAGATCCTTATTCAATACTTGGGTTCTGGGGCTAGAAACTTGCAAGAGTAACACGAGAAATTCAAAACGTACTTGTGACTACTTCTGGCAACTTGCCCTTATCTTGACACACTGCCAAGGCGTTGGAGCGGTTTTGACGTTGTCCGCCACCTGCGCTAGATGATGCACCCTACTGAAATGAGTGGATTACAGGAGCTACTGAAGAGGTGGTTGTGGCACTACTATCTCCCCGCTTGGCTATCACACAATCTCCGTGTTTATGACCCAACTTGCTGCACAAAAAACAAGCATCTGAGCTGGCCATGCATTCTCCCTAATGGTACTTCCTATAGCTCATACAAGATGGATAGGTAATCTCCCTTACCTTGGGTCTATACGGAACATTGACTATCGAAGGTGTTGGGGCTGTTGATCTTGGACAGATTTATATGCCCAAGTGATACTCAAACGTACCATTTTTACCTTGTTTGTTGTGCAATGTGTATATAATATCATGTATTTGGCAATAAAATGCGAATTTATACTAACCAACATGATTAGCATTTGTTTTGCAGGATAATGTGATTTTTAGGAGCAAAAATGCGTGTTGGACTTATGTCGGAGTTGGACTTGGATGCGAGCGTGGAAAAGACCTCGGATGGCACATTTTACACTGGCTCCGCGATGGCGCCGTGCCACGCTGCCATCGCGGTAGCACACTGCCTGGAAAGGAAATTAATTGGCAGATTCCAGTGAGGCATCGCGACAGCTCCGTGGCACGGAGACAGGGCTCCGCGATGGCCTCCGTGCCACGTTGAAGCCAATTATCTGGACCCTGAAATTTCCAGAGAGGGTCCGCGTCCACACCGTGTCACGGAGGCAGTGCTCCGCGTTGGCCTCCGTGACACGTTGCTTGTTATTCCGGGAAAAATTTCCCACTAGTATAAATAGCACACTTAGGTTATTTTTAAAGGAGTCTTCTTTTAGTTTTAGTTTTTTTAGTGGAGTTCAGAAGTGGAGAGAGGAACGTGGTTTTGTGGCAGTTGAAGAATAGAAAAGATAAGAGTTTTCTTCTCTTCCCTTCTTCTTTTCCTTCAATTGTATGCATGATTTATACTCATTCTAGGATGATTAATCCAAGAATGAGTGGCTAATTCCTTTCTTGCTGAGGTTTTGAACTTGTGTAATGATTCTTGGTAATAATTGATATGGTTTCTTCTTCTTCTTGCATGTTGTTCTATTAATTCTTGTGCTTATTACATTCTTGATTGGCCACCATTAATGTATATCTAAAAAGTCCAATTTCACTCGAGAGAGCATGAAATTGGAAAGTTGTGAATTAATAGGGTATTGTTCTTAACTTGATTTGGGAAAATTGGGTTTTGATGTGCTTTCTTGATAGAAATATACTTGAAAGCCGTATTAGTCAATTTAGGAACCGGAATTGTAGTGTTAGGTCATAAATTGCATTTGATCACAGAAATGTAGACGAATGGTTTATGAAGCTAAAGTGAAATTAAATACGGAAGTTTTAATTTCTAGGCAAACGTTCTTGGCTAGCAATATAAAGAAGAAGATGACCAAATTATCATGATTATCAAGTTCATTACTCGTTCTTAACCTTGGCATGTGCATATCCATTGTCTAAACTCAACATAAATAGTAGTTATTAATTTTAGTAGATAATTAGTTTAGAAACAAAACTTACTCAAATCTTGATTGGATTGTTGTTAACATAGTTAGAAATAGAATAGAGATATAGTAAACTAGGCAGTTTTGCATATCTAGAGCAGCCTCCTTGGATCGATACTTGGCTACTTAGCCACTTTATTACTTGTTTGACCACGTACACTTGCGTGTCGGTGTATAATATATACCGACCAGTAGAGCGCGAACTGCTGTGATCTCTGTTTGGAGCATGAGCAGTGTCAACAACTCAGCCTCTAAGGGGAAAACTCTTAATCTCCCGTCCTAGCCCTCTTGGCCTCTCTCTCTTTTTCCTTCACCTATTTCGCTTCTATTTGTTGAGCGAGTATCACCAAACATGGAAAGTATAGGTCCTTGTGCAACATGGAAGTCATGAACTCTTTGACCAAGGAGACTGACACTCTATTAACAAACTTACACACACAAGCCCTCTACTCGGCTACTATCTCCGGTGCATACTTGGACAACCGGGTAAACTCCAACACATACTCCATGACAGTCATGTTGTTTTGCCTCAGATTGATAAAATCTATCGCCTTTGCCTCCCACAACTCCCTAGGAAAATCCTATCCAAGAACGCAGTCATAAGCTCATCCTAACTTATGGGGGTTGCTCTAACTCCCCGACTATCTCTCCACTAACAACACCATATGTGAGCGACTCTTTCAGCTAGTAGGAGGCTATGTATGTGCTCTCCATTCCCCTGCCCCCATAATTTGGGTGATCTTCTGGATCTCCTCTAAGAACTCATACGGGTCCTCGTCTACCTTTGGCCCTCAGAATTCAGGTGGATTCATTCTGAGGAAGTCTCTTACCCTAGCCGCTGCTACGTTCCCATTTTGCGAAGCATGAGCCATTGCCTGTTGATTAATCTGGGAGGTCATGGTCCGCTCCAGCATGTGAAAGGCTTCCTAGAACTCGACATGGGCAGCATGGTCGTCCATCGGGTTCGCCGGGCGGGTGGGGCTTGCTGGCGTCCATTACCATTTCTTCTTCCATTCGCTTATCTGAAATGTATTATCTGTGAGCGCGTAAAGAACAAGTCAGGAGAGTAACTGTTATAGTTCCATACTCTACGCACGATAAGAATCATGAAGAAAAGGAAACATTCATAAAATGTCTTGTAGTTTCTTCGTCATATGTGTGGCACGCTTCAAACCCATGAAAAAGATTCTACTTAACGTAAATTTCAGACACCTTAGGACACTCTAAACCTATTGCTCTAATACAAAGGTTTTCATGACCCGAACATAGGCTCGGGTCGAGAAAAGAGGCCAGGAACCCCGAGAGGCCCAAAGTTGACCCATGGCATAATCATAGCATAACATAACAAGAAAACAACTAACAAAATCATAATTTAGCAGAAGCTAACTAAAAGAGTCTAATTTAAAACCCAAAATAACAAATCTCATAAAACTTCTATAGAAAGCTGAATCTATCTATACACGTCTAAAAGCCTCTACTAAACTGATGAGTTGTTGGGACAAGCCCCCAGCTAACTCCTAAAGTCTTAAAACTAAAACATAAATCTAATAGAAAATATAAATCGCATCTTCGAGAGATGAGGACTCACCACAAGCAGCTGAGATGGGAATGGAGCGTATCTAACAATGTGGCGGAGTCTGGAAACCTGAATCTATATCATGAAATGATATAGCACATAAAGTATGTGGTCAGTACTTAAAATATACTCAGTATGCGAGAAGCGTAAGTAACCTAAACATGCAACTATAAAAGAAGGAAACAAACTAGATACATCGACATATAACTAAAACTAGAATACAACAACCCTGTCGGAGATGCATATATATTTAATATAAGCTTTTATTTGAAAACATTACTGAAGTATAATAAAACTGATGCATAAGGGTCATGTACTGTACATATATTGAGAATTAAAACTGTAACTAATATTGTACACTGTACTCACTATCTATTGATAATTGAGTTTGAATCATGCTAAACTGATTTTAACTGAAATTTGAAATTATACGGAGCTGAGCTGAACTGATATCGTAGACTAAGGGAGACATTCTCAGCTGTGGAGAGTCCCTGACTGACTAAGGAAAACATTCTCTATTATGGAGAGTCCCTGACTAACTAAGGGAAACATTCTCGGCTACGGAGAGTGACAACGTTCAAAATATATCCTTCATGAAAGAATATACACGGCCGAAGTATCAAAACAAGTAACCCGATGAGTGTTGGGGTCGAATCGCACGAAGACTAGGGAATGATAGTTACAAGTGTCAATTTAGAAATCAAAGTTATCTTGCACCACGTAGATTCAATATAAAAACAAATAAAATTTGGGGGTTAAAATTTGCAGTGAATTGTATTGGGTGATTTGGTGAAATGAAACAGCAAGATCAGCAAAGTTGTCAACAAGTGTGTGAACGACTAGAAGTATGGTGTAGAGAAATACTAACTAGATCGATACATGTTAGGTCATCTTATGAGTTCAACAAGTGTAAATAATCTCGGAAAATGGGTAATTACTGTTTTTTAGCCTTTGAATTACCTCTTGCTAGAGTTTTGTCAAACCTCTAGCCATGATTTAGCTCAACCGATTCGCTTTGGATTAGCAAGTGCACTAACTTCTAGGTATTAGCTGCTTATAAGGAATGAGTATGCAATTTCAGCTATTTCTATCCAAATTTCACAATCTCTTATCCATACCCACTATTAAATTCTCTTCCAATACTTAGTTATTCTTTTATAAGCAATAATCAAGCAAGAATAAATAGACCCATATCATAATCAATGGATGTTCCTTTATACATTGAAGAGAATCAAACAGATGTACACTTATTTAAACAATATTAAGATGACTCTAGCAATACCTACTCTAATTAAGTATTCATCATCACACACCTCTAGTTAATGATTTAGCTAATCATGCTTAAGAAATTCAGAAACAGACTCATCAATAGCGTCATTGAATTTAATAGCAAGATTAGAAAAATCAATTTCACAAAATAATCTCCAACAATGGCTTAAACTTACTATTACAAAGAAGAAATAGAGCAGAGTACTTTTTCCAAATTTACCAATCGGAATCTCCCTATCTCAACTAAGAGAATGTTCTTTAGCTCAAAAGGGAAACAATGTTGTTATATATATGCTTTGTTCTCTTTCAAAATCTCTATCTCTATCTCTCCTTATACATATCTCCCTGTACAAAGTACTTTATGTCCTATTTATTCCTGAAAAGTAAGGCACTTTTTATCTCTTTTCTCATGTTGGACAATTATACCCCTGAGCACCGTTCTTGAATCAGCGGAGACACCAACGGTTCACCGCTCCCAATGCCTAAACTGTTGGGTGTCTTATCTGGGCCCTTACTCAACTCTAGTGAGCATTAGCGGTTCACCCGGCGCTTAGCCGATGCTGATTTGTTAACGGCCGAATCTTCATGCTACTTTCCAGAACTTTGGGTGTCCTTCATTGACTGGACCTACAAATCACCGCAAGAAATTTGCGAATTGCCAGTGACATTATTCCTCACCGACAGTGATGTTCAACCTTTGGCCAGCGTTTCACTGGTCTTCATTGGTGGATCACCGATTTACTCTCACTCCCTTCGTTTTGCTCCATTTTTTCTCTTTCTTCACATTTAGTCATCTGCACACAACAAAAGCAAAAAAGGGGCATAAAATCCATAAAATCAACTGAAGAACTAAGCAAAAACATATGTTGTAAAGCCTAATGAGTTGGTAAATTACCAACTCATTAAATCCCTAAACTTGAACCATTGCTTGTCCTCAAGTAATGCAATACACATTCATTGAGAAATATGGCACCTTTATTCACAATTACGCCTCACCAATCACGTGAACTATGACAACTCAAAAATATGCTCACCAAGCTCACCGAAACAGAGAAAACAATACCCCAAAAGATCAAAACAATGAAGATGTTTCAAACAGGCTACCACTTTCCACCAATCAAAGCTTATGAAAGGATTCATTTAGTAAAACAAGGGCATTGCCCAACCATGAAACACACATAGCATCTAAAGTTATAATCTGTGCACATTTAAAGCTTGCCTTAGAGTTTACACTCCTCGTGCCCTATTCCCACATTAACTCTGAATGCTCTTGTGTCCCCAAAAAGAAATGATGCTACTCACCAAAATAAGAATCCCTATTCTTTTGGTCATGTGATCATTTGAATGCACACAAAGGATTGTTTGGAAGAGACACTCACACTCACTCTCCCAAAATAAATCTTCATGCATACACTTGACCCATAGTCTTGCCCTTCATGTAATTCGTCACTAATGTAGAGTAGTTGCACTAATCATTTAGGGCTTGCAGGTTATAAGGTAGGCTCAGGGTAAGGGTAGGATAAAAATTTGGTTGTAGTGACTAGATCCACCCTAATGCTTTTTGTGAACATACCTTACATCAACTCCATCCACTAACTTCACATTGTTTCACTACTTTTCTTGTTTCTAATTTTCATTTTTTTAACAACTTTCCTTATAACCTCTTTGGCTTTCACAACTAGCTTTATCACCTCAAGAGGGAGCACCGGTTCACACAAATTGTCTTTATCTTTTTGATTTATCCTTTGGTGCATTCTGACACAATCTAGTGCTCCCCTCACACTGAAATTCTTATGTTCCCCCTTCTTTGCACACCCAAACTTAGGCTTTTTCCTCATTTATAAATTTTTTTATCACTCTCTCTTACTTAGGCTTTAAGCCTCATTTCATCACTATCTTGTCACAAGCATTTAGGGAGAGTGGGTTCCAAAGAGAAGTATTAAGAATGGTCTTAAGGCTTGTAATGTGGTTGCCAAAGAAAGGGTCTAAGGCTCAATGTTGGCTAACATGTTTTAATGCTCGTGTAGGGTATATGGGTGAAGTGAATAGACAAAGGAAAGCCTAAACTCATGTTCTTGGTGCAACTACATCTAGGATTTTGCCTTGAATCACATTTGGGGCAAGTTCTAGATAAGATGTTATGCATGAGATTCATCACAAATTTCCTCACTACACAAGGCATCACCCTTAAAGGATCTACATGAGTCATTCTCAATACAAGATATCAAATTAGGACATCAAAACAGGTAAACATCATAAGTCAAGCAAAGAATTTACAATGCATGACAAAGAATGCTATGCTATGGTGCCAACACTTGCTCATAATCTTCATTTTCATGCCGTTCTTTTAAAATTCCATTTCAATAATTTTTTCGGTGGTGCCTCTCAACATAACTTCACAAAAGACTCAAAACACCATGACATTGTCCCTTAAGAATGTTCCCACTCAATCTCTCATAAGGAAATACCAACCCGGTTTGACAACAAAAATAAACGAAAAGAAAAGAATGCTCTTCAGAAAAGAACCGTGGTCTACAGAAAACCCTCGGAGTTTTAATTACTACACTACTATTTACAATGGAGAAAAAGGAACAAGACTTTGGGTCATTTCATTCAACATTTCGCAATTCAAAACAAAGACCCCATTTGATCACTGACCATCAACCATCAAATCCCAACCAACTCATTCATTTCATTAATTTTTTTCGAAACAAGACATGCCCGACAAGGGAAATCATAATCATCATTAAAAAAAACAAAGCCCGACAAAGGCTCTACTCAATCAATTTCAAAATAAAAACATAAAAATATCAAAATAAACATCCATCCCTGGCCCCATCATCAACTGCGCTCATCCCTCCCCCACTTAAGAGAATGTATTGTCCCAAATGTAAATATGCAAAAGGGAAAGGGACAAGAAACTCCCTGAGTGGGTGACTCTTCTTCTGAGGTGAAATTTCCACATTCCTTCTAAATTCTTCCTTTAAGTCTAGGGTCTGTTCTTAGAAACTTTTGGATTATTACAACACTTCCTGATCTCTGCTGCCAGCCTTCACCTGTTGACCAATCGGATAGTTAGCCACAAACTCCGCTATGTCTTTATTCATGTCATTCCACCAATAGACTTTTCGTAGGTCAAGGTACATCTTGGTGGAACCTGGATGTATAGAGTATCTGGAACCATGAGCTTCATGCAACATCCGACCTCTCAAATCATCAACATCTAATATTGAAGCACCCCATCTCCCCCTTTAGAGAAGACTTCTACCTTCTGATTCTGAACGGCTTCCTTCAACTTCACAAAAATAGGATCCTCATATTGCCTAGCCTTAACATCGGTCACTAAAGATGATTCTGACCCATTCTGCACCGTTACACCACCATCCGTCGTGTCGATACGACGAACTCCCAACCGTGCAAGCCGATGTATATATTTCACTAACTCTTTCCTTTCCTCATCTATATGGGACACACTCTCCATAGAAAGCCTACTATGAGCATCTTCCACCACATTAGACTTACCTGGATGGTAAAGGATACTCATATCATAATCTTTAAGAAGCTCCAACCACCTTCGCTGATGTAGATTCAAATCCTTTTGGGTAAACACGTACTGTGGGCTGTTGTGGTCCGTAAAAACATCTACATGGACCCATACAGATAGTGTCTCCAAATCTTCAAGGCAAATACTACTGCAGCCAATACGAGATCATGAGTCGGGTAGTTCTTTTCAAGGACTTTCAGCTATCTGGAAGCATAGGCTATAACTTTACCATGCTGCATCAATATACAACCAAGGCCAATCCTCGAAGTGTCACAATATACCACAAACCAATCGGTACCCTCGAGAAGAGTCAACACTAGTACTGAGGTGAATCGAGTCTTCAACTCTTGAAAGCTCTTCTCACAAGCCACCGACCATTGAAACTTCACTTTCTTTTAGGTCGCCTTAGTCAATAGGTCTACAATTGATGAAAACCCTTCATCAAATTTCCGATAATAACCAGCTAAAAACCCAAGAAACTCCTGATATCTGAAGGACTCACCGGTCTAGGCCAATTCTTCACCGCTTCTATCTTTTGAGAGTCTATCTTGTACCCTCACTTGAAACTACATGACCCAAAAATGCACTGAGTTTAATCAAAACTCACGTTTACTGAATTTAACATACAACTAGCGATCCTTAAGAGTATGTAGCACCACCCTTAAATCAGCGGCATGTTCCTCCTTGCTCCGAGAGTATATGAGAATATCATCTATGAACACAATCATGAACAAGTCCAAATATTGCTTGAACACCCTGTTCATCAAATTCATAAAAGTTGCAGGAGTATTGTTTAGGCCAAAATACATAACTACAAACTCATAGTGACCATACCAAGTCCTGAAGGCTGTCTTTGGGATGTCACCCTCCCGAACCCTGAGCTAATTGTATCTTATCTTCGAAAAGCACTTATCACCCTAAAGCTGGTTAAACAATCATCAATCCTGGGGAGAGGATACCTGTTTTTGATAGTGACCTTGTTCAATTACCAATAATCAATGCACATACGAGGAGAACCATATTTTTTTATGACAAAGAGAACTGGTGCACCCCATGGGGATTTGTTAGGTCTGATGAAACCCTTCTCTAAAAGGTTTTTCAACTACTCCTTTAACTCCTTTAACTCAGCTAGAGCCATTCTATAAGGAGGAATAGATATAGGTTGCATATTGGAAAGAAGGTCAATACAAAAATCAATCTCCCCATAGGGAGGGATTCCCGGTAAATCATCTGGAAACACTTATGGGTACTCACACACTACAGGGACTGATTGGATAGTTGGAGTTTCGATTGTAGAATCCTTAACCCTAACTAGATGGTACACGCAACCCATAGAAATCATCTTTCTGACCTTAAGGTAGGAAATAAAGCGGCCTACAGGCTCAGCTGAACTACCCTTCCACTCTAAGACTGGTTCACTTGGAAATATAAACTCTACTGCATGAGTTCTACAATTGACTGAGGCATAACATGCATATAACCAATCCATGCCGAGGATAACATCAAAATCGGTCATGGCTAACTCTGCTAAACTTGCTGAGGTAACTTTCTGAAGGATTGTGATAGGGAAACTTCTATACATCTGTCTAGCTATAACTGAATCACCCATTGGAGAAGAGACTAAAAAGGGTTCTGATAAGATTTTGGGACTGACTCTGAATCTACTAGCAACATAGGGCATCACAAAAGATAAAGTATCTCCTGGATCTAACAATGCATATACGTCAAGGTGGAAAACTCGTAACGTACCAGTGACTATATATGGGGAGACCTCCTGCTCCTGACGGGATGCTAGGTATAAAATCTATTTTGGCGTTGTCTGCCACCCGCACTAGTAGATGCTCCCTGCTGAGCTGTGCGTGCTGGTGGAGCTGCTTAACTGGAGGTCAAGCCTCAGCCCCTATCATGAACCTATCTGGCTGCTGGAAATCTCTAAGCATATGTCCGGGCTCCCCACACCCGAAACAAGCACCTGAACCTGCTAAGTCTGGCCCACATCTCTCCATCCATATCTACTACACTCCGAAGGGCTGGTCTCTACGGGTCTGCTACTCTGGCCTCTAGACCTGATGCTTGTCCCCTCTGATCACTATGGTGCAACAATTTACGCTACGGTCATACCGATTATTCAATTTTTGCAAATCATCAAGAAAACATGCTTGGTCATACAATACAATGACCCTTAATACATCAAGGCTTCCTAGACTTTAAGAATTGATTCTTGATATCGGCAAACTCATGCAAATCAGCTAATCAAGAAATCTGACACGAAAATCAATCTTTCATCAAGCATGTGCCCTCACAACTCGAGAGAACTTCCCCTTTATGTTCATGCAGCACACAAACATGCAAGTAGGGGCATATAAAAATTAATTTCACTCTCTCTCCCAAAAGAATTCACATGCATCATGTCATGACCCATAGGCTTGCCCTTAGTGTATTACTCCACTAATATAAAGAAATGCAATATAGGATCACGTAGGACTTTAATGGGTTGTAACGGGGCTATGGATCTAGTATGTATATATTGGATTAGCCAATAATAGTCGCTAGCATCCTTAAGCGCCTTTTCACTCATTCCCATCGACTCATGGACATTGTTCCTCTCTTTTCTCTTTTTCTCCCATTCATGCTGGTTTACTTTCATACATCCCATTTCATCAACCACACTTGACACAAAACAGAGGGTTTTCATGTACCCTCAATATCAATTAATTACAACAAGTGCCTCTTCAACGTCATCTTTTCTTTCCTCACTTTGCTTTTCTTTTTCTTTTCACTCTTTTCACTCTTTAACACTTTGGGAAACATTTTCTGTTCTTTGTAAGCGCTTAAGAGCTTCTTAAAGACTTTAAGGCTAATGAAAAGAAGGAATAAAGCTTAGTTCATACAATTTTGGACAAAAGAAAGAAATCGGCTAAAGGCTCAACGGGCTGACTAGGGTATACAACATATAAAAAGGTAGAATTTGACAAGAAAAAAAAATATGGAAACTATCGGTTAAAACAAAGAAATGCCTACATCCTTTCCAACACTACACCTCCTTCATTTCTCTTCGTATACACACCAGGCAAGTTCTAGACAATTCACAATGACATGGAATAGCAAATCCTCACTTCACACTTCATGCACATGCTCGAATCAAGATGCATTCACAGACTCTTTAATTAGTCAATTACATGAATTCAAGATTAAGCCTCAACCATAATGAACCAAATTCTATAGCTTAGGTAACTCAACATATTTACAGAATTTCATGCTTTCAAACGAATCATTTTCACAATTTGAACATCAATTACAACACGAAATGAAATTTTAGCAACCATAAGCAACTACAGTTCATTGATGCAATCCACCAAAGAAAACTAAAACAACAATTAAAAATCCTACTCCTACCGACTACATTTCCCTTAAGACGGCCGTCATCCATCCATCATAGGGAACGGTCACTAACTATGACATCGGTTCAATGGGACTATTCTCGGTAAAAGAACCAAAAACAAACTCCGAGAAACCCAAAAAAAAAATCGACAAAATTTTTGCAACACATCGATCATTTCGATAGAAAGAAAATATTTACAAGTGCAATATATTTTCGCAAAAATTTTGAAAATTATCGATCATGTCGATAGAGAAAAAAAAATTATTTACAAAATTTACAAAATATTTACCATTGCAACCATAACTTTCAAAAACACACATCATTAGCCACAAAACAAATATATACGTACATCACAAATCAGTTCACAACAGGGAAGGCACAACATACATAAACATCAAGGAAAAATTATACAGCAATTTAGAGCCTTGACCTAGCACCTAACTACTCCCCACCCCACACTTAAATCGAACACTGTCCCCAGTGTTCACAAAAATACAAAGCACAAAATTTGGGTGGTGGAACTCCCTGCTCAGTCGAAATATTCGACTTCCTCATTCGGTGCTGCAGCCTCGTCGCCCATGTCTGAATCAGCTCCATCGTCGTTATCGGACTCCACATCAGAGTCCTCACGACGTGTCTTCTCATCAGTAGGGACATCATCGTCTGTCGGCTCCACAAAGGCTGGCCCCACCTTACATAAGGCTCTGGTGTTCTCGCCAAAGGGGTAGTCCAGCTCCAGTTGCCATAACTCCTCCTCGGTGGCTGGTCTCCCACCTATCCGTAGCTGCAACATCTGCATGCCGAACATACGGGCCATGTACTTATCGTCACGAGCATGTCGCTCGCCCAAAGTCAGCACGGGTCCGTGTGTAGTGTCGGGGGCCTTAGTCTTTGTCACATCAAGGGCCCTCCGCTCCAGCTGCGGAATGTAATCCAAGGCTTCTTCCTCAATGTCGAGGCCTCGGAGGAAGGTGGTGATGAGTCCGCCAAACCCGTATCTGTGACCCTGGTGCAGTCTGGCTCTCTTCATGGCGGATATTATGACCGCCCCAACATTAATCTCAAGCCCTTTCATAAGGGCATACACCAAGCAGACACGGTCCCGGGTCACGTCTGTCATATGAACTCCCAGGATCAAGCACGAACACATAATTTTTAGCCAGATTCTGGCCTCCCTGTTCATCTGCGAATAGGGCAGAGTCTGGTGGTAACCCCTCTCCTTGTGTCTACTCCATCGGGCTGTGGATCGAGCCCCACACAATGTACGTCTGATGTCGGCGTACGGTGGGGTGATGTTTAGCTGGCGGAGAACGTGGGCGTCTGTGTCCCGCGCTCCAACGATGGCATTCAGCTGCTGGGGTTCCAGAGTGACAATCTGACCTCTGATTTTAATAGTGTGGCTTCTGATGGCCGGGTTCCAGTTGGCATAAAATTCCCGGACCAAATGAAGGTTGCACTCCTTGGGCTCCTGAAAAATAAAGCTGAGCCCAGCTGCCTCAATCCTCTGTACAATGCGAGGGAACTCCTGTGCAAGTGGTTCCCTAGCAATATGTTCCTCGGGGAAGTACTTGTTCTCCTTATGCTTTGCGTACCATTTCTTCCCTTCATCGGTGACACATCGTGTTCCGTATCGGCGGTGTTGGCCGCGCGGAACAGCGGGTGCAGCTGGGACTGCAGTGCCCAGTCTCATCCGTTTCCTTCCGGTGCCTGAGGTAGAAGCACCCTTGCCTTTGTCTTGCCTTCTAGCCATTGTACCTGTCAATTTACACAAACAAGCACACCGTTAAGCTAAATAGTTGTTAGCTTCGGCTAAGGTTGGGTTACACAAAATTTACCCCACACTTAGTCCTTAACAATATTTACAAAATTTCAGCAAGGATAGCTCTATTTACAACCCCAAACACAAACAACTATACACATATTGCTTAGTGCATTCGTAACAAAATTTCGACAGCATAACGGTTAGCGTACTACTCAGACTTCATACAGCGAATTCCCAATCCTACTATCGCTAGCAATTCCACCATCGCACAAGCAACAAAACAACCACAAACTAAAAACAACTAGAAAAATATTTTAATATACAAGCTAATCTAACAATCTAACCAATTCACACATTATGCATTTTCCCACAAAAATTCGAGAATTAGTCGTCTTTTAACAGTTATACAAGATTTACCACGACTTATCTCAAATAATAAACATACCCCAGCATCAATTTCACCAAACTATCAAGTTGCCCAAGTCGAATTCAACAACCCAAGCCCTAAAATACAATTCGACAATCAATTTCGAATTATTTACATAATCGACAAGTTCAAACGACAAATACAACAATCCGAACAAAAATCAATCACAAAATAATTCAATATCATGTTCAATTTCTACCTAGGGTGATATTTCTCACCTTATATGCCCAAATTTGACAAAAATCGCCAAACAATTGAGTTAGACGATGAAAACATACCTTAGAATTGAAGAATCGAAGAAACTTGACGTTTTTCTTTGCCTATCAACGTGGCACGTTGCTTGGGGAGGGGGAAATGGGTGTTTGGTCGCGGAGGGAAGAGGGAATGGGGGAATTTGGGGCGAAATCGGGGTTATTATTTAAAGGAAACACGCGGGTCACCCGGAAACCCGGTGTGACCCGGCACTGGATAAAGGGCAACGTGTCACGGAGGGTAACGCGGTGCCCCTCCTCCGTGACACGGAGCCAACGCGTTGGCTTACTGGAATTTTGAAAAATCCAGATTAGCCTTCAACGTGTCACGGAGGCCAACGCGGAGCATTGCCTCCGTGACACGGCGCCAACGCGCCAGTGCTCTGTTTCACCAATAAATTTAATTTTCATACCTCGCCTCATTTTCTCGATTCCATGTATATTTCCTCCGTTATACCTGAAAATCACCTCACTAAACAAAAATTTGTTAAATTAATAGATTTCCCTAACTAAAAATAAAAGATACTAACTAAAATGCAAATCTAAACCTAGTTAAGAAAAAGAAAAGAAAAGTAAAAATTATTTACACTAAAAAGAAAGAAAGAAAATATTTTTCACGGGTTGCCTCCCGTGCAGCGCCTGGTTTACCGTCGCGGCTCGACGTCCTTTAAGCTCATTTATCTACTAGGGAGATGGATGATTTGTCCCGATCATGATCATCCCCCCAGTAGTGCTCTACCTTATCCGGTGGCCTACCTAGTAACTCTCGGGAATCACTCAATCTGTTAGCCTTCCCATGATCAATTACGTTGATCACCGAGAGATCCTTATAAACATTCGGGAGCTTAGGTACCTTGTACACGTCGAACACTTCGACCTTGTCATGTGCTAGCATCGTGAGTTGACCCGCAGCTACATCGATTAATGCTTTTCCGGTTGCCAAAAAGGGTCGTCCCAAAATAAATGGGACTTCAGCATCTAGTTCAAAGTCCAGAACAATAAAATCGACCGGAAAAATGAGGGAGCCTACTTGCACCAACATATCCTCAACAATGCCATCCGGCTTAGCCAAAGACCTGTCTGCTAGCTGCAAAATTACCGTTGTAGGTCTAGGACTCCCTAGGCCTAACTTTCTGAATACCGAAGAAGGCATCAGATTTATACTTGCCCCCAAGTCGCATAATCCACGCGCTCAGATACTTTGCCCAATAGTCAGCTGGATAGTGAAACTTCCAGGGTCTTTTAATTTTGTGGGCAACCTATTCTGAATACGGGAAGTGCATTCCTCCGTTAAAGCTACCGTGGCATACTCAGTCAAACAACTTTTGTTAGCCACGATGTCTTTAATATACTTCGCATATTTTGGCACTCCCTGCAAGACATCAACAAGAGGTAAGTTAACATGCACCTGTTTAAGTACCTCCATGAATTTCTGGAAACACGCCTCCTCCTTATGTTTCTTAAGTCGTTGAGGGAACGGGGGTGGAGGCCTTTCTGGTTCAGCGTCTTTACTCTTCCCCTTATCAGAACTTTGCTCTCCCTCAACATCTGCTGCTCCTGACTTTTGAGGCGGTCTTTCCGGTTCCACCTCCTTTAATTGTAAACCACTCCTCGTGGTCACTGCATTAACCTGCTTCGGATTTGGATCCGTGTCGCTAGGTAGTCCTCCTCTGGGTCTAGTATTTTGGGCACTACCAAACTGCCCAAACTGATATTCAAGAGCCTTGGTCACCAATTGATTGTTCTTCACTTCGGCTGCCAATTTGACATAATCAGCCTGCAATTGTGCCTGATTAGCGATCATGGTTTTGAACATCTCCTCAATAGTCGGTGATGGTCGTGGAGGAGGGGCATTGTGATTTCTTAATTGAGCTTGATAATTTTGTTGCCCTCCTTGGTTTCTGTGCATACCCTGGCTTGAACTCTGACCTTGTTGATTGTTGCTACCCCACGAAAAATTCGGATGGTTCCTCCAATTTGAGTTGTAGCCACCACCAAACTGCTGTTGATTTCTCTGTGCATTGCCCACAAAGTTAACAGAATCAGGATTTGCACCACAGCATTCAGCTGAATGCTCACTACTACCACACACTTCACACCACATCTGTTGAACTGCATTTACTGAAGCTGAAGGCTGGTTCAAATTGATATTGCTGAAGTGAGTGTTTAACTGATTTTGCAACGCAGCTATCTGTGCAGCGATAGCTGTGAATCCATCCACTTCAAGCACTCCCGCTGCTTTCCTTGCTCCACCTCTTGAAGAATCTGCATTCCATTCTAGATTGCCTTGTAAAATTAGATTGAGCAAAGTGTACAGCTCCTCATAAGTCTTCTCCAGCGCTTGCCCTCCAGCTGCTGAATCTAACAGAATTTTAGTGTGGGGTTCCAAACCCTCAATAAACGTGTGTACCAACACCTCGTTGGACTGATGATGGTGAGGACAGTCCCGCAACATGGATTTGAATCTTTCCCAGGCTTGATATAGATTTTCCCCTTCCCTCTGTTTAAAACTTAGGATTTGACTCCTAAGCCTGGCTGTTTTACCAGAAGGGAAAAATCTAATAAGAAACTTCCATGCAAGATCATCCCACGTTGATATAGAGTTGGGTGGTTCAGCTTTTAACCACCTCTTGGCTTCACCAAGTAAGGAAAATGGAAATAAGGTGAGCCGAACATAATCAGGTGACACTCCAGCGGGTATATAAATGTCACTTATCTCCAAAAAGTTCTGGAGATGTTGTTGTGGATCTTCGTGAGGGAGACCGGTAAATTGCCCGCTTGTGTGCAAAAGTTTCACCATATTCTGCTTTAATTCAAACCTCCCTCCAGGCTCTGGTTTGCGGATGCTAGAATGGACATTATTAGCGTGTGGGATTGCCACCTCGCGAACCAGCCTTGCTGCTGCTTCATCGGGCACTAAAACTGCCCTAACAACTGGTGGATTTGGTTGCTCCATCATAGTCTGTTGAAGCAACTGCAGCTTCTTCCGAAGAGCTTCTCTACGTTGGCTATGAAATTCACGCTCGGGCTCTAAGTAAGATTCCACCAGATCTTTGTCCCTTGCCAGTGTTCACAGAAACAAAATCTGCAAAATACAGGCTAAGACCAAGTTGTTAACACCTAAGAAAATAAAAATACAAATACAGTAAATTTACACTAAACACAATTTTACAAATCGCCTAGCCTCCCCGGAACCGGCGCCAAAAACTTGCTCAGTGCTTTGGGGTACGGGTAAAAACCGACACGCAAGTGCACGTGGTCAAACAAGTAATAAAGTGGCTAAGTAGCCAAGTATCGATCCAAGGAGGCTCAAGATATGTGAAATTGCCTAATTTACTATATTTCTATTTAACTTCTAATTATGCTAACAACACGTACCCAAGAGTAATTGAATTTTTATTTCTAAACTATATACTACAATTAATACAAACTATTTACTTTTGAATTCAGACAATGGATATGAACATGCCAAGGTTAAGAACAAGTAATAAACTTGATAATCATGATAATTTTGGTTAATTCTCTTCTTCATGTTGCTAGCCAAGAACATTTGCCTAGAAATTAAAACTCTCGTATTTAATTTCACTTTAGAATCATAAACCATCCGTCTACATTTCTGTGATCAAATGCAATTTATTACCTAGCACTACAATTCCGGTTCCTAATTTGACTAATACGGCTTCCAAGTATATTTCTATCAGGAAAGCACATCAAAACCCAATTTTCCCAAATCAAGTTAAGAACAATACCCTATTAATTCACAACTTTCCAATTTCTTGCTCTCTCGAGTAAAATTGGACTTTTTAGATATACATTAATGTTGGCCAATCACTAATGCAGTAAGAACAAGAATTAATAGAACAACATTAAAGAAGAAGAATAAACCATATCAATGAAAATCAGAATTCATTACACATGTTAAAAACCTCAGCAAGAAAGAGAATTAGCCACTCATTCTTGGATTGATCATCCTAAAATGAGTGTAAATCATACGTACAATTGATAGAAAGAAGAAAGGAAGAGAAGAAATCCCTTAGCTTTTCCAATCTTCAACTGCTACTAACCCACGTTCCTGCTCTCCACTTCTGAACTCAGTCTAAAAACTGAAAAACTCCCTAAAATAAACCTAAGTGTGCTATTTATACTAGTGGGAAATTTTTCCCGGAATAACAAGCAACGTGTCACGGAGGCCAACGCGGAGCCTTGCCTCCGTGACACAGCGTGGACGCGGACCCTCACTGGAATTTCCAGGGTCCAGTAATTTAACCTCAACGTGGCACGGAGGCCATCGCGGAGGCCTATCTTCGTGCCACGGAGCTGACGCGCAGGCACGCTGGAAATTGCAAATTTAATTCCTGCTCAGGCAGTGTGCTACCGCGATGGTAGCGTGACATGGAGCCATCGCGGAGCCCCTATAAATCCTGCATTCCCGGGTCTTTTCCACGCTCGCATCCAAGTCCAACTCCGACATAGTTCCAACATGCATTTTAGCTCCTAAAAATCACATTTTCCTGCAAAACAAATGTTAATCATGTTGGTTAGTATAAATTCGCATTTTATTACCAATTACATGATATTATATACACATTGCACAACAAACAAGGTAAAAATGATACGTTTGAGTATCACTTGGGCATATAAATCTGCCCAAGATCAACTGTACCGAACTGAGTTGCTTATTCTGATACTGGACTGAACTGACTAGTGGGAGATTCTATAACCGACATTTAACAACATTAGCTAAATGTGGAGTCCCATGAATACACCCCACCGATAGGACCCAATATACCTTGCTAGGGTATAAAGGCATGAGCTGGGTGATCACAAAAATATCTGGGGCTAATAAGGTCAAGTAATACTGAAACCTACATTGGCAACGTAGTTTTGGGAACCTGGCCCACTCGATGTTAAGTTCTACTCCCACTGGAAACTTTAACTAAACTACAAAGCTGAGAGCTCAAAACTGGGGTCCAAGACTAGTCAGGGATGAAGAATTGCATGTACCCTGAGAGCCTTATCAGACCAGATTCTGAAACTGGGTTCTAAGACTGGTCAGAGCTTCTTATCTAGAAGCATCATAACCATCTATAAAACAACTAATGACTGAACTGGGGTCCTGGGGCTGGTCAGAGCTATAACTGAATGTCATGACCACCTAATGAATTTGTGTCTGAAAATTGGGAGCCACCACTGACACATCGAAAATAAAATTGGAGTCAAACTGATCAATTGACATTTTCTGAACAACACTAAGGTTGCTAAAATCTGACTGAAGCTAGACTGATATGATTTTGAGACTAGACTGATAGAGTTCTGTGTTCTAACTGACTAAAATTACTAAGCAGCTAATAGAGAATTTCATTCAACGTACTAAAATCATTCTGATTCATACGATATTTACCCAACATATACGTAAAGCAAGACAATTCTAGGAATTCAACATTCTTCATTCACTAGAGGAAATTTAACAAGTAAAGTCTTTACTCGAAAGTTAGGGCTTAAATTCACTTTTGTAATAATACTTACAATTTGATAAGGAACTGATGAAGATTATATTAACATTAAGTATAAACATCATTCTAAGTGAAATCAACAAAAATAAATATGAATGCTTCTCATACTCAAAAGCTCAAGGCTTAAAACTGATAGAAGAAATTGAGGAGGACTTTAGGGATGCAAGGGAAGGAAAATTCCCTCGATAAAACCCCACATACATGATGAAGAAACCTGGAGAATCTGCATGAAAATCAAAGAGAAAAGTTCAGCCCTAACCCTTGTTCTGAAATACTCTGAGAGAACTCTATGATGTTTTTTGAGGATTAGCGAGAGAATAAGGGGAGGAACCATTTTCCCCCACTAAAATGTCTGAAATTAGTGCTTAAACGACGTGTTTTAATGCTTGGGAGAAAAAGAAATTACTAAATAGCCGTTATAAATTCATTGGGGAAAACTGTGAGGTGTCCCTAACAGGTGACATAATGACTCGTTACCAGGTCCAATGAGTCATTGGGTAGTTCTGTAAATTTCACTAGAAAAACTCTACTAACTCCTGACGGGCATATAACGAGTCTTCATGACTGTCGTCGCATCATCTGTCAGGTACACTAGTAAGAAAGCTAGAAAGGACTGGAAACAAAGGACCTGACGAGTCCTTACTGCTGATGACGACTCGTGGTGACCTTCCGTCAAGTACATTGTAAATTCCTCAAATTTCTGAACTCCGGCTTGGCAACGGGCGACTTAACGAGTCGTAGGGCCTGAAAATGACTCGTGGGGTCATCAGTTAGGAATACTAGTATATATTCTTTGAATCCTTCACACGGTTGACCTGACGAGTCATCCAACGATTCGTTCTGCACCTGCAACCCAAAATTTCAGTTTTTCCCCATTTCGACTCCCGGGTCCGATCTTTGGGTTCCCGGGGTATAACAATATTTTTCCCTTGGGAACATTCATCCTGGAATGATGGAAACACATAGGAACTCAGAATCAAACATTCATCATATGCAAATACTGATCAGTTAAATAAAAAATTGACGAAATGACTACCTATGAAAAGAACTACATAGTTGAACTAGGTTCAAACATTACATACGTCTATCATAACATAAATCAAACTTGCGTAGATGAACTGAACATTGATACTGATTAGAGATTTAGAGAAAAACTAATACCTTAAACTAAAATTGACCGGTAGAGAATAAATGCGGATATCTAGCCATCATATCCTCTTCGGCTTCCCATGCAGCTCCTTCGACATGCTGATTTCTCCATATTACTTTAATTGAAGCTACTTCTTTGTTCCTTAATCTTTGATCCTGACGGTCTAATATTTCCGCAGGAACTTCTTCCTAGTTGAGGCTATCATTTACACAGTAGTTGTCCACCGGGACTACTAGAGCTTGATCTCCCAAGCATTTCTTCAAAAGCGACACATGAAACACGGGATCATAGAAGATAACTCTGAGGGCTGGTCCAACTCATACGCTACCTTACCAACTCTTCTCATAATCCGGTAGGGACCAATATAGTGGGGATTGAGTTTTCCTTTCTTTTTGAACCGCATGACTCCCTTTATGGGGGATACCTAATGTGTTGGGGATTTATAGAACTTTCGATGATCAAAACTAAGAAAATAGCATGGACTTAGGTGTGTTTAAGTGGATATAAGGCACTTTTCCTTTGGTTGCTGGATAAATTAGTGTTGGATCTAAAAATTGCAAACCAAAGCCTGAAAGATGCAAAATATGCTCAGATTGCAGACCACAACACGAGTCGTAGGAAGGACCTGCGAGTCGTACTGATGGTCATGAAAAGCTGCAAAAGGCTAAGTTGAAGATATGCAATGTACGAGTCTCACTACACGTCGTACCAAGCTGGTATGAGTCGTGGTGTTTAAATCATGATGGGATCCAGAAAATTTGCATATGGTGTTGACTCCTATTACGGAAAGACAGTACGACCCATGGGAAGAAGTTACAAGTCATACCATGACGGTCGTGATGAACTTCAGAAGAATTCCAAAATTTCAGAATCAAACCATGGGAGCTCAGTACAGGTCATATGATGGAGGTACGAATCATACCTGGATCCAACACTTAGACAAAATTCAGCTGACAATGCAAGGTACGATAGGAGGCCACGAGTCATAGGATGATGCTACGAATCGTAAAATGGCTCGTGACGACTATAGCACCAGATATGGAAATTCATCCAGTTAGCCTAGGAAAAGGATTCTTGTAGCTGTATAAATATGTTTTAGGTTTTATTTTTCTGAAGACAATCATAGAAAAGTACGAAAGACAGAAAAAGACGAGAGAAGACATTTTGAGGAGAATTGAGTTGATTCAACTTGTGATCAACCTTTTCTTGAATTTATCTTATTCTTGCTACTTGTTCTTGAAAATTTTGCTGAGCAATTAAAGGAAGTGTTTTTCTCATTCATTCTTGTAAGTATTGATTTATGTTCTTAATTATGAATGCAATTCACAACCTTACAACTATAAGAGGCTAAAACCTCCATAGCTAGGATTGTGGGAATCATGGTGGATTAACAAGCTAGTTTTACACAAAGTGATTTCAAAACCAATACAAAATATGTATATTATATTCTCTTCATGCTTAAATGTTTCTTATCGGTGCTTAACGTTAGGACTTGACAGAATTCTTTACTTGCTTTAGTGGAAGAGGTAGAGATTAGGAAAAGAATCACAATAGAGCCTTGATTTTGATAATCACTGTATTAACTTGAGCTGTGGTCGCACGATAGTTAAATGAGGAACTTAGTGATAACAGATAGTTTGAAACTGTTTATGAGGCTTAGTCGAGTGATGGAGTATAGTCATTCAATAGAGACTGGTCGGTCGTTTGAATGAAATTAAATTATCAGTTTTATAAGTAAGTATTGGTGATAATCACGAGTGTATACCCAAAGCAGTTATGAACCCGGGGGAACACAAACCCTAGTTATCCTTTAATATCGAGTTAACATCAGAATTTTGATACTTGTTTTTATCATTGATTTTTTTAGAATCCCCCTATTTTGAAGTAACTACCTCACAAGTTCAATTACAGGCTATAATCCAGTTCTCCCATATTCCCTATCGGTTTGACCCCAACCTCTAGTTGGGTTCTTTATTGACAATGTCCGCTTCACACTTAAGTAAAAGGTGTAGTGTGAGTGTTATCAAAAAGTGGTGTCATTGTCAGGGAATACGAATGAGACGAGGTTATTAGCCTGTAGTTGACTTGTTGGTAGTTATATTACTTTTTACGTTTTTTTCTTTCTTTGTTTTTCCTTAGTGACTCTCAGGCTACATCAAAGGAACAAGCTTTCAGTCAAACATTACAATGGACCATAACAAGCTGCCAACACCGGTGGAAGAAATTATGATTGATGATACATTGGCAGCTGTGATAATGAATTATGAAGAAGATGGAAACACAGAATACACGAGTATGGTTAATGCTTTAAATGGGACTGGCTCATATAACTTCAACCCAAAGAAGTTAGTCCTGGACATAAAGAACTATTCAACACCGTCGGTCAAGCCATCTGTGGAGGTACTACCAATCCTTGAACTGAAAGCATTACCTCCTCATCTCAAGTATGCATTCCTTGGGGAGGACAAAACCTTGCCGGTCATTATTGCTGCAAACCTAATAGATGAGCATCTGGAAGCCTTAGTTAGCATTCTGAAAAGATACAAAATGGAAATTGGTTGGACCATAGCTGATATCATCGGAATTCCACCAGGCATATGCACCCATAAGATCCAACTTGAACCATATTGTAAGTCGAGTACAGAGCATCAGAGCCGCCTGAACCCTCCAATGCAAGAGGTCGTCAAAAAGGAGATTATCAAGTGATTGGATGTTGGGGTGATATAACCCATAGCAGAAAGTGAGTAGGTAAGTCATGTCAAGTGCGTGCCAAAAAAGGGAGGAATTACAGTGGTGCCCAATGAAAAGAATGAGTTGATATCGACACGACCAGTCACAAGATGGCGTGTATGCATGGATTATAGGAAACTCAACCGTTGTACCCAGAAAGACCATTTTTGAATGCCATTTTTGATCAAATGCTTGATAGACTCACAGGTAGAGGATAGTTCTATTTCCTTGATGGATATTCAGGGTATAATCAGATTACTATTGCTCCAGAAGATCAGGAGAAGAAAACCTTCACCTGTCCATATGAGACCTTTGCCTTCAGAAGAATGCCATTTGGATTATGTAATGCACCAGCCACTTTCCAGCGCTGTATAATGTCCATATTCTCAGACATGGTAGAGGACACTATTAAAGTATTTATGGATGATTTTTCAGTGGTAGGCAATTCATTTGAATCATGTCTTAATCATCTGGGAAAAGTACTGAAAAGATGTGAAGAAATAAATCTGGTTCTAAATTGGGAAAAATGTCATTTGATTGTTAAAGAGGGGATAGTGTTGGGCCATAAAATCTCAAGAAAGGTGATCGAGGGGGAAACAGAAAAAATCGAGGTTATTGCAGGATTGCCACCCCCTAATTCCATATAAGGGGTCAGAAGTATCTTAGGGCATACAGGATTCTACCGGCACTTTATCAAGGATTTTTCAAAAATTGCACAACCATTGTGCAAATTACTGGAGAAAGAGGTAAATTCTAGTTCGATGAGGCATGTTTGAAGGCCTTTGTGTGTCTAAAGGAAAACATCACTATTGCTCCTATCATCATAGCTCCAGATTGGTCTATTCCCGTTGAGGTAATGTGTGATGCTAGCGGTGTTGCTATTGGTGCTTTCTTAGGCCAAAGGAGAGAAAAGATGTTTCATCCAATCTATTTTTCAAGCATAACACTCAACACCGCCCAGAAGAATTATACAGTCACAGAACAAGAACTATTGAAGGTGGTCTTTGCATTTGAAAAATTCCGAGCATATTTTCTTGAAACCAGGGTGATTATTCACACATACCATGCTGCGTTGAGGTACCTGATGTCCAAGAAGGATGGAAAGCCCAGATTGATTTAGTGGGTGCTCTTGCTCCAAGAATTTGAGTTCGATTTGAAGGATCAAAAGGGAACATAAAATAAGATGGCTGATCATCTATCCAGGCTTGAGTCTGAAGCAAAGGAGAGGATGGAGTTTTATATCAATGATGCCTTCCCATATGAATAGGTACTAGCTGCATCGCAGGATTTGATCCCTTGGTTTGCCGACTTCGTAAATTACTTGGTTAGTAATGTGCTTCCAGCCGACCTAACGCCTCAGCAGAAGAAGAAGTTCTTATTTGATGCCCACAGATATTTCTGGGATGAGCCATATTTATTCTGCATTTGTGCTAACGGTATCATTCGTAGGTGTGTCCTTGAAGTATAGATACTGATCATTTTGGAGGAATGTCACTCATCTTCAATAGGAGATCAACACAGTGATATCGGAATGACATATAGAATTTACAATACGGATATTTCTGGCCATATATTCACCAAAATGCATATTACTTTGCCTAGTCTTGTGATCAATGTAAAAGGTAGGGCAATATCAACCGTAGACATGAGTTGCCCCTAACCCCCATCTTGGAGGTAGAGTTGTTTAATGTGTGGGGCTTTGACTTCATGGGACCATTCGTCAGCTCATATGGATGAACTATATTCTGGTGGCTGTGGATTATGTCTCCAAATGGGTGGAGGCAATTGCCCTACCAAATAATGAAAGGCAGGAGTGTGACAACATTCCTTAGGAAACATATCTTTGCCAGGTTTGGCACTCTGAGAGCTATTATCAGCGATGGTGAATCTCACTTCTGCAATCGCCTTTTTAAAACCTTGTTGGAAAATTATGGTGTCAAGCATAAGGTGGCCACTGTTCGGGGTGATTGTGGGTATATAAAACGACACGCAAGTGCACGTGGTCGAACAAGTAGTAAGTGGCTTTAGTAAGCCAAGTATCGATCCCACAGAGACTTGGATGGTGTGCAATCTGCTCAAGTGTACTATATTTTACTTCTAAAAATGCGGACAACAGTGTAACCAAGAGTTTGATAGTTTGTTTTATAATTTTTATACTAAAGCTAAAACAATTATCTAATTTGAGTCTGAACTATGAATGAGAGCATGCTGAGGTTAAACGAACATGTAATGAAATTGATTATCATCATAATTTGGTTAATCTTTTCCTCCAGTTGCTAGCCAAGAACTATTGCCAAGAGATTAAAACTCTCGTATTTAACCTCACTTAAGAATCATGAACCATCCACCTACATTTCTGTTATTAAATGCAATTCATGTTCTAGCCATACAAACCCGGTTCCTAAATTGACTAATACGACTTTCAAGTATATTTCTATCCTGAAACCAAATCAATACTCAATTTTCCCAAACCAAGCAAAGAACATATCCTATTAATTCACAACTTTCCAATTTCTTGCTCTCTCGAGTGAAACCGGACTTTTTAGATGTACATTAACGTAGGCCACACATTAATGCAGTAAGAACAAGAATTAATAGAACAACATGGAAGAAAAGATGAAAAACCAAAGAATCAATGATCACATTTCATCACAATTGTTCATAACCTCAGCAAGAAGAGGAATTAGCCACTCATTTGTGGATTAAACATCTTTAAATGAGTGTTAATTATACAAGCAATTGAATTAAAGAAGAAAGAAAGAGAGAAAAAAACCCTGATATTTTCGTCCCTCAACTGCCTGTAACCCACGTCCTTGCTCCACCAAGTCAGAATATTGAAAAATAAATCTAAGTGTTCTATTTATACTGCTGGGAATATTTCCCGGAATAACGAGCAACGTGTCACGGAGTGCATCGCAGAGCACTGCCTCCGCGACACGCTACGGACGCAGACCCTCACTGGAACTGGGGGTCCAGGAATCAAAGCTCAACGTGGCACGGCGTGCAACGCGGAGCCAAGCCACCGTGCCACGCTATGAACGCGGACCCTCTCTGGAATTTGGGCGTAATTTCCCTATCCAGGCAGAAGGCCTCCACGATGGCAGCAAGACACAGCTCCATCGCAGAGCCCCTTTATTTCATGTTGTCCAATGCCTTGTTCCTTGCTCGCATCCAAGTCCAACCCCGATATCAT
The DNA here is from genome assembly GCA_035772735.1 of Datura wrightii. Lineage (NCBI taxonomy): Eukaryota > Viridiplantae > Streptophyta > Magnoliopsida > Solanales > Solanaceae > Datura > Datura wrightii. Next base: position 47,534,978 of record JASDFA010000019.1, read on the forward strand.
CCAACATGCATTTAAGCTTCCCAAAATCACATTTTACCTGCAAAACAATGCTAATCATGTTGGTTAGTACAAATTCACAATTTATTACCAATTACATGAGAATATATACACATTGATAGATAAACAAGACAAAAATGGTACTTTTGAGTATCACTTGGGCATATAAATTTGCCCAAGATCACTTACCCCACACTTAAATCCTTGTTCGTCCTCGAACAACAATCCTACACTTCATGCAATTTACATCCCAACCTCGCTACTTTGGTTCGACAATTTAGGCTACAGTCATACCGATTATTCAATACAGCAAATCATCAAGAAAACATGCATGGTCTTATCAATGCAATGACCTTCAATACATTAAGACCCCCAAGACTATAAGAATCGACTCTCGATATTGGCAAACTCATGCAAATCAGCTGATCAAGATATCCGACATGAAAATTAATCTCTCATCAAGCATGTGCCCTCACAACACAAGAGAATCTTCCCCTTTTTGCTCATATGACTCACAAAATTTTAACCAGGGGCATGTAAAAACAATTTCGCTCTCTCTCCCAAAAGAATTCACATGCATCATGTCATGACCCATAAGCTTTCCCTTAGTGTATTACTCCACTAATATAAAGAAGTGCGATGTAAGATCACGTAGGACTTTAACGGTTGTAATGGAAGCTACGGAACTAGTAAATATTGGATTAGCCAATAATAGCCACTAGCATCCTTAAGCGCCTTTTCAACACATCCCATCAACACCTGGACATTGTTTCTTTTTTTTTTCATCATCCCATTCTTGATTCTTTTCTTTAGTATGGCCCATTGTATTAAGAACACTTGACACAACAACAAAGATTATTCATGCACCTTCATTATCGTTTATTTATAGCAAGTGCACCTTCAACCTTTTCTTTTTTTTTTCCTCACTCTGCTTTTCTTTTTCTTTTCACCATTCTCACTCTTTGACACTTTGGGAAAATGATTTTCTCTTCTTAAGCACTTAAGAGTTTTGTATAGACTTTACGGCTAATGAAAAGAAGGAATTAAGCTCGGTTTACACTTTATGACAAAAGAAAAAAAATAATAGGCTAAAGGCTCAACAGGCTGACTAGGGTATACAATGAAGGTGTGTACGACAAGGAATGATAGAAACTCTCGGTTAAAACAAAGAAATGCCTACATCCTTTCCTACAGTACACCTCCTTCATTTCATTTTGTACACACACCAGGCAAGTTCTAGACACTTCACAATAGCATGGAATAACAACACCTTACTTCACACTTTTTGCACATGCTCAATTCAAGATGTATTCACAGACTCTTCAATCAGCTAATTACAGGAATTCAAACATTAAGCCTCAATCACACTGAATCGAACTCTATGGCCTAGGTATCTCAACATATTTACAAAGTTGCATGCTTTCATACGAATCACCTTTGCATTTTAAATATCATGTACAACACGCAATCAGAATTTCGCAACCATACAGTAACTACAGGTTTTGGGATGCAACCCACCAAAGAAAAAAACTGAAAAATAATTGAAAAAAATCTACTCCTAACGACTACATTTCCCTTAAGACGGTCGTCATCCATCCATCATAGGGAACAGTCACTACTATGACTTCAGTTCAATGGGACCATTCTCGGTAAAAGAACCGAAAACAAACGCCGAGAAACCCAAGAATTAAAAAATGTAGAAAATATCGATCATTTCGATAGAAAAAATATGTACAAAATATTTTGAAAAAAATTTTTTTTTTTTAAATATCGATCATTTCGATAACAAAAATATGTACAGAATCAGAATCAGCTAGCAACATTCAGCAACACACATCAATTTCACATAAATTTACAAACAGAACAACAACTTCAAAATTCACAACACACAGGGACAAACAAATTTTCACATACACGACAATAGAATAGAGCATACATACAAAACAGCCCAGCCCAGCACCTAACTACTCCCACCCCACACTTAGCTCGAACACTGTCTCCAGTGTTCACAAAAATTAAAATTGCACAAAATCGGGTGGTGGAACTCCCTGATCAGTCAAAGTATTCCACTTCTTCGTCGGGTGCTGCTACTTCATCTCCCATGTCTGAGTCTCCCCCGTCGTCATCATCGGACTCCACATCGGAGTCCTCCCGACGTGTCTCCTCGTCTATGGGGACATCATCATCTGTTGGCTCTACAAATGCTGGCCCCACTCGGTATAGAGCCCTGGCGTTTTCGCCGAAAGGGTAGTCTAGCTCGAGCTTCCATGGCTCCTCCTCTGTCGCCGGCCTCCCGCCTATCCTCAGCTGGAGCATCTGCATCCCATACATCCGAGCCATATACTGGTCATCACGAGCATGTCGCTCGCCAAGTGTAAGAACTAGCCCGTGGGTGGTGTCGGGAGCCTTAGTTTTAGTAACATCTAAGGCCCGCCGCTCCATCTGCGGGATATAGTCAAGGGCCTCCTTCTCGACATCTAGGCCCCTGATGAAGGTGGTGAGTAGTCCACCAAAGCCATACCTGTGCCCCTGGTGCAACCGGGCTCTCTTCATGGCGGAGATAATTACCGCCCCCACATTGATCTCTAGCCCTTTCATCAGGGCGTACACCAGGCATACACGATCCCGGGTTACATCTATCATATGTACCCCCGGGATTAGGCATGAGCAGACTATCTTCATCCAGATTCGGGCTTCTCTGTTCATCTGTGAATATGGCAAAGTCTGGTGGTAGCCCCTCTCTTTGTGTCTGCTCCATCTAACTGTCGATCGGGTCCCACACAATATGCGTCTGATGTCCGTATACGGTGGGGTAATGTTCAGCTGTTGGAGTACGTGGGCGTCTGTGTCCCGCGCTCCTATGATGGCATTGAGGTGGTGGGGCTCCAAGGTGACTATTTGCCCTCTGATCTTGATGGTGTGGCTTCTGATAGTCGGGTTCCAATTGGCATAGAACTCCCGAACCAGGTGCAAATTACATTCCTTGGGCTCCTCAAATATGAAATTGAGCCCAACTGCCTCGATCTGGTGGACAATCCTAGGGAACTCCTGTGCCAATGGTTCCCGTGCTATGTGCTCCTCGGGGAAATATTTGTTTTCTTTGTGCTTTGCGTACCACTTTTTCCCCTCATCAGTCACCCATCTCGTTCCGTATTGGCGGCGTTGGCCACGTGGAACTGCTGGGACTGCTGTGCCCAGTCTGATTCACTTCCTTCCGGCGCCCGAAGTTGATGCGCCTTTTCCTTTCTCTTTCCTGCTTGCCATTTTACCTGTCAACCCAAGTAGACAAGATCAATGTTAAGCTAACGGATATTAACTTTGGCTACGGTCGGGTTACACTAGGTTTACCCCACACTTAGTCCTTAGCTACAGTTACAACACTACGGCAAGATTATCTTTATTTACACACAATAACCAACTATGCAATCATGCTTAGTGCATTTGAAAAATTCAACGGTATATCTTCTGCGTACTACTCAGACTTCGTACAGCTAATCACAATCACTACCATCGCTAACATTTTACCCATCACACTTAGCAAAGAAAAACAAAGAAATAAAAATAACAACAAAAATTTATCTACACGAACCTATACAACCAACCAAATTCTTACAAATTTCAACATTCCCTTAACCCGAGAATCCGTCGTTCTATTAACATCCTAACAATTTGTACATCGACTCATCTCATTCAACATTTACATCCCGGCATGAAATTCACAAGTTCACTATATTTTCAATTTCAAATTCAACATACAAGCCCTAGAATTGATATTATCAAGCAAATTCGATTAATTTATGCAATCGAAAAGTTCAAGCAATCATAACGACATTCTGAACATTCATCAACAACAATTTAACTTGAATTCATGATTAGTTTCTACTTAGGGCAATTTAGCTCTCCTCCCATGCTCAATATCGAAGAAAATCGACAAGAATTTGAGAGGAAATCGAAAAACATACTTTGACTTTGAAGAATCGACGAAAACTTGTTAAATTTCTTGCCTTACTCTGTGTCACGTTGATGGGGGATGGGTTTTGGGGGTTTTGGTCGCGGAGAGATTAAAAAATGAGGGAAAAGGGAGGGTTTTCGGGGTTAAAAAGTAGGGAAATCGTGCGGGTCACCCGGCGACCCGGTGTGACCCGTCGCGATATACAAGGCAACGTGTCACGGAGTGCATCGCGGTGCACTGCCTTCGTGGCATGGAGCCATCGCGAGACTGTTCTAGAAATTTTTAAAATTTCCGGATTATACCTCAACGTGTCACGGAGGTAACATGGAGGTCCACCTCCGTGACACGGAGCTGTCGCCTCAGCTCACTGGTTGCCACTTTTTATTAATTTTTCATACCTCGACTTTTCCTTCGCGATTCCGTGAATATTTTCCTCCGTTTGACCTGAAATTCATCTCACTATACAAAATTGGTTAGAATTATAGGTTTCACTCTAAATACAAATAAAACTAAAACTAAAACAAAAAAAATTTTGTAGTCAATCAAGAAAAAGAAAAAGAGAAAGAAAAGAAAAATCTATTTACACTTTACAAAAAGAAAGAAAATTTTTTCACGGGTTGCCTCCCGTGCAGCGCCTGGTTTACCGTCGTGGCTCGATGTCGTTAAGCTCAGTTGTCCGCTAGGGTGATGGACAATTTCTCTCGATCACCGTCCTCCCCCCAGTAGTTCTTACACCTATCCGGTGGTTTTCCCAACAACTCCCATGAATCCTTAATCTGCTTATCCTCACCTTGATCAATCACATTGATCACCGAGAGTTCTTCATGCACCATCGGGAGCTTGGGTGCCTTGTACACATCGAACACCTCCACCTTGTCGTGTGCTCGCATTGTTAGCTGCCCCGCAGCTACGTCAATTAGTGCTTTCCCAGTTGCCAAGAAAGGACGTCCGAAAATAAATGGGACTTCCGCGTCTGATTCAAAATCCAGCACGACAAAATCTACCGGGAAAATTAGGGAGCCAACTTGCACCAGAACGTCCTCTACAATGCCATCATGTCTGGCTATGGATCGATCCGCCAACTACAAGATTACCGTTGTGGGTCTAGGACTCCCTAGACGCAACTTTCTGAATACCGAAGACGGCATCAAATTTATGCTCGCTCCCAAATCACACAATCCACGAGCTCGGATGCTCTGCCCAATAGTAATCTGGATAGTAAAACTCCCAGGGTCTTTTAGCTTTGTGGGCAGTCTATTTTGAATCCGGGAAGTGCACTCCTCCGTTAGAGCCACCGTAGCATACTCAGTCAACCGACTTTTGTTTGCCACGATGTCTTTTACATACTTAGCATATTTTGGCACTCCCTGCAAGACATCAACAAGAGGTAAGTTAATATGTACCTGTTTCAGCACCTCCATGAATTTCTTGAAACACGCCTCCTCCTTGTGTTTCTTTAGTCGTTGAGGGAATAGGGGTGGAGGTCTTTCTGATTCATCTTCCTTAGTCTTCCCCCTTTCAGTACTGTGCTCCCTCTCAACTTCTGCTGCTCCCGACTGTTGAGGTGGTCTTTCTGGTTCCACCTCTTTCAGCTGCAAACCACTCCTTGTGGTCACTACATTTACCTGCTTGGGATAGGGATCCGTGTCGCTCGGCAGTCCTCCTCTAGGCCTTGTGTTTTGGGCACTAGCAAATTGCCCAAATTGATATTCAAGCGCCTTGGTAGCTAACTGGTTGTTTTTCACTTCGGCTGCCAATTTCACATAGTCAGCCTGCAATTGAGCTTGGTTAGCTATCATGGTCTTGAACATCTCCTCAATGTTGGGTGATGGTGGTGGAAGAGGTGCATTGTTGTTTCTGAATTGTGCTTGATAATTCTGCTGCCCTCCTTGGTTCCTTTGCACACCCTGACCCGAACTTTGGCCCTGATGACCCCATGAGAAATTAGGGTGATTCCTCCAATTGGAATTGTAGCTACCACCATACTGTTGGTGGTTCCTTTGCGCATTACCCACAAAGTTTACCGAGTCAGGATTGGCTCCACAACACTCAGCTGAGTGCTCACTGCTTCCACACACTTCGCACCACATCTGTTGTACTGCATTAACTGGGGCTTGAGGCTGGTTCATTGTCATGTTGCCGAAGTGGGTGTTGAGTTGATTTTGCAATCCATCTATCTGTGCAACGATAGTTGTAAACCCATCCACTTCTATCACTCCAGTTGCTTTCCTTGTCCCACCTCTTGATGAATCAGCATTCCATTCTGGATTGCCCTGCGAAATACGGTTCAACAAGGTATACAGCTCCTCATACGTTTTTTCCAGCGCTTGCCCTCCAGCTGCTGAGTCTAGCAATATTTTGGTGTGGGGTTCCAAACCCCTATAAAAGTGTGCACCAGCACATCATTGTACTGGTGATGATGAGGACAATCCCGCAACATAGATTTGAATCTCTCCCAGGCCTGATATAAATTTTCTCCCTCTCTCTGTTTGAAACTTAGAATCTGACTTCTAAGACTTGCTATTTTACCAGAGGGAAAAAACCGTATCAAGAATTTCCTTGCAAGATCATCCCACGTAGATATAGAATTTTGTGGCTCAGCTTTCAACCACCTCTTGGCTTCTCCCAATAATGAGAATGGGAACAATGTAAGCCGGACATAGTCTGATGACACTCCAGCGGGGATGTAAGTGTCACTTATCTCCAAAAATTTTTTTGGAGATGCTGCTGTGGATCTTCATGAGGGAGACCGGTAAACTGCCCGCTAGTATGCAGCAACTGCACCATATTCTGTTTAAGTTCAAATCTCCATCTTGGCTCAGGTTTGCGGATACTAGATGTAACATTATTGGCATGTGGGATTGCCACCTCGCGAACCGGCCGAGCTGCTACTTCTTCGGGCACTAACACTGCCCGTACTACCGGTGGATTCTGTTGTTGCTCCATGATTGTCTGTCTGAGCAAATGCAGCTTTCTTTGTAGAGCTTCTCTCCGTTTACTGTAAAATATCCTTTCTGGCTCTATATACGATTCCACCAGCTCCTTGTCTCTTGCCAGTGTTCAACAGCAATTAAGTCTGCAAAATACAGGCTAAGTCCAAGTTGTCAACACTAAGAAAATAAAAATACAGTAAATTAACACTTAAAACAAATTCACCAATTGCCAAGTCCCCGGCAACGGCGCCAAAAACTTGTTCGGGGTGATTGTGGGTATATAAAACGACACGCAAGTGCACGTGGTTGAACAAGTAGTAAGTGGCTTTAGTAAGCCAAGTATCGATCCCACAGAGACTTGGATGGTGTGCAATCTGCTCAAGTGTACTATATTTTACTTCTAAAAATGCAGACAACAGTGTAACCAAGAGTTTGATAGTTTGTTTTATAATTTTTATACTAAAGCTAAAACAATTATCTAATTTGAGTCTGAACTATGAATGAGAGCATGCTGAGGTTAAACGAACATGTAATGAAATTGATTATCATCATAATTTGGTTAATCTTTTCCTCCAGTTGCTAGCCAAGAACTATTGCCAAGAGATTAAAACTCTCGTATCTAACCTCACTTAAGAATCATGAACCATCCACCTACATTTTTGTGATTAAATGCAATTCATATTCTAGCCATACAAACCCGGTTCCTAAATTGACTAATATGACTTTCAGGTATATTTCTATCCTGAAAGCAAGTCAATACTCAATTTTCCCAAACCAAGTAAAGAACATATCCTATTAATTCACAACTTTCCAATTTCTTGCTCTCTCGAGTGAAATCGGACTTTTTAGATGTACATTAACGTAGGCCACACATTAATGCAGTAAGAACAAGAATTAATAGAATAACATTGAAGAAAAGATGAAAAACCAAAGAATCAATGATCACATTTCATCACAATTGTTCATAACCTCAGCAAGAAGAGGAATTAGCCACTCATTTGTGGATTAAACATCTTTAAATGAGTGTTAATTATACAAGCAATTGAATTAAAGAAGAAAGAAAGAGAGAAAAAAACCCTGATATTTTCGTCCCTCAACTACCTGTAACCCACGTCCTTGCTCCACCAAGTCATAATATTGAAAAATGAACCTAAGTGTTCTGTTTATATTGCTGGGAATTTTTCCCGGAATAACGAGCAACGTGTCACGGAGTGCATCACGGAGCACTGCCTCCGTGACATGCTACGGACGCGGACCCTCACTGGAACTGGGGGTCCAGGAATTAAAGCTCAACGTGGCACGGCGTGCAACGCGGAGCCAAGCCACCGTGCCACGCTACGAACGCGGACCCTCTCTGGAATTTGGGCGTAATTTCCCTATCCAGGCAAAAGGCCTCCGCGATGGCAGCGTGACACGGCTCCATCGCAGAGCCCCTTTATTTCATGCTGTCCAATGCCTTATTCCTTGCTCGCATCCAAGTCCAACCCCGATATCATCCAACATGCATTTAAGCTTCCCAAAATCACATTTTACCTGCAAAACAATGCTAATCATGTTGGTTAGTATAAATTCACAATTTATTACCAATTACATGAGAATGTATACACATTGATAGATAAACAAGGCAAAAATGATACTTTTGAGTATCACTTGGGCATATAAATTTGCCCAAGATCAGCCACACCCTACCACCCTCAGTCGAGTGGACAAGTGGAAGTTTCTAATAGGGAAATCAAGAACATCTTGTTCAAGACAGTGAATACTAGTCGGATGGATTGGTCAAGGAAGCTAGATGACGCACTGTGGGCTTATAGAATAGCTAATAAGAGTCTCATTGGTTCATCTCTGTACCAGCCGATCTACGGCAAAGCATGTCACTTACTAGTTGACATAGAGCATAAGTCATTATGTGCTTTAAAAAGGCTGAACATGAACTGGAATGAAGCTGCCAAGCTAAGACTTAACCATCTTAATGAGTTGGATGAATTCTGACGTAAGGCTTATGATAGTGCAGCCATCTATAAAGAAAGAATGAAGATCTACCATGACAAAAATATTGCAAGAAGGGAGTTCAGCCCAGGTGATTTGATCCTACTGTTCAACTCAAGACTTCAGTTACACTCTGGGAAGTTGAAATCTAGATGCATGGGACCTTACAAAGTAGTGCAAGTATCTCCTTATGGTGTAGTGGAACTCGAGAACAAAGAAGGGAAAAGATTTAAAGTGAATGGGCATAGAATCAAAGTGTATTTGGGAGATGAGGAAGAGTTAAAAAGAATAGAGGAAGTATACCTTGATGATGCCTGAGAATTCACAAAAATCACGTCGTGTCGCGGCGTTAAATCAAGCGCTTCATGGTAGGCAACCCATGGAAGGTGAAGTCTGAGTAGCGCCATAGGTATGTTCTCCTCCCTATGTTCCTATAGATGATGCTTCGGGGATGAAGCTTACTTTTCAAAAAGGGGAGGGGGTGTACTTGTGATTTTTGGGATTTTTTGTTCATTTGAGGGTTTTTCTTTCCTTGTTTCTTTTCCCTCGGGCATGCTATCTAGTAGAACTAGCATGTGTAGGATTTGTTTTAGTTTGTGATTTTTGTTTAATTAGAAAGTAGCTTAGGAGTACTCAACAAATAAAAATGCACTAGTTTTGGTTTTTGAAAAAAATTTGACCCTGTTTAAAAATTTTTTTGATGCATTAGTTATGTATTTGTGACAGCATGCATTATTGTTGTGGGTATTTTGATATCATTTAGTTTGTCAACATGAGTAGTTTTGTTAAGCCGTATATAAACCAGACAGGTGAGGTAAAAATAGTCCATGTACCATGTGCGAGTGAGGTATAGCAGTCATTTCAGTATTGTGTTGTAGATCTAGAACTTGCCTTGTGGGTCTTTGCATAGGCTAAGGATGGTTTATTAGGATATGATCATAGGCCTTTTTTTTTTATCTCACTTTTAGCCTATATTACCCTACCAAAAGTTGCATGAATCCCTTGATCCCAAGTTTGAGTCTTAATAGACCATGATTTCTTTTATTTACTGATTAACCATATCTATTTTTTTTTTGCAAAGAACCTGTTTTGGCCCTAGTCGTTCCTTGGATATTATGAACCTCAACATATGAAAAATGCTTAGGTTGAGGGAAGCTAGACTAGGGGTGCGTAAATGGTGGGAACGGAAGAAAGGAAAAGAAAAGAAAAGAAAAAAAGAAATGGTGAAGAATGAGGTGTGGTGAGATGATGAAAAGAACATATGAAAAATGCTGAAAATATTGAAAAAGAAAGCCAAATGAAATTTGAGAATGCTGAAAAAAGTTGAAAACTCACCACACCCATGCAAATATGTAGAAAGAGGAAAGAAAGGGAAGAAAAGGGAATGAAAGAATGAAAGGGTGAAATAGATGAATAGTGTAGCTAATGTATGTAGTGCCAAGGAAGGAATAGTCACTTATAAAATACTCCATCTTTACCATGTCCAGCCTTGAGCCTACATTTCAAGCCATATCAAGTCCTACAGTAATCCTAACCCGACCATCTGATAAACCAAAGCATTGAAAATAAGGGCAAGCCTATGGTATCTAATGCATAATATTTGTAACTTCTTTGTGAGAGTGAGTGCCTTACTTGTTTAGTCCCATATTATATTTGACATCTTATATCTGAGTGGGGACTTCATTTGTGTGAGGGTGCATGGATTATGTTTGATTTTACCATTGGTCTGTGTGGAAAACATTGGTGATGACTTGATTATCTGTTGACAGATGAATGACATGTTTTTATCCCTCTTTATGATGTTTTGATGTTGCTTGTAATACATTAGCTGATGTTGTTCCATGGGAAAGGGTCAATAGAGTTTGTATAGAAAATGCAAGTTTGTTTAAGTATTGGCTACATTATCTTAAGTCTATTCTCTAATTGAGCGTTGTGTTTAAGTTTTTCTTTTCTTTGCCTGATTACATGCAAAAGTCTTAAGTTGAGGGCGTTGATGTGTTGTGGATTTACAGCACTTTCGATGCTCAAAACTAAGAAAATAGCATCTACTTAGGTGTCTTTATGTGGATATAAGGAACTTTTCCTTTGGTTGCAGGATAAATTGGTGTTGGATCTAAAAATTGAAAAAGAAAGCGTTAAAAATGCAAAATATGCTCAGATTAAAGACCACAGTATGAGTCATAGGAAGGATCTACGAGTCATCCCGATGGTTGTAAAAAGTTGCAGAAGGCTAAGTTAAAGAGATGCAATGTATGTGTCTCAGTACGAGTCGTACCAAGTTGGTATGATTCATGGTGTTGAAATCGTAACAAGATCCAGAAAATTTGCATAAGGTGCTAACTCCTGTTATGGAAAGACAGTACGCGTGGAAAGAAGGTACGAGTCGTACCATGACGGTCGTGATGAACTTCAGAAGAATTCCAAAATTTCAAAACCAAACCACGGGAGCTCAATACGGGTTGTATGATGGAGGTACAAACAGTACCTGGATCCAACACTTAGCAAAAATTCAACCAATAATGCAAGGTACTATAGGAGGCTATGAGTCGTAGGATGATGTTTCAGATCGTAACATGGCTCGTGACGACTGCAGCACCAGATATGGAAATTCATCCAGTTAGCCTAGGAAAAGGATTCTTGTGTTTGTATAAATACGTTTTAGGTTTTATTTTTCTGTAGACAATCATAGACAAGTATGAAAGACACAAAAAAACAAGGAGAGAAGATATTTGGAGGAGAATTAAGTTGATTCAACTTGTGATCAAGCTTTTCTTGAATTTATCATGTTCTTGCTACTTGTTCTTGAAGATTTTGCTGAGTAATTAAAGGAAGTGTTTTTCTCGTTCATTCTTGTAAGTATTGATTTATGTTCTTAATCATGAGTGCAATTCACAACCTTACAACTATGAGAGGCGAAAACCTTCATAGCCAGGTTTGTGCGAACCATGGTGGATTAACAAGCTAGGGTTACACAAAGTGATTTTAAAACCAATACAAAATACTTATATTGTATTCTCTTCATGCTTAAATGTTTCTTAATGGTGTGCAACGTTATGACTTGCCCGAATTCTTTAATTGCTTTGGTCGAAGAGGTAGAGATTAGGAAATGAAAATAACAAAGGAGCCTTGATTTTGATAATCACTGTATTAACTTAAGTGTGGTTGCAAGTTAGTTAAATCTGAAACTTATTGATAGCGGATAGTTTGAAACCGCTCATAAGACTTGGTCGAGTGATTGAGTATAGTCATTCAATAGGGACTGGTCGGACGTTTGAATGAATCTAAGTTATTAGTTCTATAAGTAAGTGTATACCCAAAGAAGTTATGAAGCCATGGTGAACACAAACCCTAGTTATCCTTTAATATTGACTCAAACGTCAGAATTTTGATACTTGTTTTCATTATTGATTTTCTTTAGAATCCCCCTATTTTGAAGTAACTACCTCACAAGTTCAATTACCAGCTATAATCCAGTTCTCCCCTAGTCCCCTGTGGGGTCGACCCAAACCGCTAGTTGGGTTCTTTATTGACAATGTCTGCTTCTCACTTCAGTAAGAGGTGTGGTTTGAGCATTATCAATACCTTTAGGAATACCCAATCATCTACCTCAAACTCCAAATCTCTTCCTCTCACATCCACATATGACTTTTGACGACTCTGAACGGTTTTCAGCCTGTCCCTTATCATATAAACTTTCACCATATCCTCATGAACTAAATCAGGTCCTATGATAGCTACCTCACCAACCTCAAATCATCCAATGGGTGATCTACACCTCCACCCGTAAAGAGCCGCAAACGGTGCCATCTGGATACTAGAGTGATAGTTGTTATTATTAGTAAACTCGATCAAGGGAAAATGATCATCCCTGCTACCTTTGAAATCCATCACACATGCTCTCAACATATCCTCGAGGTTTTGGATTGTTCGTTCGACTTGGCCATCCGTCTGCGGATGAAAAGTTATGCTGAGCTTAACTTGAGTCCGTAGCCCTTTTTGAAAAGATCACCAAAATTGAGAGGTAAACTGAGTACCTCGGTCTAAAATAATAGATAAGGGCACTCTATGAAGTCAAACCAACTCCTGAATACACAATTTGGCATAATCATCCGTTGAATCTGTGGTTTTGACTAGTAGAAAGTGTGCAGCCTTGGTTAACCTGTCGACCACCACCCAAATGGAATCATAGTGTCGGTGAGTACGAGGTAGGCCTGTAATGAAATCCATATTAATCTCTTCCCACTTCCAAGTAGGAATGCCAATATCCTAAAGTATGCCTCCCGGCATTTGATGCTCAACTTTAACTTGCTGGCAATTTGGGCACTTCGCTACGAATTCTACAATTTCCTTTTTCATGTCGTTCCACCAATATATTTCCTGCAAATCATGATACATGTTGGTGGAACACGAAAGTATAGAATACCTAGATCCATGTGCCTGATGCAATATCCGGTCCTTCAGATCACCTACGTCTAGAACACACAGACAACCCTGGTACTATAGAACCCCATCTCCCCCTTGAGAGAAAACCTCCACCTTTTAACTCCAACCGGCTTCCTTCAGCTTTACCAACATCGGGTCAACATCTTTCCTAGCTTTCACATACACTACCAAGGATGATTTTGATCTGTTTTGCACAACAATGCGGCCATCGGTCGAGTCTACCAACCTAACTCCTAACCTTGTCAGTCGATGGACATCTTTCACTAACTCCTTCTTTCCCTCATCCACGTGGGACACACTCTCCATAGAGAGCCTACTAAGTGCATCCGCCACCACATTAGCCTTACCCGGATGGTAAAGGACACTTAAATCATAGTCCTTAAGTAGCTCCAACCACCTCCTTTGCCGAAGATTGAGATCTTTCTATGTGACCTACTGCAAGATCTTATGGTCCGTGAACACATCCACGTGGACCCCATACAAGTAATGTTGCCATATCTTCAAAGCAAATACCACCAGGGCCAACTCAAGATCATGAGTCGGGTAATTCTTCTCATGGATTTTCAACTGCCTTGAGGCATACGCCATCACTTTCCTATGCTGCATCAGCACACACCCAATTTTGATTATTGAAGCATCATAATATACTACAAAACCATCCGTACACTCGGGTAGGGTCAACACTGGTGCTGAAGTGAGTTGAGTCTTCAACTCTTGGAAATATTTCTCACAAGCCTCCGACTATTGGAACTTTATCTTTTTCTGGGTCAACCTGGTCAATGGTGCTTCAATTGATGAAAAACCCTTTACGAATGTCCGGTAGTATCCTGATAGGCCCAAGAAACTCCGAATTTCTGAAGGATTCACCAGACTGGGCCAATTCTTCACCGCCTCGATTTTCTGAGAATCCACCCTTGTGCCCTCACTCGACACCACATGGCCAAAGAATGCCACGGAGTCTATCCAAAATTCACACTTGCTGAACTTAGAATACAACTGACGATCCTTGAGAGTTTGAAGCACTACTCTCAAGTGAGCGGTATGCTCCTCCTCACTCCGAGAGTATATAAGGATATCATCGATGAACACGATCATGGACATGTCTAGATATTGCTTGAACACCACAATCATCAAGTCCATGAAAGCTGCAGGGGCATTGGTTAGTCCAAAAGACATAACAACAAATTCGTAGTGACCATACCGAGTCCTGAAAGCGGTTTTCGGGATGTCACTATCCCGAACCCTGAGCTGGTGGTACCTGGTTCTGAGATCTATCTTGGAGAAGCATGTGGAACCCTGAAGCTGGTCAAACAAGTCATCGATCCTGGGTAAGGGGTACCTATTCTTAACGGTGACCTTGTTCAAATGCCGGTAATCAATACACATGCGAAGGGAACCATCTTTCTTCCGGACAAATAACACTGGTGCACCCTATAGAGACTTGCTTGATCTAATAAAGCCCTTATCTAGCAGGTCCTTCAACTGGTCCTTTAACTCCTTCAGTTCTGCTGGAGCCATATTGTAGGGAGGAATTGAGATGGGTTGCACATCAGGTAAGAGATCAATGCCAAAATCAATTTCCCTCTCCGGAGGAACACCTGGCAAATCATCAGGGAAAAACTTCGGATATTCACACACCACCGAAACTGACTGGATAGTCGGGGTGTTGGACTCGACATCCTTAAACCTAACTAGGTGATACATACATCCCTTAGAAATCATTTTCCTATCCCTAAGATATGAAATAAACCGGCCGACTGGTACAACTGACTTACCCTTCCACTCCAAGACCGGCACCCGGAAACCTAAACTCTACTGACCGGATCCTACAATTAATCGAAGCATAACATGCAAACAACAGATCCATGCCCAAAATGAGGTCAAAGTCATTCATAGCTAACTCTACTAAGTCTGCGGAGGTAACCTTATGCACAACTGTGATGGGGCAACCTCTATACACTCGCCTAGCTACAACCGAATCACCGACTGGAGTAGAGATTGAGAATGGTTCTGACAAGATTTCAGAGATAACTCCAAAACTACTAGCAATATAAGAAGTCACAAAAGACAAGGTAGCTCCTAGATCTAGCAAGGAATAAGCACCAATATGGAAGACTTGAAACATACCAATGACCACATCTGGAAAAGCCTTCTCCTCCTGGCGGGGTACTAAAGCATAAAACCTGTTTTGGTGCTGACCGCCTGCTGAACTAGTAGAGGCACCCTGCTGAGGGGGACGTACTGCTGGAGCGGTAGAACTGGATGTTGTCACATGGGTCCCACCGACCCCTGATCTAGCTGAGGGTTAATCCTTAGGTCTGTGCCCTGGTTGGCCACACCCGAAACACGCATCTGAGCCAACTAAGCACCTCCCGAGATGATTCTTCTTGCACTTTGCACAAGCTGGAAAGGTTCTCTCCACTTGCATGCTACCCTTATCCCTCGAGCCTGTAGCCCTGCTCCTTCGCTCTCCTCTGAACTTAGATGGCGTGTTGGATGATGATGGAGCTGGAGCAATAGACCTGTTCAAGGACTGCTGACGCAGTCCACCCCTGACTTGACCTAACAAACCCCATAGTTGTTGGTCCTAGCCCTATTGGGCTCCCTTTGCCTCTGGTAGACCGACGCCATCTATTGTGCATGCAATACAAAACGGGGAAAGTCAATATATCGATAAAGCATGGCGATCCTGCAATCCTTGTCCAAGTAGTCCACCACCCCATGCACAAAATTACTCACCAAATCCCTCTGATCCGCCACCAACTCTGGAGCATACTTGGATAATCGAGTGAACTCTAATGCGTACTCCTGAAAAGACATGTTGCCCTACATCAGATTAACAAACTCGGCTACTTTGAGCTCCCTCATCTCCCAAGAAAAGAGCCGATCCAAAAATTCCGCATGAAACTCTTCCCAACCTATCGGGCCTGCACCCACTGCCTTGGAATCTCTCCACTATTTATACCAAATATGATCCACCCTCTTTAGCTTATAGGAGGTCAAGTCGACACACTCTCCATTGTTCACCCCCATAACCTGGGTGATCTTCAGAATCTCCTCAATGAAATCATGGGGATCCTCGTCCACTCTCAACCCCGTGAACTCAGGAGGGCTCATTCTCAAGAAATCCCTCACCCTAGCTACCGCTGCATTCCCATTCTAAGGGTAATGCGCCACTATCTGATTTTGAACCTGGGCCGTCATGGCCTGTGCTTGCATCTGAATCGCTTCCCTAAACTCAGCGTTGGCAGCTGGCTCTGGTGCGTGCTCCTCATGAACGGGTAGGGTTGGCTAATGCTCCTCACCATTGGCACCCTCATGATCATTACCGTTACCATTTCTTCTGGCATTCACTCTACATGGAGGAATGATTCTACAAATGCAAATGCACGAATTAGAAGGGTAGAGGACTTTCATCATACGACATAGATCATGAAAGAAGGGAACATTTCCTAAACGTCTAGTAGCCTCTTCTTCATAGGTGTGGCGCCCTTCACACCCATGAGAAATACTCTACTTATAGCGTCTTTCAAACACCCTAGGACACTTCAAACCTATGGCTCTGATACCGAGTTTTTCATGACCCAAACATGCACCTAGAACGTAGACACGGGATAAGGAGCCCTGAGGAACACCAAGTCAACCCATGGCATGAGCATACATCTAATACGATCACATAAGCGGAAGACATAACTTAAGAAAAATGTAAACATATCATAATTACAGAGATAAGACAATACATAATCCATACACGATGGCTGAATACAACTTATAGTCTGAAAAGCCTCTAACCATGAAAGACGGGTTGATGGGACAACTCCCCAACTAGCCCAACATTTCTTAAAATGAAAGAAAAGCGTAGATTCTAAGCATATGTCCCTCATAACATGAGGACTCACCAAGTATGCTAATGGAAATCTCTGAAACACTATTGAGGAGGCTGAGCCTGAGAGCCGGGTCCTGTATCATGAAACAATACAGCATAGAAAGTATACAGTCAGTACTTAAAATATACTGAGTATACAAGGTAAGTAAAACAGACATTTAAAATATATAAAACTCATGAATGATCATAAGAGTAGGACAACATGCTCCTGACATAAATATCGTACCATAACATAAGGCTCATGGCTTTCAAAAAATTCGTTATAAAATCATAATCTTAATCATAATAGAAAAGATTTATTTAATATGACTTGAGAAAATATACATAATCATAAACATGCATAAATCATGAGGAACGGGGGGAGATTCTCTTAACTAACATACCTTAGTATACATGAAGCCCGACTTGTAACCCTAGCCGGGAGGGTGTTCGTCCCTTTCCAAGGGTAGAGCCATGAAATTATGATATCACCATGAAAAGGGCCAATTGGTTTGGGCACAATCGCATAAGAGGTCCCAACATACCTATGATGGCACGTAGTTAATGAGATCTGGGGCAGAACCTAGGCCCCGAACCCACTCGGTGTTCGATACTACTCCCAAAACATATATAGTGCTAATAGTATAACATGCATGAATTCATTGGCTAGTTAAATCATGAAAATCATAAACATACTTGTACATACTTAAACTATCCATGACATGAGGCTCCTGAGTCGGCCAAAATGTAATTCATGATTCATAAGACTCATACATACTCATAAATCATGCATATAGTTTGAATTTCATAAAATCATAACGGGTAACATAATAAATTCATGATTTAAATCATAATTCATGTTGGGCTTATAAATATCATCAATAGGTAATTAGATCATAAATCAATCCATCATGGGGCATGCATAATTAGTCTTAAATACATAAAACTTCCAAATCAATAGTATTATAAATAATTAAAAATACAAAAGTTGATTAAAACCCATAGATTATGATAAGATTTTAAAATCACAAAACCCATAATCAAATCATTAGATTCTATATAAATCGATTACAAAACCCTATGTGTTTTTAATAAATTTTAAGTAAAATTGCAGAAGAGGGAGATAGGTGTGGAAGAATTCACTCATTGATAGCCTCACATACTTGGGAATAATTAGTTCTTAACCTCTCTTGATCAACTAGTAAGAAATTGAAATGGATTGATGAATGCTAAGCTTGAATCACTCTCCCACTTCCTATATCTTGCATGCATGAATGAATGAGGTGAAAGTTGTACTTAACCCCTTTAAATTTCCCTATTCATAACCCAAAATGTCGTAGTTTAAGCCTTAGGATCTTAGAAATTTACATAAAAGCCCTTACTAACTCTCAGAAAAATAACTGCTAGGTGACCCTAACGAGTGACCTGACGACTCATGACGTGCCCAAACGACTCGCTACTTGACTCATCGAGTACACTATCTCCCTTATACCAATTTATGCATATTTCACCCAACGACTCATACCGTGAAGAACACTGCCTTACCTTTTCCATTTTCATGCATCTTCTCCCCATGGTTGATCTAAAGACTCGTGGTGTCTGACCTTAAGTCATTCCCACGCCTGTGGGACTCCTTTTCCTTAAATATTTTCCCACTCTCCCGGCCTACCCACAAGTCGCCTGATGACTCGTGGGCTTTCCTCACGAGTCGTCCAATGACTCGTTCTGCACCTGCAACCCAGATTTTCAGTTTTTCCCCATTTTGACTCCCAGGTCCAATCTTTGGGTTCCCGATGTATAACAAAACTAGATGTGTTCAACCCCTTTTAATTGATACGAGGATAAATCGGTGCACTCCTCTCCAATAACCCCCATGATTTGGGTGATATTCAGAATCCCATCAATAAACTCATGTTGATCCTCGTCCACCTTTGACCCAAGAAACTTTGGAGGGTTCATCCTCAAAAAATCTCTAACTCTTGTCACTATCGCATTCCCATTCTGAGAGACATGTGACACTGCCCACTAGTTGACCTGGGCAGTCAAAGCCTATGCTAGCATCTGGATAACAACCCTAAACTCTACGTTGGCCACCTACTCAGGTACATGATCCTCATGGACTAGTGGGGCCTACTAGCACCCATCTCCATTGCCATTCTCATGGCCATTTCAATTTTCATTCCTTCTTCCATTAACTTGGCGAGGAGGCATGATTCTACAAATGCGTATAGCATGAGTTAGAAGGATAAAGAGACATTTCGTCGCACGACATAGATCATGAAAGAAGGGAATAATTCGTAAACGTCTCATAGCCTCTTCATCATAAGTGTGGAGCACTTCACACCCATAAAAAAGACTCTACTTAACATGGCTTTCAGACACCCTTGGACACTTCAAAATCTAATGCTCTGATACCAAGTTTGTCACGACCAGAACATAGGCCCGGATAGAGAAACGGGATAAAGAACCCCGAGAGGCTCCAAATCGACCTATGGCATAAACATAACATCTAATTCATTCATAATCAAATGGAAGATCAACATATTTAACATAACAAAAGTTTGAACATAACATAACATCGAAATACATGACATAAATCTAAAACTGAGTACAAACTATGTTCGAAAAGCCTCTATTACTGACGAATTGATGGGACAAGACCCCAACTAACTAACTATAGTCTAAAAATTGAAAATACAGAACATATATAATAAGAAAGGCCCTCAAAAGATGAGGACTCACCAACTCTGATCGGGAAGTACTAATGCTAGGAATCTAGCTAGCGGCGGGACTAAGTTTGGATATCGAAACTTGTGTCATAAAATGATACAACATAGAGTATGCGATCAGTATGTGAAATGTACCGAGTATGCAAGGTAAGTAAAATCTCTAAGTAAAATCATAAATCATGCATATTATAAACCTAAAAATGATAAAACTCTAAGAGTAGTGCTTTCATGCTATTTACTAAAATCATGATCTGAGCATAATTGAACATCATAACTGATCAAATGACCCAAAGCTGAAAACTGATGATCATAAGTAAAACTGAACATTGGGCCAAACATGACTAAAACATAATATCATGACTGATGAACATGTATAACTGAAATCATAAGGAACAATAGGAGACTCGTTATATAACTGATATTACCATGATAGAGCTTACATGATCCCGACTATCACACTCAAGTGGGTAGAGCCATCCAAAGCTTTGTCAGGGCTAAGGACACTACCATGATATCGATTTCAAGCTCAACGCCCCTTGGGACAGGGGAAGCTCACAAAGAAGGTCCTAAATAATATGAACATACCTACGTTGGTGTGTAGTTCTAAAGCATAGGGTTGACTAACCTTAGTCTACTCGATGCTAGACATTACTCCTAAAAATATGCATATGCTATCCATTATTTTTCGACGAAGATGAACCATCATCTAGTGATACATACATAAATCTGAATGACTTAACTCTTCTTAAAACACACTATTCTCAGCGTAAAACGACGTACTGTAGGCCTTAGAAACTTAGGAATTATGAAAAAGCCCTTAATAAATTTGAAGGAAAATCACACTGCTAGTCCTAATGAGGGACTGGACGACCCGTCGTCCCTGACTATGACTGGCGGTCAACTATAATAGCCCAAAAGTCCTTGAGATCAGACTCCAGATTTAGATGAAGCTCAGTAGAAAAATCAGCAGAAGTTTCCTTAGAACGAGTCAGGGAATGACTCATTCGGAGACCTAACTGGTCATGGCCTGACCCGTGAGGAACTGTAAGGAAGGGATGGCAATCCCAGTGGCCATGGAAGACCTAACGAGTCATCTTGCCTAGAAATGACTCGTTAAGTTGGTCATTGGGTGGAGGATAGGGACCCTGGGTTGAGTTTTAAATAGTGTGGTTGACGGAAGGAGGTGATGAGTCATTACGTATGGAGACGACTCGTCATGTCAGTTGTTAGATGGGAGAAGTTGTGGCCTTTAGGTAGATCGAGTGTACCTAACGGGTCTGATGACAAGTCGTTTGAGTGGACGACAACTCATCACCTGAGTCATGGCCTCAGTTTGGGAAATTTTTCAGGCTTTTCTCAGGGATAGTTTGGTAAAATCCCAGGCTTCCAGCTTTAAAGTGGCATCATTTTCAGTATTTTTTGGGACACTTTTAAGGATTTTTCATGCCTAAACCCTCATTTTCTTAACTCTTCTTCTTCTCCTATCAATATCAAGTTTTCGTCAAAGCTTAAAGGTGCAATTTCTAGTGGGGGTTTCTTCTACTAGATATGCGGGTTTTCAACAAGGATACTCTTCCATCCTTGTTCCCCAAAATGTTTTATTAAAAATCTATTTTCAATTAATCTAGTAAAGCGTGAACTAGGGTTTATGTGATGGGTAAATTCTTTTATATTCTTCCTAATAGTAAGATCTGCTGCGATTATGAAATTGTTTGGAATGTAAATTAATGGGTTGCCTTAAATTGTGAATTAGATGGTAGAAAATGCATGGGTGTGAAATATTCTTCATAAATTGGCTTGAGTATTGAATGGGACTTCATTATTATTTGCTTAATTACCGAAATAATTCATGAACATGATTAAATGGTGTGAATATTGTATGATTATCCCTAATAACCTGATTATGACATTGATAATTATGTTGAGATGAGTTGGAGTTTATAGGCGTGAATAATTGAAAGTAAATCATGTATTATCACTATGTTTGTGATCGAATTGATTGGCTATGAGGTTAATCGATGGTAATGGCATAATTATTGAATCTCTCTCATGAATTGGAGTAAATTATGAAATGAGTCTCATGAAATGAATATGTGTGCTCCTCTCATAATTTATGTTGTAAATGGTGAAGTATGAGTTGAATGTGCGGGTTGCTCATAAATCTAAATAAATGAAGCCATGTATCTTTGATAAAATATGAATTGGACTCATAAACCATGCATGATCCTGTGCCACATGATGAATGAGATGAACTTAAAATTTTGTGAGATGAACTTAAAATTTTGTGATATTGTGAAAGTGTAATGCATGACGTGAACCTATAGAATGCTCGTTAGTGTAAGATGCCTGAAGAAATTGTTGATTTGACTTTATGATGAGGTGAATTATGATGATAAAGGATGAGTATGATATTGCAACTATTGGGCTTGTGGTTATTAGAAAGTAGCCCTATCCTATCGAAAAGAATGTTGTATGATGAAAATCAGTTAATATCCTTGTCTCTAATTAGCTGTTGCAATTTAGATTAGAGTTTGTCAGTCGGGATTCTCATTAGCCGAGAACGTTTCCCTAGTCAGTCAGGATTCTCATTAGCGAGAACGCTTCCCTAGTCAGTCGGGATTCTCATTAGCTGAGAAAGTTTTCCTAGTCAGTCAGTACTCTCATTAGTGAGAACATTTCCCTAGTCGGTTGAGACTCTCATTAGTAGAGAATATTTCCCTAGTCAGTCAGAACCCTTATTAGTTGAGTCCTTGATCAATCAGTGTTTCCCTAGCTCAGTAGGGACTCCCCGCAGTAGAGGATGATGCTCTTAATAATGCTATTAGCATAAATCAGTCCTGAATGGTCCATACTTCAAGTTATGATAGACTTAAAGTAATGAAAATCAGTCTTAGTCATCAGTAGTGATCCCGTTCAGGGTGTGATGCTAAATTCATATTTTGGCACTTATTGAATGTTCAGAATGTGACCCTTATGAATGATTTCGATGATGTTGCATAAAAAAAATGAGATCCAAGGGGAAAGTTTCATGTATGTGTAAGTGAGTCATAAGAGCATGATGGCATTGTTGAATCAGTTATGTTGATGTATTTGATTAATTCTTTATCGCATATTTGTTATTTAATTGTTTATGTTATCCCGTATGCTCAGTACATTCCAAGTACTGACCACACGCCTTCTTTTTCTATATCGTTTCATGATATAGATTCAGGTCATCAGGCTCAGGCTCGTGGTTAGATACGCTCTGCCCTCTCTCGGCTGCTAGTGGTGAGTCCTCATCTTCCGAGGAAATGATTATGTTCATATTTTTGTATGTTTCAGTTTTTAGATTTTAGGAGTGAGCTGGGGGCTTGTCCGAGCAACTCATCAGTTTAGTAGAAGGCTTTCATACTTGTTTAGATAGATTCAGTGTTGTATCTAAGTGTTGTTAAAATAATTCTTATGAGTGTTATGCTATGATTATGACATGGGTCGACTTGGAGCCTTTCGGTATTCCTTGTCCCGTGTTACAACTAGGGTGTGAACTCGGATTGTGACATCACCTTCCATCATTTCACTGGAGAAAACTCAAGGATGGTCACCATAGGGGACACCACGACTCATGGTGACCCGATCATCGTCCACACTGCCAAGACATCAACTCTTCAGTCAACTTTTGACCACAACCGACCCAATGCTCGTGGTCCTAACAATGAGTCGTGCCTTTTCCCATGGTCAACCCCCAGACCATCATCCGTAACTAATTTCACCTCCACACCACGAGTCACTTAACGACTCTTGGCACACCCAACGAGTCACTGGATGACTCATCCTATGAGCTGGTGCAGAATATCCTATTTTCTCCATTTCAACTCCTGGGTCTGATCTTAGGGTTTTTGGGGTATTACAATTTTGAGGGAAACTTGTGCTTCTATAATTTCTATTTATCTCTTTTATTTATTTTCTTATTTACTAATTTGTCAATGGAGAACATCTCCTTTGTTGCTGGTTGTTCGCGTCGAATTCTTTTGATCCCATCTGGAGTAGGGAATTTCATCAGCAAATGCAGTGATGAAGGTATTACCTCATGTTGTGAATCCATGTTCTCCAAAAAAGTGGATTGTACCTCATATCTCTATCTATGGTATAAAACTTGATTTCATTTATCATACCTCCAATGTTAATTGGTAGCATGATTTCTCCCCTGGTTGTTTCACTTTCCATGTTGAATAAAGAAAGGACTCTTAAGGCTAAGTTTACTTTGTCCAACATTACCATTTTCTCAACCACCTTCAATCACATTACGTTGGTTGAACATGCTAGGTCAACTAAAACACGTTTATTTGAAAATGATCAATATTAATCATAATTACCAATGCATCATTGTGAGGTTGTATTGTGTCCTCCAAGCCTTCATCACTAAAGGTGCTTGATTCTACTTCAATTAGAAATTCTCGACGTCTTTTTTCCCTAGTTAGCGAGATTTTCTTTTTCTGGTCACTCTGAAGGTTGATCAATTGACTTTATCTCCTCCTACTATCATGTTAATCATATGATCTTGTGCTTCTTGATCTTTCTCTTGTGTAATTATTTTTGTCTCAATCACTTAGAAACTCCCTCAAAGGTCATTCTTTTAATAGTCAGGCAATCTCTTCTCGTAGGTGGTGGCAATCCCTAGTCCTATGTCCATGTGTTCCATGGAAGTCATACATTAAACTCAAACCACTTTGATTTGGGTCATACCTAATAGGCTTTGGTACTTGGAATCCTTAATTTTTCTCATTGCTTCTACCAACCCAGTAAAATTGATATTGAAGCAATACTCGGATAGCCTCAAAGCTTAGATATTATTTAGAGTTGAATTTTCTGGTCCCATTCCACCTTTATTCAACATGCTTCCATTATTTGACTATGGTTATTTTATTTTTCAAACCTTGTTCTCTCTGATAAATGAAAGTATTGGCCACTACATCATCGATCCACTGTCTCATAAGATCAATCTATAGGAATATAACATTGATGTCTTTCCTTCAAAGTACTTGAACCATTATCAAGGATTTTTTTTTGAGTGGCTCTGGCCAATCGACCCCAAAGACATTGATGGATCTAGCTGATCATCCTTAACTCAAATTTTAGATTCATACCTATTTTAAACATTTCCCAATGTTGTTGTAAAGAATTCCAGTAAATTTAATTTTTATTATAAAGATGGACGTGAACTTTTTGAATTGATTCCTTTAATTAAAGCTTCTTCATCCCATTCATCAGAACCAAAGGCATTGACATCCTTTCTCTCTAAAAGCGAATCCCGAACTTCTGCAGCAAGTTTGAATCACCTTGAGCTATTTTGAAAGTATCCTCTTTTTTTTCTGTACTTTATTTACTCCAATGAGTGCCTTTAAAAAGGCATCTACAAGCATTTTAAAAGATTAAATAAAATGCTCGGGCAATAAGGAATACCATGTCATTGCTCCTTTTGATAGAGTTTCTCTAAATTTTTTCAACAAAATTGATTCGATATCATCTGATTGCATATCATTGCCCTTCACCATGTATGTATACTATGCCACATATTCTTATGGGTCCGTTGTTCCATTATATTTTGAGATGTCTAGCATCTTGAATATTTTTGGAATTAGTTTTGGAGCCACACTTGGTGGGAACATCAATTCAATATACGGCCTTGAATCTTAACCTTTCAAGATTGGCGGGCCTCCAGGAATTTGGTCTATCTGAGGTGTTAAACTCTTTTTCATTTCGGTCTATCCAGTTAGTTAGAGTTTGAATATATTTTAGGAGCTCCGTTGAATCACTACTTCTGATATTGTTCCTAAAATTTTCACCATTATCCTCTATTCTAGTGTTATTGCATAACTCCTCTCATGGTGCCTCATGTTTAAATTTATACTCTTTCTTTCTTTTGCAGATCTATTATCTCCATTTATTGATTTTCAAATATTGTGAAAATCCTTGATAGGTTAGATCCGGTAATCTTAACTATGTTCTAATCATTGTCATCATCATCATTTAGAGTATGGTGCTTTTCGAGATGATGACATGCTTGTGGCGAAGTTCCCTACTCATTTACAGCCCTAGCATCTCTAGTTACAGGATCAACTTCATGATTAACTGGATTATTCAGAAGGATGCTATTGTTGGTATTGATTTAATCATCATTCTGGTGCCAATCATTTTGGGTTCCTTAGTTTCACAAATGCAAAAGTTATTAGCAATAGACAAGCAAAGTCAGAACAATACCAAAATTTTCATTAGCCCCATGGTGGGCACCAAACTGTTAACCCTAACATAAAGTATGATTAAATTTGTAATAGGGGTCTAAAGAACACGTGTACTGAATTGAGTGATGGAGTAAAGAAATGAGTCAATGTAAATAGAATAGAAATAATTCAAAAGCAATTTAATTAGACAAAGAAATAATATAGTTTGATTAGCTTGAATCCGAAAATGTTCTTGACGAAGATGGTTTCCGATCATCTTTTTGATAATAAAACAATAATCTCTTTTGAGGAAACAATAAATATATTTCTAACACTGTGTGAATGAAAGTATTGCTCAAGAATTGGATGCCCTTTAACATGAAGGTCTAGCTCCTTTTATGGGGAGAATTATCAAGGTTTAATGACTAAGAATATTTTCTTTTAATTTACATTAAATGAAAAATAAATAACATTTAATTATAAGGAAATAATTACGGGCATTTTCTTTAGAACGGATCTGTAACAACTAATTTCATTTTTTATTTTTCTATGAATGCTATATCTCGATCTAGTCTTATCCCTTCGAGGTAAACCCCATTCATTTTCTTTGAAACTTTGTTGTATTATGTTTATCCTTCCATATGTTTTTTTCTAATTCGATAACATGTTATTTCCATTTTTTTCCCTATACACACACTACCTCTCCCTGTCTACTTTACTTTTGATTTTCCATATACTCCTTTCATTTAAATAATCAGTGATCATTAGTGAATTTGTGATATACCAGTGTGTTGTACATTTGTCTCGCTTTTTCATTTTTTTTCCTTTGTTGTAATATACACTCTTGATGGAACTTCTAAACTGCTCTAGATTTTATTTTTAAAGTTGTATTGTCACACCTTTAGAAAGCTTGACCAAAGAAAGTAATACTCTCTCTAATCCACCTTATCTTACATAATTCAAAGTAAGAAAGTCAAATTACCCAATTTCGATATGTATTTGGACATAAAAAATTTTAATTTTAGAAATATTTATTAATGTTTTTAGAATAAAATTTACATATTCAAAAATTACATAAAGAATATATGAGTTACAATAGTTAATAGTTTAAAAATATTTTAAAAGAATGTAAAATGATAGGTCTCAAAGGAAAAGTCTTAATGTTAAACAACTCAAAGCTACTCTTATCATGGCCTAATATTATCATGCTCCAAAAGATTTTTGATAAGTATTACGCCTTTGATCAAGCTCAAAACTTGGGCATAGAGACGTTCGAAAAGTGATGATGGTGTATTACACCTAAATCTAATGTCTGAAAGATTGTATGGAAGTTTACAAGAAGTGAGAAGTAGTTTGAAACAAGAGGAAAATGTTGGTAATTGGTTCAATTATGAACGTTATAGAACATGGTCCATCTATTTTCTTGGACCAGTTAAACCACTTCTCCACATTCTTGAAACTGCCCAATAAAGTAGTCATCAATAACCAGACCACTTTGCCCACTACTATGACAGTTACAAAACTGTTCTTGATGGTTAAACAATATAAATGACTAATCTGGTCAAGGTTCCTAAGAACATTCTTCTCTGATAATTTTGCACCATCTAATAGTGAGGTTTAGTTCTTAGAAGACACACCGGAGTTGAAGAAAGTCAAGACAACATCGACACTATTTGGTAACAATGGCCGGAGGTACATCAATCCTTTATTCCGCTGCGATTTCGCTCTCTATACGTTTAGACATTCTGTATTTTATTTAAATCTCTAACATTTGGTATCAGAGCAATTTCTTTATCTATGCCTTCTTGTTTTTGAAGTTTTTCAAGAAGGTTCAAAAATAGTATCTCGATTTTCTAGATCTGTATTTTTTAATTTTTGAACCGACTAATGGTAGATATCACATGGAAATTGATTTCCTAATACTTCTGTGATTTTAAATATTATTTTTTGTGTCTTAGAGAGTGAAGAATGATGGATCTGTAAATGGGTTACAATCGGGTATTCATCTGACTAGATGAAGAAGAAGACTGTATTTATATATATCTTTTATTCTTAAAAAAATTTGTCATATAGTAGCCTATATAGTAGGTCTAGACTAACATGAAGTCCTCTTTGAATAAAGTCAAATGGTCCTTTATAATCCATTCTAATTTACCAACCACGTTGCTTTCTTCACTACAATGCCAAGACTTTCTTAAAATACATAAGACACTTTTTGTGAGAATTTTTACAGTTTTATATTCTTATAAGAATGTTCATTGTGTTCAAGACAATATATTCATTATTGTGCTTAAGTTATTTGGATTTATCGTATGTCTGCTTCCATTATCGGTTACATACAAATGCTAGAAATATATTTAAGCATATGATATTGCATAACATGTTAGCCATAATTCTTGAATAAAATTTAGATTTAATGTCTAGTGATTCATATAATTTTATTTAATTAAGAATTAGACACAGCAATCTTGATTAAATAAAATTATATATTATGCTTAGGATCATATAAATAAATAAAAATTATAGACATTAAAAAGGATCAATGTCTAAGTGATTTATAATTTTATTTGATTAAATATTATCCACAACATCTTTAATTAAATAAAATTTTAAAGTGAAGAATCACATAAAGAAACTTTAGACATTAGAATTGTGAATTATTATGCATAATCTAATAACTCAAGAATCTCTATTATTGGGTTGCATAATTAATTATGATAAAATATTAAATAATTTTCATGATTACTCACGGGAATTATGGATGAGAATTTAATAGTTTTATCATAAAGATAGAATATCATTTTAGTAAAAGGATAATCCTACCATAAAGTGTGAATTTATTTGAATGAAAAATTTAGCCCATAGGAAATTTTTATATCAGTAGATTCAATTTAGTATTATTTTCCCCAAATTTATAAGCATGTAAATATATTTTTTGCAGTTATACATTCTACAAATTTTTCTGATATTTGTGATATTCCCGAACTGGATGGTGAGAACTGTAAGATCTGGAAGGAAAGGATCCTCCTTCACTTAGGGTGTATGGACATTGATTATGCTATCAGAAAGACGAACTAACTATTAATGAAATCAGCACTCAAGCCGAGACTGCTCTTGATGAACAATGGGAATGGTCTAACCGTTGAATATTATGTTCATAAGACCAAAATCTCTGCTGGTATTCGTGGTTCTGTCGAACAGTATAACAATGTCAAGGCATTACTGAAGGTTGTTGATGAACGATTTGAGACTTCAGATATGGCACTTGCCAGCACCTTAATTATGAAATTTTCATCAATGAGACTCACCAATATGAGAGGTGTGCATGAGCACATCATGAAAATGCGAGACTTACTGGCTCAACTAAAGACTCTTGAGGTTGAAATGTCAGAAAATTTTCTTGTGCACTATATTTTGAATAATTTTCTTCCTCAGTACGACCCTTTTAAGATCTCCTATAACACACATAAAGATAAGTGGTCTATTAATGAACTTATAACTATGTGTGTTCAAGAGAAGGGTTGACTGCTGATGGAAACAGGAGAAAGTGCATTCATGACTTACTCAAGAAAAGAAGAAATATCAAGCCAATAAAAAGTGAAAAGGAAAGGATTAACTTGAAACTGACATCAAGAAAGAATTCAAATGTTGCTTCTGTAAAAAGAAGGAACACATAAATAAAGATTGTGTCAAGTTTCAACAATGGCTTGAAAAGAAAGGAACTTTAATCTCTCTTATTTGTTATGAAGCTAATATGATTGATGTTAATCATAATACGTGGTGGATTGATTCTGCTTCTACAATCCACATTACGAATTCCTTGCAGGGATTAATAAACCTGCGGAACCAGTGGGAGCTAAGCGAAGCATCTATTCAGGAAACAAGATGCAGTCGCATGTTGAGGCTATGGGACATGCATTTTATTTCTTAGTAGTGGTTTCATTTTGGAATTAGAAAAGACCTTTTATGTTCCTAATTTTTCTAGGAATTTTTTTTCAGTTTTCCGAATTGTACCTTTGGGTTATTCCTTCTTTTTAGAAAGTTATTTCAATCTATTTTATAAATCTAAACTTGTTGGAATTGGTACATTGTTTGATGGTCTTTTCTCTCTTAACTTGCAAAATGATTTCACTCATAGTGTTATGCATGTCCAAGCTGGTACTAAATGATGTGCTATGAATGAAGATTCCTCCATGTTGTGGCATAGGAGATTGGGATATATCTCCATATATAGAATTAAGAGATTCGTAAATGGAGTACTTAGTACTTTAGATTTTACTGATTTCGGGACTTGCGTGGACTGCATTAAAGGAAAACATACCAACAAGTCAAAGAAAGGTATCAACAGGAGTTTGACCATATTAGAAATCATACATTCAGATATATATTGTCCAGACATGGATGTATATGGTCAGAAATACTTTATCACTTTCATAGATGATTACTCACGCTACATGATCTCTACATGCTTCATAATAAAAGTGAAGCATTAGAAGCCTTTAAAGTTTTTAAGGCTGAAGTAGAGAAACAATGCGGAAAGCAAATTAAGATTGTGAGAACTGATTGAGGTGGTGAGTATTATGGTAGATACACTGAGGATGGATGCGCACAAGGTCCGTTTGCGAAGTTTCTTCAAGAAAATAGGATCATTTCCCAATACACCATGCTCGGTTCTCCAAACCAAAATGGTGTACCAGAAAAAAGAAATCGAACTCAAATGGACATGGTGTATAGTATCTTAAGTAGCTCTAAAGATGGCAGTTTATATATTAAATTGACTTCCAACCAAGGTTGTCCCAAAGACACGTTTTAAGTTGTTCAAAGGTTGAAAACTGAGTTTGGCACATATACGCGTATGGGGATGCCCATCTGAAGTTATAATCTACAACCCACAAGAAAAGAAACTGGATCCTAGGACCATTAATGGATATTTCATTGGATATGCTGAAAATTCTAAAGGATACAAATTCTATTGTCCATCTAATAACACTACAATTGTGGAATCAAGAAATGCAATGTGTCTTGAGAATGGTTTAACTAGTGGGAGTGATGTATTTCAATCTATAATAGATCGACCTTGTACTTCAAATGAAAGATTGATTGTCGTACATAATACCCCTCATTTCCAACTGGGTGTTTAGCAACCAATCAATGTGATTCCACAAACTTCTAAAAATGTTCCAGTAGATCAAGTTGTTCAAGAAATTCTAGAAATTATTGAACAACCAGTTGAGCAACATGATCCTTAAGAAAATGTTGGCACAACATTAAGGAGATCTACCAGAGAAATAAAATCAGCAATTACTAGTGATTTTGTTGTGTATCTGCAAGAATCTGATATTGGAGTCAAAAATGATCCTGAGTCTTTTTCACAAGCCATGAGTTTGTAAAGAGTTAGAATTATGATACAATCCATGAAAGAAGAGATGAATTCCATGAAAAGTAATGAAGTATGGAATCATGTCGAGTTTTCTAATGGTGTAAAAGCCATTAGATGTAAATGGTCTTTAAAACCAAAAGAGACTCATTGGGCAACATAGAAAGGTATAAGGCAAGATTTATTGCTAAAGGATTCACCCAAAGAGAAGGAATAGACTACACAGAGACTTTTTCTCCTGTGTCTAAAAAGGATTCCTTGCGCATCATATTGGCATTAGTAGCCCATTTTGACTTAGAATTGCAACAGATGGATGTGAAAACTGCATTTCTCAATGGTGATCTAGAGGAAGAAGTTTATATGAAATAACCTAAAGGATTCTTCTCTAGTAATGGTGAGCAATTGGTATGCAAGCTAAATAAATCCATATATGGATTGAAACGAGCCTCTCATCTATGTTATTTAAAATTTCATAATGTTATCTCTTCATTTGGCTTTGTTGAGAACATTATGGATTATTGTATATATTAGGAGGTTAGTGGGAGTAAAATTTATTTCTTAGTTCTATATATGGATGATATCTTACTTGCATCCAATGATAAAGGAATATTGCATGAAGTGAAATAATTTCTCTCTAAAATTTTTGATATGAAAGACATTGGTGATGCGTCTTATTTCATTGTCATTAAGATTCATCAAGATAGAAATCAAGGTACTTTAGGTCTATCTCAAGAAGCCTATATCAATAAAATTTTATAGAAATTTTGGATGAAAGATTGTTCACCAAGTATAGCTCCTATTATGAAGGGTGATAGATTCAATTTGAATTAGTGCTCGAAGAACGATCTTGAGAGGGAACAAATGAAGGATATTCCATACGCTTCTGCTATTGGAAGCTTGATGTATGCATAGGTTTGTACAAGACCTGATATAGCATTTGCTGTTGGAAGATATTAGAGTAATCCAGGACTTGACCACTATATAGCTACAAAGAAAGTTTTAAGATATCTTCAAGGAACAAAAGACTACATGCTTGTGTACAAACGATTAGATGACTTGGAAGTCATTGGCTACTCTGATTCAGACTTTGCTGGTTGTGTTGATTCACGAAAATCAACATTAGGATATATTTTTATGTTAGCTGGTGAAGCTATATCTTAGAGAAGTGCCAAACAGACTCTGATTACTACTTTCACTATGGAGGCTGAGTTCGTTTCTTATTTTGAGGCTACCTCACATGGTGTATGGTTGAAGAGTTTTTTATCTGGGCTTAGAATTGTCGACTCTCTCTAAGCCATTAAAGTTATATTGTGATAATTCAGCTGTTGTCTTTATGGATAAGAATAACAAAAGTGGAAGTTGAAGCAAGCATACCAATATCAAGTATCTAGCCATAAGAGAACGTGTTAAAATAAGAAAGCGATTGTAGAACAGGTTAGCACTGAACTTATGTTAGCTGATCCCTTAACAAGTATGCCACCTTAAAAATTTAAGGATCATGTTATCACAATGGGACTTAGTTCCACTATGTAAATTCTCATTGTAACAACGAATGTTGATAAACTCTATTATGTATGATATTTCTCATATTGTTATTGTGTACACATTCCGTTTTATGTTGAGTAATATCGCTAAAGTATGGACCTGGAATAAACATTTGAGTTTATTCATTAAGAAATCATGGGTTAAGTTTAGAGGCATAATACATTGTAATACATAGAAAATATTACTTGCTATTAGAGAAAATATTGTTATAATTCATGTATTATGACTCTCTTTAAATTATGAGTACTATGACTTTGGGTATTAGATATACGGACCAAGTGGGAGAATGTTGGTAATTGATTCAATTTTGAACGCTATAGAATATGGTCCATCTATTTTCTTGGGCCAGTTAAACCACTTCTCCACATTCTTGAAACTGCCCAATAAAGTAGTCATAAATAACCAGACCACTTTGCCCACTACTATGACAATTACAAAGTCATTCTTAACGGTAGAATAATATAAATGACTAATCTGGTCAAGGTTCCTAAGCACATTCTTCTCTGATTTTTTCAAACCATCTAATAGTGAGTTTGAGTACTTAAAAGACACACCAGAGTTGAAGAAAGTCAACACCAACATCGACACTATTTGATAACAATGGTCGAAGAAACATCAATCCTTTATTCCGTTGCGATTTCGCTCTCTATGTGTTTAGACATTCTGTATTTTGTTTAAATGTCTGACATAAAATATTTGAGAGAAGAAAACAACCTTAACTACACATTCCCTAACTTCAAATTATCATATCTTCCGGTGTATAAGAAGTTTGATATATATATATATATATATATATATATATCCCTTGATGTGTAGGCTAGGGTTCTACACTACTCTCTAAGATATGATTCTTACCATAAATTCTTGTAAAACATAAAATATTAACATCGATTAATACCTTTTAATTTCTAAAACACACCTAGGTTTCCACCTAAGGATCAAAGAGTTCTTTAAGATTCAAAACCAAGGATTTGTGGAGACATGTTCAAGGTAAATTTTGTTACTTTCTAATATTAATTAAAATTAATCACCTAATGATGGAAAGTGACTCAGGTTTGAATATATAAAAATTGAGGGTAGAAGGTGATGGAAAGCCATTATTAACCATATATGATAACTTGGTGGAGGAAATTGGTTGAATGACATAGTTAACTTGACGATTTGAATTGCTTTATTGTAGATTATGAAAAGTTGAATATTCAAAATTGGTAGAAGGATGTCAAATTGAGAAATTGATTTAAGGCAAGTTACAATACTAATTAAAAAAAGTCAAAAGCTAAGGGCCAAAATCGACGGATGATATCAGTTTTTTGACTAAAATCGACCCCAAACAAACAGATTAGATTACGTCACAAAATAGGGGACATTTAAGGAAACTAATGGACTATTTCGAATAAAATTGAGGGACATCCTTTGGTTTCCTTAAATTTATAAGTATTAGCTTTTATTGAAAAATGATATAAGAAATAGAAAAAAATTGAAGAATTTCATCGGTTTTTTAAAAATAATATTAAAAAATATAGTATCTTGGAGTCGAAAAAAGTATTTATCATGACATTGAACATTTCTATCAATAGACTGCTTATATTTTTTGATAAAATATTTTTGTTATTTTTATTTATACTCTTCAACTGCAATTTGCACTTGAATAACCGATGGATGGACATAGATTTTTATTTAAAAATTTTAAACTAATTGTCTATTTTTGATTTTCTTTAAAAAATAATTTTTTAAATATTTTTCATATTTTTTTTCACAAAAGGTAACCCATGAAAGTACGTTTATTTTTTTAAAAAGAAATAAAAACCGTCATTTTTTTAAGTAGTGAGGGTCACTAAATTATTGTAATAAGAATTTTCGTCAAACCTATATAGCTCACATATTTAATAAATTTCATTGACAGGATTCTTGTGAATTAGCTCTGATTCCACCTTATTCTCATCTAGTTCAGGCTTTAAGTAAGAAAGTGTGAGTTGTATAGCACTGTTAGACATCTTTTGTGACTAATTTGATTTATTTGCTTATCTTTCAGAATATTAAATGTTTACACAAATTATGAACCATCTGAAGTAAAGGTAACCAGGGGGAGGCAGGACATATTGATGTGTCTTCTTCTTCATCTCCCTTGTCTGGATACTTAGAGAGGTCATTATCTCTTTCTGAGGCATCCAATAATCTTTTAGGAGAAGAACCCCAAGTGTTATTAGGCTTCCATTTTTGCATCCTCAATCTCTTAAATCACCGACATAATGTCGAGGCGGGACATATTAATGTGTCTTCTTCTTCATCGTCCTTATCCAGATGCTTAGAGAGGTCATTATCTCCATCTAAGGTGTCCGAAAATCCTTCGGTAGAAGAATTACCAATAGCTATCTGGCTTTCATTTTTTTATCCTCAGCCTCACAGATTGCCTATGTAAAGTTCAGATCACCAACATGAACTTCATGAAGAGTGTTCAACTAGGTCGTCACAACCACCCAATTCCAACCTAACTCCATCTGTTGGGACTCTTTTAATTTCTAGGCCAAGTCATCATACAGGGACTACAAGCATCTCTAATCGACACCATTAGCCCCAACAAGCTCTTTTGAGTTTCTAAAGGGTAACTTCCAACTCCTTCACATTCTACTTCACTGCCCAGCTTTATCGACAACCAATCGAGATTATTCTCTACTACTTGGCCCAGGTACACCTCTTTATTTTCCAATAAGACTTTGAACTAATAGACCTCTTTGATCTACTTACACAATTCAACATCGTAGTGCATATCTCGACTCTCCAAATCTTGTTGTAGCTACTCTGAATACTTAATGACATCATCGGCCTATTGCTATAAGGCCATCATTCTATCCTTGAGTTCCTCTAGCTCAAGAATAAGATTATCATTGGCCTCAGCAAGCCCTTTGACATCAGTAATCTACCATTGCACCATTATCAAGGCCTCCCAAAGATCAAATTGTTCAACAACATGAAACATGCAAGGGTTATTGTCACGTCCCAACTGCCATGATTTGCACTAACGCAAACCCCCCTCCCCTCGATGGGCGAACCATATATTCCCAACTAACTTATGATTTATGCATTTATTTAACCAAAATATTGCACTTAAAAGATAGATAATAAAAGTCTTAGAGAAATTCAAAACAATAGTCGAAGTCTATCTATTACAATCTCAAAACCTTAAAGTCACCGTACAAGGACTCTAACCAATAAATATCTAGAATATAAGACAAAATAAAACATAAGTAATGTCTGAGTTGAGTAGATATCTACCAAATGAAGATCTATGACAGCCTGGATAGAATTAGCTCACCCTCAGATCAGTCAACAAGAAATTCTAAATGTAAGGTCGCGATGAAGGCTTTGGAATACAGTTTGCACTCAAAAAAATGCACGAGTAGCATTATAACAAACATTATGTACTGGTAGGCATCATACGCCAACTCTAATTAGTAACAAGTATATAACACAAATTAAGTAAGCAAGAAACACAAATATAAAGACACGAAACCATCCAACTCTCGAAATCGAGTAGTAAATATTACCAACCTGTTACATCAACATCAGGCCTATCAATGCCAGTTCCCAGGAAAGATATAATCCTTAAATCAAATAGTAGACACATCATAGAACTTCTAATCATAAGGCAACTCAATAAATCAATAGAATCATATCCAAACCAAAGTATAGTTGTTTGGCCTCTGCATCTCATCAATCTTGCTCTATATCAAACCTAATCATACATTTGTTACTTATTTGCACACACATGCCAATGAGTCTTATGCTTTCCTTTCCAGTCATGACCTGAAGAAACTCTAGAAATTCATGTATCGTACCGGCGTGAAATCTGCTCCCACTCAACTACTCGTCCAGATGCTCACCTCAGACTCAAGCCATTCACATTATAGCCACTCGTCTAGAAGATCACCTCAGACACTAGCCACTCATATAAAAATAATGATATATAATTCAATTATCACACAATCGCTCATCCAAAAGCTCAACTTGGACACAAGACACTCACTTTAGAATAATGGTATATTATTCAATCATCATAAATACATCTTAGTATTTTCTTCATTCAGTCATCACACAAGACAACGACAACAGGTATACATTGATTGTCATAAGTGCACACCACAATCACGAGTTATGTTCCCTAGACTTAAACAATTCATCAGCTTATTCACATAGCATTATCAAGTCACAAATCTCAATCACAATCTATATTCGAAGACCAATCTAGAATGCTTAACAATTCATAATACATATGAGGTACTACACAAAATCTAACTCCAAATAAATCGTAACCTATCTCAATCAAGAAATTTTGAACATGTAAGATAATCCACAAGAGATTTACCTTTTCTCAATTCCTCGAAATGCTCAAGGTCTAGAAA
The DNA here is from genome assembly GCA_035772735.1 of Datura wrightii. NCBI lineage: Eukaryota > Viridiplantae > Streptophyta > Magnoliopsida > Solanales > Solanaceae > Datura > Datura wrightii. Next base: position 47,572,405 of record JASDFA010000019.1, read on the forward strand.
TACACAATATAAGAGTACTTATTTATCTGCTCTTCAAATAATGGCCTTGAAAATTCAAATCCACCCCACTCTACCCATTTTCAAGGTTCAATTCATTACCCACGGGTTAATTTTTCATGGTCTAATTCCACAATGATCACATCACCTAGTTCATGGAGTTTCTACTTCTTTAACCCCCTTTAAAGCAGTTTTTATGTTAAAGGTATTATCTTTATTGAATTTTAGGTCTCAAATTATCACAATTATGAACTAGAGAATTCAATTCCATCCTATAAAGTGTTAATTAACAACTTAGAGTCCTAGGAAACAATAATTACCAACACCCATTCCACTTACCCTATGTCACAACCGAGCGTGGACCCTGAATTGAGATGTAGGATCTAGAACCATAAATGGCTCCAAGCTAACCCAAGGTACATACATAGCATGAAAGAGAACATATTTAAAGTGAAAATAAACTTGAACTCAACATAACCAGAAGTCTGCATAACATAAAAACATAAGCGTAAACACGAGTCAACAATGTTGAACCATCTATACCTAGTTGTCTGAAAAGCCTCCAAACATATGATGAGCTGACTGGACAACATCCCAAACTAGCTCACTAAGTGTGAAACTAAAAGTCATAGAAAATGAAACATAAAATAAAACTCCATCCTCAAATCATGAGCACTCACCAAAACTGGGGGTGATATTGGACTGAAGCGGCAGCGAGCTAACGTCGGGACTGAGACTGGTCACCTCAACCTATACCACGAGACGATATAGCAGAGAGTATGCAGTCAATACCTTGAATGTACTGAGTATGTAGAGAAAGTAATATGCTAGTAAAATGATAGTCTAAAATGACGAGCATAAAATAAAATAGAACATGAGAGTAAGGGAAAAATGTTAAAAACCATATTCTCAAAGTAACCATAATCATGAGATATTCATCATAAGCTGAAACATAATGACCCAAGGTTTGAGAATAGAAATCTTATAATGTACCATACTTGAAATCATAAGTGAAAACTCGTAAACTGTACAACTGGTCAAATATACTATAAAACATAGTATCATAAGTCATGAACATAAGTAACTTAAAACATAAGGAACAATGAGAGGCTTCATCATAACTGGCACCATCATGATAGAGCTTACATGATGCCCCAACTATCTCGCTCAACTGGAAAGAGCCGGCCCATGTTTGCCAAGGCAAGTAATGATTAAGTCGTGATATCACTCGTGAATCTCCATAGGGATTGAACATGAATAACTACCTACCGTGGTAGGTAGTTATGAGACTCGCGGTTTGCCTGAACCCCTAGCATACTTGGTGCTATTCACTACTCCCGATAATATGCACATGGCTCATAATCATTATTGTGAAAACATACTTGATCTTGCATAGGCTTGTTTTAAATTGTGGAATCATAATCATACTTCATATATGTGAACTTTCCATGAAAATAATGCCACAATTGGCCATGATATTTAAACTTGATGTTCGTGAAATCCATACATACTTGAATAAGACTTCATAACTCGAAATCATAAAATCATAAATTTAAAAATTCATAAACATACATGTATACTTTGATAATTCATCATAACTTAAAATCATAGGATTATATGCTTGAAATTCATAAATCATGCATAATAGGGCAAAATCACCATAAACATGAAAGTATAGATCCATGAGAGATTCTAGAAGAAATTAAGTAACCATAATCATAAATCATGAACTTAATCAAAAGAGACTTGAATTGATAGGAGATCATAAGAAATTTTATGAGATTTGGGTCTAACCCTAGAATTTCAACATATCATGCTTGGAGGCTTGAAATCATGAGATGGGGATGAAATTTGGCATAAGGGTGGAAGATTTTCCCCATTCATAACCCAAAATACCTAGGCTTGAAGAATTTTTAACTTGATTAGAGACCCAAAGGGAATTGAGATGAAGGAGATGATGAAACCCTTGCTTGACTTGAGAGAGGACCTTTAACTCACGGTTGCTTTAAATGAATAAGGACTTAGACAAGGTTAATCCCCTTAATACACCCTTTAGGAATCCCAAAACAATGTCACTTAGAAGTTAGAAGCTTAGGAAGTTACAAAAATACCCCTGAGACTTTGTATTTAAAATGGTCTCGTCCAGTTCTATGACTCGTAGGACATTACCATAACTCATATTGAGTCTTGTGGTCTCAGGTCCTGCACCTGATCATTCTCTGAACTTTATGCCACAGGTATCTACCACGATTTGTACCTCCTTACCACAGGTCATACCTAGACTCGTGGTTCCTTACATCATCTCAGAACACTATTCTGAATCTCTTCCTACGAACCTGTAGTATGACTCATATCATCTAGGTATGATTCGTAGGTCCCTATTTTAGCCTCAATCAATCCCTGGACACCATGCTATGACTAGTAGTATGAGTCGTAATGAGGCTTGTACTGAGGCATTTCTCAGTTTTCTTTGCCTGATCAACTTTCAAATTTCAAGTCTAATCTTAGAAAATATTGGGGTGTTACACCCTAACTTCCATAAGTTCTAAGGCTCTAGTCCTCAGTCCACCATTGATGACACCCCAACAGTCCTAGGAAGTTGGGGTATTGATAGATCAAGAGTTTAAGGAGAAAGACTTACCTTGAAGGAGAGATATGTCCTAGCCTTGGAAAAGTCATTCCTTAGCTCTGAAAGTTTGTGCCTTAGAATTATAACGTGAAAACTTTGAAATAACTAGCATATACATGCATTTTGCCTCGTGTTGCTCGCTATAGCGGACCCGTTTTGGCAACTAAGGTCTCATTATGGTGAGACTTGGCAGCTCACTATCGCTATGGAGGCATTTCGACTGCAATAGAGGTCTCACTGCATTGAAAATTCCACCATTGCAATGATGCCTCGTTAACCAGTAGCTCAGTAAAATTGAACATTTTTTCCTTTCAAAACACAAATATTACACCAAGACATCACATCACATATCAAATGAATACTCTACTATAAAGTAGTACTACGAATTTAACCATGGTCTCATAATCCCCTATGGAGGTCTAGTTCACTAGGTCACCATCTAATGGAACACAATACAATATCAGTTATCAAGATTATACACATTTTTCAGTTTTTAAACCTCCCCATCCTCGAGCCTTATTAGCTCACATTCAGTATGGGAACTTTAAAAAGGGTACTATGACCCTCCCACCCTATAAAAAATAAATGGTTTATCACATCAAATATTAATTAAACCATTGTTCTTCCCTGAATGGACAAGGAAAGAAACACCTAACTCGGCAAAAAGATGGGAATACTTTCTATGCATATCTGATTTATTCTCCCAAGTGGCCTCCTCCACGGGACGGTTCTTCCAAAGGACCTTCATGGATGCGACCTCCTTGGATGTCAGCTTACGGATCTCACTATCTAAGATAGCCACAGGCTCCTCTTTGTAAGACAGATTTTCATCGAATAGGATTGAATCTTAGCCAATAATATAGGTTCTATCACTGTGATATGTCTTTAACATTGAAACATGAAACATCGGATGAACTCCGCACAAACTTGGAGGCAAATACAACTCATAGACCACCTCCCCACATGCTTAAGGATCTCAAAAAGACCGATGTACCTAGTGAAAAGCTTACCTTACTTTTCAAACCTCATCACACCCTTCATGGGTAAACCTTGAGTAAAACTTGCTATCCTACCATGAACTCCATGTCTCAAACCTTCTGATCTTTGTATTCTTTTTGCCTGCTTTGAGCTACCAATACCTTCTCATAAGTCAGTTTAACCTTCTCTGACTCATTTAATAGATTAGTGCCCCATGGGCTTACCTTAAAGGCATCAAATCAACCAGTAGGAGACCTACTCCTCCTTCCATATAAAGCCTCAAACGGCACCATATCAATGCTCGAGTGATCGCTATTATCATAGCAAACTCAGCCAATGGTAAAAACTAGTCCTAGTGACCCCCAAAATCTATCATACAAGCCCGAAACATATCTTCCAGAACCTAAATTATCTTATCATACTACCTATCATTTTGAGGGTGAAATGTTGTATTCAAATTAGCCTAGTACCTAACTCAATCTGTAAGGTTCTCTAAAAGTTAGAAGTGAACTAAGTACCTTTATCTGAGATGGTAGAAAATGAAACTCCATGCAACTAAATGACCTCTCAGATGTACAACTTGGCTAACTTCTCTACATTATTAGTCAATTGAACTGGTATAAAATGGGCAAACATAGTCAACCTCTCCACAATCACCCATATAGAGTCAAATTTGCCCAAGGTTTTTGGCAGACCAAATACAAAGTCTATAGCTATCCTCTCCGACTTACATTCGAGAATGGGCATTCTATAAAGTGTTCCTCCAGGCCTCTACTACTCATACTTCACCTGCTGACAAAACACTTGGTGACAAATTTTACAATATCGTGTTTCATCCTACCCCACCAATAGTGTTGCCTCAGATCATAGTATATCTTGGTTGCACTAGGATGTATAGAGTATCTTGAACTGTGAGCCTCTAACAAGATAGTCTTAATCAAGTCATCAGTACGGGGAACGCATACACGCCCCTTGATCCTTAAGACAACCTTATAATTAATAGTGGCCTCCTTGGCCTCTCCCTGCAAGATTTTAGCTAGGATCTTGCTTAACTTGGCATCCTCAAACTATCTAGGTTTATATGCTTCAGAAAGGACAACCATTCCTCCACAAAAGCGAATACTCCCTGCGACTCGGACACATCAAGCCTCATAATATTGAACCTCTCTAGCCAGTGGACATTTCACAGACACCAAACAAGCCAGGCTACCCACACTCTCAGATTTTCTACTCAAAGCATTCGCCACCATATTTGCCTTATCTGGTGATATAGAATGTTGGCATCATAATCCTTGAGCAGCTCCATCCACCTTCGTTGCCACAAGTTAAGATCGCTTTGGGTAAACACGTGCTGCAAACTACGTTGATCAGTAAATACCTCACGATGAACACTATAGAGATAGTGCCTACAAATCTTAAGAGCAAACACCACCACTGCCAACTCCAAGTCCTACGCAAGGTAGTTCTTTTCAAGCACCTTTAGTTGCCTAGAAGCATACACAATGACCTTCTTATCCTAAATCAAAACAACACCCAAGCTAGAATGTGAAGCATCACAATAAATTTAAAAACCCTTATCCTCCATAGGCAATGCTAGAATGGGGGCTGTAGTTAGCAGAGTCTTGAGTTTTTGAAAGATCTCCTCACACTCATCAAACCACTATAATGACACATCTTTCGGAGTCATCCGGGTAAATTTTGACGCTATAAAAGCAAAACTTTTCACAAATCAAAGTTAATAGCTATCTAACCCCACAAAACTATAGATTTCCATCACAAATCAAAGGTAATAGCTAGTTAACCCCACAAAACTACATATTTCCATCACTGGAGTGGGCCTAGCCCAGCTCTTAACTGTCTCCACCTTTTTTGAATTAACTATAATTCCTTCCTTCGAAATCATATACCCCAAAAAGGAAACGGATGCCAACCAAAACTCACATTTAAAGAATTAAACATATAGTTGGTTTTCTCTCAACAAATCTAGAACAATCCTCAGATGATTTTCATGCTTCTCCTTATATTACTCCTCGAATAAACAAGTATGTCATCAATAAATACAATCACAAACAAATCCAAGTACGGCTTAAATACACTATTCATCAAACTCAAGAAGGCAGTTGGAACATTAGTAAGCCCAAAAGACATAATTAGAAATTCATAATGCCTATAACTGGTCCGAAAATCCATCCTAGGAATATCCTTATCTCGAATCTTCAACTGATGATACCCTGACCTTAAGTCAATTTTAGAGAAAATCGAAGTACCCTGACATTGGTCAAACAAATAATCTATTTGGGAAGAGGGTACTTATTTCAAATAATGACCTTGTTCAACTGAGGGTTGTTAATGCAAATATGCATACTCCCATCTTTCTTCTTACAAACAACACAAAAGAACCTATAGAGAGACACTCAAACGGATAAAACCATTGCTTAGCAGATCCTACAACTGCACTTCCAACTCTCTTCACTAAGTCGATGCCATTCGATATGGTGGAATAGAAATAGGACGAGTCCCTAGCTCTAAGTAAATGTAGAAATCAATATCGTGGTCTGGAGACATACCAGGAATATCCTTGGGAAACACCTTCAAGAATTCATGCACTATTAAAACTGACTCGATGGGTGTAACATCTGTACTAGTATCTCAAATGTGTGCTAAAAACACCAGACACCCCCTTGCCACTAACTTCTTAGCACAAATGTAAGATACTAATTTCTTAGGAGTAAGACTACAATCACCCTTCTATTCAAGCCTAGACATACCCAACCTAGCCATAGTGATAGTCTTAGTATGACAGCCCAAGATCGCATGATAAGGAGACAACCAACTCATTCCCAAAATAATATCAAAGTCAACCATGTCTAGAATCACTAAATCTACTTGTCTTTTATCTTATGAATGTTACCAAGTATGAACAATAGACTATCTACAATTACTAAATCTATAATAGGAGTAGAAATGTGGATAGGAGTATCAAGATAGTCACACTTTATATTCAGACCTAAAATAAAATAAGTAGAGACATAACAAAAAGTGGAACATGTATCAAACAAAGTTATAGCCATCTGATCACAAACAAGAATCGTACCTGTGATAACTACATCTGAAGCCAATGACTCAAGTCTGCTAAAAAAACATAGAAGTATGCTCGTTCGCCTGCATGTGATCCGCCCATATTGGTTGTGTACTACCTCTACCAATCTAAATACCTCCAAAGTTGTTGGGCCCCATCTCTACTTGTTGGTGGCCACCCACCCAAAGATAAGGACAATCTTTACTAAACGAACTACCTCATCTACATGCTAGAGTCGGAGCTCAGAGAGCCTACTATGGAATTATCTGACCATTCTATACGAACTTGGTGAACCACCTTCGGATATGACGGTACTCACAACACTCATGAAAGACCTTCTCTATGACAAGCTGCTGAGCTAAAGCCAAAGAGATACAACCACTCTCATAATCTAAAAGAATGGGCGGTGCACTCCCTACATGACCCGAAGAGTACTAGTAGACCCCTAGCTGAAACCTACATCGCAGAGTAAATAAGGCTTTTGGCCCTTAGAGAATAAGCCATTGTAGCTACCTCCCTTGCAAGCCTTCTTCTCTGCATTCTTTGTATAACCATCCTACATCACCCCCTTGACATACTCCACTACCTCCTAGAAGGCAATTCTCGAAGATACCATCTAAAGGGCAAGCAACTGAAGCCCCACATTCAGCCCCTTTACAAACCACCCAATCCTCTCCTTCTGTGTAGGCAACAATTGTAAGGCATACTTGGATAGGGAGTAGAAATGAGCCTCATATGCTGCCACTAACAAACCACCCTTCTGGATGTTGGTGAACTAGTCACACTTCCTATCTTGCAAGGTATGGGGAATATATTTCTCCAAAGAGATGGAGTAGAACTGGGTCTAGGTCAATGGAAGTGATCCAACTAGCCCACACTCCATAAAAGCTCTCCACCACAACTTAGCATCCCTCAAATGCTGAAAGGTGAAAAACTCAACATCATATCACTACACTGCCCCCATCTTGTGGAATCTCTCATGACAATCAATAATAAACTCATAAGCGTCCTCCAACTCAGTACATAAAACACTAGAGGCTCCGTTTTAGTAAACCTCTAGAATAGATCATGCTCATAAGTGGTTATCATTGATCCAGTCACAGATGTAGGAAACACCCTAGTATTGGAAACCTCATCTATCCATAGAGCTATAGCAGCAACATGTTGCACTACTGAATATTGATTCATCGGAGCCGTAGGTGCAACCTCGTTACCTAACAATCCACACAGCAAGTTTAGTACCTGAGCTAATTAATACATTTGATGAAGCCAGAGCAAGAGCGATGTTCGATGCTGTGGTAACTACACGCAAGTGCACGTGGTCGAACAAGTAGTAAAATGGCTTATTTCAAGACAAGTATCGATCCCACAGGAACTGAACGATGGTATTAATTAACTTAAGCGTCAGTGAACTATATCTTTATGAATGCAGACAACCAAATAATTAATATTTTTAGAGTAAAAGTTTACTAAGTATTAAGAATCTAAGTCAAGACTATAATTTGAGTCTGAACAATAGCAATGAGCAAGCTGAGGTTAAGACAAACATGCATGGAAGTAATTTATCAATTCAATTCAGCTAATCTTTTCTTTGGTTGCTAGTCAAGAATTATTACCTATGGATTGGATCTTTCGACTCCTATCCAATTAAGAATCATGAAACCTTAATCTACATTTCGGTGATAAAAGAATTTCATGCTCTAGCCATACATAACTGATTCCTTAATTAACTAATAAGACTTTCAGATATATTTATATTCTGAATGTAAATCAATTCTCAATTTTCTAAACTAAGAAGAGATCATATCCTACCAATTCACATCTTTCCAATTTCTTTCCTTTTTAAAATCAAAATTGAATTTCTAGATATACATTAACATTGGCCAAACATTAATGCAAAAAAACAAGAATTGATAGAACAACCATTGAAGAAAAGATGAAAACTGAAATGATCAACAATTACATTCCACTACAATTGTTCTTAACCTCAGCAATAAGTGAATTAGCCACTCATTTGTGGATTAAACATCATCAAATAAGTAGAATTCATAGAAACAATTGAGATTAAAGAGAAAGAGAAAGAGAAGAACCCTAAAATTTTATTCCTCTCAACTGCCTGTAACCCACGTTCTTGCTCAACGAAGTCAAAATGTTTAAAATAAAACCTAAGTGTGCTATTTATACTCTTGAGGGTTTTTCCAGAATAACAAGCAATGTGGCACGGAGTGTATCGCGGAGCACTCCCTCCGTGCCACGGGGGTATCGCGGACCCTCACTAGAAATCGGCTCCCCAGCAAATGTACCTCAACGTGGCACGGCTTGCATCGCGGAGCCTTGCCTCCGTGCCACGGTGCTATCGCACACCTTCACTGGAACTTGAGGTTCCAGGTAAATACACTTAACGTGACACGGAGTGCGTCACGGAGCACTGCCTCCGTGTCACGGAGCACTGCCTCCGTGTCACGGAGGTAACGCGAGCCTCCACTGGAATTTGGCAAAATTAATTTTTCTGAGGCAGAATGCCTCTGCGATGACAGCGTGACACGGCTCCATCGCGGAGCTCTTATATTTGCTTCTCTCCCTTGTCAACTTCCACTCCTTGTTTCCAAGTCCATTCCCACTCTTCACCAACATATATATTAACTTCCAAAATTTTCTTTTACCTACAAAACAACACTAATCATGTTGGTTAGTATAAATTAAAATTTTAACTAAAAATCACATGAGAATGTACACATAACGATAGGTAAACAAGTCGAAATGAAGCATTCGAGTATCACTTGGGCATGCAATTCTGCCCAAGATCACTTACCCCACACTTAAAATCTTGTTCGTCCTCGAACAACACTCTCACATCTCATGAAATTGACACCCACGCATAGCTAATTTGACTCGACAATTCAAGCTACGGCTATACCGATTATTTTATATAGCAAATCATCAATAAAACATGCATGGTCTCAGCAATACAATGAAGTACATCACATTAAGATCTCCTAAGCTCAAGAATCAATTCTCGATCTTGGAAAAACTCATGCAAATCAACTGATCAAGACATCCGACACGAAATTTAATCTCTCGTCAAGCATGTGCCCTCACAACACAAGAGAATTACCCCATTTGCCATCATATGATTTCCAAAGCACTACATGTAGGGGTATATGAATATGATTTCGCTCTCTCTCCCAAAGAATTCACATGCATCATGTCATGAACCACAGGCTTGCCCTCTAGTGTATTACTCCACTAATATAAGGACGCGTGATGTAAGATCACGTAGGACTTAACGGGTTGTAATGTAAGCTAAGGAACTAGTAAATACTGGGCTAACCAATAATAGCAACTAGCTTCCTTAAGCGCTTTTCAATACATCCCACCATCATTATGGGCATTGTTTCTTCCTTCATCCTCTCATTCTTGAAAAAAAAAATTCTTTATTTTTGTTCCCATTTGTTTAAGCACACTCGACTTACTAGAAAATATTAGTGATACATCTTTATTTTATTTAATTTCATCAAGTGCACCTTTGACCTTTCTTTAACTTTCCCAACTTCCGCTTTTCCTTCCGTTTCACAATTCTCACTCCTTTACACTGCGGGAAAATTGTTTTTCTTGAGCGCTTAAGAGTTTTGGATCAAATTCACGGCTAATGAAAAGAAGGGATTAAGCTCGGTTTGTACCTCTTCAAAGAAAGAAAAAAAATAGGCTAAAGGCTCAATGGGGCTAACTAGGATGCACATTCAAGGTAGGTATGATAATGGAGAAACTTTCGATTTATTCAAAGAAATGCCTACATCCTTTCCTACAATACACATCCTTCATTTCGTTTAGTACACACAACAGGCAAGTTCTAGACACTTCACAATAACATGGAATAATCGAAACCTCACCTCACACTCATTGCACATGCTCAACTCAAGACATATTCACAGACTCTTCAATCAGCTAATTACAAGAATTCACTATTAAGCCTCGATCACACCGAATCGAACTCTCTGGCCTAGGTATCTCAACATGTTTACACATTTGCATGCTTTCATACGAATCACCTTTGCATCTTAATATCATGTACAACACCTAGCAAGAACTCCGAACCATGAAGTAGCGACATGTTTGGGAAACACACAAAAGAAAGAAAAGAAAGAAAAAAAACTACTCCTATCGACACATTTCCCTTAAGACGGTCGTCATCCATCCATCATAGGGAACGGTCGCTATCTACGACTTCGGTTCAATGGGACTATTCTCGGTAAAAGCACCGAAAACAAAGGCCGAGAAACCCAACATAAAAAAAAATTCAACAAAAAATTTCGATAGAAAAAGATAAAAATTTTAATTTGAACAATATTTACACCACACAAACAACCAATAGCATCTCAACACAACACAAAGCATCTCAACATTCCTTACAACATCAAATTAATTACAAAACACACAACACAGAGCCACAAGGTCACATTTTGTACAGGCACAACAGCAAAAAAACAAAACATAAACAAAGCAGCTGGCACCTAACTACTTCCACCCCACACTTAAACCGAGCACTGTCCCCAGCATTCAGATAATTTCAACATATCACAAAGGTTGGGTGGTGAAACTCCCTGATCAATCGAAGTATTCAACTTCTTCATCAGGTGTCGTTGCTTCGTCTCCCATATTAGAATCGCCCCCACCGTCCTCATATGACTCAACATCTGAGTCCTCCCAGCGTGTCTCCTCATCGGTAGGGACATCATCATCTACGGGCTCCACAAATAGGGGCCCCACTCTGCATAGAGCCCGGTCATTCTCGTCGAATGGGCAATCCAACTCGAGCTGCCAAAGCTCATCCTCTGTTGCCGGCCTCCCACCTATGCGCAGCTGCAACATCTGCATCCCGTACATACGGGCCATATACTGGTTATCCCGAGCATGTCGCTCGGTTAGTGTGAGCACCGGCCCATAAGTAGTGTCTGGTGCTTTGGTTTTGGTGACATCCAAGGCACGCCTGTCGATTTGTGGGATGTAATCCAGGGCCTCCTCCTCAATATTATGGTCCCTCAGGAACGTGGTAAGCAAACCACCAAACCCGTATCTATGCCCCTGATGTAGTCGGGCTCTCTTCATGGCGGAGATGATTACCGCCCCAACATTGATTTCCAGCCCCTTCATCAGGGCATACGCCAAGCACACTCTATCCCGGGTGACATCTATCATGAGCACCCCCGGGATCAGGCAAGAACACACAATCTTCAACCGAATCCGGGCTTCCGGGTTCATCTGAGAGTAGGGAAATGTTTGATGGTAGCCCCTCTCCTTGTTCCTACCCTACCTGGCTGTCGATCGGGCTCCACATAGGGTGCGTCTGATGTCCGCATAGGGTGGAGTGATGTTCAGCTGCCGAAGGACATGAGCGTCTGTGTCCCGCGCCCCCAGGATTGCATTCAAGTGATGGGTCTCAAAAGTGACAACCTGCCCCCTAATTTTGATGGTGTGACTGCGTAGGGTCGGGTTCCAGCTGGCATAGAACTCCCAAATAAGATGGATATTGCACTCCCTGGGCTCTTCGAAGATGAAGTTCAACCCAGTGGTGTCAATCTATAGAATCCGCAGGAACTCCTGTGCCAGCGGCTCCAGTGCTATCTTCTCCTCCGGGAAGTATTTGGTTTCTTTATCTTTCGCATACCACTTCTTCCCCTCATCAGTCACCCATCGGGTTCCGTATTGTCTGCGTTGACCTCTAGGAATCGCTGGTCCTACTGGAACTGCTGTTCCAAATCTAACCCTTTTTCTGCTGGCACCCGATGTGGATGCGCCCTTGCCCTTATCTTGTCTACCTGACATTATTCCTATACAATCAAACATACAGTTCCAATGTTATGCAAGTCATAGTTAGCTACAACTAAGGTTGGGTTAGATTGGATCACCCCACACTTAGTCTTAAGCCACAATCCAAACAATTTGATAAGACATTCATGATTTTTCTAATCTTAGCATTCAACCGGCTTAGTGCATTCATATAAATTGATGGAACAATTACTATGTACTTCTCATACTTCATACAATGAATACAAATTTCTCCATCGATTCAATGACATCAATGTAGAACTTAGCAATTTTTCAATAACCTATGTAATTCTCCAATAGCATTTTCTCGAAAGTCCCTCTTCTAACTTAGCATATTCAACATCAATCACAATATATTTCACTTCAACCAACATGCACAACCCAATTTTTTCAACATTTAAAAGAATTTAGTCGTCTTCCTATTCCATCTTCAACCCTAGCTACCAATTTCTCAAGAATTCAATAAAACATGCAAGCATTGAGTTCATATACTCGCAATGATACTATGAACATCATTCAATCATAACTCAAGTCAATTCAAGCTCATTTCTCACTTAGGGCGAGGTTTAATCACCAAACATGTTCAAGAATAAAAAATTTGAGCAAAAACAAGGAAAAATTCAAGAACATACCTTTAATTTGATGAAATCGAAGAAAACTCAAAGGAATTCGATCCTTAGGTCTGTGTCACATTGGGGGAGAAGGGGATTTTGGGTGTGGGTCACGGAGGAAATGGAAAGGTAGGAAGAAAATGAAGGAATTTGGGGTTTCAAAGTGATTTTTTGCGCGGGTTACCCGGTGACCCGGTGTGACCCGACGCGAAATAACACTCAACGTGTCACAGAGTGCAACGCGGAGCACTGCCTCCGTGACACGGAGCCATCGCGCCAGTGTTCTGTATTTTTAAAAAAAATCTGGAATAAGCTTCAACGTGTCACGGAGGGTAATGCGGAGCACCTCCTCCGTGACACGGAGCCATCGCGCAGGCTCACTGTAATGTGCAAATTTTTATTTTCTCACCTCAATTTTTTTCCTTTGCGTTTCTTTGCATTGTTGCCCTCCGTTCCACCTGAAAATCATTTCACCACAAGAAATTGGTTAGAAGCACAGGTTTCAACGCAAAAACTTTTATTTTTCTTTTTCTTTGTTTTTCTCTTTTATATATATTTTTTTTCATTTTTTTTCAAATAGTTGTACTAGTCTATTACAACACATTCATGGGTTGCCTCCCGTGCAGCGCCTGATTTACCGTCGCGGCTTGATGTCATTCATGCTCAATCATCCTCTAGAGTGATGGACGTCTTCTCTCGAATGACGTTCTCACCCCAATAATGTTTACATCATTGCCCATTCACCAAAAATGTGGCACTTCTATCTTCTTGCCACAACTCCACTGCCCCGTGCAGGGTCTTTCTCACCACTTCAAATGGCCCTGATCATTTGGACCGCAATTTGCCTGGAAAAAGCTTTAGTCTCGAATTAAATAGCAACACCTTCTTCCCCAGCTCAAAGATCCGATGCGCCATATGCCTATCGTGCCACTTCTTCATTTTTTCCTTGTAGCATTTGGCACTCTCATAAGCATGCCATTGAAACTCATCAAGTTCGCTGAGTTTCATCAGCCTCTTCTTCCCTGCTAGCTCCGGGTCCATGTTCAACTTTCTCACGGCCCAAAAAGCTCAATGTTCTAGCTCCACAAGCAGATGACACGCCTTTACATAGACCAATCTGTATGGAGAAGTCCCAATGGGTGTCTTTTACGCAGTTCTATAAGGCCCACAACGCATCATCGAGTTTATTTGACTAATCAATTCGTTGTGCATTCACTGTCTTCTGTAGAATCTGTTTTATCTCTCTGTTCGACACCTCCACTTGCCCACTAGTTTGGGGATGATACGTTGTTGCTACCTTGTGGCACACCCCATACTTAGCTAACAAATTCTTGAAACTTGCATTTACAAAATGAGCCCCTCCATCACTGATAATGGCTTGGGGTGTCCCGAACCTGGTGAAAATATGCTTTTTCACAAATTTTGTTACCACCTTGTTTTCATTCCTAGGGCAAGCTGTTTCTTCGACCCACTTGGATACATAATCAACGGCTACCAAGATGTAACGATTACCAAATGACGGTGGGAACGGGCCCATGAAATCTATTCCCCATACATCAAAGATCTCCACTTCTAATATCTGCTACAGTGGCATCTCCTACCTTCTACAAATTTTTCCTGTTCTTTGACATCTATCGCACATTTTTACATATGCCATAAAGTCTCTAAATAGTGTAGGCCAAAAGAAACCTGACTGTAGCACCTTGTGTGTTGTCCGCTCGCCTCCGTAGTGCCCTCCATAAATTGATGAGTGACAACTCCTCAATACTTCTGCAATCTAGCTCTCTGGAATGCATCTTCTCATCACCTAATCCGGTCCCTGCTTAAACAAGTATGGCTCATCCCAAATGTAATACCTGCAATCATATCTCAACTTCTTTCTTTGCTGAGCCGTAGCCTCCAGTGGATAGACTTAACTTACCAGCAAATTCACAATGTCTGCATACCAAGGGATTTCAGCTTCCCTTATTGTCAGGAGCTGGTCATCCGGGAACTCTTCCTTGATGCTATCACCTTCCTTCACATGCAACCGGCTTTCCAGTCGCGATAGGTGATCTGCCACTTGATTCTCACTCCCCTTTCTATCCCAAATCTCTAGGTCAAACTCTTGTAACAATAAGATCCATCTAATCAGCTTGGGCTTTGCATCCTTCTTGTTAAACAGATACCGAATCGCTGCATGATCGGTATACACCACTACTTTAGAGCCCACCAAGTAGGACCTGAATTTATTAAACGCGAACACCAATGCTCGCATCTCCTTTTCAGTGACTGTATAATTGACTTGGGCTACGTCAAGTGTTTTTCTTGTACAATGAATGGAATGAAAAATTCTATTCCTCCGCTGCCCCAATAAAACTCCTACAGCCGCATCGCTTGCATCATACATTAATTCAAACGGTTGCTCCCAATTTGGAGAAATGAGAATAGGTGCTTCTATCAACTTCTATTTCAACTCCTCGAATGCTTTAATACAATCCTCATCAAACTCTAACTTCACCTCTTTTTCTAACAACCGGCATATCGGTCTAGATATTTTAGAGAAGTTCCTGATGAATCGTCTGTAGAACCCTGCATGTCCGAGAAAACTGCGAACACCCTTCACTGACACAGGTGGTGGTAGCTTTTCAATCACTTCGATATTTGCACGATCGACTTCCAACCCCTTGCAAGACACCTTATGGCCAAGGACGATACCCTCCTTGACTAAAAAATGACATTTCTCCCAGTTGAGTACAAGGTTGGAGTCTTCACATCGAGCTAGCACCCTGTCAAGATTCTGTAAACATGTGGCAAACAAATTACCGAAAACAGAAAAATCATCCATAAATACCTCAACAAAATCTTCCACCATGTCGTGAAAGATCGCTATCATGCATCTCTGGAATGTGGTGGATGCATTGCATAGACCAAATGGCATCCGCCTGAAAGCATATGTCCCATAAGGACATGAGAAAGTGGTCTTCTCCTAGTCCTCCGGTGCTATGGCTATTTGGTTATAGCCAGAATATCCATCAAGGAAACAATAATATTCTTGACTTTCCAACCTATCCAATATCCGATCAATAAATGGGATAGGATAATGATCTTTCCTTGTGGCCTCATTGAGCTTTCTGTAGTCCATGCAAATTCGCCAGCCTGTGACTGTGTGTGTAGAAATCAGCTCATTCTTCTCATTGGTGACCACGGTCATCCCTTCTTTATTTGGGACACACTAAACGGGACTGACCCATTCATTGTCTGAAATGGGATAGACCACACCTGCATCAAGCCACTTGATCACTTCCTTCCTAACCATATCCTTCATCACCGGATTCAACCTCCGATGATGTTGTACAGTTGGCTTTGCTCCTTCCTCCATAAAAATTTTGTGTGTGCAAAAGGCAGGGCTGATTCCCCTAATGCATTTTCCAGCCCATTGCTTTCTTCCGCCTCTTGAGAACCACCAATGCATCCTTTACCTGTGCCTCTGTCAGTTCTGCAGAGATGATGACTGGCAAGGTGTCATCTTCCCCTAAAAATACATACTTCAGATGTGGAGGCAATGTTTTCAACTCCAGTTTTGGTGCTTCCTCAATAGATGGTTTTGGCAATGGTTCCAAGGACCTCATTAATGGCTGAAAGTCTTGCTTCCTGGGAAACCATTTTGGTTCGTTCAACATCTACACCATCTCATATGTATTTCTGTCTCCGAAATTATCGGAGCCCATCAGAGCTCTCTCCAAAGGATCTTGAAAATCAACAATCTGAAGAATTGCTTCTTGGTTTAGCACATTAATTGTTGATAGCTCCTCATAGATTACCGGAAGCTTCATGGCCTTATACACATCAAACACCTCCACTTTATCATGCGCTCGCATGGTTAGCTGCCCCGTAGCTACATCAATCAACGCTCGCCCGGTTGCCAAGAAAGGACGTCCCAAAATAAATGGGACTTTCGCATCCGGCACAAAATCCAATATAATAAAATCTACCGGGAAAATGAGGGAGCGCACTTGCACTAGCACGTCCTCCATTTCCATCTGGTCTGGCCAAAGAACGGTCTGCTAGCTGCAAGATCACTGTAGTTGGTCTAGGACTTCCCAACCCCATCTTCTTGAACACCGATGTCGGCATTAAGTTTATGCTTGCTCCCAAATCACATAGTCCGCGAGCTCGGATACTTTTCCCTATTGTGATCTGAATGGTAAAGCTCCCAGGGTCCTTGAGCTTTGTTGGCAACCTGTTCTGTATTCGGGAAGTTCACTCCTCAGTAAGCGCCACCGTATCATACTCCGTCAATCTGCTTTTGTTTGCTATGATGTCCTTGATATACTTTGCATATTTCGGCACTCCCCGCAAAACATCAACCAAAGTTAAATTAATGTGTACCTGTTTCAGCACCTCCATGAACTTTTTAAAGCAAGCTTCTTCCTTGTGCTTCTTTAATCTTTGAGGGAACGGGGGTGGTGGTCTTTCTGCTTCAGCTGCCTTTTCCTTCCCACTCTCATCATCATTTTCCCCTTCTTTTTCCACTGCTCCTGATTGCTGAGGTGGTCTTTCTGGTTCCACCTCCTTGATTTTTAGTCCACTCCTTGTGGTCACTGCATTAACCTGCTTGGGATTTGGGTCAGTGTCACTCGGTAGTCCTCCTCTGGGCCTGGTGTTTTGAGCTCCAGCTAGTTGTCTAAACTGGTACTCCAACGCCTTTGTAGCTAACTGCTGATTTTTCATGTCTGCCGCCAATTTCACATAATCAGCCTGCATTTGCGCTTGGTTAGCTATAAGTGTTTTAAACATGTCCTCAATGTTGTTGGGTGGTGGAGGAGGTGCATTGTTTCCTCTGTATTGAGATTGATAATTCTGCTGCCCTCCTTGATTTCTCTGCGCACCCTGATTCGAACTCTGCCCTTGATGGTTATTACTACCCCAAGAGAAATTCGAATGATTCCTCCAATTTGAGTTGTAACTATTGCCATACTGTTGATTATTATTCCTCTCGACATTCCCAACAAAGTTTACTGAATCTGGATTTGCACCACAACACTCAGCTGAGTGTTCATTACTCCCACATATTTCACACCATACCTGCTGCACTACATTGACTGGGGTTTGTGCTTGTTTCAAGCTCATACTACTGAAGTGGGTGTTGAGTTGATTTTGCAACGTAGCTACTGTGCAGCGATAGCTGTAAAACCATCCACCTCAAAGACTCCTGCCGCTTTCCTTGTTCCTCCTCGTGATGAGTCCTCATTCCACTTTGGATTTCCGTGTGAAATATGATTTAATAAAGTATAAAGCTCCTCATAAGTCTTTTCTAATGCCTGTCCCCCAGCTGCTGAGTCTAGCAAAATTTTTGTATGTGGTTCCAAACCCTCAATGAAAGTATGCACCAACACATCGTTGGACTAGTGATGGTGAGGAAAATCCCTTAACATTGATTTGAACCTTTCCCAAGCTTGATACAGATTCTCACCCTCTCTTTGTTTAAAACTTAGAATCTGACTTCTAAGTCTTGCTGTTTTCCCAGATGGAAAGAATCGTATCAAAAACTTTCTTGCAAGATCATCCTAAGTGGTGACAGAGTTAGGTGGTTCAGCTTTCAACCACCTTTTTGCTTCCCCAAATAATGAAAATGGGAATAATATAAGCCTCACGTAGTCGGATGATACTCCAGCGGGAATGTAAGTGTCACTTATCTCAAAAAAGTTTTAGAGATGTTATTGTGGACATCATGAGGGAGACCTGTGAATTGCCCGCTGGTGTGCAACAACTACACCATGTTCTGTTTAAGCTCAAACCTCCCTCCTGGCTCTGGTCTGCGAATACTAGATATAACATTGTTTGCATGTGGGATTTCCACTTCGCTAACTGGCCTTGCTGCCATTTCCTCGGGCACTAAAACTTCCCTCACAAGTGGTGGATTCTATTGTTGCTCCAGAATTGCCTATCTTAGCAACTGTAGCTTCTTCTCAAGATCTTCCCTTCTTTGACAATGAAATTGTCTTTCCGGCTCTATATATGAAACCACCAACTCCTTATCTCTTGCCAGCGTTCAGAAGAATTCAATATCTGCAAGAGAAAGGATAAGATCAAGTTGTCAGCGCTTATATAGAATTTGTAAACTAAAACTAAGAAAATAAATTTACCAATTGCCAGTCCCCGACAACGGCACCAAAAACTTGTTCGGTGCTGTGGTAACTACACGCAAGTGCACGTGTCGAACAAATAGTAAAGTGGCTTATTTCAAGCCAAGTATCGATCCCACAGGGACTGAACGACGGTATTAATTAACTTAAGCATCAGTGAACTATATCTTTATGAATGCAGACAACCAAATAATTAATAATTTTAGAGTAAAAGTTTACTAAGTATTAAGAATCTAAGTCAAGATTATAATTTGAGTCTGAACAATAGCAATGAGCAAGCTGAGGTTAAGACAAACATGCAGGGAAGTAATTTATCAATTCAATTCAGCTAATCTTTTCTTTGGTTGCTAGTCCAGAATTATTGCCTATGGATTGGATCTTTCGACTCCTATCCAATTAATAATTATGAAACCTTAATCTACATTTTTGTAATAAAAGAATTTCATGCTCTAGCCATACATAACCGATTCCTTAATTGACTAATAAGACTTTCAGATATATTTCTATTCTGAATGTAAATCAATTCTCAATTTTCTCAACTAAGAAGAGATCATATCCTACCAATTCACATCTTTCTAATTTCTTTCCTTTTCAAAATCAAAATTGAATTTCTAGATAAACATTAACATTGGCCAAACATTAATGCAAAAAAACAAGAATTGATAGAACAACCATTGAAGAAAAGATGAAAACTGAAATGATCAACAATTACATTCCACTACAATTGTTCTTAACCTCAGCAATAAGTGAATTAGTCACTCATTTGTGGATTAAACATCATCAAATAAGTAGAATTCATAGAAACAATTGAGATTAAAGAGAAAGAGAAAGAGAAGAACCCTAGAATTTTCATCCTCTCAACTGCCCGTAACCCACGTTCTTGCTCAACCAAGTCAGAATGTTTAAAATAAAACCTAAGTATGCTATTTATAATCTTGAGAATTTTTTTCGGAATAACAAGCAACGTGGCACGGATTGTATCGCGGAGCACTCCCTCCGTGCCACGGGGGTATCGCGGACCCTCACTAGAAGTTGGCTCCCCAGCAAATGTACCTCAATGTGGCACGGCTTGCATCGCGGAGCTTTGCCTCCGTGCCACGGTGCTATCGCGCACCTTCACTGGAACTTGAGGTTCCAAGTAAATACACTCAACGTGACACGGAGTGCATCGCGGAGCACTGCTTCTGTGTCACGGAGGTAACGCTAGCCTCCACTGGAATTTGGCAAAATTAATTTGTCTGAGGCAGAATGCCTCCGAGATGGCAGCGTGACACGGCTCCATCGCGGAGCTTTTATTTTTGCTGCTCTCCCTTGTCAACTTCCACTCCTTGTTTCCAAGTCCATTCCCGCTCTTCACCAACATATATATTAGCTTCCAAAATTTCCTTTTACCTACAGAACAACACTAATCATGTTGGTTAGTATAAATTCACATTTTAACTAAAAATCACATGAGAATGTACACATAATGATAGGTAAACAAGTCGAAATGAAGCATTCGATTATCACTTGGGCATGCAATTCTGCCCAAGATCAAGAGACACCTCCCTAAATCGGTACTTCTTTCTCCTCTACTACCCTATCGGGATCTCTCGAGGTGTAGGGAACTTAGACCTATTTCTTGCTAAAATAGCAGCCTGAGCCTTGCTTATGCAGGCATTACTTTCCATCCTTACCTCATCCACCTCCTTGGGCTCGCCCTCTAACACAATCTACGGCCGGCTCAAGTACCTCTTCTCTAGCTCCTCCTAAATGTGTCCTCACCATATTAGAGAAAAGAATGAAAGAAATTAGATACCAATTTGCATCACCAAATACCAATTGAAATAAAGTAATAGCACGAAAGAAATAAAGAATTGAGTTTTCCTAATGTCTTGAAGAGCAGTATATACGTCTCTGTATCATTCCGCAAGACTCTACTAGATATGTCCTTATACAATGAGATCAACAAATCTAAAACTCTAGTACCAATTTTTTCACATTTCAATTATCGTGATTGGCACCCACACTAACCCCTTGGTAGGCTAACCAAGGATGCCCAACTAACTTAATGTTATATGCATTTATTTAACCAAAATATAGCACTCAAAAGATAGATAATAAAAGTCTTAATGAAATTCAAAACAATAGCCGAAGTCTATTTATTACAATCTCAAACATGAAAGTCATCGTACAAGGACTCTAACCAATAAATGTCTAGAATAGCAAAATAAAAGAAAACATAAGTAATGTCTGAGTGGAATATACATCTATCAAATGAAGATCTACAGCAACCTGGATAGAATCAGCTCACCATCAGATCAGTCAGCAAGCAGCTCTAAATGTGAGGTCGCAATGAAGGCTCTGAAACACAGTCTACACTGAAAGAAAATGTACGAGTAATATCAGTACAAATACTATGTATTGCTAGTCATCATAGGATGACTCTGATTAGTAATAAGTATATAATATAAATCAAGTAAGCAAGAAACACAAATATAAAGACACGAAACCATCAAACTCATGAAATCAAGTAGTCAATACTATCAAGCAATTACATCAACACTAGGCCTATCAATTCCAGTCAATAGGAAAGATATAATCCTCAAACCAAATAGCAGACACATCATAGAACTTGCAATCATAAGGTAACTGAATAAATCAATGGAATCATGTCCGAATTGAAGTACAGTTTTATGGTCTCTATATCTCATCAATTTTGCTCTATATCAAACCTAACACATTTGTCACGCATCTGTATACACCTTACAGTGGGTCTTATGTTTTCCCATCTATTCATCACCTACAGGAGACTCTACAAAACCATGTACCATACCAGTGCGGTACCTACTCCACTCAACTGCTCATTTGGTGCCCACCTCGAACTCGAGCCACTTATATCATAATCACTAGTCCAAAAGCTTACCTCAGAGATTAGCCACTCTTATCATAACCACTTGTCCATAAGAACACCTTGGATAAGAGCCACTCATACTAGGATAATGGTATATTATTCAACTATCGCACAACCGCTCGTCTAGAAGCTCACCACGAACACGAGTCAATCGTATTAGAATAGTGGTATATTATTCAATCATCATAAATACATCTTAGTATTCTCTTCATTAAGTCATCACACAAGATAATAATAACAAGTATACATTGGTCATCACAAGTGCGCACCACAATCATAAGTTATATTCCATATACTTAAACAATTCATTAGCTTATTCACATAGCATTGTCAAGTCACAAATCCCAATCGCAATCTATATCCGAAGACCTATCAATCATTTTTGTCAATTCATAATACATATGAGGGACTAAGTAAAGTCTAGCTCTAAATAAACTATAACCTACATCAACCGAAGAATATGAATAAGCAAGCTACTCCACGAGAGCTTTTCCTTTCCCTAATGTCTCAGAATGCTCAAGGTCTATAAACAAATAATATAATAGTAATTAATTATCTACTCTTAAAATAATTTCCTTGGGAATTCAAACCCACCCAACTCTACCTATTATCAAGGTTTAATTCATTACCCATAGGTTAATTTTCCATAGTCTAATTCCACAATGATCATATCATATTAGATCATGGAGTTTCTACTCCTTTAAATCCCTTTAAAACCGTATTAATGCTAAACTTATTATCTTTATTGAATTCTAGGTCTCAAATTATCACAATTATGAACTAGAGAATCTAATTCCACCATAGAAAATGTTAGTTAACAACTTAGCGTCCTAAGAAAATAATTTTCAACACCCAATCCACTTACCCTAACTTTCATAAGTTGTAGGGTTTAGACCTTAATCCACCATTGATGACACCCCAATGATCCTAGGGAGTTAGGGGATTGATAGATGAAGAGTTTGAGGAAGACTTACCTTGAAGGGGAGATATGCCCTAACCTTAAAAAGATATTCCTTAGCTCTCATAGTTCGTGCCTTAGAATTATGAGTAGAAAACTTTAAAATAACTAACTTATACATGCATCCTGCCTCACGTCACTTGCTACAACAGTCACCTCCTTCGCTGTACTGACTCGCTATGGCGGCCAAGGTATAGTTATGGAGAGACTTAGCATCTCACCAACCACCTCTATGTCAATCTCGCTGCAGCGGAAATTCCACTGCAATAGCGGCGCCTCATTAAACACTAGCTCAGTAAACCCAAATACTTTTCCCATTAAAGCACAAATATTACACCAAGACATCATAGCACATATCAAATGTGTGCTCTGCTATAAAGCAGTTCTATGAATTTACTTATAGTCTCAGAATCCCTCTATAGAGGTCTAGATCACTAGGCCACTGATGTTGGGCATATTTATATGCCCATTTTTCATGTTTTTGCCCATCTTTTACCTTGTTTTGAGTTCATAATTCGTACAAAATCCATAAATTCATGTGTTTGTATATTTTTTATGCTAACAAATGATTTAAAATGTTTTGAGCAGGAAACCAAGAAAAAAGAATCCAAATTAGCTCAAAGTGTGAAGAATTAAGAAGTTGAGAAGAAGGATCTGGGGCTATGGTTGGTGCCCCGCATTAGGTCATAAACTTCAGAGAAATGTGCAGTAAATTTGGGGCTATAGCTAGCACCCCCCGCCAGGTCCTAAACTTCAAAGATGTTTCATTCGACAATTTGGTGAGAAGAGAGGTGTAGAGCCCCAGAAGAATTCCAGACTTAGAGATATTTCACAACATTCTGGTTTTATGGAGGGAGCGATGTGCCAGGTGAGTTCTAGATCCAAGATATTTGACTAACACTCTGGCGAGATAGGTGGCGCAGGGCGCCTGGATGATCTGGAAGAGTAAAAATTTGGCTAACTCCTTTGTTAAATGGATGGTGCGGCATGCTTGAAGCCAAACTTTAGAGAAAACTTGAGCCCAACATGGGCGTGCTCGGAGCCAGACTTCAGAGAAAACTTGAGACCAACATGGGCTTATAGATGGGGCGGCATGCCAGACCCATCCCGAAGCTATTCTTCAGAGAAAATTTGACTAACTCTATGATGAGATAGCTGGGGGGCGCACTAGACCCATTTTAGAGCTGAAATTGCTAATTTTAAAGTTAAGTGTTGGAGGGCTATCATTTGAAGACTCAACTATAAACTATAGCCTCTAGGTCATTTGTTAGGCATCTTTGATCACTCTTATATTCCGTATTTCATTTGTGGAGTCTTGTAAGCCTTTTGGAAGGAAGACAAGTTCTACACTAGGTTTTTTCACTTCTTTATTTTTTTACTTTTGAATGATGATGAATAAGTATTTGTTTTTCCACTTGTCTCTGAGTGGCTAAACACATACTCTAGGGTTTTGGCCATGGTAGATGGTTGATGTTTAAAAGGCTATTTATCTAGATTTGATTCTTTTTTAATGGTTATTTGTATTTACTTATTTTAATTGCTTATTTATGAGACTATTAACCTTGTAAGTAAACCTGTTGGATTTCAATTGAACTTCAAAAAAAGGGATCGAAAGGGGTAAAGGTAAATAAAGAATAGGAATTTAAAGAC
Source organism: Datura wrightii (assembly GCA_035772735.1). NCBI lineage: Eukaryota > Viridiplantae > Streptophyta > Magnoliopsida > Solanales > Solanaceae > Datura > Datura wrightii. The sequence continues at coordinate 47,597,154 of JASDFA010000019.1, forward strand.
TCTTGAACCCATTGGTAAGAGGATAGAACTTATTGCTGAGGATATGCATATACCCTTCAACCCTATTTAGTTGAAACAAGTAGGCATAACCATCATTTCATGTTTCTCTTATGACCATAGGAATATAGGCATTAGGGTTCATGAGATAGTTCTTGGATGCTAGGGATAGTGGCAAAGAATGGGATAGTAACTTGCAACTAGCAACCATAGGAAGAATCATTCTAGTATAATCATATCCTGAAAACTCAACCTGAAACTGCAAAGTGCCATAGATTTTCATCATCATCTGAAATAAAACCAAGTTTGCAACTACTTTAGTTAATTTTACATTTAAAGTTTTAGTAGTTTAATACTCTAAATCATTCCCCTTTTCAACTATTTGATAGAATAGCAAAATAAGAGTCAACCTTGAATGATTATACTAATAAGTCTCTGTGGGTAAGATAATTGGGGCTTCTAGTCCTATATTACTTGACGACCATGTGCGCTTGGGCGACATCAAGTTTTTGGCATTGTCTTCGGGGAACTTTAATATTATTTGATCATTTGTAGGTTATGATTTTTATTCTGCTATTTTGTATATATTGTATTGATTTTTATTTTTCTTTTTTTTAAAGTATTTTACCACTCTTCTTAACATGAAATATTGGTATATAAATGGGTTGAATGATGGGTGTTCATACTTTGGTGATCCGTGTCTAAATTGTGGAGGACCGCACTTGTGGCAACACTGTCAAACTTGTGGTGTATGTGGTAGTCTGGATGGTTATTGGAGTAGTTGCCCAAATTTTTATTCCCCTTCCTCAAGCCTCTATTATGATCCTCCTATTGTTTTTTATGCTTACAAGAATAATGAAGAGGAGGAACATTATGCTCAAATAAGCAATATGGAAACACTTATCTTGGAGCATATGGAAGCAATGAGGGAGTAGCTTACTGATTATGGAGGAGCCTTAAAAAGGTTGAGTACCAAGCTCACAGAGATGATGGCTGAGACTACAACTTGTAATGATTTCCAAGTCACGGTCTTAGCCAATACTCAAGAGGAACCTCAAGTGGAAGGGAGAATAGAACTCAGACAAGAGATAGACTAGTTTGGCTCAAGTATCCATGACCTGCAGGGTCTTTTGAATGAAAAAGTTGAGGTGTCTGAGGCCCAACTCCAAAGTATTGTGGATACTAGACAATGCATGGAGCAAGAAGAAGAATCCTAACCATTAGGCAATTATTTAATGGTTGATACCGATGTTGAGCAGGTGGATAAAAGTGAGGATGTCAAGCATAATGTAATCTTAGAGTTAGGGTGAATTAGTCCTCATTCTAAATACTTTTCAACATTGTGTTTGTTTGGCAACCTAGAAATAGAGTCTTCCAAGCCTATGGAGAGATGTGTAGATGAGGAACAATGTCCTTATATTCTAAAATTCATTATGCCAAAGACACACAACGGCATCCCTCACTTGAGAGCCAACAAGGGAAAGATGCAACATCTATTACTTGGTCCCTTCATGTTTACACCACCGCCCCTTAAGCATAATAGAAAATTAGAAAAGAAATTAGGGGTTAAATTCATAAGCTCAAAATGGAAGGAAAAGTGGTGAAACTTGATAGCATCGTGTCGCGACGTTAAATCAGGCGCTTGATGGGAGGCAACTCAATTTGTAATAGTGTAGTTTTTCTTATTTTTATATAGTGTCATTTTTTAGTTATTTTTCTTTTATAGAGAAAGGGAAGTTTGAGTACCAGGAATCAAGGCTGAGAAACATGGTCTGATTTTAAGTGTGGGATCGTGTGCCCCATAAATCCAAAAGACATGCTGCTAGCTAGGCCTCAGAGGGCCTCGGGGAGTAATTTCTCACTCTTATCTGATCTTTAATTTTAGATGCTCTGAGGATAGAGCATTATTTTTAATTGTGGGGTTAGGGGATATCTCCCAAATTTTGAGGTTAAGGATGAGCATGCTAGCAAGTTTCGTTGAAAATTTTTGAAAATGGCATGTCTCATCCACCCTTTGGTTTTCTTATGGCCTCGATTCTTTTCCAAGGGGGGCCTTTGAACTGAGTAATATTTTATTTTTAGGAGTAGTTTTAATTTTTTATAAGGTGCAGTGACCTTTCCTGGTGATGGATAGATGAAGGGAAATCAGTCACCTTTTTCTTTAATTTTTTAGGCTTGAGTCATAGATCATTCACTTGTGTGCTCTTTGACATTTTACTTAGCGGCTATGCTAGAGTCAATAAAGTGGTCATCTTGAATATATAATTGAAGAATCCATGAGATACATACATATCTCTTTAAATTGACTCAAAATGATTCTAAGAGCTTAATAATGAAATAAAAATGTCATTCAATGTGATTGTGTGATTGTGTAGCTGTAGAAAGTCGACTAGATTCTTGATTGACGTAAGAGATGAGCTAAATTGTCTTGTGTATACATATTGTAGCACCTAGAACTTTCCTTAGTGTACATAGGATAGCTAGTTGTTAGGGAGTTGGGATATGATCAAGACGTTTCTTTGAAAAAGCCATATTTACTCCAATGTTTGTTTTACCTTCCTCTACATTCTCCCTAGTTAACCCCTTTGAGCCATAAGCTTTATTCTTTCTTAGCCACGAAAGTACCTTAATCCCTCTTTTTGTGAGACCTCAGACTTATTGATCTAAAATAGTCTAGGCACTTTGAGACTTGAAAGTAAAGGTCCACCGAAGTATAATGTTAAGAAAGAAAGAAAAACTTGTGGTAAGAGGAGAAAAATAAGAAAAGGGGTGCCCACAGAATTGTTTTGTTTACTTGCTACTAGGAAAATGAAATAGAGAGCTTTAATTACAAAAAATTTTATTGATTCTCTAAGCAAAGACTAGCAATCAAGTAGTGAAAAAGGGGCATGATAAGAAAAGAAAGAAAAAGGGGTGAGTTAGTGAAGGGTGAACAAGCAAGAAAAAGGTGGTAGACTTGAAAAGTGAAAAGATGTATTAAAAGTACTTAGGGTGGTATTCAATATAAAAGAAATTTCATTCCTACCCATTCCTTAGCCGACATTACAACCTAAAAAAGTCCTTATGATCTGAATCTCTTTAATCAACTAAGTAGTCTAAATGTACATGAAGAGTAAGCTTATGGTATATGACATACGTGCATTACATCGTTTGTGAGCGTGAAGGTACCTTGCTTTCTATGTTCCATGTTTTTGCATTGATAATTTGAGAGAGGAACATCATTAAAAGTGAGGGCACAATATGTCTACATCGTTGTACTATTTGTTGCATATTTCATACTTAATCATGTTGGCCCTATGTTTTGAAAGAATGAGTCAATTATAGAGGTTGTGTGGTCTTGATTGTGAAACCTTTACATGTGCATGATGAGAATTGTTGTGTGTTGATGAACCAACTTGATCTATGCTCTATGCTAGTTGATTGGGTATGAAATAATAAAGGTACCAAGTATGATGGTGAAAGATGAGTTTATGTATGTATTAAGGATTGTTCAAGGAAGAATAATGGTTTGAGTGTGGGGTGTTGATGTTGGGGATACTTCTATTCCCATTTGTCATGTTTTTTTCCATCTTTTACCTTGTTTTGAGTTCATAATCCTTCAGAAATTCATTAATTCATTTGTTTGTGTGTTTTATATGCTAACAAATGATTAGAGATGTTTTGAGTAGGAAACTAATAAAAAAAGAACCCAAATTAGCTCAAGATGCAAAGAATTGAGAAGCTGAGAAGAAGGATCTGAGGCTACGGCTAGTGCCATACACCAGGTTCCAAATTTCAAGAGAAATGTGCAGTAAATCTGGGGCTATAGCTGGCACCCTGCGCTAGGTCCTAAACTTTATAGATGTTTCATTCGAAACTTTGGTGAGATGAGATGTGCGGAGCCCCAGAAGCATTTCAGACTTAGAGAAATTTCACAACATTCTGGTTCTATGGAGGGAGTGGCACGCCAAGTGGTTCTAGAGCCAAGAAATTTGTCTTAACATTCTGGCGAGATAGGTGGTGCAGGACGCACGGATGATCTAAAAGAGTGGAAATTTGGCTAACTCCTTGGTGAGATGGATGGTGCGGCGTGCACGGAGCCAAACTTAGAGAAACCTTGAGCCCAACTTGGGGCTATAGGTGGGGCGGTGCACCAGAACCATCTCAGAGCTAATCTTTAGAGGAAATTTGTGTAATCTATGGTGAGATAGGTGGGGCGGCATTCCAGACCCATTTTGAAGCTAAAATTGTTGATTTTAAAGATAAGTGTTGGAGGACAGAAGCGTCATTTGAAGGTTCAACTATAAATATAGCCTCTAGGTCCTTTGCTAGGCATCTTCTAATCATTCTTACATTCTGTATTTCATTTGTGGAGGCTTATAAGTCGTTTAGAAGGAAGACAAGTTCTACAATAGGTTTGTTCTCTTCTTTATTATTTTACTTTTGAATAATGATGAATAAGTCTTTGTTTTTCCACTTGTCTATGAGTGGCTAAACTCAAACTCTAGGGCTTTGGCCATGGTGGATGGTTAATGATTGTTTGTGTTTTCTTGTTTTAATTACTTATTTATGAGACTGATCACCTTGTAGGTCAACCGGTTGGCTTTCAATTGAACTTGTAAAAGGGAATCAAAAGGGTTAAAGGTAAATACAGAACAGGAATTCAAAGACCCTTGAACCCATTTATGAGAGTATAGAAGTTGTTGTTGAGGAGAGGGATATACCCTTTAACCCTAATTAGTTAAAATACAAGTAGGCATGACCATCGTTTCATGTTTCTCCTGCAACCATAGGGATATAGGTGTTAGGGCTCATGAGATAGTTCCTGGATGCTAGGGATAGTGGCAAGGAATGGAATAGTAACGTGAAACTAGCAACCATAGGACGAATCGTTCTAGTGTAATCATGTCTTGAAAACTCAACCTAAAACTGCAAAGTTCTATTTCACTAGATTTTCATTATCATCTGAAGTAAAACTAAGTTTGCAACCACTTTAGTTAATTTTACATTTAAAGTTTTAGTAGTTTAATTCTCTAAATCATTCCCCTTTTCAATTGTTTGATAGAATAGCGAAATAAGAATCAACCTTGAACAATTAAACTGACAAGTCTCTATGGGTACGATAATCGAGACTTTAAGTCCTATATTACTTGATGACCACATGCACTTGCATGCGCTTGGGAGACATCAGCCACCTCCTTACGCACCACACAATATCAGTTATCAAGATTATACACATATTTCAGTTTTTAAACATCCCCATCCTCAAGTCTTATTAGCTCACATTCAATATGGGAACTCTAACAAGGGTACTATGGCCCTAACCACCCCATAACTACTGGATGGGTTGTTACAGCTATAATGATCATGTCTAAAAAGTTTAAGCAGTCTATTAGGGAATAGGAATGTCTTGCCTGGGGATACAGACAAATCATTTGAGTAATCAACTCCTTTGCATCGTATGTTGCAAGCCTTTTTCTTTCCAAGGGAAAGATCAACTCATGAGTGTACTGGAGATATACATCGGAAACCTCAAAAGATCAACATCATCAAACAGCATGATCATGATGGTCTTATCAGGGGAACTAGTTGAAGGACTGACTTGTAACTCCTACTCAAAAAACAGTGGCATCCCTAGATTGTAGATGGCTTTCTTCTTGGAGGATAGCCTCCAATGCATCAAAAATGTCCAACTTGACCCCTTCCTTCGTAGTTGGATGATTAACCGTCGGCCCATTATCAATCAGGGCCCTTTCTTTATTATCCCCATCTACCCCAATTTTGAATAAAAGAACGATGGGGTGCTCCTTAGGCTTATTCATGAGGTAATGGTGAGTAACAATCATATACATCTTCTCTTTATTTGTCATGCCTCCCGTGAGTTACAAACAAAGTTAGAAAAGATCAAATCTTTGATGATTCCATCATCTGTGATTAAGTTCTGAAAATTTTGGAATTGCTCTTACTCTCACTGTTTTGGTTTGCCTTCTCACTGTTGATTCTCTTCGTCTTGAAAAAACTATAAGGGGCCTCACTAGTTGTAGGTTCTCTTCTTCAGGGATGACATCAGACACACCAAACTCCAACCACCTCCAGGAAGTTAATTCCTAGAATGTTTTTTGAGATACTTGGGGAGTAGGGAGACCTTGAAATTATGACTAGGATTGATGTTGTTGATTCTTCCATGACAGACCTACGAAGATACGAGAATCATGTCAATAATTCAACAGCAATGATAAAACTAGTTCACATCAACAAAATGAAGCACTATCTTGGTTTTTGGTGTTCCACCTTGTTCGGCAAAATTATCTTTTCAAGAACTTAAAGATTTAGTGGAAATGCTAAATCTTTTACTATCCCATTCCATAATGCTATCGACTTCACTAGAGGCCACTACCTGTAATACCCCGGGGAGGCCTAAGAATAGACCCAGGAGTTGAATTTGAAAAGTGCAGAAAACTGGCAAAAAAATATATCACAGGACGGGCGACTCAACGACTCGTGGTTGGATACCACGAGTCTTCGGAAACAATCGTGGTATGGGGATTTAGGGAAGTAGTGGTGACAACGGACGGTGTAATGACTCATTGTCGGGAATAACGAGTCGTTGATACTGGTTGTAGGAAGGGTTGAACTTAGGCTGATGGGGAACCCACGGGGCATCCCACGATTTGTGGTGAGATGTGATGGCCCGTTGTTTCTAGTCGTTACTTGTGGGTTGAGAATTCCAGTGCATATAATGGATTGAGATTATGACTCATTGGAAGCCACCACGAGTTGTGGTGAGGCTCGTGGCAAGGGAAGTTCAGATTGGTCAAGGAGTTGACGACGGTCGATCCAATGACCTGTTATTGAAGCAATGACTCATCCTGACGAGTTGTGGGAAGAACTTGAGGTTTTTCGTGATGCAGTGGACCCAACGACTCAATACCACGAGTCATGGTATCGTGCAACAAATCGTTGGATCGGCCGTTAGTCCGTCCAGAGTAGTTTTCAGGGGAAATTTCATTAAGGGAAATTTTGACTTTTCAATTCTTTGAGACCCTAAACTACATCGTTTCATGTTTTTCTGAGTGTGATAAGATGGGTTAAGTCCCTAACGCATACCTATTCTCATGCAAGAGCTTCTAGAGGGGTTTTAGGGAGATCCAAGGTCTTCTTCTCCAAAATTCCATCAATTTCTTTGTGGGTATTTAAGGAACATTGAAATTAGTCCATTCCTAGGTATGTAGGGTTTAGAATGGGTGAATCCCTTCACACTCATGCCCAAATTTCATTTTAAATCATGAATCCTCCTATTTAATTTTATGGAGTTTTACCCAAATGCATGAAAGTGTGATTTCTCTTTGTGGGTATGATTTAATTGAGTTTTAATTGTTGAATTATGAATGATTGGCAGGTTTTATATTATTCTCTTTAAAATCATGTTTCAAGCTTTTTAAATTTAAATGCCCATTGATGAAGGTTATGAAAGTTATGATTTATGATGAATATTCAATATTTTGAGTTTATTGATGATGAAAAAAGCATGAATTCAAGTTCCCATGTTTATGAGCATATTTTGAAAGAATTGAGTATGTTAATGTATTGGGAAATGCCCACATGTTGAAGAATGATTTTACGATTTATGAAACGAATTACATGATCGATTTAAGATGTCGGCCGATAAAAAGGGCCTTTGATTCTTGCCTAAGAATGTTTTAAAGGGGATCAATGATGATAAATGTTATATTTTAGCCAATGAATCTTAATGCATGATGTTATTGATTTACGTATGAGCCTATATGCCTGTTTTTAGGAGTTGTGTCTAGCACCGAGCAGCCCGACGTTCAAAGGACTACCCCGGTGTCTCATAACAACTTGCCACCATTGGTTTCTAATGATATATTATATTGATAATGATCCCCTCAAATGTGATATCACGCCTAATGCACGACCATCGCGTGGCAAGTCGGGGGTGGCTCTGCCCACTTGAGTGAGATAGTTGGGGCATCATGAAAAGCTCTACCATGATGGTGTAAGTTATGATGAGTCCTCCCATTGTTCCTCATGTCTTATGCATTGTTATATTTATGTTATTGGCTCAAGTTATGTTTTGATAAAGTTTGTTTACGATTATGATAATGAATGATTTATGAATGATTTGAATGTCTTGAGCCTTATGTTTACATACGAAGTTTATGATACAAGCATGATATCCTCCTCCTATGTTTATTTATGAGTGTATTTTACTTTAATGTTCGTTTACTTACCTTGCATACTCAGTACATTTCATATACTGACCGCATACTTTCGATGTTGTATCATTTCATGATATAGGGTTCTGATCTCAGACTCATCCTCATCCTTAGTCTATCTCAGCTTACGCTCTCATATTATTGGTGAGTCCTCATGTTCGGAGGACCGCTTGATAGACTTTTATGTTATCTTGTATTTCAGTATTATTCGGTTAGTTGGGGATGTTGTCCCATCAACCCATCGTATGTAGTAGAGGCTTTCAGACAATATGTAGTACTCAACTTATGTGTACGTTTAGTATTTCCTGATGTTATGCTATGGTTACATTTCTGTTACATTTTATGTTTATTATTCTGCTTATTTAAATGAGAATAGTTGTATGCATGTGCCATGGGTCAAATTGGGATTTCTCAGGGTCCCTTGTCCCGTTTCTACGATCTGGGTGTACGTTCGGGTCGTGACAAACTTGGTATCAGAGCAATAGGATTGAAGTGTCCTAAGCTATCAGAAAGTTGCGTTAAGTAGAATCTTTTTCATGGGTGTGAAGTGCGCCACACTTATGACGAAGAGGCTACTAGACGTTTAGGAAATGTTCCCTTCCTTCTTCTTCTATGTCGTGTGATGAAAAGTCTCTCCATCCTTCTAATTTATGCATTTTGCAATTGTAGAATTATGGCTCCTAGAAGGATGAACGGAAGGAGGAATGGAAATGATAAAGGAGATGGGGGTGGCAATGACCATGGGCATCAACAAACCCCACCTATTCAGGAGCCCCAAGCACCAGAGCCAACTGCCCGCGGCTATTCAGATGTTGGCATAGGCCTTGACCGCTCAGGTCAACCAGTAGGCCATTGCGCAGGTCCCACAAAATGGAAATGCAGCGGTGGCTCGGATTAGAGACTTCTTGAAGATGAACCCTCCTGAGTTCACAGGATCAAAGGTGGACGAGGATCCACACGAGTTCATTAAAGGGATCTTGAAAGTCACTTAGGTTATAGGGGTGACAAATAGGGAATGTGTAGACTTGGCCTCTTATCAGCTAAAAGAGGTCGCTCATATTTGGTATAGCAATGGAAGGACAGTAGGGCAGCGGGAGCAGGCCCTATCAGTTGGGATCAGTTCCACATGGGTTTTCTCGACAGGTTCTTCCCTCGAGAGACGAGGGAGTTGAAAGCAGAGGAGTTTGTAAACCTCAAGCAGGGAAAGATGACAGTGTTGGAGTATTCGCTTGAGTTCACTCGTTTGTCAAAGTACGCCCTAGAGTTAGTGATGGATTAGAGGGCGCGGGTGAGCCGATTTGTTCATGGTGTGGCTGGTTACTTAAATAAGGATTGCAGGACCTCCATGTTTCACCAGGATATGGATTTTCCTCGCGTAGTGTTGTACGCCCAGCAGATGGAGGTGACTCATGCAAGGGAGAAGGAGGCAAAGAGGGCTCAGACGGATATTCGTGGGATTTTGCATCAGAGGTCCCGCAATGGTTAGCATCCACAGTTTCAGCAGAAATCACTAGCCCCAGTACCATCATCAGCTAGTTTTCCATCCAGACCTAGGGGTGATTAGAGGAGCAGGGCTTCAGGGTCGAGGGATCAGAGGGGCACCCAGTTAGAGTATACCTCTCCGGCCTGCGGCAAGTGCGGAAAGAGTCATGTTGGGGAGTGCCTGCTTGGTTCAGATATTTTATATGGGTGGTAGATCTGGGCACATGCGCAGAGCGTGCCCATATTCTAGATAGGGTGATGATAAGAGTCATGCACAGACCACCAGGTCAATAGCAGCTCCAGCCCATTCCTCTTCGCAGGGAGCATTGACTAGTGCAAGTGGCGGACAACGCCAAAACCAATGCAATGCCCTTGCCTCGCGCCAGGAGCAGGAGACTTCGCCAGATGTGGTCACTGATATGTTGTGTGTCTTTTATATTGATGTTTATGCCTTGCTAGATCTGGGAGCTACCTTGTCTTTCGTGACTCCTTATATTTCTAGTAGCCTTGTAATTAGTCCCGAGACTTTGTCAGAACCTTTTTCAGTTTTCACCCCTGTTGGTGATTCGGTCATAGCTAGACGAGTATATAGAGAATTCTCGGTCACTATGTTGCACAAGGTTACCTCTGTAGACCTTGTAGAGTTAGCCATGACTGACTTTGATGTTATTCTTGGCATGGATTGGTTGTTTGCATGTTATGCTTCCATTAATTGTAGGATCCGTACAGTGGAATTTCATTTTCCGGGTGAGTCAGTGTTGGAATGGAAGGGTAGTTCGGCGGTACTAGCAAGTCGATTTATTTCCTATCTTAAGTCCAGGAAGATGATTTCTAAGGGTTGCATGTATCCTCTAGTTAGGGTTAAGGATGTTGAGTCCGAGACCCCGACTAACTAATCAGTTCTGGTGGTGTGTGAGTATCTGGATATTTTTTTCGATGAATTGTCGGGTGTTCCTCTTGAGAGGGAAATCGACTTTGGCATTGATCTCTTACCCGATACGCAGCCTATCTCTATTCCTCCCTACAGGATGGCTCCAGCTGAGCTAAAGGAATTGAAAGATCTATTGGATAAAGGCTTTCTTAGACCAAGCCAGTCTCCATGGGATGCACCAGTTTTATTTGTTCGAAAGAAGGACGGCTCCCTTCACATGTGTATTGACTATTGGTAGTTAAACAAGGCTACCATCAAGAACAGGTACCCCTTACCCAGGATCGATGAGTTGTTTGACCAGCTTTAGGGTTCCAAGTGCTTCTCCAAGATTGATCTCAGGTCCGGATATCACCAGCTCATGGTTCGGTAGAGTGACATCCCGAACACCGTTTCCAGGACTCGGTATGGTCACTACGAATTTGTTGTTATGTCTTTCGGACTAACCAATGCCCCTGCAGCTTTTATGGATCTAATGAATAGGGTTTCAAGGCATATTTGGACATGTTCGTGATCATGTTCATCGATGACATTCTTATATACTCCCGGAGCGAGGAGGAGCATGCCACTCATTTGAGAATAGTGCTACAAACCCTCAAGGATCGTCAGCTATACAAAAAGTTCAGTAAGTGTGAATTTTGATTGGACTTGGTGGCATTTCTGGGTCATGTGGTATCAAGCGAAGGAATAAGGGTAGATTCCCAGAAGATTGAGGCGGTGAATAAATGGCCTAGACCGGTGAATCCTTCAGAGATTCAGAGTTTCTTGGGCTTAGCTGGTTACTACCAAAGATTTGTTGAGGGTTTTCATCAATTGCAGCCCCATTGACTAGGTTGACTCAGAAAAAGGTGAAGTTCCAATGGTCTCATGCTTGTGAGAAAAGCTTCTAAGAGTTGAAGACCCGACTCACTTCAGCACCAGTGTTGACTTTACCCGAGGGTACTATGCTTCGAGATTCGAACTGCGATGTGTGTTGATGCAGCGTGGGAAGGTAATAGCATATGCCTCGAGACAGTTGAAAGTTCATGAGAAGGATTACCCAACCCGTGATCTTGAGTTGGCCGCGGTGGTGTTTCCATTGAAGATATGGCGGCATTACTTGTATGGAGTCCACGTGGATGTATTTACGGATCACAAGAGCTTGAAATATGTTTTCGCATAAAAAGATCTAAATCTTTGGCAAAGAAAGTGGTTGGAGTTACTAAAACCCTACGACATGAGTGTCCTCCACCATCTGGGCAAGGCTAATGTGGTTGTGGATGCACTTAGTAGGCTTTATATGGAGAGTGTGTCCCATGTGGATGAGGGAAAGAAAGAGTTGGTGAGAGATGTCCATCGATTTGCAAGGTTGGAGGTTAGATTGATCGACTCGACTGATGGCGACGTTATTGTGCAGAATGGGTCAGAATCGTCCTTAGTGTTCGATGTCAAATCTAAGCAAGATGAGGATCCGACTTTGAGGAAGCTGAAGGAAGCAGTGTGGAGTCAAAAGGTGGAGGTTTTCTCCCAATAGGGAGATGGTGTTCTATGATATCAAGGTCGGCTATGTATCCCGAATGTTGATAATTTGAGGGTTCGGATATTGCATGAGGCACATGGTACCAGATATTCCATCCATCCCGGATCTACGAAGATGTATCGGGATTTGTAGAAAATCTATTGGTATGATGGTATGAAGAGGGATATTGTAGAGTTCGTAGCCAAATGTCCAAACTATCAGCAAGTGAAAGTCGGCATCAAAGGCCGGGAGGTGTACTTCAGGATATTCGCATTCCCTCTTGGAAGTGGGAGGAGATAAATATGGATTTTGTTACAGGCCTACCTTACACTCGCCGACACTACGACTCCATTTGTGTGGTGGTAGATAGGTTAACTAAGTTGCACACTTTCTACCAGTCAAAACCACGAACTCGGCATATGATTATGCCAAGTTGTATATTCGGGAGTTGGTTCGACTTCATGGAGTGCCCTTGTCAATTATTTCAGACCAAGGTACTCAGTTTACCTCCCAATTTTGGCGGTTTTTCCAAAAGGGACTTGGGATTCAAGTTAAGCTCAGTACAGCCTTCCATCCGCAAACAGACGGCCAGGAGGAACGGACAATCCAGACTCTTGAGGACATGTTGAGGGCATGTGTCATGGATTTTAAAGGTAGTTGGGATGATCATTTGCCCTTAATCGAGTTTGCTTATAATAACAGCTATCACTCCAGTATCTAAATGGCACTGTTTGAGGCTCTTTATGGGCGAAGGTGTATATCTCCCATCGGATGGTTTGAGGTTGGTGAGGCAGCAATGATAGGGCCAGATTTAGTTCACGAGGCGATGGTGAAGGTCCAGTTGATAAGGGACCAATTGAAAACCTCTCAGAGTTGTCAGAAATCATATGTCGATGTGAGGAAAAGAGATTTGGAGTTTGAGGTGGACGATTGGGTATTTCTAATGGTATCTCCGTTGAAGGGGGTCAAGCGGTTTAGGAAGAAGGGAAAACTCAGTCCCCGATATATGGGTCTTTACCGGGTTATAAGGAAAGTTGGTAAGGTGGCGTATGAATTGGACTTGCCTTCAGAGTTATCTTCAGTTCATCTCGTATTTCATGTATCGCTCTTGAAAAAGTACTTGGGTGATCCAGCTTTAGTGGTCCCCGTGGACAGCATTGGTGTAAAGGATAGCCTCAGCTATGAAGAAATTCGGGGGAAAATCTTAGATCGTCAAGTACGTAATCTAAGGAACAAAGAAGTAGCTTCAGTTAAAGTATTGTGCAGAAATTAGCATGTTAAGGGAGCTACGTGGGAAGCCGAAGTGGATATGATTGCTAGATATCCACATTTGTTCTCTACCGGCTCAGTTCCGACTTGAGGTAGCAGTTTTTGCCATATGACTCTATCTAGTTTTCATGTTCAGTTCATGTGTACAAGTTTCTTTTATGTGTATGAATGTGTATGTGAAGTATGAGATCCGTTCAGCCATATGGTTTTATTCAGAGGTAGTCATTCTGTGAAAATTTTGGTTAAAATGATCAGTATATGGCTATGATAAATTATATGTTTCTGTTGGATGCTTGATTCCTACATTCGAGGATGAATATTTCCAAGGGGGAGATATTGTAGTACCCCCAGAGAGTTGAATTTGAAAAGTACAAAAAACTGGCAATATATATATATATATCACAGGACAGGCGACTCAATGACTCGTGCTTGGATACCACAAGTCATTGGAAGCAGTCGTGGTATTGGTGTTCAGGGAAGTAGTGGTGACAACGGCAGTGTAATGACTCGTTGTCAGGAACAACGAGTGGTTGTTAACGATAATAGGAAGGGCGGAAGTTAGGCTGATGGGGAACCCACGGGGCATCCCACGATTCGTGGTGAGATGTGACGGCCTGTTGTTTCTAGTCGTTACTTGTGGGTTGAGAATTCCAATGCATACAACGGATTGAGACTACGACTTATTGGAAGCCACCACGAGTCGCGGTGAGGCTCGTGGTAAGGGAAGTTCATATTGGTCAAGGAGTTGACGACGGTCGATCCAATGACCTGTTGATTGAAGCAACAACTTGTCCTAAGGAATCGTGGGAAGAACCTAAGGTTTGTCATGAGGCAGTGGACCGTATGACTCGATACCACAAGTCGTGGTATCGGGCAACGAGCTATTGGATCGATTGTTGGTCTGTCCGGAGCAGTTTTCAGGGAAATTTCATTAAGGGAAATTTTAACTTTTCCATGCTTTGAGACCCTAAACTACGTAGTTTTGTGTTTTTCTGAGTGTGATAAGACGGGTCTAACGCATACCCATTCCCATGAAAGATCTTTTAGAGGGGTTTTAGGGAGATCCAAGACCTTCTTCTCCAAAATTCCATCAATTTCTTTATGGGTATTCAAGGAACATTGAAATCAGTCCATTCCCAGGTATGTAGGGTTTAGAATGGGTGACTCCTTTCACACCCATGCCCAAATTTCATTTTAAATCATGAATACTCCTATTCAATTCTATGGGGTTTTACCTAAATGCATGAAAATGTGATTTCTCTTTATGGGTATGATTTAATTGAGTTTTAATTATTTAATTATGAATGATGGCAGGTTTTATATTATTCTCTTTAAAATTATGTTTCAAGCTTTTTAAATCTAAAATGCCCATTGATGAAGGTTCATGAAAGTTATGATTTATGATGAATATTCACTATTTTGAGTTTATTGATGATGGAAAAAGCATAATTTCAAGTTCCCATGTTTATAAGCATATTTTGAAAGAATTGAGTATGTTAAAGTATTTGGAAATGCCCACATGTTGAAGAATGATTTATGATTTATGAAACGAATTACATGATTTATCGATTTATGATGTCGGCCGATGAAAAGGGCCTTTGATTCTTGGCTAAGCATGTTTTAAAGGGGATCAATGATGATAAATGTTATCTTTTAGCCAATGAATCTTAATGCATGATGTTATTGATTTTCGTATGAGCCTACATGCATGTTTTTGGGAGCCGTGTCTAGCATCGAGCAGCCCGATGTTCAAAAGACTACACTGGTGTCTCATAACCATGTGCCACTGTGGGTTTCTAATGATATATTATATTGATAATGATTCCCTCAAATATGATATCACGCCTAATGCAGGACCCTCGCGTGGCAAGCCAGTGTCGGCTCTGCCCACTTGAGTGAGATAGTTGGGGCATCATGAAAGGATCTACCATGATGGTGTCGGTTATGACGAGTCCTCCCATTGTTCCGCATGTATTATGCATTGTTATATTTATGTTATTGGCTCAAGTTATGTTTTGATAAAGTTTTTTTACGATTATGATAATGAATGATTTATGAATAATTTGAAAGTCTTGAGCCTTATGTTTTCTTACGAAGCTTATGATACAAGAATGATATCGTCCTACTATGTTTATTTATGAGTTTATTTTACTTTTAATATTCGTTTACTTACCTTGCATACTCAGTACATTCCACATACTGACCGCATACTTTCTATGTTGTATCATTTCATGATACAAGGTCCGGATCTCAGGCTCATCCTCATCCTTAGTCCATCCCAGCTTACGCTCTCAGATTACTGGTGAGTCCTCATGTTCTGAGGACCGTTTGATAGACTTTTATGTTATCTTGTGCTTCAGTATTGTTCGGATTAGTTGGGGATATTGTCCCATCAACCCATCGTATGTAGTAGAGGCTTTCAGATAATATGTAGTACTCAGCTTATGTGTACGTTTAGTATTTCCTGATGTTATGTTATGGTTACGTTTCATGTTTAGTATTCCGCTTATTTAAATGAGAATAGTTGTATGCATGTGTCATCGGTCGACTTAGGGTCTCTCGGGGTCCCTTGTTCCGTGTCTATGATCCGCGTGTATATTCGGGTCGTGACACTACCAATGACATCATTCAAAAGAATCCATGAGTTAGGCATATTTGACTAAGAAATGAGAAACATACTTTTTGTTAGAAGTACTTAACGGTATACTATGAGAAATAATGACTTTGTGGGATGAAGAAGCTCTTGGTTTGAAATTAAAACAAACGTCTCATACCACCCCTGGTCATTGTCATAGTTGGCAAAAGAGATGGTATGTTCTTTTGACCACACCACCTTGGTAAAGTTTGGTGGAGTAAAAGATGCAGAACGTGACCATGGGTGAAAGACTCTTCAGCCAGGGCAGCAACGTATATCAAATGTGAAACCAACTCCACACATAAGGCCCTAATTGAGTCAAGTAGATGTTATACCTTTTGTACGTCTAATCAATTGTTAAGTTAACCAAAAGAATGAACTCAATTGTGAAAGGGTATGTGTACATAAAAGAACAACCATCATGATGTCTGGTAACACGACTATCCTCTTGAGCACAATAAACGTGTAATTCTGCCTCTTTTCGTCCATAGTCCACCCCAACAATATGAAGGTGTTCTGTTATTAAAGAAGGAAACTCGAACATTATCTTGTTATGGTTATCGAGCTTCTTTTCTATGTGTTTTTGAGATTTACAATTCAAAAAAAAATTCTGACTCCTTAAAGATGACGTCGTTCATGGTTCTCTCTAGACTAGGCTTTAATCAGCCTCCCTTTCTTAAATGAGGGTTACCAGTGGTAGCATATATTTTGTAGAAATTAACGAATAGCCTATAGATGGTGTTAAAACTAGAAATGATAGTGTGTGGACTAGTCTTTAGGTCTTGATCCTAATACATTATGGTTTTATATGCAAAGATAGAGGTAAAACTTACAAAAGTTGGAAAATAAATGAGTGGGAAGGCAATAAACTCTTGGGAAAACAAAGAACTCTCTACTAGAAAGATGAAGAACATGAAGAAAATGAGTTGATGAGAGGATCTGGTAACCGCTGACGATGTGCCGTACACGTGATTATTAGTGTTGGTGAAGTTTTCATCTAGTTTAGAAAAAAATTCAGAACCAAAAAATCAAATAAAGAAAAATGTAGTTTATATTAGTTATGCACAAATCCAACTTGCTTTGTTTTAGGCTTTTCGACAATATGATGATTTGATATATTTTCGCAATTAAAACTGTACTTATTTTATTAATCTAACTGTATTGGATAAAAAAACAAAATGGATAGGTGAAGCAGATGCAATGATACATGGAAAGAGTTATCGGTTGAAGCTTTTGAATGATTTAAGCATCAGAGTACATCTTCAACATCATACAAGTAAGGAAACCCCGTTCTAGAAACATTTAGAATCAGTAGTGTGGTCACTAGTAATATGTCAATAAGGTTCGCCTATATAGCTCTGAAGATACGGAATCAAGCATCCAACAAAAACCAAACAAGAAGAGGATAATATAAGTTTGTAGGACCATCCATCATGGAAGGGATCAAGATTTTCACAGGTCATTGCGCAATTGAAGATGTCGTGATTTTTAGTAGAGATCTTATTAGGGTGAGATCGACGGAGAGTATTACCTAGGGTTTCGTTATAAATTGTGATACAGTCATTTGTAAGGGGAATTCACGACTTCTAATCAATACTCAACTATACATACTTTATTATAAGGCTTGCTAGCTTATTGTTATTATTATTAGGAAGAGATCAATAATTCTGATGACATTATCAGCTAGTGGCATCAGGATCTAGGCTCAATATATATTAATCCAATTGATTACTTTGTTTTAGTCTCTTTTTTAGCTATTTCATTTAGTTATTTCATCATATTTTAATATATAAATCTTGTATTTGAATCATTATGATTCACATATCCATAAACCTGGCATTCAAATTCAACTAAACTGCTTTATGAATAAACAGTTTGGCATCTACTATGAAGATTGGATAATTGTGGTATTATTTTGACCTTCTATCTCATTCACTAATTCGTTAATATTCCTTTTTATATATAGAATATCCATTTGAGTCATGGACATAATGGAATAAAAAACCAATTGAATGTTGATCTTGTTTGTGGTCATCTCAATATCAACAGTGTTCGAGTGTCATCTGCATTCAACAAACAAAACTTAGCCATAAATATAATACATGGGGCAGGCCACAAAAATCTTTTCCTATGATCAGAAGGAAATGCTTGTTAATAAATGAGGGACCCCACCCCTAATGATATGTATGTCTATGGGGATAAATCCAACCGAGTTGAGGATCATGTTGATATGGCAATCTTTAAGGAGACTATGGAGATTTTAGTAGCCGTTAAAGAAGTATAATGGATCACCTTTCTCGACATGCACAAAAGATTGAAAAACTATAGAAAGTGGTGACTACAGATTCCAATAATGCAAATCTAGGTGAACAAGTGCCACTAGATACGGTACCGATGAGGAGAAACCTAGGAATCGATCGCGGTCAGAGAAAAATAGAGCTAGAAGTTTGGGAAGTGGCTATAGGAAGTGCGACACACCTATAGATCCTTTCTAGGATGAGTATTGGAAGTGTGTAAAGGTCACTCTTTGATGGACCATATCCCAGGGGCACCACTAGTCCTCAGAAGTCCCAATTTAAAGAAATACTGTCAGTTGCCATATATATCAAGTGTGGTACTGGGGCTGATCTCCAAAAGGTTTGTGATGCTAGAAATCCTGTAGTATAATAGGAGAATAGACATGTAAGAGCACATAACAATATAAACAACAAAAGTTAAAGGAAATGACTTGCTCGGGGATAGGATTGAGGAGGGCATGATAAGGAAATTCTAAGAAGCCTTGACTAAAGGGGCTTTCACATGGTATTTTTTCTTACCTAAACACTCTATTGACTCTTTTTTGATTCTTGAAGATGCTTTTATCAAAGATCATATTAGGTCTCGAGAGGAGGATGTTTTCACAATAACTGTCACGACCCGAGAGTACATCGGATCGTAGACATAGGAAAAGGAACCCTGAGAGGCTCCAAGACGGCCCATGGCATAATCATCGCATACACTTAACATAAGAAATGTCAAACATCATGAGCAAGCGGAAGAACTAACCAAAAATTGATATAAATCTAAATAACAACTTAATAACATTTAAATACAATGCTGATTCTGTCTAACAAATCCGAAAGCCTTCTAATAAACTGATGAGTTGCTAGGACAAGCCCCTAGCTAACTCCAAAAGTCTGAAAACTGATAACAAGATAAACTGAGAATATAAACCACGTCCTCAAAAGAGGAGAACTCACAGTGAGCAGCTGGAAGAGAGAGAAGCGTATCTAGTCACGGGTCGAACCTAGAGACCTGGATATATATCATAAAATGATATATCACAAGAGGCGTGTGGTCAGTACTTGGAATGTACTGAGTATGCAGGAATGTAAACAAACAACTCATAAGCATCAATATATAAGTAGGGAGTACCATAAATCACCGGGTTAGTAACATAACCGAAAAGAGATACAACAATCTGTATGATATCCTCATATTCATATAAACATAATCACATGATAAGGACATGCATTTTTACAAGTTTAACTGAGCACAAAAGTATTGATCTTAATGACACAGGAATGCAAAGTCATGACTGAGATCTAAAGGGTCCCCAACTGTCCAAGGGAAACATTCTCACTCGCGAAAACCCCTAACCGTCGAAGGGAGAGAAAACTTTGATGTAAGAAGTCACTGACTAGCTAGGGATGTATGAAATACTCTTGCTAACAAGAACTCCCGACTGACTAGGGAAATACTCTTGCTAACGAGAAATCCCCACGGACTAGGGAAATACTCTTGCTAACGAGAAATCCCGACTGACTAGGGAAATATTCTTGCTAACGAGAAATCCCAACTGACTAGGGAAATATTCTTGCTAACGAGAAATCCTGAATGACTAGGAAAATACTCTTGCTAATTAGAAATCCCGACTGACTAGGAAAATACTCTTGCTAGAGATAAATTCCGACCGACTAGGGAAATACTCTTGCTAACGAGGAAACCCGACTTACTAACGCTAATCCAAATCGCAACAGCTAATCAAATACAAAAGAACAGTTACTAATTTTCATCATACAACATTCTTATCAATAGGGTGGGATACTTTCTAATAACATCAACCCAACAGTTGCAATATCATTGACATGCGTTATCATCATGGAATCCAATTTATAGTTATCTCAAGCATCTCTTGCTAACGAGAATTCTACAGGGTCACACTACGCATATACTATCACGACACTCCAAACCCCAAGTTCATCTCATATACATGTAATATGAGATCATTCAAGGTTTAGTAAATACAACTCATACTCTATCAAGATATATGACTTCACTCATTTAAGACTATAACATTCCATACACTTGTCATAATCACTCCTTTGTGAACCCTTTAGCCATGGGCATTTTAGATTCCAAAGGTTTTTTTTATAAAAACAATTTAAATGAGAAAAACAATATAGAATCCGCCCAGGCTTTGTAGTTCAACAATGGAGGTGAAATTTTCTTACGCCAAATCAATTAAATCTAAAGCAGGGTAAGAACACCTAACTTATTTCAATTACTCAAGCCCATAACTTCTACTCAATCCCATATGATCATCAACATCATACCCAAGTCATTAGGGTTAATTATACAATATTTTCACACTTTCGTCATGTTCATGAGTTTCTACGATAATCATGAAAGGAATTTACAATTCCCAATCGATACTAGGATCAATTTAGGGAGAACATACTACATGCATACATACTCACCTAACCTTCACAATTTGATCATATTCATGCATGACTACGACAATCAAGTGAACAATAAGCAGGACCCATTTATTACTCAACTCAATTCATGAAGAACATGCTAGCATAATACAATCCCAACATGTAATCCATAATCCAAAGCGACCCATTAATTAACATTCCAATTCATTCCACAATCGCAGTAAATATTAGCATTTAAGAAAAGGATGAGGAAGAACTTACCCATTATTCAAAATCCTAGATCATGATATTCTAAATAATTTAAATTGGGTTCTCATTGAAAACATGTTGGGGCACAAGGATAAAAAGATATCTTCATTGAAGTCCCACATACCTGGTAGACGAAGACCCCGCTTGATTATCTTCCTTGAAGCTTGAAGAACACCTTGGGAAAATCCTAAAATCTTTGGAGAAGAGAGGAGGAAGAAGGGGATTGAGAGAATGAGGATTTAGGCTTAGGAAAACCCTTAAAAACATCCCCAAACATATCCAAAACGACATCACTTTAAATCTAGGAGCGTGGGATATTACCAACCTGCCCTTGAGAAAATCTGAAAAATTGCTCGAACTGATGCCACGACTCACCTGACGAGTCTTTGCCACACCCGACGACTCGTTAAGTGCTCTCGTCAACTCTACTAGAAATTCTCAACCTCCAGACCATGACCAACGTGACGACTCGTCATGTCCTTCCGTCAAGTACACTGGAAATCCTTTTTAAAATCAGAAGCCTCCCTCCTAACGACCGACAATACGAGTCGTTGCCACTCCTAACGACTCGTCATGTCCTCCATCACCACTGCCTCCTGACCTCCACCTCATGACTGCACACGAAGGCTCGTGGTATCCCACCCACGAGTTGTTAAGTCTCCCGTCCTGAGATATTTTTGCCAGTTTTTCTATACTTTTCCAATTATACTTTTCGAGTTTATTCTTAGTCCCTTCCGGGGTATTACAATAACTTAGGTCAACACAGAGTTGCTTTGGTTCTTCATGGTCAGATTTCATGAGAATAGAATGTATCTTCATCGGTTTTGGATGATTAGGCAGCCAAATCCTTCACCAATGATTTGAATCCTCAAAGATCGGATGCACCACGTAAACTAAAGGAGAACTTATTGGAACTTCAGGATACAATATGGGCCAATATCCATAATAATTATGAGTCAATGATTCAAGTGGAAAACAACCAGTTATGACCTTCCATATCATCAACGACAAATAACCATAGACGGTTCTAGGAGAAACCGTAGAAACTTGTATCTTGGTCTATAGTTTTCTAAGAGCCAGTTTCAGCCTTACCTAATGGATGGAAGGACGAATTCTCAATCATTGCATAGGATAAGTGGTCAAAGTATTTAGTTAGTAGAGAGACTATGACCTAACATGCGAATGACCATGAGGAGAGTAATAGGGGTTTAAAAAATAAGGAAATAGGAGGGTCTTCTTATTCAACAAGTAGTAATAAAGAAACCCTAAAGATTTTGGAATAAAGTTTCAACATTTGCCTCTTTGATCTAGTCACAACAGTGAGAAATATGAAGAAAGCATAGTTGTTGAAACTAATTTGTTCAGACCCTTAGCAGAGGAATTGCAATGTATGGTGTGAATTTCAAGGAACTCATTGGCAGAAAACTAAGGATTGTAGACATCTCCAAGTAGAAGTGTTTGTGATACTCAAAGGTACATTTGAGGGAATTTCTAAGTCATGGGCCAAGACCGATAATGGAAAAATGGAAAGGAAATAAACAATTGAAAAAACCTATTTATCCATGACATGTAGTTAATATGATAATTGGAGGCACAAAAATTGATGGGATAACATTCTCTATGGCCAAGAAGTCAAAGGTATCGTCACCCACTAGAAAAGGTCTTTAGAAAGCCTGGATACGGACACAATCACTTTTAATAAAGATGCAGATGGCCTTGAGCTCCCTCATAATAATGCCTTGGTAATATCTTTAAGTGTGTTAGATTTCAAAATTAAGTGTGTGATAATTGATCCAAGTAGCTCGACCAATATCATCTAGCTCCAAGTCCTTAAACAAATAAAGTTGGCCAACAAAATAATCCCTATCACAAGACTTTTGGCCAGATTTAACATGTCCAGTGAAGCGACCCCAAGTGATAACATTGCTGACATATGTTGAAGGCATGGTAAAGCAAACCTTATTCGACGTAGTGGATGGTTTCATAGGATACAACATGATCATTAGAAGGCCTTGGCTCCATGATATGAGAGTAGTGCCCTCTACTTAGCAACAGGTGTTAAATTTCTTACTCTGGAGAAAGTATAAAGTAAATCAAGGGTGATCAACTCAGCTCACAATTTCTCTAGCTGACAACCAAGTGAAGGCTGATAAAAATAATGATAAATAGAAATTACAAGGGTTGGAACCCCCTTGAGTCCAATTCAAAAGTGAACTCCTAGAGAGAAAAGGAACAGAGAAAGATGGTAACCAGGTAACAAGATCTTTTCTATTTTTGGATGATACAGATGTAAATAAGTTGATGATCGAGAGCTCGAACGAGTCATTATGTTCATTGATTTTTTGAAAAGGAAGGTATATCTGGGTATAGAATTAAGTCCCAAACTCATATGTAAATTGATTGAATTTCTTAAAGTTAATGCCAATTGCTTTGCTTGTTCCCACTTAGACTAACACGTATACCACCAGAAATCATAATTCACAAGATGGTTTTGGATCCAAGATTTCCTCCAGTGAGACAAAAGAAATGTCCATTGCTTGAGCACCAAAACATGTTTGTTAATGAGGAGGTAAATAAATTACTTAACATAGTATCCTTCGAGAATTTGAATAAATATATTGGCTAGCAAACAGAGTCATGGTATCCAAAAGATTTGGCAAGTTTAGAATGTTCATTGACTTGAAAGATTAAATAAAGCATGTTCAAAGGACTCATTTTTGGTGTCAAAAATCGATTAAATGATCTACTCTACCGTAGGACAAGAGGTGATGAGTTTTTGTGACGCATGCTTTAGGTATAACCAAGTAAGAATGCATCCAGATGATCATGATTGTCCCAACATAATGTCTTTCAAACTAAAAAAAACTGGAAATGTTTGAAGAATCAATCAATAAAACTAATAAAGTATATATTGATTATATGTTGGTTAAGTCTTTAGATGCAAAGGACCATTTAAGTCATTTGTAGGAGATTTTCGACATTCAAAGGAACCATAACATGAAAATCAATCTAAAGAAATATGTTTTTGGAGTTGGGTTAGGAAAATTCCTTGATTTTTTTTGTCAAACTGGGGAATCAATGTGAACCTGAATAAGATAAAAGCTATGAAAGATATCTTGAATGAGCTTGATAATGTAAAATTAGTGCAAAGGTAGACGAGGTGTATAGAGGCCCTTAGCAAGTTTATGTCCAGGTTGTTCAAGAAGTGCAATCAGTCTTTCCTTACCAAAAAGAAGAACAACTTCAACTAGAACCAAAATGTCAGTAGGCATTACGAGATCTGAAAGCATATCTATCCCTACCACCTCATTTTGCAAGGCCACATAATGGTGAATAGCTTCTTATTTATCTTGTTATATTCAAGGTCATGATAAGTGTCATTTTGGTTCGGTAGAAAAAAAATACACAATGTCCAATTTATTATGTTAGTAGAATATTGGTAAGTATTGAAGCTCAGAATCGCACTTGAAAAAATTGGTATTGGCCCTTGTGACAGTTTCTCGTAAGCTCAGGACATATCTTTAATGCCATCATATAGCCATGGTCATGACTTACTTTTTGTGGAATATCCTCCATAAACCCGAAGTTTTCAGTGAATGGTTAAGTGGGAAGTGGAAATAAGTGAATTTGATATCAGAGTTAAACCTGTACAACCATCAAGTCACAAGTTTTGCCCAACTTCATGGCTGATTTTAGCTCAGAAATGTTGCCTTAAGTCAGGAAGGAAGCAATTCTAGCTTCTGTAGTTCTTCTCAGTGTCTATACCATATATACTAGTAGAGCTTTCAATGTAAAGCTGATTGGAGTGGGCATAGTCCTTAACACTCCATTAGGAGAAACATTAATACATTCCATAAGTTGTGTTCCATTGACTAATGATGAAACCGAGTACAAGGTTATTCTTGCGGGTATAGAGTTGGCTAGAGGATTAGGCTCTGAGATCATTGAGGTTAAATATGATTCTCAACCAGTGGTCAATCAAATCCATGGGATTTACCAAGCCAAAGAGGGTAGGATTCAAAAATATTTGGGCAAGGTACACACTTTACTTTCTCAATTAAAGGAGTGGGCGATAACACAAATACATAGTGGAGAGAACATAAAGGTTGATGCATGACTAATTTGGATCATCAACAGACATGAATTCAAGCTCGATCATATACATATTACATTCGACATAGGACACCACTGGTTATGACACACTCAAAATTGCACCTATAAGATGATGTAATGCAGGTCGTTGATAATTATAATAATCCAATAAGGTTGGGATCGAATTACATAGAAAATAGGTATGAGAAGCTACAAATGAGATGAATACTTAATTGGCAGTCTAATTTCTATTCCATGAACATTGAAAGATTTGATTGATAATTAACTAAGAAAACAACTAAATTGATTTGATTGTAGAACTACGATGATTAAAGAACCAAGGTTGTGTCCCCCTTTATGAAATATAGTATCCTAGGTATTTATGAAAATATAAATAATTGGATTGTTTAGATATGAAATCGATCCTTATACCATCACTAAATATTTTTCAAATGTTAAATGATTTATCTCAACATGATTTTTCTAAATACATAGAGTTATTACTTAAGAGTCATCAATATATATCAGATAAATTCAACTTATCCCTAAGATAATCTATTAAACAAAGTTAGAGCTCCTAATCCTGCCAATTATTTCTAGCAAACTATAGTTTGGCTTCCAGAGAAAAACTATGATGACATGACATAGATTAATTTCTCAAACAACAACCAATAGTAAAAACAACAAAATAATCTGATATTATAAAACCCAACAATCATGCAATCATGAAAACTACAAACACTGCACTCATATTAGATCCTCAACCTCTCATAATTCAATAAAAATAAAAATAAGATGATGACGAAATCATAATTACTTACTCAAAGATAGAATAGAGAAGAATCCAAGAAAAATATTGCAAACTTCGTGAACACGATAACAAAAGAGAGTATTTGACGCCCTATTTTGTTCGTACACAATATTTTATGAAATTTGAATACTCTCTTTAAGCAAAAATTCTACAAAAAGTATTTATGTTAGACTACAAATTTGTAACCCAAAGGTTGTCAAAATACCCATCAACCTAATTTACAGATTGTAAAACAGACATACAGTCCGTGGATTTTTTTCTTATCTGTTATAATCGATTCAACTTAGGATTCTTGAACTCCACAATGAACCCATCCATGAATCGTGATAGTGACATATGGGATATCAATCATAAACCAGTAGACTTGATGATCTATGTTGCTTCTCTAACATTATCGTTGATTTACGGACTGTGAAAATGTCTATGGTTTGTGGATGCACATACTTTAAACACAACCATCCCCTCAGACTTTATTTATTAAACACATTGAATTAGCCTATTAAGTATAACTAACAATGAAGCCTTAATTTGCGACGCCATGTTATTAGCTCTCAAGAAGTACACAAGAGACTGAGTTCAGAAAGTCAGTTATTTTAGCTATTTTAATCCAAGTGCTCTCATATAAACCAAATAAAATATTATAAAAACTCTTTTCACACACACACAACCCTATATATATATATATATATATATATATATATAATGAACAAATGGTATAAGAGACTAAGAAGAAGAGAAAACACTTAACACTCAGAAAGAAGTTCATATGCTGCACATCCAGATGTCCTAGGATTGCGCTTATTTTCTAATGCCACTATCTTTAGAATATTTGGTTGAGATCACATAAAGGGCTTTTTAAGCTTGTAATATAGGATTCAGGAGGGGTAGGATACATATCTGAAAAAAAAATGGTGATACACCCTACTCGAACGCAATACTTTATTCACCTTTTCTATCTTCCTTTATTAATTTCCCTTTCTTCCCTTCTGTTGCATCCATTGACTCTGCTGCAGTGTTTTTATTATTTTTCCAAACTTCCTATTTTTTTTAATTCAATACTATTTGTAATTTTTTCTACCACATCAGGTTATAGTCAAGACATAACTTCTTCGCCACCCCCAACTTAAAGCTGAAGTCTCGATTATCCCTATTCTTTACCACTCACCCTCAACTTAGGATTTTTTTAGCCTCAACGTCATTACTAGTATCAAGGAAAGAAGTTTATCAAAATAGGAATATTTATACACAAGGGTTGAGGTTCAATTACGGCTAGCCAAGAAAATGTCAAAATCTCAAAGTGTGAGATGAGGGATTATTATATTACATTTGATACGCACATATAGCTAATGGGCATTAGTATATTAAAAATGACCTAAGTTCATTTCTACAACCAATTATTGTTAAACAAGCCGCATAAATAACCAGGCAAACTCTATATTACAAGATATAAGATATGAAAATAACCTAATTACTCACAACAAACTGGCATTGAATTTCATTTAGCTTTACTTTTACTCCCAAAAAAGTACTCTTTGCATCATTCAATTAACATTTATTTGTAGCAGTCATAATATCACAAACAGAGCCAATCATGTCAATGCATGTAATTGGAGTTCATATTTATATTTTTGGAGGGAGGTCCAGTTTAGAGCACAAACACATATACATGTCATAAGCTAAACAGACCACCGCCATATAAGTCAAACATACTTTATTATACTTAAAAGACATTGAACTGGTTCATTTAAGAATGTTTCCTATCATGAGACTAGTTACTATACTTCTAAGACTTTATTAACGTAAACATTGCGTTAGTTCAGAAAAAATTAATCATCCCAAGAAAAGAACCATGGATAAGAAAAACTAGGGGGTCCTATACTAGGACTGACACTTATATACAACAATAAATATCACAACAAAAATCATGCTTAGAACGGATAGCATCAACAATATTAACTAATATAAAAAAATGGACTAAAAAATTTGCAATGTCCATAATGCATATGTAATGTAATAACAAGGAGGGTCAAAACACCATTGTGGTGCGAACTAGGTAGACTAGTCACTCATCGTAGTCTATGATGTGATGACCACTGGAGGGTCAGTGTTTGTCTCATCCTTGTTCTTGGTAATGTCCACCATATGAAGAGCCTCTGTGTACTTAGTCTCTTAAGGGAGTGGATGAACATTGATAGCCCAACACAACTGTGTCACTAGATGTGGGAATGGAAAAGAGGTTACATTCTTAGAAGCACATTCCCGATGTCCTCAACCATGATATTTCCAATATTAAATGGGAAATTTGAAATGATGGCTACAACTAGAATGGTTCGATCAAATGTGAGGGTTTTGTC
Source organism: Datura wrightii (assembly GCA_035772735.1). Classification (NCBI taxonomy): domain Eukaryota; kingdom Viridiplantae; phylum Streptophyta; class Magnoliopsida; order Solanales; family Solanaceae; genus Datura; species Datura wrightii. The sequence goes on from JASDFA010000019.1 coordinate 47,625,385, forward strand.
AGACTTGGTTAGATAGAACCAATACATAACTATATTCCACCAAAATTTAGCCTTTAGAGTGAGGTCCCTCTTGTAGTTTTGGTTGTGTGGTCGGTCAACCATATGGGGATGGTCTACATAATGATCTTGGGTAGCCATTCATGCTGATTAGAAGTAGATGCCAAGTTTTAGTCATACTTTGAAATGTTATCATGAACGATATATTCCTCCCAATAATAAAATTAGTTGATAGCTATGATTGTAATGTCCACATTAACCCCTGAGATAGTGACAGAATCAAGTGGCTTCTGCAAAGCCTTGGGAAAATTTTTCTAAGGCTGGAATGTAGCCCCATATGATGCATAAAACTCCCGGATGATGGTTGAACAATATTATCCTAAAGAACGGGTGAATGGAATCCATGTTGGTGTTTAAAACTGGGCTAGAATGGACGAATGATTTTCTAGCCCGTGCAAACTAACCAACTTCTCCTTAGTAAAGTTTCATTGAGGTTTATTGTTGACTAGTTGAAGACCAGAAATATATTTTTCCTTCGCCGCAGGCACTGATAAACTTAGGCTACTCCCAACCTGAGCCTTCCTCCGAATCTTGTTCTACTTCTGTTCTTATAGCTGTTACCTTGAGGTATATTTATGCTTTTTCCTGACCCACTATGCTATAAGGCCTCTTATACTAAGTCAGCGGGAGAATACCCGCTTGGTTGTGAACTTTCAGGCGAGGTCCCACTAGTACTAGACCTGCTTCCCTCTACATGGGCAAAGGGTGTAGTTGTTGAACCCTCCTTTTCAGACTGGAGGGGTGACATGGGTACCTATTGGTCCTAGGTCCTCTACATCTTCCACTCCTCTTTCGAGTTCGTGGCCTCATTTTGTAGGCAGGACCTCTTCTAAGGAGTGTCCTTCTTTGTACCTTGGGTAGATTTCTCTTTTTTCGCATCTCCTTCCTACATGTTTGAGTGTCATTCCTGTCAAAGTTCCTATGCTAGTACCCAGCTAAAGTCAATAATGACAAAGAGATGCACCATGAGGGAACACATTAATGTTGTAAAAGTTTAGAAAAAGTACAAGTACTGGTCGTATGTGGAATTTATGGACCGTAAATGTAATGGAGGCATACATTCTAGTTATAGATTGTAAATCATCATTTACCATTGTACTTCAAAACTCAATAGTTGAGATCTTCACTTACAGTAGAGATACGGATCATAAAATAGGTCTATGTTCCATATCTTATATCGTAAGTAACAAAGCCAAATTATTACCCTTACAAAGAAATCCACTTCCCTTGTTGCTAAACCACAGTGGGATTTACAGTCTATAAAGGCAATCTATGGTCAAAAATCCTACCGTGAAACAGAAACACCCTAAACATTCTATCAATTTTTCTACATCTGAACCACAAGTAAGTTTATGGTCCATAAGTGCAATGTACGGCCCTAAATCCTTTCATAGAATAGAAAATTCCACACTCAGCATATTTCAACATTTTGTGACTTTCAAGGGGGAGGTACAAATTTTATTGCCCATATATGGAATATACGTTCCACAAAAGTTGTCTTTCCCTTGAGATTTCTGGGATTTCTAGAATTATGGTCCAATATGGGCACTCAAACATCCTTATCCTTGCACCTATCTGCTCAGCATCTTACTTACATCATGGGCCCAAAAAATAACCCAAAAAACTATTGTTTTCACCTGTAGCTATCTGGGCATTCTTGGGTCATAAACCTTTGGATTTTTGAACCTACCTACACATAGTAGGTAGGGAATAGCCACCACTAATCCATACAATAATACCCAACCATACCTATCATACTTTAGTTCAGGTGTAAGTTTAGCAGATGGGGCCTCAATTTTATATGTTTTTATGCTTGTGTGTTTGCGATAATGTTGTGCAGAGTGGGGTGAGTGTGATTAGTGTGTGTGTGCTTAGTTTGTGGAGGAACTTGTGAGGTATTGAGGCAATGGTAGTTTGCAGTTGAGGGAAAGAAGGAGCTGAAAAAGTTTGAAAGTGAAAGAGAAGAGTCAGGTATTTATACCCTTCCCTTTTTTAAGGTGCAATCTATGGTCATAGGTTAAGATTTATGGTCCCTCTTATGGTTTATATGCGAGAAAATATGCAGCCTATTTAAGTTATAAAGTATGATCATAAATGACACTATGAAATCTATTTACAGTCTGTATTTTACCTACCTAGATCGTGTCTGTGATGATGGATGGCTATAAACTAGGTCGTAAAACTAACTTGTGGTTGGACATTGGGTCGTACTTATAGTTTCTAGCTTCCATCAATTTCCCTTGCCTTCCATTTATGAACCCACATATGCTCCGTATTTGTCGATCATAAATGAATAGCTTTAATTTCACTCCTTATCTAGTAGCTTATGTTTGACCCCTCCTCAAGTATGTGTTAGCATATGGTGCGTAAATGATTTTACAGCCTTATGTCGATCATACACTGAGGGCTTACCTGATATACGGTACAATCAGCAAGCTTACAATTCGTAAATGAGATGTACAGCCTGTAAGTGGACCTCCTAGAATTAATTTTTCACTTTTCGTTCCAGTTCCTATTTCACAGTCATGTTTCCCTTTCATTCTTACTATGTAGTCCTATATCATATCACACGTCAAAGACCAAAGCAAATTAAAAATAAAAATCAATTTACAAAAGTTGAAGTTTGATTACCTCCCAAGAAGCGTTTGATTTAATATTGCGACATGATGTAGATGTCATATATGTATGTGGAGGACGTAGATTTTCTCTCAAGTAGATTTTGATTTAACGTCGCAGCACGACGCAAGTTACCATATCACCATGCTGGTTCAAGTCTCGGATAGTTCCCCTTACAAGACTTGTCATTTTCCTCTAGAAATAGTATACTGATATCATTTCATCAGCCCTATCACCTTTTCTAATCCATGTTGGTCAATAGTGTTGAGATGATCACTAGATCTTTGTCATTCCTTCCCAAGAACTCATACCTCACCTTAGACAATAGTGGTGGTTTCAGCTTAGTTACCTTTTCCACTTCGTCAATTACCTTGATCACATAGATGTTCTCATAATCTTTAGGCAACTTCAACCTATTCTTAGCTATGAAGGTCAACTTTTCATCCTTGACTAAGAATTTAATTTTATTTTTCTTCGAGTCCAAAAGAGCACTCCCTATGTCAAGGAAAGATCTCCCTAGAATGATCAAAATTTCTTTGTCAACTGCACAGTGGAGGGTAACAAAATCTGTTTGTAAAGAATGTGTATCCACTGTCGCGCCTCATTTTTCTTGCAATTAGTGAGTTTTGATATGTGACAACTCTTTTAGGATTATATAAAAGAAGAGTCACTGCCTAATCAATTAAGATGCATTAGGACACCATTCCAAACTAATTATGTGGATGGTCCGTTAAATTAAACTACATCACCAGAGTTGGGTAAGAGTTCAAGTTACCTCAAAAGAAAGATGTTGGGCACCTTTCAAGGTCCACAACTGTGTGTGCTGGACAAATTTATTTTATATGAAAATTAGCGAATAAAATATAAAATATTGAACATACTTGTATAAGAAAGGGCTAAGTGATTAAGTAAGAAAATTAATTTATTAATTATAGTTAAGTCAATCTAGAAAAATAACAGTTTTAGGCATGGAATTTTTTGCTCCTTATAATTAAGGCAGTATGAGATATTCAAGTAATGAAGTATGAGAATCCATTTATTAGTTAAAGTGCATAAAAAAGTAGTTTAACTAAATCAAACAACTAGACACAAAAATAAGAAAAATAAACTGACAGAAAGGGTACAAGACTTTCTATTAAAAAAAAATATTTTAATAATAAATACTTAAAACTTTAAATGAATCTACAAACTTATTATAATAACAAGAATTACCTTATTTTAAAAATACCATAATTTTAGCTATCCCAAACAAATAACACCAAAAGACAAGATTAGATTCCGTAATATAGGATTTTAGGCATGGATTACTACACGTGTTGATATGAACAAGTAACACAACAATGTTCATGAATTCACCCAAGCAAAGCATGTTCTTAGACTATCAAACAAGAGAAAAATACTAGTAATATTAATGATAAAAGATGGAGACACTAACTTGGTTGCTTTCAATAGGAAGGTTAAAGTAGTTGAATATTATATATATATATATATATTTTAAGGCCTCCCCTTCTTATTTTTTATTTTTCTTATTTTTTTATTATCTTTTCTATTTTAAAATTAACTAAATGTCTTAATCAATTATATGTTTTAATGTGTATTAATTATAATTTTGAGAAGTTTCAAAAAGGGATGTGGGTTGTTTTTACTTATTTTTAAAAAAATATATATTTGAATGGAAGGTTGGATAAATTTTAAATTCATGAGCGTGGGATTATTTATTTTAAAAACTTTTGATAGTTATTTTTTGGAGAAAAAGGGTTATATTTATCCCTCTACTTTTAAATATTCGCTAAATTTATCCTTCGTCATACTATTGATCATATTCACCACCGTAATGAAAGTTTTCATCTATACCGTTCATTTGAACAAAAAAACCCAAATCAACATAAATGTCCATTTTTTTTAAAAAAAATAAAATCTATATCCTAATCTAACCCATTCCTGACCCAATCCATCTCAACGTAAATTCATCATTCCAAATAAATATAAAGTTATTGCTTAATGGAATAAGTTCAAAGTATAGCTAAAGGGCAAAATAAACATCAAACCACCAGGGATCAAAAAGAGAGCAAAAGCACGTTTAAGCCTAATGGTCAGTGGTTTCTTTCCAAGCAAACCGAGCACAATCAAATATAGATTCTCCATTTCTCTCAACTCCAGCTGCGTCTGGGTTTTGGCCAAGCCAAGACTCTAATAAATCAAAAGAAAGCTGCACAAGGAAAAAATTAAAAAAAAAAATCAGAAGAATATCAAATAAAATCCGACAATAAAAAATGGGAAGCTGCAGTTTTTGCAGAATATATAGGAAAAAAATTAGTGATTTACATAATTCTCTGCAAGACCCATTTGTATTATTTCTTTTGGATTCTGAATTTCATCGTATGGTTCTTCTCGTACTCCTGCATCCTAGGAAATACAAAGAATTCTGTCCGTGTGAATTACACGTGGCTTTCTTCAATAAAAGCTTCATATTTATCACGTTTAAATTAAAATTAAAAAAAATAAAATTTTTGAGAGAAATCACAAACGTGGCTTTGGAGTTCTTCGAGAAAATGAAAAGGAACGTATGTTTTGTTGATAACAACTTAGATTTTTTTCTTAGAGATAGAGAAAGAAGGAAGAAGAGAGTAAAGAAGGATTTGGAGAGACCGTAAATTTGTAAGAAAGATGAATTTGTCGGTATTTATTTGGAATCACGAATTTATGTTAAGGTGGGTCGGATCGGGGCGGATTAGATTAGGATATGAGTTTTATAATTTTTTTAAAAAGGATCATGTATTGTTGATTTGGGTTATTTTGTTTAAATGAAGGGTATAGATGAAAACTTTTATAATAGGGGGTAAATATAACCCAATAGTATGACGAAGGGTAAACTTAGCCAATATTCGAGAGTAGAGAAGTAAATTTGGCCCTTCTCTCCTTTTTTTTTTCAGATTTTAATAGTTATTTAATTTATTACATTTTTTGCAGATTCAAACTTTATAGTTTTTAAATTATACTAATGATTATCTATTTAATCTAATCATATTATACTAAAAGTAAAAAATCTCTAAGTCTAAAATTAAAATACTAAAATATCCTTAAAAATTTGAATGACTGTTTTACTTTTCACTCAAGTACTATTACAATAATATTTTTGGTACATAAATATAAATATATGTGCATTCTAATAAATATAATTATAAAAAAAGTTAAACTAAAAAATAAAAAATAAATGTGGAACCTATTTCAAAATAATTAAATGAAATGATATTTTATTAGGCTTTTGATTTTCTTCAAAAGACGTAAAGAATTCATATTAATAAGAATTAACTCAAAGGTTGGTGATGTAAAAGTTTAAAAGTTACTCATTAATACCCCAAGTAAATACAATTTAATGATATATATGTAGTAATAGTTTTTTCATGAACTTTCAAGCATCCTTTACGAAGCAGTTTTTTTGGCCTCTTTGTTACTAACATTTTTTTTTCATTTATTCTCATTTAAAGCATCATTATTTATTATTATTTTCATTAAGAGTAATATATAAAGGCGTATTTTAAAGGCCACAAAGGAAACAATATGCAAGGACTGATATGAGGGAGTCAGATTGTTATATTTCGAGAATTCAAATATCGGACCCGGGAGTTTAAATGGGAAAAAACTGAAAAATAGTGCTTCAGTTGCAGGACGAGTCGTTGGACGACTCGTGAGGAGACCCTACGAGTTGTTAGGTGGCTCATGGGAAGGCCTAGATGAAATGAAGGTTGAAGGTCCCCACAGGCGTGGGACCGACTCGTGGTCAGCCACCACGAGTCGTCAGGTTAACCGTGGGGTGAAGTTGAGAAATAAATGAAAGGATCGACCAGTGTACCTAACGGGAGGACCCCTCGTGATCAAGCAAGGTGAGTTTCCATTTGATGCTAAGGCAGTGACTTCACAAACGACTTGACGAGCCGTCAGGTCCCTCGTTGGGACCCTCTAACAGTTATTTTCAGCAATTTTAGTAAGGGCTTTTTCGTAATTTCTAAATTCTAGGGGCCTATACTACGTCGTGTAAGGCTCGTTTTAGTGGGTTTTTATCAGGGAAAAATCTATTCTAAGTCATTCTTCCCATGCATACAAGTTTGAAGGTTTGAGGAGGTGATTCAAGGCTAAATCTCAAGGTTTCTATTGAAATCTCAGCTTGGGCAACTAGAAGGTGTTAGAATTCACCATTCCCAAGTATGTAGGGTTGTTGACACCCAATTTTGACCTTCCTACGCCCCGCATACGCTGCTTATATATGTATATTATATTTACCTTTTTACGCAATTATTCGGCTTGCATTCATAATTTTTAAATAATTAATTATCACAACTCTTGCATAATTATTTCAAAATTACATAATTATTTTAAAATTACCTAATTATTTAAAATTATTTATTTTTATATTTGTTTTTAATTCATTAATTTTCTGATATTACGTAATTGTGTCATATATAGCATATTTCGTGTTAATATATATGCCTTTATTTTAAAATATATATTTTACTTAATTTTTTTATAAATTATTTACATGATAATATTTATATAAGTTTAACTAAGTTTTATAAATTATTCGCGTAATAATATTACTTGAATTTATAACTTATTTATGTTGATAATAAAGTTTAAATAATTTTTGATAAATTAATTATATTTCCTAGTCATTGAATTATTTACAAAATATAATATTTTATTAATTATATAACATTTACATGAGTCCATTCAATTTTATAACTTATTTATATTGATAATAATGTTTATATGATTTTTCCATAATTTAAACTGTTATATTATCTATTTGTTAAATTATTTACAAGTATAATATTTTGTTAATTATATAGCAGTTATTTTTAAATGTATTTAAAATTTAGCCACGTTCTATTCAACTTATACTAATTTTAACCAATTCATGTCAATTCTAGCTCATTTTACTAATTTTGACTATTATTCAAACCCAATTTGATTCCTAACCCATGACCCCATCCGGACGACCCATTTACTACCCGCGACCCGACCCAATTTCAATTTTTAATCTCATCCGTCAATCTAATATAATCCTATTGCTGACGATTAACCCTACCCATTTCCCATATTTATCACTACACCCCCCAAAACCCTACTTCACTTCCTCATTTTTTCCCTCTCTCACCCCAAGCGCTGCATGGCCCCTCTTCTTCCACTTCCAGCCAGAACCACCCACCACCATCCCCCTCTTCTCCTCTCTTCACGTCCCACCACCACACAAGACCGAAACACCACCAGCCACCGGAAAACCACAAACACCCCACCTCGCCTTATCTTCTCTCATTTCTCCATCCGGTCGTAAACCACCAAATCCAACACTGCCCCTCTCTCATATTCGGCATATGAAACCCAACCAGACCTCACCTTCCCCATCGATAAACCACCTGCAACCATCCAGACCACCGACGCGACACCACTGAACCTAGCGCCGCACACTCTCTCCTCTCTCTTATTGTCTTCTCCGATGAACTCGCACCGCCGCTAACTGGCGAACAACCAGACCCTAAACCACCCGTACCCTACCAGAAATAACCAGGCCTCACTACAACCGCGTTTTCTCCTGTCAGCTGAGGTCAAACAAAATACGGATCTAGACAGATCTCGTATCCCTCTTTCTATTTCTTCACTTAGATTAAAAAAAATAAATTAATATGCCTACTGATAATATGGTCTTCTATAAATATTGTGATCTTATTTTTATGAAAAGTCCCTAACTCTACTGATCTTTTCTTTTTTCGTATGATTATTTGGGTCTGTGCTTTTAGTATGCGTGTATGTGTATATGTATTATCGGTGTACTGTTCTCTCTTACCCTCCATGTGAATTCTGATAATATGCCAACATGAGCCTTTCATTATCAATTTATGTGGTACTCAATCTGTTCATAAATTATTACGTTAATATTTGTATGCACCTCTAAAATACCCTGAAAGTCTAATGTTTACAAATTTTATTTCTAGCACACCCTGACCTAGCCGATTCTCTTGGTAGAAAATTTTCATTTATCCGGTTCTCATGTTTTGGCATATAGGTGTATGTCACTAGCCTTTCTTCTTCTTACTTCTTTGGCACTTACAAATACGTGTGCATATGTATGTCACTATTTGGTTCGCTTTCGCCCACTGTTAGAACTCTAATACACAATATTTGCTTGTACTTGATATTCTCCTGCCAAAGCAGACGTGCAACACTGCTATGTTACTAATTTATATTTATATTACGACTCTATTCTTATTAAAATCTCGTAATTAATTGATAATATTTTATTTCAGTGATTTTCTCCCTGTGACAGATCTGCCTCGTAGGTGAATATGTTAAATATAGTATTTTAGGATTCATTTACAAGATGTCAATAAATTATTAATAATTATGTCCTGGTAAAAATCCTTATTTGGTTTGTTCCCTTCCTAATTTGACAAAATTCTAGGTATGATTCGTTCTTTCCATAATTATTTTCATAAAGTGGTGCTATGTAGTTCTTTATTTAATTACCCCTTTGTATTTTATTTATTTTATGTAAATATTAATTTGCTTTTTGATTCGTCATAATTTAAAGTAAGCATTTCGTTGACTTATTCTTTCCTTATTTGAGTATTGTAACTATGGTAAAAAGGGATCTTCCTTGAAATTTACTTGATTCTGTCAATTAAGAGAAATATTCTCCCAAACTGCTCGGGATCAACGAGATTCTAGTGATCTTGACGTATTGAGGTTTGAGTCTCAACTATTGGGAAAAATCTTTCTGAAACTACTGGTTTGCTGTATTCCGGTTAGTTTATCTCTTTATAATACGTACTTACATTATGTTATAATGAATCTGAACTCTTTAAATATTTTGCGGTCTCAATATATGTGCTTGAATCTTTATAATCCAAATATGTTTGTGTGAATATTTTGTGAAAATCAAATAACTTATAGCTTACAAGTTCCCAAAGACATGTTTGTACGTGCATATTTGCTGTGTTACTTCCTGTTTAACAGGTTACTCTAATTTGGAATGAAGAGACGCCTGAGTGAAGAGGGATTTTTAATTTTCTTCAATCAGTATTGTCTTTATATTGTGTTGTATTATTTTATTATTTTTTTTGTCTTTTTCAATTTGTAATAACTGTAAGAACGCTGATAAATAGTGAAAAGGGGTCTACGGGGGTGGGAATTGTATTTCTTTACTGTTTTTCTTAAAATTCACCTAGGAAGCATGCCTATAGGACTAACGTATGCATCTATTAGATATCATGCCTTTAGGATATCAACGCCTAGAAACCATGCCTATAGTACTCATGATTTGATATAACTCAAAGCCAAGTTTATAATGCATACAGTCATCTCTATTAAATCGCTGCCCTGGGAATTAGAGGAATCAGAATTCATTGTCATAGTAAGATCGGCGTATATCATAATTTTTCATCATTGTGTCACTAATTTATTAAATCCGTTTATTTTGATAGTTGTTACGCTAATAACATGTTGTACAATAACATGTCATAAATCAGTCCATAATTAGTGCATTAATTACATAGAGAAGCATGTGAATTTGATCTTGTCATTACAGAAAACATGCCTATAGAGATATCATAAGATTTGCATTGTAAAATTGTTGGTTTCTAACTAAATTGCCTATTTACAATGTTGATGTGCATGTCAGGATGTGTTAAAATAGTACAAGTGTGGTTGTTTGAATTCTTAACTTATACATGCTGTTGTTTGTCCACTGCTAAAATTTATATGGAAATTCTGTCCATAGAGACCACTTTATTCAATATATATGTGTTTAAACAACAAAATCCCTGCCTAAAGGAATATAATACCTGACTCATACGGTTCTATCAAGGTGATGCATTTTTTCTGATGTCTTTAAATTAGAAATTCTGCTCTCGTGGATTGTCCATGCATTTAGAGATCTTGTCTAATAAGTTTTGCATTAGAAATATTGTAAGTAGGTTTTTTCATATATTTATAAATCATTCTTTGAAAATTTTAGGCTATGTGAAACAGTCATGTGTCTGTTGATTATTTTTGTTTGACGATTAATCGCCTTAAATAGCCTTAGGATTTTAGATCCAAAATCCGAAATAGTCGTCCAATGCCTCTTGGACATTAAGTTGGGAAGGGTAGAAAAATATTAGGACGTTAGTTTTCTTCACGCAGAAACGTTATAGGATTAACAATTAATCTAATAAGTGGGTAGACGGAAAATGATAGTCTGTGCTCGCTGAATAATACGAGCAATGTAACTCATTGCAAAGTATTATTTAAGTTGCATGGGGTGATCCCATTAGGTTAAAGTAACCTCTCCTTTAATAGTAGAACTACATCTGGCCTGATTCCCTCTAGGGATATGTAGGCGCCTCTTTGAGGTTCGGCCTCATATTTTAAAATTGTTTATTTGGTCGTCTTTTTGTATGCATTTTACATGATTATGTTATACTTTTGTATGAATTAAATTTTTTTTTCTTGTCTTTATTTGTAGTACTGCTCTGTAACTTGTAATAATGACAATAGTAACAGTCTTTAAATATTATTTGTCTCAATTTCTTTCTTCTCGCTTGTCTGCATGTTTTTCTTTATTTATTTTACGTCTATCAATCTAGTCTAAATTTAAATAACATAAGTTAAAATCAATCTTCTTTTTATCATTAGTTAAATCCCCCACATACTAATGGATCCGGCCGAGAACCACATTTGTGGACCTCGAAAGGTGCTTAACACCTTCCTTTCGAGGTAACTTAAACCCTTGCCCGACTCTGGTAACCTAGGCTAGTTAAATAGACTTTTAATTTAGAATGGTGCCCTGACGCACCTTAATCGTTAGGTGGCAACTCTTCCTTTTAAACGACCATTAAGAGTTTTCACACGTTGAATCCCGCTTTTCGCGAGAAAAATGGGGCGCGACAGTATGGTGACTCTGTTGATGATTTTAGGCTTTAACCACAACGTGTTCATTTTGTGTGGGGTTTTATTTTGAGTTTGGTTTTAAAAGAAAAAAAATCCTTTTTCTTAATTTGCTAACTGTCAGGTTTCAATCCTTTCCTTTTATTTGTTTCTATAAATATTTTATTCGTTTCCTTATATGTTTTTACCATGAAGTTACTATTTCCTTCTTTTGTTTTTCATTTCATTGTTTATTATTTCCTTTATGACTTGTAATATGCAATAATTATTTATAAACTGCTGTATTTTATTATATAAACTGTCATACCGTTCATACTTTTCCCCACTTGGGAACTTTTCACTATCACACACTTTACAACAATTGCGTGGTTTCACGGTCATTCACTATTAAAACACCCTCCGAGGAATGCCTTATGATTTGGTCGATCAGCGGTGCGTCGACAGTCATAAGCTTCCTCACTCTCAAGTTGTCTGCTTGAGGGAACCGTGTCATACCCATTCTTGTTCCTAGACCTTGACCGTGTACACCTTTAGTAAGGTATACACATCATATTAAACTTAGAAAATCGCGACTTCCATGGCACGTTAAGATTAATAGGGAAACCTTGCCCTGAGTCTTAAGGGATTTTAAAATCTTAAGGAAGACGATCCGTAATTATGTGCATTTTGAGAGAGAGTATGTTTCAGTAATGTCATTTTGCTCCTGGGTGGGTAGGTTAGTTTAACTTTCTTTGTAATGCAGATACAATGAGTCTCCCCACCTCCTATCCAAGGTTTAGCATGGTTTGGTGCATGCCCGTGGGAATGAAATCATGATGGGTTGATTTAGGAGAATACGACCAAAATGAAGTAAGGAAGGTGTTAGGGCACTTACCTTCTCTCAAGCATGTTATTCCGTGTCGAGAAATTATCGAAGCGGCCACCGCATTTTGGGATGAGAAGACGGTTGTTTTCAGATTTGGAAACATTGAAATGACTCCATTATTTGAAGAAATTGGAGGGTATGTAGAAAACGTGAGCCTATTATGGAGAAACAGAAAATGGGAAAAGGCTGAAATGATTATACCAAAATGTGTCACCTTAGAAGATGTGCATGACAAGTTGGGGTTGCAAGATAGCAACATGGTGTCCTATGTAATGAAGGGAAGGATGCTGGGAACTTATTTTCTCAACAGGTTTTGTCACAATTCGTCTCGCGAGATCTATGAAATAGAGAGTCCCGATCCAAGTTCGTGGATCAACAAGAGAGTATTTGCATTTATTGTTTATTTTCTGGGGATGGTGGTCTTCCCACGAGGGGCCGAGGAAGACATTGATATCCGCCTTATTTCAGTCGCTCACACCTTGTGCAAAGGTGTTGACAAAGGACCTTGTACAATCGTCCCAATGATTGTGGCTGACATCTATCGAGCCTTGGGAAAATGCAAAAATGGGTTCAAACATTTTGAAGGATATAATCTACTGCTTCAACTTTGGCTTATTGAACATCTTCAAAAAGTGCGTAGAAATCCAACCATGCCTCGACCTACAGAAACCAATCACATTGCCACTCATCATTACAGGATCACTATGGGTGTTAAGCCGATAAAAAGGCCTAATGAGATGGAAAAATGGGATCAAATGTTGAGTAATTTGATAGAAGACTCCGTGCAATGGATTTTTGTTTGGTTTTAGAGATCTAACTTTGTGGTATATACCAAGTCTCGGTATTATATGGTCTTGATAGGACTCCGAGGTCTTCAATCGTACTCTTCAATGCGAAAATGTGTCAGGCTAGAAGGATGCAAATAATACCCAGGGTTGCCGACATGGATGCATACCAAGTGGACTACAAGGACAATTTTGTTCCGCATGCTCTGGACATTGCAAAGGCGTGGAACAAAAAGATCTACCTCGATGAGAATAGAATAGAGGCAGACCGATATTAGGCTGGCTACATAATTGGATACATTGAGTGGCTACATGACGACTGAGCTGGTATTGCAATATCAAGTGTTAAACGAGGCAAGCATGTGGAGGATAAGGAATCCCAAGCACAGACTCTCTATCGACATCTCAAAAGAAAGTTTCAAGATTCTGAGACCGTCCACCGGCAATTGCATGAAGACAACGCCAAAGAAATAGCTGAACTGGGTAAAGAACTGGAACATTGGGGAAACTGTGCCATGGCTTTAGAAGAAAGGATACAAGATCTGCGCGATAAATTCAGCAAACATGGGGAAGAATGCCTGAATGGGGAAGCAATGGGAAAAGATCGAGCATTGGCCTATCTCCTGTCTAGTCGCCATGGTTTTGATAAAGTGTTGGAAGACCCAAAGAAAGCAGACCCTAATAAAAAAGTTTTTAAGATTTAGTTTAATGCTATTTTTCTTTAGTCATTTTCTTGTATTTGCAACAATTACATTTTAATAAATTTTCATTTCCTTTTGGGTTTATTTTTTGGGAGCAAAATGACAATACTTAATAACATGTTACTCTCTCAAACTTGTTAGGCCTACCTTTGGCAGAAATAGTTGGAAGAACAAGATGGACGAGCACAACAACACCACAGACAAGAGTGGTAACGGTGCATCTAGGGATGAAAGAGAAAATTCCAAAGGAATCTTCCCTCCAGGTTACAACGAGGTGATAATGAGGCTCGAGCAGAAAATCTTTGAGCTTCAAGAAGAGTTAGCACAAGTACGCAGTTTAAATAACCCGGCAGCATCATTCAGGGTCCAAGCTGACGCCTCAACCTCAAAAGCATTGGTCAACCTCCCTATGTCATCACAACCCACAACTCCACCACAAGATACCCCACCCTAATATTACCAATACCCGCCATACACATATCCAAACGTACCAGCTCCCATTACCTCCCATTATCTAACACCAACCCAAGAAATACCTTCCCCAGCTAACGTAAATGCAACATAGCCGAGTTTGTAAAAAGCTTATCGGATGGGTAAGAAAGACTTCGGTCTATCCAATTACCCTATATCGAACACTCGTTCCTATATATTGATAGAAAGATCTTTGTCAAATACTGGACTTTGCCTTTTTTTAGGAATTACTCATATCCAAAGCAGCTTTTCACAAGCACCCCACCCCATACAACTAGTTGGGGGGGGGGGGGGTTGTTCGCCTTTTGAATCAAAAAAAGTAAGTATTAGGGGTGTTCACCCATACCAACCTGATCTATATGGAGACAACACCTGTGACTCACCATTTGGAGGAATCCAAGCTTTTAGAAAAGGATAGGCTGATTCAAACTCTAGCAAAGGAGTTAAAGAAAATGAACAGTAGATTGCAAAGTGTTGAAGGCACCAAAGAAATAATGGGTCTAGACTATAAAGACCTGTGCATACACCCAGATGTCGAGCTACCGGAGGGGTACAAACCTCCCAAGTTTGAACTGTTTACTGGGACCGGTGATCCAAGGGACCCCCTGAGATTGTATTGTGACACGCTGGTAGGAATGGGACGAAATGAGAAGATAAGGATGAAATTATTCATGAGAAGTTTGAGCGGTGATGCTTTTAGATGGTACATGGAGCAAAATTCGAAGAAGTGATTTACCTGGGTAGAGATGACAGCAACCTTTGTGGAGCGTTTTGGGTTCAATACAGAAAATGCACCTGATTTGCATTACATCCAAAACCTGAAGAGGAAGCCCACTAAAACTTTCAGAGAATTTGTGATTCGTTGGAGGACCGAGGCTGCCAGAGTACGGGCCCCAATGGAGGAGGTACAGATGAAAGATATTTTCATGCAGACTCTGGATCCACAAGTTTATGATAGATTGATGTTAGTTAGTGAGAAAAGTTTTGCAGAGATCATCAAGTTGGACGAGAAGATTGAAGACAGTATCAAGGATGGTACCATTATCAACTTGAATGCATTGCAAGATGATAACAAAGCCTTGCAGTTCGGGGATACTTCAAAAAGCTGCAAGAAGAAAGAAATTGGCACTGTTATGATAGCCCAAGGGCCGAAATATTATGTTTACAGACCTCAGATTCCAACCCCGCACTACCAAATTCCAACCCCATATTACCAAACTCCACCTCCACCATATCAAGCTCCATCATCACCATATCAAGCTCCATCACCATACCAAACTCCCCATTCTTAGCAAACACCATATAAAACTCCTCCTCCGACTCATTTCCAAACCCCTCCTCCACATTATCAAGCTCCCACTTATCCCATCTATAGCACACAACCTTCTTATCAACAACCTTTTTATCCACAACCTTCTCACCCACGACCTTCTTCCTCATCAAGCCAAAGGCCTAGGGCCCAATTTGAAAGGAGGCCAACAAAAACCTATACCCCGTTAGCAAAACCAATCGATCAACTGTATGTGAGGCTGAAAGAAGCAGGTTACATTGATCCTATTCCTGCTCTCCCTATCGATACCCAAGCTAAATGGTATGGCCACAACAAAGTATGCATGTATCACTCGGGCATGAGGGCACATACTACAGAGTCCTGTAGATCATTGAAGGACGAAATACAAAAGCGAATTGATACAAAGGTCATTCACCTTAAAGACCCGGCACCAAACATAACAAGTAATCCTCTACCAAACCACCAAGTTAATATGATTTCTTGTGATGAGGTTGAAGATTTTATCAAATACCATTGGGGTAATCAAGCACAAAGCAGGTTCTTCTTTGGACCCATCCATGACAGTGCAGAGACGTCCTCCATTTAAGGTTGAGGTAGCTACCCCAAGGCATCTATTTATAGTGGTAAGAGCTGCTCCGAATTCATACAAAATGGTGCCTTGGAGCTACGAGGAAAATGCCCCACGAGGAGCAAAAGTGCTGGAGGTGGATGCGGCACAAGGGGTGACTCGATCTGGACGGGTATACACTCCCAACACTCTGGCTCAATGAGCCAACAAAGGAAAACAATCGGCGGCGGAGGTTGAAAATAATGGTATTTTGAAGAAGGTGCATGCAAAGGAATACTCCGTGATAGAGTAGTTGAGCAAAACCCCGACCCAGATTTCCGTCTTGTCTCTTTTGCAAAGCTCTGATCAATGCCAAAAAGCTTTGATGAAGGTGTTAGGTGAGGTATATGTTCCTTCGAGTATATCCAGTAGTGAAGTGGCCCACATGGTGGGTCAAGTATTTGAAGCTCAAAAGATCTCGTTCCATGAAGATGAATTGCCTGTGGAAGGTGTGGCTTATAATAAAGCGTTGCATATCATGGTGCAACACACAGACAAATTCATCACCAAGGTGTTGATTGACCCGAGTTTCGGTTTAAATATTTTCCCTATGAATATTTTAACCCGACTGGAAGTCGATCTCGCCCGAATCAAGTTATGGAAAATGAATGTCAAAGCTTTTGATGGTTCACAAAGGGACACCATAGGAGAAATTGATCTGGATGTACAGGTTGGCCCTGCCACATTTACCATAACATTCCAAGTCATGGACATCCCATCCTTGTACAATCTTCTATTGGGGCATCCACGGATACATGTCGTAGTGGCAGTTCCTTCAACTCTGCACCAATGCTTGAAGTTCGAGTAGGATCACGAAGAGGTCGTGGTCCATGGGGATGAAAGTCGTCCTATCTATATTGTTCCCGTTATCCCCGTCATTGAAGGTAAATAAGGTTTGGATGGGGAGAATTTCCACACCCTAGAACTTTTTGGTGTCATCGAGGAAGGAAGATGGTGGAGCGACAAAATTCTGAGTATGCTGCTGTGGTTAGGATTTGATCCAGGCAAGGGCCTTGGGGTCAGATTGCAACGGATGGCGGAGCCTCTACATATGGCAACACAAAAAACCACTTTTGGATTGGGGTACCAACCCACTGCCGAAGAAATGAACAATTGGAAGTATCCTTTGGGGAGTAGAAGCTTTTTGTTGCCAAACCCACTGCCTTCGCTTCAACAAACTTTCGTGTCTGACGGTTTTCTTAATATCAAGTGAGCTAAAGAAGACATTGTGCTGCTCAGTTCGTGGAATCTGTTCTTGGAGGAGTCGAGTGAGAATAGTTGCCATGCCATTATTAATGAGGAAGAAGGAGGGACCCCACCATAGGAAGCTGGAACTCAAAGAGGAGTCGCCAACTAGACGGGAGCTCGCCGGGCAACTAGGTAGACTAAAAGGATAATGTTTTTTTGTTTTAAAATAAAATGTTTGTTTTCGAAGTCATTCAATTTCTTTTGAATACTATGGAAAATTTTGAGCAAAGCTTTTCAATTAATAAAATTATTTTCCTTTAATATATTTGATTTTGTTTTATTTATGTTTTCAGCATGTCTAGTATTGAACGCGTCGAATCTAAGGCCATGGCTTGTAACGAAACTATACGACATAACCTAGGAAACTCATTAGAAGCTGAAGAGGATGAGGTACCAGCTGAAATTATCAGGGAAGTAGAAGAGTTTGAAGACAAGCCCAAAGAAAATCCGGCAGAGACTGATGTGGTAACTCTGGAAGATGCAGAGACACCTAAAGAGACCCAAGTCAGCACTCATTTGCCGAAAGATGAGATTGGAGAGTACATAGAGTTTTTGGAAGAATATAAGGATGTCTTCGCCTGGACCTATGCTGATATGACCGGACTCAGCCATTCCATAGTAGCGCATAGGTTGCTTATTGATCCAGCATATTCTCTTGTCAAGAAAAAGCCGAGGATGTACAAGCCTGACATAAGTCTGAAAATCAAAGCGGAAGTGGCTAAGCAGATCGATGCTGGAATCCTTAAAGTAGTGGAGTATCCTACCTGGTTGGCCAATATCATGCCAGTGCCGAAGAAAGACGGAAAGTTCAGAGTTTGCGTGGATTACAGGGATCTCAACAAGGCCAACCCTAAAGATGATTTTCCACTGCCAAACATCCACATCTTTATTGATAATTGTGCCAAGCATGAGACACAGTCATTCGTGGATTGTTTCGCTGGCTATCAGAAGATTGGAATGCATGATGAGGATGTTGAGAAAACTGCCTTCCTTTCGCCATGAGGCATATATTTCTACAAGGTGATGACATTCGGGTTGAAAAATGCTGGAGCCACCTACACGAGGGCCATGAACACTATCTTCCACGACATGATCCATAAGGAGATTGAGGTTTATGTGGATGATGTCATCATTAAATCGAAGAAAAGTTCAGATCATTTGGCCGACCTCAGAAAGTTCTTCAACAGATTGCGGAAGTATAATATGAAGCTAAATCTGGCAAAGTGTGCATTTGGTGTTCCGGCAGGAAAATTATTGAGATTTATCGTCAGCTGTCGTGGTATCAAGCTAGATCCAACTAAGATTAAAGCCATCTAAGAACTACCTCCACCAAAGAGTAAGAAGGAAGTCATGAGCTTTTTGGGACAACTCAACTACATTAGCCGTTTCATTGCCCAATCAATAGTTATTTGCGAGCCCATTTTTAAGTTGTTGAAAAATGATGCTGCTACGGAGTGGACTCTTGAGTGTCAATAAGATTTCAATAGAATCAAGGATTATCTATCAAATCCTCCGGTTTTAGTCTCACCAGAACAGGGAAGACCTATGCTTTTGTATATGTCCGTGCTAGAAACTCCTTTGGTTGTGTTTTGGGGGAAAATGACGAGACAAGGAGGAAGGTGCAAGTGATATACTATTTGAGCAAGAAGTTCACACCGTATGAAGCTCGACATACATTGCTTGATAGGGCGTGCTGCGCTTTGACTTGGATTGCTCAAAAGTTGAGGCACTATTTGTCCGCTTACACAACCTACCTGATCTCCAGAATGGATCCACTGAAGTATATCTTCCAAAAGCCCATGCCGACAGGGAAGTTGGCTAAATGGAAGATATTGTTGAGTGAGTTTGGCATTGTCTATGTCATGCAAAAAGCGGTAAAAGGGCAGGCCCTTGTAGATCATCTGGCGGAAAATCCTGTGGACGATGAGTATGAACCTTTAAAGACATACTTTCCCGACGAGGAGGTAGCATTCATAGGAGAAGATATTGCCTAAGAATATGATGGTTGGAGGTTATTCTTCGATGGAGCGGCCAATTTCAAAGGAGTAGGCATTGGAGCTGTGTTGGTATTAGAGATTGGGCAGCATTACCTTGTATCAGCTAAGCTTCGATTTCCTTGTACTAACAACATGGCTGAGTATGAAGCTTGCATCCTAGGTATCTGACTGGCGGTTGACATGAATTTGTAGTCCATATTGGTAATCGGGGACTCCGATATGTTGATGCATCAAGAGAGAGGAGAATGGGCCACAAAGAATTCAAAGATCTTTCCCTATTTGCATTGCGTGCAAGAACTGTGTAAGAGGTTTGTAAAAATTGAGTTCCGGCATGTTCCTCGAGTGCAGAATGAATTTGCAGACGCTTTTGCTACATTGTGTTCGATGATCCAACACCTTGATAAGAATTATATTGATCCTATTCTCATTCACATACATAAGCAACCTGTTTATTATTTTCATGTTGAGGAAGAACAAGACGGTGAACCGTGGTATGCTGACATCAAAGGTTAACTGAAGAATGGAAGTTATCCTGAGCATGCTACAAGTGTCCAAAAATGCATGGTTCGAAGGCTAGCCAACCAGTTTTTCCTAAACGGAGAAATCCTTTATAGAAGGACCCCGGATTTGGGATTGCTAAGATGTGTGGATGCTAAGGAGGCAAAAAATCTGATTGAGGAGATCCACGCTGGAACTTGTGGACCTCACATGAACGGCTTCATTTTGGCAAAGAAGATTTTGAGAGCTGGTTACTTTTGGTTGAATATGGAGACAAATTGTATCAAATACGTTCAAAGATGCCATAGGTGCCAAACCCATGCATATGTGATTCGAGATCCTCCTAACGAGCTTCACTCTATGAGCTCTCCTTGGCCATTCACAGCTTGGGGAATGGATGTCATTGGTCCCATTGAACCTGCAGCATCCAATAGGCATAGATTTATCTTGGTTGCAATCGACTATTTCACCAAATGGATTGAAGCTACTTCTCACAAGTCTGTCACAAAGAAGGTGGTGACGGATTTTGTTCGCGACCATCTTATTTGCCGATTTGGGGTACCTGAGTCTATCATTACTGATAATGGTGCTAATCTGAATAGTGACTTGATGAGAACAACGTGTGAAAGTTTCAAAATCAAGCACCATAATTAAACTACGTATAGGCCACAAATGAATGGAGGCGTGGAGGCTACGAGCAAGAACATCAAGAAAATTTTGTGCAAGATGATCGATAACTACAAATACTGGCATGAGAAGCTTCCCTTTGCATTGTTGGGATATTGTACCACTCTCCGAACGTCTACTGGAGCTACGCCTTATATGCCGGTGTATGGTAATGAAGCGGTGATACCAGTTGAGGAATAAATTCTTTCCTTGAGGATCATTCAAGAAGCAGAACTGAGCGACACAGAATGGGTGCAAAGCAGATTTGAGCAATTAGCACCCCTTGATGGAAGAAGGATAAATGCAGTCTGTCATGGTCAACTTTATCAGAATAGGATGACAAAGGCTTTCAACAAGAAAGTTTGACCAAGACTTTTCACGCCCGGGAAGTTCGTTTTGAAGCGGATTTTTCCACACCAAGATGAAGCCAAAGGCAAGTTCTCGCCTAACTGATAGAGTCCTTATATGGTCCACAGACTGCTGACAAGAAGAGCACTTATTTTAGCGGAGATGGATGGTGAAATATGTCCCAAGCCTATCAACTCAGACGCTATTATGAGATACTATATTTAGAATTGGAGTTTACTTTTTTCTCTGCTTTATAACCTGAACTACGTTGGACCTGATTCCCGTTTAAGAGGGATACATAGGCGTCCTTGTGGGACTCGATCTATATCTTAATAAAATCTTCTTCTTCCCTTTTGCTGAAAGGATCTCGACGTTTCAACCAAGTCTCCATGGTGATATGGTTAGTCAGTTGTAAACTAGGGTATAATTTTTGAGGGGGCCTCAAAAATTCACAACTTTATGTCATTTGCAAAAGAAATCTACGTCATGTTCTATAGTGGGCAGAAATTTTGAGAAGGATCTCAAAATTTCGTCAAGGCTAAGTCAAGACAAGGGTTCGATTTTCCAAAAGGATGTCGTATGGTTTTAAAATGTGTCATGGCCTAACTAGATTTTTCTTACATATTTCAACTTTTATTTCATTTTTGCTAAATTCTTTTCAAAGTATGCTTTTAGTCAGACCTCGTGCCTGAGTGTATACCTGGATGGAATTCAACAACAGGTGTCTAGAGGGTAGAGAAGGCTACAAGACAGACATACAGATCAACCTCCCCTTTACAAACTAATAATTTTTCTTTGAGTGAAGAAATAACGAAATGCAAAAGGCAGAAATGGAGAACATCTTGTCACAAAGGTGATACAGAGCTAAGTCATTCTACCCTTGAGCTGTTATTTATATTTTTGTACTCCCTCATTAAGAGCCCGTGATATACATGACATATGCATTTGAGCCTGTACTTGCATTTTGAGCTCGTGATATACATGATATATACATTTGTGCCTGTATTTACATCTGAGCTCGTATTTGCATATTGAGCCCGTGATATACATGATATATGCATTTGAGCCCATATTTACATTTTCGATATACATCTGAGCCCGTAATTGCATATTGAGCCTGTGATATACCTGATATATGCCTTTGAGCCCGTTTTTGCATTTTGATATACATCTGAGCCCGTCTTTGCATATTAAGTTCGTGATATGCATGATGAGCCCTTTATATACATTTTTTATCCCGGGAGATGTTTAAATCCACTATTGCATTTTAAGTCCGCTATTGCATTTTAAGCCCGTGATATACTTTTTTTTAGCCCATGATAGACAGTTGAGTTCGTATTTGCATGTTGAGTCGTTATTTACATTTCGAGCTCGTTATTTGCATTCTGAGCCTGCACTTGCATTTCAATATACATTTGAGCCCATACTTGCATTTGAGCCCATTTTATGCATTTGAGCCGGTTATTTGCATTTTGAGCCCGTCATTGCATTCAGAGCCCTATGATTTATCTACACCGAGCCCAAATAAAACAGAACTATCAATTGAGTGTAGGCTCTCGATTAATTTACTTTCTTTAAAATTACCATTTTTCTACTCATCCGATGGCGTCATGGTCTAAAGGCATTGTTTCATGGCCTGTGGACATCATGTCATGGCCTAAGGATTTACTTTCAGTTTATCATGTTCCTAAGGCGGCATAGTCTAAAGGTATCATCTTTCATGGCCTGCAGACATCATTTCATGGACTAAGAAATTTATTTTGCGAATCATGGCCCAAGACATCATGGCTTAGAGACATCATCCTTTTTTCTCGAAGCAAACTTTCATCGTCTAAAGAGAACTTGCATCATGCTTAATTTTTGTATCAATTTATTTTACGAAGTATTTGATGCATATGCTTTAATTGTTTTGCTTCCGCGAATGCCAAGGAAGAATGAGCTACGAATGATAACGTCTTTCCTATTTTTTCCTTGACTTATCCCTATTTTTTCAAGCCATATTCCCACCAATTTATTTTGCAATGCATTCTGAATCTTGTCAATTCATGCTATCTCCATCCTTATTCAAGCCTCGCGTTACCAATTTCTTTTAGGGATTTCGTTCAACCCTAAATCTAGAATTACACGAGGACTGATTCTCATAAACCCGAGATATGTAGGCGACTTGATACCAAAGTCTCAGCCACAATTTTTCACAGTTCCTAGTCCCCTTTCTTGTAACCCCATCAGATCGTTCTTCGGTCGGACAAAATTGGCCACTAGGTCAATATTCTTTGCTTACCAATTCATCCTTCATTCCTGAGCTAAAAAGGGGTAGTTGTTGACACCTAATTTTGACCTCCCTATGCCCCACATACGCTTCTTATATACGTATATTTTATTTACCTTTTTACACAATTGTTCGGCTTGCATTTATAATTTTTAAATAATTAATGGTCACAACTCTTGCGTAATTATTTAAAAATTAAATAATTATTTCAAAATTATATAATTATTTCAAATTATATAATTAGTTCAAATTATTTATTTTTATATTTATTTTAATTCATTAATTTTCTGATATTACGTAATTGTGTCATATATACTATATTTCATGTTAATATATATGCCTTTATTTTAAAATATGTGTTTTACTTAATTTTTTATAAATTATTTACATGATAATATTTATATAATTTTAACTAAGTTTTCTAAATTATTTGCGTAATAATATTACTTGAATTTATAACTTATTTATGTTGGTAATAAAGTTTAAATAATTTTTGATAAATTGATTATATTTCCTAATCAGTGAATTATTTAAAAAATATAATACTTTATTAATTATATAATATTACATGAGTCTATTCAATTTAATAACTTATTTATATTGATAATAATATTTATATGTTTTTCCCGTAATTTAAACTAATATATTATCTATTTGTTAAATTATTTATAAGTATAGTATTTTGTTAATTGTTAGTAGCTATTTTTAAATGTATTTAAGATTTAGTCACTTTCTATTCAACTTATACTAATTTTAACCAATTCATGCCAATTCTAGCCCATTTTACTAATTTTGGCCATTATTCAAACCCAATTTGATTCATACCCATGACCCATCCGGACGACCCATTTACTACCCAAGACCCGATCCAATTTCAAATTTTAATTTCATCCGTCCATCTAATATAATTATCACTACACCGCCAAAACCCTGCTTCACTTTCTCATTTTTCCCCTCTCTCACCCCAAGCATCGCACGACCCCCTCTCTTCCTCTTCTTCCACTTTCGGCCAGAACCACCCACCACCATCCTCCTCTTCTCCTATCTTCACGTCCCACCACCACACAAGACCGAAATGCCACCAGCCACTGGAAAACCACAAACACCCCACCTCGCCTTATCTTCTCCCATTTCTCCATCCGGTCGTAAACCACTAGATCTGCCACTGCCCCTCTCCCATCTCCGGCCTATGAAACCCAACCAGACCTCATCTTCCCCATTGACAGACCACATGCAACCGACAAGACCACCAGCGCGACACCACCGAACCTAGCACTGTACACTCTCTCCTCTCCCTTTTTGTCTTCTCCGATGAACCCGCGCTGCCTCTAACCGGCGAACAACCAGACCCTAAACCACCCGTACCCTATCGGAAATAACCAGGACTCACTACAGCCGCATTTGCTCCGGTTAGCTGAGGTCAAACAAATTTGGATCTGGACAGATCTCGTATCCCTCTTTCTATTTCTTCACTTAAATCTAAAAAAAATAATAATAAATTAACATGCCTGATGATAATATGCTCGTCTATAAATATGGTGATATTATTTTTATGAAAAGTCCCAAACTCTACTGATCTTTTCTTTTTATGATTATTTGGGAATGTGCTTTTAGTATGCGTATATGTGTATATGTATTATCGTTGTACTGTTCTCTCTTACCCTCCATGTGAATTCTGATAATATGCCACCATTAGCCTTTCATTATCAATTTATGTGGTACTCAATCTGTTCATAATTGTTACGTTAATATTTGTATGCACCTCTAAAATACCCTGAAAGCCTAATGTTTACAAATTTTATTTCTGGCACACCCTGACCTAGCAAATTCTCCTGGTAGAAAATTTTCATTTATTCGGTTCTCATGTTTTGGCATATAGGTGTATGTCACTGGTCTTTCTTCTTCTTACTTCTTTGGCACTTACAAATACGTGTGTATATGTATGTCACTATTTGGTTCGCTTTTCCCACCGTTAGAACTCTAATACACAACATTTGCTTGTACTTGATATTCTCCTGTCAAAGCGGACGTGCAACTACTGCTATGTCACTATTTATATTTATATTACAACTCTATGCTTGTTAAAATCCTGTAATTAATTGATAATATTTTATTTCGGTGATTTTCTCCCTGTGACAGATCTGCCTCGTAAGTGAATATGTTAAATATAGTATTTTAGGATTTATTTACAGGATGTCAATAAATTATTAATAATTAAAAATCCTGGTAAAAATCTTTATTTGGTTTGTTCCCTTCCTAATTTGACAATATTCTAGGTATGATTCGTTCTTGCTGTAATTATTTTCATACAGTAGTGTTATGTACTTCTTTATTTAGTTACCCATTTATTTTATGTAAACATTAATTTGCTTTTTGATTCGTCCTAATTTAAAGTAAGAAATTCGTTGACTTATTCTTTCCTTATTTGAGTATTGTAACTATGGTACAAAGGGATCTTCCTTGAAATTTACTTGATTCTGTTAACTAAGAGAAATATTCTCCCAACTAATTTCAGGGGTGATTTATTCTCTAAATTGACTGACCTTTTCTGCTATAAATTGATCCTTTTCTTTTCTTTGAAGGCACTCGAACATTATCATAGACCAACAATATACTTTACTTTTTAAAATACTACTTTTCTCTTTTGAAATTCTTAATTCTTCTCTCTGCCTCAATACGAGCACTGCTCGGGATCCACAAGATCCTTGTGATCTTGACGTATTGAGGTTTGGGTCTCAACTATTGGGAAAGACCTTTTCTGAAATTGCTGGTTTGCTGTATTCCAGTTAGTTTATCTCTTTATAATACGTACTTGCATTATGTTATAATAAATCTGAACTCTTTAAATATTTCACTGTCTCAATATATGTGCTTGAATCTTTATAATCCAAATATGTTTGTGTGAATATTTTGTGAAAATCAAATAACTTATAGCTTACAAGTTCCCAAAGACATGTTTGTACGTGCATATTTGCTGTGTTACTTCCTGTTTAACAGGTTACTCTAATTTGGAATGAAGAAAGGCGGCCTGAGTCAAGAGGGATTTTTATTTTTTTCAATTAGTATTGCCTTTATATTGTGTTGTATTATTTTGTTATTTTATTTTGTCTTTTTCAATTTGTAATAACTTTATAACTGTAAGAACGTTGATAAATAGTGAAAAGGGGTCTACGGGGGTGGGAATTGTATTTCTTTGCTGTTTTTCTTAAAATTCACCTAGGAAGCATGCCTATAGGACTAACGTATGCATCTATTAGATATCATTCCTTTAGGATATCAACACCTAGAAACCGTGCCTATAGTACTGATGATTTGATATAACTCGAAGCCAAGTTTATAATGCATACAGTCATCTCTATTAAATCGCTGCCCTAGGAATTAGAGGAACCAGAATTCATTGTCATAGTAAGATCGGCGTATATCATAATTTTTCATCATTGTGTCACTAATTTATTAAATCCGTTTATTTTGATAGTTGTTATGCTAATAACATGTTGTACAATAACATGTCATAAATCAGTCCATAATTAGTGCATTAATTACATAGAGAAGCATGTGAATTTGATCTTGTCATTACATAAAACATGCCTATAGAGATATCACAAGATTTGCATTGTAAAACTATTGGTTTCTAACTAAATTGCCTATTTACAATGTTGATGTGTATGTCAGGATGTGTTAAAATAGTACAAGTGTGGTTGTTTGAATTCTTAAGTTATACATGCTGTTGTTTGTCCACTGCTAAAATTCATATAGAAATTCTATCCATAGAGACCACTTTATTCAATATATATGTGTTTAAACAGCAAAATCCCTGCCTAAAGGAATATAATACCTGACTCATACGGTTCTATCAAGGTGCTGCATTTTTCCTGATGTCTTTAAATTAGAAATTCTACTCTCGTGGATTGTCCATGCATTTAGAGATCTTGTCTAATAAGTTTTGCATTAGAAATCTTGTAAGTAGGTTTTTTCATATATTTATAAATCATTCTTTGAAAATCTCAGGCTACATGAAACAGTCATGTATCTGTTGATTATTTTTGTTTGATGATTAATCGCCTTAAACAATCTTAGGATTTTAGACCCAAAATTCGAAATAGTAGTCCAATGCCTCTTAGACATTAAGTTGGGAAGGGTAGAAAAATATTAGGACGTTAGTTTTCTTCACGTAGAAGCGTTATAGGATTAACAATTAATTTAATAGGTGGGTAGACGGGCAATGATAGTCTGTGCTCGTTGAATAATACGAGCAATGTAACTCATTGCGAAGTCTTATTTAATTTGCACGGGGTGATCCCAATAGATTAAAGTAACCTCTCCTTTAATAGTAGAACTACATCTGGCCTGATTCCCTCTAGGGATACGTAGGCACCTCTTTGAGGTTTGGCCTCATATTTAAAAATTTGTTTATTTGGTAGTCTTTTTGTATGCATTTTACATGATTATGTTATACTTTTGTATGAATTAAATTTTTTTTCTTTTCTTTATTTGTAGTACTGGTTTGTAATTTGTAATAATGACAATAGTAACAGTCTTTGAATATATTTTGTCTTAATTTCTTTCTTCTCGCTTGTCTGCAAGTTTTTCTTTATTTATTTTACGTTTATCAATCTAGTTTACATTTAAATAACATAAGTTAAAATCAATCTTCTTTTGATCATTAATTATCTCCCCCACATACTAATGGGTCCGTCCGAGAACCACATTTGTGGACCTCGAAAGGTGCTTAACACCTTCTATTCGAGGTAACTTAAGCCTTTGCCTGACTCTGGTAACCTAGGCTAGTTAAATAGACTTTTAGTTTAGAATGGTGCCCTAGCGCACCTCAATCGTTAGATGGCGACTCTTCTTTTTAAACATCCTTAAGAGTTGTCACATGCTGAATCCCGCTTTTTGCGAGAAAAATGGGGCGCGACAAGGGTCATGAGTGGGTGTTTTCTTCCACACCCATGCCCAATATCTATCTAGTGTAAGAAATTCTCATGATCAAGTTATGGGATTTTTACCCAATTGCATGATTTTTCACATGGGTATGATTATATTTTGTTTATATTGGTGAATTCTGAAGCTTGGGCAGATTTTAAACTGTTTTCAATCCAAATAGTGATTTCTAAATGATGAAATTGAATGCCCATGGATGAAAAGTTCATGAAAAAAGAGAATGATGTTGAGTGTATGATGATGATGAGATTTGATGATTAAAAGCATGCTTCTAAAGCTACCAATGATTATGGCATTGTTTTCAAATGAATTGAGTAGATCTAAGTTGATAAAGCGTTTGGCAATGTCCACATGTTGATCTAAAATGATGATTTTCCCGAAATAAGCTTACCACATTGTTTGGAGCGAAGTCTCTCAAATTTCATAATTTCTAGCTTGTGGTATATTGAGTTAAATATCCCTATATATAGCTTACCGCATGATTTGGAGTAGATGCTCCTACTTATACTTGATCTTGTGGTATGTTTGGAAAGCAAGCTTCTCATATGCATGAATTTATAATTGCGATGTATGTCATTATTGAGCTTTGCTAAGGAACAATGTTGAGCTTCATGTTCATATAATATCTAGTCTATGCATGATTTCATTATTGATCTTTTTCAATAGACAATGTTGAGCTTCGTTTCATACGATGTTGAGTTATGCATGATTTCATCTTGAGCTTTGTCAATAGACGATGTTGAACTTCGTTATATACGATGGAGAGCATTGCATGTTTTTGGGAGAAGATTCTAGCACTGAGCGGGTTAAGGGTCGATCACCCTATGCCTCAGAACTACGCGCCAATGTAGGTTGATACTAATATAATTTTGGGACCTTCCTTGTGAGATATCCCCGACCCGATTTGGCCCTTCAGCTTGATATTGATATCATGGTATCGTCCATCACCCTGGAAAGTTTATGGACGGCTCTACCCACTTGAGTGTGATAGTTGGGACCATGTAAACTCTATCATGGTATGTCCGTTAAGTGATGAGTCTCCCACTGTTAATATCATTCAGAATTGCATATTCATTACTCATGATGATTACTATACGCATGCATGTTATAAAACTTGCTTTGACTCATTGTTTAGCTTTTAAATACAAATGTTATGTTTCATCTTTGAGTCATTCGAGTTAATCATGATGTTATAAAGCTATCATGGTCATGTTATGATATCATTATGATTTCCGAATGAATACATGTATCCCTTCCACTATTTTTGAAAGCTTATGATATGTTATTAGATATTTTAAGTGTTTTATTTCATTTGAGCAGTTTTACCTACCCTGCATACTCGGTACATTCCACGCATTGACTGCATACTTTCTATAATGTATTATTTCATGATACAGGACCCGGTTTGTAGCCTCAGCCCCGATCTTAATCAGCTTTGTAGAGTCCATATCAGCTTAGGATTTGTGAGTCCTCATCTTTCGAGGACTAGACTCTCAGTTTTCATTTCATATTTCAGATTCAGTATCGTTGAGTTAGTTGGGGTCTTGTCCCATCAACTCGTCCAGATTAGAGGTTTTCAGACTTATGTATGTGTAGTTTTGGATATTATTCTGATGCGCTGCTGTATGAGACTTCCATTGAGTTTATATTTATGATTTCTTCATGTTTATTGAATGAGTTAGCTGAATGCTTATGCCATAGGTTGACTTGGGGTCTCTCGGGGTCCCTTGTCCTGTGTCTACGATCTGGCCTACGTTTGGGTCGTGAAAAACTTGGTATCAGAGCCATAGATTGATGTGTCCTAGGGAGTCTGAAAGCCGCTTTAGGTAGAGTCGTTTCATGGGTGTGAAGCGCGCCACACTTTTGACGAAGAGGCTACTAGACATTTAGGAAATGTCCCTTCTTTCATGATCTATGTTGTGCGATGAAAAGCCTTTCTATCCTTCTAATTCATGCTATTCACGATTGCAGAATCATGGAACCTCGAAGGGTGAATGGAAGGAGGAATAGAGGTGGTGTAGGCCACGAGAATGGTAACGGTTATGAGCATCAGCCAGCCCCACCAATTCAGGAGGCTCAGGCACCGGAGCCAACGGTCATGCTGAGTTCCAAGCTGCCATTCAGATGCTTGCGCCGGCCTTGACCTCTCAGGTCAATCAACAGGACATTGCGCATGTTCCTTAAAATGGTAATGCAGCGGTGGCCAGAGTCTGAGACTTTTTATAAATGAACCCGCTGGAGTTTCTGGTGTCCAAGGTAGATGAGGACCCGCATGATTTCATCAATGAGATTGTCAAGATCACCCAGGTTATGGAGGTGAGTAGTGTTGAGTGCCTAGAGTTAGCCTCCTGCCAGTTGAAGTGGGTTGCGCATATTTGGTTTCGCCAGTGAAAGACAGCAGGGCCGCGGGAGTAGGTCCGATTACATGGGAGGAGTTTCAAGTTGCGTTCCTAGATCGGTTCTTCCCTTGAGAGATGAGGGAGTTGAAAGTAGCTAAGTTCGTGAATTTAAAGCAAGGAAGGATGACTGTTCAGGAGTATGCCTTTGAGTTCACCCGCCTATCTAAGTATGCCCCGGAGTTAGTGACCGACCAACGGGTGCGGGTGAGCCGATTTGTTCATGGTGTAGCAGGCGACTTGGACAAGAACTGCAGCACAACTATGCTCCATTAGGACATGGACTTCCCTCGCATAGTGTTGTACGCCCAGTAGATGGAGGCAGCACATTCAAGGGAGAGGGAGCCCAAGAGGGCCAGGACTGAAGCCACAGATTCTCTCAAAAGAGGTCCGATGGTGGGCATCGACAGCAGACCCACCAGAGGTCCTCCACCCTAGCATCATCAGCATTGAGTGTGTCATCTAGTCCCCAACATGATTATAGGGGGCGAGCATCAGGCTCGAGGGGTCATAGCAGTAGGCTCGTAGATTCCAGCATTCCAGCTTGTCGTAGGTGCGGCCGAGGATACTCAGGCCAGTGCTTGGCAGGGTCAGGAGCTTGTTTTGGATATGGGCAGCCTAGACATATGCTCAGAGATTGTCCTGCTGCGAGACAGGATCAGGTTAGGGGCCGAGGCCCTGCTTCTAGTTCAGCAGCCCCACCCCCACGCACAACATATCAGGGAGCATTTACTAGCACAGCTGGCGGGCAGCACCAGAATAGATTCTATGCCTTAGCTACTCGTTAGGAGCAGGAGGCCTCACCAGACATAGTCACCTGTATGTTGAAAGTTTTTCATGTTGATGTGTATGCTTTGCTAGATCCGGGGGATACCCTATCTTTTGTGACACCATATATAGCCAGTAGCTTCGGAGTCAGTACCAATGTCTTATTAGAGCCTTCTTAGTTTCTACTCCAATAGATGACTTAGTTATAGCTAGACGGGTGTATAGAGATTGCCCGGTCTCAATTCTTCATAAGGTCACCACAGTAGATTTGATAGAGTTAGCCGTGACCAATTTTGTCATGGATTGTCTATATGCATGCTATGGTTCAGTTAATTGTAGAACCTGGTCAGTAGAGTTCAAATTCCCGGGTGAGCCGGTCTTAGAATGGAAGGGTAGTTCAGCTGTGCCTGTAGGTCAATTCATTTCCTACCTTAAGGCTAGAAAGATGATTTCTAAGGGTTCTTTGTACATCTAGTTAGGGTTAAGGATGTGGAGTCCGAGACCCCGACCATTTAGTCAGTTCTAGTAGTATGTGAGTACCGGGAGGTCTTTCCTGATGATTTGCCAAGTGTCCCTCCCAAACAGGAGGCTGATTTCGGTATAGATCTTCTTCCTGACATGCAGCCTACTGCCTTACAGAATGGCTCCAGCTGAGCTAAAAAAGTTAAAGGATCAGTTGAACTATTAGATAAGGGTTGTATTAGGCCAAGTAAGTCACCATGGAGGCGCCAATATTGTTTGTTCGGAAGAAGGACGGTTTCTTTCGCACGTGTATTGATTATCAACAGTTGAATAAAGGTTACCGTAAAGAACAGGTACCGCTTACCTAGGATTGATGATTTGTTCGACCAGCTTCAGAGTGCCAGGTGTTTCTCCAAAATGGATCTCTGGTCCGGATATCACCAGCTCAGGGTTCGGGAGAGTGACATCCCAAAAACCGCTTTCAAGACTCGATATGGTCACTATGAATTTGATGTCATGTCTTTTGGACTAACCATTGCTCCTGCAACTTTTATGGATCTAATGAATAGGGTGTTCACAACATATCTAGACATGTTTGTGATTGTGTTTATCGACGGTATCCTCATATACTCTCAGAGCGAGGAGGAGCATGCCGCTCACTTGAGTGTAGTGCTTCAGACCCTCAAGGATCGACAGTTATATGCAAAGTTTAGCAAATGTGAGTTTTTGTTGGATTCTATGGCATTTCTAGGCCATGTGGTATCAAGTGAGGGCATAAAGGTAGATTCTCAAAAGATCGAGGTGGAAAAGAATTGGCCCAGAATGGTGAACCCATCAGATATTCAGGAGATTTTTGGGCATAGTGGGTTATTACCGGAGGTTCATTGAGGGCTTTTCATCCATTACAGCCCCATTGACCAGGTTGACTCAGAAAATGGTAAAGTTCCAATGGTCGGAGGCTTGTGATAAAAACTTCCAAAAACTAAAAACCTGACTCACTTCAACACCAGTATTGACTCTACTTAAGGGTACGGATGGCTTTGTGGTGTATTGTGATGCTTCGCGAGTTGGACTCGGGTGTGTATTGATGTAGCATGGTAAAGTGATAGCATATGCCTCATGACAGTTGAAAGTTCATGAAAAAACTTACCTGATCCATAATCTTGGGTTGGCCGCAGTGGTGTTTCTGTTGAAGATATGGCGGCATTACTTGTATGGGGTCCACATGGATGTGTTCATAGATCACATGAGCTTACAATATGTGTTCACGCAGAAAGATCTCAATCTTCGACAAAGGAGGTGGTTGGAGCTACTAAAGGACTAGGACATGAGTGTCCTTTACCATCCGGGCAAGGCTATTGTGGTTGCGGATGCACTTAGTAGGCTCTCTATGGAGAGTATATCCCACGTGGATGAGGTAAAGAAGGAGTTGGTGAAAGAGGTCTATCGACTTGCAAGGTTGAGAGTTAGATTGATCGACTCGACCAATGGCGGTGTTGTTGTGCAGAATGGGTCTGAATTGTCCTTGGTGGTTGATATCAAATCTAGG
The DNA here is from genome assembly GCA_035772735.1 of Datura wrightii. NCBI lineage: Eukaryota > Viridiplantae > Streptophyta > Magnoliopsida > Solanales > Solanaceae > Datura > Datura wrightii. Next base: position 47,658,845 of record JASDFA010000019.1, read on the forward strand.
CAAGACGAGGATTTGATTTTGAGGAAATTGAAGAAAGCGGTGCGGAGTAAAAAGGTGGAGGTCTTCTCCAAGGGAGAGATGGTGTGCTACGATACCAAGGTTGTGTATGTGTCCCAGACATTGATGATTTGAGAGGTCGGACATTGCATGAGGCACGTGGTACCAGATATTCTATACATCTGGGTCCACGAAAATGTATCGAGACTTGCGAGAAATCTATTGGTGGGATGATATGAAGAAGGATATTATAGAGTTCGAAGCCAAATGTCCAAACTGTCAATAATTGAAACTCGAGCATCAAAGGCCGGGAGGCATACTTCAGGATATCAGCATTCCCACTTGGAAGTGGGAAGAGATTAATATGGATTTCATTACTGGTCTACCTCGTACTCGCCGACAATATGACTCCATTTGGGTGGTGGTCGACAGGTTAACTAAGGCTGCACATTTCCGACCGATCAAAACCATAGATTCAACGGATGATTATGCCAAATTGTATATTCAGGAGTTGGTTAGACTTCATGGAGTTCCCTTGTCTATTATTTCAAACCGAGGTACTCAGTTTACCTCCCAATTCTGGCGTTCTTTTCAGAAGGGACTTGAGACTCAAGTTAAGCTCAGTACAGCCTGTCATCCACAAACAAAAGGCCAGGCAGAACGAACAATCCAGACCCTCGAGGATATGTTGAAGGAATGTGTGATGGACTTCAAAGGTAGTTTGGATGATCATTTGCCCTTGATCGAGTTTGCTTATAATAACAGCTATCACTCTAGAATCCAGAATGGCACCATTTGAGTCTCTTTATGGATGGAGGTGTAGATCGCTCACCAAATGGTTTGAAGTTGGGGAAGCCGCTATGATAGGGCCTGATCAATTCATGAGGCCATGGTAAAGGTTCAGTTGATAAGGGACAGGCTGAAGACCACTCAGAGACGACATAAATGATATGCTGATGTGAGGAGAAGAGATCTGGAGTTTGAGGTGGACGATTGTGTATTTCTAAAGGTATCTCCTATGAAGGGAATCATGCGGTTCAGAAAGAAAGGGAAACTCAATCCCCGCTATGTTGGTTCCTACCAGGTTGTGTGAAGAGTTGGTAAGGTAGCCTATGAGTTGAACTTGCCATCGGAGTTATCTTCAGTTCATCCCGTCTTTCATGTATCGCTCTTGAAAAAGTACTTAGGTGATCCAACCTTGGTAGTCCCAGTGGACAGCTTTGGGGTAATAGACAACCTCAGTTATGAAGAAGTTCCTGTTGAAATCTTGAGTCGTCAAGTTCGGAAGTTAAGGAACAAAGAAGTAGCTTCAGTTAAGGTCTTATGGAGATATCAACATGTCGAGGGAGTTACTTGGGAAGCCAAAGCGGATATGATGGCTAAATACCCACATCTATTCTCTACCGGCTCAGTTTCGACTTGAGGTATTAGTTTTGCTCTATGACTCTATTTATTTTTCATGTTCAGTTCATGTGTTCAAGTCTCTTTTATGTGTAAGGATGTGTGTCTGAGGTCTGAATTTGGTTCAGCTATGTGGTTCCTTTCGGAGGTAGTCATTTTGTGAAAATTTCGGTTAAAATAATCAGTTTTGGAGTATGATAATTGTATGTTTCTATTTTTTACTTGTTTCTAACATTCGAGGATGAATGTTCCCAAGGAGGAGATATTGTTATACCCCGAGAATTCAAAGATCAGACCCGGGAGTTTGAACAGGGAAAAACTGAAAAATGATGCTTCAGTTGCAAGACGAGTCGTTGAACGACTCATGAGGAGACCTGACGAGTCGTCAGGTGGCTGGTGGGATGACCTGGATGAAATGAAGGTTGAAGGTCCCCATGGGCATGGGAATAACTCGTGGTCAGCCACCACGAGTTGTCAGGTTAACCGTGGGGTGAAGTTGAGAAATAAATAGAAGGATCAACCAGTGTACCTAATGGGAGGACCCCACTAGTCGTGGTCAGTCCCAACGACTTGAGAGGTGAGTCGTGATCAAGCAAGGTGAGTTTTCATTTGATGCTAAGGTAGTGTACTTTACAAACGACTTGACGAGTTGTGACCCCTCATGATGAGTCGTCAGGTCCCTCGTTGGGACCCCTTGAGAGTTATTTTCAGCGATTTTAGTAAGGGCTTTTTTGTAATTTCTAAATCTTAAGGGCCTATACTGCATTGTTTAAGGCTCGTTTTAGTGGGTTTTTAGCAGGGAAAACCTATTCTAAGCCATTCTTCCTATGCAGGCAAGTTTGAAGGTTTGAGGAGGTGATGCAAGGCTAAATCTCAAAGTTTCCATTGGAATCTCATCTTGGGCAACTAGAAGGGGTTAGAATTCACCATTCCCAGGTATGTAGGGTCATGAGTGGGTATTTTCTTCCACACCCATGCCCAATCTATATCTAGTGTAAGAAATTCTCATGATCAAGTTATGGGTTTTTACCCAATTGCATGATTCTTCAATTTTATACATGGGTATAATTAGATTATATTTATATTGGTGAATTGTGAAGCTTGGGCAAATTTTAAACTGTTTTCAGTCCAAATCGTGATTTCTAAATGATGAAATTGAATGCCCATGGACGAGAAATTCATGAAAGAAGAGAATGATGTTGAATGTATGACGATGATGAAATTTGATGATGAAAAACATGTTTCTAAAGCTACCCATGATTATGACATTGTTTTTAAATGAATTGAGTAGATCTAAGTTGATAAAGCTTTGGGCAATGCCCACATGTTGATCTAAAATGAAGATTTTAACATTGTTTGGAGCGAAGTCTCCCAAATTTTATAATTTCTAGCTTGTGGTATGTTGAGTTAAATATCCCTATATATAGCTTACCACATGATTTGGAGTAGATGCTCCAACTTATACTTGAGCTTGTGGTATGTTTCGAAATCAAGCTTCTCATATGCATGAATTCATAATTGTGATGTATGTCATTATTGAGCTTTGTCAAGGAACAATGTTGAGATTCATATTCATATGATGTCTAGTCTATGCATGATTTAATTATTGAGCTTTGTCAATAGACAATGTTGAGCTTCGTTTCATACGATGTTGAGTTATGCATGATTTCATCTTGAGCTTCGTCAATAGTTGGGACCATGTAAGCTCTATCGTGGTATGTCAGTTAAGTGACGAGTCTTCCACTGTCTATATTATTCAGATTTGCATATTTATTACTCATGATGATTACTTTACGCATGCATGTTTAAAAGGTTTGACTAATTGTTCAGCTTTTAAATGCAAATGTTATGTTTCAGCTTTGAGTCATTCAAGTCAATCATGATGTTATAAAGCTATCATGGTCACGTTATGATAAGATTACAATTTCCGAATGAATGCATGTAGCCCTTCCACTATTTTTGAAAGCTTATGATATGTTATGAGATGTTTTAAGTGTTTTATTTTATTTAAGTGGTTTTACCTACCTTTCATACTTAGTACATTCCATGTATTGACCGCATACTTTCTATGCCGTATCATTTCATGATACAGGACCCGATTCACAGCTTCAGCCCCGATATTAATCAGCTTTCCAGAGTTCTTATCAGCTCAGGATTGGTGAGTCCTCATCTTTCGAGGACTAGACTCTCAGTGTTCATTTCATATTTTAGATTAAGTATCGTTGAGTTAGTTGGGGTCTTGTCCCATCAACTCATCCAGATTAGAGGCTTTCAGACTTATGTATGTATAGTTTCAGATATTATTCTGATGCGCTGTTGTATGAGACTTCCACTGAGTTTATATTTATGGTTTCTTCGTGTTTATTGAATACGTTAGTTGAATGCTTATTCCATGGGTCGACTTGGGGCTCTCGGGGTCCCTTGTCCCGTGTCTACGATCCGACCTCCGTTCGGGTCGTGACACAGATTTATTATTTTCTTGACAAGTATCAAAACAGTGGTAGAGAATTCTTTATAGTTTTATGATGAATTCAGTAATTTTTGTTTAGTTTTGTGTTTGTATTAAAAAATTTATTAAATATGTTTAAATATTTACATGTGAACTAATAACTAAAATGAGCTACATGTTCGATGGCAGTTTAGAACTTATAAACTTCAAATTTTGACTCCATCTCTACACAAGCGTGATCATATTGATAGCATCCTTATAACAAAAGGACAAAATTTTTGTAGAGAAATGCACTTAAAGATTGTTCAAAGTATATTAAAAAAATTATTAGAATGTTTAGCTCATTTATCTGTAGTTCTTGCAACTTGCTTTATGACTTTTTCATGTATTTAGTTTATAGTTTTGGATCTTGATTTTTATTTTGGTGTATTTCTTACTTCAATTTTTTTTTGTTTCCTTCATTTTTTTGAGTCTTTTGAGTTTTATGAGTTGCCTAATTTAATTATCTTGCATTTTTATTCCTTCAAAAGACACAGATGCATTATAATTTTCTGAACATGTTATGAATTTTTTTCCGCCACAATTAAAGCGTAGGCAAACGGAGGTTTAAACTAACATTTGATAAATAAGTCTCACGAGTTAATTATACCACCAAACATAGCTAGCCTGATTAGATACATTACATATTTGAAAATTTTGCAAAAATAGTTGCCTTCAATTTTTAAATTATACAAACTTATTTTTGCGCTCGTGAAATGCTTTGAGGAAGTATGTGCACAAAGATGAAATATCGTCACCACCATAAATTATTTTTAAAATTATAATTTGACATGCAATTTTCAGTTTTACTATGATCAAGGCATATATAGCTCAATTGTCTGCAGAAAAAGAATTTTCTTTGAAAATTTATAATTATTGTTGCTAATGTCAATGTCGATGCATGTATAAAAGAAGCTCCATAATTCTCGGCTATGCTACTGTCGTCGACCTTCATGGATCAATTGAGAGATTTTCTTTCAGATATGTATGGACAATTAGGTTTCTCTTTTCTTTATACTTCTCTAAAATTTTGTTATCAAATTTCTTATTATCAATCATCAACTCCGTCATTGTTTTGCTACTCGATACTTGAACCACTAATGAAATATTTTAAATTTCTAGAGATATACACAATAAATGAATGAGTCATCTTTTGAGAAAGCTATTTGAAGAAGATACAGGCACATCAACTTCAAATTATCTCATACATTGAGGAAAAAGTCCTTATAAAACTCCACAAAAAAGATGAAGAGGTCGAAGATATTGACTACATATATGTAGAGCTTAGATTATTATTGTTTTAAAAGAGGTTTCATGGATCTTTTGTACATAATTTTGAGCTTGGGTTATTATTATTTAAAAAGAGGTTTCATGGATCTTTCCTCATACATTGAGGAAAAGGTCCTTATAAAACTCTACGAAAAAGATGAAGAGGTCGAAGATATTCACCACATATATATAGAGCTCAGATTATTATTGTTTAAAAAGATGTTTTGTGGATCTTTTGTACTGAATTATTGAGCATTGTTTGAGTATTTTAACATAATTTGTTTTTCCTACCACTCAAAATAAAAGCTACGCCAAATATTTTAGAAATGAAACTACTCACTCTGTCCAAACATATTAATTTATTATTTTCTTTTCTCAAGATTCAAACTATAAAATCTTACTTTCATTCAACAATTTCTTGATAAATATATATAGTGGTAAAAGGGAGACTATAGTCTTCATTTATTGTTTTCCCAATAACTATATAGATATCTTTACAAAAAATGAAAATCTTAAGCAATAAATTTTTTCTCCCTCCAACTTGTGTTTTCTATTTGATTTTTTTATTTGCACGGCATAACGTGCAACACACGTTTTCAAAACTAGTAATACAAATAAAGAATATAAGCTTAAAATAGAAGAGTAATTAATAGAAGAACTGACCTGGTCTCTTTCAAGCAGAATGCTTAAAACATTTGAAATAATAATATAAACAAAAAAGAAACTAAGCTGAAAATTAGAAGAGTAATGGATAAAGAAACTAATCTGATCGCTTCCAAACAAAATGTTGAAAATATGATATATTTTTATTTTCCATTTCATATAGTATGTTATAGCAAACTCTCGTGAATTATTATATCTTGCAAAAGAAAAGCAATTGTTAGTAAATGTATGTCACATTAGTTTTGGTAGCGAATATAATTTAAGGGACTAAAATACATAATAAATTAATAATATATAAAGTTAAGGTTAAAAGAGTGGGATCAGAGCATGACAGCCTGAGAGAGGGCTCAATGCGATGTTACTCCTCCTATTCTATTTTTTATGATCGACTCTCTTAAATGCCTTAAGACAAGACAAAAAGAATTCTTAAAAAATGTAAAAGAGTACTTACTAAAATATTTAAGTATTTAAAAGTCGTGTGTAGTGTATGTGTGTGTGTGTGTATATATATATATATATATATATATATATATATATATATATATATATATATATATATGCTTTTTGATATTCAGATCATATGAAAAATATCTTTACAATTTAGCATAATAATAAAAGTTGTCAAGTCTTCGAGACATTTCAAAGTGTGACATATAAAACTTAGAAAGGACGGGGGTGATAAGTTGCTTTATTTTTTTATCAAGCTATATATGTGTGCTTCATATAAGAAGTTAGCTATGCCCTGCCTGTTTTATCATCTTCCAAACATACCTGAAACTCAGCTTGTGTCACGATCCAAATAGCCGTGATTGACACCCACACTAACCTCTCCCCTCCCCCCGGTGGACGAACCAATGATTTCCAACAACTACCCTGTCATCAATCATACCAGAAGAAATAACAATGTAATAAAATGAAATAAATTGCAATATCCAAAAATCATATTAACCAACTAGACCCAAAAATAGCAGAATCTTTCCAAGATCTGAAAGTCATTGCATCTCAACGTCAACTACATTCTATAAATATTTAAACTAAACAAAAGAAATGTTGAAGAGTCTAAAGGAGAGACATCTTTATCGGAGGAGTGGGACTGCTTGCCATCAAGCTCGCACGCCTTTCAAAAACTCGCTACTATTATAGGTGGGGAAGAGAAAAGATTCCTGAATCATATTTTGCACTTAGAAAAGAAGTGCAGGAGTAGGGTCAGTACAAAGCACGACACTGGTAGGCATCATCGATCGACCATACATAACAACATATAAGTAAGGAAATAATAATATGAAACCAGTCCCAAACATCATACATAAGTACAGTATATATTTCAGGTGCACTGACTCTGTACAAGTGACAACCCTCTCACTACAGAAGTCTGTTGATTGATATAGCAGTCTCACCGTAGTGGAATAAGTTCCGCTGCAGCGACACTGCTCGAGGCAGTAGCTCGACTTAGTTGAACCTTCTTTATCTCACAGTTTTCAACAGTTCACACCCTCTATATTTTATTTAGATATAATACAAGTGTTGACATCAAATAATAACAACTCATCTCAACATGCAGTTTAAAGTGTTTCATCACAAAAATATCAACTCAGAATCTTTAGTCATCACACTATATCACACTTAGAATCTTTTGCCACTTTCTCGTTCAAGTTACAATTACAGGATCACCAACTCAACTCAACCACTTAGCATATATTTATTCCAAGCCTTTAACATGATTACAAACACACCATAAAATAAAACAAATGGTAACATGTCGAGCACACGCTTCCGCCTTATCACTATAAGCACTCTGTCATCAAAATCATTGTACACACATACTAGAGGGTCTTATTGCTGCCCTTCCAATCATGATATGTAGGGAACTCTAGAAATTCATGTACTGTACCGATGTGGTACCCACTCCCACTCATATGCTCGTATGGATACTTCCCCCAGACACGAGCCACTCAACCAATATCGCTCGCCCAGATGCTCCTCTCAGGCACGAGCTTCTCATCTTAGGATATTATTACTATCTTTAGCCATTCTCATTCAACCGAATACACAGGGTGAATTCTTTAAACACTCACAAATTTATAATGTACTTCCTCACTTGCATAAGTACAAACCATCAAAAATCTCAATTGCAATGCAAAGGAACTTCACTTAATAATTTAACACAATTTCATAACAATGCACAGATCACATCATATCCATGTTACTTCTACAATTCATTCAACAGTAAAGCTTCATAACCGGTAACGTCTACAGACCAATCACATATTATTGAAGCATAAATCTGAAACTAAGATTGAACATGGCAACAACAGGAGCAAGCGTCTTCAAAGCCAAGGCTATGACCGACCACTATTTTTGAAACTCACAACTTTTTTCCTTCTTTTTCTAGGGCAATCTTGCTGACATAAAGGAAACTTTAGAGGTTCGAGTTTGCAAACACAGTTATAATAAATCATTTCACTTTTTATCTTATTCATATATGTTTAAATTATTTTATTATTTTTCTAGAATAAATATTTTCTAGTCTGAGATCATCATTTCATTATTCTCCTAGGATAAACATTTTCTAGTCTGACACCTTTATTTATTTATTTTTTTGGAATAAATACTTTCTAGTCTAAGATTGCTATTTTCATTATTCTCCTAGAATAAACATTTTCTAGTCTGAGATATCATTATTATTCTTCTAGGATAAATATTTCCTAGTCTGAGATAACATTTCATTATTCTCCTGGGATGAATACTTTCTAATCTGAGATATCATTTCATTATCTCTTGGGATAAACATTTTCTAGTCTGAGATCATCATTTAATTATTCTCCTAGGATAAATACTTCCTAGTCTGAGATTATTTATTAATTTATTTATTTATTTTTCTTTTTCTCTCCTAGGATAAACACTTTCTGGTCTAAGACAGCTATATTTTCTTTTCTCCTAGGATAAGCACTTTTTAGTCTAAGATTGTTATTTTCTTTTCTCCTAGAATAAATACTTCTTAGTCTAAGATTGTTGTTTTCATTATTCTCCTAGGATAAACATTTTCTAGTCTGAGACCTTAGTTTCTGTTCTCCTATGATAAACGCTTCCTAGTTTGATACCTTTTATTTTCATTATTCTTGCGAGTTAGGTTGGTTGACTCGACCGATGGCAGTGTTATTGTTCAGAATGGATCAGCATCGTCCTTGGTGACTGATGTAAAAGCTAGAAAAGATGGGGACCTGATTTTGGTAAAGTTAAAGGAAGCTGTCAATCAAAAGTTAGAGGTTTTCTCAAAAGGGGAGATGGTGTGCTTTGGTACCAGGGTTGCCTATGTGTTTCGGATGTTGATGATTTGAGGAGCCGGATGTTGCATAAGGATCATGGATCCATGTATTATATCCATCCAGGTGCCACCAAGATGTACCATGACTTACAGGAAGTCTATTGGTGGAATGGCATTAAGAAGGACATCACAGAATTCGTAGCTAAGTCTCCAAAATGTCAACAAGTGAAGGTTAAGCATCAGAGACCGGGAGGCATGCTTCAGGATATCAATATTCCTACTTGGAAGTAGGAAGATATCAACATGTACTTCATCACAGGTTTACCTCATACTGGCCGACAGTATGACTCCATTTGGGTTATGGTAGATAGGTTGACCAAGGCTGCCCACTTTCTACCGGTCAAAACCATGGATTCCGCAGAAGATTATGCCAAACTATATATCCAGGAGCTAGTTCGATTGCATGAAGTGCCCTTATCCATCATTTCAGATAGGTGTTCGGCCTGTTTGGTATAACTACACGCAAGTGCACGTGGTCGAACAAGTAGTAAAGTGGCTCAAGTAAGCCAAGTATCAAAATTCCACAGGGACTGGACTAAGGTATCAATCTAATCAAGTGTCAATAAACGTTAGCTCTAAACTGCAGACAACAGTGTGAAGAAGATTTTGATATTTTGTTCCTAATTTTATACTAAGCCTAAAACGAATATACAAATTGAGTCTGAACTATAAGTATGAGCATGCTGAGGCTAAAATGAACATGTAGAGAAATAAATTATCGATACAATTTGATTAATCTTTCCTCCGGTTGCTAGTCAAGAATTATTGCCTATGGGTTAAAACTCTCGTTTTTAACCCAACTTAAGAATCATGAACCTTCCACCTACATCTCTGTGATAAAAAGAAATTCATGTTCTAGCCATACAAAAGCGATTCCTTAATTGACTAATACGACTTTCAGGTATATCTCTATCTTGAAGGTAAATCAATTCTCAATTTTTCCAAACTAAGAAAAGATCATATCCTATCAATTCACAACTTTCCAATTTCTTGCTCTCTCGAGTGAAACTGTACTTTTTAGATATACATTAACGTTGGCCACCCATTAACGTAGTAAGAACAAGAATCAATAGAACAACCATGGAAGAAAAGATGAAAAACCAATTTATCAATAATCACATTTCAATACAAATGTTCTTAACCTCAGCAAGAAGGGAATTTAGCCACTCATTTGTGGATTAAACATTGTTAAATGAGTGTTAATCATACAAGCAATTGAAATAAAGAAGAAGGAGATAGAGAAAAACCCTGAGATTTTCTTCCCCTCAACTTCACAGGGTCACAAGTTTTTCCAAGCACAACAACAGAACAGAGACATTAATAACAACAACAACCAGCACCCAACTACTCCCACCCCACACTTAAATCGAACACTGTCCCCAGTGTTCACAAAATTCAGCATAGCACAAAAGTGGGTGGTGAAACTCCCTGATCAATCAAAGTATTCCACTTATTCGTCAGGTGTCGCTGCCTCGTCTCCCATGTCTGAATCTCCCCCATCGTCATCACCTGACTCAACATCGGAGTAGTTGCAACGTGTCTCCTCATCTGTGGGGACATCATCATCAGTGGGCTCCACAAAAGCTGGCCCCACTTAGCATAGAGCCCTGGCATTTTCGCCAAGAGGGTAGTCTAGCTCGAGCTGCCACAGCTCATGTTCTATTGCTGGCCTCCCGCCTATGCGCAGCTGGAGCATCTGTATCCCGAACATGCCATCCATGTACTGATCATCCCGAGCATGTCGCTCGGCTAGTATGAGAACTGGCCCGTGAGTGGTGTTGGGTGCCTTAGTTTTGGTGACATCTAAGGCCCGCCTCTCCATCTACGGGATGTAGTCAAGGGCCTCTTCCTCAATATCCAGGCCCCTCAGGAACGTGGCCAGTAAGCCACCAAACCCGTACCTGTGCCCTTGATGCAAACAGGCTCTCCTCATGGCAGAGATAATCACCGCCCCAACATTGATCTCCAGCCCTTTCGTCAAGGCATAGACCAAGCACACATGATCCTGGGTGACATCTGTCATATGCACCCCCGGGATTAGGCAGGAACAAACAATCTTAAGCCATATCTTGGCTTCCCTGTTCATCTGTGAGTAGGGCAATGTCTGATGGTAGCCCCTCTCCTTATGCCTGCTCCACCGTGCTGTAGACCGGGCTCCACACAGAGTGCGTCTGATGGCCACATATGGTGGAGTGATATTTAGCTGTCGGAGTACATGAGCGTCTGTGTCCCGTGCCCCCAAAATGGCATTAAGGTGATGCGGCTCAAAAGTGACTACCTGCCCCCCTATCTTTATGGTGTGACTTCTGAGTGTCGGGTTCTAGTTTGCGTAGAACTCCCGAATCAGGTGCAGATTGCACTCCTTGGGTTCTTCAAAGATGAAGTTCAGCCCGGCTGCATCAATCCTGTGGACAATCCTGGGGAATTCCTGTGCCAACGGTTCCCTAGCAATGTGCTCCTCAGGGAAGTATTTGCTTTCCTTATGCTTTGCATACCATTTCTTCCCTTCCTCTGTCACCCATCGGGTTCCGTATTGGCGACGTTGGCCGCACAGAACCGCTGGTGCTGTTGGGACTGCTGTTCCTAGTCTGATTCTTTTCCTTCCGGCGCCCGATGTAGATGTGCCCTTCCCTTTATCTTGCCTGCTTTCCATTGTTTCTGTCAAACCAAATAGATAGTTCCAATGTTATTCAAAGTAAAATTAGCTTCGACTAAGGTTGGGTTAAGCAAGGCAACCGCACACTTAGTCTTTAGCCACAATCACAACATTACAGCAAGACAAACCTCTTTTCCTAACTTTCAAAATAAAGAAACAATAACAAAAATGCCTCGTGCATTCAGAGGGTTCGACGGTATACATTCTATGTACTACTCAGACTTCGTACAGCTAATCCACTATTACCATCGATAACATTTCATCACATAGCACTTAGAGAAAATTTCTATCAATAAAACCGATGCAATTCCCCCAATTTCTATGCAATTTCAACAATATCATTATCCCGACAATCCGTCGCATCTTTAGCATCTTAACGCTAAGCACAACATCATTTACTTCACTCAACATGCACAAACCAAGAAGAATTTCACATTTCAACTCAATTTTAACTTCTTCATATTTGAATTCTAACCCTAGCTACAATTTCGCAAGAATTCCAATCACCCATGTATTTATCGAGTTCATATAATCACAACGATACTACGAACATCAATTAACAATAGCTTACATGAATTCAAGCTCAATTTACAATTAGGGCAAGTTTTCCTCACTTCGTATGCTCAAAGTCGGAAAAATTAGACAAGAAATGAGATGAAGTTAACGACATACCTTCAATTCGATGATATCGAAGAAAAGTTGAAGACTTTTAGCTCTTAGGACTTTGTCACGTTGGGAAAGGGGGAATTTTGGGTTGTTTGTCGCGGAGGGGAGTGAAAATGGGAAAAATTGGATGTTTTTTGGGTTAAAAGGGGGGTTTTCGCGCGGGTCACCCGGCGACCCGGTGTGACCCGTTGCGAATAACACTTCAACGTGTCACGGAGGGTAACGCGGAGCATGCCCTCTGTGACACGGAGCCATCGCACAGGTACTCTGGAATTTTTCAAAATTTCCAGATTACACTTCAACGTGTCACGGAGGGTAACGGGGAGCACTCCCTCCATGACACGGAGCCATCGCGCAGGCTCACTGTTTTACCACTTTTTATTATTTTTCTTACCTCGATTTTTCCTTTGCATTTTTACCCTCCGTTCAACCTGAAATTCATCTCACAACAAGAAATTAGTTAGAATTTATAGGTTTCACATAAAATACAACTTTTTTGTTTTTATTTTTATTTTTCTCATTTTTTCTTTTCTTTTTTTTTTCTTCTACGAAATATATTCACATATTACAAAAACTTCACGGGTTGCCTCCCGTGCAGCGCCTGGTTTACCGTCACGGCTCGACGTCATTAAGCTCAGTCATCCTCTAGGGTGACGGACGTCTTCTCTCGACTACCGTCCTCACCCATGTCATGCTTACACTTCTCCGGTGGTTTCCCCAATGGCTCCTGTGACTCAACGCTCTGAGCACTATCCACTCGATCAAGCACGTTGATCACTGAAAGTTTCTCGTACACGGCCGACAACTTTGTAGCCTTGTACACCTCAAACACCTCCACCTTGTCATGGGGCCGCATAGTTAGCTGCCCTGCCGCTACATCAGTAAGTGCTTTCCCGGTCGCCAAGAAAGGACGTCCCAAAATAAATGGGACTTCCGCGTCTGGCTCAAAATCCAGCACGACGAAGTCTACCGGGAAGATGAGGGAGCCCACTTGCACCAGCACGTCTTCCACAATGCCATCAGGTCTGGCTAAGAAACGATCCGCCAATTGCAAGATCACTGTTGTTGGTCTAAGACTCCCTAGCCCCAACTTCTTGAATACCGATGTCGGCATCAAGTTAATGCTCGCTCCCAAATCACATAATCCATGAGCTCGGATACTCTGCCCAATAGTAATTTGAATTGTAAAGCTCCCAGGGTCCTTGAGCTTTGTGGGCAACCTATTTTGTATCCGTGAAGTGCACTCCTCCGTAAGCGCCACCGTGGCATACTCAGTCAACCTGCTTTTGTTTGCCACGATGTCCTTGATATATTTCACGTACTTCGGCACTCCCTGCAAAACATCAATAAGAGGTAAATTAATGTGTACCTGCTTAAGCACCTCCATGAACTTTTTGAAACACGCTTCCTCCTTGTGTTTCCTTAGTCTTTGAGGGAATGGGGGTGGTGGTCTTTCTAGTTCAGCTTCCTTCTCCTTCCCCCTATCATCATTGTGCTCCCTCTCCTTTTCCACTGCTTCCGACTGCTGTGGTGGTCTTTCTGGTTCCACCTCCTTGAGTTGCAATCCACTCCTCGTGGTCACTGCATTACTTGCTTGGGGTTGGGGTCAGTGTCACTTGGAAGTCCTCCTCTCAGCCTGGTGTTTTGAGCTCCAGCAAATTGCCCAAACTGGTACTCCAGCGTCTTTGTAGCTAACTGATTGTTCTTTACATCAGCTGCCAATTTCATGTAATCAGCCTGCAATTGAGCTTGGTTAGCTATCATTGTCTTAAACATTTCCTCAATGCTGGGTGATGGTGGTGGAGGAGGTGCATTGTTGCTTCTGTATTGTGACTGATAGTTCTGCTGCCCTCCTTGATTTCTCTGCGCCCCCTGACTCGAACTTTTCCCTTGATGGTTGTTGCTACCCCAAGAGAAATTCAGGTGATTCCTCCAGTTGGAATTGTAGTTGTTGCCATACTGTAGGTGGTTATTTCTCTGTACATTACCAACAAAGTTCACCGAATCAGGATTTGCCCCGAAACACTCAGCTGAGTGTTCATTACTCCCGCACACTTCACACCAAATCTGCTGCACTACATTCACTGGGGCTTGAGACTGGTTCATGCTCATGTTACTGAAGTGGGTGTTGAGTTGATTCTGTAACGCAGCTATCTGTGCAGCAATAGCTGTAAAACCATCCACTTCTAGGACTCCTGCTGCTTTCCTTGTTCCTCCTCTTGACGAATCCGCATTCCACTCCGTATTCCCCTGCGAAATACGATTTAACAAGGTATACAGCTCCTCATAAGTCTTCTTTAATGCTTGTCCCCAGCTACTGAGTCTAGCAAGATTTTTGTGTGGGGTTCCAAACCCTCTATGAAAGTATGCACCAGCACATCATTGGATTGGTGATGATGAGGACAATCCCGCAACATATATTTGAATCTCTCCCAGGCCTGATACAGATTCTCTCCCTCTCTCTGTTTAAAACTTAGAATTGGACTTCTAAGTCTTGCTGTTTTAACGGATGGAAAGAACCGTATCAAGAATTTCTTTGCAAGATCATCCCATGTGGTGATAGAATTAGGTGGCTCAGCTTTCAACCACCTCTTAGCTTCTCCCAAAAGTGAAAATGGGAACAATGTAAACCTGACATAATCTGATGACACTCCAGCAGAGATGTACGTGTCACTTATCTCCAAAAAATTTTGGAGACGTTGCTGTGGATCCTCATGAGGGAGACCTGTGAACTGTCCGCTGGTGTGCAGCAATTGTACCATGTTCTTTTTAAGCTCGAACCTCCCTCCTGGCTCAGGTTTGCGGATGCTAGATGTGACATTGTTAGCATGTGGGATTGCCACCTCGCGAATTGGCCTAGCTGCCATTTCTTCGGGCACTAACATTGCCCTTACGACTGGTGGATTCTGTTGTTGCTCCAGGATTGTTTGTCTGAGCAACTGCAGCTTTTTCTCTAGAGCCTCTCTCCTCTGACGATGGAATTGTCTTTCTGGCTCTAAAGATGAGTCCACCAGCTCCTTGTCTCTTGCCAGTGTTCAACAGAAATTAGTATCTGCAAAATACAGGCTAAGACCAGGTTGTCAACACTAAGAAGAAATAGTAAACTAACACTTAAGAAAATTTTACCAATTGCCAGTCCCCGGCAACAGCGCCAAAAACTTGTTCGGCCTGTTTGGTATAACTACACGCAAGTGCACGTGGTCGAACAAGTAGTAAAGTGGCTCAAGTAAGCCAAGTATCTATCCCACAGGGACTGGACTAAGGTATCAATCTAATCAAGTGTCAATAAACGTTAACTCTAAACTGCAGACAACAGTGTGAAGAAGATTTTGATATTTTGTTCCTAATTTTATACTAAGTCTAAAATGAATATACAAATTGAGTCTGAACTATAAGTATGAGCATGCTGAGGCTAAAATGAACATGTAGAGAAATAAATTATCGATACAATTTGATTAATCTTTCCTCCGGTTGCTAGTCAAGAATTATTGCCTATGGATTAAAACTCTCGTATTTAACCCAACTTAAGAATCATGAACCTTCCACCTACATCTCTAGGATAAAAATAAATTCATGTTCTAACCATACAAAACCGATTCCTTAATTGACTAATACGACTTTCAGGTATATCTCTATCCTGAAGGTAAATCAATTCTCAATTTTCCCAAACTAATAAAAGATCATATCCTATCAATTCACAACTTTCCAATTTCTTGCTCACTCGAGTGAAACCGAACTTTTTGGATATACATTAACGTTGGCCACACATTAACGCAGTAAGAACAAGAATCAATAGAACAATCATGGAAGAAAAGATGAAAAACCAATTTATCAATAATCACATTTCAATACAAATGTTCTTAACCTCAGCAAGAAGGGAATTTAGCCACTCATTTGTGGATTAAACATCGTTAAATGAGTGTTAATCATACAAGAAATTGAAATAAAGAACAAGGAGATAGAGAAAAACCCTGAGATTTTCTTCCCCTCAACTTCCTGTAACCCGCGTTCTTGCTCCGCCAAGTCAGAATAATTAAAAATGAACCTAAGTGTTCTATTTATACTAGTGAGAATTTTTCCCGGAATAACAAGCAACGTGTCACGGAGTGCATTGCGGAGCACTGCCGCCGTGACACGCCACCAACGCGGACCCTCACTGGAATCCGATCATCCAAGTATTAAAACCCGATGTGGCACGACGTGCAACGCGGGGCTAGGCCAACGTGCCACAGCCCCAACATGCACCTTCAATGGAATTTGGCATAATTTCAGCATCCAGGCAGGATGCATCCGCGATGGCAGCGTGACATGGCTCCATCGCGGAGCCCCTTTAATTCATGCTTTCCTTGTGCTTTTTTCCTTGCTCACTTCCGAGTCCAATCCCAATTTCTCCCAACATGCATCTTAGCTTCGTAAAATTATATTTTTCCTGCAACACCATGCTAATCATGTTGGTTAGTATAAATTCTCATTTTATTACAATTCACATGAGAATGTACAAACATCGATAGATAAACAAGACAAAATGACACATTTGAGTATCCCTTGGGCATATAAATCTGCCCAAGATCAATAGGGGTACCCAATTTACCTCTCAGTTTTGGAAGTCATTCAAAAAGGGCTTGGTACTCAGGTTAAGCTCAGCATAGAATTTCAACAGCATATGGATGGCCAAGCAGAGCGGACAATTCAGACACTAAGGACATGTTGAGAGCATGCGTAATTGACTTCAAAGGTAGTTGGGATGATCATTTGCCTCTTATTGAGTTTGCATACAATAATAGCTATCATTCTAGCATCCAGATGGCTCCATTTGAGGCTCTCTATGGGCGGAGATATAGATCACCCATTGGTTGGTTTGAGGTTAGTGAAGCAGCGATGGTAGTACCAGATTCAGTTCATAAGGCTATGGAGAAGGTTCAATTGATAAGGGACAGGCTGAAAACTGCCCAGAGTTTCCAAAAGTACTATGCCGATGTGAGGAGACGGGAATTAGAATTTGAAGTTGATGACTGGGTATTTCTGAAGGTGTCTCCCATGAAAGGAGTGATGAGGTTCGGAAAGAAGAGAAAACTTAGTCCCCGCTATGTCTGCCCGTACCAGATTGTGAGACGTGTTTGCAAGGTGGCTGATGAGTTGGAGTTGCCCTCAGAATTAGCTTCCGTGCATCCTGTTTTTCATGTACCACTCTTGAAGAAATGTTTGGGTGATCCAGCTCTAGTTTTCCTGGTGGACAGTATGGGTGGAAAAGACAGCCTCAGTTATGAGGAGGTTCCGGTAGAAATACTGGATCGTCAGGTTTGAAGGCTAAGGAACAAGGAAGTAGCTTCAATTAAAGTGTTATGGAGGAATCAGTATGTTGAGGGAGCTACATGGGAAGCCGAAGCGGATATGATGGCTAGATACCCACATTTATTCTCTATCGGCTCAGTTCCAGCTTGAGGTATCTTTTTATCTCAAACTATATTTAATTTTCATGTTCAGTTCATATGCCTAAGTTTCTTTTATATATGTGGATGTTTGTATGGTTCGTGAATTCAGTTCAGCTATGTAGTTTGAATCGGAGATAGTCATTCCGTCAGTTTTCAGCTTAAATAATCAGTATTTGAATATGATGATTGCGTTTCTCTACTTTTTTGTATGTTTTCCAACATTCAAAGACAAATGTTCCCAAGGGGGAGATATTGTTATAACCTGAAAGCCTAAAGATCAGACTCGGGAGTTGAAACAAAGAAAAACTAAAATTTGGCATCAGGTCACAGAACGGGTCGTGAGGTGACCCGTTGGTGCAGCCCATGAGTCGTGAGGTGACTTTGGGGAGGCCCAGGTGATGAATTTTAAAATTTGAGAAATGGGATCCCACAGACATGACCACGAGTCGTGGTCAGGCCCCACGACTCGTTAGGTCAGTCGTGGGGTAGGTGAGTAAGAAAAAAGAAGGAAGAGAGACAATGACTTGACCGGAGGACCCAACGAGTCGTGCTCAGTCACCACAATTCATGGGGAGGGTCGTGAACAGCAGAACGAAGCAAGGTAAGAATCAGAGGCAGTGCACATCACAGATGGTGACCATGAGTCATGGTCACTAGGTAATGAGTCATTATGTCTTCCGTTATGAGCCTAGAGGACTTAAGAAGTAGTGAACTTCACGGATCATGCCACAAATCATGGCTATAGAGGATGAGTCGTTGGCTCCCTCATTAGGACTATCTGGCAGTTAAATTCTGCGAATTTATTAAGGGCTATTTCGTAACTCCTAAGTTCATAAGGCCTAAACTATGTCATTTTAAGTTATGAAGGATGACTTCTAAAGAGGTTAAGTTCATTTTATTTCATTTACATTTATGCATGCAAGGTAGAAGGTGAGAGAGGGTGATCAAGCTTAGTGTTCTTCAATTTCTCTTCAATTCCTTTTTGGGTTATCAAAGAAGTACAAGAACCAGCTACCAATAGGTATGTAGGGTTATGAATGGGTGAATTCTTTCACACCCATGCCCAATCCCTCTCTAAATCATGAATGTTCTATGTCTAAGCTATGGGGTTTTAACCCAACACATGAAGTTCCTAATTCTTTACATGTGTATGATTTAAATATGTTTCTACCTGTGAATTATGAAGCATGGGTAAGTTTTATGATGTTTTCAATTAAAAATCATGTTTCTAGTCTTATGAATTCAAAAGCCCATTGATGAAAAGTTCATGAAAGATGAGATTTGTGATGAATATATGATGATGATGAGATATTATGATGAAAAGCATGTTTTCAAGCTACCCATGTTTTTAATCATGTTTTCAATGTGAATTGAGTATTTTCAAATATGATAAAGCTTTGAAAAATGCCCACATGTTCAAAGTATGATTTATGATTTTCTGAATTAAGCTTACCACATTGGTTTGGAGTGAAGACATCCAATTATCTCTCATCTTGTTGTATGGTTTGAGTTAAAGCTTCTCATATGCATGATTTCATATTTGAGATGTATTGAAGATTGAGCTTCGTCAATATTGGGCATGGGTGTGAAAGGAAACACCCATTCTTAACCCTACATACTTGATTCAGACTGATTCTTACACTTCTCTGATTGCCCAAGAGGAAATTGAAACGAATTTGAAGAAGAAAAGCTTGATCAACCTCTCTAACCTTCTACCTTTGCATGCATGAATGTACATGGCCTAAAATGAACTTATCTCCTTTAAAATTCATCATTCATAACTCAAAACGACGTAGTTTAGGCCTTAGGACCTTAGAAATTACAGAAAAGCCCTTACTAAATTCGTAAAAAATAACTGTCAGGCAGTCCCCACGAGGGACCTAATGACTCGTCCTCTCTGGCCACGACCTGTGGCATGATCTATGAAGTACACTGCTAGTCAAGTGTTTTGGGCTCATAACGGGAGACTTCACGATTCGTCACTGGTGACCACGACTTGGGGTCACCACTCGTTATGTACATTGCCATTGATTTTGCTTTTACTTCACCATGCTGCTCATGACCCTCCCCACGAATCATGGTGACTGACCATACTCGTGGGGTCCTTCCGTTAAGTATAGTGCCCTCTTCCTTCTCTCTTATCACTCATCACTCCCCACGACTGACCTAACAAGTCGTGGGGCCTGACCACGACTCATGGTTATGTTCGTAGGGATACTATTTCTCAAATTTCAAGCTCATCACCTGGCCTCCGCACAAGTCACATCACGACTCATGGGCTACTTTCATGGGTCACCTCACGACTCGTTTTGTGCCTGATGCTAGTTTTTTAGGTTTTCTCCATTTCAACTCCTTGGTCTGATCTTGGGCTTCTGGGGTATAATAGAAATAGACTTCGGCATAGATCTTCTTCTAGATACCCAGCCCATCTCTATTCCTCCTTACAAAATGGCTCCAACTGAGCTTAAGGAGTTGAAGGAACAGCTAAAAAGACCTTCTAGATAAAGGCTTCAGCTGGCCCAATATCTCTCCGTGGAGTGCTCCAGTCCTAGAACCGATTCAGATTCAATTGTTCGAGGAAGAGGTATATTGGCATCTTCACTAGTTTCCTTTCAACAGTTCCTTCATGCAAAAGAAAGATGGTACCCTCAGAATGTGCATCGACTACGTCAGCTGAACAAAGTCATAGTTAAGAATAGGTATCCTCAATCCAGGACTGATGACTTGTTCGATCAGCTTTAGGGGCTAGTTTTTTCTCCAAGATAGATCTCAGATCGGGATACCATCAGCTCAGGGTCAGAGAATGTGACATTCCAAAAACAACATTCAGAACTTGATATGGTCACTATTATTTGTAGTTATGTCTTTTGGACTTGTTCGGTCCCAACCACACGCAAGTGCACGTGGTCGTACAAGTAGTAAAGTGGTTTTATTTCAAGCCAAGTATCGATCCCACAGGGACTGTAATATGGCAGTAATTTTCCTAATTGGTAGTAAACGATTTCATTATGCAAGTAGACAACCAAAACAAATAATGCTTTTGAGTCAAGATTAATAGTTAATGTGAACCTAAGTAAATATTGTAAGTTAAAGTCTGAACAATAGCAATGAACAAGCTGAGGTTAAGGCAAACATGCAGGGATGTAATTTATTAATTAAAGTCAGTCAATCTTCTCTTCGGTTGTTAGTCAAGAATTAATAACCCATGGATTGGATCTTTCGACTCCACACAATTAAAGAATTACGAGGCTTACATTACACATTTCTGTGATGCAAAAACCCCATGCTCTAGCTATACATAACAAATTCCATAAATGACCAAATATGACATTACAGATATACTTTTATTTTGAACGTAAACCTTCCCTTAATTTCTCAACCAAGGAAAGAACATATTCCACCAATTCACATCTATCCAATTAGTCTCCCTTTTGGAATAGAAATTGGAATTCTAGAATATACATTAACAATGGCCAAACATTAACGTAGTAAAAGCAAGAATTGGTAGAACAACCGTTATAGAGAAGATAAAAACTGAAATAATCATTAATTACATTCTTCTGCAATTATTGTCAACCTCAGCAAGAGGTGAATTAGCCACTCATTTGCGGATTAAACATCTTCAAACAAGTAGAAATCATACAAGCAATTGAAAATCAACGAGGAAAAGAAAGAGAAATTACCCTAGGAATTCTTCTTCTCAACTGCCTGCTATCCACGTTCTTGCTCAAAATGTCAGCTCCTTTAAAATAAAACCTAAGTGTGCTATTTATACAAGTGAGAAATTTTTCCCAGAATAACTGGCAACGTGGCACGGAGTGTATCGCGGAGCATCAGCTCAGTGCCACGGAGCCGTCGTAGAGCCTCACTGGAACTCAGCTTCCAGGTAATTGTCTTCAGCGTGGCATGGAGGTAAACACGGAGCTTAGGCTCCGTGACACGGTGCCATCGCGCACCTCTACTAGAACTTGGGGTGCTGGATAATTATCTTCAGCGTGGCACGGAGTGTATCGTGGAGCCTCAACTCCGTGCCACGGAGGTAACGTGCACCTTCACTGGAAATCAAGATAAAAATTCCTTCTAGCAGACTGCTTCCGCGATGGTAGCGTGACACGGCCTCCATCGCGGAGCACCAAACTTGGCCAATTTCCTTGTCGACTTCTGCTTCTTGCTTCCGAGTCCATTTCTACACTTCACCAACTTGTAGATTAGCTCCCAAAAATTCCTTCTAGACTGCAAAACAACACTAATCATGTTGGTTAGTATAAATCCACATTTACATACAAATCACATGAGAATGCACATATAAAAGTGGATAAACAAGTAGAAATGAAGTATTAAAGTATCACTTGGGCATGCAATTATGCCCAAGATCACCTACCCCACACTTAAAACCTTATTCTTCCTCGAACAATCCTTTCACATCTCATGCAATTGAAACTCAAGCATAGCTAATTTGGCGAGACCATTCAAGCTACGGCTATAAGGATTATTTAAGATAGCAAATCATCAGGAGAGCATGCACTGTTTCATCAATGAAATGAAATACACCACATTAAGACCTCCTAACCTCAAGAATCGACTCTCGATCTTGGCAAAACTCGTGCAAATCAACCGATCAAGACATCTACATGAATGTTATTTCTCATTAAGCATGTGCCCTCACCACACAAGAGAGTTACCCCATGTTCACTCATAAAATTTCCAAAGCACTACATGTAGGGGTATGGGAATAAGATTACACTCTCTCTCCCAAAGAATTCACATGCATCATGTCGTGAACCATAAGCTTTCCCTTAGTGTTTTACTCCACTAATTTGAGGATGCATGACGTAAGATCACGTAGGACTTAATGGGTTGTAATGTAAGCTAAGAAACTAGTAAATACTGGGCTAACCAATAATAGTAACTAGCTTCTCCAAGCGCTTTTAATACATCCCACATTCATTACGGACATTGTTTCTTCCTCAATCCTCTCACTCTTGAATTTTCTTTTTGTTTTTGTTCCCATTTCTTTAGGCACACTCGACTTACTAGCAAAGAGTATTTAAGCAACTTTTTTCATTCATTGATTTTCTTACTCTCTACTAATAATTAATCAACTCCAAACAAGTGCACCTTTGTCCTTTTCTTTAACTTTCACAACTTTCACTTTCCCTTCTGTTTCAAGCTTCTCACTCCTTCACTCTTTGAGAAAATTGTGTTTTTCTTAAGCGGTTAGGAGTTTTGGATCAAATTCATGGCTAATAAAAAAAAGGATTAAGCTTGGGTTGTATCTATCAAAAAATAGGCTAAAGGCTCAATGGGGCTGACTAGGATTTAACATTCAAGGTGGGTACGATAAGGGAGAAAATTTTGGTTCATTCAAAGAAATGCCTACATCCTTTCCTACAATCCACATCCTTCATTTCGTTTAATATACACATCAGAAAAGTTCTAGACACTTCACAATAGCATGGAATATTTGAAAACTCACACTCACTACACATGCTCAACCTAAGACATATTCACAGACTCTTCATTCAGTTAATTACCGGAATTCACTAATTAAGCCTTAATCACACCGAATCGAATTCTAGGGCCTAGGTATCTCAACATGTTTAACACATTTTCATGCTTCCGTACGAATCACACTTGCATCTTACAATCATGTGTAGCACATAACAAGAATGTCGAACCATTAATTAGCTACACTGTTGGAAAACAAACAAAAGAAAAAAATCTAAACCTATCGACTAAATTTCCCTTAAGACGGTCGTCATCCATCCATCATAGGGAACAGTCGCTATCTAAGACGTCAGTTCAAGGGGACTATTCTCGGGAAAAGCACCGAAAAATAAAATCAAGAAACCCAAACAAAAAAATTGATAGAAAAAATAAATATAATCAAAAATTTGCACATAACTTCCACAAGAAGCTTACTATTTATTACATCACCAGCTACCACAAATTCCTCATCCACATAACATGAAACACAGAGTCACAGAGTCATAAATAGCACATCCACAAAAGCAAAAACACAAGAAGCCTTTCTACACTAGCACCTAACTACTCTCACCCCACACTTAATCGAAACACTGTCCCTAGTGTTCACATATCTGCAATTAGAAACAAAGTTTGGGTGGTGTAACTCCCTGATCAATCAAAATAGTCAATCTCTTCATCAGGTGCCAGTGCCTCATCACCAAGGTCAGAATCGTCCCCACCGTCTTCCTCCGACTCAATGTCTGAGTCTTCTAGGCGTGTTTCCTCATCAGTAGGGTTGTATTCATAAAATGGTTCTACAAATGCATGCCCAACTCTGCATAAAGCTCAGGCATGCTCATTGAATGGATAATCCATGTCAAGCTGCCACAATCATCCTCCGTAGAAGGCCTTCCACCAATGCGCAGTTGCAACATCTGCATCCCATACATTCGGGCCATATATTGATCATCCCGAGCATGTCACTCGGCTAGTGTAAGCAAAGGCCCATATGTAGTATCAGGTGCTTTGGTTTTAGTGACATCCAAAGCACACTGGTCAATCTGAGGAATGTAGTCCAGGGCCTCTTCTTTAATACGGTGGCCCTTAAGGAAAGCGATGAGAAGACCACCGAACCCATACCGATGCCCCTGATGCAATCTGTCTCTCTTCATGGTGGAGATGATCACCGCTCCAACACTAATTTCCAACCCTTTCATCAGTGCATAAAGACAAACTCTATCCTGGGTGACATCAGTCATATGCACCCCCGGGATCAGACAAGAGCAAACTATCTTTAACCATATCCGAGCTTCTCTGTTCATCTGGGAATATGGCAATGTCTGGTGGTATCCCCTTTCCTTGTGAAGACTCCACCTGGCTGTTGATCGAGCTCCACATAAAGTGCGTCTGATATCTGCGTATGGTGGAGTGATGTTCAGCTGGCGGAGGACATGAGCGTCTGTGTCCCGCACCCCTAGGATTGCATTTAGATGTTGTGGTTCAAAAGTAACCACCTTCCCTCTAAGCTTGACGATGTGGGTGCGTAAATTCGGGTTCCAGTTAGCATAGAATTCCCGGATATGATGGAGATTGCACTCTTTGGCTTCTTCAAAAATGAATTTAACCTAGCAGTGTCAATCCTATGTAGGATCCTTGGGAATTCCTGTGCTAGTGGTTCCCGTGCTATCTGTTCCTTCGGGAAATACTTGGTTTCCTTGTGTTTGGAATACCATTTCTTTCCCTCATCTGTCACCCATCTTGTTCCATATTGTCTGCGTTGCCCTCGAGGAACAGATGGTGCTGCTGGTACTACTGCCCCAATTCTTACTCTTTTCCTGCTGGCGCCAGATGTGGATGCGCCCTTGCCTTTATCCTGCCTTCCAGACATTTGTCATGTGCATTCAAAAACATACAGTTCAAATGTTATTCAAGGCATAGTTGGCTACGACTAAGGTTGGGCTTAATTTGATCACCCCACACTTAGTCGTTAGCCACACTCAACACAATTCGACAAGAACATTCACATATTTCTAGTTCTTATTTCCCAAAATGTTCAGTGCATTCATACAAGTCGATGGAACAATTTCATTGTACTACTCAGACCTCATACAATGCATTATAAAAGTTCATCCATCGATTCATTTATATACTCATGAGCACTTTGCAATTTGCGCACAACAACCTATGAGAATTCCTACTTTCATTCCCCTAGCATTTGATCTTCAAGCTCACACATTCACAATTTAAGCACAAAAAAATTCTTTTTTAAACTCCAACACAATCCACACAATTTTCTAAATTAAGTTTTCAACATATACTCAATTATCCAACTCAAGTTGTCAACCAATGCTCCATTTTTCAATTCAATTTTTCAACCCATACTCAATTTCCCAACCCTAGGTATCAACAATGGAAGAATTTCAACACACGTCATGTAATTATTGAGTTCTAAGCACAAAGTAGTACAAAATCAACATTCATCAATGTCTCAAACAATCACACACCTCCCCAATACCTTAGGGCAGATTTTCCTCACAAAACATGTACAAGGTTTGAATTTTTTGTCCAAAATTGAAAGAAAATGGAAGAACATACCTTACTTAACACAATTGAAATGAAATTTGTGGAATTTGTTGAGTACTTCCGTGCCACGCTTGAGGGAGAAGAGGGAGTGGGGTTTTTGTCGTGGAGATGTGAAGAAAAATGGGGAAAATCGGGGTTTGGGGTGTTAAAAAGGGGTAATTCGCGCGGGTCAACCCGATGACCCGAGGTGACCCGATGCGAATTTAGCCTCAACGTGTCACGGAGGCCATCGCAGAGGCTTACTGGAATTTGTTAAAAATTCCAAAATGAAGCCTCAACATGTCACGGAGGGTAACGCGGAGGTCCACCTCTGTGATACGGAGCCAACGCGAGGGCTCTCTGGAATTTTCCCCAAGTTTTATTTTCTTACCTTGATTTTTCACTTGCACTTTTGTATGTTGGCCCTCCATTTAACCTGAAAATCATCCAACGACAATAATTTGTTAGAAATCATGGGTTGCCTCTCAACTATTGCCAGCCCCTTTTTTTCTCTTCTTTTTCTTTTTTTTTCTTTTCAATAATCCTAACAAATCTATTACATTACATTCACGGGTTGCCTCCCGTGCAGCGCCTAGTTTACCATCGCGGCTCAATGCTTTTCATTCTTACTCATCTACTAAAGTGATAGACGTCTTCTCTCGAATAATGTCTTCACCCCAGTAGTGCTTACATCTCTGTCCGTTCACCAAAAATGTGGCACTTTTGTCCTCTTGCCACAATTCAAATGCCCCGTGTGGGGTCTTTCTCACAACTTCAAATGGCCCTGACCACTTAGACCGCAACTTCCCTAGGAAGAGTTTCAACCTTGAGTTGAACAGCAACACTTTTTGCCTCGGCTCAAAGATCCGATGCACCATGTGCCTGTCGTGCCACCTTTTAGTTTTCTCCTTGTAGTGTTTATCACTTTCATAGGCGTTCCATCAAAACTCGTCTAACTCATTTAGCTGCATCAACCTCTTCATTCCTACTAGCTCAGGATCCATGTTTAGCTTTCTTACGGCCCAATAAGCTCGATGTTCCAGCTCCACAAGTAGATGACATACCTTCCCATAAACCAATTTGTACGAAGAAGTCCCAATGGGTGTCTTGTATGCAATTCTGTAAGCCCACAACGCATCGTCAAGTTTGCTTGCCCAATCAATTCATTGTGCATTCACTATTTTCTGCAGTATTTGCTTAATCTCCCTGTTTGACTCCTCTACTTGCCCGCTAGTTTGGGGATGATACGCTGTCGCCACTTTGTGCCGCACCCCATACTTAGCTAGCAAGTTTCTGAACCCTGCATTCACAAAATGTGCCCCTCCATCACTGATAATAGCTCGGGGCATACCGAACCTAGTGAAAATCTGCTTCTTCACAAATTTCGTCACCACCTTATTGTCGTTCCTGGGACAAGCTACTGCCTTGATCCACTTAGACACGTAGTCCACTGCTACCAAGATGTAACAATTACCAAATGACGGTGGAAACGGGCAAATAAAGTCTATCCCCCATACATCGAAAACCTCAACTTCTAATATCTGATGCAATGGCATCTCCTATCTTCTACCGATTGTTCCTGTTCTTTGACATCTATCACACATTTTAAGATAAGTTGTGGCGTCTCTGAACAGTGTGCGCCAAAAGAAACCGGACTGCAGCACCTTGTGAGCTGTTCGATCTCCTCCATGATGACCTCTATACAGCGATGAATGACAACTCCTCAGCACTTCTGCAATCTAACTTTCTGGAATGCATCGCCTCATCACTTGATCCGGTCCTTGCTTAAACAAATACAACTCATCCCACATGTAGTACCGGGAATCATGCCTCATCTTCTTCCTTTGCTGAGCTGTTGCCTCAGGTGGGTATACTCCACTTACCAAAAAGTTCACAATATCTGCATACGAAGGGATTTCAGCTTCCTTTATTGCCAAGAATTGTTCATCGGGGAACTCTTCTCTGATGTTATCACCTTCCTTCACATCCGAACGGTTCTCTAACCACGATAGGTGATCTGCAACCTGATTCTCACTTCCCTTTCTATCTCGAATCTCCAGTTCAAATTCTTGTAGCAATAATATCCACATGATTAGCCTGGGCTTCTCATCTTTCTTGCCAAACAAGTACTGAATTGCTGCATGATCAATATATACCACCACTTTCGACCCTACCAGATAGGATCTGAACTTGTCAAATGCAAACACTAAAGCCAGCATCTCCTTCTCTGTGACTGTATAATTGACTTGGGCAGCGTCAAGTGTTTTGCTTGCATAATAAATGGAGTGAAAAATTTTATTCCTATGCTGCCCCAATACAGCTCCTACAACCACGTCACTTGCATCACACATCAACTTAAAAGGATGTTCCCAATCAGGAGAAATGAGAATAGGCGCTTCCACCAGCTTCTGTTTTAGCTCCTCGAATTCTTCTACACATTACTTGTCAAATTCAAACTTCACCTCTTTTTCTAGCAACCGGCATATCGGTCTAGAAATTTTTGAGAAGTTCTTGATGAACTGTCTGTAAAACCCAGCATGTCCTAGAAAGCTGCGAACACCCTTCACTGACACTGGTGGTGGTAGCTTTTCAATCACCTCAATCTTTGCACGATCGACTTCTAACCCTCTGCATGACACCTTATAGCCAAGAACAATACCCTCCTTGACTAAAAAGTGGCACTTTTCCCAGTTGAGCACTAGGTTTGAGTCTTCACATCGAGCTAACACCTTGTCAAGATTCTGCAGACACATAGCAAATGAATTACCGAAAACAGAAAAGTCATCCATAAATACCTTGACAAAATCTTCCACCATATCGTGGAAGATCGCCATCATGCATCGCTGGAATGTGGCTGGTGCATTGCATAGACGAAATGGCATTCGCCTGAAAGCATATGTCCCATAAGGACATGTAAAAGTGGTCTTCTCCTGATCCTCTGGTGCTATGGCCATTTGATTATAGACGGAATACCCATCCAGAAAACAATAATATTCCTGACCTACCAACCTGTCCAAAATCTGATCAATGAATGGAATAGGATAATGATCCTTCATCGTGGCTTCATTGAGCTTCCTATAATCCATGCAAATTCGCCAGCCCGTGACTGTGCGTGTGGGAATCAGCTCATTCTTTTCATTGGTGACCACGGTCATCCCTCCTTTCTTCGGAATGCACTGAATTGGGCTAACCCATTCACTGTCTAAGATAGGATATACCACACCTGCATCAAGCAACTTAATCACTTCCTTTCTGACTACGTCTTTCATCACTGGGTTCAACCTCCGCTGATGTTGCATGGTTGGCTTGGATCCTTCTTCCATAAATATCCTGTGCATGCAGAAAGCTAGACTAATCCCCTTTACGTCTGACATCTACCAACCCATTACTCTCTTTCTCCTCTTAAGGACCACCAATGTATCTTTCACTTGTGCATCTGTCAGTTCTGCTAAAATGATGACTGGCAAGGTGTCATCTTCACCCAAAAATACATATTACAGATGTGGAGGCAATGTTTTTAACTCCAATTTCGGTGCCTCCTCAATTGATGGCCTTGGCGAGGGTTCCAAGGACCTCTTCAACGGTTAAAAGTCCTGCTTCCTGAAGAACCATTTTGGCTCATTCAAAGTCTGCACCATCTCATATGTTTCACTCTCCCCAAAATGATCATATCCCACTAAGGCTCTCTCCAATGGGTCCTGTGAGTCAATAATCTGAAAGGTCGATTCCTGATTTAAAACACTGATTGCTGGTAGATCCTCATAAATGGCCGGTAGCTTCATGGCCTTGTACACATCAAAAACCTCTACTTTGCCATGCGCTCGCATGGTTAGCTGCCCAGCAGCCACATCAATTAAGGCTTGCCTGGTTGCCAAGAAAGGACGTCCCAAAATAAATGGGACTTCCGCATCTGGCTCAAAATCCAGAATTATAAAATCCATCGGGAAAATGAGGGAGCCCACCTACACTAGCACATCCTCCACAATACCATCAGGTCTAGCCAATAAACGGTCAGCTAGCTGCAAGATCACAGTAGTTGGTCTAGGGCTGCCCAGCCCCAACTTCTTAAACACTGATGTTGGCATCAAATTTATGCTTGCTCCCAAATCACACAATCCGCGAGCTTGAATGGACTGCCCAATTGTAATCTGAATAGTGAAGATCCCAGGATCCTTGAGCTTTGTCAGCAATCTATTTTGTATTCGGGAGGTGCACCCCTCAGTAAGGGCCACTGTAGCGTACTCCGTCAATCTGCTTTTGTTTGCTACAATGTCCTTGATGTACTTGGCATATTTCGGCACTCCCTGCAAAACATCAACTAAAGGTAAATTATTGTGTACCTGTTTCAACACTTCCATGAATTTTCTTGAAGCAAGCTTCCTCCTTGTGTTTTTTAAATATCTGAGGAAACGGGGGCGGTGGTCTTTCTATCTCGGCTGCCTTTTCCTTCCCCCTCACATCATCATGTCCTTCATCCTTTTCTACCGCTCCAGATTGCTGAGGTGGCCTTTCTAGTTCCACCTCCTTGTGTTGAGTTCCACTCCTAGTAGTAACTGCATTGACCTGCTTAGGATTTGGGTCTGTATCACTTGGTAATCCTCCCCTTGGTCTGGTGTTTTGGGCTCCAGCTAACTGTCCAAACTAATACTCCAATGCCTTTGTAGCTAACTGCTGATTTTTCATGTCTGCATCTAATTTTACATAATCAGCCTGCATCTGTGCTTGGTTAGCTATTATGGTTTTGAACATATCCTCGATGTTGATGGATGGAAGAGGTGCATTGTTTCCTCTATATTGTGGCTGAAAATTGTGATGCCCCCCTTGGTTTCTCTGCACACCCTAATTTGAACTCTGTCCCTGATGACTATTACTCCCCCATGAAAAATTCGGATGACTCCTCTAATTTGTGTTATAACTGTTGCCATACTGCTGATTACTGCTCCTCTGGGCGTTTCCAACAAAATTCACCGAATCTGGATTGGCACCACAACACTCAGCTGAGTGTTCACTACTTCCACAGACTTCACACCATACCTGATGAACTACATTGACTGGGGCTTGTGCCTGGCTCAAGCTCATACTGCTGAAATGGACGTTAAGTTGATTTTGCAAAGCAGCTATCTGTGCAGCGATACCTGTAAAACCATCCACCTCAAAGACCCATGCGGCTTTCTTTGCTCCTCCTCAAGTTGAATCCGCATTCCATTCTGGATTTCCCTATGAAATATGATTTAATAAAGTGTAAAGCTCTTTGTAGGTCTTCTCCAATGCCTGCCCACCGGCTGCTGAATCTAACAAAATCTAAGTATGCGGTTCCAAGCCCTCAATGAATGTATGCACCAACACATCATTAGACTGGTGATGATGAGGAAAATCCCTTAGCATTGACTTGAACCTCTCCCAAGCCTGATACAAATTCTCACCCTCTCTTTGTTTGAAACTTAGAATCTGACTTCTAAGTCTGGTTGTCTTTCCTGATGGAAAGAATCGTATCAAAAACTTCCTTGCGAGGTCATCCCAAGTAGTGATAGAATTTGGTGGTTCGGCTTTCAACCACCGCTTTGCTTTCCCCAGCAGTGAGAACGGGAATAATGTAAGCCTCACATAGTCGGATGATACTGTAGTGGAGATATAGGTGTCACTTATCTCCAAAACGTTTTGGAGATGTTGTTGCGGATCTTCATGAAGGAGACCTGTAAATTGCCCGCTGGTGTGCAATAACTGCACCATATTCTGCTTGAGTTCGAATCTCCCTCCCGACTCCGGTCTGCGAATGCTGGATATTACATTATTCGCGTGTGGGATTGCCACTCATAGACTGGTCTTGCTGCCACCTCTTCGGGCACTAAAACTGCCCTTACAATCGGTGGATTCTGTTGCTGCTCCAGAATTGTCTACCTTAATAACTGCAATTTCTTTTCTAGATCTTCCCTTTTCTATAGATGAAATTGTCTCTCCGGTTCTAACAACGGATCCACACCCTCCTTATGCCTTGCCAGCGTTCAGAAACAATTTAGTACCTGCAAGAGAAAGGCTAAGATCAAGTCGTCAACACTTGTATCGAACTTGTAAACTAACACTAAGAGAATTAAATAACCAATTGCCAGTCCCCGGTAACAGCGCCAAAAACTTGTTTGGTCCCAACTACACGCAAGTGCACGTGGTCGTACAAGTAGTAAAGTCGCTTTCTTTCAAGCCAATTATTGATCCCACAGGGACTGTAATATGGCAGTAATTTTCCTAATTGGTAGTAAACGATTTTGTTATGCAAGTAGACAACCAAAACAAATAATGCTTTTGAGTCAAGATTAATAGTTAATGTGAACCTAAGTGAATATTGTAAGTTAAAGTCTGAACAATAGCAATGAACAAGCTGAGGTTAAGGCAAACATGCAGGGATGTAATTTATTAATTAAAGTCAGTCAATCTTCTCTTCGGTTGTTAGTCAGGAATTAATAACCCATGGATTGGATCTTTCGACTCCATACCAATTAAAGAATCACGAGGCTTACATTACACATTTCTGTGATGCAAAAACCCCATGCTCTAGCTATACATAACAAATTCCATAAATGACCAAATATGACATTACAGATATATTTTTATTCTGAATGTAAATCTTCCCTTAATTTCTCAACCAAGGAAAGAACATATTCCACCAATTCACATCTATCCAATTAGTCTCCCTTTCGGAATCGAAATTGGAATCTAGAATATACATTAACATTGGTCAAACATTAACGTAGTAAAAGCAAGAATTGGTAGAACAACCGTTATAGAGAAGATAAAAACTGAAATAATCATTAATTACATTCTTCTGCAATTATCCTCAACCACAGCAAGAGGTGAATTAGCCACTCATTTGCAGATTAAACATCTTCAAACAAGTACAAATCATACAAGCAATTGAAATCAACGAGGAAAAGGAAGAGCAATAACCCTAGGAATTCTTCTTCTCAACTGCCTGCTATCCACGTTCTTGCTCAAAACGTCAGCTCCTTTAAAATAAAACCTAAGTATGTTATTTATACAAGTGAGAAATTTTTCCCAGAATAACTGGCAACGTGGCACGGAGTGTATCGCGGAGCATCAGCTCCGTGCCACGGAGCCGTCGCGTAGCCTCACTGGAACTCAGCTTCCAGTTAATTGTCTTCAGCGTGGCACGGAGGTAAACGCAGAGCTTAGGCTCCGTGACACGGTGCCATCGCGCACCTCCACTGTAACTTGGGGTGCCGGATAATTATCTTCAGCGTGGCACGGAGTGTATCGCGGAGCCTCAGCTTCGTGCCATGGAGGTAATGCGCACCTTCACTGGAAATCAAGATAAAAATTCCTTCTAGGCAGACTGCTTCCGCGATGGTAGCGTGACACGGCCTCAATCGCGGAGCACCAAACTTGGCCAATTTCCTTGTCAACTTCCGCTTCTTGCTTCTGAGTCCATTTCTACACTTCACCACTCCCAAAAATTCCTTCTAGACTGCAAAACAACACTAATCATGTTGGTTAGTATAAATCCACATTTACATACACATCACATGAGAATGCACATATAAAAGTGGATAAACAAGTAGAAATGAAGTATTAAAGTATCACTTGGGCATGCAATTATGCCCAAGATCAGATAGCAGTAGTTAAAGACTGGCCAAAACCCACCTCTCCGACAAACATTAGGAGTTTCTTGGGTCTAGCCAGTTACTACAGATGGTTTGTGATCTTGGGCAAATTTATATGCCCAAGTGATACTCAAAAGTACGATTTTCACCTTGTTTATCTATCAATGTGTATACATTCTCATGTAATTGGTAATAAAATGTGAATTTATACTAACCAACATGATTAGCATTGTTTTGCAGGTAAAATGTAATTTCGAGAAGCTAAAATGCATGTTGGAGGATATCGGGGATGGACTTGGATGCGAGCAAGGGACAAGACATTGGACAGCATGAAATAAAGGGGCTCCGCGATGGAGCCGTGTCACGCTGCCATCGCGGAGGCCTTCTGCCTGGATAGGGAAATTTCGCCCAAATTCCAAAGAGGGTCCGCGTCCGGTCCGTGGCACGGTGGCTTGGCTCCACGTTGCACGCCGTGCCACGTTGGGCTTTAATTCCTGGACCCCCAATTCCAGTGAAGGTCCGCGTCCGTAGCGTGTCACGGAGGCAGTGCTCCGCGATGCACTCCGTGACATGTTGCTCGTTATTTCGGGAAAAATTCCCACAAGTATAAATAGAACACTTAGGTTCATTTTTCAATATTCTGACTTGGTGGAGCAAGAACGTGGGTTACAGGAAGTTGAGGGGACGAAAATATCAGGTTTTTTCTCTCTTTCTTTCTTCTTTAATTCAATTGCTTGTATGTTTAACCCTCATTTAACGATGTTTAATCCACAAATGAGTGGCTAAATCCTCTTCTTGCTGAGGTTATGAACAGTTGTAGTGAAATGGATTGTTGATCATAGTGGTTTTTCATCTTTTCTTCCATGTTGTTCTATTAATTCTTGTTCTTACTGCATTAATGTGTGGCCTACGTTAATGTATATCTAAAAAGTCCGGTTTCACTCGAGAGAGCAAGAAATTGGAAAGTTGTGAATTAATAGGATATGATCTTTACTTGATTTGGGAAAATTGGGAATTGATTTACTTTCAGGATAGAAATATACCTGAAAGTCGTATTAGTCAATTTAGGAACCGGGTTTGTATGGCTAGAACATGAATTGCATTTAATCACAGAAATGTAGGTGGATGGTTCATGATTCTTAAGTGAGGTTAAATACGAGAGTTTTAATCTCTTGGCAAATGTTCTTGGCTAGCAACCGGAGGAAAAGATTAACCAAATTATGATGATAATTAATATCATTACATGTTCGTTTAACCTCAGCATGCTCTCATTCATAGTTCAGACTCACTTTAGATAGTTATTTTAGATTTAGCATAAAAATTATAAAACAAAATATCAAACTTTTGGTTACACTGTTGTCTGCATTTTTAGAATCGAAATATAGTACACTTGAGCAGATTGCACTTCATCCAAGTCCCTGTGGGATCGATACTTGGCTTACTAAAGCCACTTACTACTTGTTCGACCACGTGCACTTGCGTGTCATTTTATATACCCCACAAATCACGCGAACAAGTTTTTGGCGCCGTTGCCGGGGACTTGGCAATTGGTGAATTTGTTTTAAGTGTTAATTTACTATATTTTCATTTTCTTAGTGTTGACAACTTGGTCTTAGCCTATATTTTGCAGACTTAATTTCTGTTGAACACTGGCAAGAGACAAGGAGCTGGTGGAATCGTATATAGAGCCAGAAAGGATATTTCACAGTAAACGGAGAGAAGCTCTACAAAGAAAGCTACAGTTGCTCAGACAGACGATCATGGAGCAACAACAGAATCCACCAGTAGTACGGGCAGTGTTAGTGCCCGAAGAAGTAGCAGCTCGGCCGATTCGCGAGGTGGCAATCCAACATGCTAATAATGTCACATCTAGCATCCGCAAACCTGAGCCAGGAGGGAGGTTTGAACTTAAGCAGAATATGGTGCAATTGCTGCACACTAGCGGGCAGTTTACCGGTCTCCCTCATGAAGATCCACAGCAGCATCTCCAAAATTTGTTGGAGATAAGTGACACTTACATCCCCGCTGGAGTGTCATCAGATTATGCCGAAGAGAAAAACAACCAGTTAGCTACCAAGGCACTTGAATATCAATTTGGGCAATTTGCTGGAGCCCAAAACACAAGGCCTAGAGGAGGACTGCAGAGCGACACGGATCCCAATCCCAAGCAGGTAAATGCAGTGACCACAAGGAGTGGTTTGCAGCTGAAAGAGGTGGAACCAGAAAGACCACCTCAACAATCAGGAGCAGCAGAAGTTGAGAGGGATCAAAGGACTGAAAGGGGGAAGACTATGGAAGCTGAATCAGAAAGACCTCCACCCCCGTTCCCTCAACGATTAAAGAAAGACAAGGAGGAGGCGTGTTTCAAGAAATTCATGGAGGTGCTGAAACAGGTACATATTAACTTACCTCTTGATGATGTTTTGCAGGGAGTGCCAAAATATGCTAAGTATATAAAGGACATCGTCGCAAACAAAAGTCGGTTGACTGAGTATGCTATGGTGGCTTTAACGGAGGAGTGCACTTCCCGGATTCAAAATAGACTGCCCACAAAGCTCAAAGACCCTGGGAGCTTTACTATCCAGATTACTATTGGGCAGAGCATCCGAGCTCGTGGATTGTGTGATTTGGGAGCGAGCATAAATTTGATACCGTCATCGGTATTCACAAAGTTGGGTTTAGGGAGTCCTAAACCCACAACAGTAATCTTGCAATTGGCGGATCGATCCTTAGCCAGACCTGATGGCATTGTGGAGGACGTTCTGGTGCAAGTTGGCTCCCTAATTTTTCCAGTAGATTTTGTCGTGCTGGACTTTGAACCAGACGCGGAAGTCCCATTTATTTTGGGACGTCCTTTCTTGGTGACCGGGAAAGCACTAATTGACATAGCTGCGGGGCAGCTAACAATGTGAGCACACGACAAGGTGGAGGTGTTCAATGTGTACAAGGCACCCAAGCTCCCGATGGTGCATGAAGAACTCTCGGTGATCAATGTGATTGATCAAGGTGATGATGAGCAGATTAAGGATTCACGGGAGTTAATGGGAAAACCACCGGAGAGGTGTAAGCACTACTGGAGGGAGGACGGTGATCGAGAGAAATCGTCCATCACCCTAGAGGACAACTGAGATTAACAACGCCGAGCCGCGACGGTAAACCAGGCGCTGCACGGGAGGCAACCCGTGAAAAATTTTTCTTTCTTTTTGTAAAGTGTAAATAGATTTTTCTTTTTCTTTTTCTTGAGTTACTACAAAATTTCTCGTTTTAGTTTTTGTTTAATTTTTATTTAGAGTGAAACCTATAATTCTAACCAATTTTGTATAGTGAGATGAATTTCAGGTCAAACGGAGGAAAATATGCACGGAATCGCGAAGGAAAAGTCGAGGTATGAAAATTAACAAAAAGTGGAAAAACAGTGAGCTGGGGCGATAGCTCCGTGTCATGGAGGTGGACCTCCGCGTTACCCTCCGTGACACGTTGAGGTATAATTCGGTTTTTTTTTAAAATTTCCAGAACAGGCTCGCGATGGCTCCGTGTCACGGAGGCAGTGCACCGCGATGCACTCCGTGACACGTTGCCGTGTATATCGCGACGGGTCACACCGGGTCGCCGGGTGACCCGCGCGATTTTACTACTTCTTAACCCTGAAAAACCCTCCCTTTCCCTTATTTTTCAATTACTCCGCGACCAAAACCCCCCAAAACCCATCCCCCTTCAACGTGACACGGAGTAGGCTAAGAAAATCATCAAATTTGCGTAAATTCTTCAACTTCAAGGTATGTTCTTCGATTCCATCTCATTTCTTGTCGATTTTCTTCGATATTGAGCATGTGAGGTGAGCTAAATTGCCCTAAGTAGAAATTAATCATGAATTCAATTCAATTGTTGTTGATGAATGTTCGGAATGTCGTTATGATTGCTTGAACTTGTCAATTGCATAAATTAATCGAATTTGCTTGATAATATCATTTCTAGGGCTTGTTTTTGAATTTGAAGTTGAAAATGTAGTGAACTTGTGAATTTCATGCCGGGATGTACATGTTGAATGAGATGAGTCAATGTACTAATTGTTAGGATGTTAATAGAACGACGGATTCTCGGGTTAAGGGAATATTGAAATTTTTAAGAATTTGGTTGGTTGTATAGGTTCGTGTAGATAAATTTTTGTTGTTGTTTTCGTTTCTTTGTTTTTCCTTGCTAAGTGCGATGGATAAAATGTTAGCAATGGTAGTGATTGTGATTAGCTATACGAAGTCTGAGTAGTACGCAGAAGATATACCGTCAAATTTTTCGAACGCACTAAGCATGATTGTATAGTGGGTTATTGTGTGTAAATAAGTATGATCTTGCCGTATTGTTGTAACTGTAGCTAAGGACTAAGTGTGGGGTAACCTAGCTTAACCCGACCTTAGCCGAAGTTAATATCCGTTAGCTTAACATTGATCTTGTCTACTTGGGTTGACAGGTAAAATGGCAAGCAGGCAAGAGAAAGGGAAAGGCGCATCAACTTCGGGCGCCGGAAGGAAGCGAATCAGACTAGGCACAGCAGTCCCAGCAGCACCAGCAGTTCCACGCGGCCAATGCTGCCAATACGGAACAAGATTGGTGACTGATGAGGGGAAAAAGTGGTATGCAAAGCACAAAGAAAACAAATATTTCCCCGAGGAGCATATAGCACGGGAACCATTGGCACAGGAGTTCCCTAGGATGGTCCACCGGATCGAGGCAGCTGGGCTCAACTTCATCTTTGAAGAGCCCAAGGAATGTAACTTGCACTTGGTTCGGGAATTCTATGCCAACTAGAACCCGACTATCGAAAGTCACACCATCAAAATCAGAGGGCAAATAGTCACCTTGGAGCCCCACCACCTCAATGCCATCATATGAGCGCGGGACACAGACGCCCACGTACTCCGACAGCTGAACATTACCCCACCGTATGCGGACATCAGACGCACATTGTGTGGGACTCGATCGACAGCTAGATGGAGCAGACACAAAGAGAGGGGCTATCACCAGACTTTGTCCTACTCATAGATGAACAGGGAAGCCAGAATATGGCTGAAGATTGTATGTTCCTGCCTTATCCCGGGGGTACATATGACAGATGTAACCTGGGATCGTGTATGCCTGGTGTACGCCCTGATGAAAGGGCTGGAGATCAACGTGTGGGCGGGTTATCTCCGCCATGAAGAGAGCCCGGTTGCATCAGGGGCACAGGTATGGCTTTGGTCGACTACTCACCACCTTCCTTAGGGGCCTAGATGTCGAGGAGGAGGCCCTTGACTATATCCCGCAGATGGAGCGGCGGGCCTTAGATGTTACTAAAACTAAGGCTCCCGACACCACCCACGGGCCATAGCTTACACTTGGAGAGCGACATGCTTGTGATGACCAGTATATGGCTTGAATGTATGGGATGCAGATGCTCCAGCTGAGGATAGGCGGGAGGCCGGCGACAGAGGAGGAGCTATGGCAGCTCGAGCTAGACTACCCCTTCGGCGAAAACGCTAGGGCTCTATGCCGAGTGGGGCCAGCATTTGTAGAGCCCACGGATGATGACGTCCCTACAAACGAGGAGACACGTCGGGAGGACTCCGATGTGGAGTCCGATAAAGACGACGGGGGCGATTCAGACATGGGAGATGAAGCAGCAGCACCTAACGAAGAAGTGGAATACTTTGACTGATTAGGGAGTTCCACCACCCGATTTTGTGCTATTTTAATTTTTGTGAACACTGGGGACAGTGTTCGAGCTAAGTGTGGGGTGGGAGTAGTTAGGTGATGGGCTGTGCTGTTTTGTATGTATGCTCTAATCTGTTGTCGTGCATGTGAAATTTTGTTGTTCCCTGTGATTTGTGAATTGTTAAAGTGTTGTTCTGTATTATAAATTTATGTGAAATTGATGTGTGTTGTTGAATGTTGCTAGCTGATTCTGTACATATTTTTGTTATCGAAATGATCGATATTTTTAAAATTTAAAATATTTTACATATTTTTTCTATCGAAATGATCGATATTTTCGACATTTTTTTTACTCTTGGGTTTCTCAGCATTTGTTTTTGGTTCTTTTACCGAGAATGGTCCCATTGAACCGAAGTCATAGTAGTGACCGTTCTCTATGATGGATGGATGACGACCGTCTTAAGGGAAATGTAGTCGTTAGGAGTAGTTTTTTTTTCAATTATTTTTCAGTTTTTTTCTTTGGTGGGTTGCATCCCAAAACCTGTAGTTACTGTATGGTTGCGAAATTCTGGTTGCATGTTGTACATGATTTTTAAAATGCAAAGGTGATTCATATGAAAGCATGCAACTTTGTAAATATGTTGAGATACCTAGGCCATAGAGTTCGATTCAGTGTGATTAAGGCTTAATGTTTGAATTCCTGTAATTAGCTGATTGAAGAGTCTGTGAATACATCTTGAATTGAGCATGTGCAAAAAGTGTGAAGTGAGGTGTTGTTATTCCATGCTATTGTGAAGTGTCTAGAACTTGTCTGGTGTGTGTGCAAAACGAAATGAAGGAGGTGTATTGTAGGAAAGGATGTAGTCATTTCTTTGTTTTAACTGAGAGTTTTTATTTTTCCTTGTCGTACCCACCTTGATTGTATACCCTAGTCAGCCCGTTGAGCCTTTAGCCTATTATTTTTTTCTTTTTGTCAAAAAGTGTAAACCAAGCTTAATCCCTTCTTTTCATTAGCCGTAAAATCGATACAAAACTCTTAAGCTCTTAAGAAGAGAAAATCATTTTCCCGAAGTGTCAAAGAGTGAGAATGGTGAAAAGAAAAAGAAAAGCAGAGTGATAGAAGAAAAGAAAAGGTTGAAGGTGCACTTGCTATAAATAAACTTTAATGAAGGTGCATGAATAATCTTTGTTGTTGTGTCAAGTGTGCTTAATACGATGGGCCAAACTAAAGAAAAACATCAAGAATGGGATGATGAAAAAAAGAAACAATGTCCATGAGTTGATGGGATGTGTTGAAAAGGCGCTTAAGGATGCTAGTGGCTATTATTGGCTAACCCAATACTTACTAGTTCTGTAGCTTCCATTACAACCAGTTAAAGTCCTACGTAATCTTACATCGCACTTCTTTATATTATTGGAGTAATACACTAAGGGCAAGCTTATGGGTCATGACATGATGCATGTGAATTCTTTTGGGAGAGAGAGCGAAATTGTGTTTACATGCCCCTGGTTAAAATTTTGTGAGTCATATGAGCAAAAAGGGGAAGATTCTCTTGTGTTGTGAGGGCACATGCTTGATGAGAGATTAATTTTCGTGTCGGATATCTTGATCAGCTGATTTGCATGAGTTTGCCAATATCGAGGGTCGATTCTTAAAGTCTAGGAGTTCTTGATGTATTGAAGGTCATTGCATTGATAGGACCATGCATGTTTTCTTGATGATTTGCTATATTGAATAATCGGTATGACCGTAGCCTAAATTGTCAAACCAAAGTAGCGAGGTTGGGATGTAAATTGCATGAAGTGTAGGATTGTTGTTCGAGGACGAACAAGGATTTAAGTGTGGGGTAAGTGATCTTGGGCAAATTTATATGCCCAAGTGATACTCAAAAGTACCATTTTCGCCTTGTTTATCTATCAATGTGTATACATTCTCATGTAATTGGTAATAAAATGTGAATTTATACTAACCAACATGATTAGAATTGTTTTGCAGGTAAAATGTAATTTCGGGAAGCTAAAATGCATGTTGGAGGATATCGGGGATGGACTTGGATGCGAGCAAGGGACAAGACATTGGACAACATGAAATAAAGGGGCTCCGCAATGGAGCCGTGTCACGCTGCCATCGCGGAGGCCTTCTGCCTGGATAGGGAAATTTAGCCCAAATTCCAGAGAGGGTCCGCGTCTGGTCCGTGGCACGGTGGCTTGGCTCCGCGTTGCACGTCGTGCCACATTGGGCTTTAATTCCTGGACCCCCAGTTCCAGTGAAGGTCCACGTCCGTAGCGTGTCACGGAGGCAGTGCTCCACGATGCACTCCGTGACACGTTGCTCGTTATTCCAGGAAAAATTCCCACCAGTATAAATAGAACACTTAGGTTCATTTTTCAATATTCTGACTTGGTGGAGCAAGAACGTGGGTTACAGGAAGTTGAGGGGACGAAAATATCAGGGTTTTTCTCTCTTTCTTTCTTCTTTAATTCAATTGCTTGTATGTTTAACCCTCATTTAACGATGTTTAATCCACAAATGAGTGGCTAAATCCTCTTCTTGCTGAGGTTATGAACAGTTGTAGTGAAATGGATTGTTGATCATAGTGGTTTTTCATCTTTTCTTCCATGTTGTTCTATTAATTCTTGTTCTTACTACATTAATGTGTGGCCTACGTTAATGTATATCTAAAAAGTCCGGTTTTACTCGAGAGAGCAAGAAATCGGAAAGTTGTGAATTAATAGGATATGATCTTTACTTGATTTGGGAAAATTGGGAATTGATTTACTTTCAGGATAGAAATATACCTGAAAGTCGTATTAGTCAATTTAGGAACCGGGTTTGTATGGCTAGAACATGAATTGCATTTAATCACAGAAATGTAGGTGGATGGTTCATGATTCTTAAGTGAGGTTAAATACGAGAGTTTTAATCTCTTGGCAAATGTTCTTGGCTAGCAACCGGAGGAAAATATTAACCAAATAATGATGATAATTAATTTCATTACATGTTCGTTTAACCTCAGCATGCTCTCATTCATAGTTCAGACTCACTTTAGATAGTTATTTTAGATTTAGCATAAAAATTATAAAACAAAATATCAAACTTTTGGTTACACTGTTGTCTGCATTTTTAGAATCGAAATATAGTACACTTGAGCAGATTACACTTCATCCAAGTCCCTGTGGGATCGATACTTGGCTTACTAAAGCCACTTACTACTTGTTCGACCACGTGCACTTGCGTGTCGTTTTATACACCCCACAAATGACGCGAACAGTTTGTTGAAGGATTCTCCTCCATTGCCTTCCTTTTTACCAAAATAATTCAAAAAAAGGTGAAGTTTCAGTGGTATGATGAATGTGAGAAGAGTTTTCAGGAGTTAAAGACTCAACTCACTACAGCCCCAGTTCTGACTCTGCCAGAATGTTCAGATTGGTTTGTGATCTATTGTGATGCCTCCAGAGTTGGCCTTGGATGTGTTTTGATGCAACATGGCAAAGATATAGCTTACGCCTCCAGACAACTCAAGGTTTATGAGAAGAACTATCCGACTCATGATCTTGAATTGGTAGCGGTAGTGTTCTCCTTGAAGATTTGGAGGCATTATCTCTATGGGGTTTATGCAGATGTTTTCACTAATCACAAGAGTCTGCAGTATGTGTTCAGTCAAAAGGATTTGAATCTTCGTCAGAGAAGATGGCTAGAGTTATTGAAGGATTATGATATGAGTGTGTTGTATCACCCAGGCAAAGCCAATGTAGTGGCTGATGCCCTCAACAAAATATCTATCGGAAGTGTAACTCATGTTGAAGAAGGTAAAAAAAGAGCTGGTAAAGATTATTCACAGATTGGCTCAGTTAGGAGTACAGTTAGTTGATTCATTAATGGTGGAGTTGTAATCCAGTGTAGGTCAGAATCCCCACTAGTGGTAGAGGTTAAGTCAAAGCAGGATAAAGACCCTATTATACTCAAGTTGAAGGGGGCAGTTCTAAGGAAAGAGGTGGAAGCTTTCTTCAAAAGGAGAGATGGTGTGCTCCATTATTAGGACAGATTGTGTATTCCAGAGGTAGATGATTTGAGGCAGTGGATACTAATAGAAGCCCACAGCTCCAGATATTCTATCCACCCAAGTGCCACCAATATGTACCGTGATCTACGAGAATTCTACTGGTGGAATGGCATGAAGAAAGACATTGCATAATTTGTGGCTAAGTATCAAAATCATCAACTGGTCAAAGTTGAACACCAGAGATCCGGGGGTATGCCTCAGGATATCAGTATTCCTACTTGGAAGTGAGGAAAAGTGAATATGGACTTCATCATAGGTTTATCTCGCACTCGCTGACAGCATGACTCAGTTTAGGTGGTTGTGGATCAGATGACTAATTCAACACATTTTTTTCCTATTAAGACCATAAATTCAGCAAAGGAATATGCTAAACTATACATCCGAGAGTTAGTTAGGCAGCATGGAGTTCCCTTATCTATCATCTCAGACAGAAGTACTCAATTCACCTCACACTTCTGGAAGTCTTTCCAGAAAGGACTTGGTACTCAGGTCAAGCTCAGCACCGCTTTCCACTCACAGACAGATGGCTAGGTTGAGCGGACTATCTAGACTTTGGAAGATATATTGAGGGCTTGTGTGATTGATTTCAAGGGTAGTTGGGATGATCACCTACCTTTCATTGAGTTTGCATACAACAACAGCTACCACTCCAATATTTAGATGGCCCTATTCGAGGCATTATATGGTAGGAGGTGCAGATCTCCTATAGGGTGGTTTGATGTTGGTGTAGCTACCTTGATAGGTCCATATTCAGTACATGGGGCCATGTATATGGTTCAAATTATCAGGGAACGACTGATAACAGCTCAAAGCCGACAGAAATCATAGGCAGACGTAGGGAGAAAGGAGTTGGAGTTTGTTGTAGATGATTGGGTATACCTGAAAATATCACCTATGAAGGGGGTGATGAGATTCGGGAAGAAAGGAAAGCTCAGTCCCAGATATATAAGCCCCTATAGAATCTTGAGACGCTTTGGCAATATGGCTTATAAGCTGGAGTTGCCTACGGAGTAAGCATTAGTGCACCCAGTCTTCATGCGTCCGTGTTAAAAAATGCATAGGTGACATGACCTCAATGGTGCATCTATAGAGTGTTGGTGTGAAGGACATTCTCTCTTACGAAGAAGTTTCAGTTCAGATCCTAGACCGTCAGGTTTGTATGCTGGGAAACAAGGAGGTCGCTTCATTAAAGGTCTTATGGAGGAACCAGCTAGTTGAGGGAGCAACATAGGAAGTAGAAGCAGGCATGATGGTTATATACCCTTATTTGTTCCCTTCCAATTTAGCTTCACCATCAGGTATTAAGACCCTCTTCAGTACTCCTTTCAATTCCATACTTGTCAGCCCTATTCATGATTAAGTGTTTATTATAGCTGTATAAGTTTAGTAACTACATCTATTCCGGTTCGGAGTCAGTCACTCCTTTAGAAATTAGTTTATAGTTTTCAGTTTGGGATTGCAACTCCTTTCCCTATCTTTCAGCTTTCTTAGTCTTCATTCGAGGATAAATGTTCCCAGGGGGAGATGTTGTAACACCCCAGAAATCATTGAGACTGGTCTTTGGATTTAAAACTTGAT
This sequence comes from Datura wrightii, assembly GCA_035772735.1. NCBI lineage: Eukaryota > Viridiplantae > Streptophyta > Magnoliopsida > Solanales > Solanaceae > Datura > Datura wrightii. The sequence continues at coordinate 47,703,710 of JASDFA010000019.1, forward strand.
CATGCAGAAAATTGGGAAAAAGACCTCAGTACGAATCACTGTATGACTCGTAGAATAGAGGTACAAGTCATACCTAGACTTGTAACAAGGGGATCAAGGAAACCATTAAGTGTGACTGAGAGGAACCAAAATTACATGTTATGACTTGTACCACCGTGGTACGGATCGTGCTGACAAGCCATGGAAAAACTTAGAGAAATGGTTAGGGAACTTCTAGGCAACCACGAGCTGTGGAATGACTCATGGCATGTTGATACATGTTGTACAATCCAGTTGTGAGTTGAATCATAGAAATTTTTAGGGAAAGTTATGGATCGTAGTATGACCCATAGGATCCTAGTACGACTCGTAGATTGAGTCGTACCACCTGTCGGGTAGAACTTTTAAAATAGTTTCTAGGGGCATTTCAGTAAAACCCTATTATTTTAATGCCTTAACAACATCACTTTGAGTGTGTTTAGAGGGGAATTAAAAGGGTTGATTGACTATACTTCTCATTTTTTCCCTCAATCCTTAAGACTCAGTACGTAGAAGTTCGAGATAGCTTTCCCAGGGTAAGGGCTAAGGCTGCTATCCTTCTCATATTTCCAGGTGTTTCTCAGGGAAATTTCTACTCCAGGTATGAGGGCTTCTAACAAGGGAGTTTCTCTTACCCTTGTGTCCCAAATTCTTTACAGCAATCTCCTTAGTTCCAGCCCTGTAGAATATCGAAACTAGGATTTTCCTTCAGATAGTTTATGAATTCCTTTATTATGATAATTCTTGAGTTTTTCCAAGATTATTATAAATTGTAATTCATGCTTGGTATTTCATTTCATATAGTATGTATTTTAGCCCTAGTCTTTAGATATGATTTGAATAGGACTTGCATGATTGAGAATTTAGACATGAATATCGTTTGTCAGAATAGTTCCTTTTAAATTACCAATATTAGTACAGATTCATGATTAGAAGTTAGTCTTTGATTCACTAAGTCTCAAAGTATCAGTCAACACTTAGTGTTCTACAGAAATGTCAGCTGATCCGTTTGACTACTATTAGTCTTGAGGAATTCAGTAACCTCAGTATACCAGTTATCAATTTGTTAGTTGTTCCTTAGACCGTTACAGCACTTTCAGATAAAATAGCTCTAACGAGTCTTGAAACATAGTTGCTTTAAGGTCCTTAGACTCTTAGGACACTTCCAGACAAGTAGTTCTGACTTAAGTCTTAGGACACCAATTTGCGCTATTAGTCTAGTTAGACATAATTAGAATTGTCAGTGGGAATAGAACTTAGCACCGAGTTGAGCCAGGGTTCAGCGTGCACAGGTTCCTATAACTACATTGCCACCATAGGTTATTAGCTCAAATACCCATCAGATAGTGATCACTCAGCTCAAATACTATAAGCTGGCAAGGTATAATGGGCCTTGTTCGATGGGGGTATACATCAGACTCCACATCTAGCTCACGTGGTCACATGTTAGTTATAGTCTCTCCCACATTATAGCACAGAACATATTAGTCCAGTACAGTCATAGTTTACAATTCATTCCAGTCTTTCATCTTTCAAGATCTACATATGACCTTCAGATAGTTATTAGTACTTACAGCATTATCAACTTTTCAGATTACTTTCAGAATTTACAATTCCAGTTATGGTCATTGAATGTTTTGTCAGTTCAACTTATAGATGTTTAGTATCTTTATATTTACTTCATATCTCACTTAGTACATCCAAAGTACTGATGCATACACTCTATGTTGTATCATATTATTATATAGAAGCAGGTTCTCAGTCTCAGTTTCGCTAGTGGTCCTCCTCCAATGAAAATTAGCAGAGTTTAGTAATGAGTCCTCATTTGCAAAGGGCCGGAGTTTCATTTCTAGTTATTGTATTTTTTGATATTTCATTTCAGAACTTAGAGTTAGCTGGGGGCTTGTCCTAGCAACTCATCAGTTCATAGATGGCTTTCAAATAGAGTTAGTAATTCAATATGTTATCAGATGCATTATTTTTCTTATATGTATTTCGTTCAATTATTCCTTATGAAGTTTCCGCCTATAGATTTCATACCATATTTAGCATATTAGTAGTATGCAATGCCATGGGTTAGCTAGGGGGCACTTGTGATCCTAAGTACTATGTCGCATCTAGGGTGTAGACTCAGGTCGTGACATCAGCACCTAAGGGTCGTGACATCTCATATCTTAAGGCTAGGAAAATGATATTTAAGGGGTGAATTTATCACTTGGTTAGGGAAAAAATTCTAGTTCTGAGACCCTAACACTTCAGTCAGTTCCAGTTGTAAATGAGTTCCCCCATGTATTTACCGAAGATCTTCTCGGAGTCCCTCCCGAGAGAAAAATAGACTTGGGCATAGACCTTCTCTCAAATACCCAGCCTATCTCAATTCCTCCTTATGAAATGGCTCCAATTGAGCTTAAAGAGTTAAAAGAACAACTGAAATACCTTCTAAATAAGGGATTCATCAGACCCAGCATATCTCCATGGGGTGCCCCAGTCCTCTTCATGCGAAAGAAAGGCAGTACACGTAGAATGTGCATCGACTACCATTAGCTAAACAAGGTCACCATCAAGAAAAGATATCTTCTACCCAAGATTAATGACTTGTTCGACCAACTTCAGGGAGCTAGTTGTTTTTTCAAAGTAGATCTCAGATCAAGATACCACCAGCTCAAGATTAGAGAATGTGACATTCTTAAATAAGCCTTCAAAACTCGGTATGGTCACTACAAATTCATAGTTATGTCTTTTGGGCTAACTAATGCTACTACAGCTTTTATGGATCTGATGAATAGGGTATTCAAGTTGTACCTAGACATGTTCGTGATTGTCTTTATAGACGATATTCTCGTTTACTCCAGAATAGAGGAGGAGCATGTAGACCATCTGAGAATAATTTTGCAGACTCTCAAGGACCACCAGTTGTTCGCTAAATTTAGCAAGCATAAATTTCGCCTAAAATCAGTTGCATTCCTCGGTCATATGGTTCTAGTGAGGGTATTCAGGTGGATCCTCAAAAGATAGCGGCAGTCAATGACTGTCCAAGACCTACTTCTCCGATAAATATCTGGAGCTTCTTAGGCCTAGCCGGTTATTACAGAAGATTCTTAGAAGGGTTCTCCTCCATTGCTTCTCGTTTAACCAGACTAACTCAAAAGAAGGTAAAGTTTTAGTGATCTGATGAATGTGAGAAGAGTTTTCAGGAGTTGAAGACTCAACTCACTACAGCCCCAGTTTTGACTCTGCTAGAAGGTTCAAACAGGTTCGTGATATATTATGATGCCTCCAGAGTGGGCCTTGATTTTGTTCTGATGCAACATGGCATAGTCATAGCTTATGCTTCTAGACAGCTCAAGATTCATGAGAAGAACTATCTGACTCATGATCTTGAACTGGCAGTCGTAGTATTTTCCTTAAAGATTTGGAGGAATTATCTTTATGGAGTTCATGTGGATTTTTTTACTGACCAGAAGAGCCTACAGTATGTATTCAGTTAGAAGAACCTGAATCTTGATCAAAGAAGATGGATAGAACTATTAAAGGATTATAACATGAGTGTGTTGTATCACCCGGGTTAGGCTAATGTAGTGGTTGATGCCCTTAGTAGAATGTCTATAGGGAGCGTTGCTCATGTAGCGGAGGATAAAATGAAGTTGGCGAAGGATATTCACAGACTGGCTCAGTTAGGGGTCTAGTTGGTTGGCTCAACAGAGGGAGGGGTTGTAGTCCAGAGTGAATCAAAATCTTCCCTGGTGGTAGAGGTTAAGTCAAAGCAGGATGAAGACCCAATTCTACTCAAGTTGAAGGAAGCAGTCCTAAGGAAAGAGGTGGAAGCTTTCTCTAAGTGGGAAGATGGTGTGATCCGTTATCAGGGCAGGTCGCGTGTTCTCAATATAGATGATTTAAGGTAGCGAATACTAATGGAAGCTCAATACACTAGGTACTCTGTCCACCCAGGTCCCACCAAGATGTATCGTGATCTACGAGAAGTATGCTGGTGGAGTGACATGAAGAAGGACAACGCAGAATTCGTGGTTAAGTGTCAAAATTGCCAAAAGGTCAAGGTAGAACATTAGAGACCTGGGGGTATGACTTAGGATATTAGCATTCCCACTTGGAAGTGGGAAAAAGTGAACATGGATTTCATTACAAGTCTACCTCATACTCACCGACAGCATGACTCAATTTGGGTAGTTGTGGACCGGATGACTAAGTCAACACATTTCTTACCAGTTAAGAACATAGATTCAATAAAGGATTATGCTAGACTGTACATCTGGGAGTTAGTCAAATCACATGGAGTTCCCTTGTCCATCATTTCAGATACAGGTGCTCAGTTCACCTCACACTTCTGGAAGTCATTTTAGAAAGGACTTGGTACTAAGGTCAAGCTCAGCACAACTTTTCACCCATAAACAAATGGTCAGGCTGAGTGGACCATTTAGACTCTGGAAAATATGTTGAGGCTTGTATGATCGATTTCAAGGGCAGTTGGGATGATCATATACCTATCATCGAGTTTGCATATAAATATAGCTACCATTCCAGTATTCACATGACCCCGTTTGAGGGATTATATGGAAGGAGGTGCAGATGTCCTATAGGGTGGTTTGAGGTTAGTGAAGCTACCTTAATAGAACCTGATTCGGTGCATAAGGCTATGCAAAAGGTTCAGCTTATTAGGAAATGGCTTAAAATAGCTCAAAGCCGATAGAAATCATATGCAAATGTAAGGAGAAGGGAGTTGTAGTTTGGTGTAGATTATAGAGTATGTCTGAAAATTTCACCTATGAAAGGTGTGATGAGGTTTGGGAAGAAAGGAATGCTCAGTCCTAGATATATTGGTCCTTACAAAATCTTGAAACACATTAGTAATACGGCCTATGAGTTGGATTTGCCTGTGGAGTTAGCATTGGTGCACCAAGTCTTCAATGTGTTCTTGTTGAAGAAATGCATCGGTGATCTGACCTCAGTAGTGCCTCTAGAGAGCGTTGGTGTAAGGGACAGTCTCTCTTACGAAGAGGTTCCAGTTAAGATCCTAGATCGTCAGGTTTGTAAGCTGAGGAACAAGGAGGTCTCTTTACTAAGGTTATATGGAGGAACCAGTTAGTTGAGGGAGCTACATGGGAAGCAGAAGCAGATATAATGGCTAAATACCCTTACTTATTCCCTTCCAAATCAACTTCAGCATCAAGTAATAAACTCCTCCTAAATACTCTATTCTGTTTCGTACCCTTCAACTCTATTTTGGTTTAAATGTGCACCTAGTTGCATAAATTCAGTTAGTATGTCTATCTTAGTTCGAAGTCAGTCACTCCTTCAGTAATCAGTTTATAGTCTTCAGTTCGGGATTGCAGCTCTTTCCCCAGTCTTTTCGGTTACTTATACTTCATTCAAGGACGAATGTTACCAGGGGAAGATATTGTAACACCCCAAAAGTTCCTTATACCAAACCCAGACTTAGAATGAAAAACTAGAAAGTTTTATCTCAAAATGAATCAAGAAACGAGTCATTGTTAGTAATAATGACCCGTTGTCTGAGTCATTGTCAGCCCTGCAGTTGTCATTCCTCATATTCAACGACTAGTACAATGAACCATCATTAGCGGAAATGAGTTTTTCTATTGTCCGTTCAGTCAAGTTCAGATGTGATAAATAATCTTCTCCCAAACAATGAGCCTGATGGCGAGACGTTGTTTGTTAAGACAACTCATTGTAGGGGGAGCTGTTAGAGGAAGTCTAGAAAGGGTTAGAAATCTCTCCAGTGACAACGGTTGGAAAAAATGACCCATTGTTTCAGCTAACGGGTCATTTTGTCCATCCGTTAGGGGATATCTAGAACTTTTTCAAAACCCTTCAGTGACAACGAGTAGAACCAACGGCTTGTTGTTCCATCTAATGAGTCATTGCTCCCCTCAATTGGTCAAGTCCAAAAATTGTTCTAAAGTTCCTCCAATGGCAACGGTTAGAAAAAATGACCCATTGTATCCACCAATGAGTAATCGTGTTATCTGTCGTGAGAATTCCAAAGAAGAAAATTTTCTAGTCCGGAAATAATGACTGACACCAATGAGTCGTGGTCATAACAAACGACTCATTATACGGCCCATTAGATCTGGACAGTCAGATTTTGAAATGGTTACCTAGGGGTATTTTGGTCAAATATTAAGCTCCTAACACCTAAATTACATCGATTGGGGTGCGTTTGGAGGGGAATTAAGGGGATTGATCGACATTTTCCTCTCATTCTCTCTCAAACTTACAAGATCAGAGCGTAGAAGTCAGAAAATCTCCTCAAGTCTAAGCTAGGGTTCCATTCAAAGTGCAGCATATTTCAAGAGCTCCTCTTAAAGATTTATTCATTAGGTATGTGGGGATTTAGCGGGAGTATTCCTTTCACCTTTGTGTCCCAAAGTTTCAGCAAACTCAGCCATGAAGTATTTCTAGAAATCATAACCTAGGGATGTTCTTTCGACTATTGAATTTTTTCCTACTTTCTCTATGATGTTAGGCTTGCATGATTAGAATTATTAAATACTCATGACAGTAATTTCAACTACACAATATGTCTCACTTGAACTTGGACTTGGCAAGATTTTTCATAGAGTGTGTTTATAAAGCTAGCAATGTTTTAAAATAGCATGAATTGTCACATATATATGATTTTCTCGTAGAAATGTGCAAAGGTGCTTCATAATAATTTTCATCATCTCCAGTATTCTTATTCACAGTAATGTTGTTACTGCTCAGTATATTCAGTAGTATCAGTTTATCAGCATGTTCGTTGTTCTTTAGACTGTCATGACACTTTTAGATAAAGCAGCTCTGACAAGTCTTAGAACATAGTTTCTTTTTGGTCCTTAGACTCTCAAAACACTTCCAGATAAGTAGTTCTAACTTAGTCTTGGAACATTAGTTTTGAGCCATCAAAACAGCTAGATATAATTAGGTTTTTAGTGGGAGTAGTACTTAGCACCGAGCCGGAATGGGTTTCAGCACACCTAGGTTTCCAGACTACGTGTCACTATAGGTTATTAGCCCGAATGGGCCCCAGATAGTGATCACACAGCTCAGCCACTATACCCTTACAAGGTACAGTGGGCTCTCTTCGATAGGGTATATACATCGAACTCCACGTCTAGCTGACGTAGTTATACGTTGGTTAAGCTCTCGCACAATCCAGTACAGTTTGAGTTCTCAGTTCAGTCCAGTCTATCAGATTTTAGGATATGCTAATGACTTTAATTCAATTTATCAGTTCTTACAGTATTCCTATATATGTCAGACTATTTGTAGTATTTCTGATTTCAGATTGAGCCGTTGCATGTTATGTTAGTTCAGTTTACAAGTCTTCAATATGTGTATGTTTTATTTACAGCTCACATACTCAGTACATTTCCAATACCGATTGCATGCTCTATGTGCTATATCGTTTTATGATATAGGCTCAGGTATCTAGCCCCTGCATTGTAGCTAGTTCCTCCTTGCGATATTTGTCAGTCATGAGTCCTCATCTTCCGAGGGCCGGAGGTTTCATCTTTAGCTTTGTTATTTCAGTTTTAGTTTCAGACATTAGAGTTAGATAGGAGCTTGTCCCAGCAAATCAACTTTCTAGTAGAGGCTTTTAGATAGATAGTCAGTTACTATGTCAGTTTGATGTTTTAGTATCGAATTTCATATGTTTTCACATAACGCAGATTACTTTGTACTTAGAACTAGTTGTTCTACCACGACCCAAACGTACACTCGGATCGTAGATACAGGACAAGGAGCCCAGAGAGACCCCAAATTGACCCATGGCATGAGCATACATCTAATTCAATCACATGAGCAGAAGACTTAACATAAAGAACGTAACCATAACATAACATAAGTGGAAAAACCAGTGCAAGACTTAAACAATATGGCGGAATACAACTCGTAGTCTGATAAGCCTCTAAACATGAAAGGAGGATTGATGGGACAACTCCCCAACTAATCCAACATCAAGAAACTAAAAGAAATAACATAGAGTATGAACATGCGGTCCTAGGAACATAAGGACTCACCAAGTGCGCTGAGAGCAAGGTTGAAACTAGCAATGGGTGAGATGAGCCTGAGAACTCGGACCTGTATCATGAAACGATATGGCATAGAAAGTATGCGGTCAGTACGTGGATTGTACTGAGTATGCAAGGTAAGTAAAACGGACATTTAAAAACATATATATATAACTCATAAACGGTCATAAGAGTAGGACAGCATGCTTGTATCATAAATCATAATAACATATCATATGGCTCAAGGTTTTCAAAGCATTCGTAACATAACATAATCATAATCGTAATAGAAGAGATTTACTTAACATGACTTGAGCCAGCATACATAATCATAACAGGTATAAATCATGAGGAATAGTGGAAAATTCTCTTAACCGACATACCTCATATGAGCACACATGAAGCCCGACTTGTAACTCTAGTCGGAAGGGTGTTCGCACCTTGCCAAGGGTAGAACCATGAAAGTGAGATATTACCGTGAAAGAGCCGTTGGGCCAGGGACTAACATGAAAGGGTCCCGACATACCTATAGTGGCACGTAGTTCATGAGATCCGGGGCTTAACCTGAGCCGCGAACCTACTCGATGTTCGATACTACTCCCAAAACATATATAGTGCTCATAATAATACATATATGAGTTCATGGACTGTTAAATCATGATATCGTAAAAATGCTTGAACATATATGAATTAGCCATGACATGAGGCCCGTGAGTCGGGCAAAAACATAATTCATGAATAATAAGATTCGTACATACTTGTAGATCATGTACATAGCATGAATTTCATAAAATTATAATGGGTAGTAAAAATAAATTCATAATTAAAACATAATTCATGTTGGGCTCGTAAAGAACATTAATGAGAAAATAGCTCATCATTCGATTCATCATGGGGCATGCATAATTAAGCTTAATTGCTTCAAAAATCAAAATCAACATTATTATAATAAATTTAAAACTCAAAAGATGATCGAAATTCGTAGATTATGATATATTTCAAAATCACAAAACCCACCATTTAAATCATTAGAATTTATATAATCAAATACCAAACCCCATGAGTTCTTGATAAATTGTAAGTAAAATCATATAGTAGGAGCATGGGTGTGGAAGAATTCACCCATTGAGGATCTTACATATCTAGAAACACTTGATTCTTAATCTCCCTTGAAAGCCCAAGATCGAATTTAGAGAAATTTGAAGAACACCTTGAATCACCTTCTAGACTCCTCTCTATACTCTTGCATGCATGAATAAGGCTTAACATGGACTAATTCCCCTTAAAAGACCCTATTTAGACCTTAAAACGACATAGTTTAGGATTTAGGGATTTAGGAAATATGAAAACACCCTTACTAAAGATGAAGAAATTTCTAGTTGCCAGTCCCCACAAGGGGCCTCACGAGTCATTGACAGTGGGCACGACTCGTGGCCTGAATCCATTATGTCTACTTCCCGAACAAGCTCAGGTGACCCCACGAATCGTGGTGGCTGACTACAACTCGTGTTCACCACCCGCAGTCCCTACTGCCTCAAGTCCCTGTCCATGCATTCTATCCTCGCCATGAGTGACCTCACAAGTCGTGAGGTTTGAGCACGACTCGTGGTCACCCCGGTGGCCTCCCAAAAACTCTGCCAAGCCCAGCCTAACCACAAGTCACTTCAGGACTCGTGGTCCCACCTCACGAACCGTCCTGTAACCTGGTGCGAATTTCCAATTTTTCTCCTTTTTGACTCTCGGATCTGATCCTTCGATTCTCGGGGTATAACAATATCTCCCCTTGAAAACATTCATCCTCGAATGTTAAAACATGTAGAAAACTCATAAACAAGCAATCATCATATGCAATTACTAATCATTTAAGTTGAAAACTGACGGATTGACTACTTCCGAAAAGAACTACATAACCGAACTGAATTCAAACATCACATACATTTACCACATCATAAAACAAACTTGTACGCATGAACAGAACATGAAAACTGATTAGAGGTTTAGGGAAAAAACTAATACCTCAAGAGGAAACTGAGCCGGTAGAGAACAGGTGTGGGTATCTATCCATCATATCCGCTTCGACTTCCCACGTAGCTCCTTGAACATGCTGATTTCTCATAATACTTTAACTGAAGCTACTTCTTTGTTCCTCAACCTTCGAACCTGACAATCCAAGACTTCCACCAGAATTTCTTCATAACTGAGGCTATACTTTACACCAATGCTGTCCATCGGGACTACTAAAGCTGGATCACCCAAGCACTTTTTCAAGAGAGACACATGAAACACGGGATGCACAGAAGATAACTCTGATTGCAACTCCAACTCTACGCTATCTTACCAACTCTTCTCATTACCCAGTAAGGACCAACATATCGGGGACTGAGTTTCCCTTTCTTTCCAAATCGCATAACTCCCTTCATGGGAGATACATTTAGAAATACCTAGTCGTCCATATCAAACTCCAAATTTCTTCTCCTCATGTCAGCATACGATTTCTGATAACTTTGAGCAGTCTTCAGCCTGTCCCTTATCAACTGAACCTTAACCATGGCCTCATTAACCGAATCAGGTCCTATCATGGTTGCCTCACCAACCTCAAACCATCCGATGGGTGATTTATACCTTCCCCCGTAAAGAGCCTCGAACAGTGCCATTTGAATACTGGAGTCATAGCTATTATTATAAGCAAACTCGATTAAGGGAAAATGATCATCCCAACTACCTTTAAAATGCATAACACATCCCCTCAACATGTCCTCAAGAGTCTGGATTGTCCGCTCCGCCTGGCCATCCGTATGCAGATGGAATGTGGTGCTGAGCTTAACCTAAGTCCCAAGCCCCTTTTGGAAAGACCACCAAAACTGAGAGGTAAACTAAGTACCTCGGTCTGAAATAATAGACAAGGGCACTCCATGGAGTCAAAAAAACTCCCGAATATACAACATGGCATAATAATCCGCTGAATCTGTGGTCTTGATCGGTAGAAAGTGTACAACCTTGGTTAACCTATCTACCACCACCCAAATGGAATCATAGTGTCTCCGAGTGCGAGGAAAACCTATTATAAAGTCCATGTTGATCTCTTCCCACTTCCAAGTAGGAATGCTTATACCCTGAACTATGCCTCCGGGCCTTTGATGCTCGACTTCACTTGCTGACAATTTGGACATTTGGCTACGAACTCTGCAATATCCTTCTTCATACCATACCACCAATAGATTTATCGCAAGTCCTGATACGTCTTTGTGGATCTCGGATGGATAGAATATCTCATACCATGTTCTCATGCAATATTCGAATTCTCAATTCATCAATGTCTGGGACACATAGGCGACCCTGGTATCGTAACACACTATATCCCCCTTGGGAGAAAACCCCCACCTTTTGACTCCGCACCTCTTCTTTCATCTTCCTCAAAATTGAATCCTCATGTTGCTTAGATTTGACATCAACCACCAAGGACGATTATGACCCATTCTACACAACAACGCTACCATCGGTCGAGTCGATCAATCTAACTCCCAATCTAGCAAGCTAGCAGACATCCTTCACCAACTCCTTATTTCCCTCATCCACGTGGGACGCACTCTCCAAAGAGATCCTACTAAGTGCATCCGCCACCACATTAGCCTTGCCCGGGTGGTAAAGAACACTCATATCGTAGTCCTTTAATAACTCCAACCACCTCCTTTGCTGAAGATTGAGATCTTTCTGCATTAACACATATTGCAAGCTCTTGTGATCCATGAATACATCCACGTGGACCTCATACAAGTAATGCCTCCATATCTTCAATGCAAACACCACCACGGCTAACTCAAGATCATGGGTCGGGTAATTCTTTTCGTGAACTTTCAGCTGTCGAGAGGCATATGCTATTTCTTTCCCATGATGCATCAACACACATCCCAGTCCGACTCTCGAAGCATCACAATATACCACGAAGCCATCCGTACCCTAGGGTAAAGTCAACACTAGTGCTGAAGTGAGTCAGGTCTTCAATTCCTGAAAGCTTCCCTCACAAGCCTCCGACCGTTGGAACTTCACCTTCTTCTGATTCAACTTGGTCAAAGGTGCCTCAATAGATGAGAAACCCTCAACAAATCTCCGATAATAACCTACTAGGCCCAAGAAACTCCAAATTTCTGAAGGATTCACCGGTCTAGGCCAATTCTTCACCGCCTCGATTTTCTGAGAATCTACTTTTATGCCCTCACCTGATACCACATGGCCTAGAAATGCCACTGAGTCCAACCAAAACTCACATTTGCTGAACTTTGCATACAACTGACGATCATTGAGGGTCTGAAGCACTATACGCAAGTGAGCGGCATGCTCCTCCTCGCTCCGAGAGTATATAAGAATATCATTGATGAACACGATTACAAACATGTCCAGATACTGCTTGAACACCCTGTTCATCAGGTCCATAAAAGCTTCAGGAGCATTGGTTAGTCCAAATGACATAGCTACAAACTCATAGTGACCATACCGAGTCCTAAAAGCATTTTTCGGGATGTCACTCTCCCGAACTCTGAGCTGGTGATACCCGAACCTTAGATTTATCTTCGAGAAAAACCTGGCACCCTGGAGCTGGTCAAATAAATCATCGATCTTGGGCAAGGGGTACCTGTTCTTGACAGTGACCCTATTCAGCTACCAATAATCAATACAAATCCAAAGGGATCCATCCTTCTTTCGAACAAAGAGAACCGGTGCACCCCATAGAGACTTTCTCGGTCTAATGAGACCCTTATCCAACAGGTCCTTCAACTATTCCTTTAACTATTTTAGCTCGGCTGGAGCCATCCTGTAAGGAGGAATGGAGATAGGCTGCGTATCGGGTAATAGATCAATATGAAATCAACTTCCCTCACCGGAGGAACACCTGGCAAATCATCGGGGAAAACTTCGAGATACTCACACACCACTGGAACTGACTGAATAGTCGGGGTTTCAGAGTCTACATCCTTAACCCTAACTAGATGATACATGCAATCCTTAGAGATCATTTTCCTGGCCTTGAGGTAAGATATAAAGTGACCTATAAGTATCGCTGAACTACCCCTCCATTCTAAAGCTAGTTCACCTGGAAAACGGAACTCCACCGCTCGAGTTCTATAGTTAACTGAAGCATAACATGAAAACAATCAATCCATGCCCACAATAACATCAAAATCAGTCATAGCTAATTCTACTAAATCTGCAGAGGTGACCTTATGCAATACTATAACGGGGCAACCTCTATATACTCGTCTAGCTACAACTGAATCACCGACCGGAGTAGACACGAAGAACGGTTCTGACAAAATTTCAGGACTAACTCCAAAGCTACTAGCAATGTAAGGCATCACAAAAGACAATGTAGCTCCCAGATCTAACAAAGCATAAGCATCAATATGAAAGACTCGCAACATACATGTGACCACATCTGGCGAAGCCTCCTACTCCTGGCAAGGCACTAGGGCATAAAACCTATTTTGGCGCTGACCACCTGTTGAACTAGTGGAAGCACCATGCTGAGGGGGCCATGCTGCTGGAGTGGTAAAACTGACTGCGGGGCAATATCTGATCCTGTGTTCGGGTTTGCCACACCCAAAACAAGCATCCGCACTGTCCAGGCACCTCCTGGGATGATTCTTGCCGCACCTCGCACAAACTGGAAAAGTGTGCTCCACCTACATGTTACCATGATCCCTCAAGCCTGTATCCCTTCTCATCTAGTCTCCCTTAAACCTAGATAGTGTGCTGGCCCATGATGGAGCTGGAGCAATGGACCTATGCTGGTTCTGCTGGCGTGGTTCACCTCCTGACCTGGCTTGAGAAATCCCGTAGCTATTGGTCCTAGCCCTCTTGGCCTCTCTCTGCCTCCGGTAGACCACCTCCATCTGATGCGCATGCAATACAATACGGGGAAAATCAATGTCCCAATGAATCATGGTGATCCTTGTCCAAGTAATCTGCTACTCCATGCATAAAATGGCTCAGCTGAGCCCGCTGATCCGCTACCAACTCCATAGCATATTTAGATAGCCGAGTGAACTCCAATGCATATTCTTGGACCGACATATTACCCTACTTCAGATTAACAAACTCGGCTGCCTTAAGCTCCCTCATCTCCTGAAGGAAGAATCGATCCATGAATGCAGTGCGAAACTCATCCCAATCTATCGGGCCTGCATCTGCCGCCCTGGCATCCCTCCATTGCTTAAACCATATATGTGCTTACCCTTTTAGCTGGTAGGAGGTCAAGTCAACGCATTCCCCATTGTTCACCCCCATAACATGGGTGATTTTTAAAATATCCTCTATAAAATCGTGTGGATCCTCGTCCACCTTTGACCCCGTGAACTCCAGAGGGCTCATCCTCAAGAAATCCCTCACCCTAGCCGCCACTGCATTCTCATTCTGAGGGAAATGCGCCACCATCTGATTCTAGACCTGGGCAGTCATGGCCTATGCCAGCATCTGAATTGCCGCCCTAAACTCAGCGTGGGCGGCTGGCTCTAGTACATGCTCCTCATGAACGGGTGGAGCTGGTTGATGCTCACCATCATGGGCACCCTCATGATCATTTCTATTTCCGTTTCTCTTGGCATTTACTCGACGTGGAGGCATGATTCTGCAAACGCTAATAGCATGAATTAGAGGAGTAAAAGGACGTTCATCGCACGACATAGATCATGAAAGAAGGGAACATTTCCTAAACTTCTAGTCGCCTCTTCATCAAAAGTGTGGCGCGCTTTACACCCATGAAAAGGACTCTACACAACGTGGCTTTCAGACTCCCTAGGACCCATAAACCTATGGCTCTGACTACGAGTTTGTCACGATCCAAATGTACACCCGGATCGTAGACACGGGATAAGGAGCCCCAAGATACCCTAAGTCGACCCATGGAATGAGCATACATCTAATTCAGTCACATGAGTTAAAGACTTAACATAAAGAATGTAATCATGAAATAACATAAGGGGAAAAACTAGTGCAAGACATAAACAATACGGCAGAATACAAGTCGTAGTCTGATAAGCCTCTAAACATGAAAGGCGGATTGATGGGACAACTCCCCAACTAATCCAACATCCAGAAACTGGAAGAAATAACATAGAGTATGAACATGCAGTCCTCGAAAGATGAGGACTCACCAAGTGCGCTGAGAGAAGGGTTGAAACTAGCTACGGGTGAGGATGAGCCTGAGATCTGGGACCTGTATCATGAAACGATACAGCATAGAAAGTATGCGGTCAGTACGTGGATTGTACTGAGTATGCAAGGTAAGTAAAACGGACATTTAAAAACATATATATATATAACTCATAAACAGTCATAAGAGTAGGACAGCATGCTTGTATCATAAATCATAACATATCATATGGCATAAGGTTTTCAAAGCATTCGTAACATAACATAATCATAATCGTAGTAGAAGAGATTTACTTAACATGACTTGAGCCAACATACATAATCATAACAGATATAAATCATGAGGAATAGTGGGAGATTCTCTTAACCAACATACCTCATATGAGCACACATGAAGCCCGACTTGTAACTCTAGTCGGGTGGGTGTTCGCACCTTGCCAAGGGTAGAACCATGAAAGTGAGATATCACCATGAAAAGGGCCATTGGTCCAGGGTCTAACATGAAAGGGTCCTGACGTACCTACGGTGGCACGTAGTTCATGAGATTTGGGGCTTAACCTGAGCCCCGAACCTACTCGATGTTTGATACTACTCCCAAAACATATATAGTGCTCATAATAATACATATATGAGTTCATGGTCTAGTTAAATCATGATAATCGTAAACATGCTTGAATATATATGAACTAGCCATGACATGAGGCCCGTGAGTCGGCCAAAAACATAATTCATGAATAATAAGATTCGTACATACTTGTAGATCATGTACATAGCTTGAATTTCGTAAAATCATAATGGGTAGTAAAAATAAATTCATAATTTAAAACATAATTCATGTTGGGCTCGTAAAGAACATCAATGAGAAAATAGCTCATCATTCGATTCATCATAGGGCATGCATAATTAAGCTTAATTGCTTCAAAAATTATAACCAACATTATTATAATAAATATAAAACTCAAAAGATGATCGAAATCCATAAATTATGATAATATTTTAAAATCACAAAACCCACCATTTAAATCATTAGAATTTATATAATCAAATACCAAACCTCATGAGTTTTTGATAAATTGTAAGTAAAATCATATAGTAGGAGCATGGGTGTGGAAAAATTCATCCATTGAGGACCTTACATACCTGGAAACACTTGATTCTTAATCTCCCTTGAAAGCCCAAGATGGAATTTAGAGAAATTAGGGGAAAACACCTTGAATCACCTTTTAGACTCCTCTCTATACTCTTGCATGCATGAATGAGACTTAACATGGACTAATCCCCCTTAAAAGACCCTATTCAGACCTTAAAACGACATAGTTTAGGTCTTAGAAATTTAGGAATTACGAAAACACCATTACTAAAAATACAGAAATTTCTGGTTGCTAGTTCCCACGAGGGACCTCACGAGTCATTGCCAGGGGGCATGACTCGTGGCCTGCATCCATGATTTCTACTGCCCAAACAAGCTTAGGGGACCCCACAAGGTACCCCATGAATTGTGGTCACCACCCGTGGTCCCTACTGCCTCAAGTCCTTGGCCATGCATTCCATCCTTGCCACGGGTGACCTCACGAGTTGTGAGGTATGACCACGACTCGTGGTCACCCCCGTGGCCTCCCAAAAACTCTGCCAACCCAGCCTGACTGCGAGTCACTTCACAACTCGTGGTCCCACCTCACGAACCATCCTGTGACCTGGTGAGAATTTCCAATTTTTCTCCATTTTGACTCTCGGGTCTGATCCCTGGGTTCCCAGGGTATAACATGTTCCATTGTTTTAGTTATTCTTCTAACTCAGTTTACTTAGTAACTCAGACCATATCAGTGTTATGTCATTCCATGGGTTTGCTTAGGGTCACTTGTGATCCTAAGTACCGTGTGGCGTCTAGGGTGCAAACTCGGGTAGTAATAGTAAATCATCCAGCATTATGAGTATAGAGTTAAAGGGAGATTTTTATAAAAATGCAACCCATACATAGCTATAAAATTCATGTAAAAATCATGAGGGAAACATAGTATGCAAAAATTCATAACTTTTGCATAAATAGATTTTTGCCCTAAAATCGTGAATGTGTAGAATCATAGTTGAAAACATAAATTTAAAACCTGAGTTTTGGCATAAGGGTGAAAGGAATCCCTTCCTAATAATCCCACATACCTGGACTACAGAATTATTGCTAATAATCAAGCGTTGAACCCTAGAAGTGAGTTCTTGATTCTTGCTAGATAAAGAAAGATGTTTGATGTTAGAATCATAAAGATATTGATGGATTTATGTTATATGATCATGGAGAATACTTACCTAACCTTAGTAGAGATAAACAGAGCTTTGCAAACTAATAGCGTTGATTTGAAGGGGGACAAATACAAAAAAGAAATGTTCAAGGCGACTTTTAAAAGCCTGGAATCCCCAAAAGACGGATCGTGGTTTGGTCGACAGACCGTGGACTTGTCCTTCGATCCTTGAATGAAAATTCATAGTTTCTAGTCTATTTTGATGTCTCATAGGATGATTCATGGTTCTTTTCACAGCCTAACGGATGAGTTGTCCTTTTATTCACGGGTCGTCATTCTTTCCATCAAAACATGGCAGTGCTTCACAAAAATACTCATAACTTTTTACTCCAAATTCTGATTGAAGAATGGTTAGATAAGTTGGAAAGAAGACTGGAAAAAATTTAATTGAATGGGTTATGGGACACATAAATCGTTATATAATAGGAGTAATGGTCATTTGAAGTTGACTCTTATAAAAACTTATATGAAAACTCAATCAGTAAGAAGGCTCCCAACTTAACTTTATGCTAGAGGTTTCTTATGACCTTGATTCATATCCAATGCACTTTCCACACTTACAAATCGATCTTAAAACCTAGTTTCAATAAGAATTCATTAGGTTCGGGTCTATCTACATATCTAGAATAATTTAACACTTAGCCCAAAAATCTAAGGCGTTACATTATTTCCCCCTTAGGATCACTCATCCTCGAGTGAAGGTCATGGACATAGATAGGATCTAGCCCTTAAACTTTCTAAATGTTTTGGTAGAGTTTCTTCATTGGCGGGACTAACTTAATTTCTAAAAAGCTATTAGCAAATTAGGAACATTATCACGAGTCTCACCAGACATTAGAAGGTGCATAGACCTAAAGAACTGCACGGGAACATAGTTTTGGACCTTATTAGCCTCTTAAAGCATGGAGTAAAAATAGGACTTCTTTTTCCTTAAGCTACATGACTGACAACCTTGAATCTTAGAAACACATGTTAAACTATACCAACTTCTCTGAATGCTATTCTTATAATTTACAACTTATAGTTCTCAATTGTGCTCATATTGATACTAAAGCATGAATCTAACAACAGGCTTCCACCATGTTCAAGCCTAACTCGACTAAATCTCTTGCATCTAGAGTTATCCACCAAGAATAGTATTTCTTCTTTATCATGAAAATCACACAAATCGAGCTCTAATCATGGAGTCACTAGTCACACAATTCAATGGTCCATATGTATATCATCACAACATTCAAGCCTATCACTATAATCATCTTGTGGCTCCTCTGTAGCTTACATTATCTAAGAATTCTCCCATATTTCCTTGCATATCTAATAACTGCAACTTCGTGAACTTCTATAAAGGAACACACCAAAATTTCATCCTTACCTCGCATTCCATCCACACTTATAATCCAAGATAGTACTAGTACAACTACAATCATTATCAAAGAAGTATCTAGTTTCTCCCATTCTTCCCATAGCTAGCTTCTTTTACTACTATCTATCAAGTCGAAAGGAGGATCATTGAAAGAATAGAGTATGAGCACTAGTAATAGGAGGGATACAACTCAATCATGACTTATACTTAGCATGACTTTTTCACTCAAGATGAGGTCTATGGAATCAAGTGCAAAGGGCACGAGTACTTCATATACTGAGCACATAGGCATGAATAAAAGGGTTATTGTTAGCATACATGTTATAACCACCCTTACCATCATGAGTGAATGTACATAGGGCATAGATCAAGGAAATCATAAGCACAAATCTTTCAAGAAATCTAATCTGAGCATATACATGATGTAGCATAATTTTTTTAGCCATTAAGGCATATCTTGAGGACTGAGTTCATCGAACTGAGCATATTGTGAGACACAAGTTTATATACGTATAACGAGTATATAAAATAAAGTTGGGATTTATGGATTCATGGAGTAAGACTAGGATCACTGTCTGAAGCGCTTGTTTCTCATTCTAGGAATCTGAGTATGGGCATGGTATGCATAGAGTACTTGGACCTTAAACATGGTCATGGAATGATTACATACAACATGAGTAGAGTGTCATGTTGAATGAAGTGCAACTAATACACCTGAACAAAAATGGATTGACATTCATAGTCACTACTCCTGAAACTTTTCACAATTGAAATTTCTAGACTTGACTTGGTTTTTTACCGTATCATCTCCCCCTTAGCTCAAAAGTCAATGTTCTAAAAGACCTCTTCTCTAAACTAGACTATAATCAAATAATTCTTGTGGGGTTGGGGTATCATTATACATATGGATGCTAGACTTTCCCTCCCCGACTACATTTGTAAGTATAAAAATTTATGCTAGGATTTTTTTTTTTTGAGGTAGCTCCCAACTTCCCTTTTTCTTATAAGGCTATAATTGTAGGATTCATACACTTCCTGTCTAATCAACTTCATACATCCACTCCTCTAACCACCCAATAAAAAGGGTTAAAGCTTATACTAAGATGATCGAAATCATATACCTTGTTTAAAATTCTCTGGCTTCACCTCTTTAGGACACATATAGTGCATACCTACTATTCTTCACACTTCTCAACTCAAGAATACTAATGTTGGCACATATAGAACTTTAGGAGCTTCGAATCTAGTGTAACTACATTATACCTTGATGCACATTTTTCTTTCTAACATTCAATGCTCTACTTTATTTAATGACTTAGTCTCCAATCACCTATACTTAATCATTTTTCTAGCACATTGACATGCCTCCATGGTCTTCAACTCTGATTTAAATATGCTCTAAGTCATCTTTACCAACAACTCTCTCTCTAAATACTACCATAGAATGTACATAAAACTTGTTATTCTTCAGTCAACATGAAGGGACTTATTATCCTATTACTTACCTTATAAATACATGACTATGGTTACATACTTCCCTCGATGACCATCTCCACTTTTGGATTCCATACTTCTAACTTTATATTTTTGTCTCTAGATTTATTCTACTACTCATGGCTCACATAACCCAAATCACACTATCTCTAGGGTGATAATACTACTAAAATACTAGAGAAATATTCTTCCACTAAGGGTGTCATTCACATCAAAGTTTTAGAAAAAGGGAGGGGGTTGAGAGCACATCTCACTGTAAGCTCAATGCATGATTCATGATAACAAGAGTACATTCTTGTGAAGCATTAGACTTAACTACAATAATGGGCTCCTTTTAAGCCTTTGTGCAGTCTAGTCCCTTAACTTTCTACTGGCTCTATCTGAGAGCACCTCACTGATAGGAATTTGAGCTTTGCTATTTTTATCACCTTAAAGATGAGGCATAGTCAACGTAATTGGAACAATGCACGAATCTGTATAAATTTCTTATGGCACAGCTGTATTGTATGATAATAAACATAAAAGAAGGGAAGTTTTTATAAGAACGTTTCACAACCTCTTCCACATCAGTGTGGCACACTTCACACCCATGAAAAAGACTCTATTTTACACGGGTTTCAGATACCCTAGGACACTTTTAAACATGATGCTCTGATACCAAGTTTGTCACAACCCGAGTCTGCACCCTGAAAATAACGCGGTACTTAAAACCACAAGTGATCCCAAGTTAACCCATGATACTAGCATGTTACTAATCATGTACTGAAATAATTGAGCGGAAGCTAAATTGATGCATAACACTTAACTGAATGAATTTGAAAATAAAAGAAAATATTTAATCCACAAGTAATGTAAAAGCTAAACTAGCTGAAATATCTATTTATGTCTAAAAAGCCTCTAAGAACTAACGAGCTAAAGGGCCAGGTATCTAACTAACTCTAAATATTGAAACTGAAGTGAAAAGATGTAACCAAACTCTCTTCCTCGGAT
This sequence comes from Datura wrightii, assembly GCA_035772735.1. Classification (NCBI taxonomy): domain Eukaryota; kingdom Viridiplantae; phylum Streptophyta; class Magnoliopsida; order Solanales; family Solanaceae; genus Datura; species Datura wrightii. Next base: position 47,725,045 of record JASDFA010000019.1, read on the forward strand.
GATGAAGACTCACCGATAGTAAAGTTGAACTAGTATTGGAGAGTATCTAACCACAGGGGCTTAGTCTGATTATCTGAACTTATATCATAAGATGATATAGCATAAGAAGTATGCGATCAATAATTTGAATGTATTAAGTATGTGAGATATGTAAAACATGAAAGACCTCGGGAAAAATCATACTGAAAGTGAAATCATGTTGTATAAGTAAAATTTTTGAAAAGAACATAAGCTGATGTATAATGACCCAAGAGTAAAACGTGTATATAGAGCTGAACAAATCTGTAAGTCATGACATAAATTTGTTTAACTTATAACATGGACCATGTACAAATATTAATAAAAAATATTTGTGGGAGGTTCTCGTAACCAACATATGCCATGTGAGCACCATGGAGTCCAACCTGTAACCCTAATTTGGGAGGGTGTTCAACACCTTGCCAAGGGTAAGAACCACAACTAGCATGAATTCACTCATGAGCCCATTCGGGCAAAGGGAAACTCTCTTAACTGGCAAGGTCCCTTTATCCTATGGTGACACGAAGTTTAGGACTTGGGTTATCTGAACCCATATTCGCTCGGTGCAAAGTACTACTCCAAAACTATTTACATATAATTATAATGTGGTATGAAAGATTTGCATGGGCTAGTTAACATCATAATGTTTACTAAGATATCTGAAATACTGAACTAGTCATACAAGTTGTACTAATTCTGAAGTCATGAGATCATATAGTGAATCATTCTGAAAACATGCTCAAATTTAGTAAATCATATCGCATTCGTAGTATAGAGTTAAACAAAGATTTTTGTAAAAGTGCAACTCATATATAGCTAAAAAATTCATGTGGAAATCATGAGGGAAACATAGTATGCGAAAATTCATAACTTTTGCATAAATAGATTTTTTCTGTAAAATCGTGAATGGGTACAATCGTAGTTGAAAACATAAATTTAAAACTTGGGTTTTGGCATAAGGGTGAAAGAAATCTCTTAATGATAATTCCACATACCTGGACTGAAGAATTCTTGCTAATAATCAAGTCTTGAACCCTAGAAATGAGTTCTTAATTCCTGTTAGAGAAGGAAAGATGATTTGATATTAGAATCATGAAGATATTCATGCATTTATGTTGTAAGATCATCGATAAAACTTACTTAGCCTTAGAAAGGCCAAAGAGAGCTTTGGAAACTGATAGAGTTGATCTAAAGGTGGAAATATATCAAAAGAAATGTTCAAGGCGACTTTTAAAATTCCTGGAATCCCCAAAGGATGGACCATGGACTTATCCATTGATTCTGGGGTGAAAATTTGAAATTTCTAGTCTCTTTTGACGACCCAAAGGATGACCCATTTTTCTATTCATGGCCCAAAGGATGAGACATCCTTCTGTTCATGGGTCATCATTTTTTCTATCGAAACCTGACAGTACTTCACTAAAATACTCATAACTTTTTGCTTCAAACTCTAATTAACAAATGGTTAGATGCATTGGAAAGAAAACTTGAAAACCTTTAACTTGATACGTTATGGGACACATAACTTTTTATATAATAGAAGTAATGATCATTTGAAGTTGACCCTTATAAGAACTTATATGAAAACTCAATCGGTAAGAAGGCTCTTAACTCAACTTTGTGCTAGAGATTTCTTATGACCTTATTTCATATTCAATGCACTTTCCACTCTTAAGAATTGATCTTAACACCTAGTTTCAATAAAAATTCATTGGGTTCGGGTCTATTTGTATACCTAGAACAATTTTGCACTTAGCCTGAAAATTTGAGGCGTTACACAATCATTGGCCTATGAAAAGAAGAGTAGGGGTAAAGTACAAAAGCAAGAAGAAAAGTTTAAAGAGGCATGGCAACATGACATACTTACCCGGGCATCAGCTTGCATTGCCTTTTTAAGAAAGAATTCAGAAGACACTACATCCATTTTCCCTTGGTATTTTTCAATGGAAAGTACCTTTATGTAGTTGGCCATGCTGACAGGTTTTAGAAGAAGATGTGTCTCCTATTAGATCTTGATATTGATGTTGTGATTGAAATTAGGATGTCGGACTGATGCAGGAAAGTATTGACCAAGTTGGACGAATCGGAGGTGTAGTGAGCTTTGGGAGCTAAAGTAGGAAAAGGAATATAAAACGAGGAGGTCAGTGGAGCGGAAGCTGAAGTGGAAGGCAGAACACTGATAGAAGTGGCTCCTGATTGAATTTCCCCTAGAGGAGGAAAGGGGATTCTATGCACATAATTGACTTGCTCCCCAAGATCAGATTCCATGAAGAGATGTGAGGCTTCATTGGTTATCGCATCCAATAAGCGAAGGTCCTCCCTTAAAGGGATACGTCATCTTCTTTGGCCACGTCACTCTCTAGAATTACCATTATCAATGACGGATGTCGAGTTCTAGAAATAGGCACATGTGACCTGATATCATGGAAGCCGACAATATTTTTCTTTTCCTTCCTCTCTTTGGGTGGAGGGCTCAAATAATAGGGGGTTTTCTTGGTAGCATCCATCGGATCATGAGGCTTTTTGCAATTCAAAACTAACTTGAGTTGCTTTTAAGCTTCCACTGGGTCAGCCAAAACCTTGTAGACTAAGGAGGATGAGGAGCCTTTCAAAAGTCCTATAGTAGTGATCAAGCATAACAAAAAGTGAAGGGAATGGAAAGAACTAATATATCAAAGTAAGAGATATTACGGTGGTTCTTCATCTTCTAGCCTTTCTCTTTGGAAATTTCTCTCCAAATTCGTATCTCCGTTGTGGAAATATCTAGGATGGGTTGAACCCTCTCAGGAATTTGGATATGTCATTGACTTACAAAAGGCAGCTGAGTAAAAAACTTACAATCGGATTAAGGATAATAATATAAGAAAGTAAGAAAATTGACTATGGTGCAAATATGTACAAGCATAGTCCCACGCTTTTGAAATATCAGTATTTGGAACAATATCCTCAATGACAATGACTACGAACCTCTCCGGTCAACCTCGGTCATTGTTATCATCCAAATTGGAGAGGATAGCCCTCGCTCCTTGCCGAGTCAAGTTGACCACTCCATCTCCAAAGAGACAAGGGAAATATATCAGGATCAGATCTGTGAGAGAGAATTGTAAACCATCCTTGTTGTCCAGGTCAAAGGTACACAACTGCCTTTTAAATCGTAGGACCGACTTGGTCTAAATAAACCCGATATGCTTTGTAGAACTCAATTATGATGGGATCAATTTTTGAATCACCAAATCCGTGTGTGAAATGGTATGTGTATACGTATGAACGGCCCGTTTCATAAACATCACCCTCTTGAATGAATCAGGAGACTTAAACTGGATATGACTTCCCCATGTACAATTAGTCCGGACAGTGGGGAAATATGAAGTCATGATTACAAAAATGTACTCACCAGCCAACTTATTATGGTCATTGGTCTACTCTGTTGATGGGATCCAAGCTTGTAAGTCCTTACCCTAGGACTAGTGGTGCGGTAAGATCAGATCAACAGTGATTTCAATCGATTCTCTCTTTTTGCTCAACTTCTTTTTCTTGAATTTACTTGGACCTTCGTCGGTGAGGGACTTGCCGCCGAAGGGATTAGATAATACCAATGGTTTTTTCACGACTAGCAGGCAGCGCATCTTGGTGGAATGAGGGTAGAGTATACATAATGAGAGAAGATATATAAGAAAAATAAGGAGTGAAAGGGAGAAAAGGGGTAGTTTCAGGCGAAGCTCCGATGAGGATTAACAGAAGGAGAAAGTTGTAGAAGATTTTGAGATGTGATGTTAAAAGAGATAAAAGAGGAAAAGGTGATAAGAGAGGGCTTAAATAGATAATGAAAAGATAAAAGTCCATTATAACCTCAAGAACCGGGTATAATTCTAAACCAATTATAAGATGACATGTGGTAGGAGCATTAAATATGCTAGGATGCACATCCAATCAGGTATCAGCAGATTTTTCACTTGCTTTTCTGCTATGAAACTAAAACTCTTCCCCTTCTGAGTACAATTTGGCAAAGTAAAAAGCGGGGAGACTATTTGTATGGGATGAAATAGATTGGTAGACTAGTGATGTAGTGACACGTGGAAAGCGCCATCGGTCGAAGCGGTTCAATGAAATTAGCATCAAAGTACATCTTAGCAATTAGATCAGTAAAGGCAGCCTCATTGGAGAAACATCTCAAGTTGGTACTGCTATGATCGATATTATGTCGATAAGATTTGTCTAGATTCGAAGATATAGGATCAAGCACTCGGCCATAACCAAATAAGATAAGGATAAGAAAAGTTTACAGGACCATTCACCACAAAAAAGGCCAAGATTCCCGTTAGCGTAACACAAACTAAAGATAATGTGATTGAGTGGAGATCTTACGGGGATGAGATTGATTGATGAGTGCTCCCTGGGATTTCACTATAATTAGTCATATAGTCATTTGTTAGGGGGTTGATCAACACTAAACTATACATTGATCAACACTCAACTATACATTCTATGTTCTAAGGTTTGCAAGCTCATTGTTGTTATTACTAGAAAGAGATCAGTGATTCTGATAACGCTGTCAACTAGTGACAGCAGGATCCAGACTCAATGTATATTAATCCAATTGATCACTTTCTTTCAGTCTCATTTTTCAGTTATTTCACTTAGTTATTTCAAGTTATTTTACCTAATTTAAATATATAAATTTTGTATTTAGATTATTATGATTCACGTGTTTATAAATCTCGTGTACGAATTTAACTGTACTACTTTAGGGGTAAACACCAACTTAATTGCTTTAATTTTCATTTTTTAAAAGTTATGAAGAACCTTTCTTATCGGAGAGTCTGAGGTAGATAATAGTATCTTGCCTTTTCTTCCCTCCTAAACACACTATGTGAGTACCAACATTGTATATGTATCTTTCTCTTTATTTGAAGTAAAAATATGAAAATTTTCTTTATATATCATGGACAAACATAACTTCAGAATAATCATAACACCATATATAGAAAAAGAAATGAAAGAAAAAGAGAAGGGGAATGGACATCATAAATTCATAATCATTTCAGTAGCATCATCTCGTCCCCTCAATTTCTGAAACTAATAATATAGTCTTTTAGAGCATGCCAAGTTGAAAAAATAAAGTGGAGATATACTGATAATTTAGAATAGCAACATTTAGTCGTGTAGTTTAACTTTCCTCTAAGCCTACTTATTTTGTTTTCATTTTAAATCAGATAGAGAAAGGACTAATAATTAATAAGCAGAACCCTGACTTTTCTTCTCTTTGTTATCTTGCAGATGTTATTTTATTTTAAAGTATTGATGACATACTTTTTCTTAAATAAATTATTTAATTTTGAAATACCTGTATTTGAATAGAGTTGAATGAAAAAATAAATAAAAAAATAAAAATAGAGTTGAATGGATGTAAGCGACTTATATGGCATATTCAAATTACTTGTGTATTTGAATAGAGTTGAATGGATATAAGTGACTTATATGGCATGTCCCGGCTATTTTGAATTGAGGAGTAATCACTATTTAAATTTTTTTTCACCCATATTAATTTGTAATTTTCTTTTCTTTTTTCAAATTTTTGCCTTTTCTTTTTCTTTTTGATATATTGTAACTATCATAGAAATTAAGAGGATGTCTGACTAAGTACATAAGCTTATTAAATTGGCTTATAAGTCTTTTTCAAGTTTATATATGTGTTTGATTAAAACTCAAAATGTTTATAAGTCAGTCAAAAATTATAAGTTATCACTTCCGACTTATGATTTTTTCTAACTTTCAAGCACTTTTAATTTGATCACGATTTTTACTTTTTTTTCTTAATATATTATTTAATTTTTAAAATATCTTTCCTACAGTAAAACTAACTTCATATTTATTCTACACCCATCATTTCTCCTTTTCTTTTAAAAAAATTATTAAATTTATAATTTATATTTAAAAAAATTATGATATTTTAGTCATTTTAAATAAAAGTGTATTATCAAGGCTTTTTTACCTAGCATATCAATTAATTATTATTAATTTCAAAATTTTTATTCAAACATCAAACTATATATTTATAAAGTTAATTCCGACATTTAAAAGTAGTTTTCAACATTCAAAATGTATTAATTATTTATATTAGCTAATCCAAACGAACAATGAAGTCTACAAAATTCAATAAAAATTTACAATTTAATCAAGAATGAACAACAATGGTTAAATGGACTGAATATAAATTATAGGCAGAACTATTATGCGTATCTAATAGGTGAAATTTAACTCCATATTCTCTAATTCCATCCCCAAGCCGTCCTCGGAGAAAAGAAAAAGAAAGTAACTTTGTTTTAAATTATTTTTTCATTTCTCAAATTTTGTACTATATTATCAATATACTGTCATATATATTTGATAATGTCATATATATATATATATATATATAATGAAAAAGAAGGAAGTAATTCGGAGTAATATTTACTTATGTAAAACCCGACTTTGACTTCAATTCACGTCGCAATGCACTATTCCCCGTCAATTCAATTCTGTCTTTCCTATTTTCTTTGTTAATATGACAAAACAACAAAGAGAAAGTTAATTAATTATCTCGACTTGTTCATAAAGCAGTAGGTAAATTAAGATACCAATTCAAGCCGCCGAAGTCTATCTTTGTCTTCCCAAATGTAATATACCTTTCTTCTTTCCTTCAAACCCAACTTATAGTTCTAGATATCTTTGAAATAATACTGTTTACTTTTCTTCCTTTCTCATCTTTGAAAAAATAATTAAAAATCCAAACAAAGTCCATTTTATTGATCCATTCAAACTACAACGGCGCCGTTTTCTTCTAGACCAAAACAAAAGAGTACCTTAATCACAGAGCAAAAAAGGATTATTAATAACCATGTTTGGAAGCATTACAACTTAGCACTAAGAAAAGCTCCGGACAACTTCCCGGTAATACTCCGCCGTGCATCTGCTTTAATCAATTCACCGGGTTGCTGAGTTCAACGAAATGGGTCAAGAATCCTTCATATACAGCTTTGTAGCGCGTGGTACTATGGTACTAGCTGAGTACACCGAGTTCACCGGAAACTTCCCGGCGATTGCAGCTCAGTGCTTGCAGAAATTGCCCTCTTCAAACAACAAGTTCACTTATAATTGTGATCACCATTCTTTTAACTTCCTTGTTGAAGATGGTTACGGTAAATTTTCCTTTATCTTTCAGTTTTAGCCTCTCTTTTTTTTACATTGTTTATCCACTTCTGTTGTTTCATTTTGTGGGTAAATGGTGGAGTTTTAGTTTGATTTGAAATGGGTATTGATGGATCTTGAGTTGTACAGTAAAAAGTGGAGTCTTTCTAGGTAGAATTGTGCTGTTGAAAGATTGCTGGGAAGCAAAAAAAGGGATAAGTTAGTTATGGGATTTGTAATAAGCTGGAGTCTTTATTGGATTCAGAGGTTAGAGTGAACATGTTACATCTTTTATGTTGATAGATTGCTTGGAAGAAAGTGTGAATATTGTGGTTAGGACAGTTGGACCTTTGGTTTTATTGGTAAAACAGAAAATAAATTGACAAGCTCACAATGACATCTTAGCGAGATTTTGAAATGTTTAATACTTGCACTCACAAACACACATAAGTAAGAGGGTTGTGGTTTGTTGACGGTAGTGTAAAAATAGCCAATGAGTGAATACAAAGGATACATATTGCTAGCTGACTTCAATTAGTTTGGGACTGAGGTGTTGATTGTTAGATATTCCTCTTCCATCCTTACTAAGACACCACCTTGACCGGTTGTGTTTCAAGTTTGAATTTTCAGTTACTTATCCGTATTTATTTTTCTTATGAGAGATGTTTCCGTGAATATAAAACTGAGAATTGTGTTTAATTCTTAAAAGTTAATATTGTGAACATAACATAATAGATATAGTCATATGGGATATTCGACTGTTTGGGATCATTGAGATTCATTTTTCAGCTGATGGAATGGTCAGAGAATTAGCTGATGGGAAGTGGGGGAAGAACTTTTGTGGATGTTCTGTCCTTCTGTTTGTTGAATAGTCAATATTCTCCATATTCTCCAGATTCTAGTGCTTTATTGAATAGTCAAAATTCTGTATACGTAGCAAAAGAAATCCAGATTCAAACGGAATACTAAAAAAGAAGATTTGTTTCCAAATTGATCGATGACACACACTCCATCCTATATGAAGTGTAGTTTTTTACTTTTCATTTACAAATAAATAATGACTGGAGGTAGAATTATGGACCTATTCTATAATTATAGCGGTAACATGATTAAGACAGACCTTGGCTTTCTGATCTCAGTGGCAGTTCTACACAGCTACCAGTCAAGATTTTGGATGCTGTAGGTTGAATTGGCTGAATGAGATGGAAAGGAGATAATGGCAGTCAAATAGAAGGAAGCAAACTGTATTTGGAGGATAATTTCTGCTTAACTGTATTTGGAGGATAATTTCTGCTTACCTTGGGTCATATTGTAGTTTAGCTTGACCGAATGATTGACAGTCTTACTAGGTCATGGCTCTTTATATGCTTCTGATTTAGACTGCAGCCCCCTGGCTGCTCTTCTATTTAAAAATTAAAAAGGTTGAAGAAACCAAGCCGATCTCAAAGCATCTTTAGGCTGCCGAAGTGTCGATGCTAATAATGCTTTTCTATAAGGTGTCTCCGCTGATGACTTCAAAGAGCCTTTACCACTTAAATTGTACAATGATATTATTAGCTATATGGTCTAGTGATCCTATCCAAAAAAAATCCTATATGCTCTAGTGTCGAGAGTCAAAAAAGTATATTGTCTGGTATTTCCTAGTAAATCTTCTCGAGCTTTCTAACAACCAATTTTGTTGCTTCATTGACTTCCTTTCACTTAAGTTCCTCCAACTGATACCTGTTAACTTTTGCAGCTTATTGTGTTGTTTCCAAAGAATCTGTGGGGAAGCAAATTTCTATTGCATTTTTGGAACGTGTGAGAGCTGATTTTAAGAAAAGATATGGTGGTGGTAAAGCAGATACCTCTGTGGCTAAAAGTCTGAACAAAGAGTTCGGGTATGTTACTTAAAAAATATGTATTCTCATATTCTACTGCAGGTGCATTGTTTTACACATAAGTATAACGGGTAAAATATGTCAAACTTTTCAGACCTATCATGAAAGAGCACATGCAATATATAATTGACCACGCTGACGAGATTGAAAAACTATTAAAAGTCAAAGCCCAAGTGTCTGAAGTCAAAAGTATTATGTTGGAGAATATAGACAAGGTATGCCAAGTAAACTGGAAAAAGATGCTTTGCATATGATGATATTATCTGCTGCAATATGGTTCACTTCTTTCTTCATGACATGTATTTGACCTTTCACGTCCTTCTTTTTTTTTTTTTTTTTTTTTTTGACTAGGATGAATTTTGCCTAGTAATCCTGATAAAAGTAATTTATTTCTCCTTGCTGTGCAGCTGCATGAACATCTTATTGTGTGATAGATCTGTAGTTAAAAATGAACCTTCTTTAATTCTGCCCTCAAATGTGAGATGAATATATTTGGACCTGATAGCTGATTAGAGAACACATTCTTGAACCTTACTAGTACCTAATTAAAATCATTTTATTCTTCCGACACTACCCTGTCTCTTCTGAAAATCATTGATGGATACCATAGACCAGTTCAAAAATCAATTTAAAAGTTCCCTAGGTAAAAGAAAATTTGGCTTTATAAAGAAGAGAAAAGGTAACAGTTTGCTTTCAGAGAACTGAGTTTGCATTTCTATTTGAGCTTAAAACTCATGAACTTCGCCTAATTAGGTGCATCTTCATGGTCAACCATACATCTTTTATCTATATTATGGAATTTATCTTATCCCCTGTTTTATTTGCATTAACATAAGAGCTTCCTTTTTTACTAACAAATCTTTATTCAGATACAATTACATCTTAGGTCATGTAGTTGGTATGGACCATTCATTTCAGACTAGATACTTGTCTTCGAATTAGATATTTGTGCTTTTTCTTTTGTTTTTTTTATAGGTTAATAATACGTGTAATCTTTTTGTATTTAGTATCAGATAATCATAGTATCCCTTGTTCCTTAATGAATCCCAAAACCCTGTCAAAATTATGAAACTTTACCTTTCCAGATGAGAAGCATCTAATATTTAGTGAATCCTGTTGTTTGTCGGACTCTTTAAGTTTCAATGAGCCGTTAAGGAGAAGTGTCTTGAAATGTGATTTTAGTTTGTGGTTGTTTTATGACACAATACCCATGTGGTTCTTTCTGATTTTGGTTGCACAATGAATTTAATGAGATGGACAAATAAAAAAAAAAAGCGAAAAGTATCTGCATGATCTATTATGATACAGCTAATTTCTGCCTTATTAAGTTGGTTCTCTAGTGGATTTGCTCCTTCTCTGACATCACTTTGTATTCCTTGAGATACAACTAATCAATCCATGAAGTGCGTTAACTGTAACATTAATATTTCTGGAAGAGAAAGTTCCAAATTTCTTTAGCATATGCATGAAAATTAGACTTTCCACCTAGTTTAGAGGACATCTTCTTGGACAACTTTTATTTATTAAGCTGAAGATCCAGATTTACATAAATAGACCTACAGAAACTAAGGATCTCCAAGTTCCAGCTAGCAGGGACGGCAACTCCCTTTAATTGCTTAGAATTATTGTACCATGGTAGATTGACTAGTTATGTAATTGTTAATGCTTCTTGAATCCAGAATCGATAAATGAGGGTTGTTGACATGCCTGATTCTGGTATTCAGGCATACTTAATGTATCTAATGCTATGATGCAATGTGCGTTTGTTACAATCTGCAACTCAGATGTTAACTTTGACATGTCTGTGAACATAATGGGATTGTAAGCTTCAGCAATTACTTTAGGCTTTTATAAGCATCTTATGTGGTTCAAACAAACAACCACTCAAGCTATTTAAACTTCTATTCATTTCACTTAATTTACACTTGCCAGGCCATTGAAAGAGGGCAAAACTTGACTACGCTATCTGACAAGGCTGATGATCTGCGTGATTCGGTAGGTTTGGTTGATGATTTCTAATAATAGCAAGTTTTTATAGCATCTGTAAAGTGTTTCAAACCTTGTATGTTTGTTTTCAGGCTCAAGATTTCAAGAAAAAGGGGACTCAAATACGGCGGAAGATGTGGTATCAGAATATGAAAATAAAGTTGGTTGTCCTAGGCATCATCCTGTTTTTGGTTCTTATAATCTGGCTTTCAATTTGCCGTGGCTTCAATTGCACGAACTAGCATATCAATGCACACGGTTGGAACCAAATTCATACAAATGTAGATTAACAGGATCAAACAGGTACATCTGTGGAGGAATTTGCCATGAAGAAAGTAAAGCATCTATAAGCCTTTGTTTCAGATTGTTTCTGAAACCTTTTTAGAAAAAACAAAAGAACATTCTTTTTTTCCTGTGTTAATTTCTTATAGATTTTTAGAGCAGTGTGAATGTGTTTTTATTTATATCTTCTTCTTCTTTTTTCCCCATTGAGGGCTATAAGCTTAAAATTGTGTATTCTGTGCTGTGTAAATTATAGACATGCTAGATATCAATAACTGGTAAGCGAATTTTGATTAAGCAAAATTATCTCTGTGATTGATAGCTTTGTTGGAGTGTCACTAAGCCTTCTCTTTCTTCTTATTTGTTGCTTCATCTTGCGTGAAATTCTGGAAACGCAGAGCTGATCTTAAATGTGTTGGAAAATTTTAATATCTCAAAAAGAATTATTATTTTCTTATATCTGCATTTATATTTTAGTGGATAAGAATTTAAATTTTGATCAAATTTGAATGACATTCATGACATTTATTATGTAAAATTTGGACAATTTTGTAACGGTTTTTCATATAATCAACCTTAAAGTTTTGTTGCCAAATAATTGCAAATCAATAGCCTTTAATGATTTCGATTTTGCATTTTGTCCATTGGAGTTCATCCTTGGAAAGGATATACTTGCTTTGATCTTTTGGCCGGGAGAAATTCTTTAATCAGCCTATAAATTGTTTGCTCTTGTTTGACAGGAGACTGGGTAGAGAAAAACTTAACAAATAAATTTCTACTTCTTCATCTCTTAAGTGCTAGGTTTTCTTTTAAAATCTTTATCAGATTCTAGCTCCAAATTTTATACTAGAAAAGTTGTTAGAATCCTAGGGCATACACCTATACCGGGTGAAATATATTTAAGGATAATTTCTTTGACAGGCCTCAAGCTTTAAAAATGTCCCTACAAGTTTCGAGATCAAGTATTTTTCGTAAGATTTCCAACAATCTTAAGAATATTTTCTATTTTGTTCTTACGGAAAATCAATTACAACAATTTTGTTGAAGCCGTCTCAGCCAATGTTGCAATTTCACTCAATGATATAGAGAATTAGTGAATTCACCAATATCAACATGTCAGACAATAAAATTTTTCACTGCTCAATTTGATTCATGAAACATCATTTGGGAACATTTTATTTTTGCAAAAGAGATAAAGGTATGTGTTCTAAGCTTTAATTTTTATAGTTAAACTACGTTTAAATTCTACATTAGCGTGGTTGTTTAGTTTCTCTTTGGATCGTTGACAAATCAATTAAAGGGTAATTGAATAAATTGTTACTCGTTTGAAGAAGTTGTATTACTGTTAAATAATTTAAGTTGCATATACTATCTAATTGTTAGTTGAAAAGGAAAAGGGGAAAAAAGAGCTTAGCCTAAAGTTTAGATCGGGATTAATTTTTGAGCTTTATCATATTGAGATTTTATGCGAAAATTTGTTGTTGAATCATTATGATATCTCAAAGGGATATTAAAAAGAAATAGAAAATATCATGATAGGTCCTTGAGACATTATAGTATGTTACTCCACATAATATATTTGTAGATTGGTCATCTACTTTTGCATATATTGTTTATGTCATTAGTTTTTTTTAAATTTAATTAGATGATTCTGCTCAAGATTTTGATCTCCAATATTAATTAGCATATTATGTAACATAGTACATGAGAATGTTGTTGTTGGTGGTGTTATATATGAGGCATGATATTCTTCATACAATCTTTTCCATGTATATTATTTTATTTTTGTGATATATAACTTGTGAGTTAAATATATTAGGTCAAAGAAAAATTAATATGAGATTGTTAAATAGTGTTGATTTGTGTGGGCCAAATTAAGACATCATATCCCTAAATGTAAAGAAAATTTAGAGAAGTGATAATCCTGCTTAATAAAAATAAATTTGATTAAGTGGATGATATAGTTATTGTGGTTATTTCTCAAGTGAATCTTGTGGCTTATGCAAGAGATTGAGTGTTAGACTTATGTGCTATTAAGTATATTTGTGATAATAAAGTTAATTTTTGTGTCCTATATACACCCTAGTTGAAGAAGATGAGCGATTTATTTATATTTGTGATTCAAAAACTATTCAAGTTATTAGAATAAAAGGTTTTTTCTTAAAATCACTTATGAAAAAATTATTGTCATTAGCTGAGAGATGATTTATAGTTCTAATGATCAAACAAATTTGAGTTTTGTGAAATTATGTTTTAAAGAAAAAAAAATTTAGAGGAAAGATGTTTATTTGAGTATCATAAAGTTACATCAATCAAATGAATATTTTTATAAGCAATCTGTATTGTAATAATTTCTTATTTGTGCATATTAATTTTTAACTTATTCATTTCTTATGCAATTCTTAATAAAAATGTTATTCTCTTAGACTGAAATATTTAAAAGTGTGGGGGTAACTTGTTAAAGTTATGCTACTTGATTTCAGAGGAAAAAAAGTATAATATTTCTGATGGTATATTTATTGTGTATGTTAACAGTAAGTGTTATATATAAACTTTGTGTTTATTAATATTAATATGATTGAGAGCAATATTATAGAGAAAAAAAATTAAGAATATATTTCCTTTTGAAAATGATGATCTGAGAAGAAGAAAAAATTACAAGGATACAAAAATATTTTGGTAAAGATTTTTATATTGATCTTGTTTAAGTGATCCTAAAATGTATTATTATGTTGTTTCTTCTCTTGGTATATTATTTGAAAAGAGCAACAGATAAAGTGCTACACTGAACTAATATTTATTGTGCTAGAGAGGTACAATGATGCTAGGTGGATCTTAAAATCCATCTCTGATTGTGTGTATATCCTTGGTAGGGCGTAATATCATGAAATCAGCTAAATAGACCATAATTTAATTATTATGAAATCTGAGTTTGTGGCTTTGAAGTTGGCTAGTATTGAGGCTAATAATTCTTATCGAAGTTCTGAGTTTTAAATAAAACACATGTGTTTGAGACATATGGTGAAATAATTATTAAGAAATAAAATTATATTCATAAATTATGTGATGTCAGAAGTAAATTTGGCCAATCCTCTAACTAATCTTTGGGAAGAAAATTTATAAATGAAACTTCAATGAGAATGAGATTTTTGTCAAGTTGTATAACAGACATGATGATAAACCAGCGACTTTTGTCAAGTTGTATATCAAACATGATGGTAACCCAGCCTACGTGACTTTGTCAAGTTGTATAACAGACATGATGATAACCCAGCGACTTTTGTCAAGTTGTATATCAAACATGATGGTAACCCAGCCTACGTGACTGGATATCTCATGAATTAGGTTTATATGGGTAATAACAAGTCATTGTTTGATCTTGTGCACTATAAAATTTGTCTCATATGTTATCTATTATGGTGTGTGTGTATAGTGCATATTTGCAAGGAAAGTAAGTTGAATTGTAAACTCTTAATCTGTTATCATATCTTTATAGGTGGTGTATTGCTCTGCAGAATACACTTGATGACTGGACCTATATGAGTGTGGAGTGGTGCCGCTTCGATGAAATTGTGACAGATTTCTAGAGCACTCATGAATTCCAGGATACACGCATGACCTCTTAGCGCAAAATCGCGATAACAATAAAGATTATGTGGGTATAATGTGATAGAATAAGACGCTGAGCTTACAAAAGAATTTTTGGTTCACAGAAGTTCTAAACTTCAATTATTCTATAAGTTTAATCTTGTTATATCTAGATCTGGCTCATAGTCTATGAGACAACAGATCCAACGCATTGTTCTCATGTGTGAAAACCCAGCAAAAACTTTTTATTTCGTTCTATCCTCAATATTCTTTTTGAGATATTTTTTTATATCTGCATTTATATTTCAACAGATAAGAATTCAGATTTTCTATCAAAGTTTGAATGACATTTATTATGTAAAATTTGGTCAGTTTTATAATAGTTTTTCATAGATTTATCGTTAAAGTTTTGTTGCCAAATAATTGCAAATCAATAGCCTGTAATGGCTTTGATTTTGCATTTTATCCGTTGGAGTTCATCCTGGAAAGGATATACTTGCTTAGATCTTTTGGCTAGGAGAAATTTTTTTATGAGCCTATAAATTGTTTGCTCTTGTTTGACAGGAGACTGAGTAGCGAAAAAATTTTAACAAATAAATTTCTACTTCATCATCTTTTAAGTGTTGGGTTTTATTTAAAAATCTTTGTCAGATTCTAGCTTCTAATTTTATATTAGAAGAGCTTGTTGAATCATGGGGATACACCTATACCAAATGAAATATTCTTAAGAATAGTTTCTTTGACACGCCTCAAACTTTAAAGAAGTCCCTACAAATTTTGCAATCAAGTGTTTGCCATAAAATTTCCAACAAATTGTATCAAAAATTGAATATTGAAACAAGTTTTGCTTCCTGATATGAGAACTAAAAGAAAAGGAGTACCAATTTTGGAATTGAGCTGGTTTCCGATGATAAGTTTATTGGAATGTAAATGATATCCTCCATTCACAAAATAGTGTAACACGTTTGAGAATTGTCATTAATGAGCTAGTGTTTGAACTTGAGTAGAGTTTAATATTATATTTTTATTATATAAAAAATAGATTGATTTTAATTCTTAATTTATTAAATATTATATTTTCATATTATATTGTTTACGCTTAAAATATTCAATTTTTGATTGAGTGGATTGAGGGATGATTTGTTTGTCACCTTATATAATTTTGAACAATCCTCGTCATAAGCTATCTTTTGGGTCGGATAGTCCCAGTTTTCGAGGTCCATTATTTAACACCATAATTTGTTGCTTTCATATCTTGAGTCAAGTATTAATACACATGTAAATACTTATCTTTGTTGTTTATACTCTTAAGAATTACGATTTGTTTAGTAATTCGTTCTAATATTGATTTCCGGTAATTGATGTGAATGACTTAAATTTAAGCAATTATACTTTGCTTCAAAATAAGTGATAGTGATTAGCTGAGCATAAGTTTTAAACTTATCAGAGAAATTAATTAATTACTTAATTATATATATAACATAGATTAAAAAAATTATAATTTTTTATTTTATTTAATACAATGATAATATAAAATGCGCTTAAATAAAAATATGATAATTCCTATAGCCGATTCTAACTTATTTAAGATTAAGGGTAATTAAATTATACTTAACTTTAAAACTTAAAAAACTTCCGTCTTTATTACTATCTTAATTTTTCTTTTATAATACTTTTTGGCTTTTATCTCAGTTTCTACTTCCATCTTCCCTCCAATTTGTGATTGACGTATCAACTCTTTACGCAAACTATTTAGAGATTTATGTAAAATAAGCAAAATTATTGTCTCTAATTACCAGAATAAGAGTGGTGGGGGTGGGGGATGCAAAGACTAGAATGTTGGTGAAATTACATGGTGTACCCAAGTCCGTTCCTGTTGGAGTTCAAAGTTTACAGGAAGAGCTGAAGATTGAAGGCCCAAATTGAGAATATTTTTGAATTTGGGCCATTTAGATGAATAATTATAATTCGGGCTTGACCATTTAATTGCAGGTTCTTATGCAAATATACAGTCCAAACAAATAATTTATACCTTACATACCCTATAACTATTTGAAAAAAAGTACTTTAACTTTCACAAAATCAAACTAATTACCCTTCCCTATTCATTTACTTTTCTACCCGTCACACCAATTACATCATATACTCATTGTAGCTAATTAACTTTTTTTTTGGTTATAAAATAATAAAAAAAGAACAAGAATATTATAGAGAAAGAGAGAAGGAGAGAAGTTCTTATTTCTTTTGATGGGATGAAATACAATGAAGGAGAACCCCTATATTTATAGGGATAATTTCTCCTAACTTTACTCCAAAAGATAGACTTTCACTATAATATAAACACATGTATCCACTACAATACAAATACCTTTATAGACATTCACTATAATACAAATATGTTTATAACACTCCCCCTTGAATGTCTATTTGATAGATAATGTGCCTCGTTAAAACCTTACTAGAAAAAATCCAGTGGGAAAAAATCTAGTGAAGGAAAAAGAGTACACATATCTAATAATACGCATTTTTGCTGCCTCATCAAAAACCTTACAAGGAAAACCCAATGGGACAAAACCTCGTCAGGAAAAAAGAGTACAACGCGTATTAACTCCCCCTAATTAGAACATCCTTGAATCTTTGCATCCCGATCTTCTGCATCATCTTCTTGCAAGTTGCAGTTGGTAGAGATTTGGTGAATAAATCAGCCACATTGTCACTTGAACGAATCTGTTGCACATTGATATCCCCATTCTTTTGGAGCTCAAGTGTGTAGAAAAACTTTGGAGATATGTGCTTCGTTCTATCTCCTTTTATGAATCCTCCCTTTAGTTGTGCTATGCATGCTGCATTATCTTCATACAAAATTGTGGGTACTTTGTCACATTTCAAACCACATTTTTCTCTAATGAGATGTATCATGGACCTTAACCACACGCATTCTCGGCTTTCTTCATGAATAGCTATTATCTCAGCATGATTTGATAAAGTAGCTACGAGAGACTGCTTTGTAGATCTCCAAGATATGGCAATACCTCCACATATGAACACGTAGCCAGTTTGAGATCGAGCTTTGTGTGGGTCAGATAAATACCCTGCATCAGCATAACCAACAAGATCGGGACTGCAATTGTTAGAATAATATAAGCTCATATTGGTAGTCCCTTTTAGATACCGCATTATGTGTTTGGTCCCATTCCAGTGTCTCCTAGTAGGAGCAGACTATATCTTCAGGACCAAGAATTTCCTCGTTCTTTTAAATCCTTCAAGGATTTTCATATATCCTTCAGTCTCTCTAGACATGAAAATAATTTCATTATGCGCATATCAAGTTTTTCATATATTGCCAGACTTATTAGAAACCTCAAAATAATTTCATCCACCACGAGAGGACCTCTCCATATAATAATGTCAGAATTTATGAAAAATCTTTATGCCACAAGAATCCATTTATATCTACTGGCATTATACTTGAATTGCGTATTTTTAATTGGCCAATCATTTATCTGTCCATACTTTTTGACAGATTTGAAATTCAAGATCCTCGTCATTATTTATAATATTGAGCGCTGCATTATATCAAAGGTATCGTCGACGATCATTTTGATATCAGTTCCAATGCGACATAACTTATTGAGATCTCTTCATTTTTTGCCATTTTCAGGTACCTGAACCTTTGCCAAGGTTTTATGAAGTGTTATGTCGTGGTGCTTTCTTAAAGAACTTGCCTCATCATTATGACCATCTTAATCACTTGCTCCTCTCCTTCTTCAAGAAGTTCTATATTTGGAACCGTTTGGTCTATCACGCTTCAGGCGTCTCATAGACCTTGTCCTTCAAGGACCTTTCATTGGAGCATTTGCAACTGAATTATAAAATAGAGTTAGCAAATATATCTGGCAATTGATTTGCAATATTTTGCAAGTGAATTATCTATTGAACTTTAAGTTCACTTTTTTTTTTCCCGAGGATCTAGATAATTCATCTCACACTCAATTTTCAGCTGCTAATCACTTCTCCCCCTAATGTTAGAAAAACTAACATTTATCCCCCAAACTCATTTGGGGACCCATCTTTGTGCGTTGTGGTGGAGCAATTGAATCATACATCGCACATTCAAATTTTTAGATGGAATTATTTGGTTCCTGACCCTGAACCAATTGTGATAGGGGAACCTTGTTGGCTTGATGCATTCAAGTGTTGCTATATGTTAAATAAACATATCTCATACTAAATTTTATTTGGGAGTTTTATTCTCATAACCAATGATTTAGCTATAATTGGAGGCATACAATTTTTGCTAAACCAACATAGATATGAATCAACATTATCAGCATGATTTTATAATTTGAAACTATGCTCTTAATTTAATAATTTGAGCATCAATCTTACAAAAATCAATTGCAAGTTGATATCAAAACACATGTGACCATTTCATAGATGCATCTATTAGCAAATGGTTCACATGGTAGGTGAATGGGCCCATATTCACCTTTTTATAAGTTCCAAAGTTTCAGGGAATATAATTCCAATCCTTGCTGATCAAGATCATTCTATTACGAGAACAAGCAACATAAGAGAATTCTTGAAGAATCTTTTATTTCTTCAACATATAGCCACGTGAATTCTCAATTATTTTTGCATCACATTTGAACCGGGATGGCCAACTTATTTCAGTAAACTTCTAGTTTACTTTCGTATGTGATTTCATCATCATACTCATATTTATGTACTACAAATAAAAAAAAGACGGGTAATCTTTTACAAAAATATTTATAACCCGCTTCAATGTAGTAGCATGAAGATATTAGATCTTTCCATAATTTATAGTCTCAATTTTTTTTAATGTCCTTGAAACTTATAAGTTTCCTTTTGAGACTTACTACAACAATTTTATTCCTTCAGGTAGTAATACATTAGCTCTTCTGGAGCTCTCAATTAATTTTGTATACTACCACATATTCAATCATATCAACATCATTTATAGTTTCTCCACATAGTTTCAACTTAGAAACAATTTTGAATGTTGATGAGCTATACTCATGAACAGACTTATAGTCTTGATGAATCCAATCATATCGTGCCTTTGGGTGGATGACCATCTTCAGGTGGTCATACCTTTCTTTTAGGCTATTCCACAAAACAAGTGGATCCTTAATCATGAGATATTCAATTTTAAGAATTTCGTCTAGATGATGATGCAAGAATATCATAGCCTTAGCATGATCTTGATTTGATGCTTTGTTTTCACTTTTAATGGTGTCTCCAAAACCCATTGCAACCATATGGATTTTTGATGCCTTGTTTTCACTTTTAATGGTGTCTCCAAGACCCATTGCATCCATATAGATTTTTGATGCTTTGCTTTCACTTTTAATGGTGTCTCCAAGACCCATTGCATCCATATGGATTTTTGATGCTTTGTTTTCACTTTTAATGGTGTCTCCAAGACCCATTGAATCCATATGAATTTCAGCATCCAACACCCATGAAAGGTAGTTCTTGCCCGAACTTTGAAGGGCAACGAAATCAAATTTCGTAAGATTAGCCATATTAAAAGAAAGAAAAAATATAATACCTTGGCCTTTAAATTTTGAGACAGTAGAGTCGTAGAACAACAATATCACCAAAGGAATATCACTCCTGTGGTTAAGTAATACATCTTTCGAAAAAGAAATTTTAATTTTTCTTACCTCAGATCTTTCAAAGTGAGTGATCAAAGCAGAGACTCGTGCTGATAACGTGTTATGAAATAATAAAGAAAGAACAAGAATATTGTAGAGAAAGAGAGAAGGAGAGAAATTCTTATTTCTTTTGATGGGATGAAATACGATGAAGGAGAACCCCTCTATTTATAGGGATAATTTCTCCTAACTTTACTCCAAAAGATAGACTTTCACTATAATATAAACACATGTATCCACTACAATACAAATACCTTTATAGACATTCACTATAATACAAATATGTTTATAACATTTTTAATTTTCTTTTCTTTTTCTATTTGAAGAATTAATCCAAATACCTGCCCACTCAACAATGTAAACTTAAAATAGCCGGTACATGTATAATATATGTACAATAATTTATAATTAGTGTTTTAATTATATACATCAGCAAAAAAATGTAAACAATGAATCTGACCAACTATTTGTGTAAATATCCCCTTTTTATTTTTCTACTTGTTTTTTCTCCTTTCTTTCTTTTCTCCTTTTATTTTCTCTCGCCTTTTTCTTTATTTTCTTTTTTCATAATAATCTGATTTCATACTATTTTTTTGCTCTTTTTTTCTCTCTTTCCTTTTTCACATTTTCTTTATTTCTTTTTCCTTTTCTAATTTCATTTAACTCTTTTTCTCAGTAATCTAATTCCATTCACTTTTTTGAACTTTTTTATTTTTTTATATACAATAATTAAAAAAAAATAACTGCTATAGTAAATATTCGTACAACTATTTTATTTATTATTATAAATTCAAACTAGTTATTTAATTATGTCATGACCTTAATTATGCTTAAATGAATTAAGTGACAAAAGAAATCCTCTATAAGGTGCTTCATATGTGGTTCCATAGAATAAGATATCCGTTGTGCCAGAGTCGAATTTGTGGCGTGCTAGTTTGTGTCCTTCTCTTGCTCTGGTTTAGATTTTCTTCCAGCTCTCTTATGAGATTACCGTGTCTACTTTTTCCTCTCCTAACTGGGGAGAGATCACATTTTCTATGACTTCAAATAGATGCTCCTTTTCTAGATCAACAGAGTTCCCATGTTTATTTTCTGACAATTGTAACTTATTAAATTTGTATTCACTTCCACCAGATTGTTGCTATTTCATGTCTCAGCTTCAATGGTGTCTTTTTCTATTGATTGGTGCTTATTGATTTCTCACTAAGGTTAATTTTCTTATTGTTTTTTGTTTTGGTATCTAGACTTGATGATTACATCACTGTTTTTTCACCTTCTCGTAGAATTTCTTACGCTGTTTAAGAGAGAATCTGTTGTGTATTTGAATGATCATAATCGATTACTATAATTTCTATGTATTGTAGAAGAATATGAGAGAGTTAGATAATTACAAGAGTCCTATTCTAGCTAATATAAAAATTAGATGTGGACTCATACAAGAGCTATACTTAGACTCATACAAGGACTTTTATAAGGTAAAAGTTGAGTACTAGTATGATACTTTAACCATGACTAACTTCCCCTTTCATCTTGATCTCTTTGATCCTTATCTTCAACACTTCCCCTTAAGCTAGTGAGTGGTCGAACAGGTACTCCTAGCTTGCTTCTAAAACCAGCAAACACATGTTTCGGCAAGACCTTTGTGTGTATATTAGCTAGCTGATCCTTGGATCTCACAAGCTGTATGAGTAGCAGTCCTCTAGCTACTTTTTCTCGAACAAAATAGTAGTCCATTTTCACATGTTTGGTCCTAACATGCACAATTGGATTCACTGTCATATATAAGGCACTTAGATTGTCACAATACAAAGTAGCAAATGTCCTTAGATACACACCAATGTCATGGAGAACATAGCTGATCCATGTCCTTTTAGCTTCAGTAGATACCACGACTCTATATTCAGCTTCAACATTTGATCTTGCTATTGTAGTTTGTTTTTTAGATGCCCAACAGATGTAGTTTGCACCAAGGTATATAGTGTATCCAGTAGTTAACCTCCTAGTAAGTGAACAACCTCGCTAGTCTGCATCTGAATGGTGATTGTGAAATGATTTTGGGACCATGTTGTAGAATTCCTTTGATATACCCAAGAATTCTTTTTACACCTTGAAAATGCTCACTACTTGGATTCTACATAAACTGACCAACTAGATTGGCTGACGAGTGATATCAGGTCTAGTGAGTGTTAAGTATTGAAGACTTCCCACAATGCTCTTATATAGGGAGACATCAATAGGATTCCCAGTAGCCTTTTGTAAGCCATGCTTTGTGCATTGCCTTTGCCAGTGACATATCACTTTTGCCGAGAAACTCAACAATATATTTGCCTTGACTCAAATGAATCCCTTCTAAGAAATATCTAACATCAATTCCTAAAAGAAATAAAAAGGTCCAAGATCTATCATGGAAAACTCTCCACCAAGTTTTGTTACAATCTCTGAGACACATTGTGGATTACTTCCTGTTACAATTATATAATCTACATACAATAGAAGAAGAATTATGCCGCTCACACAATGGAGTGTGAACAAGGAGGGGTCTGCCTTACTACATATGAAGCCAAGATGAAGTAAATGGAGACCAAACTTGTCAAACCAGGCCCTAGGTACCTGTTTAAGGCCATACAATGCCTTCTTTAACAAACATATGTGATTAGGATACCTGATATTAGTAAAACTTGGAGGTTGGCTCATGTGTACTTCTTCCTGTAGATAGTCATGTAATAAAGTAGTTTTGACATCTAACTGTTTGATCTCCCACTTTGAGCCGACAACCACTGAAAGTACTACCCTTATGGTTGTGGCCTTAACCACAGGACTAAATGTCTCTTCAAAGTCAATCCCTCCAAGTTGGGAAAAGTCTCTAGCAAAAAGTCTTGCTTTGTATTTGTATATGGTTCCTATTGCCTTTAGTTTAGTTTTAAACACCCATCTAGAACCAACTATGCTCATTCTTGTAGTTTTAAAAATCAGTGTCTAGGTTTGGTTGCTGTAAAGAGCATCAATCTCCTCTTACATTACTAAAAGTTAGTGAGGACACTTTAAAACCTCCTTTATAGTTGTTGGTTCTTTGTGTGTCTCTTCTCTACTTGTAGCAAGAGACATATGAGTTATAAGAGCTGATTTTTCCTTGTGTTGTCACCATATGGTGTCCTTATCTCTCAAGAACTGCATAATCTGTAGCACAATTACTGCATTCAATCTCAGTACTTGCATCAACTTCTGGTTGTTGACTACCAGTGTTGAACCACCCGAAAGATCAACTTTCAATCGTATTCCTTGAGGATCAGATATAGAGAAGGCATTAGATTATAGTGATCTTGACTGTGCATCATTTTTGTTTTCTAATTTAGTAGCATCAACAACTTATTGAGTCTTTATGCCACCACCATTTGATAATTGGTCTGCTGAAACTACTAGACCATCACTTGAAGACCGAGTGCTAGACACAATTTCATCATCAACCACATTGCTGGTCACTACATCATCTAGGTGAAAAGAAGCATGGATTGGTTTAGAATTAATTGTATCATTTTTGCTTTCATCATTAGCAGGAGCATCACAACTGTGTCACACCCCTTTTTTGACAACCTCCCATCAAATGACGGAAGTGTATTTTTATTTTAAAAAGATTTTTTCAACTGAAGTGACAAATTGAGAAGGAATTAACATTATTTATTTAGAGTTGCCACTTGAAATTGAGTTTTGGTGTTACAAGTCAACTTTTTGAATCCCTAATCAAAAGAAAATGACTCTTATTTTTGATCTATAAAGATAAAAGATTGGGTAAAAAATTCTGTTAACTAAGGAGAATGTGTTAGATAGTACTCAAGTTTCATGATTCTATCATAATTGTTTTATCAACTTATATCTGGCTTGTCTTAATTTTTGAATACATTATGCTTGTGATCTTTGAAAAGTGCTTGGTCCTCCTTCTTTGATTCATTTTAAAAACTTATTTGAACTATCTTAAATTATTAACCTGTACGTACTTCTAGCAACGCTTTCCAACCTTACCACGAGTTATTGATTTATATCTTGCATTTTTTGAGGCATTTATGAATCTTTCCATTTTTTTCGCGCCTAAGCAAACATCTAGCATACTTAAAGTCTATACATCCTATTAATTTTGAGTTGCCAGGTTCTGGTTATACATGTGATTGTATGACTTGTAGTAGGGAATTATGGGTCGTGGTAGAGGTTCGTGGAAATAATTAGAGAGTCGGAGAAATTGGACTGGCTAGCCATGGGAGGAAACCACGAGTCATATGTTGGTGGTATAAATCATTGTACCAGTTGTGGTGACTAGTAGTGACCCTTTTTCCTTGCGAATCATTAAGGGCATTTTCATAATTTCTGAGCTCCTAACTTCCTAATGAAATCATTTTAAGCCCTCAAGGAGTGTTTTAAGAGGGTTTAGTCTATTCTAATCCATTAGACTCCCATTCATGCAAGATATTGAGATTCCCTTTCAAGATCAAGCTAGAATTCTCCCCAATTTCTTCCCCAATTCTCTTAGGCTTTCAAGGCAGTTTGTAAATCAGTTTACCTAGGTATGTAGGGCTATGAATGAGGGTTTCCTTCCACTCTCATGCCCAAATTTTTCATCAAGTTCATGAAATCAAGTTCTTAATCAAATGTATTGATTTCTAGGGTGTAAACCCAAATTTGTGAAATTCTCTATGATATGTTTATGGGTCTAATTCCCTCATGATCAAAAGTATGTTTTAAGTCTAATAGACATATTTTATATACAATTTGATTATAAATTCATATTTTCAATCTATTAGAAACTATGTCCTATTATGTATGTTTTATGAAGATCAAACTTATGATCCCATGATTTTAAGCATGATGAATTATCAAAGTATGCATGAATGTTTATAAATTCTCAAATTATGAATCTATGATTTTGACTTATGAAGTCTATTTCAAGTATGCATGATTTTACTATTTGGGCAGGCCCATGTAAGTTAAGTATGTTTATTATGATTTTAGCCAAGGCTAACAAGATCAGTTTATGATATGATCTGGAGTCAAGATTCCCAATGCAGTTTAAGATGTAATTTTAAGTCAAGACTCCCAATGTTCAAATTTAAACTACGTCTTGAGAATATGATTATATGAGCAATATGTATATTTTGAGAGTAGTGTCTAGCATCGAGTAGGCCAGGGGTTTCGAGGTTTCCCGATCTCATAAACTATGCACCAATGTAGGTATATATTTGGGACCTCTCAAGAGAGTGCTTCTCCCACCCGAGGGCACATCGTGATATCACACCTTATTTGTCCTTTTCCCTAGGAAGACTTAGGATGGTTCTCCTCCATGTAGGCAAGATGTGGGATCGTCATACACTCATACATGGTGGTTGTCGATTATGACGAGTCTCCCATTATTTCTCATGCTTTCAGTTATTTATGTTCGTATATTAAGATAGCATGTTTTACAATAGATTTGACCCAATGATACAGTTTATAAGCTTTTACTTACGATTTTAGCCATGACAAAAAGTCTATTGGTGGAATGACTTGAAGAAGGACATAGTGGAGTTTGTGGCTAAGTGTACGAATTGCCAACAGGTGAAGGTTAAGCATTAGAGGCCTAGAAGTATGCTTCAGGACATTAGAATTCCTATTTGGAAGTGCGAAGAGATTGATATGGACTTCATTACAGGATTACCTTGTACCATCTGATATTATGACTCTATATGGGTGATTGCAGACAGGTTGACCAAGTCAGCCCATTTCTTACTGGTCAAAACCACTGACTCAACTGAGGATTATGCCAGGTTATACATTCGGGAGTTAGTTTGATTACGTGGAGTCCCTCCGTCCATCATATCAGATAGGGGTACTCAGTTCACCTCTCGGTTTTGGAGATGGTTTTAGAAGGGACTTGGTATGCAGGTGAAGCTCAGCACAACTTTTCACCCGCAAAAAGATGGCCAGGCTGAGCGGACCATTCAGACTTTTGAAAACATGTTGAGAGGGTATGATTGATTTCAAGTGTAGTTGGGGTGATCTCTTGTCTCTCGTTGAGTTTGCCTATAATAACAATCACCACTCCAGCATTCAGATGGCTCAGTTCAAGGCTCTTTATGGGCGGAGGTGTAGGTCACTTATTGGATGGTTTTGAGGTAGGTGAGACTATATTGATCGGATCATATTCAGTTCATGAGGCTATGGAAAAGGTTCAACTTATTAGAGTAAGGCTAAAAATAGCTTAGAGTCATCACAAATCTTATGCGGATGTCAGGAGGAGAGAGCTTGAGCTTGAGGTTGATGATTGGGTGTTTCTAAAGGTGTCTCTCATGAAAGGAGTGATAAGGTTTGATAAGAAAGGGAAGCTAAGTCCCTGAAATGTTGGTCCTTATCGGATTTTGAGGAGAGTTGGCAAGGTGACATATGAATTGGAGCTACCAGCAGAGTTAGCTTCGGCGCACCCAGTGTTCCATGTCTTTCTATTGAAGAAATTCATTGGTGAGCCAGCCTTAGTTGTTTCGGTGGTGAGCATAAGCGTAATGGATAACCTTACCTATGAGGAGGTTCCGGTTGAGATCCTTGATCGTCAAGTTCGGAAGATAAGGAATAAGGAAATAGCTTCAGTAAAGGTTTTATAAAGAAATCAGCTTGTTGAGAGGGTTACATGAGAAGTCAAAGCAGATATGATGGCTAAATACCTGTATTTTTTCCCTTCTGGCTTAATTCCAACATGAGGTATAAGTTTCCTCCCTATCTATTCAGTTTCATGTCAAGTTCATATCTCTTAGTTCCTTTCATGTTATAGTATGCATGTATATTCCATGAATTCAGTTTAGTCATGTATATCAGTCTGGAGTTAGTCACTCTGTTAGTTTTCAGCTATAGTTGTTCAATTTTGGGGTTGCAGTTCCTTCCCCAGCCTTTCAGTATGCTTAATCTACATTCGAGGATGAATGTTGCCAAAGGGGAGATAATATAACACCCCCAAAATCCCTAAGATCAGACCCGAGGGTTGAAATAGAGAAAATAAAAAAATCTGCACCAGGTCACAAATGACTGATCAGGTGACTCGTTAAGCCACTTGATGGATCGTTAAATGACCCGTTAAGTGGTGTCATGTTTGGAAAAAATGTTACTTCCCAAAAGTTATGATGGATTGGGTGACTAGTCATTAGGATACACCATGAGTCATGGTGTGACCCATTAAGTGGGCTATGGTGGAGAAAGTATGGAATTTCAGTGTACTTCACAGATGGAGGGAATGAGTCATCAGGTCCCTGATAATTCGGTAAGTGACTCGTAGAGTGAGGAGGATCAGAGAATGTAGAAGAAGTTGTCGGTGGCAATAGGTTTAGGGACGACCCATCAAGTCCCCCAATAGATCATCTAGTCCCTCAATAAGACCGGCAGGGTCATTTTTCCAGTCGGTTCATTAAGGGTGTTTTCATAATTTTTTAAGTTCCTAAATCCTAAACTATGTTGTATTGAGCTTAAGAATAAGGGTTTTACTCATCATAAGCCTCATTCTAATCCTAATGCTTTCATTATAAGATCAAAGCCTCAGGCGAAGCAAGAATTCCCCATCTTCATCCTCTTTAATTTCTCTAGGGCATCAAACCCTAGCAAGAATTCTCCAAGCCTAGGTATGTAGGGCCATGAATGAGGGATTTCTTCCACCCTCATGCCCAATTTCTTCTCTAATTTATGAATTCAAGTCTCCAATTAAGTGTATTGAAATTCTAGGGTTTCAACCCCAATCCATGCTATTATCTATGTTATGTCTATGGGTCCAATCCCCTCATGTTTCAATATATGATTTAAGACTAAGTGGGGCAGATTTTACCTTAAATATAATTATAAATTCATGATTTCAAGTTATTAGAAATGATACCCCATTATGCATATTTTATGAAGATCAATCTTATGATTCCATGAGTTCTAGCATGATGAGTTATCTAGTATGCATGAATGATTATGAATCATTAACTTATGATTCCATGATTTTTAATTATGAAGTCTATTTTAAGTATATATGATTTCATGACTTGGGCAAGCCCATGCAAAGTAAAGTATGTTTATCATGATTCTAGCCAAGGTTTATAAGATCAGTTTTAAAGAGATATTTGGAGTCAAGACTCCCCAGTTATTTTGATTTAAGCTATCTTTTGAGAATATAATTATATGAGCAATATGCACGTTTTGGGAGTAGTGTCTAGCACCGAGCAGGCCAGAGATTTTGAGGACCCCGGTCTCTGAACTACGCGCCAACGTAGGATATATATTGGGACATCTCAAGAGAGAGCTTCCCCAGCCGAGGGCACACCTGTGATGTCACACCTCATTCTTCCTTTGCCCTGACAAGGCTAAGGATGGCTCTCCTCACGTGGGAAAGATGTAGGATCATCATGCGCTTATATATGGTGGTTGTCTATTATCACGAGTCCCCCATTGTTCCTCAGGATTTTAGTTTCTCATGTTCATGACTTATGATACTATGTCTTATAGCATATTTGACTGATTGATCAGTTTATGAGTTTCCACTTACGATTTCAAGAATGAAAATTTATATGATTTTATTTATAAACTTTGGGTCATTATGTTCGGATTAAGATGAATAGATTATGAATATGTATACATCAAATTCATGGCTTTTAGCATGTAGTCTTTACTCTCATGAAATTTCTTGATTTATAGTCACGATTTCATAATATCATTTTATTAGAATGTTTTACTTACCTTACATACTTAATCATTCAAAGTATTGACCGCATACTCTCAGCTATATCATCTTATGATATAGGTTCGAGTGATCAATCTTAGTCTCATCACTAGCTTTCACTCGCTCAGTTCAGCTCCATCCCACTTTGGGTGCATCCTCATCTCCCAAGGATATCTATCAATTTACGCTTGTTATGTTTGTTTTAGTTTTAGACTTGGAGTTAGCTGGGGGCTTATCCCAGTATTTCATCAGATAGTAGAGGCCTTTCAGACATAGATTTATCATGTTCAACTTTGTGACTCAGGGTTGTGATATTATCGCTCTTGTTACGCTTTATGATACTTAGACTTCCACTTGTCCATGCTTATGTTAATTTTATCTTTATTATGCTCTTAAGTCATGCTATAAATGTACCATGAGTTAGATTGGAGCCATCCATGATTTTAGGTCCCGTTCTCGATCTGCGATCCTAGCTCAGGTTGTGACACCCATATGCTTGCATGTGCTCTTGGAGACATCATGTTTTTTGCACCGTAGTGGGGTATTGAATATTAATTAATTATTTTTTGTTTGAATTTTTATTCCACTATTTCGTATTTTACGTCGGTTGTTGGTTGTTGGATATTTCTGGTGTTGTTGCTCAATGTATGCCATCTACTAGACGTCAGGGATAATCCTTGGCTCACTTTGATCCAAAAGTCGAAAGAACATTTCATCGGTTAGCAATTGGAGAGAACAATGAGAAAGCAAAGGGAAACAACTGAGAAACGATTCCAGTGCTAAAATTTGCTTGGCCAAACTTGCAGAAAGCTTCCAAAGCGATCATCAAGCTGGCCATCACTGGAATTTTTGAGTTAAAGGAAGGAACCGTGTGGTTGGTTCAAAATACTTGTCAATATAATGGAAAGCCACATGAGGATCCCAACATTGATGACATTCGTGGAACTAAGCGAGAATTTTCACTACCAAAATATTTCTGATGAGTATGTTAAGCTCACTTTGTTTCATTTTCATTAATTGGAGAGGTAAAGAAATGGCTTCAGAATAAGCCAGCAGGGTCCATCAATACTTGGGAAGCTCTTTACAATAAGTTAATAAATAGGTTTTTCTCTTCGAGGAGAACAAAAGAGTTGAGAGAAAACATCTCAGAGTCAAAGGAGTTGAGAGGAAACATCTCAGAGTTCATTCAGAAGGATGGTGAAACCTTGGCTCTAGCTTGGAAGAGATACAAGGGATATTTGCGAGATTGCTTGCACTATATGTAGCCAAAGGAAATCATTGGGCATAACTTTATAGAGAGGCTGAAGACAAAGTCTACAATTCTACTTGACGCTACTGCATAGGGGAAAATCTTGTCCAAGAGCTACGATGAGATAGAGGCTTTGTTGAATCTCATGTCAGCTGGGAGTCAATATTATCAGGATTCAGGTAGAGTTTTTACAACAACCAAAGTTCCAGAGAAGCTTGAGGTTGATGGTGGCTGCACTTCAGGAAGATATCAGTCAGTTGGTGAATGTGATCAGCAAGTTAGTGACCATGCCAACAGTAAGTTAGGTTCAAAAAGTTTAGACTCCACCGCCATCAGTTAAGTATATTGAGAAAGTCATGCTTATTCAGGTTGTCCACTAAACCCAAAATCTATCTATTTTGTGGGGAAACAAGGTTGCAGTGGAGGTTTTGTAGGAAACGGTCACAATCATGGGGTGCAGGAATGCAACTAATCCTCCATTGGGAAGAAATCAAAACTTCCAGAGACCCCTGAATAACTTTTAGAGACCCGAGGGCTAGAAGCCTAGTAGTTCTTTATAGGAGATTATAAAGCAATGGATGGTTTAGTAGACTCAGGTTATTAATGAGATGCAAAAGTCAATCCATGAGTTCGAGAGACAAGTGGGCCAGTTGGCCATTCAACAAACAAACAGACCTCAATGGGCACTTCCAAGCAACACTGAGAAGAACTCCAAGGAGAATGTTAGTGCAATCTCTTTATGCAATGGAAAAGAGTTGGGTGAAGTGATACCCAGAGACAATAAAGAAAAGGCAGAAAAAGTTGCAGAGTCAAAGCTAGACGTTGGCGAGTCAAGTCATTCACAACCAAAAGCAGTAGAAGTTAAATCACCTCCTCCATTTCCATAGACATTTAGAAAGCAGAAGGAGGAAACTACTTGTAAGAAGTTTCTTGATGTCTTGAAGCAGGTGCATGCGAATCTACCATTGGTAGAGTTGTTGCAGGAAGTCCCAAAGTATGCTATCCCAAAGTAGGCTAGATATCTTAAGGATATTATGGCCAATAAAAGAAGACTCCCAGAGTTTGAGATTATTGCTCTTACTAAGAAGTGCAGTTCCTGGGTGCAAGTAAGATCCTGCAGAAGTTGAAGGACCCCGGGAGATTCACTATTCCAGTCATCATTGGAAGCAGAGAGGTCAGTTCAGAATTGTGTGATCTGTGTGCGAGTATCAATCTTATGCCTGAATCATTGTTCAAAACATTGGGGTTAGGAGAGCCACGTCCCACTACAGTGACATTGCAGTTGGCTGATAGGTCTATCACTTATCTTGACCGTATCATTGATGATATGTTTATCAAAGTGGGACAATTCATCTTGTCGGTGGACTTTATCATCCTTAACTATGAAGTTGATGAAGCAGTTCCCATCATTTTGGGAAGAGGATTCTTAGCTACCGCTGATGCAGTTATAAGGGTGAGGTTAGGCGAGATGTCAATAACTGTGGATGGTTAGGAAGCAGTTTTTGATGTATTCAGGGCAACACGATTTCAACCTACTATGAGGACCTTAAGACTATCGTAATAGTAGAACCCAAAAGGTCTAAGCAAGCCTTATAGCAGCATGGGTCTCAAGAAGAACCAGCTGGAACTCAGGTTACAAATCATCTCACTCAGTTGAAGGGGTGAGAAGTCTTGCATCATTCCATAATGTTAAATCAGGCGCTGCACGGGGGCAACCCATGAATATCATGCCACGACTATAAATAAGGTTCTTGGTGGGAGGCAATCCATCTTTCAAAACATTTTTGTTTTGTAGAGACGACTAGGCATTTAAGGATAAAAAGCGGTAAAATGAAGCTGAAAAAAATTAAGTCTAGGGAGAAATACCTAGCGTGGCGCGCCAGGTGTTAAACTTTAGAGGAAAATTTTTTTTAGGTAGGCGTAGTGGCTGGCGCGCCGGGCCAGGCCTAATTCACCAAGAATTTTTTTCTAAGTGTATGATGAACTGACAGGTGCACTGTGCCAGGGGTGATTCGGGAAAAAATATTTTGAGTCCATGGGTCAAGTCTGACCCAAGGACCCTAAATTAATATAAATCCATCACCCATACCCTTTCTTTTATTTCCCATTCTCTCTCTCTCTCTCTCTCTCATAGCCATAACTCTTCATCCCCATTCCCCCCATTGTTGTCCTCTCAAAAGCTTGGTAAAGCAAGAATCTTCAACTCAAGTAAGTAAGTTTCTTTCTTCATTTAATATTTATTTTTGTAAGCATGATCCGATCACCCTCTCTTCCCCAAATCAAAAAACCAAAATCACCATTGTTGGGCAAGAATCTTGAACTTCATATTGTGGGTTTTTCATAGCTTAAAAATCATATGTTCTTCCATAAAATGTTGTATCCTTGATTGGGTTGAATGTTTTAGTTTAAATTTTGTTGTTTTAAGTTGTGGGTGTGAATAGAGGTGGTGGATGGATGGTAAAGATTTTCATGAAATTCTTGAATTTCGAGTACTTTTGTGGAGGAAGAAGTTTCTTGAATATTATAATGCTTAATTTTGAAAATATTGGGTTGTTGAAAAATTTATACCAATTCATTGTGGATAGTTAGTGAAAATAATGTAAATTGTTGGTTGAATGTATATTGTGACTAATTCCACGCTTGAGTTGTGAATTATGAATTAATATTTGGGGAAGTGAAGTGAGTGGCTAATTTGAAGCACTCTTTTGAAAAGAAAATAGAAAACAAATTAGATGAGTGTGATGAAATCATGAATGTGAGTTATGGTGTAAATATTGTGAATGAATTGGGTTGATGAGATTTGGCATGATAGGGGAAGTCTGAGTATCCTATTTGACAAATTCTGGCAATTATGCTAGAGAATTAAGCATGGGGTCATTTTGCGTCTCCTACACCTAAATTAGCTAGCCTTGATGTTCATGAACTAATTTTGTGTTAGCATTGATTTTTGGTTGGCAGGTGCTATGGCTTCATGAGCAAACAAAGGCAAGGAGGTAGCAACCTCAAGCAGGGGTTTCAAAAGGCTTAGGAAAGGAGTTGCACTAGGTTCTTTGGTTCGAAGGGCACCCCTTTCTAGGAGTTTTGAAGCTAAAGCTATGGAGGAGCATGAACTCAAATGGTTCAATGCCCAAAAAGAAGCCAAATATGCCCCAGAGAATCAGATTGATGAAGGTCGTCTGGCACTTGAGTTCCCTACTATTTGTGACACCGTCAATGTGTTGGGGTTGGGGTATGTGTTTGCTAAGCTAGAGGAGTGCAACCTCACCTTAGTGAGGGAATTTTATGCCAATTGGAACACCTCTTATGGAGAGAGCACAAAGATCAAGGTGCAGGGTCAGGTAGTCCATTTCACTGTCAGGTCTTTCAATGCTTCCTTGGCACACCAGTGGTGGACCCAGAGATGTATTTTTTGTTGCTTGAGAAGCCCGCATACCGTGACATTCGCCACACATTGTGCGGAGAGCATTCAGTTGTCTAGTGGGTAAGAAGTGAGACTGGTGTTCATTATGATACTCTCCTTCTCCTACTTGACTAAGAAGGCCAGAGTTTGGGTTAAGTTGGTTGGTACTAAATTCCTTATGGGGAAACACACCACTGAGATAACTTGAGAGAGGATAGTATTGGTGTACATGATGATGAAGAGGCTGCCAATTAACTATGGAACAGTGCTTAGGGACAACATGCAGTGATCCAGGGGCAATTGCCATTGAAAATATTGTTATGGTAGCTTGTTGACTTAGTTCTTAAGGGAGCTTGGTATTGAGGAAGAGGAGGCTGACCTCCACCTACCCTAGTTAGGCACTTGGCAGAAAAAATGATTGATGTTACAAAAGTCAATGAGCCACGCATTACATCCGCCTAACTCTCACTCCAGCCAATCACCATGCTGGGGATGATAGATGGAGAGGTTGTATATTTGGGATGTTTGAGCTACAACCAAAGATTGGGGGTAGACCTGCGACTGTTGAGGATATGTTTGAACTAGAAGATCGGTACGCACTCACAGACAGTGTTATGATGATGTGCAAGGTGGGACCAACTTTTGAGGAGCTATTAGATAATGATGAGCCTACAGTGCTGACCGATGCAATTGATGAGGATGATGCCAACACTGAAGCAATGTTAGTTGATGATGCAGAAGATGATGATGATGATCGGGATTTTAATACTGATGATGATGACTGTGCTTAGAGGCCTAGGAACTTTTTTTCTCCCTACTTGATATGATATGTTTATGTAGTGGGGACAGTGCACTATTTAAGTGTGGGGTGGAGGAAATAGATTTTCTTTTTATTCTATCTTTGCTAGATTACTAGAGTGGGTTGTAGTAATGGTTATCAAACTTCTGTGTTAGTTAACTTGGTCTATAATAGTTAGTATGTGGATGGATGTTGAAACTGAATGATGCTATGCTATGTGTTTTTTCATCTCTGATTGTTTTGTTTAGTTTAATTAAGAGTCAAATTTTTTTAGAGTCCGTCATAGGTGTAGTGACTGGTCTCGATGATAGATGGATGACGATCGTAACTAGTCACATTTTTTAATTTTTAGGATGGAGTAAAAAATTACCACTTGTGTGATCTTGACATTCCACGTATAAGTTGAGATAGAAGCAATGAAGTGGTCATCTTGAATGCATGAGAAGTAAAAATTCCATGAAAAAACATAGGTTCTTTAACTTGATTCAAGAAAACAGATCTTTGGGCTTAATAATGGAAAGTCATTCAATAAGATTCTGTGGATATGTGGCCATAAGAATTGACTCAGATCATGATGCCATGAGGGGCGAGCTTGAAATTGTTGTATTTTATACAGAGTAACATCTAGAACTTGCCTAACATGTGTGCATGATAGCTAGTTGTCATAAAGGTAAGATATGATTAAGAAAGTTCGTTGATAGACCCATGTTGTTCAATTATTGTTGTACCTCCTTTAACATTATCCCTAGTCAACTCCATTGAGCTGTAAGCCTATATTTGTTTTCTAGCCACAAAGTAAGCCTATTCTCTTTGTTGTGTGACCTCTAGAATTTTTGATCCAAAGACAGTCTAAGGCACTTTGAGCTTTAAGAATGAAGGTTCCACCGGTGTAACAATAATAAGGGAAAGGAAAGAAAAAATATGATGGCAAGATGAGAACATAGGAAAGAAGGGTGCCCACAAAACAAAATGTTTACTTGCTGTTAGAATATAAATAAAATATTCTTAATAATTGATTATTTTGGTTGATCTTATAAGTATAAACTAGCAGTCAATGATCTTGGGCATATTTACATGCCCAAATACTATTTTATACCCGTGTTGTACCTTAATTTAAGAATAATCTCATGTATTCTGTGTAATTTGTGGCCATGGACTAACAAATATGATTAGCTCTCTTTGTAGGTTGAAATTGCCAATGTATGGAGATTAATGTGAATATAATGGTCCTAATATTGAAGATAAATGTTAAGGGATGGATTATGGATGATGAGACAAGCTAAAAGGGACATTTGGAGTCAACTCCGTGCCAGGGAGAAGCATTGGGGTGTTCAACAATGTGCCACAGAGCAAAGAATTAGTTTGTAAAAGCAGGGGCTACCAAACAGTGAATGTCACGCCCCACCTTGGGAGGCATGACTGGCACCTGGTGCCCTACTAGGACCTGGACTGCTGGACTACTGAGCCTAAGCACTTATGGTGTCAAGCTAGCTCTAATTCTGGATTCATGAAAATAACGGGCTATATAACGACTGTAAATACAGCCTCCGGCCGACAAGGCCTATAGCCACCTGTAGGAATATAACAGCTACCCAGAACAACTGAACATAAGGGAACCTATGCGGGCCGACAAGGACACCATGCTGACTAGTTATCACTGAAAAGTAGAATCAAGTGCTAAACTGATCTGTGACCGACAAGGTCACCAACTGACAACTGAACAAGGCCCCACACGGCCATCACGTGCAAACTAAAAACATACACACGGCCCTACACGACCGGTACAACTAACCACAGGGAATATATAATCCGCAAGCCTCTAAGAATAATAAGATGGTCGGGACAGGGCCCCGACCTACCCATACTGTACAACAAAAAGGGAAGTAAACCTTTAGCTGTCAAGCTCCGGATGATAAGAGCTGAAGACTCTATACGCTGGCTGGAACTACGAGGATCTGCTCCTTGTCTATGAGTACCTGCAGGCAAGTAATGCAGTGCCCCAAAACGGGCGTCAGTACCACTGGTACTGAGTATGCAAAGCAATAACTGAAAATAACTACAAGCAAACAATAATATTGATAGATACTGAAGTAATAGGAGATGGGCTGAGACTGACTGAAAAGAGCGTAACTTTACTGAAAGAGTAAGAGTCATACCTGATAACACGGCGGTCTACTTTTTATTTATTAATAACTAACACAACATAGCATACAAGAACCTTACCAGCCCCCATAAGCCGTAAGGTACCAACCAGCACACAATCTACATACCCCTACCCAGGTCATACCATCCACCTAGTAACTATGAGCATCCTGCCGGCCCCCTAGGTATGCAACTTGGGCTCGCTGGGCCCCTGACTACAGCTGTATCTGAGTTCGAAGGACTACTGAAATTTGAAATCTGTAATCTGAAATCTGAAATCTGCACCCCGGGTGCAAGCGCATGACAGGGGGTATGGTATAGCGCTGATCAGCCTGCTATGGGGAATCTGCATCCCATCTTCGTCCGCTGGCGGACGACATGCCACTCCGTAGAGCGACATATCCTCACACTCTGGTGGGCGAGTCGACACAGCTATTAACCCTGGGGCGGTCAAGGAAGCTCTACGGGTGCCCAACATAGAACAAATCATTTCTCCACAGATAGCAATAGGAACATGTAATATATATACTGGATCTGATAATAATATTTATGTTCTGGTATTCTATTATGAATCTCATATTGAAATGTACTAAATCTGATACTGAAATATACTGAATCTGTAATAATATTTTTGGAATATTCTGCTGGGACTTATACTGTTTTTGCTGAATTTCATGCTCCCGGTAGCTTTATACTTCGCTACCCGAAGTTAATTCGAGTTTGGACTGCATTTGACAGTATAAATGGAAGAAAATTTAACCAAACCCTTCGTTCCCCTCTGTTTCTGTTCGTTTACTGGAAATTATATGAAGGGAAAATGATTTAAAACAAAGTGGGAGCCTTATATACTTGGGGCCTTTAAGTCCCATTTGTCGAATGCGATTTATAAGTCGCATTTGTCAAATGTGATTTATAAGTCCTATTTGCCTTGTGACGCTCCGACTTGGCGCTTGTCCAGTCTCTCCCTGGGCCCTTTTCTCGCACGTATGGCATTCTAAAACTCTTAACCAACATGCGAATAGGCCAACTAAGTGTCAATAACTTACGGGGTGTAGTATCCTTCCCCCCTTAAGAACATTCGTCCTCGAATGTTAACTTCCATTTACAAAAATTTTAACTTGCTCTACCTTTTTTGGAAAAATTTCGGCAGAGTTTCCCCTGTAATATGGACTATCTCAAAAATCCTGAAATGCAGAAAAGTCCAATACAGTACTCCATATAGTACTATAACATCCATTATATGATAAACTAAAGTCAACATCTCACTCATACACATGAATATAAAGCAACTCATAAAACAACAATATCAACATACCTCTGACTAACTAAGTCTAAAATAACTGAGGGTATCTAGCTTTCATATCTTCTTCTGCTTCCCAAGTCATTTCCTCTCTGTTCCTGTTACACCATAATACTTTGAAAGAAGCAACATCTTTAGTTCTTAATCTGCGAATCTGTCGGTCTAGTATGGCTACTGAAACTTCTTCATAGGCCAACTCCTCTGTAACCTGAACATCTTGGACTGGGACAATTCTGGAGGGATCTCCTATGCACTTTCTTAGCATTGATACATGGAAAACTAGGTGGATAGATTCTAACTCTGGAGGTAAGTCTTACTCACATGCCACTTGGCCTATTCTTTGGCTAATCTGATAAGGCCTAATAAACCTCGGGCTGAGCTTCCCTTTCTTTCCAAATCTCATTAAACTCTTCATCGGCGAAACTTTTAGAAACACCCAATCACCCACATTAAATTTCAAGTTTCTGCGCTGCACGTCAGCATAAGATTTCTGGTGGCTTTGAGCAGTCAGTAAACATTCTCTGATAAGCTTTACTTTTTCCTCTGACTGATGAATGATATTTTGCCCAATCAATGTTGATTCTCCTACCTCAAACCAACCAACTGGAGATATGCACTTTCGCCCATATAATGCCTCATAAGGCGCCATCTGAATAGCTGAATGGTAACTGTTATTATAGGCGAGCTCAATGAGTGGTAAATGTTCATCCCATCTACCTCCGAAATCCAACACACATGCTCGCAACATATCCTCGAGTGTTTGAATGGTGCGTTCTGCCTGTGCATCTATCTGAGGATGAAAAGCTATGCTCAGGTTAACCTGCATCCCCAAGCCTCTATGAAATGATTGTCAGAATTTAGCTGTAAACTGTGCCCTTCTGTCGGAGATAATAGACACTGGAACACCATGCAACCTGACTATTTCTCTGATATACAGCTCAGCATAATCCTCGGCGGAAAAGGTATCCCTTACTGGCAGAAAATGAGCTGATTTTGTCAGTCTGTCAACAATCACCCAGAGCGAATCATATCTACGCCTGGTGCAGGGTAATCCTGCTACAAAATTCATATTTACTGCTTCCCATTTCCATAGAGGCACAACTATATCCTGAGTCAGTCCGCCTGGTTTCTGATGTTCAGCTTTTACCTGCTGGCAATTGGGACATTGAGCTATGAATTCTGCTATCCCCTTCTTCATTCCTGGCCACCAGTAGATTTCTTTTATATTGTGGAACATTTTCATCGAACCTGGGTGGAGAGAATAACGGGCATAATGTACCTTGCCCATAATCTGCTGGCGAAGCCCTGCAACATCTGGAACACAAAGGCGATCTTTATATCGCAATACCCCATCCTCGGTTGTCTGAAAATCTGTCACCTCTCCTTGCTGAATTCTGCTTCTAAGATGAACCAGGCTAGGATCTTCACACTGCTATTCCTTTACTTCCACGACTAAAGATGACACTACAGTGTTCTGGATTACTGCTCTGTTGTCCTCTGTTTCTGCTACACAAACGGCTAAATTGGCTAACTGATGCAATTCCCGGGCTAATTCCCACTGCTCAAGCTGTAAGTGTGCCAGACTTCCCATAGATTTACGGCTAAGGGCATCTGCCACCACATTAGCTCTCCCTGGGTGATACAGAATTCCACATCATAGTCTTTCAACATCTCTAACCAGCGATGCTGCCGCAAATTCAACTCTTTCTAGGTGAAGATATACTGTAGGCTCTTATGGTCGGTGAAAATATGCATGTGGAAACATACAAGTAATGTATCCATATATTTAAGGCGTGAATCACTGCGACCAATTCCAGGTCATGGGTAGGATAGTTCTTTTCATGTTTCCTCAGCTGTCTGGAAGCATAAGCAATTACTTTACCATGCTACATCAACACACATCCTATCCCAACACTTGAAGCGTCACAATAAACTGCATAACCTTCTGTACCTTTTGGCAATGCTAACACTGGAGCTGATGTTAACCTGTCTTTCAACTCCTAGAAGCTCTGCTCACATGCCTTAGTCCACTGAAATTTTGCTACCTTCTGCGTCAATTTAGTCAGAGGTGCTGCTATGGTGGAAAATCCTTCAACAAACCTTCTGTAGTACCCTGCTAACCCCAGGAAACTGCGTACCTCGGTCGGAGTGGTAGGTCTGGGCCATGCTTTTACTGCTTCTATCTTCTGTGTATATACCTGTATACCAGCATCTAACACGCTACTGAATTCAGCCAAAATTCACATTTAGAGAACTTGGCATACAGTTGACGGTCTTTGAGAATCTGGAGCACTGTCCGCAAATGATCCTGGTGGTCTGCCTCTGAGCGAGAATACACCAGAATATCGTCAATAAACACTATCACGAACAAATCCAGGTATGGTCTGAAAATACTGTTCATCAGGTCCATAAACACGGCTGGAGCATTCGTCAGCCCAAAGGACATGACTAGGAATTCAAAATCGCCGTATCTGGTCCTGAAGGCAGTCTTTGGAATGTCCCTTTGACGAACCCAAACCTGATGATATTCGGACCTTAAGTCAATTTTGGAGAAATATCTAGCTCCCTGTAACTGATCAAATAAATCATTAATTCTAGGAAGCAGATACTTATTCTTGACTGTGACTTTATTCAGTTGTCGATAGTTTATACACATGCGGAGGGAACCATCCTTATTTCTTACAAACAGAACTGACGCACCCCAAGGTGAAGTACTCAGCCTGATAAAGCCCTTGACTAACAAATCCTTCAACTGCTCCTTTAGTTCTCTGAGTTCAGCAGGAGCCATGCAATAAGGGGGGCTTTATATTGGCTGAGTGCCCGACAATAAATCAATTGCAAAGTCTATTTCTCTTTTGGGGGGGGGGGGAATACGAGGTAACTCATCTGGAAATACATCGGGGAATTCATTCACCACTGGAATAGACTGGAGACTCTGAGGTTCTACCCGAACATCCTGAACTCGGACAATGTGGTAAATGCACACCTTGGCTATCAACTTTCTCGCCCGAAGATAGGAAATAAACCTACCTTTTGGTGTAGCTGTACCGCCTTTCCACTCTCATACTGCCTCCCTTATAAAGTGGAATCGAACCGTCTTGGTCCAGCATTCTACATTGGCATAGCATGGAGCTAACCAATCCATACGCATAATGACATCAAAATCAACCATTTCTAACTCTACCAACTCTTCTGTGGTCTGACAGCTAGAAACCTCTACTGTACACCCTCGATAAAACCTTCTAGATATGATGGAGTCACCAACAGGTGTAGATACTGAAAAGGGTTGCTGAAGAAATTCTGGTACAATACTGAACTTTTGAGCCACTAATGGGGTAACATAGGACAAGGTAGATCCCGGATTGATTAATACATAAGCAAGGTGAGAGAAAATAGTCATCATACCTTTCACAACATTTGGAGATGCCTATGAATCCTGTCTCCCTGGTAATGCATAGGTACGACTTAGGCCCGCACCTAAACTAAAGGCCCCTGATCTGCCTCGGCCTCTGCCTGCTGAAACTGAGGGACTGTGCCCTGCCGGGGCTGCTGGAGCTCGCGACCCTACTGATACCCTGTCATGTCTATCCCGGTCACCCTGACCCCTTCCTGGACAATCTCTTATCACATGACCCTCCTGTCCACATATATAACACCCCGTGGAGCCATATCTGCAAGCTCCAGAGTGGCGTCGCTGCAAATAGGGCAAAGTGGTGGTGTATACCTGCTCTGCTCTTCTCTCCTCTACTAGGGTGAATCTACTTTTCAAGTACTTTCACCGGATTCTGACTGTCCTCGGCAACTGAATCTACCCCTCTACTGCTGTGATGGAGGTGGGGGTCTAGGTGGCCTATCTGACAACCATAGCCTAGGCCCTCTCCGAATCTCCCCCTGTAACTCATCTGACTTGTCCCTGCAGTGCTGTTCCTGACTTGTTCATCTGCTATCGTGTTGCCACTGTCTGAGGCCCTCAATAGTCTGAGCAAAATCCCGCACTCTAGTAATATCTATATCTTCCCGCAAAGTAGCTGTCATATAGGCCTCAATATATTTTGGGTTTAGCCCCATAATAAATCGGTGGACTCTGGATGGCATGGTATCTACAAAGGTTGGAGCATAGAGGGCCAAAGAATTGAACTGCAGGGCGTATTCTCGAACACTCATCGCCCCCTGCTCCAGGTGTAAAAACTGGTCCATCCGGGCCTGTCGGATCTCTCGTGGTAGGTAACGATCCAGAAAAGCCTCTGAAAAGCTGGACCAGGTCGGAGGGGAAACATCTCTCCCTCGAGACCTTTCCCAACTCTCATACCACAACACAGTAATATCCCGCAGTCGGAATACTGCCAATACAACCGACTCTGTAGATGTAACATGCATTACCCGAAATATCCTCTGCATCTGATCCAGGAAGTCCTGGGGG
Source organism: Datura wrightii (assembly GCA_035772735.1). Lineage (NCBI taxonomy): Eukaryota > Viridiplantae > Streptophyta > Magnoliopsida > Solanales > Solanaceae > Datura > Datura wrightii. The sequence continues at coordinate 47,767,658 of JASDFA010000019.1, forward strand.
TCCTCTGTCTGATCTGACCCTGTGAATTGCGGGGGACCTAGTGCCAGGAATTCTGGGCTCTCGAACCACCAGGCCCACCTAATAACTCTGCAGCTGTAGGTGGCATTGACTGGCGCTGAGTAGCCATCATTTGCACTAACATAACTACGGCAATCCTGACCTCCTGGTCAGATGGTGTAAGTATAGGAACTGTTGGAGGTGGTGTTGTCCCGAGAGACTTATGATGGGTCGGAGAATGCTGAGAACGTTGGGACGATGCCTCTATATCGCCCTCAGATCGGGCTAATTCTAATCGAGACTGGGGCATCCTGTTGGTACCCTCTCCTGCTGCTGTATCCAATCTTCGGCCTGTGATAGGATGTCGCTGATCTGACATTTTATCTGTAAACAAAGAGTATAGTAAGCTTTAGGGACTCAACCCTATACTGTATTGCTCTATGGCACGACTGAATGTGAAGAAGGAGTAACCATCCTTGATGCCTTGCAGCCTCCTGCCTATGGTATGTGGTGCACAACACATCCATAGACAAGACTCTACTTAGCACGGTTTGCAAACTCCCTGGGATACAACCTGCTCTGATACCAAGTTTGTCATGCCTCCCAAGGCGGGGCGTGACAGTGAACCTCCGCGTTTGCTTCATAGCTCGGAGGAAAATCTCCGTGATAGCCTCCGTGCCACGGAGCTGTTCCACTACAGGCCAAATTTTGCATTTTTTCAGCTTAATATAAATTGAACCCTTAGCTTCTAAAATCATTTGTCATGAAATATTTTCTGAAAACCATAGAGGAGCGAAGGGAGAAGTGAAGAACTCACCTAGGGTTTACTAATTTTACATTCTCTTTTACCTATTCTTGTAAGTACTCTACTTTAATGATGTTTTTAAGTTATTGTACGAACATGAGTGGCTAAAACCCTTTCCCTAGGGTGAGGCTACTTGATATGATTGTAATGCATGGATTTGTTTTGGTTGAGTTGTTAATTGTTGTTTTGTATTACATTCTTCATTATTGTTGTTTTTATGCTTTATCACCATGAAAACATACATGTTAAGATAGGTAAAAGCTTGAAAGAGTAACCCTAGGCAAGAACATAGGAATGTAGGGAGCAAGTTCTTATCTTACGATAGGATTTGTGGTTAGGATAGAAATTATACCTAATTTGCCTTGCTTGGTTGATAAAACGGGATGATAGAAAGACACCGACTTAGAATTGTCACTCCACCACTCGTAGAAGTAATTTCGAAGCTAAGTTAGGTTAAATGATTAAAGGTACAAAAGTCCCTAATCAACAACACAAACCCCGTAAACCACATCCATGTAGTTGAATTTCCCACGAACTAGGATGTCACATCCCCGCTCAATGATGTAGTTGTGAGGCTAGTTTGTCATGTTTAGAGGCTCGAGAGACCATGAACATCGCATTTCCAACTATGTGAGACAACAATTGATAATTTCATATGTGAACCATTACAAAGTGTAGCATTGCATGATTATTCGGGCTTAGCTCTAGTTGCTTCTTATATTGTTTTCCATATTGTTTTGTGACCACCCCAAAACTTAATTATTATTTACCGAAAACTTCTATCATCAACACTTGTGAATGTTAATTTTACACGTGAACTTTATATTTCACTGAATTAAGTCCAATGCTTATGGGTTCGACATCCGGCTCTTAAAAAGGGCCACTATATTACTTGTACGACCGTGTATGCTTGTGTGTGCACTGGGCGCAACAAGTTTTTAGCGCCGTTGCTGGGGACTGGTGTAATTGGTGAATTTCTTATTTTGTGTTAGTGTCTATTTTTCTAAGTGTAGAAAATTTTTTTCTATTAGTTTTAGATTTATTTTATTTTTATTCTTAGTCTAATACCCTTCTTGACATGACATCATGGAACACAAATGGGTTGAATGGTGGATACTCATATTTTGGTGAGTCTTGTCTGAATTGTGGAGGACTCCACTTATGGCAACACTGTCACACTTGCAGTATATGTGGTGGTCAAGATGACCATTGGAATGGTTGTCCAAATGCATATTCCCCTTCCCCAAGCCCCTACTATGATCCTTCTGTTGTTTTTGATGAGTATAGGAATGATGAAAAGAAGGACTTAGAACACCAAGATCAGATAGAAAACATGTTAAAATAAGTCCTTGAGCAGACAAAAGCAATGAGGATGGAAGTATTGGGAGTTTAGACCAAGGAAAATGGAGAGGCCTTAGAAATTATAAGTGCCAAGTTCATGGAGATGATGGCTGAGGCTGAAGCTTGCTTTGATTTGCAAGTGACAGTCTTATGGAATACTCAAAAAGGACTACAAGGAGAAGAAAAGGGTGAGTTCTTGGAAGAAGCTTAGCAGTTAGAAGCTCCTAAGAGTCCCCATGATGGTCTCACACATATGGCCAATCCAGTCATGAAAGGAGAGAAGAGTTCCAACCATTTGACATTCATGTGGAGTTAGATGTTGATGTGGAGAAGGAGTACACAAGTAAGGAGGTCAAGCACAATGCAGTTTCAGAGTTGAGGTATATTGTACCCCACTCGAAGCATTTCTTGACATTAAGTTTGGTTGACAACCTAGAAATAGAGTCTTCCAAGCTTGTAGAGAAAGGTCTAGAGGAGGAACAAGTCCCGTATATTTTGAAATTTGCTGATTTTGAGAGACAAAATGACTTTACTTACATAAGGGCCAATAAGTGTTAGAGGCGACATCTTCTGCTTGGTCCTTTCATTTTTTCAGCACCACCCCTGGAGCATAAGAGGAAACTAGAGAAGAAATTAGGGGTGAGATTCATATCCTCAAAGTGGAGGGAAAAGTGGTGAAACTAGATGCGTCGTGCCGCAACGTAAAATAAGGCACTGCTTGGGAGGCAACCCAAGAGTACCACAGGTACACTTTCTTTTCAGTTTGTTTGTAATTTTGGTTATTTTTCACATATTGTTGTTTTTTTTGGTTTTTAAGCAAAGATTCAGAGGAAGTTTGAGTACCCATGAAAGTAAAAGCTAAGGAGAATGACAAAAAGATGAGTGTGGGGTCGATGACCCACATATTCAAAAATGAAGAAAAACATGCTGTTAGCGAGGCCTAGCGGCCTCAGGAAGTATCTCTCATATTTGTTTTAATTGTAATTGATGCTTTGGAGACATAACATAAATTAAGTGTGGGGTGAGGGAAATTTTAGAATTTTGTGCTAAGTTATTTCGGGTGAATATGGTGCTGGGTATAATGTTTTTATTGAAAAAAATTGAATTGAGAACAGTTCACCAACCCTTTGGTTTCTTATCGGTTCTTTTTCGAAGGGGGGACTTTGAACCGAGAAATAAAAATTTTCATTTGTTTGTACATAACTTTTCAGTCATAGTTAGGGACTTTTCCCGACGATGGATGGATGACGACCGTCTTGAGGGAAAATTAGTCTATAGGTTTTTGTTTTTGAACCCTTAGCTAATTGACGGCTTGATGTTCTTGTTATGTTTTATGCATGATTGTAAGATGCAAGTGGTTTTAATTGAGAAGCATGTTAACCAGTTGTATAACTTTGATTGAGACACCTAGGCTCTTGAATGTGACTTTATGTGCTTAAAGCTTGATTTTGAATTCTTGTGATTAGTTGAGTTAAAAGTCTGCAGAATTTATCTTGAATTGAGCATATGCTGTGAGTGTAAGGTTTTTGAATATTCCATGCTATTGTGTAGTGTCTAAAACTTGCCTGGTGTGTATACAAAAAGAAATGAGGGATGTCGATTGTAGGAGATGATTTAGGCATTTCTTTGAATGAGCCTAATTTTTATCCGTCGCTTTACCTACATTGAATATCTAATCCTAGTTAGCGCCATTGAGCGTTAAGCCTATTCTTTGATAGATGCAACATAAGGTTAGTCCTTTTCTTTCATTAGCCTTGAATTTGATCCAAAATTCCTAACTTATGTGAAATTGCAAAGAAGTTAAGGAGGGAGAATTGGAATGAGGAGAAAAATAGTGGTTGTGGGAGTTAAAGAAAATACTAGTGGTGCACTTTTTTTAAAAAAAAATTGAACAAGAGTTAGTAAGGAGTAAAAAAAGAAAAGAGCGAAAAAGAAGATTAAAGAAAATAATTGCTTAAGTACTCCTTACTAGTAGTTTGAGTGTGCTTAATGAAATGGGGAAACAAAAGCGGAAAATGGGAGAAAAAAGAATAAAGGTGAAGTAATTACTGGCCAAAATAGTACCTACCCGTCCCTTAGCTTACATTACAACCCGATAAGTCCTACTTGCTCTTACGTTCAAACATTCCTAAATTAGTGGAGTAATACACTAAAGGCAAGCTTATGGGTCAATAGATGATGCATGTGAATTCTTTGTGAGAGTGAGTTGAATTCTTATTCATATACACATACATGTTGTAATTGGAAAACTTGCAAGTTAAAAATGGGTATCTATCTTGTTGTGAGGGCACATGTTGAGAAAAGATAGAATTCATGTTGGAATTCTTGATTGGCTAATGTGCATGAGTTTTTTTGTGGTTGTAAAGTCGATTCTTGAGGTTAGGAGGTTTTAACTTGGTTGTATTAGATTTGAATTATGTTATATATTATATATATAACATGCTTTATTTGAACTTGTCATCTAAATCAGTCATTGTAGCCTTAATTTGAGTCGTCTTGCGTCAATTGGCAATTTGTGAGTCTTCCTTGTGCATGAGATGTAAAGGATTTGTTCGAGGAAGAACAAGGATTTAAGTGTGGGGTAGTGATCTTGTGCATCTTTACATGTACAAATACTATTTTATACCCATGTTGTACCTTAATTTAAGAATAATCTCATGTATTTTGTGTAATTTGTTGCAATGGACTAACAAATATGATTAGCTCTCTTTGTAGATTGAAATTGCCAATGTATAGAGCTCAATGTGAATATAATGGTCCTAATATTGAAGATAAATGTTAAGGGATGGATTATGGCTAATGAGACAAGCTAAAAGGGACATTTGGAGTCAACTTCGTGCCACGGAGAAGCATTGGGGCGTTCAACAACGTGCCATGGAGCAAAGAATTAATTTATATAAGCAGGGGCTACCAAACAGTGAACCTCCACGTTTGCTCTGTGGCACGGTGGAAAATCTCCGTGATAGCCTCCGTGCCACAGAGCTGTTCCACCAGAGGCCAAATATTGCATTTTTTTAGCTTAGTATAAATTGAACCCTTAGCTTCTAAAATAATTTGTCACGAATATTTTCTGGAAACCGTAGAGGAGCGAAGAGAGAAGTGAAGAACTCACCTAGGGTTCACTAATTTTACATTCTCTTTTACCTATTCTTGTAATTACTCTAATTTAACGATGTTTTTAAGTTATTGTGCGAACATGAGCGGCTAAAACCCTTCCCTTAGGGTTGAGGCTACGTGATATGATTGTAATGCATGAATTTGTTTTGGTTTGAGTTGTTAATTGTTGTTTTGTCTTACATTCTTAATTATTGTTGTTTTTATGCTTGATCACCATGAAAATATACATGTTAAGCTAGGTAAAAGCTTGAAAGAGTAACCCTAGGCAAGAACATAGGAATGTAGGGAGCAAGTTCTTAACTTATGATAAGATTCGCGGTTAGGATAGAAATTATACCTAATTCGCCTTGCTTGGTTGATAAAACGGGATGATAGCAAGACACTGGCTTAGAATTGTCACTCCACAACTCTTAGAAGTAGTTTCGAAGCTAAGTTAGGTTAAATGATTAAAGGTACAAAAGTCCCTAATCAAGAGCACAAACCCCGTAAACCACATCCATGTAGTTGAATTGCCCACGAACTAGGATGTCACATGATAATTTCATACGTGAACTATTACGTGAACTATTACAAAGTGTAGCATTGCATGATTATTCGACCTTAGCTCTAGTTGCTTCCTATATGCTTTTCAGATTGTTTTGTGATCACCCCAAAACTTAATTATAATTTAACGAAAAATTGTATCATCAACACTTGTGAATCTTAATTTTACACGCGAACTTGATAATTCGATGAATTAAGTCTAGTTCCTATGGGTTCGACATACGACTCTTAAAAAGGGGCAATGTATTACTTGTATGACCGCGTATACTTGCGTGTGCGGTGGGCACAACAGTCAAGTAGTGTAAAAATGAGCACGAGAAAAGAAAAGAGGATTAGTGAAAGAAAGGGTGAGCAGTAAGAACAAATTGTGGGACAAGGAAGATGAAGGATAAAATGTCTTAAAGTGCTTAGGATTGGTAGCCACTATTGACAAAATCATTCCTACAAGTCTCTTAGCCAACATTACAACCAACAAAAGTCCTTATAATCTTATTCTTTCTTAATTAATTAAGTAATCTGAATATACATGAGAGATAAGCCTATGATATGTTGCATGTGTATGAAACATTATTTGTGAGAGTAAGTGTTGCTTATTGACCTATGTTCCAAGTTTTTGAATTTATAATATGAGGGAAGGAACACCACTAAAATAAGAGAGGGCATAAGATGGTTGGAGTCGGTGTATTATGTGTCACATTCTTCATATTAAATCATGTTAGCGTTGTTTTTAAAAAAGATGAGTCAGTTATAAAAAGTATGTAGTTTCAAATGTGAAGAACTTCTTTGTATATATGTTGTGGATTGTTTATGAATTAATTAACCACTTATTGATATGCTCTGTTCTAGTTGCTTGAGTGAAAATTGATTGAGGTGAAAAGTTGTGTGAGAAGAAGTGTGTTATATTAAAGTAAGGATTGTTTGAGGATGAACAATGGTTTAAGTGTAGGGTGGTGATGTTGGACATATTTTTATATCCATTTTTCATATTTTTACCCATCTTTTATCATATTTTGAGATGATTATCCTTATAAAATGCAAGGTTTCATGAATGTGTGTGAGACAAGAGCTGACAAATGGGTTACACCCTGTAAGTTGTCATTGATTAATGGACATGTGCGTGTGCTTTTGAGGGTGTTTAGAGCACGACACCGGCGGGAGAAGGCTCGAGGGAGGATCACATGAGCACGTAATAATGCGAGCGGAAGGTTGGGTGACGTGCCCGCAAGTGTACGGGTCGTGCAAGTAATATAGTGGCTCTTTTTGAGAATCGGAATGTCGAACCCACAGGGACTGGACCCATTCCTTTAACTATCCATTACAAGTGTGATCTTAAATACCAAAAAATGTTGGTTATAGAAGTTTTCTAGGGAGATTTTTAATTAAGTCTAAATTTGGTCAACGAAATATTCTGAATCCACTCTAGGAGCAACATAGAGTTAAAACCAGATAATCATGCGATGCTACAATTTGCAATGGGTTAAGTATGCAACTATCGATTATTATTTCACATAATTAGAATTGCATGTTCACGGTCTTTCGAGCCTCTAAACACGGCAAACTAGCCTCACTGCATCATTGTGAGCGAGGATGCTAATTTCTAGTTTGCGGGCAATTAATTATGTTGTGGTTTACGGGGAAAGGATTAGGGACTTTCGTGCGTCTAACCATTTAACTCAACTTACCCTCACAACTACTTCTTCGAGTGGTGATGTGATAATCCTAAGTTGGTCTCTTAATAACCCCTGTTTTATCAACCAAGCAAGGTGTTAGGTATATTTCTATCCTAACACGAAATTATATCGTGAGATACAAACATGCTCCTTACATTCTCATGTACTGACCTAGGTAATTCTTTCTCAAGCAATTGCCCAAGCTAACGTATATGTTTTCATGGTGATCAATCATAAAAACAACCACCAATCCAGAATGCAAGACGAAAACAACAATCAATAACTTAATTCCAAAACAATTTCATAAAATCACAATCATAATTCATGGCTTCAACCCTAGAGGAAGGGTTCTTGCCATTCATGTTCGTAAAACTACAACTAACTACTACTAAACTAACATACTTACATGAATTTGGTAGATGAGAAGGGAATTTGACAAACCCTAGATGAGTTCTCCCACTTCTCCCTTCACTCCTAGGTAGTTTTCCAGAATAAAATCGTGACAAAATGGAATTAGGAGCTAAGGGACCTATTTATAATTAATGAGAAACGTGCCCAATTTAGCTTGTCGTGGAACGGCTCCGTGTAACGGAGTGTATCGCGGAGCACTACCTCCGTGACATGGAGGTAACGCAAAGGCTCTTTGGAAATCACCCAAAATCGACCCTAGGCAGCCTTCTTGACGCGTTGGCAGCGTGTCACGCTGCTTGGGCAGCGCGTTGACACTCCTTTGGCGCGGGGATGGCCTGCCGTGGCACGTTGCTGGCGCGCTGGAGCACTGCCTGATGCCGCATCTGCTCGCTTGCCGTGCCTAGGCCTTGCCGACTTTCGCCGATTGCTTCCAACTACATTCCTTTCTTTCACCAACTTATAAATTAGTTCCTCCAAATCATTGAAACCTACAAAACAAGTACTAATCATGTTGGTTAGCACATATATTCACATTTATATAAAATTACATGAAAATATTTAAAATACATTAGATAAACAAGACTACATTAAGGTATAAAGCATCACTCCGGCATGCTATTTTAGCCTAAGATCACCTGCCCCACACTTAAAGTCTTGTTCGTCCTCGAACAACCTTTTACATCTCATGCATATGGAGACTCACCCATAACACATTTAGCAAGAATATTCAAGCTACGGATACAATGATTACGTAAGATAACAAGCTAAAATTAGAGCATGCACGATTTGATCATCGAAATGAAGTACAACTATATTAAGACTTCTTAACCTCAAGAATCGACTCTCAATCTTAGCAAACTCATGCAAATCAACTGATTAAGAAATCCGACATGAACTATATCCTTCATTTAACATGTGCCCTCACGGAAAGAGAGTTACCCAATTTCACACGCAAAAAATGTTTAAATCACATGTGTGGGTACATGAATAGAATTATGCTCACTCTCACAAAGAATTCACATGCATCATGTAATGACCCATAAGCTTGCCCTTAGTGTTTTATTCCACTAATTTAAGGATGTGTGAATGTAAGATCAAGTAGGACTTAATGGGTTGTAATGTAAGCTAAGGGACAGGTAGGTACTATTCTGGCCAATAACAGTGACTAACTTTCCCAAGCGCTTTTAATACATTATGCCATCCTTACAAACTTCCCTTCTCTTACTTCACCTTTTTCTCCTTTCAGCTTTCTTTTTCCTCTTTTATTCCCCTTTTCTTTTAGGCACTTTTGGCTTATTAAGTAAGGAGCTCTATAAAATTTTTTCATTAATTTGTTTTCTAACTCCTTAATAATAATCAACCATTTTCACACAAGTGCACCGTTGTCCTTTTCTCCACTTCTACAACTTGCTACTTTTCCTTTCTTTTCACTCCTTCACTCTTTCATATTTTTCCCTTAAGCGTAGGAGTTTTGGATCAAATTCAAGGCTAATGAAAGAAAAAGGATTAAGCTTATGTTGCAGCTGTCAAAGAATAGGCTCAAGGCTCAATGGGGTTAGCTAGGATTAATTTTTTAAGGTAGGTAAAATGAGGGATAAAAATTTGGTTCATTCAAAGAAATGCCTAAATCATCTCCTACAATTCACATCCTTCATTTCGTTTTATAAACACACCAGGCAAGTTCTAGACAATCCACAATAGCATAGAATACTCAAAAACCTTACACTAATGGCACATGCTAAATTCAAGACACATTCAGTAGACTCTTACTCAGCTAATCACAAGAATTCTGAATTCAGATTCAATCATATTGAGTCAAATTCAAGAGCCTAAGTGTCTCAAAATAAAGTTATACACTTGCATGCTTCACACTGAATACACTTGCATCTTACAATCACGTATAACACATAACAAGAACATCAAGCACCAATTAGTTATGGTTTCAAAAACCCAAAACCTATCGACTAATTTTTCCTCAAGACGGTCGTCATCCATCCATCATTGGAAATAGTCCCAAACTATGACTAAAACTTATATACAGACAAAGGAAAGAAAAAGAACAATTTTATTCTTCGGTTCAAAGACCCCCCGTCGGAAAAGAACCGAAAAGAAAAACCAACGGGTGATGAAGTCATGCTTAATTCGCAAAAATTTTTCAAATTTCTCCCAAATTTCACACAAGCATCACATTCACCAAAAACTTGTTAAGCACAAAAATTTAGAAATTTTTCTCACCCTACACTTAAATAATGCTATGTCCTCATAGCATCAAATTAACATTTAAAGGATGAGAAATACTCCCTGAGCCTCTATGCCAAGCTAAAAGCATGCTTTCTTTTCAAGTTTTCAGAGGTGGGTGTTTGACCCCACATTTTTTCTCTTCCATGCTTGTTAGCTTCCTCCTCCACGGGTACTCAGACTTCCCCTCCATCTGTGCTTAACTTTCCACCAAAACAACACAAGATGATAAATAAATAAAATCAACACAAATGCAAGAAATTAAAATGGTACCTGTGGTACCCTTGGGTTGCCTCCCAAGCAGCGCCTTATTTTATGTCGTGGCATGACGTGGACAACCCTTTTCAAGACATCCTCATACCTGGGTTCTCTTTCGAGAACCATCTCCTTTTCTTTTGCTGTTTAGAGGAAACAACCTCCACTCTGTTCCTCTCTTTCTCCAACTTCTTCTCAATTTGAAGCCCTTTATCAGACTCGGGTTGAAAAAGAATCTGATAAGGAACTTCTTAGCCAAATCATTCCATGAAGTGATGGAGTTCGGTGGCTCAGCCTTCTGCCACTTTTTCGCCTCTCCCAACAGTGAAAATGGGAAGAGGGTCAGTCGGACATAATCTGTGGACACGCCGGTGGGGACAAACGTGTCACTAATCTCTAAAAAGCTCTGTAGGTGCTGCTGCGGGTCCTCGTGTGCCATCCCAGTGAATTGACCACTAGAATGTAACAGCTGCACCATGTTTTGTTTAAGCTCAAAGTGCCCTCCAGGCTACGGTTTACGAATACTGGAGTTCACATTAGTCACTAGTGGGATTGCCACTTCGCGAACTGGTCTAGCTGCCATTGCTGTCGATGACAATTGTGCTTGTCCCGCGGGTGGTTGTTGTTGTACCTTTTCTTGAAGTCTCCTCAGCCTTTTCTCTAGAGCTACTCTCCTTCGCAAATGGATTTGACATTCAGGTTCACGCAATGGTTCCACAAGCTCTCTATTTCTAGCCAGCTCGGCAGGACAACCTGTCACCTACAATAAGTAGACTAAGACCAAGTTTCTCAACACTTAAGGAAATTTAAAAATCACACAAAAACAGATAAATTATCAAAACTTCGCCGCGTCCCCGGCAACGACGCCAAAAACTTGTTCGGGTATGCTCTGGGGTATTTACTACAGGCAAGTGCACGTGGTCGAACAAGTAGTAAAGTGGCTTAAGTAAGCCAAGTACCGATCCCACAGGGACTGGGATAAGGTAACAAACTACTTAAGTGTTACTATACTTACTCTAAAAATGAAGACAACAGTGCAAAGAAGAGTTTGATATTTTGATTTCTAATTGTATGCTAACTCTAAAACAATCATATAATTTGAGTCTGAACTATGAATTTGAGCATGCTGAGTTTAAAACGAACATGTATAGAAACAAATTAACGATACACTTTGGTTAATCTTTCCTCCGGTTGCTAGTCAAGAATTATTGCCAATGGATTAAAACTCTCGCATTTAACCCAACTTAAGAATCATGAACCGTCCACCCACATTTCTGTGATAAAACGAAATTCATGTTCTAGCCATACAAAACCGATTCCTTAATTGACTTATACGACTTTCAGGTATATTTCTATCTTGAAGGTAAATCAGTTCTCAATTTTCCCAAACTAAGAAAAGATCATATCCTATTGATTCACAACTTTCCAATTTCTTGCGCTCTCGAGTGAAACCGGACTTTTTAGATATACATTAACATTGGCCACACATCAATGTAGTACGAACAAGAATCAATAGAACAACCATGGAAGAAAAGATGAAAAACCCAATTGATCAATAACTACATTTCAATACAATTGTTCTTAACCTCAGCAAGAAGAGGAATTAGCCACTCATTTGTGGATTAAACATCGTTAAATGAGTGTTAAACATACAAGCAATTGAATTAAAGAAGAAGGAGATAGAGAAAAACCCTGACAATTTCGTCCCCTCAACTGCCTGTAACCCACGTTCTTGCTCCACCAAGTCAGAATAATTAAAAATGAACCTAAGTGTTCTATTTATACTAGTGGGAATTTTTCCCGGAATAACAAGCAACGTGTCACGGAGTGCATCGCGGAGCACTGCCTCCGTGACACGCCACTGACGCGGACCCTTACTGGAAATTGATTGCCCAGGTAATAAGGCCCAACGTGGCACGACGTGCAACGTAGGGCTAGGCCAACGTGCCACGACCCCAACGCGCACCCTCACTGGATTTTGGCAAAAAATCCCTATCCAGGCAGAAGGCATCCGCGATGGCAGCGTGACATGGCTCCATCGCGGAGCCCCTTTAATTTGTGCCTTCAAATGCTTTTTCCCTTGCTAACCTCTGAGTCCAACCCCAATCTCTCCCAACACGCATTTTAGCTTCCCAAAATTATATTTCACCTGCAAAACAACGCTAATCATGTTGGTTAGTATAAATTCACGTTTTATTATCAATCACATGAGAATGTATAAACATTGATAGATAAACAAGGATAAAATGACACCTTTGAGTATCACTTGGGCATATAAATTTGCCCAAGATCATTGAGGCCAGAGGCCGGGTGCACCAGGTGCCACGTCACGCAGCCCACCCTGCGCTAGGGCCGGCGCGACGCGCTCTTGGGTCAGCGCGATGGGCAGCACGCCGCACCCCATCTACCACCGTCTAAAGTATATATATGTTAAGTTATGAAATGTACTTAATTAAAAATATTTCTTGAATAGATGCTATGGACTTGGACGACTAGGGTATGAAGTTTTCATCAAACTAAAGTCAAATTATGCCATTAAATCATATCCAAACGTCAATTCTTCTTAGGTAATGACTCCTAGCCTATGAAGAATGTATCTACGGATTTATTTCTTCGAAATTAGCCCAGGTCGACGGAGTGCCCCCGAATAGAAGTTATAGAAATCATCTAATCAAGTTCTAAGAGTCTACAAGTGATAAGTAAGTATTTCTACCTTCTAAACTCTCAGAAATTCATGAGTTTTCGATCAAATTTGGGTTGATTATATATGGTGGTCATAGTGAATATTATTGAATGTTGCTAGTTGTTTTCATGGATTAAGAACAGATTTATTACATCAACATAGAGGCTATGAGTTGGAGGAATTGCTGGTTCTAGGCTGGAATGGGATTGGGAGAGCAGAAATTGATAATTAAGGTATGTTAAGGCTAACCTATTTTGGCAAATATTCTCGTCGTATAGTGATACGACCTATACCGTTGTAAGGAAGGTGAACTTATGTATGTTGTAATTATCTGCTGCAAGTAGATAATAAGTATATATTTTGTGGTTAGTTGTTACAAGATGAATTGAGGTTAAATTATAGTATTCCCCGTCGGGGCATAGTATGCACAATGTAACAAATGCTAGGAGCGTCAAGAGAATTCCCCGTTCATTTGTTTACAGTCTAGAGGGATTCTGATGTCTCATTGTCGTACCAGGGCCTTAGAAGTTTATGAGTAGCCTTTGAGCCTAGCTTGGTAAAGTTGGACAATATAGGGCACAACTGGGTGATATAACTTTCTGTTTGACGCTTATATAGACAATAAAGCTCGCGCGTAGGCCGTTGGCGTACCTTGACGCCTCCAGGGCCAGAATCTTGATAGGATGGTCTTACCTTCGAGCCAATGGCCCCAGGGTTGCCTAATGAACTGAGCGATAGTCTGCCATATGATTGACTACTATCAGAGACCATTAGCTTCACTCTACTTACTACTTGCCGTATAGATCGCTCAGGAAACCACCCCAGTTGTTAGAAATTTGATAGACTAAGTAATGTCTTAAGGGGGAAGTTTTCAGGGATTAGATATGGGGCCAACACCCCAGGATACTTTTGTAGACTCCTACGTACATATTTCCGCGAAGGGCTAAATCCAAATAAACCTGCCTGCGGGGCTATAAATTACTCGAGGGAGCTATATGGTTTCAAGATAAACCAAGTTAAAGTCTAAGGGACTAGAACCATAGTATTACAGTGTTACCTTCAGGCTAAGGATTATTGTAAGATTCCTGTGGGAAGTTAGGGCTAGCCGCTTAGGACCACGTCCGATTAGTAGCAGCCTTAGAATCGTTCTAAGCGAAGGGAATAAATAGTTGGTCACCTGCGACCTTGTTGTTCGCTTATGAGCTATCATCGTCCTAGGATGACCTTCAGAGTATCACTTAGGTAACCCCGGACTTCTCCCTAGTCTGTATTAATGGACAAAGGTGGTAGTCACTACGTGTAATACCCTAAAAACCCTAAGATCAGACCCGGGATTTGAAATGGAGAAAACTGAATTTTCTGCACACGGTCATAAGACGAGTCATCCCATGACCCATAGGGTGCACCATGAGTCGTGGAGTGACTCATGGGGAGGGGTTCAGTATTGGTTAAAATTTTAGTTTCGGGGTGACCACGGATGTGACCACGAGTCGTGGTCAGCACCATGACTCGTTATGTCAGACGTGGCCAAGGAATTCTTGAAAGATGAGAAGTTTCAGCAGTGGTGGTAACGGGTTGGTCACGATGAGTCATTTGCTACACCACGAGTTATGGTGTCCCTTGTGGTGACCCTCAGATGAAAAATGGTAGTGTTGATCATGATAGGAAGATGACGAGTCGTCCCCCAGACCACGATTTATCCAGTCCCTCATTGGGATTGGAGTATGTATTTTCCTGCGAATTTATTAAGGGCTTTTCCATAATTTTTAAGTTCCTAAGGCCTAAACTATGTCATATTAGGCTCAGAATAGTATGTTTTTAGGAGGGTTAAGCCATTCCAAGCCTATTCTAATTCATTCATGCAAGCTTGGAGGTCTAAGGAGTGATCAAGCTTAGCTTCTTCAAAGTTCTTCCTCAATTCTCATTGAGCAATCAAGGAAGTTGTGAAATCAGATCTCTTCAGGTATGTAAGGATATGAATGGGTGAAATAGTTCACACCCATGCCCAATCCTCTCTCAATTCATGAAAATTCTAATTGATGAATCTATGGGGTTTTTCACCCAATATGTGAATTTAGTAAGTATCAATCATGGGTATGATCTAAGCATGTTTCCAATGTTGAGTTATGATTAATGGGCAGATTTTATAATGTTTTAAATTATAAATTATGTTTTCATGTTTTCTAAATTATGATGCCAATCCATGAAAATTGAGATCTATGAAGTATGTGTAGAAGCATGATGAAATGTTTATGAAGAAAGTATGATTTTGAAATACCCATGTTTATATTCATGTTTTCATATGATTAAGTCTACGTCAAGCATGTTTAAGTATTGGGAAATCCCATATGATCAAGTATGTTTTATGATTTCATGTAAATTAGCTTACCACATGATTTTGGAGTCTAGACTCCCAATTATGTTCAGCTTGTGGTATGGTTTGAGCCAAGACTCCTCATGTTACGATTTCAGATTTATGTATGTATGTTATGAGTTATCTTTATCACTAGACAATGGTTCAACTTCATTGAAAAATGATGGAGAGCATATGCATGTTTTTGGGAGTAGTGTCTAGCACCGAATAGGCTATGGGTCAGCCAACCCTATGTCTCAAAACTACGCGCCAACGTCGGTATGATCAAATTATTTGGGACCTCCCTTGTGAGCTTCCCCTGCCCTCAAGGGGCCATCAGCTTGATAGCAATATCATGGCAGCATCCTTAGCCCTGAAAAAGCTTTGGACGGCTCTGCCCACTTGAGTGTGATAGTCGGGACCATGTAAGCTCTATCGTGGTAATGTCGGTTACATGAAAAGTCTCCTATTATTCCTCATGATTTCAGTTATGTATGTTTATTAGTCATGACATTATGTTTTCAACAGGTTTGACCCAATGTTCAGTTTTACTTATGATTATTAGTTTTCAGCTTTAGGTCAGTCGATTTAGTTATGATCAAATCATGGTTTCAGAAAATAACATGCAAGTCCTACTCTCAGAATCTTATCTTGATTATGTTTTATAATATGCATGATTTATGATTTTACCTACTTAGCGGTTTTACTTACCTTTCATACTCGTCACATTCCACGTACTGACCGTATGCTGTATCATTTTATGATATAGGCTCTGATATCCAGGTTTAGTCCCGTCGCTAGTCAGATTTTCAGAGTTAGCATTTCTCAGTCTCAGTTGGTGAGTCCTCATATTTTGAGGGCCCTTCTTGTCATTTATATTTCGTATTTTCAATTTTTAGACTGTAGTAAGTTAGTTGGGGTCTTGTCCCATCAACTCATTAGTATTAGAGGCTTTTCAGACATAGTATGTATTCAGCTTTAGACTTATGTATTTAGATGTAGGAAATGCTTAGACTTCCCTATGTTAATTATGTTGATCTTTCGTTTTATTTGAATGCGTTAGATGTTATGTTCATGCCATGGGTCGACTTGGAGCCTCTCGGGGTTCTTTGTCCCGTGTCTTGATCCGGGCCTATGTTCGGGTCATGACAAATTTGGTATCAGAGCATTAGGATTTAAAGTGTCCTAGGGTATCTGAAAACTGCTTTAAGTAGAGTCTTTTTCAAGGGAGTGAAGCGCGCCACACTTATGATGAAGAGGTTACGAAACATTTAGGAAATGTTCCCTTCTTTCATGATCTGTGTCATGCAGTGAAGTGTCTCTCTATCCTTCTAACTCATGCTATACGCATTTGCAGAATCATGCCTCCTTATCGAGTTAACGGAAGAAGAAATTGAAGCGGAAATGGCCAGAAGAATAACAATGGAGATGGGCACTAGCAAGTCCCACTAGCCCATGAGAAGCATGTACCCGAGCCGATTGCCCATGCTGAGTTCAGGGCAGCCATACAGATGTTAGCTCAGGCCTTGACCACCAAGGTCAATTAGCAAGCGGTAGTACATTTCCCTTAGAATGGGAATGTGGTGGCGGCAAGAGTTAGAGATTTTCTAAGGATGAACCCATTAGAGTTTATTGGATCAAAGATGGATGAGGATCCACATGAGTTCATTGATGAGATTCTGAAGATCACCCAGATTGTGGGGGTGACTGGGGAGGAGTGTTCCGATTTAGCCTCGTACCAGTTGAAGGGGGTTGCACACATTTGGTTCAAGCAACGAAAGGATAGTAGGGCAGTTGGAGCAGGCCCTATCAGTTGGGATGAGTTCGATACCGCTTTTTTTGATTAGTTCTTCCCTTGGAAGATGAGGGAGAGCAAGGAAGCCGAGATTGTGAACCTAAAGCAAGGGAAGATGACAGTTCAAGAGTATGCCTTGGAATTCACTCGTTTTTCCAGGTATGCACCTAAGATGGTGGCGGATCAGAGAGCTTGAGTGAGCCGGTTCGTGCATGGGGTAGTAGACTACCTAGTCAAGGATTGCTTGACTACAAATCTTCTTCAGGACATTGACTTTTCTCGGGTAGTTCTGTATGCCCATTAGATGGAGGAGGTGCAGATGAGTGAGCGGGAGAGAGAGGCCAAGAGGGCCAACACTGATAGCTTTGGATTCTCCCAAAAGAGACCTAGTGGACACCGTCAGCAGTCCCACCAGAGGTATTCAACCCAACGCCTTTGGCTATGAGTGTGCCATCCAGATCCAGACATGATCAGAGGGACGAGCATTAGGATCGAGGGGTCAGAGTAGTAGACCCGCAGAGAATAACACCCCTGAGTGTAGTAGATGTGGCTGGAGACACATGGGTTAGTGTTTAGCAAGTTCAAGTGTTTGTTTCAGGTGCGAGAAACTCAAACATATGCTCAGAGATTGCCTAACAGCTAGATAGGGGCTTGATAGGAGCTAAGGCCCAGCTTCCAGCTCAACAGCTCCACCAGCACGCCTAACTCAGTAGGGGGCATCTACTAGTGCAGGTGGTGGTCAGCTCTAGAACGGATTCTATGCCCTAGCATCCCGTCAAGAATAGGAGGTCTCCCTAGATGTAGTCACTAGTATGTTACGAGTATTCCACCTTGATGTATATTCATTGTTAGATCCAGGGGCTACTTTGTCTTTTGTGATGTACTATGTTGCTAGTAGTTTTGGAGTCAGTCCTGAAATATTATCAGGACCCTTCTCAGTCTCTACTCCAATTGGTGATTCAGTTATAACTCAATGGGTATATAGAAATTGCCCTGTCACAATCCTTCAGAAAGTCATCTCAGTAGATTTAGTAGAGTTAGCCATGATCGATTTTGAAGTTATCCTCGACATGGATTGGTTAGATGCATGTTATGCCTCAGTCAATTGTAGAACCCGTGTAGTAGAGTTCAGATTTCCAGGTGAGCCAGTCCTAGAGTGGAAGGGTACTTCAGCTGTGCCCGTAGGTCGCTTCATTTCCTACCTTACGACCAGAAAGATAATTTCTAATGGTTGTGTGTACTATTTAGTTAGGGTCAAGGATGCTACATCCAAAACCCTGACTATCCATTCAGTTCTAGTAGTGTGTGAGTATCCAGAAGTGTTTCCAGATGATTTACCGGGAATCCCTCCCAAGTGGGAGATCGATTTTGGTATTTACCTACTTTTCGATACGCAGCCTATATCTATTCCTCCTTATAGAATGGCTGCAGCTGAGCTAAAGGAGTTGAAGGAGCAGTTGAAGGACCTTTTATACAAGGGTTTCATCAGACCGAGCAAATCCCCATGGGGTGCACCAGTTCTCTTTGTCCGCAAGAAGGATGGTTCTCTTTGCATGTACATTGATTATCGGCAATTGAACAAAGTTACCATCAAGAACAGGTATCCTCTTCCTAGGATTGATGATTTGTTCGACCAGCTTCAGGATGCTAAGTGCTTTTCAAAGATAGACCTCATATCTGGATACCATCAGCTTAGGGTTCGAGAGAGTGATATTCCGAAGATAGCCTTCAGGACTCGGTATGGTCACTATGAGTTTGTATTTATGTCTTTCAAACTAATGAATTCTCCTACAGTTTTTATAGATTTGATGAATAGGGTGTTCAAGCCATACCTGAATATGTTCGTAATTGTGTTCGTAGATGACTGATCTTAGGCTAAAATAACATGCTGGAGTGATGCTTTATACCTTAATGTAGTCTTGTTTATCTAATGTATTTTATACATTTTCATGTAATTTTATATAAATGTGAATATATGTTCTAACCAACATGATTAGTCCTTGTTTTGTTGGTTTCAATGATTTGGAGGAACTAATTTATAAGTTGGTGAAATAAAAGGAATGTAGTTGGAAGCAATCGGTGAAAGTCGGCAAGGCCTAGGCATGGCAAGCGAGCAGATGCGGCAGCAGGCA
This sequence comes from Datura wrightii, assembly GCA_035772735.1. NCBI lineage: Eukaryota > Viridiplantae > Streptophyta > Magnoliopsida > Solanales > Solanaceae > Datura > Datura wrightii. The sequence continues at coordinate 47,786,998 of JASDFA010000019.1, forward strand.
GTGCTCCAGCGCGCCAGCAACGTGCCACGGCAGGCCATCCCTGCGCCAAAGGAGTGTCAACGCGCTGCCCAAGCAGCGTGACACGCTGCCAACGCGTCAAGAAGGCTGCCTAGGGTCGATTTTGGGTGATTTCCAGAGAGCCTTCGCGTTACATCCATGTCACGGAGGCAGTGCTCCGCGATACACTCTGTGACATGGAGCCATTCCACGACAAGCTAAATTGGGAACGTTTCTCATTTATTATAAATAGGTCCCTCAGCTCCTAATTCCATTTTGTCACGATTTTATTCTGGAAAACTACCTAGGAGTGAAGGGAGAAGTGGGAGAACTCATCTAGGGTTTGTAAAATTCCCTTCTCATCTACCAAATTCATGTAAGTATGTTAGTTTAGTAGTAGTTAGTTGTAGTTTTACGAACATGAATGGCAAGAACCCTTCCTCTAGGGTTGAAGCCATGAATTATGATTGTGATTTTATGAAATTGTTTTGGAATTAAGTTATTGATTATTGTTTTCGTCTTGCATTTTGGATTGGTGGTTGTTTTTATGATTGATCACCATGAAAACATATATGTTAGCTTGGGCAATTGCTTGAGAAAGAATTACCTAGGTCAGGACATGAGAATGTAAGGAGCATGTTTGTATCTCACGATATAATTTTGTGTTAGGATAGAAATATACCTAACACCTTGCTTGGTTGATAAAACGGGGGTTATTAAGAGACCAACTTAGGATTATCACTGTTCGGTCTGCTGTTCGGGTTGGTATTATATATTATAAACCGACACGCAAGTGCACGTGGTCAAACAAGTAATAAAGTGGCTAAGTAAGCCAAGTATCGATCCAAGGAGGCTCAGGGTATGTAAAAATTGCCTAAGTATACTATATTCTTATTTTACTTCTAACTATGCTAACAACAACGTAACCAACAGTTAATTGAGTTTTTGTTTATAATATATATACTAAAACTATTAACAGTTATTTACGGTGAATTTAAACTATGGATATGAGCATGCCAAGGTTAAGAACAAGTAATGAATTCGATTGTAATAATAATTCGGTTAATCTCTTCTTCATGTTGCTAGCCAAGAACATTCGCCTAGAAATTAAAACTCTCGTATTTAATTTCACTTTAGAATCATAACCATTCGTCTACATTTCTGTGATCAAATGCAATTTATGACCTAGCAATACAATTCCGGTTCCTAAACTGACTAATACGGATTTCAAGTATATTTCTATCCGGAAAGCACATCAAAACCCAATTTTCCCAAATCAAGTTAAGAACAATACCCTATTAATTCACAACTTTCCAATTTCTTGCTCTCTCGAGTGAAATTGGACTTTTTAGATGTACACTAATGTCGGCCAAGCACTAATGCAGTAAGAACAAGAATTAATAGAACAACATGAAAGAAGAAGAAGAAAACCATATCATTTACAATCAAAATTCACTACACATGTTCAAAACCTTAGCAAGGAAGAGAATTAGCCACTCGTTTGTGGATTGATCATCCTAAAACGAGTGTAAATCATACGTACAATTGATAGAAAGAAGAAAGGAAGAGAAGAAATCTCTTAGCTTTTTCGTCCCTCAACTGCTGCTAACCCACGTCCTAGCTCCACCAAGTCTGAATTATGAAAAATAAACCTAAGTGTGATATTTATATTAGTAGGAATCTTTCCCGGAATAACAAGCAACGTGTCACGGAGTGCATCGCGGAGCACGGCCTCCGTGACACGCTACAGACGCGGAGGCTCTCTGGAAAATCACCCGAAATTGGCCCAGGCAGCACCCTGCCGTGTTGGCAGCGTGTCACGCTGCCTGGGCAGCGCGTTGCAGCCCCTTGGTCGCGGAGGCCACCTGCCGTGGCACGTTTCCAACGCGCAGGTGGGCTGTTTTGAGCGGCCTGCCTGCCGTGGCACTTTGTCGACGCGCCGGTGGGCTGTTTTGTGCCTCTTCCTTGCCGACGTTCGCGTGTTAATTCCGTTTCCAAGCTTCTACTTCACCAACTCATGGATTAGTTACTCAAACATCATCAAAACCTACAAAACAAAGGCTAATCATGTTGGTTAGCACATATCTCCACATTATATAAAATTACATGAAAATGTATACAAGAACTTAGATAAACAAGACTAATTTAAGTAATAAAGAGTATCTCGGGCATATATTTTTGCCCGTGATCAATCACATCACCACTCGAAGAAGTAGTTGTGAGGGTAAGTTGAGTTAAATGGTTAGATGCACGAAAGTCCCTAATCGTTTCCCCGTAAACCACAACATAAGCATCCTCGCTCACAATGATGCAGTGAGGCTAGTTTGCCGTGTTTTGAGGCTCAAAAGACCATGAACATGCAATTCTAATTATGTGAAATAATAATCGATAGTTGCATACTTAACCCATTGCAAATCGTAGCATCGCATGATTATCTGGTTTTAACTCTATGTTGCTCCTAGAGTGCACTCAGAATATTTCGTTGACCAAATTTAGACTTAATTAAAGATCTCCCTCAAAAACTTCTATAACCAACATTTTTTTGTATTTAAGATCACACTTGTAATGGATACTTAAAGGAATGGGTCCAGTCCCTGTGGGTTTGACATTCCGGTTCTCAAAAAGATCCACTATATTACTTGCACGACCCGTACACTTGCGGGCACGTCAAGTTTTTGGCGCCGTTGCTGGGGACTGGCAATTGGTGAATTTTTTCTTAAGTGTAAATTTACTATATTTTTTTCTTAGTGTTGACAACTTGGTCTTAGCCTGTATTTTGCAGATATAATCTCTGTTGAACACTGGCAAGAGACAAGGAGCTGGGGGACTCATATTTAGAGCCTGAATGACAATTTCATCGTCAGCGGAGAGAAGCTCTAGAGAAAAAGCTGCAGTTGCTCAGACAAACAATCATGGAGCAACAACAAAATCCACCAGTAGTAAGGGCAATGCTAGTGCCCGAGGAAATGGCAGCTAGGCCAGTTCGCGAGGTGGCAATCCCACATGCTAACAATGTCACATCTAGCATTCGCAAATCTGAGCTAGGAGGGAGGTTCGAGCTCAAACAAAACATGGTGCAATTGCTGCACACCAGCGGGCAGTTCACAGGTCTCCCTCATGAGGATCCACAACAACATCTCCAAAATATTTTGGAGATAAGTGACACTTACATCCCCGCTGGAGTTTCATCAGATTATGTCAGGCTTACATTGTTCCCATTTTCACTATTGGGAGAAGCCAAGAGGTGGTTGAAAGCTGAGCCACCTAATTCTATTACTACGTGGGATGATCTTGCAAGGAAATTCTTGATACGATTTTTTCCATCCGGTAAAACAGCAAGACTTAGAAGTCAAATTCTAAGTTCCAAACAGAGAGAGGGGGAGAATCTATATCAGGCTTGGGAGAGATTCAAGTCCATGTTGCAGGATTGTCCACATCATCATCAATCCAATGATGTGCTGTGCACACTTTTATAGAGGGCTTGGGACCCCACACAAAAATCTTGCTAGACTCAGCAGCTGGGGGACAAGCATTGGAGAAAACTTATGAGGAGCTGTATACCTTGTTAAATCGTATTTCGCAGGGAAATCCGGAGTGGAATGCTGATTCATCAAGAGGAGGAACAAGGAAAGCAGCAGGAGTTCTAGAAGTGGATGGTTTTACAACTATTGCTGCACAGATAGCTGCTTTACAGAATCAACTCAACACCCACTTTAGTAATATGACAATGAACCAGACTCAAGTCCCAGTGAATGTAGTGCAGCAAATTTGGTGTGAAGTGTGCGGGAGTAGTGAGCACTCAACTGAGTGTTGTGGGGCAAATCCTGACTCGGTGAACTTTGTGGGAAATGTACAGAGGAAGAACCACCAACAGTATGGCAACAACTACAATTCCAACTGGAGGAATCATCCGAATTTCTCTTGGGGTAGCAACAACCATCAAGGGCAAAGTTCGAGTCAGGGGGCGCAGAGGAATCAAGGAGGGCAGCAGAACTATCAAGCACAATATAGAAACAATAATGCACCTCCTCCCCCACCATCACCCAGCATTGAGGAGATGTTCAAGACAATGATAGCTAACCAAGCTCAATTGCAGGCTGACTATGTAAAATTGGCAGCCGAGGTGAAGAACAACCAGTTAGCTACTAAGGCACTTAAATATCAATTTGGGCAATTTACTGGAGCCCAAAACACCAAGCCTAGAGGAGGACTTCTGAGCGACACAGATCCCAACCCCAAGCAGGTGAATGCGGTGACCACAAGGAGTGGTTTGCAGCTTAAAGAGGTGGAACCAGAAAGACCACCTCAACAATCGGGAGCAGCAGAAGTTGAGAAGGAGAAAAGTGATGAGAGGGGGAAGAAAAAGGAAGCTGAATTAGAAAGACCACCCCCCCCGTTCCCTCAAAGATTAAAGAAACACAAGGAGGAGGCGTGTTTCAAGAAATTCATGGAGGTGCTGAAACAGGTACATATTAACTTACCTCTTGTTGATGTTTTGCAGGGAGTGCCGAAGTATGCAAAGTACATTAAGGACATCGTGGCGAACAAAAGTCGGTTGACTGAGTATGCTAAAGTAGCTCTCACAGAGGAGTGCACTTCCCGGATACATAACCGATTGCCCACAAAGCTCAAAGATCCCGGGAGCTTTACTATACAAATTACAATTCGACAGAGTATCTGAGCTCGCGAATTATGTGATTTGGGAGCGAGCATTAATTTGATGCCGTCATCGGTATTCAAGAAGTTGGGTCTAGGGAGTCCTAGACCAACAACAATGATCTTGCAACTAGCAGATCGGTCCTTAGCCAGACCTGATGGCATTGTGGAGGATGTGATGGTGCAAGTGGGCTCCCTTATCTTCCCGGTAGATTTCGTCATGCTGGATTTTGAGCCAGACGCGGAAGTCCCATTTATTTTGGGATGTCCCTTCTTGGCGACTGGGAAAGCGCTGATTGATGTAGCTGCAGGGCAGCTAACCATGCGAGCACAGGACAAGGCGGAAGTGTTTGATGTATACAAGGCCACCAAGCTCCCGACTGTGTACGAGGAACTCTCGGTGATCAACGTGATTGATCGAGCTGATGATGCTCAGATAGTTGAATCACGAGAGTTATTGGGAAAACCACCAGAGCGATGTAAGCACTACAGGGGTGAGGACATCGAGAGAAAACGTCCGTCACCCTAGAAGATGACTGAGCTGAATGATGTCGAGCCGTGACGGTAAACCAGGCGCCGCACGGGAGGCAACCCATGAAAATTTTCTTTGTAAAACGTGAATAGATTTCTTTTTCTTTTTCTTTTTTTGATTAACAACAAAATTGTTAGTTTTTATTTTTCATTCTTATTTTTATTTTGAGTGAATCCTATAATTCTAACCAATTTCTTGTCGTAAGATGAATTTCAGGTTGAACGAGGGTAAACATGCAAGGAATCACAAAGGAAAATCCGAGGTATGAAAAATAATAAAAAGTGGCAAAACAGTGAGCTAGGGCGATGGCTCCGTGTCACGGAGAAGGACCTCCACGTTACCCTCCGTGACACGTTGAAGGTAATTCTTGAATTTTTACAAATTCCAGAACACCTACGTGGTGGCTCCGTGTCACGGAGGGCATGCTCCGCGTTACCCTCCGTGACACGTTGAGGTGTATATCGCGACGGGTCACACCGGGTCGCCGGGTGACCCGCGTGAAATTCCCACTTTTTAACCCTGATTCCCCCTTATTTTTCCTCATTTTTCATACCCTCCGCGACCAACATCCCAAAAACCCCTTCCCCCTCAACGTGACACGGACTTAGGCCCATAATTTCATCAAGTTTTTGTCATTTCTTCGAATTCAAGGTATGTTCTTCAACTCTATCTCAATTCTTGTCGAATATTTTCGATGTTGAACATGTGGTATGAGCAAAACTTGCACTAAGTAGAAATTAAGCTTAAATTCAATTGAATTATTGTTGATTGATGTTCGGAGTAACGGTGTGATTGCTTGAACTCGATAATTACATAGCTTAAGCGAATTTTTGATAAAATCATAGCTAGGGCTTGACTTTGAGTTTGAAATGGAAAATTGAGTTGAACTAGTGAAATTCATGCTGGGTTGCACATGTTGGCTGAGATGAGTCGATTGTGCTAACTGTAACTATGCTAAAAGACCAACGGATTCTCTGGTTAAGGAAATATTGGAAATTACAAGAAATGGGTGAATTGTATAGGATCATGTAGTTAAAATTTTTCTTTTGCTTCTCCTTGCTATGTGCTATGGGATAAAATGTTATCGATAGGTAAGGATTGTGGTTAGCTGTACGAAGTCTGAGTAGTACATGGAATATATACCGCCGAATTCTCCCAAGGCACTAAGCATATTTATTATGTTTTGTTTTTTCTTTGTGTAAATAAGTACGATCTTGCCTTAATGTTGTAAATTTGGCTAAGGACTAAGTGTGGGGTAGCCTAGCTTAACTCAACCTTAGTCGAAGCTCATTTTAATTGGCTTAATATTGAACTTGTCTATTTGGTTTGACAGGAACAATGGCAAGCAGGCAAGACAAGGGAAAAGGCGCATCAACATCTGGCGCCGGAAGAAAAAGAATCAGACTAGGCACAGCAGTCCCAGCAACACCAGCGGTTCCACGCGGCCAACGCCGTCAATACGGAACCTGGTGGGTGACAGAGGAGGGGAAGAAATGGTATGCAAAGCACAAGGAGAGCAAGTACTTCCCCGAGGAACACATATCAAGGGAACCGTTGGCATAGGAGTTCCCCAGGATTGTCCATAGGATCGAGGCAGCGGGGTTGAACTTCATCTTTGAAGAGCCCAAGGAATGCAACTTGCACTTGATTCGGGAATTCTACGCCAACTGGAACCCGACTCTCAGAAGTCACACCATCAAAATAAGGGGGCAAATAGTCACTTTTGAGCCCCACCACCTCAATGCTATCCTAGGGGCGCGGGACACAGATGCCCATGTGCTTCGACAACTGAATATCACTCCACCATATGCGGACATCATACGCACTTTGTGTGGAACCCGATCAACAGCTCGGTGGAGCAGACATAAGGAGAGGGGCTACCATCAGACCTTGCCTTACTCACAAATGAACAGGGAGGCCAGGATATGGCTGAAGATTGTTTGTTCCTGCCTAATCCTGGGGGTGCATATGATGGATGTAACCCGGGATCGTGTATGCTTGGTGTATGCCCTGATGAAAGGGCTAGAGATCAATGTGGGGGCGGTGATTATCTCCGCCATGAAGAGAGCCCGTTTGCATCAAGGGCACAGATACGGATTTGGTGGACTACTCACCATGTTCCTGAGGGGCCTGGATATTGAGGAAGAGGCCCTTGACTACATCCCGCAGATGGAGCGGCGGGCCTTAGATGTCACTAAAACTAAGGCACCCGACACCACCCACGGGCCAGTTCTTACACTAGCCGAGTGACATGCTTGGGATGATCAGTACATGGCTCGCATGTACAGGATGCAGATGCTCCAACAGCGAATAGGCGGGAGGCCGGCAACAGAAGAGGAGCTGTGGAAGCTCGAGCTAGACTACCCTTTTGGCGAAAATGCCAGGGCTCTATGCCGAGTGGGGCCAGCTTTTGTAGAGCCCACAGATGATGATGTCCCCACAAATGAGGAGACACGTCGTGAGGAATCCGATGTGGAGTCCGATGATGACGATGGGGGCGATTCAGACATGGGAGACAAGGCAGCAACACCTGATGAAGAAGTGGAGTATTTTGATTGATCAGGGAGTTCCGCCACCCAATTTTTGTGCTATGTTAATTTTTGTGAACACTGGGGACAGTGTTCGATATAAGTGTGGTGTGGGAGTAGTTTGGTGCTGGTTGGGTTGTTGTTTATGTTTCTATTGTGTTGTTGTGCCTGTGGAAAAATTTTGTGACCCTGTGATTGTGATGTTTCTGTTCTGTATTATAATTAAATGTGAAGCTGTTGTGTGCTGCTGAATGTTGCTAGCTGATTTTGTACATATTTTTGTTTTATCAAAATGATCGATATTTTTAAAATCTTTTCAATTCTTGGGTTTCTCGGTGTTTGTTTTCGGTTCTTTTACCGATATTGGTCCCATTGAACCGAAGTCTTAGTGAGTGACCGTTCCCTATGATGGATGGATGACGACCGTCTTAAGGGAAATGTAGTCATTAGGAGTAGATTTTTTTCATTTATTTTTCAGTTGTTTTCTTTTGTGGGTTGCATCCCAAAACCTGTAGTTACTTTATGGTTGCGGAATTCTGGTTGCGTGTTGTACATGATATTTTAAATGTAAAGGTGATTCGTATGAAAGTATGCAACTCTGTAAATATGTTGAGATACCTAGGCCATAGAGTCGATTCAGTGTGATTGAGGCTTAATTTTGAATTCTTGTAATTAGCTGATTGAAGAGTCTGTGAATATGTCTTGAATTGAGCATGTGCAATAAGTGTGGGGTGAGGTTTTTTTTATTCCATGCTATTATGAAATGTCTAGAACTTTCCTGGTGTGTGTACGAAACAAAGCGAAGGACGTGTATTGTAGGAAATGATGTAGGCATTTCTTTGTTTTCAACTGAAAGTTTCTCTTTTTCATTATTGTACCCACCTTGATTGTACACCCTAGTTAGCCCGTTGAGCCTTTAGCCTATTATTTTTTTCTTTTGTCAAAAATGTGTAAACCGAGCTTAACCCTTTCTTTTCATTAGCCGTAAATTTGATCCAAAACTCTTAAGCGCTTAAGAAGAGAAAATAATTTTCCCAAAGTGTCAAAGAGTGAGAATGGTGAAAAGAAAAGAAAAGCAGAGTGATGAAAGGAAAGAAAAGGTTGAAGGTGCACTTGTTATAAATAAATATAGTGAAGATGTATGAATAATCTTCGTGATTGAATCAAGTGTGCTTAATGAGATGGGTCAAAATAAAGACAGACTTCAAGAATGGGAGGATGAAGGAAGAAACAATGCCCATGAGCTTGATGGGATGTATTGAAAAAGTGCTTAAGGATGCTAGTGGCTATTATTGGCTAGCCCAGTATTTACTAGTTCCGTAGCTTACATTACAACCCGTTAAAGTCCTACGTGATCTTACATCACACTTCCTTATATTAGTGGAGTAATACACTAAAGGCAAGCATATGGTTCGTGGCATGATGCATGTGAATTCTTTTGGGAGAGAGAGTGAAATTGTTTCTATATGCCCCTGCACGTAATCGTTTGAGTCCATGTGATTAAAAAGGGGAAAATTCTCTTGTGTTGTGAGGGCACATGCTTGATGAGAGATTAAATTTCGTGTCGGATATCTTGATCAGCTGATTTGCAGGAGTTTGCCAATATCAAGAGTCGATTCTTAAGTCTAGGAGGTCTTGATGTGTTGAAGGTCATTGCATTGATAGGACCATGCGTGTTTTCTTGATGAATTGCTGTATTAAATAATCGGTATGACCGTAGCCTGAATTGTTGAACCAAAGTAGCCAGGATGGGGTGTAAAGTGCATGAGGTGTAAGATTGTTGTTTGGGGACGAACAAGGATTTAAGTGTGGGGTAAGTGGTCTTGGGCAAATTTATATGCCCAAGTGATACTCAAAGGTGTCATTTTAGCCTTGTTTATCTATCAATGTTTATACATTCTCATGTGATTGATAATAAAATGTGAATTTATACTAACCAACATGATTAGCGTTGTTTTGCAGGTGAAATATAATTTTGGGAAGCTAAAATGCGTGTTTGGAGAGATTGGGGTTGGACTCAGAGGTTAGCAAGGGAAAAAGCATTTGAAGGCACAAATTAAAGGGGTTCCACGATGGAGCCGTGTCACGCTGCCATCGCGGATGCCTTCTGCCTGGATAGGGATTTTTTGCCAAAATCTAGTGAGGGTTCGCGTTGGGGCCGTGGCACATTGGCCTAGCCCCGCGTTGCACGCCGTGCCACGTTGGGCCTTATTACCTGGGCAATCAATTTCCAGTAAGGGTCTGCATCAGTGGCGTGTCACGGAGGCAGTGCTCCGCGATGCACTCCGTGACACGTTGCTTGTTATTCCGGGAAAAATTCCCACTAGTATAAATAGAACACTTAGGTTCATTTTTAATTATTCTGACTTGGTGGAGCAAGAACGTGGGTTACAGGCAGTTGAGGGGACGAAATTGTTAGGGTTTTTCTCTATCTCCTTCTTCTTTAATTCAATTGCTTGTATGTTTAACACTCATTTAATGATGTTTCATCCACAAATGAGTGGATAATTCCTCTTCTTGCTGAGGTTAAGAACAATTGTATTGAAATGTAGTTATTGATCAATTGGGATTTTCATCTTTTCTTCCATGGTTGTTCTATTGATTCTTGTTCGTACTACATTGATGTGTGGCCAATGTTAATGTATATCTAAAAAGTCCGGTTTCACTCGAGAGAGCGAGAAATTGGAAAGTTGTGAATCAATAGGATATGATCTTTTCTTAGTTTGGGAAAATTGAGAATTGATTTACCTTCAGGATAGAAATATACCTGAAAGTCATATTAGTCAATTAAGGAATTGGTTTTGTATGGCTAGAACATGAATTTCGTTTTATCACAGAAATGTAGGTGGACGGTTCATAATTCTTAAGTTGGGTTAAATACGAGAGTTTTAATCCATTGGCAATAATTCTTGACTAGCAACTGGAGGAAAGATTAACCAAAGTGTATCGTTAATTTGTTTCTATACATGTTCATTTTAACCTCATCATGCTCAATTCATAGTTCAGACTCAAATTATATAATTGTTTTAGACTTAGCATATAATTAGAAATCAAAATATCAAACTCTTTTTTGCACGTTTGTCTTCATTTTTAGAGTAAGTATAGTAACACTTAAGTAGTTTGTTACCTTTTCCCAGTCCCTGTGGGATCGATAGTTGGCTTACTTAAGCCACTTTACTACTTGTTCGACCACGTGCACTTGCGTGTAGTAAATACCCCAGAGGAGACCCGAACAAGTTTGAGTGACTTTATCACAGGGTTGTCTCATACTCGTCGATAGTATGACTCTATTTGGGTGATTGTAGACAGGTTGCTAATGCAGCTCATTTCTTACCGGTCAAAACTGCCGATTCAGCGGAGGATTATGCTAAGTTGTACATTCGGTAGCTAGTTCGGTTGCATGGAGTGCCCTTGTCAATCATATCATATAGAGGTACTCAGTTTATCTCCTAGTTTTGGAGGTCATTTGAGAAGGGACTTGGTACTCAAGTCAGGCCTAGCATAACATTTCACCCCCAGACAGATGGTCAGAACAAGCTGACCATTCAGACTCTTGAGGATATGTTGAGAGCGTGTGCGATTGATTTCCGGGTAGTTGGTACGATCATTTTCCTCTCATTGAGTTTGCATATAATAATAGCTACCATTCCAGCATTCAGATGGCTCCGTTTGAGATTCTCTATGGGCGGAGATGTAGATCGCCTATTGGTTGGTTAGAAGCCGGTGAAGCTGCGGTGATAGGTCCAGATTCAATTCATGAGGCTATGGAGAAAGTTCAGCTTATAAGGGACTAGTTGAAAACAACTCTGAGTCGCCAAAACTCCTATGTGAATGTGAGGAGGAGAGAACTTGAGTTTAAAGTCGATGATTGGGTGTTTCTAAAAGTGTCTCCCATTAAGGGAGTGATGTGGCTTTGGAAAGAAAGGAAAACTCAGTCCCCGATATATTGGTCTATACCGGATTGTGAAACGGATTTGCAAGGTAGCATATGAGTTGGAATTTCCCTCAGAATTAGCTTCAGTTCATCCAGTTTTCCATGTATCGCTCTTAAAGAAGTGTTTGGGTGATCCAGCTTTGGTTATTCCGGTGGACAGTGTTGGTGTGAAAGATAACCTTAGTGATGAGGAGGTTCTGGTGAAAATACTTGATCATCTGGTTCGTATGCTAAGAAACAAAGAAGTAGCCTCAGTCAAGGTTTTATGGATGAATCAGCATGTTGCGGGAGCTACATGGGAAGATGAAGCAGATATGATGGCTAAATACCCAAATCTATTTCCTTTTGGCTTAGTTTCAGCTTGAGGTATCAATTTCCTCCTTAGTACTCTATTCAGAGTCATGTTTAGCTCATGTGCCCCAGTTTCTTTCTTGTCAATGAATGCATGTGTGATTTAGGAATTCAGTTCGGTCATGTAGTTCCAATCGGAATCAGTCACTCTGTCAGTTTTCAACATGTATGTTCAGTATTTGAGTATGATGATCGCATTTCTCTACTTTTCAGTATGATTTTCAAGATTCGAGAATAAATGTTCCTAAGGGCAAGATATTGTAATATCCCAAAAATTCTAAGATCAGACCTGGGAGTTGAAATGGAGAAAACTGAATTTTCTACACCAGGTCACAGGACGAGTCGTCCCATGACCCGTAGGGTGTGCTACCAGTTGTGGAGTGACTCGTGGGGAGAGTGTTCAGTCTTGGTTGAAATTTTAGTTTCAGGGTGACAATGGATGTGACCATGAGTCGTGATCCACACCACGACTAGTTATGTCAGCCATGGCCAAGGAATGCTTGAAAGATTTTACAATGTTTTAAATTATAAATTATGTTTTTAAGTTTTCTAAATTATGATGCCCATCCATGAAAGTACATGAAAGTTGAGATCTACGAAGTATGTGTACAAGCATGATGAGATGTTTATAAAGAAAGTATGATTTCAACATACCCATGTTTATGTTCATGTTTTTGTATGATTAAGTCTACATCAAGCATGTTTAAATATTGGGCAAGCCTATATGATTAAGTATGTTTTATGATTTCATGTTAATTAGCTTACCACATGGTTTTGGAGTCTAGACTTCCAATTATGTTCATCTTGTGGTATGGTTTGAGCCAAGGCTCCTTTTATTACGAATTCAAATTTATGTATGTATGTTATGAGTTAGCTTCATTACTAGATGATGGTTCAGCTTCGTTGAAAAATGATGGAGAGCATATACATGTTTTTGGTAGTAGTGTCTAGCACCGAGTAGGCTAAGGGTCAGTCAACCCTATGTCTCAGAACTACGCGCCAACGTAGGTATTATCAGATTATTTTGGAACCTTCTTTGTGATCTTCCCCTGCCCCAAAGGGGCCTTCAGCTTAATATCGATATCATGATAGCGTACTTAGCCCTGTCAAAGCTTGGGACAGCTCTGCCCACTTGAGTGTGATAGTCGGGACCATGTAAGATCTATCGTGGTAATGTCGGTTACATGACGAGTCTCCCATTGTTCCTCATGATTTAAGTTATGCATGTTGATCAGTCATGGCATTATGTTTTCAGTAGGCTTGACCCAATATTCAGTTTTACTTATGATTATCAGTTTTCAGCTTTGGGTCATTCTTTTCAGTTATGTTCAGATCATGATTTCAAAAAATAGCATGCAAGTCCTACACTCAGAATCTTACCTTGATTATGTGATATAATATGCATGATTTATGATTTTACTTACTTAGAGGTTTTACTTACCTTGCATACTCGGTACATTCCACGTACAGACCACATAATCTATGCTGCGTGGTTTTATGACACAGACTCCGATATCCACGCTCAGTCCCGCCGCTAGTCAGATTTCTGGAGTTAGCAGTTCTTAGTCTTAGTTGGTGAGACGTCATCTTTCGAGGGACCTTCTTATCAGTTATATTTTGTACTTTTAGTTTTCAAGATGTAGTGAGTTAGTTGGGGTCTTGTTCATCAACTCGTCAGTATTAGAGGCTTTTCGGACATAGTATGTATTTAGCTTTAGACTTATGTTATGTATTAAGATGTATGAAATGCTCAGACTCCCGCTATCTTAGTTATGTTGATCTTCCATTTTATCTCAATGAGTTAAATGTTATGTTCATACCATGGGTCGACTTGGAGCCTCTCGGGATGTTTTGTCCCGTGTCTCGATCCGAGCCTATGTTAGGGTCGTGACACTAGGACCCATTGGTCAGGTATAGGAACATGGGGTGCCCCTTTGGGCAGCTATATAGACTATTTTAGGGGAGAGTAGCGGTTGTGTTAAGCCTACAAAACTAAGCACACCTATTGAATGACTATATTGAGGCTATACTATCATACCCCTATAGGGACTGACCCACCTTAGTTGGTCTCCCATCAAACGACATCAGGATTGCTAATTATATCATTGCCTACGGGTCTACAGATTACTTAGAGGAGCTATGTGACGTCTGAAAAGACTATATTCAGGCCTACAAGGCCGTATCAAAGTCTATTTGCATATGGCTTTCGTTTATGCCATAACGATATTACTAAACCTCAATGGAGCCTTGCGAGCCCAGGGTGCAGTTACAGAAGCCAAGAAGGCTTAGATACAGTTACAGGAGCCCATGGGTTCAGTTACAATCCTAGAGGCCGGATAAGTTTGGTTATAGTTACTTGTGACACCATAGTGACCTAGTTAAGGGTATATAGATTGTACTATACTTACCGAGGCTTATGGGGGCCCGAGTAGGTTACCTTTGTGTTGATTGTACCTTTTAGGCTTATGGGGGCCATGCTAGGTTCTTGTTTGTATACTTTCTTGCTAGATGTAGCTTATGAATATATAATCGTACAACTTAAGCTCTCATTTGTGTAGCTGTCTACTAGATGCAGGGTATGGTTATGAAAGCATACAGGTTAACTTCTGCCCCTTTTCACTGATTACTTTCAGTTCTTTATCAGCTTCTATTCTGTTATTATTATTGCCTTACATACTCGGTACATATTATATTGACGCTCATACATGAGGCGCTGCATACTTGCCGGTAGGTTTAGAAAGATAAGTTTTGGTACCTCCTTTAGCAGCTATTCAGAGTCAGCAGATTGGTCAACTCCTTTCATTTAGAGTTTCTAGATAGTAGAGGTTGTCCTGTCTTTTGTTATACAGTTTTTGGGTAGGCTGGGGCCCTATCCCAACCAATATTTTCACTCTTAGAGGCTTGCAGACCACAGTCTTCAGTTCCTAGCTAGTTGTGCCTTGTTTGCCATGTGGGGCCTATATATGTTATGTTTTGTGTGTTGGCCGTGTGGGGCCTAGCTTAGCTATTGTTTAGAAGCCTTCTTGGCTATAGTGTATATATAATTACTTGTCTTTCTTTTGTTATGACTTAGACAGCGTGGTGATCTTGTCGGTCCACATAGAATCCTTTTATTATTGTGACTGTTGGGTTAGCTTGTTTTTATGTAGGTGTTTGTGTGCCCTAGTCGGCCTGAGGCTGTGTTTATAGCCGAGATATAGCTGTTTGTTTTCTTCATTTTGAGTTGCTGGCAAGAACCAGAGGTGCATATGCCCAGCTAGGTCATCCCAGGTTCCACTGTGGCATTAGGTGCCAGTTACGCCTTCCAAGGTGGGGTATGACAAACTTGGTATTAGAGAAACATCGTATCCTAGGGAGTCTGCAAGCCATGTATAGTAGAGTCTTGTTTATAAATGTGTTGTGCACCCCATTTTATAAGCAGGGGGCTATGAGGCATGATAGTGTGGTTACCCCTCCTTCTTAGATCGTGCTATAGAGCAGAGTTGTATAGGGTTGTCCCTAAGCTTACATTGTTATGTCTTTCAAGAATGATGTTTGATATGAGACAGACTACAACCAACCACAAGTTAGATACAGTAGCAGGAGAGGGTACCAACAAGGTGCCATAGTTGGGGGACAGCCCAGCCTAAAGGCTAAAAGGGGACATCTTTTAATCTCCTCAGCATCCTCCCGGGGCACCAGGAACTTCATAAGGTAATAGATATGCTAGCACCGTTCCCAGTTCTTTCTACACCCTCGGAACAGTAGGTCAGGAGTGTAATATATGTATTGGCTTACTTAGTAAATATTCAATATTACACACGGAAAATAGTTATTGTTGGATTACCTTATCCCTACTGTAGTATGATATGGTTATTCCTGCCTCCCAACCCTTTTCCCAGTATAGAAGAGAGTGTAAGTATTGACGCTATGTTGCCAAGAGTAAATAGTAAAGTAGGGCTAGACATGTTAACTCCTAGGGGTGTTAGGAAAGTGGTCAATACCCCAAAGCCAAGACCCAGCAAGAGGAGTGATCGACCTTCGAGATAACAGGGGGCGGAGTCTTGAGACCCAGAGGTCAGCTCTGCATTCCAAATGTAGCAGGGCTTCGTTAGTAGATTGTAGCAAAGGTACACCACGTCCGTTATTCTCCCCACCCAGGTTCAACAGAGACACACCAGGCTATAAAAGAGACCTAATGGTGGCATGGAAAGAAAAAAGGCATTGTTGAGTTATAGAACGATGCTCCAATTGCCAGCAAGTAAAGGCTGAACATCAAAAACGTGGCGGGCTAACTCAGGAGATAGCCGTGCCTGTGTGAAAATGGGAAGTAGTCGATATGAATTTAGTTATAGATTTACCTCATAACAAGCATAAATTTGACCCTGCTTGAGTCATTATTTAAAGAATAATGGGGGTCAATTCATTTCTTTCGAGTCAGAATTACGTTTCAGCTAAAGATTGCGCTGAGTTAAATACTAAAGAGATAACCCGGCCAATGAAGGGCATAACTCACAACTTGGTTTTGGAAAGGGTGTTAGAACATATTGGGACTCAAGTTAATTTGAGTACAACTACTCATCCCCAGATAGATGGCCAAGTAAAGAACACATTTTAGACGCTCGAAGATATGTACGGATGTGAATATTAGACGTCAAGGAAGTTGAGATAACCATCTACCTCTTATGGAGTTTTATATAGTAGAAATCATCATTTTACCATCAAGATGACGCCTTATGAGGCTATATACTAATAGAAATGCAGGTCCCCCATGGGATGGTTCGAAGTGAGTGAATCATAATTGATTGGACCTGACATGATGTAATAATCAAAAGAGAAGTTTAAACTCATTAGGGAGAATTTAATTCTAGCCTAGGGTTGTCAAAAGTCCTATTATAATGTGCGGGGTAGGTACTTGGGGATTGAGGCAATGATTGGGTATTCTTGCAAATTTCGCCGATGGAGGGCGTACCGAACCCTCTGAAAGATCAGCCAAGTGGTCTATGAGTTAGAATTGACTTCGAGACTAGAATCGGTTCATATAGTTTTTTTATGATTCAATGCTACGCAAACGCGTAAGGGACCCTTCTTGGGTATTTCCAGTCAAGGATGCTCAGGTTACAAAAGAGCCGTCCCACATGGAGACTATAATAGTTATACTAGATCGTCAGGTCTGCAGGGGCTATCTTGAGAACCAAATATATAGCCTATTAGAGTCTTATGGAGGAACAAAAATATAGAATAGATGAATTGAGAAGCTAAGGATGATGCAAAGTCTAGATATTCCCAGTTGTTCCACGCTTTAGGATGATAATATATAGACTCAGACAAGTTTAGTTAAGGCAAGATAGTTTTTAGGTGTGGTATAGTGCCTTTGTTGCTACTGTTATCACTTGCTTACATATATATGGTAGAACTATATCATTCAGTGGCAGAAACCTTCCTATGAGATGCCTGTGTTGTACTTTTCTATTTTTAAGGTTTCCAGATAGTCCATATTACAGAGGAGACTCTGCCCAAATTTTCAGGTAAAGTGTAAGGGCAGAATCTCTTAAGATTGAATTACATTCAAGGACGAATGTTCCTAAGGGGGGGATGAAGTTACACCCCGTAAGTTATCTTTGATTAGTGGACATGTGGGTGTGATGAGTTGGTAATTTACCAACTCATTAGACTCTAAAGTTTGAGTTTTTGCTTAGATCTCGAGTAGTGGATTTTATGCCCCTTTTTGCTTTTATTGTGTGCAGGTGCCTAATCGTGAAGAAAAAAGCTAAAATGGGGGTAAAATGGAGGAATTGATCAAAAGTGGTGAGCAAAAGTGGTGAGACACAAGTGTTAACAGGCGAAACGCCGGTTGAGAAGATGAAGGTCACTTCCTAGGCAGAGGAATGCCACCGGCGGTTCACGAATCACCTATGGTGGAACGCAGGTTCAGTCACCGAAGGACACTCAGAAAAATTTGAAATTGGCATTTAAGGTCCGACAGTTCACGGATTGGCATCGGCGAAATGCCAGGTGAACCATTGAAGTTCACTGATAATGACTGAAGTAAGAAGAGCAAGAAGCCAGTGGTTCACAGATTTCATCGGTGAACCACCAGTGCCTTCACCAGTTCCAAAAAGATGCTATTAAGGGTAAAATTGTCCATTGCTGAAAAAGTAAGGAAAAGTACCCTACTTTTCAGGGTATAAATAGAAAAAGAAGTACATTGTTGAAAAAGAGAGGAAAAGAGGGAGAAGATAGAGAGATTGAGAGATAAGCCAAGTGCACATCACATCATCTTTCCTTTTTAGCTGAAGGCCAGTTTTAGCTGCGAAAAGGGTATTTTGATTGAAAGTTGTAAAAGATACACTGTTCTCCTTCCTTCTTTGGTATTATTTAGTTTCAGCTGTAGTTGAAGGATAATTGTGCTTTTTATTTATCTACTCTTCTTATTAAATTCAGTGATGCTTTTGATGATTATGTATTTAAATTTCTTAACTATGAGTAGCTAAAATCATTAACTAGAGGTGTGTGATGATGAATACTTAATTGGATTGGGTATTGCTAGAGTTAACTTCTTAATGTTCAATTAAGCGTAAATCTATTAGATTCCTTTCAATCTATTAATGAATATCCATTGATGATGATATGGGTCTATTTATACTTGCTTAATTGTTGCTCGGGAGAGAATAATTATGTATTGAAAGGGAATCTAGTAGAGGGTATGGATGTGAGGTTGTAAAATTAAGCTAGTAATGGCTGAAATTACTTCCTTCTTCCTAATTAGCAACCAATAGCTAGGAATAGTGAAGTTGTTGATCCAAATCAATTCGAGTGTGTTAAATTGCAGCTAGAGTTTGAGAAAATTCTAGTTAAGGGTAGGCAATAGGCTATGAATCTGAGGCTACCTATTTCCAGAGATTATTTACATTTCATGGGGTAGAAGTGGAAATCACCCCGGCTGCCATCAATTATTTGTTTTGGGAAGACGAGATAGACTCTTCCATGGAATACATAACACTGGTGGCTAGTATGAAAGACCAACATAGGTGGGTGGATGATATTATTGCTGCAGATGCTCCCTTATGGGCCTCCATGGGTGGCGAAATCTCTCTCCACGATTTCAAATTTGAGGCCAAGCTATGGTTGGATTTCATTTGCTATCACATCATCCTATCAAAGAATGAGTAGCGAGTGACCATGGAAGTAGCTATCTTGATCGCTTGCATTATGTCAGGGGTCCCCATCAACTTTGGCAAAATTGTTGCATAACAAATGAAGAAGAAGGCGCGGCAGTCCAACACTTCCATGCCATATGCTGTGTTGATCTCACCGCTTTGTGCTACAGCCGGAGTGCCTCTATTTTCGGATGAGACTCCTTTCTCTACTTTAGGAGTAATCACTATTGACAGGAATAGAGATGCAGAGGCAATGAAAGTGAAATGGAAGTGCCTGCAAGCCTTCGGTGTACAAGAGAAAGCCCTCTCCCATGGGTCAGCCCAATCTCCCACTGCCGCAGAAGTCAATGTGCCCCAGCCTGACTTGTCGGGAAAAACATCGAGTGATATGCCCCAGCCCAGAGCTTCTCCACCTCCTCTATCTTCTCAATCCCGTGGTCTCCATCATCTTATGGAGATGAAAAACTCGCATGAGAGCCAGCTTTAATGCTTGGCCAAGAGTCTCCTGGCCCTAATTGCCAAAACTATCAAGAAGGAGCTTAAGTTGCTCTACGAGAATGTCTCCACTTTGTTCAAGAGGGTGGATGCTATAGAAGGGGAAGTCACATCCCTCCGAACTGAGGTGAAGGAATGGAAAAGTCAAACTTCGGTCGAAGTGCCCAACTTGAGTGCTATGGATGCTACTATGGCTGCTCCATCTTCAGCTCGGGGGCCGATTGATGACTTGTTTGAAGGGTTGGGTGACGATTTTGCTGGGCTTGGTGATGCCAACAGTGGTGATGGTGGTGATGAGACTGATGATGATGACAAGTGACCCGTTCAAGGAATTTCTTGTCTCTTCTCCTATTGATTATTTTTGCACAATACATTGGGGACAATGTATGATCTTAAGTGGGGGGAGGGATGAGCGCTGTTGATGGGGGGTATTTGTGTTTTAAGTTGTTTTTTTCTTAAGCGTGAGTAAGTCCAGCCTTTGTCAGGCTGTTGTGATTGATGATTGCCCTTGCCAGGCATGTTTTGTTTTGAATGAATGATAATTGAATTGTGTTTTTGTGAGTGGTAATTAGGGACTCATTAGGGTCTCTGATTTTAAACATTGTATCGTATTTTAAAAGTTTCAAATGAGATGTTCCCAAATTTCTTTTTTGCCATTGTAGATAGAGTAGTGTAGAAATTAAAACTCCAAGGGTTTTCTTTATACCACGATTCTTTCCCAAGGAGCATTCTTTTATTTCAACAAATTTTGTTGTCGAACCGGGTTGGCTTTTCCCGATGATTAATTGAGTGACGACATTCTTAAGGGAAACTCCATGTCACTTTGAGTTTGTTGTAAAGTTGTTTGAAGAGGCATCAACTAAATTTTTTCTTGTGAGTGGAAGAAAAATGTGAAAACAAGGGCATGAAAATGAAGAGAATGAGCAAGTGTCAATACCGTAGCATAGCAATCTTGGTCATACGTTGTAAAATTCTTTTCTTGACTTATGATGTTTTCTTGCTTGATGTCCTAATGTGATGTTTTGTTTTGGAAAATGACTCTTTTAGACCCTTTAAGGGTGATTCTTTGTGTGGTAAGGATATTTTTGTTAATCTTGTGCATTACATCTTGTCTAGAACAGGCGAAATCCTAGATGTAGTTGCACCAAGGAAATGAGTTTAGGCCCTCAGTTGTATAGCCACTTCAACCATACGGCCTTCATGATCATGAATCCTTGTTAGCCAGTTTTGAGCCTTAAAACCTTTCCTGGGCAACCACATTACAAGCCTCAGGACCATTCTTAATACCTCTTTTGGCCCTATTCTCCCTAAATACTAATTACAAAACAAGTGCTGAAGCAAGGCTCAAGGCCTAAGAAAAAGGGAATGAGAAAAGCAAATGTGTAAAATGAGGCAACAGCCTAAGTTTGGGGGTACGCAAAACAAAAAGGGAAGACTAGAATCATAGTGAAAAGTTAACATCACCTTTAGTCAAAAATGCAAGAAGATGAATTCAAAAAGAAAAAGAGTATTTGTGTGAAGTGGTGTTCCCTCTTGAGGTAATAAGGCTAGTGATAGAAGCTAAAGAGGGGTTATAAGGGGGACTATTAGAGAAATGAAAGGCATCAAAAAAAGAAGCAAGAAAAAGGAGGTTAAGTGAGAAAAAGTGTTGTAAGGCATGGCATGAAAAGCACTATATCCAAATGTTTATCCTACCCTGACCTTAAGCCTACATCACAGCCCACAAGTCCTAAATGATTCTAGGTGCAACCACTCTACATTAGTGGTGAATTACATGCAAGGCAAGCCTATGGGTCAAGTGTATGCATGAAGATATCTTTTGGGAGAGTGAGTGTGAGTGTCTCTTGCAATTGATCCCGGATATGCATTCAAATCGTCAAAAAGTCAAGAGAATAGGGGTCCTTATATATGGTGAGTGGCATCATTCCTTTTAGGGCTGCAAGAGCATTTAGAGTTCATATGGGCATAGGACAAGGAGTGCAACTCTACGACAAACTTTGAATTTTCAGTTATTACAACTTGAGATGCTACTTGTGTTACTTGGTTGAGAGTTGTCCTTGTGTGGTTAATGATTCCTTTCAACAAAGCTTTACATGATATAATGTTGTTTCCTTCTTGAAAGACCTTCAGTGTTTTGGTCTTTTGGGTTATTTTCTTCTCTTTTCGGTGAGCATTATGAGCATTTTTGGGTTTTCCTAGTCTAGGTGGTCGGCGAAGTTTAATTGCGAAGAAATGTGACCTCTTCCTCAATAGTTGAAGTATTGCATTACGTGAGGACAAGAAATGATTCAAGTTTGGGGGTTTGATGAGTTGGTAATTTACCAACTCATTAGACTCTAAAGTTTGAGTTTTTGCTTAGTTATCGAGTTGATTAGTTGGATTTTATGCCCTTGTTTGCTTTTATTGTGTGCAGGTGCCTAAGCTTGAAGAAAAGAGCTAAAATGGGGGTATAATGGAGGAATTGAGCAGAAGTGGCGAGACACAGGTGTTAACCAGAGAAACGCCGGTTGAGAAGATAAAGGTCACCACCTAGGCAGACGAATGCCATCAGCGGTTCATGAATCACCCATGGTGAAACGCCAGTTCGGTCGCCGAAGGACGCTAATAAAAAGGAATTAGCATTTAAGGTCCGGCGGTTCATGGCTTGGCATCAGCGAAACACCGGGTGACCCGCCGAAGTTCACTGATAATGACTGAAGTAAGAAGAGCAAGAAGCCGGCGGTTCACGAATTTCATCGGCGAATTATCGGTGCCTTCACCGGTTCTAGAGTGATACTATTAAGGGTAAAATTGTCCATTGCTGAAAAAGAAAGGAAAAGTACCCTACTTTTCAGGGTATAAGTAGAAAAAGAAGTACATTACAGAAAAAGAGAGGAAAAAGAGGGAGAAGATAGGGAGATTGAGAGATAAACCAAGTACACATCACATCATCTTTCCTTTTGAGTTGAAGACCATTTTTAGCAAAGAAAAGGGGATTTTGATTGAAAGTTGTAAAAGATACTTTGTTCTCCTTCCTTCTTTGGTATTATTTAGTTTCAACTGTAGTTGAAGGATAATTGTGCTTTTGATTTATCTACTCTTCTTATTAAATTCAATGATGCTTTTGAAGATTGTGTTTTTGAATTTCTTAACTATGAGTAGCTAAAATCATTAACTAGAGGTGCGTAATGATGAATACTTAATTGGATTGGGTATTGCTAGAGTTAACTTCTTAATGTTCAATTAAGTGTAAATCTATTAGATTCCTTTCAATCTATTAATGAAGATCCATTGATGATGATATGGGTCTATCTATACTTGCTAAATTGTTGCTCGGGAGAAAATAATTAAGTATTGAAAGGGAATCTAGTAGTGGGTATGGATGTGAGGTTGTAAAATTAAGCTAGTAATGGCTGAACTTACTTCCTTCGTCCTAATTAGCAACCAATAGCTAGGAATAGTGAAGCTGCTGATCCAAATCAATTCGGGTGTGTTAAATTGCAGCTAGAGTTTGAGAAAATTCTAGTTAAGGGTAGGCAATAGGCTGGGAAGCTGAGGCTACCTATTTTCAGAGATTATTTACATTTATTGAACTTATGAAGTTAACCTAGTCCATCCCAATCTAATTAGTATTTCATCTACACTGCACCTCTAGTATTTACAAATATTGTCTACAACTTAGCTAATTCTTCTAGTTTGAATTCCCTAAAGAAATTTGAGTAATTCTTTGGAAAGTTTATTCCCCCACTTTTATGTTTAATTTATATGGTGCAAGCTAAAATCAACTTCTCAATTGACACTTGAATTCATCACTTTATAGTCCTCATGGGATTCGACCCCGACACTAGTCGAGTTACTTGTTTTGATACAATGACCGTGTATATTCTTTGATTTAAGAATATATTTTGGAGGTTATCAGCGTGTGGTTTTGAGGGTGTTTATAGCACGGCACGGGCGGCATAAGGCTCGAGGGAGGATTGCATAAGCACGTAATCGAGCGAGCGGAAGGTCAGGGCCAGAGACAGGGCGCAACAGGCACCGTGTCATGTAGCCCACCCTATGCTATAGCCGGTGGGACGCGCTCATGGGTCGGCAAGATGGGTGGCGTGCCGTGCCCCCTGTCACTGCCTTAAGTATATCTATGTTAAGTTGTGAAATATACTTCATTAAAAGCATTTCATGAAGAAATACTATGGACTTGGACGACTAGGATGCGAAGTGGAGCTCAGTGGAACTTTGAGAGCCTAGGGTGCAATTACATAAGCGTAGAGGACTCAATTATATTTACAAGAGCCCATGGGCTCATTTTCAGTCCTAGAGGCCGAATAAGTTTAGTATAGTTACTTGTGTCACCATAGTGACCTGGTTAAGGGTACATAGATTGTACTATACTTACTAAGGCTTATGGGGGCCCAGGTAGGTTACCTCTGTGTTGATTGTACCTTCTAGACTTATGGAGGCAGGGCTAGGTTCTTGTTTGTATACTTTATTTCTAGATGTAGCTTATGAATATATAATCGTACAACTTAAGCTCTCATTTGTGTAGTTGTCTACTAGATACAGGCTATTGTTATTAAAGCATATAGGTTAACTTCTGCCCCTTTTCGCTAATTACTTTAAGTTCTTTATTAGCTTTTATTAAGTTATTATTATTGCCTTATATACTTGGTATATATTGTACCGACGCCCATACATGGGGCACTGAATACTTGCCTGCAGGTTTTGACAAACAGGTTTTGGGACCTCCTTTAGTAGTTATTCAGAGTCAGCAGATTGGTCAACTCTTTTCACTTGGAGTTGCCAGATAGTAGAAGTTTTTCTGTCTTTTGTTATTGTAATACCCAGGAAGTGCCTAATACTAGAATTGGGAATTTGAAATGAGAAGCAGCAAAAAATCTGAGATTTTACTCAAAAGGACTCATGGTACAAGTTGTTGGATGGTGTAACAACCTGTGGGATCTAACCGTGGTCAGATTCTGCAGTAGGTGGCTCAGTGGTAACGGTCCAGGGATGACCCATTAGGTGATGTAATGGTTCATGGGTTAAGGTCATTGTTTGTCTCTGGGATACCATGGTTGGATGACACGAGTCGTGGTACGACTCATTGTGAGGAGCCACGAGTCGTGGTAAGTGCTCGTGAGGAAGTGCAAAAAATTTCATAGAGGTAACGAATCAGTCCAACGATCCGTGGTTTGTAGGTATGAGTCATTGGTTAACTCTTGGTAGAAGTCTCAGAAATTGCATGTGTGGGGTTAGTGGTGACGACGAGAGGACACAACGGGTCGTTGTATCGAGTAACGACCCATTCTGTTGAGTCGTCATACGCAGGACCTGAGAATTAAAGAAATGCTGGAAGGACGTAACGGATGGATACCGCCAGTTGTGGTATCGAAGGACGACTCATGGTATTGGTCATGATCACTGGTAGTGTTAAATTTCTAGACTTTTCATTAAGGATATTTTCATGATTCTTAAGATCTAAGGTCCTAATATATGTCAATGTAAGATTCGTTAGAAGGGTTTTAAGAGTGCTAAACCTATCCTTAGCCTTACCATTCCATGCTTGCAAGTTTAGAGTTCTTCATTAGAGATCAAGCTTGAGGAATTCGCCAATTTTCTCCAATTCCCTTTGGGATTTCAAAGAGGAGTGTAAATCAGACTTACCCCGGAATGTAAGGCTATGAATGACACTCTCATGCTCAAAATTCTTCTCAATTCCATGGATTTAAATTCTAGATTCAAGTTCATGATCTTACGGGGTTTATTTCTAATTTTGTGATATTCTCTATGATCTATTTATGGGTCAATTTCCTTCATGTATCAAATCATGTTTTAAGATCTATGGGTAGATTTAATACCTATTTTGATTATTAATCCAAAGTTTCATATTTTAATTAAATTATGCCCAATTATGCAAGCTCCATGAAACATCAAGTTATGAATCTATTATGATTTTGATCTTACTAAATCTAAATTATGATTTATGATTCATGTAGCGATTAATCTTCAAGTACTCTTCATGGATTTATGAATATCAAGTATATGTATTTTTACAAGTATGCATGTTCTTCATGATTTATGAATTTATGATTCTTGGCCGACTGACGGGCCCTTATTCACGGATAATCATGTATTTCAACTATGTTATGATTTATTTGGAGGCGAACTTCATGAATGATTCACGATTATGATATGAACATCATATTCATGTTTTCGGGAGAAGTGTCTAGCACCGAGTAGACTCGACATTAAGGTAAACTTCGTGGTCTCAGAACTACATGCCACCATAGGTATATACATATATTTATGGTTCCCCTGTGATATTACATCATGCACATCCCCTGCCTTGCAAGTCTAGGACGGCTCTCCCCACTTGAGCGAAAAGTTGGGGCATCATATAAGCTCTATCATGATGATGTTGGTTAAGACGAGTCCTCCCATTGTTCCTCATGATTTATGAATGGTTATGTTTATGTTAATTTGGCTCAATTTATGCTTTATAAAGTTTCTTCTATGACTATGATTTATGATTGAATTATAAATGGTTTGAAAACCTTGAGCCCTTATGTTTACATTATGATATTTACATCATGATCATGCTGTCCTACTCTTATGAACTCTTATGTATTTTTAACTATCCATTTTTACTTACCTTGCATACTTAGTACATTCCAAGTACAGACCGCATACTCTATGCTGTATCGTTTCATGATACAGGCTCGAACATTCAGGTTCAGGCCCGCCATTAGTTATATCTTTAGAGTTAGCATTATCCAGCTGTTGGTGAGTCCTCATATTTCGAGGGCCTTCTTTTATCAGCTCATATTAGGGTTTTATGTTTTAGTTTTGTAGTTAGTTAGTTGGGAGTCTTGTCCCATCAACTTGTCAGGTTATAGAGGCTTATCAGACATAGCATATATTCAGCTTCAGATCAGTGTTATGTTTTCCGTTGTTTGGATGTTATTGGATTTTCAGACTTCTGCTTAAGCATGTTTTATTATTTTAGTTTCGCTTGTTGTATGCCCTTAGCTATTATGTTCATGCCAAGGGTCGACTTGGAGCCTCTCGGGGTTCCTTGTCCCGTGTCTCTACTCGGGGCTATGTTCGGCTCGTGACAAACTTGGTATCAGAGCATTTGGTTTTGAAGTGTCCTAGGATGTCTAAAAGCACCGTTAGGTAGAGTCTTTTTCATGGGTGTGAAGTGCAACACACTTATGAAAATGAGGCTACAAAACGTCTAGGAAACTTCCCTTCTTTCATGATCTATGTCATGCGATGGAATGTTTCTCTATCCTTGTAACTCGTGCTATACACGTTCTATACACGTTTTTAGAATCATGCCTCCTAATCGAGTTAATGGATGAAGAAATGGGAATGGAAATGGCCATGAGAATAGCAATGGGGATGGGCACCAGCAGGCCTCACCAGCCCCTGAGGATCATGTGTCATAGTACGTTGCCCATGCAGAGTTTAGGGAAGCCATTCAGATGTTGGCACAGGCATTGACCACCCAGGTAAACCAGCAGGCGGTAGCCCATGTGCCCAGAATGGAAATACGGTTCGACAAGAGTCAGGGATTTTCTTAGGATGAACCATACTGGAGTTTCTCTGATCGAAGGTGGACGAGGATCCACATGAGTTTATTGATGAGATTCAAAAGATTACCCAGATCATGGGAGTGATGGGGGAGAAGTGCGCAGACCTAGCCTCGTATCAGTTGAAAGGGGTTGCGCATATCCGGTTTAGATAGTGAAAGGATAGAAGAGCTATTGGAGAGGGTCCTATTGGTTGGGATGTGTTTCTTACTGTGTTCTTGGATCGGTTCTTTCCCTATGAGATAAGGGAAATAAAGGCAGCTGAGTTCATGAACTTGAGGCAGAATAATATGACAATCCAGGAGTATGCTTTGGAGTTCACTAATTTGTCCAAATATGCACCAAAGCTGGTGGCTGATCGAGAGCTCGGGTGAGCATGTTGTGCATGGAGTAGTGGACTACCTGGTCAAGGATTATAGGACCGCTATGCTTCATTAGGAAATCGACTTTCCTCGATTGGTTTTGTATCTCAGGCGGTGCATCTGAGAGAAAGAGAGGCCAAGAGGGCCAGGACAGACAATTATGGATTCTCCCAGTAGAGATCAGGAGGCGGACATCGTCAGCAGTCCTATCAGAGGCCATTAGCTCCAGCGCCATCATCGACTAGTGGTCTATCTAGACCATGAGGTGACCAGAGGAGCAGAGTATTAAGCTCGAGGGTACAGAGAAGCATGCAGGCAGAGTGTACCTTTCCAGTCTGTGGGAAGTGTGGAAAGAATCACATAGGGGAGTGCTTAATTGAGTCATATATCTTTTTTGGGTATGGTAGACTCGAGCACAAGCACTAGGAGTGTCCTTTGGCTAGGTAGGATGATGGTAGAGGCCATGCTTAGGCTACCAGTTCAGTAGCAGAGCAGCATGCCCAGCTCAGCAGGGTGCGTCCACCAGTGTAGGTGATGGTCGGTGCTAGAACCAGTTTTATGCCCTTGCATCTCGTTAGGAGCAGGAGACTTCACTGGATGTGGTCACTAGTATGTTACGAGTATCCACTTTGATGTATATGCATTGTTAGATCCAGGGGCTATCTTATCCTTTCTGACACCCTATGTTGGTAGTAGTTTCAGAGTTAGTCTCGAAATCCTATCAGAACCCTTCTCAATCTCTACACCAGTCGATGATTTGGTTATAGCTCGACGGGTATATAGAAATTGCTCTGTCACAGTCCTTCAAAAATTCACCTCAGCAGACTAGTAGAGCTAGCCATGACAGACTTTGATGTTTTCTTTGACATGGATTGGCTACATGAATGTTATGCCTCAGTAAATTGTAGAACACATGCGATAAAGTTTTGATATCCGGGTTATCCAGTCCTAGAATGGAAGGGTAGTTCAGCTATGCCTGTAGGTCGTTTCATTTACTACCTTAAGGCCAAAATGATGATCTCTCAAGGTTGCGTATACCATCTAGTTAGGGTTAAGGATGCTACATCTGAAACCTCGACAATCTAGTTAGTTCTTGTAGTGTGTGAATAACTAGAAGTGTTTCCAGATGATCTACCGGGAATTTGTCCTGAGCGGGAGATCGACTTTGGTATTGAACTTCTTCTCGATATGCAACCTATATATATTGCTCCTTACAAAATTACTCCAGCTTAGCTAAAGGAGTTGAGGGAGCAGTAGAAGGATCTTTGACAAGGGTTTCATCAGACCTAGCAAATCCCCGTGGGTTGCACCAGTTCTCTTTGTCCGAAAGAAGGATGGTTCCCTTCGGATGTGCATTGACTATTAGCAGTTGAATAAGGTCACAATCAAGAATAGGTGTCCCACCCCAAGAATTAATGACTTATTTGACCAGCTTCGGGGTGCCAAGTGTTTTTCAAAGATAGATCTCAGATCCGGATATCATCAGCTTAGGGTTAGAGAGAGTGACATTTCGAAGACAGCCTTCAGGACTTGGTATGGCCACTATGAGTTTGTAGTTATGTCTTTTGGACTAACGAATGCTCCTGCAGCTTTTATGGATTTGATGAACGGGGTGTTCAAGCCGTATTTGAATATGTTCCTGATCGTGTTCATAGATGACATTCTCATATACTCTCAGAGCAAAGAGGAGCATGCCACTCATTTGAGGGTGTGCTACAGACTCTTAAGGATCGCCAACTGTATGCTAAATTCAGCAAGTGTGAGTTTTGGTTAAATTCAACAGCATTTTTGGGTCATGTGGTGTCAAGTGAGGGTGTACAAGTGGACTCTCAAAAGATAGAAGATGTGAAGAGTTGGCCTAGACTAGTGAGCCCCTCGGATATTAGGAGTCTCTTGGGATTAGTTGGTTAATACAGGAGGTTTGTGGAAGGATTTTCATCCATTGCATCACCGTTGACTAAGTTGATCCTAAAGAAAATGAAGTTCCAATGGTTGGAGGCTTGTGAGAGGAGCTTCCAAGAGTTGAAGACTCGACTCACCTCAACACTGGTGTTGGCTCTACCTGAGGGTACTGTTGGGTTTGTGGTTTATTGTGACGCCTCAAGGATCGGCCTTGGTTGTATATTAATGTAGCATGGTAAGGTTATAGCCTATGCTTCCAGGCAGTTGAAAGTCCATGAGATGAACTATCTAACTCACGACCTCGAGTTGGTAGCGGTAGTATTTGCCTTGAAGATTTGGAGACTCTATTTGTACGGGTCTATGTGGATGTCTTTACGGACCACAAAAGCCTATAGTACGTGTTTTCCTAGAAGGATCTAAATCCACATCAAAGAAAGTGGTTGGATCTTCTGAAGGATTATGATATAAGTGTCCTTTATCATCTGGGGAAGGCCAATATGGTGGCAGACGCTCTTAGCAGGCTTTCTATGGAGAGTGTGACCCATGAAGATGAGGAGAGAAAGGAATTAGTGAAGGATGTGCATCGTCTTGCACGATTAGGAGTTTGTCTGGTTGACTCGACAGATGGTGGTGTCATTATTTAGAATGGATGAGAATCTTCCTTGGTGATCGAAGTCAAAGCTAGACAAGACGAGGATCCTTTTGTTAAAATTGAAGGAAGCTTTTCAGAATCAAAAGATGGAGGTTTTCTCCCAAGGGGGAGATGGTGTTCTGCGATATCAGGGTCATTTATGTGTATCGAGTGTTGATAACTTGAGGGAGTGGATGTTGCATGAGGCTCATGGTTCCAGATACTCTATACATCCAGTTGCCACCAAGATGTAGCATGACCTACGGGAAGTCTATTGGTGGAATGACATGAAGAAGGACATAGTAGAGTTTTTGGCAAGGTGTCTGAATTGTCAATGGGTGAAAGTTGAACATCAAAGACCTAGAGGTGTGCTTAAAGAAATTAGTATCCCTACTTGGAAGTGGGAGGAAATCAATATGGACTTCATTATAGGGTTGCCTCGTACTCGTCAATAGTATGACTCTACATGGGTGGTCGTAGATAGGCTAACTAAAGCAGCTCATTTTCTATCGGTCAAAACTACCACTTCAATGGAGGATTATGCTATGTTGTATATTCAGGAGCTAGTTCGGTTGTATGGAGTGCCCTTGTCCATCAAATCAGACAGAGGTACTTAGTTTACCTCCTAGTTTTACAAATTATTTCAGAAGGGACTTGGTACTCAAGTTAAGCTTAGTACAACATTTCACCCGCAAACAGACGGTTAGGCTGAACGGACCATTCAGAATCTTGAATACATGTTGAGAGTGTGTGTGATTGATTTCAAAGGTAGTTGGGATGATCATTTAGCTCTCATCGAGTTTGCATATAACAATAGTTGCCATTCCAGCATTTAGATGGCTCCGTTTGAGGCTCTTTATGGGTGTAGATGTAGATCGCCTATTGGTTGGTTTGAAGTCAGTGAAACTACGTTGATAGGATAGTATTCAGTTCATGAGGCTATGGAGAAGGTTCAACTTATAAGGGAAAGGTTGAGAACAACTCTGAGTCGCCAAAAGTCCTAAGAGAGCTTGAGTTCGAAGTTGATAATTGCGCATTTTTGAAGGTGTCTCCCATGAAGGGAGTGATGAGGTTCGGAAGAAGGGGAAACTTAGCCCCTGTTATGTTGGCCGTACTGGATTGTGAGACGTGTTGGCAAAGTGGCTTATGAGTTGGAGTTGCCCCCAGAATTGGCTTTAGTGCATCCAATTTTCCATTTATCCCTTATATAGAAGTGTATGGGTGATTCGGCTTTGGTTGTCCCAGTGGAGAGCATAGGAGTGAAGGGTAGTCTTAGCTATGACGAAATTCAAGTTGAAATACTTGATCATTCGGTTCGGAAGTTGAGAAACAAGGAAGTATCTTAAGTAAAGGTTTTGTGGAGGAATCAACATGTTGAGGGAGCTATGTGGGTAGCCGAAGCAGATATGATGGCTAAATACCCGCATCTATTCCCTTTCGGTTCAGTTTCATCTTGAGGTACCGGTTTCCTCCTTAATCTCTATTCAGTTTCATGTTTAGTTCATGTTCCCCAGTTTCCTTCATGTTAATGTTTGTCGTGTCATTCATGAATTCAATTCAGTCATGTATTTCAGTCCGGAGTCAGTCAATCCATCAGTTTTCAGCTTTAGATGTTCAGTATTTGAGATGTCAGCTCTTTTCCCCAGCTTTTCAGTATGTTCATTCACATTCAAGGATGTATGTTTCCAAGGGGGATATATTGTAATACCCCAGAAGTGCCTAAGACTAGACTCGGGAATTTGAAATGAGAAGCAACAAAAAATCTGAGATTTTACTTAGGACGACTCGTGGTTCAAGTCATTGGACGGTGTAACAACCCGTGGTCAGATTCTGCAGTAGGGGGCTCAGTGATAACAGGTCCAGGGATGACCAATTGGGTGATATAACGGGTCGTGGGTTAAGGTTGTTGTTTGTCTCTATGATACCAGGGTTGGATGACACGAGTTGTGGTATGACTCATTATGAGGAGCCACAACTAGTGGTAAGTGCTCGTGAGGAGGTGCAGTGAATATTTCACAGAGGTAACAGATAGGTCCAATGACCCGTGGTTTGGAGGTACGAGTCATTGGTTGACTCATGGTAGAAGTCTCATAAATTGTATGTGTGGGGTCAGTGGTGAGGACGAGAGGATACAATGGGTCGTTGTGTCGAGTAACAATTCTGTCCAGTCGTCGTATGCAGGACTTGAGAATCAAAGAAATGCTTGAAGGAGTAATGGATGGATACCACGAGTCGTGGTATTGAAGGATGACTCGTGGTATTGGTCGTGGTCACTGGAAGTGTTAAATATCCAGACTTTTCATTAAGGGTATTTTCGTAGTTCTTAAGCTTTAAGGTCCTAAACTACGTCATTTTAAGCTCAGTTTGAAGGGTTTTAAGAGTGCTAAAACCTATCCTAAGCCTTACCATTCCATGCATGCAAATTTAGAGTTCTTCATTGGAGATCAAGCTTGAGGAATTCCCCAATTTTCTCCAATTCCCTTTGGGCTTTTAAAGAGGAGTATAAATCAGATTTACCCAGGTATGTAAGGCTATGAATGAGATTTCCTTTCACTCTCATGCTCAAAATTCTTCTCAATTTCATGGATTTAAATTCTAGATTCAAGTTCATGATCTTATGGGGTTTATTCCTAATTTTGTGAAATTCTCTATGATATATATATATGGGTCAATTCCCTTCATGTATCAAATCATGTTTTAAGATCTATGGGCAGATTTTATACCTACTTTGATTATTAATTCATAGTTTTATATTTTGATTAAATTATGCCCAATTACGCAAACTCCATAAAATGTCAAGTTATGATTCTATTATGATATTGATCTTACCAAATCTAAATTATGATTTATGATTCATGTTATGATTTCTTTTCAAGTACTCTTCATGGATTATGAATTTCAAGTATATGTATTCTCACAAGTATGCATGTTCTTCATGATTTATGAATTTATGACTCTTGGACGACTCACAGGCCCTTATTAATGGCTAATCATATATTTCAAGTATGATCAAGTATGTTAATTTATTTGGCCATGAACTTCATGAATGATTCACGATTACGATATGAGCATCATGTGCATATTTTTGGGAGTAGTGTCTAGCATCAAGTAGACCCAGCATTCTGGTAAACCCCGTGGTCTCAGAATTACGTACCATCATAGGTATATATATATGTTTATGGATCCCCTGTGATATTACATCATGCACTTCCCTTGCCTTGCAAGTCTGGGACGGCTCTTCCCACTTGAGCGGAAAGTTGGGGCATCATATTAGCTCTATCATGATGATGTCTGTTAAAACAAGTCCTCCCATTGTTCCTCATGATTTATGAATGGTTATGTTTATGTTAATTTGGCTCAATTTATGCTTTATAAAGTTTCTTCTACGACTATGATTTATGATTGAATTATAAATGGTTTGAAAACCTTGAGCCCTTATGTTTACATTATGATATTTCCATCATAATCATGCTGTCCTACTCTTATGAACTCTTATGTATTTTTAACTATCTATTTTTCACTTACCTTTCATACTCAGTACATTCTAAGTATTGACCGCATATTCTATGCTGTATCGTTTCATTATATAGGCTTGGATGTTCAGGTTCAGACCCGTCGTTAGCCATATCTTTAGACTTAGCATTATCCAACTGTTGGTGAGTCCTCATCTTTCGAGGGCCTTTGTTTATCAGCTCGTATTAGTATTTTTAATTTTAGTTTTGTAGTGAGTTAGTTGGGGTTCTTGTCCCATCAACTCGTCAGGTTATTAAGGCTTATCAGACATAGCATGTATTCAACTTCGGATCAGTATTATATTTTCTGTTGTTCGGATGTTATTGGATTTTCAGACATCCGCTTAAGCATGTTTTATTATTTCAGTTCCACTTGTTGTATCCCCTTAGCTATTATGTTCATGCCATGGGTCAACTTGGAGCCTCTCAGGGTTCCTTTTCCCGTGTCTCTACCTAAGGCTATGTTCGGGTCATGGCAGTTATATAGTTTTTGTGTAGGTCGGGGCCCTATCCTGACAAATATGTTTCGCTGTTAGAGGCTTGTAGATCATAGTCTTAAGTTCCTAGTTAGTTGTGTGTTGTTGGCCGTGTAGGGACTATATATGGTATGTTTTGTGTGTTGGCCATGTGGGGTCTAACTTAGCTATCGGTTAGCAGCCTTGTCAGCTATAATATACATATCACTAGTTTTCTTTCTTTTGTTATGACTTAGACAACATGGTGGTCTTGTTGGCTCGCATAGGATCCTTTTATTATTGTGACTGCTAGATTAGCTATTTTTATGCAGGCGTGTTGTGTGTCCTAGTCCGCCAGAGGCTGTAATTACAGCCAAGATATAGCTATTTGTTTTCTTGATTTTGAGTTGCTGGCAAGCACTAGAGGTGTATATGCCCAGCTAAGTCAGCCCAGGTTCAGTGTGGCACTAGGTGCTAGTTACGCCTCCCATGGTGGGGCGTGACAAGATGTTTTTAGATGATTTTGGTAGGTAACACATAAAAAAGTACTCAATAATGGTGTAAGGTATGAAGAAAGAAGAATTTGAGGAAAATTTGGCCTGGTGAAATGGGAGAAGTGGCACGCCAGAGCCTAAACATCGGAGAAATTATGCTTAGGTTGGTGCTATGGCTAAAGTGGCACGCCAGACCTCGAACTTCAGAAGAAATTTGATCAACACCTTGGAGAAATGAGAGAAGTGGCATGCCAGAAAGGATTCAAGCTTGGGAAATTTTTATAACACTTTGATGCATTGAGAGAAGTGGTGCGCCAGATCTTGTCCTGTAGAATTTTGACTAACACCTTGGTGAGATAGCAGAAGTGGCGGGCCATAAGACAAACTTCAAAAGAAATTCAAGCCAAGTCTGGCGAGATGGATGAAGGTGCGCTAGGGCTTGTCCGGGATTTATTTTTCTAAGTTCAAAAGCTAAATTTTAGGGTTAAAAGGGAAATTTGTAACCATGCTTATAAATACATTTCTAGGGCATTTTTTAGGACATATTATTGTATGCAGTTTTGGGGAAGAGACAAGAAGTCTATTTTCTTCTTAGTTTTTTCTTCTTTACTCTTTATCTTTGTGGTTCGAATGATGATTTCTTTTACACTTGAACATGAGTGGCTAAACTCCCTATTCTAGGATTTGGCCATGACCTGATGGTTGTAGTTTGAATATTCATTTATGATAGATGTTTAAGTCTTCTTTTCAAGATTGTTATGCTTACTTGATTTCATGTTTGTTCATTAGTCTTATCACCTTTTGAATATTATCTATTGGGTCGTTGGTTGAACTTAGGAGAGGGAACTAATGAGGGTTAAAAGAAGCATAGAGTAGGTTTCAATATCTAGTCAAAAAGTTCAAGAGTTGATTTCATTGTTGAGGATAGGGATATACCCTGAAACCCTACTTAGTTGAGTCAAGTATCTTTAACTATCGTCTCATATTTCTCCTACAATCATAGAAATATAGGTGTTAGGGTTCGTGAGATAGTTCTTTGTTATATGGGAGAATAGTTGAGAGGTGAGTTCGTAACTAACAACTAGCAGCCTTAGAAGCATTTAGTGTAGCCTATTTGAATCCTAAAACTCAACCTGAAAGCAAAAGTACCAAGACCCTGGATTTAAATCATCATTTGAATTATAACTTTCTTGTAAATGAATTTATTTTATTGGCTTTAATTTACATTTCAAGTTTAGTAGAAAGTAATCTCAAAACTCTTTCCAAATTTTACTTGTGTTTTCTTGAATAGTAAAAAAAATATTCAACTTAAGCAATTAATTTGACAAGTGTCTATAGGTACGATATCAGTACTTTATGATCCTACATTACATGACGACTACGTACTCTTGTGTGTGCACTTGGCGACATCATGAGCCTTGAAAAAATGCTCAGTCTCCCTTGTTTCATTCACCTTTAAAACTTGTTCAAACTGTCTTAAATTATTAATGTGTGGCACTCTGGTATCAACATGTTTAAGCCTTATTAGGAATTATTGATGTATATCTTGTGCCTTTTGAGGCATTTATGAATTGTCCATGTAATGACACACATGATCGTTTTGTGATTTTTGACCTATTTCCCCAATTTGAGCCTTTTCACAGCTTCGTTGTGTTGTAGATAACTTGCAAAGATGGGTGACATGACTCCCCAGGTGATTGAATAAAGATCAGATGAGATTTTCAGTTTTGAAGGTTCACAGTTTGAGAAGTTTGACCAAAGTTAACATTTCAGGTTAATGAATTTAGATTTAAATTTTGATAGCTTTGTTAGTGGTGTATGATGATTTACATATTTGGATGGTTTGCAAGAATTCCGAGGTGTTCGGGAGTGATTTCAATCTTTGGTTGAATTTTTGAGTTGTAAGGAAGCTAAGTTTGACCATGGTCAACTTTTGGTCAAAACAAACTCATATTGGTGATTTTATGATTCCAACGGGTCCAAAATGTATTTAATGATTGATTTGCATATTTGGTTTGTGTCAGGAGAGTTCCAGATGAGGTTCGGACACTCTAGTTTCATTCTAGTAGAATTTAAAGTTAAGAGTTGACCTAAGTAACATAGTTGACTAAATGAGCTCGAATTAAGGATTTAAAAGTTCCAACACGTTTCTATGATTACTTTGGACTTGTCCACAAATTTTAATTTAATTTGGATGAGTTTTGGGTGTTTTGGCATGGTTTTAGACATAAAATGTATGACTCAGAGGTTCATTTTTAGTCCTAGAGATCAAAAAATTATTTCGAGACTTCCAAAATTCTTAGCATGAATTATAGGAGTGATCTGAAAAGTGTGGTGCAGTTTTGATAAGTCAAAATTGGATTTTTATCAAAAACATGAAATAATTCTTAAATGAGAAAGAGTAATATTTAACTAGCAAAACGAACAGAAAATAGAGTTTTGATTGAAGAAATAGGTCCATATCATTATTTAGGAATTATAGAAAAAAGAATCGTCACATTTTGAGATCGAATGATTAAGTTATGGCCATTTTAGTAAAAAGTAAAGTTACAACTGCAGTGCTAGTGCAGCCGTATATAAATACTTGAACAATGTATTTTTACTTAGATTGTATTTATTTGGTATGTTGAGTATATTTGGAGTTATAGAACTCGGAATTGAATGATTTTTGCAGCATGCTTCTCTATTTAACAAGGGATTAAGTATGTAATCCTTATTTTGGTATTTTCCCATGATTTGTCAGTTGGTTTTGTTATTTATCCAAGAATTTATTGGAGAAAATTGGGGGGGGGGGTTGCCCTAGATCTAGAAATCATATATTTTTTTTTTAATTCGGAGGTCGATTTGGACTTGGTTTCTAAGGTTCCTTTGTTATGTGTAAACCGATTTTTGGCAGCAAATTTTTGATTTATCGATTATTTCATCATTTAAAATCGCGTATGAGCATGAAAATTGGGGTTTTGAGCCTAGAGTTAAGAAATCGTATTCTGATGAATTCAAGGTCAATTTGAGCTCCACTTTCGATGAAATTTCATATTTGAGTTTTATGTTATGGGTAACATGATTTTCAAATATAATTCTAGTTTTTCCCTTGGGGGATCAAGGTTGAGTTTTTGGTCCGGGATAGAAGTATATCAATATGGGTTTCCATGATTTTTTTTATGTAGAGTACATATTTGACTAGATTGAGATCATTCGGAGGCATTGCAGAAGGGAAAGGCCATAATTTGAATTTTCAAACCCTGATTAAGGCAAGTTGAGACTATTCTATGAGCCTTTATGAAGTGTTAGTATGTATTAAGGGGAGTAATGGGTAACGGGGGTCCCATGTAAATGATATGACGAGCATTTATGTGGGTACTGTTGTTTTAATATGGGAAATTAAAAGTAATCTTTGTTAATTGATAAATGTTGTGAATCTGTGAGCATGAGGTAACATCCTTAGCCCTAGCAAGGTTTTGTATGGCTCTAACCACTTGAGTGTGATAGTTGGGACATTACGTAAGCTCTATCGTGATGGCATCGATTGTGACGAATCTCCCATTCTTCCTCATGATTTCAGTGGTTATGCTATCAGATGGATGCAATAGTGCTTATTTGATATTAATCGCTTGATATTTGATATACCTGATTCTTGTTCTAAAGGTTTGCCTATGAAATGCTTATTTAATACTCTTTTATTATCCTATATCTTGTAGTTTGTTGCTTGAAATGACTTGTGACTGTTGTGCAAACATTGGAATCTGGTAAAGGATTTGGGAACATGGATATTGAGGACATAAAAGGTTATAAATCCCGGTGAAGGGTCATCTAGAGTACTACCCGACATCTAGGGTTTGCTCGATATCGGATACTTGACAATTATAATTTCCGGTAAAGGGTCATCCAGAGTACTACCCGTGTCTAGGGTTTACTCGTTATCGGATGCTAGATAGATATAAATTACGGTAAAGGGTCATCCAGAGTACTACCCGGGGTCTAGGGTGTGCTCAGTATCGAATGCTTATAAATCTCGATAAGGGGTCATCCAGAATGCATGCCCGGGAGGGTTTACTAGATATCGAATGTGTATATAGACCTCGCGAGTCCCTCATGGATCTCAATTATGCGACGATAAGGCTTAGGTATATATGGATTATTTCTGGCCAGGGCATGCTTGTGACATATAGATTGATTATCCTTCATTTTCATGACTATGGTGTTGTCTTGATTATGGAAGGGGAGATAGGTACATTGAGGCATTGTGATTTACCAAAAGTAAGGATGAGGTGGTGACAGTTTTGAGGCATGTTGAGTCATTTTCAGTGGTATTGCTGATTTTTTGATATTATGTGTCTTGTTTTCTTATTGCCTTGAAATTGAACTTGCGCATGTTGTTGAGGTGAATTATTACTATGGCATCTGTGTATTTGACTTTGTTATCATAACATTTTCTTGAATTGTAAATATGACATTGTTTGTTGATGGCCTTTGTTCCTTGATGTGATATATCTTCTAGGGGGCATTGTGATAAAGACATTTGAGACAATAGATATAGGTTTGGACCTCATCATCGTTTCATTTTAGAGTCAGTCGAGGATGTTGCCGAGTACATGTATTCATCGTACTCACCCTTGCTTTTCTGCACTGCCTAATACTTGTTGTAGGTGATCATTTGCGATAGATCAGAGTATGCGCGAGGTCTTGGAGGTAGTTGCCTGGCTAATCCGCAACATTCTAGACTTTTTACTTTGCTTTTATTTTCTGTCTTGATGTATTCCCAGACAATGTATTTCTCTCATTTTGCATATTGAGATTCTTGAGGCTTGTATTCGTGGCATCAAATTTTGAGGTATTTTTGTTCGATTCAATCTTTTTACTTGATTTATGAAAGATTTTTTTTAAAGACTTACTTCTGTGTGTTAATCGTTATTTGCTCATCATGTAATTATTGACTGGTACATTGAGGGGTTGACTTATCTATCGGTGGAATTAGGATAGATGTCATCACGAATCCTGATTTTGGGTCGTGACAACTTGGTATCAGAGCATGATTCATTAATCTTATGAGTACAAGTCGTGTCTAGTAGAGTCTTACGGATCGATGCGGAGATTTCTATTACTTATCTTCGAGAGGCTACAGGATATTGGGAAACTTCTATTCTTTGATTCTTTATTGTGCGTTTTTTAGTTCAACTTGACTCTTTAAAACTCTTCATTGCATTCTCTCATCGATGGTGATGACATCTTCTTTAATTCGTGCGCTAATAGTTGATAATGACATCACACAGTATGAAGCAAGAGGTTGTATCAAAGAGGAAGAGGTAGGCTAGTTTGAGGGATGTATGACAAGATTTAGACAATAGCTATGATTCGTAGCAGATTGTGTGAGGTTGTGATTTGGATTTTTTTAGTTTGGTAATATTCATAGGGAAATGCGAATGGTGAGAGAAGAACTTCATGATCACCTTATATTCTATGATAAGTTATTCAATAATAGAAGGAGTACATATATGGCGTAGCTGGTTTCAGGGAAAGAGTTGACAATTGTAAATTGTATGATTAGTGAAATTTCTAGGTAATAAGTGTTGTGACTTTGAAAACTTCAATTATGGAGGTTTGACATAACAAGGTTAGGTTGCTCGAGTTATGATGAGAGCAAAAATGTTTTGACAAAGATCAAATTTATACTTATAATCTTATGGCATGAGTGTATCAACAAAGATTCAACATTCCAATGATGAAATAAGTACATATACTATTATCTTAAAGAAGGATTAAAGTAGTGGCGGACCAACAGATCAGGTAAGATGACAAGTTTTAAGGCATGGAAAAAATGAGTTTCTTCTAATGAGGTTTGAGGTGGTATGATTTCTTTGGAGGTTCATACAAAGGGTGTTCCTTCTTTCTCACGAAGTAGAGGTAAAACAAAGAGGATTTGAATGGTTTGAGTTTTACGATATGCCAATCACAATGTTATAGTGTCTACTTGATTAGAGCCACGGGGTGTGAAAATGTTCTTTTATGAACTGGGGCTTATAAATGGAAAAGCTGAATATGAGTGGGGGAACTTTCCCATTATGATCGAATTTTATGGAAATATGTAGTAGTGATTCTTTAGTAAGGAGCATGTTTTCAAGTTTTCTTGAGATGAATACTGAATACATGCCATTTTGGGCTAGAGACAGGTTGGTTGCATAATGCATTCCAGTTACTTGACGTGCAGTGTCACACCCCAAACTCAGAGTGGCATGACTAGCATTCTGTGCCACATCTGATCAAGAACACCTTGCCACAAAACTAACTACTACAAGCCAAAATCAATGAGGTTTGGTATAACAATTACTATAAGATCAGAATAAATGCAATACAAAGAAGCTGGTTTACCAGTAAACCAAAAATAAATACAATAGGCCATCAAGGCCACGGAATTAAAAAATAATCGATACAAGGCGCTCCTGGCCTAAAACAACAATTCTACAGCT
Source organism: Datura wrightii (assembly GCA_035772735.1). Classification (NCBI taxonomy): domain Eukaryota; kingdom Viridiplantae; phylum Streptophyta; class Magnoliopsida; order Solanales; family Solanaceae; genus Datura; species Datura wrightii. Next base: position 47,828,024 of record JASDFA010000019.1, read on the forward strand.
ATAACAGACGTCCATGAGCCTCTATAAATATAACAATAGTCAACTGTCTAAGATAGGGCCTCGAACTACCTATAAGACAACACGTGGTAACTCTGGAAGACTTGAAACATCACCGGCTTAGTTGGAACTCCACTCAGCAACTAAAAACTCGATCTACCTATCGATAAACACCCGCAGGCATAAATGCAGCGCCCTAACTAGGGTGTTATTATGGAAATGTATCGAGTATGTAAGATAGAGAAAGCTAACAAGATTCAAAGTATAGATCAATAGACACAGTGGACAACAATTGGAAGGAAATCACAAGTCAAATAAGCAAATAGAACCTACCTGGCCGCCATAAGCCTGGCAAGTCCAACGTAACAAAATAAATGAATAAGTAATACCTAGCCAATACAACTCACCTGCGACCTCCTGTACCACGCAGGATCCCTCCAAACGTCTTACCTGGGTCAACTCTAGGCCCCTTGACAACTTCAACTATCATAAAACCACAAGTAGCATCCACAAGTTATTAGGAAAAGATAATCTAAGGCGACAATACAATATATAAATCAAATCACAATCATAGCCTTGCCAGAAACTCTCACGGCCTTATAGGCATCCACCAAACATAAGCACACACATCAACAACAATATCAATCAATAACTGTTAGAATAACTCTCGACTACGGGTAGTCGGTGGAACTCAATCCAACTGGGAGAACTATAGCGATCCCAGGGAGGCTTAGACATACCGGACGAACTCTCAAATCACGTTTTGTCTTGGTACTATGGAGGAACTATCAACTCCACAGACCATATAAACCCTTGGGCTCAACCTCGAGCCAGAACAACTCTCGTGTGTCAGGTATCCACAAGCCACTAGGCACCTCGAGCTCGCCCCTAGCTAGAACAACTCTCGTGTATCAGGTATCCATAATCTATATGTCAATAATCGTAGCATACAATCATGGTAAGTACATACACAACCAGTGTTCACACACAAACCACACATTCCAACTCTTACTAGAAAATATTAATTATTCTATTGCTTTTGGCTTGTCATCTTCTTCATTGAGAAGGTAGAAAGTTCTATTGGAGTTTAGACATTGCTTGAATTTGTCTTACTTAAGTTTGTGAATGGATATTGAATTGTTGTTTAATGCAATGTCTTACTTTACTTACATGAGTAGCTAAATTCTTTGCTAGGGGTGTGTGAATGATTGGGGTTGATTTGGGTTGGGTATTGTGTATTTGATCTTTTATTTAATCAATTAGCATTATTTTAGTGCTTCGTCTAAATTTTAAGTTGAAAACTCATAGTTGCAAATGTGGGTTGCATTTTCTTACTTTGATTTTTCTTGAAAAAGGAACTAATGTATGGGTGAGGAAACACTAATGGGTATTTGGGTGATAATTATGTGGGGTTGGTCTAGACATAGTTAAAACCAATCATTACATATATATTAAGGATTGGAGCTAGAAATAGTGAATTCATAGCCAAGTTGATGTGGTTATTGTGAAGAGGAACCTTGTAATTTGAGAAAACCTGAGGCGTAAAATATCTAATTGGTTGAGAAACTTAAGATGTCGCCTAATCCACAACTACTCATACTGTTCAGTAAATATAGGAGCAATTAAAAATTCCAACCAATTGAGGCCCTTATTAATATCACACCCCTAGTAGTCTTTCCATTGGTCTTTTCTATACTTTGCCCCTATTTTTAGTGTGCAATTCCACAGTTTATTTTATAAATTGTGATTCCCTCAATTTTTCTCTTATTTGTATTGCAATATGGATGCAAATTAGTTTAATTTAATAGATGACTATTGTGTGATCAGCTGACATTCCTTATGAGATTTGACGCCGATACCCGTCCGGCTATTTATTTTGGTACAAAGACCGTTTATGCTCTTGCGTAAAGAAGAGTGTAGTTTGGACGTTATAAAAATGGTGTCGTTTCTAGGGAATGTAGTTTGATAGCCTCTAGCTTTTATTTTGAATTGATCTTGCATATTAATTGGTTTGACTTTACAATTGTGGTTGGTGCCTTCTAGGTTGAATTTTATATAAGCCAGCACTTACTAGAAGGTGAAGGTTCGGTGGATAGGCATATGGATCATGAGGATGATGACCCCGTGATGCCCAATGTAGTAGGTGCAATTCGCCTACCTTCTATGATAGGGAATATGATTTTCCATGTGATGAGCACAATGATGCACTTACTTCAAATGAAGGGACTCTTTGGAGGAATGCCCAATGAGGATTCGAACAAGTATCTCCGCAACTTCTTGGAGATTTGTCAACCCTTCAACATTACAAATATCACTCAAGAGTCAATCTGATTGAGACTTTTCCCATTTTCACTCAGAGGGGAAACAAGCGAGTGGTTGAAGGAGTTGCCTCCTTAGTCTATTACCTCTTGGAATGAATTTGCAGAAGCTTTTTTGGATAGGTTCTTTCCTCCTCGAGGATGTTGCAGATGAGGGATGACATTACTAATTTTCGACAACTTATGGGGGGAACAACTCCATGTAGCATGGTTGAGGTTTAAGAAAAAGGTAGCCATTTGTCCAAACCACGGCTTACCTGATGAGGTTCTACTTCAAAGATTCTACCAATAATTGGATTCTATCAATAAGTCTATGGAAAATAATTTGGGTGGGGGATCAATCATGGATCGGCCCTATGAAGTAGCCAAGGAATTATTTGATAGAATGACGAAAGCCAACCGAGCATGGCACACTAGAGAAGCAGAAGTATCCTCTAGCGGTGTTTCTTCAAATCTTGTGAGTGTTGAATTGAAGAAGAGACATAAGGCTAGAGATGAAACTCTTTCCAAAATGATGACCCAGCTAGAGTTGATGCCAAAACATGTTATAGGAGTTGGTATAAAGATTGTGAATGTTGTAGCTGCTCAAACCCATGCTCAGTTTGATGATGATACTTCACCCCCGAGATATGAGGAGGAGTGTCAATACATGCCAAGACAATTGGGGGTTTCTCTCCCTAGGTATCTATCATGACCCGAACATAGGCTCGGATTGAGACAAGGGACAAAGAACCCCGAGAGGCTCCAAGTCGACCCATGACATGAACATGACATCTAAACTCAACACAATCTAGTGGGAGTCTAACATATATAATATAGCGGAAGTCTAAAAATATCATAACATCTGAATATATAGCAGAAGTCTGAAACTGAAAACATGCTTTTCTAATAAGCCTCTACAACTGACGAGATGATGGGACGAGATCCCAACTAACTCACTAAAGTCTGAAACTAAAAATACTGATAAAGGGCCCTTAGAAGATGAGGACTCCCCAACTGAGATTGGGAAATGCTAATACTGAGAGTCTGGCTAGCAGCTGGATTGAGCCTGAATATCCGAGCCTGTATCATGAAATGACATAGCATAGAGTATGCATTCAGTACGTGGAATGTATCGAGTATGCAAGGTAAGTAAAACCGCTAAGTAAGTAAAACAGAGATCATGCATAACATAAACATTTCATCATAAGAGTCTGAGAGTAGGGCTTGCATGCTATTATCTATAAACATGTCTTTAACATAACTGAATCTCATAACTAAATCGAATGATCCAAAGCTGAAACTAATATACACAAGTAAAACTGGATAATGGGTCAAACCTGCTGAAACATAATATCATGACTGATGAACATGCATAACTGAAATCATGAGAAACAATGGGAGGCTCTTCTTATAACCGACATTACCACGATAGAGCTTACATGGTCCCTAGAGCTGTCCAAAGTCTTGCCAGGGCTAAGGACGCTACCATAATATCGATATCAAGCTCAAGGCCCCTTAAGGGGAGGGAAAGCTCACAAGGGAGGTCCTAAAGTATATATGTAAACATATGTTAGCACATAGTTTTGAGGCACAGGGTTGACTAATTGTTAGCTTACACAATGCTAGACACTACTCCCAAAATATGCATTTGCTCTCCATCGTTTTTCAATGAAGCTGAACCATCATCTGGTGATGAAGCTGAATTGTAATAATACATGCAAAAATCTACAAACATAACATGAGGAGCCTTGTGCTCAAACCATACTACAAGCTGAACAAAGTGGGAATCTAGACTCCAAAACCCATGTGGTAAGCTAACAACATAAAATTTAGATAAATCATGAAACATACTTTATCATATGGGCTTGCCCAATACTTAAACATGCTTGAAACAGACTTGATAATCCCAAAATATGAACATGGACATGAGTAATTCGAAATCATACTTTCATCATATACATCTCATCATGCTTGAATACATATATCATAATCTCATTTTTCATGAACTTCCATGGGTGGGCATCATAATTTATAAAAACTTGAAAATATATATTGGAATTGAATACATTATAAAATATATCCACTAATCATAATTCAATATTAGCAACATGTATAGATCATGCTCATGATTGATACTTAGAAAATTCACATGTTGAGCTAAAACCCCATAGATTCATCAACTAGAATTTTCACGAAATTGAAGATGGATTGGGCGTGGGTGTGGATGAATACACACATTCATAACCCTACATCCCTGAAGAAATCTAATTTCACAAACCCTCTTGAAAGCCCAAAGGAATTTGGGGAGAGAATAGGCTTAGAATGAACTTACCCCTCTGAAAACACACTTTTCTGAGCATAAAATGACGTAGTATAGGTCTTAGGAACTTAGGAATTATGGAAAAGCCCTTAATAAATTCGCTGAAAAATACACACTGCCAGTCCCAATGAGGGACTGGACGACTCATTGCCACTGAGCACGACTCGTGGTCATCTCCCGTTGCCAGAACTGGAATTTCATCACTACTGGTCACCATGAGGGACACCACGCCTCGTTGTGTACCTGACGACTCGTGGTGACTAGTTGTCGGGGACTATTAATAATGCTCAAACTCACACTTTCTGACAAAGTATGAAGCAGACATTGTCAATAAAGAACCCAACTAAGAGGTTGAGGTCCAAACCATAGGGAATATGGAAGATCTAGACTAATGTTGGTAAGTGAATTAGTTGGTGAGTTATCTCCAAATTGAGGGGTTTAAAGAAAACAATGTTAAAGCAAAGATTATAATTGTGATTTAAACCAAGGTTTGGAAACAACTGTGGTAAGTGTTTCCCATGTGTTCATAACTACTTTTGGTATACACATGTGATCAATCCCAATGCTTACTTGTAGAACTGATAACTAGGGTTCATCCAAATGACGGGTTTGTTCCTATTGGGTTACTATACTCATTCACCGCGTTAGGTCTCATGAGCGATTTCAGACTAACCATTATCAATACATTCCAAATTTAACTTTTCCGCGACCACAACTCAAGATAATACAATGACCAAAAAAATCAAGGCTTTGTTGTAATTCTCTTTCCCTAATCTCTTCCTCTCTAGGCTCAAGCAAGTAAAGAATTCTGGAAAGTCCTAATGTTGTACACAATTAGGAAATGTTTAAACATGAAGAGAATACAATACAAGCTTTTCACATTGATTTTGAATCACTTTTGTGCAACCCTAGTTTGTTAATCCGTCAGGGTTCCCACAACTCCCAGTTGTGGAGGTTTTAGCCTCTCATGGTTGTAAGATTGTAATATGTATTTATAGACAACACATAATTAAATACTTATAACAACAAATGGAAGGAATTCAAATTTGATTATTTAAGAACAACCTCAAGAACAATGTAAGAAATCAAGACTATGATCCCAAGAATCGCTCCTCAAAACTCGATAAAAAATTCACAAAAAAAATATTCACAACTAACTCAATTTTGTCCTTCTATAACTCAAATAAAATAGAAAAGATATTTATACAAACATTATAAACCTCTTCCTAAGCTAACAGGGAGTTTTTCATATCTTATGCTGACTGTGCCACAATTTGTCCTATGACCTATAGCATGATTGTACGGGTCTTACCTGCTTTCCGTAAGTTCTTGGCTGCGATAGATTTGGCTAAGTGTTGGCATCCTAGTATGGCTTGTACCTTCATACTATGAGCAGTACATTTCTTCCATGGTTTGACCTTGAGAACTTTGACATCTTCTGGAATTCTTTAGGAGTGTTGTGGTACGACTCTTACCTTCTTGCCATGACTCGTACTGTCTATAGTGTCTGAAGTTCTGCCAAGTACTGAGAATCTTCTGAAGTTCACCATGGCTTCTGGTACAATTCATACATTGGTGCCATGGTTAATGAATCTATCCATACCAGGAGTCTGCCTTTGTGCAATTTCTTCTGAATATTTCCACGACTCTAGTTACGACTCGTACCATTGTGGTACAACTCGTACTGAGAGTCATATGTTGCCTTCTTCCCAACTCATCCTTCTGACTTTCATCACGATTCTCAGTGCGTCTCGTGCAATCAAGGTACAACTCGTACTGAGACTGGTATTTTGGCTGATTTTCTGCATTTTAAGGCTTCTTTTGCACATCTTTGCTCCAACACTTATTTTCTCTGAAATCAAAGTAAAAGTGTCTTACATCCATATAAACATACCTAATTACATGCTATTTTCTCAATTTTAAGCATTGAATAAGTTGTAAACTCACAACACATCAACACCCTCAACTTAAGACTTTTGCATATCCACATGCAAAGAGAAAGAAAACTAAACACTATGCTTAACTAGAAAATTAACCTAGGACACTACAACTATTATCAAACAAAATTTCACTATGACTCCAAAAGCTTTTTACCCTTTTTTCCTTGAACCAAATTAGCATATGCACTATAAGCAACTACTAAACGTGATAAACAGGGACCAAGATATGTCATCTAGCTATTAACAGGTAGTGTAGCAATCACCAATGCTTTTGACATAGACCTATGGTAAAGTTAAACACAAAACATGTACTCTCATAGAAAACGAAGTCGCCCCACTCACAGATATAGAAAAATATATGACAAGGAACTGAACAAGCGAGACTCTCACACTCACAAAGAAGTTCCAAATACTGCATATTGGATACCATAGGCTTGCCCTTATTTTCTCTACTTCGTTCGGTCAGATGGTTAGGTTAGGATCACGATAGGACTTTTTTTGTCTCCTTGGTACTACATACATGTGGCTCCATTCTTTACTTTTTCTTTTCACTTTTTCCACCCTTTTTACTTTTTTCACTTTTTCCTCCTTTTTCACCCTTTTTTATACACTTGTATGAGTGCAGTGTGTTTTCAAACTTTTCATGCATCATGCTCTTTTTGTATTTTCTTTTTCAACTTTTCTTTCTTTTTCTTTTTATTTTGTCACACCATGCCTCATTTTTCAGCTTTTTCTCTTTTCTCTCCCTTTTTCACCTTCCCAATTTTTATGCAATCCTACTCTAGCCACCCTCAACTTAGGAATTTTTCCTATGTTGAGGTTCACAATGTCCAAGGAGGGACCAGTGCCAATATAGGTTCATTATAAAGATGAGTAAGGCTAATCAATTAATCAAAGAAAAAAATGGTCTATTAAAGGCTCAAAAATTTGGATAAGGGGAATCATATGATTTCGATAGGGTTATCTAGGATAAGATTGGGATGAACAAAATGGCCTATGATCTTCTCCTAACCAACCATCCTAAAACCTATGCAAAGACCAATCGGGCAAGTTCTAGATCCTCTAAACAGTATTGAACTAGGTATCGAGCCTTACTCACTCATGGTACATGATTTATGTTTACTCTACCTGTCTGATTTATGCATGGATTAACAAAAACTACATATGCTAATATACTAAATGACATAAAAAGATCCACATAAATCATGCATGCAATCATAAGTACACCGCTAATCCATCAAAAATTTTTAACAGGTCAATTTTTCAAAAGTATCAAATCTAGTGCACTTTATTGGATGAGTACTCCCAAGTTACTTTCTAACTAAACAAAAATCACATAAAAATAAAATCCTAAACATGCCGGTTCTACTATATAGAATGCCCGAGGGAAAAGAAACACCGCAAGAAAAATCCTCAGATCCTCAAAAATACATGTAAACCCCCTCACCTTTTTTAAAAACATGCTTCATCCCCAAAGCATAGAATGTAAGCATAGAAGGAAGGGAACATACTTGCGGCACTCTAAGAGCTCCTGTCTCCTGCGGAGGAGGTTCCTCCGCAGCAATCGTGGCACTGGTGATGGCAGGCACACTCAGTGGTTGATCAATAGGGGGAGTGACTACCCCCTTAGTAGTCTCGGCCATCTCTACGACCTCTGAAATGGAAGGGGCTGAATGTGGTTCGTCCAAAGGGTCCCTGCCTTTGGCAAGCTCATTCTAGGCCATGGTGGAGCTACCTGCTCCTCTAGCTCGTTCCTGCAACTCTGATAGGTGTGTGTCATGAGTCTGCAGGCTCTCTGCTCGTGCCCACCTGCGTTCTCTTTTCTGTCTCTTCTTTCTCTTTCTTGGGGTCTCATCTCCAACATCCTCGGAGACCCTCTTCTTCCCTTTCTCTTTCCCTACTGCTATGGGCTCTGAGTAGGCCTCTAGATCAAGCTCCTTATCTATATCCACATCAAGGTCAGGAAGAGTGGGGGCTACTATGATTGCCAACTGCTATGATGACAGCTCGACCACTTGGCTCCGAAGAGCCCCCAACTCCTCATGGATGCTACCTGTAATCATCTCTCAGCCATGCGCATATTGAATCGAATCTCAAACCTGTCAAGTCAGGCATGCAAGGCCTGTGCAGCTATCTCGATCTCAGCTTTCACCCAAGTCTTGACATTCTCCATCATTGATTGTATCTTTCTTTCGGCCATGGTCAGTCTTTTGGCCAACTTATGGAGAAAATCCTAGGGCACTAGGACATATCCTGCTAGGTTCTGACTCGGGAGTCTGGTATGTGGTGTATCAGAAGTGATGGGAGCTACATCTGAATAACCGGCATCTGTTGCCAGTGTCTCGCCTTGGTCCTGTGAGGTAGGGACATTCACTTGTGCACTCCCAATAGGTCAAGTCAATGGAATGGCAGTGGAAAGTCGGTCTTGACTCACTGGGTTTATTTCATCCCCGATTAGGCCAATATCCGCTATCCGCTGTCCTTCAATCAAGCGCTCCTCACCCCGGCACACCGTGATGCCTCCCTCTATGCATAATCTGAAGAGGAGGCTCGAGAATGGGATAGTAGTGCTCAATCCCATGGCCTAATCTCACATCTCCTCTGCGATGACCCTCAAAATGTTTTGATGGGGTATCTGGGCATGATACATGCCACAAAATCTGCTCTATCCGCACTGAGGGTATTGTCATTGACCATCGGTGCCAACTGGTGGCGCACTAACATTCAGTAGGCCTTTGCTATAAAGTTGAGAGAATTTTCATATCCTGCTTTCCACTAGTGACCCACTCTTCTTCCACTTTGTCCTCAGCAATAACACCGAACAACCACTGTATCTGCCTCCTCCTCTCATCAAAAACCCAGCTACTTGATTTGTTTCAATGCCTCCACCCCGGTACTCATATTCTAGCATAGAATATAGAGGTATGAATTGGGGCCCATATAGTATCCAATCAATGGTATGATCAAATATGTCGACCTCTCGACCTCTAACTAGGAAACTCTCCAGTTTGGGCTAATCTTTCAAATTCTGCCCCGCTTTGTCCTTATGCTCCATGGTTGCCAAATAGTTTGCAAGGAACTCATGGACAATTTCTGGAGTGTATTGGTCTGGAGCCCTAGCTATCCACTCGAAGCCGTAGAAACTAAATATCCTCTTTATCTCCTCCACCTCGTTTATTCAATTTGTGAGGATCCGTGGCTCTTCTTGAATGCTTCCGCCAGGTTTGTTTTTGGCAGTGAGAGTAATGCCCTACTCATATATTTCCTAAGCTCCTAGAAATCTCCACCGGATAGTGTGGCTCTCCCTAGGTGGAGCCTGCTCCTGCTTAGCGTTTGGTGCCTCCTCCTTTGAACCAACACCGCTATTTAACTCTTTGAATTGGGTCTCCTCGGACCCTTCTTTTGTATTAGAGCTGCTTCTCAACTCCTAAGCTCTTTCCTCAGCCCCCTCCTCAGACTGGGTAGTTTCGGTAGATGTGGAAGTAGCCGCCACATCTTAGGCCTTGGCCTTCGCCCCAGTGGTTCGGGTCCCATCAGTGTCTGATGTATCGACCCTATACTCCCCTACTAAAACACTAGCGGAGATACCTTCTTGATCATATTTGGAGGTTTCATCAAGTAGTGTACTTTGTGCAGTTGCCTTTGATGCTTTGTGCTTCAGCGTCATTGTGCCTGTAAAGAAAGAGAGTTAGAATTCCATAACTGAGAAAAAGAAAGCAAGATCAAAGTCCTTTGAAGTTTATCATGTGTCAACAGTACGGGTCGTACCTTGGAGGTACGATTCATACTAAGACCCATAATGTCTCAGGTTAGTGCTACGCCTCTGAGGTACTACTCGACCATGAAGGTACGGTCTGTACCATGAGTCGTATGAGGATACCCCTGTTACCAATTTTTCTATATTTGTTCATGACTCATAGTATGACCCATAAGTCGATTCCACGAGTCATAGAAAGGATTGTACTGACACTTGTGGACATGACCCTTTCCAGATTTTTGGTACGACTGCAAGGTACCACTCGTAGTAGTAAACCACAAGCCGTCTAGGATTCATACCTTCTGTATTTTCACATTTGGCTTGGGGCAGTCATAACGGGCGATCCTATGAGTCATAGTATGTAACCACAAGTCATAAGAAGTCTTGTGAAGCCTGTCCCTACCTTGATTTTGGTTCAATTTACAGGGAGTTCTAATTTTCATTTTGGGTACTAAGAATTCCCCACGTCTAGGCATGTATTTTAACCCATTTTACAACTACTCACTCCCTTTTTTAGTCACTACCCGTAACATAATTATTAATGGTTCAATGTGAAATTTAATCAAATTCAAGTTCTTTCCCAGTCATACATGGATCAATAACACCCCTGGTCAATGTATTTTTCGAATTTTTTTCAAGCAACAATGAGGACTCACAGGGGTTTTAGCACAAGTACATCAAGCATACAAGTTTTATCAAATTCAAAGAGTATACTTACTTGATAACTGCTTATTTCGACTGGAAGTCAGAAATTTAGGGTTTAGAAGTTAGGATTCTCGGTGTTAACTAAGTAAGAAGTTGCTCGATTGATCTTTGATTTTGAGTTACAGGTGTGAGGGAGTTGTGAGTTTTGGTTGTGACTTCGGTTTTGAGTGCGTGGGACAAGGGTACGATTTGTTTTGAGTTTAAATAGGTTATAGGGCATATTTTAAAAATCTAGGCCGAGTCGGGTGTTATTTAAAATTTTTGACCCATCATGACTCGTATCACGAGTCGTAGGAAAGCCCTACGTCTCGTCCCTTGGACCCGTAATAGAAAGATTGAGAAACTTACCATGGACCTATGAGAACATCTTACGACTCGTACTACGAGGATACGGTACGTACTATGACTCATTGGTCTTTCTTCCATTGTGGTCTACGCTTTAAATAGTTCATAGGCACAATAAGTACTATGATCTGTACAATGATGTTATGAGTCGTAGGACTTACCGCACCCTGAACTTATGCACTGAAGTACATTTCTCATTCTCACCACGACTCATGCTATGACTCGTACAACCCTCTCATGAGTCGTACTGAGAACTATAGCACCTGCGTCTTCAGCAATTTTTCTGCCATCTGTTTTTGTTTAACCTGCACACGGAACACACATTAGTTCAGTCACTTGGGTTGCCTCCCAAGAAGCACTTGATTTAACGTCGTGACATGATGCAGGTGGCTTAGTTACTCAGAATTCACCAAGCCACCACTTGGGTTGCCTCCCAAGAAGCATCTGATTTAACATAGTAGCATGACGCAAGTCTCTTGACTACTCAGACTTCGTCAAGAATCTCGGATTCATCTTCTATCGCTGAGACCATTCTATATTCCTTCGGTTGCTTCATTGACCAATAGACGTTGAAGATGACCTCTTCTTTTTTAGTCTAAACTTCAACTTGATAGCCTACAGATCTACTAAGGCCCTCCCAGTAGCAAGGAATGGTCGCCCCAAAATGATAGGGACCTTATAATCAACCTCGCAATCAAGGATCACGAAGTCTGCTGGGAGTATACATTTGTCAACTTTGATAAGCACATCAAAACAGATTCCCACAGGCTTCTTCATAGTTCTGTCAGCCATAAGCAGCCACATGGTAGTCAGTGTGGGGGCTTCAAAGCCTAGATGCTTAAACATAGCTAATGGCATTAGATTGATGCTTTCTCGCAGATCACAAAGTGCCCTTGCGAATTCAATATCGCCAATTGTGCATGGAATGGTACAAGCACCTAGATCTTCCTTTTTCTGGGCCAGGATCCATGAAGCTATGGCACTACAATAGTGTACATTATCAACGGGCTTATAGCTCACGGACCTCTTCTTCGTTACAAGGTCCTTTATAAAATTAGCATATTCCGACATTTGTTCCAACGCCTCGACCAATGGTATGTTTACATATAATTTTTTGAGCATTGAAAAGAATTTCTGAAACTTACCATTCTCCACCTTATTCTTTATTCTTTGGGGGAACGGTGGCAGTGGTCGCGGAATAGCCTTGTAAATTTGTGTTTCCCTTGTTCAACTTCAGGCCTTTTTCACCAATTGGGGCCTCAGGCAACTCAGCATCCTCATTATGTTCCTTCTCAGTGACATCACTATCATCTTCAATCATGCTCTCATTCTTCCTTTCATCTACAATCGGTAGAAGGAATTTGTCATAACCCGAGCGTAAACCCGGATTGTAGACACGGGACAAGGGACCCCGAGAGACCCCAAGTCAACCCATGGCAAAAGCGTACTGCTAACGCAATCGATAAACTGAATAAAACATAATTATAACCCAGCGGAAGTCTCACTCAACGACACATCAGAATAATATCCGAAGCTATACATACATAAGTCTGATACATAAGTCTGAATGCCTCTAGTCTAGATGAGTTAATGGGACAAAACCCCAACTAACTCAACAATATAGAAACTGAAATATGACATGAAGTTGAAAATATAGTCCCCGAAAGATGAGGATTCACTAATCATGCAGGTGCTAACTGTGGTAAGCGACTACGAGTGGGGCTGAACCTGAGAACCAGATCCTGCATATGAAATGATGCAACATTGAAATTATGTGGTCAGTACGTGGAATGTACCGAGTATGCAAGGTAGGTAGAACTGCTTTAGAAAAGTAAAACACTTAAGGCATTCATACCATATCATAAGCTTTCAAGTATAAGTATAAGGGATACATGCATTTATTCTGAAATCAAAATCTTATCATGACATGATCATGCTTAGCTTTACAACATCATGACTGTTTCGAATAACTCAAAGCTGAACATAACATTTATATCAAAAGTTGAATAATGAGTCAAACATAACTTTTATAACATACATTGATAAGGTAATCATCATGAGTAATGAAAATGCAATTCTGGACGATATAGAAGTGGGAGACTTGTCACTTAACCGACATACCACGATAGAGCTTACGTGGTCCCAACTATCACACTCAAATGGGTAGATCCATCCATAACCTAGCCAGGTCGATGGATGATACCATGATATCGATATCAAGCTGAAGGGCTAATGGGACGGGGATAGCTCACAAGGGAGGTCCCAATTATATAATAGTATCAACCTACATTGGCGCGTAGTTCTGGGGTATAGGGTAATCGACCCTTAAACCGCTCGGTGCTAGACTCTTCTCCCAAAACATCTAGTGCTCTACATCATATATAATGAAGCTCAACATCGTTTATTGACGAAGCTCAACATGAAAGCATGAATAACTCAACATTATATGAAACGAAGCTCAACATTGTCTAATCACAAAGATCAATAATGAACTCATGCATATGAGAAGTTTTATTTCGAAACATACCAAAAGCTCAATCATAGGTGGGAGCATCTACTCCAAATCATGTGGTAAGATAAGTATAGAAGTATTTACTCAACATACCACAAGCTAGAATTTATAATAAAATTGGAAAATTTCACTTCAAACAAAGTGGTAAGCTTATGTCGGAAAAATCATCACTTTAAATCGATATGTGGGCATCGCCCAAAGCTTTATCATACTTGGATCTAATCGACGCATTTTGAAAACAACAACATATATCATGGGTAGTTTTAGAAACATACTTTTCATCATTAAATCACAACATCATCATGCATTCACTACTTTTATGAACTTCTCATCCATGGGCATTTTAGATTCAACATTTTTGGAAACGATCTTTATTATAGAAAACAATTTAGAATCTACCCAAGCTTCATGATTCATCAATATAAATATAATGTAATCATACGCATGTATAGAGATTAAAGAATTATGCAATTGGGTAAAAACCCCATACTTGATCATAGGTGATTTTCATGATTTGATAGAAATTGTGCATGGGTGTGGAAGAAAACACCCACTCATAACCCTACATACTTGGAAATGGTGAATTCTAACACCCTCTAATTTCCCAAGATAAGATTCCAATGGGAAACCTTGAAAGTTGGCCTTGAATCACCTCTTAAATCCTTCAAACTTGTATGCATGGGAATAATAACTAAGAGTAGGCTTTTCCCCTCTCAAGACCCCTCAAAATGAGCCTTAAACGATGTAATATAGGGCCTTAGGACTAGGAAATAACGCAAATGCCCTTACTGAATTCGCTGAAAACTGATCACTAGGTCAAACAACGGGTGAACCAACGGGTAGTTGGAGGATACCACGACCCGTGGTATCTACCCGTGCTGTGCACTGTCCCAGCCAAATCTCAGATTCAAACCATGAACGAACAGGATGAGTCGTTCTAGGTTCCAACGGGTCATTGATCCAGTCATTGTTTCCATCTTTTGATAATCTAAAATCCTTCAAAATGAGCCTAACCAAGACTCATAGTGTCCTACAACGGGTCATGGTTCCCATCCGTCGTCTCCACTGAAAAGTCCACTATCTTACCACGAATCTAGACAACAGGTTGTCCTTCCTCACAACGGGTTGTTATGACACCCGTTGTCTACACTATCACTAGACCTAAACCCATTCCATGACTTCTCTCAATGGCTCGTGGTTACATACCACGAGTCGTTGTACCACTCATTCTGCAATGTTTTCCCGATTTTCAGCAGTTTTGCATTTTAGCTTCCCGGGTCTACTCCTAGGAACTTCCAGGATATTAC
This sequence comes from Datura wrightii, assembly GCA_035772735.1. NCBI lineage: Eukaryota > Viridiplantae > Streptophyta > Magnoliopsida > Solanales > Solanaceae > Datura > Datura wrightii. The sequence goes on from JASDFA010000019.1 coordinate 47,843,207, forward strand.
AATATCTCCCCCTTTGGAAAATTCGCCCTCGAATGTTGGAAACAAGAAGAAAATAGAAACATACAATTTATCATATTCAAAACTGATCACTTTTAACCAAAAACTGACAGAATGACTACCTCTGATTCAAAACACACAGCTGAACTGAATTTACCAATCATACGCATAGTCACATACATAAAAGAAACTTGTTCACATAATTTTAACATGAAGACTAAATAGAGTCTGAGTGCAAAATCGATAACTCAAGCTGAAACTAAGCCAGTAGAGAACAAATGTGGGTATCTAGCCATCAATCTGCTTCGGCTTCCCACGTAGCTCCTTCAAAATGCTGATTTCTCCACAATACCTTAACTGAAGTTACTTCCTTGTTCCTTAGCTTCCAAACCTGACAATCCAAGATTTCAATGGGAATTTTTTCATAATTGAGACTGTCTTTTTGACCGACGCTGTCCACCGAAACTACTGATGCTGGATCACCCAAACACTTCTTCAAAAGTGACACGTGAAACACGGGATGAACTGAAGATAACTCCGATGGCAAGACCAACTCATACGCCACCTTACCAACTCTCCCCACAACCCGGTAGGGACCAACATAGTGGCGACTAAGTTTCCCTTTCTTTCTGAACTGCATTACTCCCTTCATGGGAGATACCTTTAGAAATACCCAATCGTCCACCTGAAATCCCAAATCTCTTCTCCTCACATCAACATATGAAAACTAACGACTCTGAGCGGTCTTCAGCCTGTCCCTTATCAACTGAACCTTTACCATGGCCTCATGAATCGAATCAGGTCCTATCATAGCTGCCTCACCAACCTCTAACCATCCGATGGGAGATCTACACGTCCGCCTGTAAAGAGCCTCGAGAGGTGCCATCTGGACACTGGAGTGATAGTTGTTATTATAAGCCAACTCAATCAAGGGTAAATGATCATCCAAACTATCTTTAAAATCCATAACACTTGCCCTGAACATGTGCTCAAGAGTCTGGATTGTTCGTTCCGCCTGGCCATCCATTTGCAGATGGAATGCTGTTCTGAGTTTAACCTGACTCGCAAGTCCTTTTTGGAAAGACTGCCAAAACTGAGAGGTAAACTGAGTACCTCGATCTGAAATAATGGACAAGGGCACTCCATAAAGCCGAACTAGCTCCCGAATATCCAATTTGGCGTAATCATCCGCTGAATCTGTGGTTTTGACCGGTAGAAAGTGTGCAACCTTGGTCAATCTATCTACCACCACCCAAATGAAATCATATTGTCGGCGAGTACGAGGTAGGCCTATAATGAAATCCATGTTGATCTCTTCCCACTTCCAAATAGGAATGTTAATATCTTGTAATACGCCTCCCGGCCTTTGGTGCTCAACTTTCACTTGCTGACAATTTGGGAACTTGGCTACCAATTTTTCAATATCTTTCTTCATGCCGTTCTACCAATGTATTTTCCGCAAGTCATGATACATCTTGGTGGTACCAAGATGGATAGAATACCTGGATCCATGTGCCTCATACAATATTCGATTCCTTAAATTTTCGACATCTGGAACGCATAAACGACCCTCGTATCGCAGTACACCATCTCTCTCTTTGGAGAAATCCTCCACCTTTTGACTACAAACGGCTTTCTTCAGCTTTACTAAAATCGGGTCCTCATCTTGTCTAGATTTGACATCAAACACCAAGGACGATTCTGATCCATTTTGCAAAACAACGCCGCCATCGGTCGAATAGACCAATCTAACTCCCAACCTCGCAAGTCGATGGACATATTTTACCAACTCTTTATTTCCCTCATCCACGTGGGACACACTTACCATAGAGAGTCTACTAAGTGCATCAGCTACCACATTGTCCTTTCCTGGGTGGTAAAGAACACTCATATCATAGTCCTTAAGTATCTCCAACCACCTCCTTTGCCGAAGATTGAGGTCTTTCTGCGTGAACACATATTGCAAGCTCTTGTGATTCATGAATACATCCACGTGGACCTCATACAAGTAATGCCGCCATATATTCAGTGCAAACACCACCGCAGCCAATTGAAGGTCATGGGTTGGATAATTCTTTTCATGAACTTTCAACTATCTCAAGGCATATGCTATCACTTTCCCATGTTGCATCAACACACACCCGAGTCCAACTAGCGAAGCATCACAATACACTACAAAGCCATCTGTCCCCTCGGGTAGAGTCAACACTGGGACTGAAGTGAGTCGGGTCTTCAACTCTTGGAAGCTTTTCTCACAAGCCTCCGACCATTGAAACTTCACCTTCTTCTGAGTCAACTTGGTCAATGGTGCGGCAATAGATGAAAAACCCTCCATGAATCTCCGATAGTAACCTGCTAAGTCCAAACAGCTCCTGATATCTGATGGGTTCACCGGTCTGGGCCAGTTCTTTACCACATTGATCTTTTGAGAGTCTGCTTTTATGCCCTCACCTGATACCACATGGCTAAGAAATTCCACCGAGTCCAACTAAAACTCACATTTGCTGAACTTCGCATACAACTGACGATCCTTCAGGGTCTGAAGAACTATCATCAAGTGAGCAGCATGCTCCTCCTAGCTTTGGGAGTATATAAGGATGTCATCAATGAACACAATCACTAACATGTCCAAATATTCCTTGAACACCCGGTTCATTAGATCCATAAAAGCTGCAGGGGCATCGGTTAGTCCAAAAGACATAACAACAAATTCGTAGTGACCATACCGAGTCCTGAAGGCGGTTTTCGGGATGTCACTCTCCCGAACCTTGAGCTGGTGATACCTGGATCTGAGATCAATCTTGGAGAAACACTTGTCACCGAAGTTGGTCAAACAAATCATCGATCCTGGATAAAGGATACTTGTTCTTGAGAGTGATCTTGTTCAACTGCCTATAGTCATTGCACATCCAATGATAACCATCTTTCTTCAGAACGAACAGGATTAGTGAACCCTATGGAGACTTACTCGGCCTAATAAAGCCCTTATCTAACAGATCCTCCAACTCATTTAGGTCAGCTAGAGCCATTCTGTATGGTGAAATAGATATACGCTGTGTGTCGGGAAGAAGATCTATACTGAAATCAATCTCCCGCTCAGGAGGGACACCTGGCAAATCATCAGGGAAGACCTGTGGATACTCACGTACTACTGGTACAGACTGGATAGTTGGGGTTTTGGATTCTACATCCTTAACCCTAAATAGATGGTATAAACAACCCTTAGAAATCATCTTTCTGGCCTTAAGGTAGGAAATAAATCGACCTATAGGCATAGTTGAACTACCCTCCCATTTTAAGATAGGTTCACCAAAAATATGAACTCTACTGACTAGGTCCTACAATTAACTGAAGCATAGCATGCAAATAGCCAATCCATGGCGAGAATAACATCAAAATCAGTCATGGCTAACTCTATCAAGTCTGCTGAGGTGACCTTATGGAGAACTGATACCGGGCAATCTCTATACACCCGTCTAGCTATAACTGATTCACCTACGGGAATAGAAACTGAGAAGGGCTCTGATAAGACATCGGGACTGACTCCGAAGCTACTGGCTATATATGGTGTCACGAAAGATAGGGTAGCCCCCAGATCTAACAATGCATATACATCAATATGAAAGACTCTCAACATACCGGTGACTACATCTGGTAAGGCCTCCTACTCCTGACGAGTGATTAAGGCATAGAATCTGTTCTGGCGCTGCCCGCTAGCTGTGCTAGTAGATGCCCCCTGATGTGCTGTGCGTAGGGGTGGGGCTGCTGAACTAGAAGTTGGGCCTCGGCCCCCAACCTGATCCTGTTTTGCAGCAGGGCAATCTCTGAGCATATGCCCAGGATTCCCACATCCAAAACAAGCTCTTGACCATTCCAAACACTGGCCTGTGTGCCTTTGGTCGCACCTGCGACAAGTTGGAAAGATGGAGTCCATGGGCCTACTACTATGACCCTTCAAGCCTGATGCTCACCCCCTCTGATCATGTATGGGCCTAGATGGCACACTTAGTGATGAAGATGCTGGGGCTGATGATTTCTGGTGGGTCTGCTATCAATTCCCACTGCCAGACCTCTGCTGAGTGAACCTGTGGTCCTCGGTCTTGACCCTCTTGGCCTCCCTCTCCCTCGAATGTGCCACCTCCATCTGCTAAGCATACAACAAAATGCGAGGGAAGTCCATGTCCTGATAGAGCATAGCTGTCCTACAGTCCTTGTCCAAATATCATGTTATACCATGCACAAATCTGCTCACCCGCGCCCTCTGTTCCGCCACTAACTGCAAGGCACACTTAGACAGATGGGTGAACTCAAGAGCGTATTCCTGAATAGTCATCCTTGCTTCAAATTCACAAATTCAGCTACTTTCAACTCTCTCTTCTCTCGAGGGAAGAACCGGTCGAGGAATGCAACCTGAAACTCCTCCCATGTGACTGGACGTGCTCCAACGACCCTGCTGTCCCTCCACTGGCGGAACTAAATATGAGAAGCCCCCTTACACTGGTAGGAGGCCAACTTTGTGCACTCAACACTACTCGCCCCCATAACCTGGTCATCTTGACTATCTCATCAATGAAATCATGTGGGTCCTCATCTACCTTGGATCCCAGAAACTCCGGCGGGTTCATTCTCAAGAAGTCCCTGATTCTGGCCACAACCGCATTTCCATTTTGTGGAATATGCGCAATGACCTGCTGATTGACCTAAGCAGTCAAGGCCTGCACAAGCATCTGAATGGTAGCTCGGAACTCAGCATGAGCGGCTGGCTTTGGTGCCTGAGGCTCCTGAACTGGTGGGGCTGGTTGATGCTCATGACCATTTCCATCCTCGTGGCCCTCACCACCTCCATTCCTCCTTCCATTCATCCTTCGAGGAGCCATGATTCTGCAATCGCGAATAGCACGAATTAGAAGGATAGAAAGGCTTCTCATCGCACGACATAGATCATGAAAGAAGGGAACATTTCCTAAAATGTCTAGTAGCCTCTTCTTCGGTTTGGCGTGCTTCACACCCATGAAAAAGACTCTACCTAACGCGGCTTTCAGACTCCCTAGGACACATCAAACTTATAGCTCTGATACCAATTTTGTCACGACTCGAGCATAGACCTGGATCATAGACATGGGACAAGGGACCCCGAGAGACCCCAAGTCAACCCATGTATAAAGCGTACTACTAACTCAATCGATAATCTAAAGAAAACATAATTATAACCCATTGGAAGTCTCATACAACAACACATTAGAATAATATCCAAAGCTATATATACACAAGTTTGAAAGCCTCTAGTCTAGATGAGTTGATGGAATAAACCCCCAACTAACTCAACAATATGGAAACTGAAATATGACATGAAGCTGAAAGTCAAGTCCCCGAAAGATGAGGATTTACCAATCACACAGGTGCTAACTCTGATAAGCGACTACGAGTAGGGCAGAGCCTGCGAACCGGATCCCGTATAATGAAATGATGCAACATAGAAAGTATGCAGTTAGTACGTGGAATGTATCGAGTATGCAAGGTAAGTAGAACCACTTTAGCAAAGTAAAACACTTAAAGAATTCATACCATATCATAAGCTTTCAAGTCTAAGCAGAACGGGTACATGCATTCATTCTGAAATCGAAATCTTATCATGACATGATCATGCTTAGATTTACAACATCATGAATTATTCGAATAACTCAAAGATGAACATAACATTTATATCAAAAGATGAACAATGAGTCAAACCTTACTTTTAGAACATGCATGCATAAGGTAATCATCATGAGTAATGAAAATGAAATTCTGGATGATATAGATAGTGGGAGACTCGTCACTTAACCGACATACCAAGATAGAGCTTACGTGATCCCAACTATCACACTCAAGTGGGTAGAGTCGTCTATAACCTTGTCAGGGCGATGGATGATACCATGATATCGGTATCAAGCTGAAGGGACAATTAGGCCGGGGATATCTCACAAGGGAGGTCCTAATTATATAATAGTACCAACCTACGTTGGCACGTAGTTCTGGGGTATAAGTTAATCGACCCTTAATCCGCTCGGTGCTAGACTCTTCTCCCAAAACATGCAGTGCTCTACATCATATATAACGAAGCTCAACATCGTCTATTGACGAAGCTCAACATGAAATCATGAATAACTCAACATCATATGAAACGAATCTCAACATTTTCTAATGACAAAGCTCAATAATGAACTCATGCATATGAGAAGCTTTATTTCAAAATGTACCACAAGCTCAATCATAAGTGGGAGCATCTACTCCAAATCATGTGGTAAGCTACGTATAGAAGTATTTTTACTCAACATACCACAAGCTAAAATTTATAATAAAATTGGAAAATTTCACTTCAAACAATGTGGTAAGCTTATTTCGGAAAAATCATCACTTTAAATCGATATGTGGGAATCACCAAAAGCTTTATCATACTTGGATCTAATCGACTAATTTTTAAAACAACAACATAAATCATGGGTAATTTTAGAAACATGATTTTCATCATTAAATCACAACATCATCATGCATTAATCCTTATTCACTACTTTTATGAACTTCTCATTCATGGGCATTTTAGATTCAAGATTTTTGGAAAAAAATCTTTATTTTTGAAAATAATTTAGAATCTGCCCAAGCTTCACAATTCATCAATATAAATATAATCTAATCATACTCATGTATAGAGATTAAAGAATTGTGCAATTGGGTAAAAACCCCATACTTGATCATAGGTGATTTTCATGATTTGATAGAAATTGGGCATGGGTGTGGAAGAAAACACCCACTCATAACCCTACATACTTGGAAATTGTGAATTCTAACACCTTCTAATTGCCCAAGAAAAGATTCCAATGAGAAACCTTGATATTTGGCCTTGAATCACCTCTTTAATCCTTCAAACTTACATGCATGGGAAGAATAACTTAGAGTAGGATTTTCCCCTCTTAAAACCCCTCAAAACGAGCCTTAAATGACGTTGTATAGGGCCTTAGGACTAGGAAATAACGGAAATTCCCTTACTAAACTCGCTGAAAACTGATCACTGGGCCAAACAACGAGTGACCCAATGGGTCTTTGGAGGATACCACGACCCATGGTATCTACTCGTGGTATGCATTGTCCTAGCCAAATCTCGGGTTCAAACCACGGACGAATAGGATGAGTCGTTCTAGGTTCCAATGGGTCATTGATCTAGTCGTTGTTTCCCTCTTCTGAAAATATGAACTCCTTCACAACGAGCCTAACCACGACTTGTAGCGTCCTATAATGGGTCATGGCTCCCATCCGTCATCTCCACTGAAAAGTCCACTATCTTACCTCGACTCCAGATAACGGGCCATCCTTCCTTACAATGGGTCGTTGTGACACTCGTTGTCTACATTGTCACCAAGACTAACCCCATTCCACGACTGCTCACAGTGGCTCGAGGTTACTATAACGAGTCGTTGTACCTCTCGTTCTATAACGTTTTCCCAATTTTCAGTATTTTTGCATTTTAGCTTCCGGGTCTACTTCTATGCACTTTCGGGGTATTACAGAATCAACCATAGTCTTTCCACTCCTAGTCATCATAGCCATATAGTGACCATCTTTCTTTGGATTTCGGACTGTGCTGCTAGGTAGCATACCCTTTTTCCCAGGGTTCATAGATGCTGACAGTTGCCCTAGCTGCTGTTTAATTTGCTTGATAGCCCTCACATGTAACTCCACTCTCTGACCCGTGCTTGATATATCACTACAGATGTCTTGCAATTGATTATCTGCGGACCTCACCTTTTTCAGCATCTCAGCCATCATGCTCTCTAACTTTGACTGTCCAGCCTCCCCTCATGTGCATTAGGAGGCACATACAATCCAGCTCGATCGTTGCGGTAGCCATCATTCCTTCTCTAGTCTCCTTCGTGATTACGACCTCGGCTTCTGTCTCTGTACCAATTTCGATTATAGTTGTCTCTATATTGGTTCTTACCTTTGTTTCCTGAACCTTGGCATCTCAGAAACCAACTACTTGGTTGTCCAAGAAGTTTGCTTCCTCCTTGGAATCTGAGTGGTCTGGACCTGGCTCCTATCCTTGTGTCCCAAATGCGTTCACCTTTTTGGCTCCAATTTCCATGATGTTCTTAGTAAGCAAATACAATGATGTGCGTATATGAGCCAACTCGTGGTCACGCTCTTTATGTCGATCTACAGTAAAACCAACAACATATGTATCGGCCGCTGCATCTGCCTCTCAGGTGTGCCATGCTTGTTTGTTTTTGTCACCCTGTTAAGAATCGTAGCGGCTTGCTTCCAGGTGTGACTCATCAGTGCTCCTCCCGCGAATGTGTCTGCTATAACATTGGTACTGTTGTTTAAGGACCTATAAAAAAATTTCAACAAACTATCATCTGGAATCTTATGGTTCGCCATTTTGTCAACTTCTTCTTGAACCTCAGCCAGGTTTCATGAAGTGCCTCAATTTTAAGTTGTCGGAAGTTATAAATTTCATCCATGAGCTGCAGCATACTGGAGGGTGGAAAGAATCTTTCTAAGAAAGCTTGCTTGAGCTCCCTTCAGTTGGTTATGGAGTCGTTGGGCAACTCTGATAACCATAAAGTTGCTTCCCCAGACAGAGAAAAAGGGAAAAGTTTGAGTCTGATGGCATCTTGCCTGACTCTGGGCAACCTGCACTCCTTGCATATTCCCACAAAGTTCATCAACTGCAGGTTGGTATCATCAGCTGCATGACCACTAAACACCCCTTTCATGTTTAACAATTGAATCATGGTGCTTGTGATGTAAAGTTTGGCCCCAGAAGGCAGTGGTGGTGGCACAATTGCTCCGGTTGACCCGACTTCATCGATGTCTGGGTCATCTTTATCGAAGAATTGAGGGAAATATCTTTGAACTCAACATTCACGACCACATCTCGAGCATCCTCTACATCCCGAAGTGCAGCTTTCTAAGCTAGCTCGGCTTTCCTAGCTTCTTCAGCTATGCGGGCACCTCTCTGCTCCTGGTTTTCCATCCTTCATAGTGTTCGTTCAAGTTTGAGATCCAATGAAATCAGGGGGTTTGCACTCCGACGAGTACTTGGCATGCACCAAGCAACAACATGTGGATATCCAAAAACAAAAAGAAAACGTAATTAAGGAAATAACAACCAAAAGTCAAATACAAGCAATTAATCTAGTCTTAGCCATATTCCCTGGCAACGACGCCACTTTTTGATAACGCTCAAACTTACACTTCCTGACAAATTATGAAGTGAACATTGTCAATAAAGAATCCAACTAAGAGGTTGGGGTCGAACCCATAGGGAATATGGAAGATCTAGACTAATGCTAGTAAGTGAACTCGTTGGTGAGTTATCTCCAGATTGGGGGGTTTAAAGAAAACAATGTTAAAGCAAAGATTATAATTTTGATTTAAATCAAGGTTTGAAAACAACTAGGGTAAGTGTTTCCCATGGGTTCATAACTACTTGGGGTGTACACACGTGATTAATCACAATGCTTACTTGTAGAACTGATAACTAGGGTTCATCTAAATGACTGGTTCGTCCCTATTGGGTGACTATACATAATCACCGGGTCAAGTCTCATTAGCGATTTCAAACTAACTCTAATCAATACGTTCCAAATTTAACTATCCTGCAACCACAACTCAAATTAATACAATTATCATAAAAATCAAGACTTTGTTATAACTCTCTTTTCCTAATCTCTACCACTCTAGGCTCAAGAAAGTAAAAACTTCGGGCAAGTCCCAACGTTGTACATTGTTAAGAAACGTTTAAACATGAAGAGAATACAATACAAGATTTTCACATTGGTTTTGAATCACTTTTGTGCAACCCTAGTTTGTTAATCCACCATGGTTCCCACAACCCCTAGTTGTGGAGGTTTTAGCCTCTTATGGTTGTAAGATTGTAATTTTCATTCATAGAAAAATACATCATAAATACTTACAGGAACAATTGGAAAGAAATCAAATTTGATTATTTAAGAACAACCTCATGAACAATGTAAGAAATCAAGACTATGATCCCAGAATTGCTTCTCAAAACTCGATAAAAAATTCACAAAAGTAACTATTCACACGTCTACTAACTCAATTCTGTCCTTCTCTAACTAAACATAAAGGACATTTATACAAACATTAGAAACTTTTTCCTAATCTAACAAGGAGTTTTCCATATCTAGTGCCGACAGTACCACGATTTTTCCTACGACCCGTAGCAAGATTGTACGGGTCATACCTTCTTTTCGTAAGTTCTTGGCTGCGACAGATTTGGCTAAGTGTTGGTGTCCTGGTACAACTCGTACTTTATACTATGAGTCGTACATTGCTTCTGTGATTTGGCCCTGAGAACTTTAATATCTTCTGGAATTCTTCATGAGTGTTTTGGTACGACTCGTGCGTTCTTGCCATAACTCGTATTGTCTGTAGTTCATGAAGTTCTACCAATTACTAAGAATCTTCTGAAGTTCACCACGGCTCCTGGTAGAATTTGTACATTGGTGCCACGGTTCGTGAGTTTATCTATACCAAGAGTTTGCCTTTGTGCAATTTCTTCTAAATATTTCCACAACTCTAGTTACGGCTCGTACCATTGTGGTATGGCTCGTACTGAGAGTCATATGTTGCCTTCTTCCCAACTCATCCTTCTAACATTCATTACGGTTCTCAGTACGGCCTGTACAATCAAGGTACGACTCGTACTGAGACTGGTACATTGGCTGATTTTCTACATTTTAAGGCTTCTTTTGCACATCTTTGCTCCAACACTTATTCTTCCTGAAATCAAAGTAAAAGTGTCTTATATCCATATAAATATAACTAAGTCCGTGCTATTTTCTCAGTTTTAAGCATTGAAAGTGCTGTAAACTCACAGCACATCAACTTCCAACCCCTCAACACCCAAATCAAACTCCTAACCATGACCCCTCGATGAATCGTGGTCTCACCCGTGGTCAACCTCAACCCTAAAATTCAAAATAAGTCCACCCTTCACTCCACAAGTCACTTAACGACTCGTGGTGCACCTCACGGGTCACTAGACGACTCATCTGTGGCCTAGTGCAGAAAATCCTATTTTCTCTATTTAAACCCTCGGGTCTGATCTTAGTGATTTCGGGGTATTACAATATCTTTCCCTTGGGAATATTCATCTTCAAATGTGAATAAACATACTGAAAAGCTGAGAAATGCAAACATCATACCAAATACCGAAAATTTAGAGCTGAAAACTGATAGAGTGACTGACTCTAGACTGAAATACATGACTGAACTGAATTTGTGAATCACACGTACATATATTGACATGAAAGAAACTAGGGCACATGATCTTAACATGAAACTTAATAGAGTACTAGGGAGGGAAACTGAAACCACAAGCTGAAACTAAGTCGAATGGGAATAGATGCGGTTATTTAGCCACATATCTGCTTCGACTTCTGATGTAGCTCCCTCAACATGCTGATTCCTCCACAAAACCTTGACTGAGGCTACTTCTTTGTTTCTTAGCTTTCGAACTTGACGATCAAGTATTTACACTAGAACCTCCTCATAACTAAGGCTATCCTTCACACCTACGCTCTCCACAAGAACAACCAGAGTTGGATCACCAAACACTTATTTAAGAGCGATAATGGAAAACTAGATGAACTGAAGCTAGTTCTGAGGGCAACTCCAACTCATAGGCCACCTTGCCAACACGTCTCACAATTCGGTACGGGCCAACATAACGGGGACTAAGTTTCCCTTTCTTTCCAAATCTCATCACTCCCTTCATGGGAGACACCTATAGAAACACCTAGTCATCAACTTCAAACTCAAGTTCTCAATTCCTCACATCCGTATACGACTTTTAACGACTATGAGTTGTTTTCAACCTTTCCCTTATAAGCTGAACTTTCTCCAAGGCCTCATGAACCGAATCTGGTCCTATCAAAGTAGATTAATCGACATCAAACCAACCAATAGGTGATCTACACCTCCACCCATAAAGAGCCTTAAACGGATACAACTGAATGTTGGTATGGTAGTTGTTGTTATATGCAAACTCAATGAAATATAAATGACCATCCCAGTTACCGTTGAAGTCAATCAATCACGCTCTCAATACATCTTCATGAATTTGAATGGTTAGCTAGGCCTAACCATCTGTTTGCGGGTGAAATTTTGTGCTAAGCTTGACTTGAGTACCAAGTCCCTTCTGAAATGATCTCCAAAATTGGGAGGTAAACTGAGTACCTCTATATGATATGATGGACAGGGAACTCCATGCAACCGAACTAATTCTTGAATGTACAATTTGGCATAATCCTCCACTGAATCAAGAGTTTTGACCGATAGGAAATGAGCTGCTTTAGCCAACCTATCCACAACTGCCCAAATGGAGTCATACTGTTGATGAGTACGAGGAAACCCCGTAATGAAGTCCATATTGATTTCCTCCCACTTCCAAGTAGGAATACTAATGTCTTGAAGCACAAATCTTGGTCTTTAATGGTCAACCTTCGCCTGTTGACAATCCGGACACTTACACACAAACTCTGCTATGTCCTTCTTCATGCCATTCCACCAATAGACTTCCCGTAGGTCACGGTACTTCTTGGTGGCACCTGGATGTATAGAATATCTAGAACCAAAAGCCTTGTGCAATATCCGATCTCTCAAATCATCAACACCCAGTACACAAAAACGACCCTAATATCGGAGCACATCATCTCTCTCTTGGGAGAAGACCTTTTGATTCAGGACAACTTCCTTCAACTTTACCAAGATAGGATCCTCATCTTGCCTAGACTTTACTTTGGCCACTAAGGATGATTCTGACCCATTTTGAACAATGACACCACCACTTGTCGAGTCAACAAGACGAACTCCCACTCGTGCAAGCTGATGCACATCTTTCACCAGCTCTTTCCTCTCCTCATCTACATGGGACAAACTCTCTATAGAAATCCTACTAAGAGCATCAGCCACAACATTAGCCTTCCCCAAATGATAAAGGATGCTCATATCATAATCTTTAAGAAGCTCCAACCACTTTCTCTGATGTAGATTTAGATCCTTCTGGGTGAACACGTATTGTAGGCTTTTGTGGTCCGTAAACACATCTACATGGACCCTATACAGATACTGTCTCCAAATCTTTAAGGTAAATACTACTGTCGCCAACTTGAGATCATGAGTCAGGAGTTCTTTTCATGGGCTTTCAGCTGCCTAGAAGCATCGGCTATAACCTTACCGTACTGCACTAGTACACAACCAAGGCTGATCCTTGAAGCGTCACAATACCACAAACCCATCAGTACCCTCAGGTAGGGTCAACACTGATGTTGAGGTGAGACGAGTCTTCAACTCTTAGAAGCTCTTCTCATAGGCCTCTGACCATTGGAATTTCACCTTTTTCTGAGTCAACATAGTCAACAGTGTTGCAATGGATGAAAACCCTTCAACGAACCTCTGATAATAACCAGCTAACACAAGAAACTCCTAATATTCGAGGGACTCACTGTTCTAGACCAATTCTTCACAACTTCTATCTTTTGAGAGTCCACTTGTACACCCTTACTTGGCACCACATGACCCAAGAATTACACTGAGTCTAGACAAATCTCGTACTTGTTGAACTTTGCATACAACTGAAGATCCTTCAAGGTCTATAACAGCACCCTCAAATAAGCGGCATGCTCCTCCTCACTCTGATAGTATATAAGGATGTCATCTATGAACACAATCATGAACATAACAAGTATGGCTTGAACACCCTGTTCATCAAATCCATAAAAGTTGTAGGAGCATTCGTTAGTCCAAAAGACATAACTACAAAGTCATAGTAACCATACCGAGTCCTGAAGGTTGTCTTCGGAATGTCACTCTCCCAAACCCTGAGCTGATGGTATCCGGATCTGCGGTTTGTCTTTGAGAAACACTTGGCACCCTGAAGCTGGTCAAAAAAATCATCAATCCTGGGGAGCGGATACCTATTCTTGATGGTAACGTTGTTCAATTACTGACAATCAATGCACATCCGAAAGAAACCATCCTTCTTTTGGACAAAGAGAACTGGTGCACCCCATGGGGATTTGCTAGGTCTGATGAAGCCCTGGTCTAAGAGGTCTTTCAACTGCTCCTTCAACTCTTTTAGCTCAGCTGGAGCCATTTTATAAGGAGGAATAGATATCGGCTGCGTATCAAAAAGAAAGTCAATAACAAAATTGATCTCCCGCTCAGGAGGAATTCGCGGTGAATCATCTGGAAACACTTCTGGATAGTCGCACATTACAGAATCTAACTGGATAGTCCGGGTCTCAGATGTAGCATCCTTAACCCTAACTAGATGGTATACACAACCCTTAGAGATCATCCTTTTGGCCTTAAGGTAGGAAATGAAGTGACCTATAGGCACAACTGAACTGCTCTTCTACTCTAGGGCTTTCTTACTTGAAAATCGGAACTCTACTGCATGGGTTCTAAATTTACTGAGGCCTAACATGCACATAGCCAATCCATGCCCAAGATAACATCAAATGGGTCATGGCTAGCTCTACTAAATCTGCTGAGGTGATTTTGTGAGAACTGTGACAGGGCAATTTCTATATACCCGTTGAGCTATAACTGAATCACCGACTGGAGTAGAGACTGAGAAGGGTTCTGATAGGATTTCAGTATTGGCTCCAAAACTACTCGCAACATAAGGCGTCACAAAAGAAAAAGTATCCACTAGATCTAACAATGCATATACATCGAAGTGGAATACTCATAACATACCAGTGATTACATCTAAGGAGACCTCCTGCTCCTGATGAGATTCTAGGGCATAGAATCCATTTTGACATTGACCACCACCCACACTAGTAGATGCTCCCTACTGAGCTAGGCGTGCTGGTGGAGCTGCTGAACTGGAGGCTGGGCCTCGGCCCTTCTCATGGCCCTTTCTATCTGCTGAGCAATATCTAAGCAGATGTCTGAGCTACCAACACCCAAAACAAGTACCTAAACGTGCTAAGCATTGACCCGTGTGTCTCTAGTCACACCTTCCTCATCCCCTGTGGTCGTGCCTGGATCTGGATGGCACACTCATAGCCGAAGGCGCTGGTGATGAAGATCTCTGGGGGGACTGTTAATGGTGCCCACCACCAGGTCTCTATTGCGAGAATCCAAAGCTATCAGTCCTGGCCCTCTTGGCCTCTCTCCCCCGCTCACTCTCCTGTACCGCCTCTATCTGCTGGGCATATAGAACTATCCAAGAAAAGTCAATGTACTGATGAAGCATCGCAGTCTGGCAATCATTGACCAAATAGTCTACTATACCATGCACAAACCGACTCACTCGGGATCTTTGATCTGTCACCATCTCACGTGCATACTTGGACAGAAAAGTGAAATCCAAGGCATACTCCTGAATTGTCATCTTTCCTTGCTTCAGGTTCACAAACTCGGCTGTTTTAATCTACCTCATCTCACGAGGGAAGAATTGATCCATAAATGCGATATGGAACTCATCCCAACCAATAGGCCTACTCCATCTGTCCTGCTAGTTTTCCATTGCTTGAACCAAATGTGCGCAACCCCTTTCAACTGATACGAGGCTAGATCGGCGCACTCCTCTCTAGTCACCCCCTATGATGTGGGTGATCTTTAGAACCTCATCAATAAACTCCTTGAGATCCTCGTCCACCTTTGACCGATGGAACTCCGAAGGGTTCATCCTCAAAAAATATCTGACTCTTACCGCCGCTGCATTCCCATTCTAAGGGATATGCGCTACCACCTATTGGTTGACCTGGGTGTCAAAGCCTGAGCTAGCATCTGAATGGCAGCCCTAAACTCTACGTGGGCCACCTGCTCGGATACATGATCCTCATGGGCTGGTGGAGCCTGCTGGTGCCCATCCTTATTGCCATTCTCATGGCTATTTCCATTTTCATTCCTTCTTCCATTAACTCGGCAAGGAGACATTATTCTACAAATGCATATAGCACGAGTTAGAAGGATAAAGACATTTCATCGCATGACGTAGATCATGAAACAAGGGAATACTTCCTAAAACATTTCGTAGCCTGTTCATCATAAGTGTGGCACGCTTCACATCCATGAAAAAGACTCTACTTAACACATCTTCCAAACAACCCAGGAAACTTCAAAACCTAATGCTCTGATACCAAGTTTGTCACCACCCGAACATAGGCCCGAATCGAGACATGGGACAAAGAACTCCGAGAGGCTCTGAGTCTACCCATGGCATGAATATGACATCTAAAATCAATAAAATCAAGCGGGAGTCAAACATATATAATATAGCGGAAGTCTGAAAATATCATAACATTTGAATAACACGTCTGAAACTGAATACATGCTATGTCTGATAAGCCTCTACTACTAACGAGTTGATATGACAAGACCCCAACTAACTCACTAAAGTCTGAAACTAAAAATACTAAATACAACTAATAAAGGGCCCTCGGAAGATAAGGACTCACCAACCGAGACTAGGAAATGTTAATCCTAAGAGTCTAGCTAGCGGTAGGACTGAGACTAAATATTTGAGCCTATATGATGAAACAATACAACATAGAGTATGCAGTCAGTATGTGGAATGTATCGCGTATGGAAGGTAGGTAAAACTGCTAAGTAAGTAAAATAGAGATCATGCATAACATAAATATTTCATGATAAGAGTTTAAGAGTAGGGCTTGCAAGCTATTGTCTGAAAATATGTGTTTAACATAACTGAATCTTATAACTAAATCGAATACCCCAAAGCTGAAATTGATATGCATAAGTAAAACTGGAAAATGGGTCAAACCTGCTGAAACATAATATCATGACTGATGAACATGAATAACTGAAATCATAAGGTACAATGGGAGATTCATCTTATAACCAATATTACCATGATAGAGCTTACATGGTCCCGACTATTACACTGAAGTGGGCAGAGCCATCCAAAGGCTTTCCAAGGCTAAAGATGCTACTATAATATTGATATCAAGCTCAAGGCCCCTTGGGGGCAGGGGAAGCTCAGAAGGGAGGTCCCAAAGTATATATGTAAACCTATGTTGGCGCGTAGCTCTAAGGCACAATGTTGACTGACCCTTAGCCTACTCGGTGCTAGACACTACTCCCAAAACATGCATTTGCTCTCTATCGTTTTTCAATGAAACTGAACCATCATCTGGTGACTAACCTAAATTGTAATAATACGTGCACAAATCTGAAAACAATAACATGAGGAGCCCTGGCTCAAACCATACCACAAGATAAAAAGAGTGGGAGTCTAGACTCCAAAATCCATGTGGTAAGCTAACAACATGAAATTTAGATAAATCATGAAACATAATGGATCATATGGGCTTGCCCAACACTTAAACATGGTTGACATAAACTTTAGCATTCAAAAACATGAACATGGACATGGGGAATTTGAAATCATACTTTCATCATATACATCTCATCATGCTTGAATAATATATCATAATCTCATCTTTCATGAACTTCCATGGGTGGGTATCCTAATTTATAAAAACTTAAAAACAGAATTTGTAATTGAAAATATTGTAAAATATGCCCATTAATCATAATTCAATATTAGCAACACGTATAGATAATAGCCATGATTGATACTTAGAGAATTCACATGTTGAGTTAAAACCCCATAGATTCAACAACTAGAATTTTCATGAAATTGAAGACGGATTGGGAATGGGTGTGGATGAATACACCCACTCATTACCCTATATACTTGGAGAAATCTAATTTCACAAACCCTCTTGAAAGTCTAAAGGAATTTGGGGAAAAACTTGATGAATCTAAGCTTGATCAGCACCTAGGAGCTTCTAGACTTGCATGCATGGAAGAGAATAGGCTTAGAATGAACTTACTCCTCTTAAAACACACTTTTCTGAGCTTAAAATGATGCCGCATAGGTCTTAGGACTTAGGAATTACTGAAAAGCCCCTAATAAAGGAAAATGCACACTACCAGTCCCAACGAGGGACTGTACGTCTTGTCGCCACTAACCAGACTTGTAGTCATCTCCCATTGCCAGAATTGGAATTTCATCACTACTAGTCAGCACGAGGGACACCACGACTCATAGTGTACCTGACGACTTGTGGTGACTAGTCATCAGGGACAATGCCAACTCCTCAACAACTGTAATACCTGGAAGTGCCTAAGACAAGGCCCGGGATTTAAAATGGAGGTTGGCATAAATCTAGAAGAAACATCATAGAACGGGTCATGTAGTATTGATGCTGGGGTAACTGGTCCAGGAACGACCCATGGCTGGATGTCACGAGTCATTATTTGTGGTCATGGTGAGATTGATCCTTAGTCTAGGAAGAGGTAACGGGTTGTGGGATGACTCATGGTGAGCAATAATGGATCGTGGTGAGAAACCATAGGAATGAGTAGGAAAATCTCTAGTCGAGGTGACAGATGGAAACCATGACTCATTGGAAGGAGGCACGAGTCGTGGTGTGACTCGTGGGAAGGCCCAACTGCAGGTCATCAGGGAGAAGTAACGGAGGATACAACAGACTGTCTTCTGATGTAACGACTCGTCCTATCGAGTCGTGGTGTTCGAATCTGAGAAGTGAAGTTTGGTTAGTGGATGCAATGGATGGATACCACTAGTCCTAGTATCTAGCCAGGACCAGTTGGATTGGTCATTATCACTGCCAGTGCTGATTTTTTAGGAAATTTATTAAGGGTAATTTCATCATTCCTATGTCCTAGGGTCCTAAACTACATCGTTTAAGGCTCTAAATGCAGTGTTTTATGAGGGGAAAATCTATCCTTGGCTCATTAACATCCATGCATGCATATTGAAGGGGTTTAGGAGGTGATCAAGTTAGAGTTATTCAAGTTTTCCTTCAATCCTTCATTAGGCTTTCAAGGGTTGATAAAGTCAGATCTTCCCCAGGTATGTAAGGTAATGAATGGGTGAATCTATTCACACCCATGCCCAATCTCTCTCTAAATCATGGAAATACCTTTGTTGACTCTATGGAACCCAATGCATGAAATTTCTAATTCTCTATATGGGTATGATCTAAATGAGTTTTTATTGAATAATGAATCATGGGCAAGTTTACATTATTTTTCATTAAAATCATGTTTTATGTTTTATAAATCTAAATGCTCATTTATGAGAAGTTTATGAAAGTTGAGATTTATGATAAATGTTCATGTATGATGTGATATTATTGGTGAAAAGAATGTTTTCAAGTTACCCATGTTTATAATCATATTTTCAAGTGAATTGAGAATTTTCAAGCTTGTTAGAGTATTGGGAAATGCCCACATGTTCAAGTATGATTGATGACTTATGATATGAATTCATGATTTATCAATTTATGACATTAGCAGATTAATGGGCCCTCGATTCATGGATAAACATGTATGTAAATGGGGATCAATGATGTTAATGTTTATTTGGCCATGAATATCATGAATGATGTTTATGATTTACGTACGAGCCTAATGTGCATGTTTTTGGAAGTAGTGTCTAGCACCGAGTAGCCCGACGTTCAAAGGACTAAGCTAGTGTCTTATAACTACATGCCACTATAGGTCATATTGATACATTACTATATTAATGGATCCCCTCTTTCGTGATATCACATACTGCACGTCCTTTTCCTGGCAAGCCGGGATGACTCTGCCCACTTGAGTGAGACAGTTGGGGCATCATGTAAGGCGCATCATGTAAGGCTCTACCATGATGGTGTCGGCTATGATGAGTCCTCCCATTATTCTGCATGTTTTTATGAATTGTTATATTTATGTTACTTTGGCTCAAATTATGATTTATAAAGTTTTCACTTATGACTATGATGAGGAATGGATTACGAATATTTTTAAAAACCTTGAGCCTTATGTTATATTGCGATATTTATGTTATGAGCATGCTGTCATAATTTTAGGAACTTTTATGTATTTCAAATGTTTGTTTTACTTACTTTGCATACTCAGTACATTCTACGTACTAACCGCATACTCTATGTTATATCGTTTTATGATGCAGGTTCTGATTTTCAGACCCAGCACCGTCATTAGCTCATTCTCAGAGCTAACATCCAGTTCATTGGTCAGTCCTTATCTCCCGAGGACCCATTGATATTAGTTATCCTTTATGATCAGTTTTCAAGACATGTCGGGTTAGTTGGGGTGTTGTCCCATCAACCCATTAGATATGTTAGAGGCTTTTAGACTATGTGTAGTATTCAGCTGTCATGTATGAAGTGCATTTCCCTTTCCATGTTATCTCATGATTATGCTTCCATTATGTTATCATGTTGAGTATTTCGCTTTACTGGATCGAGATATATATATGTTCATGCCATGGCTTAACTTACAGTATTTTGGGGCTTCTATTCCGTGTTGCGATCCGGGTCTACGTTCGGGTCACAAACTTGGCATTAGATCAATAGGTTTGAAGTTTCTTAGGGTGTCTAAAATCCGTATTAAGTAGAGTCTTTTTCATGGGTGTGAAGCGCTCCACACTTATGATGAAGAGGATACGAGAAGTTTAGGAAATGTTCCCTTCAATCATGATCTATATCATGCGATGAAATGCCTCCCTATCCTTCTAACTTGTGCTATTCGCGATTGTAGAATCATGGTTCCCCATAGAGTTAATGGTAGAAAGAATAAGAATGGAAATGGCCACGTGGATGGCAATGGAGAAGGGCATCAACAAGCCCCACCAGTCCAGGAGCATGATGCACCGGAGCCAATTGCCCATGCTGAATTTTGGGTAGCTATTCAGATGCTAGCACAGGCTTGACCACTCAGGTCAACCAGTAGGTAGTGGTGCATATTTCGTAAAATAGGAATGTGGCGGCAGCACGGGTTAGAGATTTCTTGTGGATGAACCCTCCAGATTTTCTTGGTTCCAAGGTGGACAAGGATCCACATGAGTTTATTGACGAGATTGTGAAGATCACCAAGGTCATGGAGGTGAATGGAGTTGAGTGTGCTGAGTTAGCGTTATATCAGTTGAAAGGGGTCAGACACATCTGGTTTTGATAGTGTAAAGATAGTAGGGCCGCTAGAGCAGCTCCTGTCACTTGGGAGGAGTTCCATGGTGCTTTCCTAGTCGATTCTCCCTCATGAGATGAGGGAGTTAAAGGCAGCCGAGTTCGTGATTTTTAAGTAGGGGGAAATGATGGTACATGACTATGCCCTTGAGTTCTCTCGCTTATCAAAGTATGCCCCAGAATTAGTGATGGATTAGAGGGCATGAGTGAGCAGGTTTGTTCATGGGGTGGCTAACTATTTGGACAAAGATTGCAGGATCACTATGCTCCACTAGGATATAAATTTCCCTTAGATAGTCCTGTACACCCAGTAGATAGAGGTGGCACATATGAGGGAGAGAGGTTAAAAGGGCCTGGACAGACACCTATGGGTTCACTTAGCAGAGATTCGGTGGTGGTCACCACCCTCAAATTCAGTAGAGGACATTAGCTCCAGCACCATTATCAGCTAGTGGTCCATATAGACCCAAGGGGGATCAGAGGAGCAGGGCCTCAGGTTTGAGAGACCAGAGGGGAATGCAGGTACAATGCACCTTTCCAGCCTAGGGGAAGTGTGGCAAAAGGCATGCCGGGGAGTGCTTTCTCGGCTCAGAAATATGTTATGGGTGCAGTAGATTTGGTCACATGCGTCGAGCGTGTCCATTTGATAGACAGGAAGAGGCAGTGCACAAACTACCAGGTTAGTAGCAACTCCAGCGTGCTCAGCTCCATAGGGTGCATCCACTAGTAGGGGTGGCAGGTAGTGCCAAAACATATTTTATGCCCTCGCCTTGCTTTAGGAGTAGGAGATTTCACTGGACGTGGTTACTGGTACGTTACGAGTGTTTCGCCTTGATGCTTATGCTTTGTTAGATCCAGGGGATACTTTGTCTTTTGTGACACCTTATATTTCTAGTAGCTTTGGAGTCAGTCCCGAAATTCTGTCAGAACCATTGTTAGTCTCTACTCCCATTGGTGATTCAGTTGTAGCTCGGAGAGTGTATAGAAGTTTCCCTATCACAGTATTGCAAAAAGTCACCTCTGCAGATCTGGTAGAGTTAGCCATGACTGGTTTTGATATGATTCTCGGGATGGATTATTTGTATGCATGTTATGCTTTGGTTAATTATAGGACCCGTGAGGTGGAGTTCCGCTTTATGGGTGAGTTAATCTTAGAGTGGAGGGGTAGTTTGACCGATCCTATAGGTTGTTTTATTTCCTATCTTAAGGCCAGGAAGATGATTTCTAAGGATTGCATATACCATCTAGATAGGGTTAAATATGTTGAGTTTGAGACCCCGACTATCCAGTAAGTTCCAGTGGTATGTGAGTATCCGAAAGTGTTCCCTGATGATTTACCGAGTATTCCTCTAGAGAGGAAAATTGATTTTGGTATTGACCTCCTTCCCAACATGCAGCCAATATCTATTTCTCCCTATAGAATGGATCCTGCCGAGCTAAAAGACTTGAAGGAGAATTTGAAGGATCTTTTGGATAAGGGTTTCATTAGACCAAGCAAATCCCCATAGGGTGCACTAGTTCTCTTTGTCCAAAAAAAGATGGTTCTCTTCGTATGTTTAGTGATTATCGGCAATTGAACAAATTCACCATCAAGAATAGGTATCCTATACCCAGGATTGATGATTTATAGACCAACTTTTGGTTGACAAGTGTTTTTTGAAGATAGATCTGAAATCCGAGTACCATCAGCTCAGAGTTCGGGAGAGCGATATCCCGAACAACCTTCAGGACGCAGTATGGTCTTTATGAGTTTGAAGTTATGTCTTTTCGACTAACGAATGCTCCTGTAGCTTTTATGGACTTGATGAAAAGGGTGTTCAAGACATACTTGGATATGTTCGTGAGTGTGATTATTAATGACATCCTGATATACTCTCGGAGTGAGGAGGAGCATGCCGTTCATTTGAGGGTGGTGTTACAGACTCTCGAGGATCGCCAACTATATGCTAAATTCAGCAAGTGCGAGTTTTGGTTGAACTCAGTGGTGTTTTTGGTTCATGTGGTATCAGGTGAGGGCAAAAGGGTAGACTCTCAGAAAATAGAAGCGGTGAAGAACTGGCCTAGACCGGTAAATCCTTCAGATATTCGGAGCATATAGGGCTTTGATGGCTACTACCGGAGATTTCTTAAATATTTCTCACCTATTGCAGCACCCTAACCAAACTGACCCAAAAGAAGGTAAAGTTCCAATGGTTGGAGGCTTATGAGAAGAGCTTCCAAGAGTTGAAGGCTCGACTCACCTCAACACCAGTGTTGACCCTACCCGAGGGAACATATGGGTTTGAGATTTATTGTGATGCTTCAAGGATCGAACTTGGATGTGTATTGATGCAGCATGAAAAGGTTATAGCTTATGCTTTTAGATAGCTAAAAGTTCATTAGAAGAATTACCCGACCCATGATCGTGAATTGGCCACGGTGGTATTCGCCTTGAAGATATGGAGACATTATTTATACGGGGTACATGTGGATGTATTTATAGATCATAAGAGTCTGCAATATGTGTTTATCCAAAAGGATCTCAATCTTCGGTAGAGAAGGTGGTTAGATCTACTTAAGGACTTTGATATGAGTGTTCTTTACTATATGGGCAAGGCTAGTGTAGTAGCGAACGCACTTAGTATACTCTCCATGGAAAGTGCGTCCCATGTGGATGAGGCGAAGAAGGAGCTAGTGAAAGACGTGCATCGACTTACAAGGTTGGGAGTTTTTTTGGTTGATTCGACCGATGGCGGTGTTATTGTTCAGAATGGATCATAATCTTCTTTGGTGTCTGATGTAAAAACTATACTAGACGAGGACCCTATTTTGTTAAAGTTAAAGGATGCTGTTCAAAATCAGAAGGTAGAGGTCTTCTCTAAAGGAGGAGATGGTGTGGTTTGATACCAGGGTCTCTTATGTGCTCCGAATGTCGATGGTTTGAGAAATTGGATGTTGCACGAGGCTCATGGATCTAGGTATTCAATCCATCCAGGTGCCACCAAAATGTACCGTTACTTATGGGAAGTCTATTTTTGGAATGACATGAAGAAGGACATCGCAGAATTTGTAGCAAGTGCCCAAATTGTCAGCAAGTAAAGGTTGAGCATTAGAGACCGGAAGGGGTGTTTCAGGATATCAGTATTCCTACTTGAAAGTGGGAAAAAATCAATATGGACTTCATAACAGGTTTGCCTCACACTCATTGGAAATATGACTTCATTTGGGTTGTTGTAGATAGGTTGACCAAAGCCGGTCATTTTCTACCAGTCAAAACCACGGATTCGACAGAGGATTAGGCCAAACTGTACATCCGAGAGCTAGTTTAGTTGCATGGAGTGCTCTTGTCCATTATATCAAACAAAGGTACCCAATTTACCTCTCAATTTTGGAGGTCGTTTCAAAAAGGACTTCGTGCCCATGATGGTGAGCATCAGCCAGCTCCACCTGTTCATTTGGAGCACGTACCAGAGCCAGCTGCCCACGCCAAGTTTAGGGTAGTGATTCAGATGCTGGCACAGGCCATGACTGCCCAAGTACAGTATCAGGCAGTGGCGCATCTCCCTTAGAATAGGAATGCAACGGCAGTTAGGGTGAGGGACTTCTTGAGGATGAGCCTTTCGGAGTTCATGGGGTCAAGGGTGGATGAGGATCCACATGATTTTTTTGAGATTCTGAAGATCACCCAGGTTATGGGGGTGAACAGTGGGGAATGCGTTGACTTGACCTCCTATCAGCTAAAGGAGGTAGCACATATATGGTTTAAGCAATGGAGAGATGCTAGGGTGGTGGGTGCCGGCCCGATAGGTTGGGATGAGTTTCACACCACGTTCATGAATCGATTCTTCCCTTGAGAGATGAGAGAGCTCAAGGAGGCTGAGTTTGTGAATCTGAAGAAGGGTAACATGTCTTTCCAGGAGTATGCATTGGAATTCACCCAGCTATCGAAATATGCTCCGGAGTTAGTGGTAGATCAGCAGGATCGGGTAAGCCGTTTTGTGCATGGAGTATCGAATTACTTGGACAAGGACTGCCAGATTTCCATGCTTCATAGGGACATTGGCTTTCCCCCTATTATAATGTATGCGCAGCAGATGGAGTCGGTCTATAGGAGGCAAAGAGAGGCCAAGAGGGCCAGGACCGACAGCTATAGGGTTTCTCAGGACAGGTCAGGAGGTGGACCACGTCAGTAGACCCAACACAAGTCCATTACTCCATCTTCTTTATCAGCCAGCATGCCATCCAGGCTCAGGGGAGACCAGAGGAGCAGGGCTATAGGCTCGAGGGATCATGGTAGCATGCAGGTGGAGCGCACTTTTCTAGTTTGTGAGAAGTGTGGCAAGAATCATCCCGAGAGGTTTCTCATCGGCGCGGATGCTTATTTTGGGTGTGGAAAACTTGGACATAGGATAAGGGATTTCCCTGCAGCCAGTTCTACCACTCCAGTAGCACTACCCCCTTAGGAGGGTGCCTCCACTAGTTCAGTGGGTGGTCGCGCCAAAACAGGTTTTATGCCCTAGTGCCTTGCCAGGAGTAGGAGGCTTCGCCAGATGTGGTGACGAGTATGTTGCAAGTTTTCCATATTGATTCTTATGCTTTATTAGATCCAGGAGCTACTTTGCCTTTTGTGACCCATTATATTGCTAGTAGTTTTGGAGTTAGTCCTGAAATTTTGTCAGAACCATTCTCCGTATCTACTCCAGTTGGTGAATCAGTGGTAGTTAGGCAGGTGTATAGGGGTTGCCCCATTATCGAGTTGCATAAGGTTACCTCCACAAACTTAGTAGAATTGGCCATGACTGGCTTTGACATCATTTTGGGTATGGATTGGTTGTTCGCATGTTACGCTTCAATTAATTATAGGACCTGTGCGGTGGAATTCTGGTTTCGGGTGAGTCAGTTTTGGAGTGAAAGGGCAGTTTGGCCATACCAGCCGGTCGGTTTATTTCATACCATAAGGCCTAGAAAATGATCTCTAAGGGTTGCCTGTACGACCTAGTTACGGTTAAGGATGTAGATTCCGAGATCCCGACAATTCAGTCAGTTCCAGTAGTGTGTGAGTATCTGGATGTTTTTCCTGATGATTTGCCAGGTGTTCCTCTGGAGAGGGAAATTGATTTCGATATTGATCTATTGCTCGATACACAACCTATCTCCATTCCTCCTTATAAGATGGCTCCAATCGAGCTAAAATAGTTAAAAGAATAGTTGAAGGACTTATTAGATAAGGGTTTCATTAGACTGAGCAAGTCTCCATGGGGTGCACCAGTTCTCTTTGTTCGAAAGAAGGATGGATCCCTTCGAATGTGTATTAATTATCGGCAGCTCAATAATGTCACTGTTAAGAACAAGTACCCTTTTCCCATAATTGATGATTTATTTTACCAACTCCAGGGTGCAAGGTGTTTATTGAAGATAGATCTCAGGTCCAGATATAACCAGACAGAGTTCAGGAGAGTGACATCCCGAAGACAACCTTCAAAACTCGGTATAGCCCTTATGAGTTTGTAGTTATGTCATTTGGACTAACCAATGCTCCTGCAGCTTTTATGGACCTAATGAACAAGGTGTTCAAGCAGTATCTGGACATGTTCGTAATTGTGTTCATCGATGATATCCTTATATACTCTCGGAGCGAGGAGGAACATGCTGCTCACTTGCGAATAGTGCTTCAGATCCTCAAGGATTGTCAGTTATATGCAAAGGTCAGCAAATGTGAGTTTTGGTTGGACTCGGTGGAATTTCTAGGCCATGTGGTATCAGGTGAGGGCATAAAGGTAGATTCCTAGAAAATCGAAGCGGTGAAGGATTGGCCCAGACCGGTGAATCCTTCAGAACTTTTGAGTTTCTTGGGCCTAGCAGGCTACTACCAGAGATTTGTTGAGGGTTTCTCATCTATTGCGGAACCTTTGACAAAGTTGAATCAGAAGAAGGTGAAGTTCCAATAGTCGGAGGCTTGTGAGAAAAGCATCTAAGAATTGAAGACCCGACTCACTTCAGCACCAATGTTGACTTTACTCAAGGGCACATATGGTTTTTTTGTATATTGTAGTTCTTTGAGAGTTGGACTGGATGTGTGTTGATGTAGCATGAGAAAGTAATAGCATATGCCTCTCGACAGCTGAAAGTTCACAAAGAGAATTACCTGACCCATGATCTCGAGTTGGCCACGGTGGTGTTTGCATTGAAGATATGACGACATTACTTGTATGGGGTCCATGTTGATGTATTCACGAATCGTAAGTGCTTGCAATATGTGTTCACGCAAAAGGATCTCAATCTTCGGCAAAGGAGGTGGTTGGAGTTATTAAAGGACTACGATATGAGTGTTTTTTACCACCGGGGACGGGCTAATGTGGTGGTGGATGCACTTAAATGGCTCTTTATGGAGAGTGTGTCCCACGTGGAGGAGGGAAAGAAGGAGTTGGTGAAGGATGTCCACTAGCTCGAAAGATTGGGAGTTACATTGATCGACTCAACCGATGGCGGAGCCATTGTGCAGAATGGGTCAGAATCGTCCTTGGTGGTTGATGTCAAATCTAAGCAAGATGAGGATCCGATCTTAAGGAAGCTGAAGGAAGCAGTGCAGAGTCAAAAGGTGGAGGTTTTCTCCTAAAGGGGAGATGGTGTGCTACGATACCAGAGTCCACTATGTGTTCTGGACGTTGATAATTTGAAGATTTGAATATTGCATGAAGAACATGGTACCTCATATTCTATCCGTCCGGGATCTATAAAAATGTATCGAGACTTGCGACAAATCTATTGGTGGGATGGTATGAAAAAGGATATTGTAGAATTCGTAGCCAAATGTCCAAACTATCAGCAAGTGAAAGTCGAGCATCAAAGGCCGGGAGGCATACTTAGGATATGAACATTCCCACATGGAAGTGGGAAGATATTAACATGGACTTTATAACAGGTTTGCCCCGCACTCGGAGATAGTATGACTCCATTTGGGTTGTTGTGGATAGGTTAACCGAGGCTTCACACTTTCTACAGGTCAAGACCACAGATTCAGCGGATGATTATGCCAAGTTGTATATTCAGGAGTTGGTTAGACTTCATGGAGTTCCCTTGTCTATTATCTCAGACTGAGGTACTCAATTTACCTCCTAGTTCTGGCTGTCTTTCAGAAAGGGCTTGGGACTCGGATTAAGCTCAACACAACATTTCATTCGTAGATGAATGGCCAGGCGGAACGAACAATCCAGACTCTTGAGGACATGTTGAGGGCATGTGTTATAGATTTTAAAGGTAGTTGGGATTATCATTTGCCCTTGATCGAGTTTTCTTATAATAACAGTTATCACTCTAGTATCCAAATGGCACCGTTCGAGGCCCTATATGGGCAGAGGTGTAGATCTCCCATCGGATAGTTTGAGATTGGTGAGGCAACTATGATAGGGCCAGATTCGTTTCACGAGGCGATGGTGAAGGTTCAGTTTATAAGGGACCAGTTGAAAACCGCTCAGAGTCATCAGAAATCATATGCCGATGTGAGGAGAAGAGACTTGGAGTTTGATGTGGATGATTGGGTATTTCTAAAGGTATCTCCCATGAAGGGAGCCATGCGGTTCGAAAAGAAAGGAAAACTCATCCCCCACTATGTTGGACCCTACCGGGTTGTGAGGAGAGTTGGTAAGGTGGCATATCAGTTCATCCTATGTTTCATGTGACACTTTTGAAAAAATTCTTGGGTGATCCAACTTTAGTAGTCCCGGTGGACAGCGTTGGGGTAAAGGATAGCCTTAGATATGAAGAAATTCCAGTGGTAATCCTAGATCGTCAGGTTCGGAGGCTGAGGAACAAGGAGGTAGCTTCAGTTAAAGTATTGTGGAGAAATTAGCACGTTGAAGGAGCTATGTGGGAATCCAAAGCGGATATGATGGCTAGATACCCACACTTGTTCTCTACCAGCTCAGTTTTTTGCTTGACGTATTAGTTTTTCCATAAATCTCTAATTAGCTTTCATGTTCAGTTCATACGTACAAGTTCATTTTTTGATATGGTATATGTATGTGGTGTCTGAATTCAGTTCAGACATGTAGATCTTTTAAGAGGTAGTCATTCCGTTAGTTTTCATCTTAAATGATCGGTATTTAGATATGGTGATTGCTTGTTTCTGAGTTTTCAACATGTTTCTGACATTCGAGGATGAATGTTCCCAAGGGGGAGATATTGTTATACCCGGGGAACCCAGGGATCAGACCCGAGAGTCAAAATGGAGAAAAATTGGAAATTTGCACCAGATCACAGGACGACTCCTGAGGTAGTTCATAGGGAGTGGCCACGAGTCGTGAGGTGACTCGTGGTCAGCAAGGATGGCAGGCTCAGGTGGAGGAGGCCACGGGCTTGACCGCGAGTTGTGGCCAGTCCTCACGACTCGTGAGGTCACCCGTGGGTTGAGGTGTATGGTTGGTCAGGATTTTGGACAGTGGGGGTCACGGGTGGTGACCACGAGTCATGATCAGCCACCATAATTTGTGGGGTCCACAGAGTGAGTTGGGCAGTGAGCATGAAGGATTCAGGCCACGAGTCGTGTCCCCTGACAATGACTCATGAGATTCCTCGTGGGGACTGGCAACTAGAAAATTCCTGCATTTTTAGTAAAAGTGTTCCCGTAATTGCTAAACTCCTAAGGATTAAACTATGTTGTTTTAAGGTATGAATAGAGTATTTTAAGGGGGATTAGTCCATGTTAAGCCTCATTCATGCATGCAAGAGTATAGAGAGGATTCTAGATTGTAATTCAAGGTGTTCTTCCCCAATTTCTATAAATTCCATCTTGGGCTTTCAAGAGATTAAAAATCAAGTGTTTTCAGGTATGTAAGGTCATCAATGGGTGAATTCTTCCACACCCATGCTCCTACTCTAGGAATTTACTTAAAATTCATCAAAAACTCATGGGGTTTTGTATTTGATTATATAAATTCTAACGATTTAATTATGAGTTTTGTGATTTTGAAATATTATAATAATCTATGGATTTGGATCATCTTTTGAGATTTAAATTGATTATAATATTGTTGATTTTGATTTTAAAAAAATTAAGCTTCATTAGGCATGCCCCATGACAAATGGAATTATGAGCTATTCTTCCCCATTGATGTTCTTTACGAGCCCAACAAGAATTATGTTTCAAGTTATGAATTTATTTTACTACCCATCATGATTCTTTTGAAATTCAAGCTATATGCACGATTTACAAGTATGTATGAATCTTATTAATCATGAATTATGTTTATGACCGACTCACGGGCCTCATATCATGGCTAGTGCATATATGTTCAAGCATGTTTATGTTTATCATGATTTAACTAGCTCATGAACTCATGAATTTTATTATTATGAGCACTATATATGTTTTGGGAGTAGTATCGAACACTGAGTAGGTTCGGGGCTCAGGTTAAGCCCCGAATCTCATGAACTACGTGCCATCGTAGGTATGTTGGGACCCCTTTCATGTTAGTCCCTAGCCCAAATGGCCCTTTTCATGGTGATATCACACTTTCATGGTTCTACCCTTGGCAAGGTACGAACACCCTCCCAACTAGGTTTACAGTCAGGCTTCATGTGTGCTCATATGAGGTATATCGGTTAAGAGAATCTCCCATTGTTCCTCATGATTTATGGATGTTATGATTAGGTATGTTGGCTCAAGTTATGTTAAGTAAATCACTTCTATTATGATTATAATTATGTTATGTTACGAATGTTTTTAAAACCTTGAGCCATATGATATGTTATTATGATTTATGATACGAGCATGACGTCATACTCTTATGATCATTTATGAATTTCATATATGTTTTAAATGTCCGTTTTACTTACCATGCATACTCAGTACATCCCACTACTGACCGCATACTTTCTATATTGTATCATTTCATGACAGGTCCTAGTTCTCAGGCTCATCCTCACCCATTAGCTAGCTTCAGGCTTGCTCTCCGCGCATTTGGTGAGTCCTCATGTTTCGAGGGCTACGTGTTCACACTTTATGTTATTTCATTCAGTTTCTGAATGTTGGATTAGTTGGGGAGTTGTCCCATCAATCCGTCTTTCATGTTTAGAGGCTATTCAGACTACACGTTGTGTTCCGCCGTATTGTATAAGTCTAGTACTGCTTTTCCCTTATGCTATGTTATGATTACGTTCTTTATGTTAAGTCTTCCACTTATGTGATTGAATTAGATGTATGCTCATGCCATGGGTCGACTTGGGGTCTCTCGGGGCTCCTTGTCCCGTGTCTACAATTTGGGTGTACATTTGGGTCGTGACAATAACCTATTGGTTGGTTCGAAGTTGGGGAAGCTGCAATGACAGGACCGTATTCGGTCCATGAGGCTATAGGGAAGATTAAGCTCATACGGGATAGGTTGAAAACCGCTCAAAGTCGCCAAAAGTCCTATGCGGATGTTAGAAGGAGAGAACTTGAGTTCGAAGTGGATGATTGGGTGTTTTTGAAGGTGTCTCCAATGAAGGAAGTGATGCGGTTTGGAAAGAAAGAAAAACTCAGACCTCGTTATGTTGGCCCCTACCAAATTGTGAAACGGGTTGGCAAGGTGGCATATGAATTGGAGTTTCCCTTACAATTAGTTTCCATGCATCTTGTTTTCTATGTATCGCTCTTAAAGAAGTGTTTGGGTGATCCAGCTCTACTTGTCTCAGTGGACAGTGTCAGTGTGAAAGACAACCTTAGTTATGAGGAGGTTTCGGTAGAAATACTGGATCGTCGGGTTCGGAGGCTAAGAAACAAGGAAGTAGTTCAGTCAAGGTTTTATGGAGAAACCAGCATGTTGAGGGAGCTATGTGGAAAGCCGAAGCAGACATGATTGATGGATACTCACATTTATTCTCTATCGGCTCAGTTCCAGCTTGAGGTATCAGTTTTTACCCTAGTACTCTATTTAGTTTTCAAGTTTAGTTCATGTGCCCCAATTTCTTTCATGAATATGGATGTGTATATGATTCAGGAATTCAGTTCAGCCCTGTATTTTACATCATAGTTAGTCATTTCGTCAGTTTTCGACTTAAATGATCAGTATTTGAGTATGATGACTACATTTCTCTATTTCAGTATGTTTTCCCACATTCGAGGATGAATGTTCCCAAGGGGGAGATATTGTAATACCCCGAAAGTGCCTAACACTAGACCCGGGATTTAAAATGAAGGTTGGCAGAAATCTAGAAAAAACATCACAGAACGGGTCATGTAACGAATCATTGGTTCCACAAATGATCCGTAGGAAGTGTCTGTGGTGAGGTGTAGTGATAATGCTCAAACCATACCTCCTACTGATGTATGAAGCAGACATTGTAAATAAAGAACCCAACAAAGAGGTTGGGGTCGAACCCACAAGGAATATGGAAAATCTAGACTAATGCCGGTAAGTGAACTTGTTGGTTAGTTACTCCAATTTGGGGGTTTAAGAAAAATAATAATTAAAAACAATGATTTAAATTGTGATGTAAAATAAAGAGTTAAGAATAACTAGGATTTTTGTTCCCCATAGGTTCATAACTGCTTCGGGTATACACATGCGATCAATACCAACGCTTACTTGTAGAATTGATAAATAGAGTTCATTCAAATGACTGATTCATCCCTATTGAATGACTATCTCAATCACTGGGTTAGGTCTCATGAGCAATTTCAAATTAACCATTATCAATTTGTTCCAAATATAAGTATCCTGCAACCACAACTCAAGTTAATACAATGATCATCAAGATCAGGGCTTTGTTGTAATTCTCTTTTCCTAATCTCTACCTCTCTAGGCTCAAGAAAGTAAAGAATTCAGGAAAGTCCTAACGTTGTACTCTATTAAGAAACGTTTAAGCATGAAGGGAATAAAATGCAAGTGTTTTGCATTGATTTTGTATCACTTTTATGTAACCCTAGCTTGTTGATCCACCATGGTTCACACAACCCTAGCTATGGAGGTTTTAACCTCTCATAGTTGCAAGATTGTGATATGCATGCATCATTAAATACATAAATCAATACTTACAATAGTAGATGAGAGAAAAGCTTCTTTGATTATATCTGAAATAACTCAAGAACACTTCACAAAGATCAAGAAAGAAATCAAGAAAAGGTTGATCACAAGTCACTCCGCTCAATTCTATGTTCTTCCTTACTTTCTAACCTTCTCTAACTACTTCCAACGTATTCTCATGAAAATAAAAAATAAAATGTATTTATACAGACATAAACATTCTTTTCCTAGGCTATTAAGGCAAATTTCTATAACTTGTGCCGCCTGTGCCACGTTCGATCCTACGACCCATAGTAGGTTTGCACCGGTCGTACCTGCTTCCCGTATGTTCTTGACAGGCTGAAATTTGGCTAAGTGTTGGGCCTTGGTATGACTCGTACATTCTCCCTATGAGTCATACTGTGCTTCCGTAGCTTGACTCTGAGAATTCTCAATTTTTTTGAAGTTCTTCACGAGTGTGATGGTACGACTCATACCTTGACATCACGACTCGTACTATCAATCCATTTCAGGAGTCAGACTCTTGTGCAAATCTTCTGAATCTTTCCACGAGGCAAATGCTACAGTGCATACAAGCATTGTATGACTCATACTGAGTGTCGTAGGATGCACTCTTCATAACTTAGCCATCTGAAACTTTTCATGATCTTCAGTACGACTCGTAGCGTCAACCTACGACTCGTACTGAGACATGTAACTTAAGCCGATTTTCTACACTTTCAGGCTATCTTTTGCACATTCTTGCTCCAACACCTATTTATCCTGTAACCAAAGAAAAAGTGCCTTATATCCATATAAACATATATAAGTCCATGCTATTTTCTCAGTTTTGAGCATAGAAAGTGTTGTAAACTCACAACACATTAACACCCTCAACTTACGACTTTTGCTTGTCCTCAGGTAAAGAAAAGAAAAAACTAAATACGACGCTCAACTAGAAAATAGACCTAGAATACTACAGCCAATACTAAACAAAACTTTCACTATACATTCAACAACTTTTGACCCTTTTTCCATGAACTAACATCAGCTTATGTACTACAAGCAACCACAAAACATGATAAACAGGGATCAAGATATGTCATCTAGCTATCAACAGACAATTAAGTTATCACCGATGCTTTTCACACAAACCAATGGTAAAAGTAAACATAATCCATGTATCCTCATAACAAATGAAGTCCCCATTCACAGATATAGTATCAGAAATCGCATGGGACTAAACAAGCGAGACGCTCACTCTTACAAAGAAGTTTCAAGAATTATGTATCTGATACCATAGGCTTGCTCTTATTTTCTCTGCTTCAGTCTTCTAGATGGTCAGATTAGGATCACTATAGGACTTTCTGTGGCTTGTAATGTAGGCTCTAGGACTGGACATGATAAATATGAGAGATTTTGGAGTGACTATCCCTTCCTTGGCAGTACATACATTGGCTTCACCATTCACCTATTTCACCCTCTAATCTTTTTCATTCCTTTTCCTCCCTTTTCACCTCTATTATGTGCATTAGTATGGGTGTGGTGTATTTTCAACTTCTTCAAGAATTTTTTATTTTTTATTTTGAATTTTCTCTTTTTTTTCAAGATTTTCAACTTTATCAACTTTTTTTTTCACATCACACCTCATTTTTTAACCTTTTCTCTTTTCTTTCCCTTTTTCTCATTTCCACCATTCATGCACCCCTAATCTAGCCACCCTCAACTTAGGCATTTTGCCTATGCTGAGGTTCACAATATCCATGGAAGGACTAGGGACAAAATAGGTTCATTATATAAAATGGGTACGGTTCATTGGTTAATCAAATAAAAATGATCTATTAAAGGCTCAAAATTGGGATCAAGGGAATCATATGACTTTGGTACGGTTATTTAGGCTTAAAGTGAGCTTAACAAAGAAATACCTATGATCATATCCTAACCAACCATCGTTAGCCTAATCAAAGACTAACCAGGCAAGTTGTAGATCTTCAACACAATACTGAACTAAGTATTACACCTCACTCGCTTATGGCACATGACTAATATTCACCTTACCTTTCTGGTTTACACTTGTCTTAACAAGACTCCTAATGCTAATAAACTAAATGACATCAAAATATCGACAGAAATCATGCATGCAGTCACAATACATAGCTAGTGCATCAAAAATTTTAAACAGGGTCAATTATTTTTAAAAATACAAAACTAGTGCATTTTCATTAGCTAAGTACTCCAAAGTTATTTCCTAATTAAACAAAAATCACAAAATAAGAAAATAAAATCCTAAATATGCCTGTTCTACTTGATAGTATTCCCGAGGGAAAAGAAACGCGGTAATAAAAACCCTCGGACGAATCCAAAAATCCCAAAAATCAGAAGTACACCCCTCCCTTTTTTGAAAATTGAGCTTAGTACCCGAAGCATGAACTATAAGAACCGAGTGAAGGGAATATACTTGTGGCGCTCTAGGCGCTCCTGTCATCCTGCGGATGAGGTACCTCCACTGCAATTATGGTGCTACGGGTGGACAGTGCACTCAATGATGTATCAATAGGGGGAGTGGTTACCCCCTCAGTAGTCTCGACCGCCTCTACGACCTATGTGTTAATCGGGCTGAAGGTGGCTCGCTTGAAGGGTTCCGACCACTAGCAAGATCAGGCTGAGTCATGGTGAAGCTGCCTGCTCATCTTGCTCACTCCGTAACTCCGACAAATGTGAGTTATAAGTCTACAGGCTCTCTGCTCTGGCCCACTTGCATTCTCGTCTCTCCTTCTTACTTCTCTTCCTCAAACTCTCCTCTCCAATATCCTCGGAAGCTCTTTCATTTCTCTTTTCTCCAACAGCTGTCGTCGGCTCCCAATAAGCCACCAAATCAATCTCCTCATCTAGCTCTTCATCGAGGTCTGGATGAGTGGGGGCTACTATGATTGCCGGTTGTCGTGATGACAACTTAGCAACTTGGCTCCGAAAAGCCCCTAACTCCTCATGGAGACTGGTATATCTGTCTGCTTTGCCATATGCATGTTAAAACAGCTCTAAAATCCATCCAAGTGAGCATGTAAGGCATGAGCTTCTATGTCTATCTCTGCTTTGACCCATGGCTTCATATTTTCCATCATAGCTTGAATTTTTCTTTCAGCTGTGGTCAATCTTTTGGCCAATTTCTGGAGGAAGTCCCGGGGCACTAAGACATGCCCTGCTGGAGTCTGAGCCTGCAAGCTAGGCGGTGGTTTGGCTGAGGTGCTAGGAGCTGCCTCTGAATGACCGGCATCTATAGTCGGTGTCTCTCTCTACTCCTATAAGGTGCTGCCATTCACCTATGCACCTCCTGCTAGCTGGACCAATGGAACTGCTGTGGGAAGCCGAGCTTAGCTCATGGGGTTCATTCATCCCAGATGAGGCCGATGTCTACTATCCTCTATCATCCGATCAGACGATCCTCACCCCATCGTATTGGCACACTTGCCTTTGTGCATAGTTTGAATACAAGACTTGAGAATGGGATGGTAGTGCTAAATCCCATCATCGGGTCGTGTATCTCCTCTACGATGATCCTCAGGTTGTTGATAGGATATCGGTACATGAGGTATCCTAGCAAAGCTACTTTGTCTGCACTTAATGTGTTATCTTTGACTGTGGGTGCTAATCGGTGGCATACTAGTGTCCAATATGCTTTTGCTATGAAGTTTAGTGAGTTCTTTGTAACTTTCTTTCCACCAGCAACCCACTCAGCTTCCTCCTTATCCTCAACAATTACACCCTCTAACCATTGCAGCTGCCTTTGCCTTTCCTCCAAACCCAACTTCTTGATTTGCTTCATTGCTTCCATTTTGTACTCATACTTCGGCATCATCCATGTAGGAAAGAACTGTGGTCCATATAGAACCTGAGAGATGTCTATTCTGATATGTCTACCTCTCATCCTTGGACCAAAGCACTCTCCTTCCAGGGCTGGACTTTTACTTTCTGCCCCTCTTTAGCCTTTTGTTCCATAGTGGCCAAATAGTTCGCGTAGAACTCTCAGACCAATTCTGCGGTATACTGAGCTGGAGACTATTCCATCCACTCGAAGCCATAGAAACTAAATATCTGCTTCATCTTCTCAACTTCATTCAGTGAGTCTATAAGGATCTGTAGTTCTTCCTAGATGCTCCGCCTTGGCTTGTTTTTGGCGGTGAGAGAAGTGCCTTGCTTATAAATTTCTCTAGTTCCCAGCACTCTCCACCGGACTGTGCAGTTCTCTCTAGGCGGAGTCTGTTCTTGAACGGCATTAGGAGCCTCCTTCTCTGAATCATCACTGCCATATGCCTCTCCGAATTGGTTCTACTCAGACCCTTCTTCTGCATTTGAGCCGCTTCTCGACTCCTGATTACCTTCTTTAGCTCCCTCCTCAGACTGGGGAGCTTGTGCAAATGTGGCAGTAGCTGCTACAGCTTGTGCTTTTGCCTTTGCCCTAGTGGCTCTGGTCCGATCAGTGTCTGATGTATCAACCTAGTACTCCTCAAATGAACCACTAGAGGAGTGTCCTACATGCTTAGGCTCGAACACAGATGTTTCATCATGTAATATCCTCCGAGCAGCTTCTTTTGATACTTTGCACTTTGATCTTAGGCATAACTGCATGCCCAAGTGATACTTTAATACTTCATTTCTACTTGTTTATCCACTTTTATGTGTGCATTCTCATGTGATTTGTATGTAAATATGGATTTATACTAACCAACATGATTAGTGTTGTTTTGCAGTCTAGAAGTAATTGTTGGGAACTAATCTACAAGTTGGTGAAGTGTGGAAATGGACTCGGAAGCAAGAAGCGGAAGTCGACAAGGAAATTGGCCAAGTTTGGTGCTCCGCGATGGAGGCCGTGTCACGCTACCATCGCGGAAACAGTCTGCCTAAAAGTAATTTTTATCTCAATTTCCAGTGGAGGTGCGTGTTACCTCCATGGCACAGAGCTGATGCTCCATGATACACTCCGTGCCACGCTGAGGATAATTTTTTGGAACCCCCAAGTCCAGTGGAGGTGCGCGACAGGGCCGTGGCACGGAGCTGATGCTCCGCGATACACTCCGTGCCAGGTTGTCAGTTATTCCGGGAAAAATTCTCACTTGTATAAATAGCACACTTAGGATTTAGTATAAAGTATCTGACATTTTGAGCAAGAACGTGGAGAGCAGACAGTTGAGAAGAAGAATTCCTAGGGTTAATTCTCTTCCTTTTTCTCTTTAATTACAATTGCTTGTATGAATTCTACTTGTTTGACGATGTTTAATCCGCAAATGAGTGGCTAATTCACCTCTTGCCGAGGTTGAGGAAAATTGTAGAGGAATGTAATTAATGATTATTTCAGGTTTCATCTACTCTATAACGGTTGTTCTACCAATTCTTGTTTTTACTACGTTAATGTTTGGCCAATGTTAATGTATATTCTAGAATTCCAATTTTGATTCCAAAAGGAAGACTAATTGGATAGATGTGAATGGTGGAATATGATCTTTTCTTGGTTGAGAAATTGAGGGATGATTTATGTTTAGAATAGAAATATATCTGTAATGTCATATTTGGTCATTTATGGAATGTGTTATGTATAGCTAGAACATGGGGTTTTGCATCACAGAAATATGTAATGTAAGTCTCATGATTCTTTAATTGGTGAGCAGTTGAAAGATCTAATCCATGGGTTATTAATTCCTGACTAACAACCGAAGAGAAGATAGACTGATTTTAATTAATAAATTACATCTCTGCATGTTTTCCTTAACCTCAGTTTATTCATTTCTATTGTTCAGACTTTAATTTACAAAATTTACTTAGGTTCACATTAACTATTAATCTTGAATCAAAAGCATTATTTGTTTGGTTGTCTACCTGCATAACGAAATCTTTCACTAACAATTAGGATAATTACTACCATATTACAGTCCCTGTGGAATCGATACTTGCTTGAAATAAAGCCACTTTACTACTTGTACGATCACATGCACTTGCATGTAGTTAGGTCTGAACAAGTTTTTGGCGCCGTTGTCGGGGACTGGCAATTGGTTATTTAATTCTCTTAGTGTTAGTTTACAAGTTAGATATAAGTGTTGACAACTTGATCTTAGCCTTTCTCTTGCAGGTACTGAAATATTTTTTTTTGAACACTGACAAGAGACAAGGAGTTGGTGGATTCATTTATAGAGCCAAAGAGACAATTTCATCGACAAAGAAGGGAATCTCTAGAGAAGAAGTTGCAGTTGTTAAGACAGGCAACTGTGGAGCAGCAATAAAATCCACCGATTGTAAGGGCAGTTTTAGTACCCGAAGAGATGGCAGCAACACCGGTCCATGAAGTGGCAATCCCACACACAAATAATGTAACATCCAGCATTCGCAGACCGGCGTCATGAGGGAGATTCGAACTCAAGCAAAATATGGTGCAGTTATTCCGCACCAGCGGGCAATTTACAGGTCTCCCTCGTGAAGATCCACAACAACATCTCCAAAATTTTTTGGAGATAAGTGACACCTATATCCTAGCTGGAGTATCATCCGACTATGTGAGGCTTATATTATTCCCGTTCTCATTGCTCGGGGAATCAAAGAGGTGGTTGAAGGCTGAACCACCAAATTCTATCACTACTTGGGATGACCTCGCAAGGAAGTTTTTGACCTAATTGTTTCCATCAGGGAAGACATCCAGAATTAGAAGTCAGATTCTAAGTTTCAAACAGAGAGAGGGTGAGAATTTGTATCAGGCTTGGGAGAGGTTCAAGTCAATGCTACGGGATTGTCCTCATCATCACCAGTCTAATGATGTGTTGGTGCATACGTTCATTGAGGGTTTGGAACCGCATACAAAGATTTTGTTAGATTCAGCAGCCGGTGGGCAGGCATTGGAGAAGACCTAAAAAGAGCTTTACACTTTCTTAAACCGTATTTCACAGGGAAATCCAGAATGGAATGCGGATTCAACTTGAGGAGGAGCAAAGAAACACGCAGGGGTCTTTGAGGTGGATGGTTTTACAGCTATTGCTGCACAGATAGCTGTGTTGCAAAATCAACTTAACACCCATTTCCGCAGTATGAGCTTGAGCCAAGCACAAGCTCCAGTCAATGCAGTTCATCAGGTATGGTGTGAAGTATGTGGAAGTAGTGAACACTCAGCTGAGTGTTGTGGTGCCAATCCAGATTCGGTGAATTTTGTTGGAAATGTCCAGAGGAACAACAATCAACAGTATGGCGACAGTTACAACCCAAATTGGAGGAATCATTCGAATTTTTCATGGGGGAGTACTAGTCATCAAGGACAGAGTTTAAATCAGGGCGTGCAGAGAAACCAAGGGGGCATCAAAATTTATAGTCACAATATAGAGGAAACAATGCACCTCCTCCACCCAGCAACATTGAGGATATGTTCAAAACCATAATAGCTAACCAAGCACAAATGCAGGCTGATTATGTAAAATTAGCGGCTAACATGAAAAATCAGCCGTTAGCTACAAAGGCATTGGAGTATCAGTTTGGACAGTTAGCTGGAGCTCAAAACACCAGACCGAGGGGAGGATTACCAAGCCATACTGATCCGAATCCTAAGCAGGTCAATGCAGTTACTACAAGGAGTGGAACTCAACTCAAGGAGGTGGAACCAGAAAGACCACCTCAACAATCTAGAGCAGTAGAAAAGGATGAAGGAAATGATGATGTGAGGGGGAA
This sequence comes from Datura wrightii, assembly GCA_035772735.1. Classification (NCBI taxonomy): domain Eukaryota; kingdom Viridiplantae; phylum Streptophyta; class Magnoliopsida; order Solanales; family Solanaceae; genus Datura; species Datura wrightii. The sequence continues at coordinate 47,883,909 of JASDFA010000019.1, forward strand.
GGAAAAGGCAGTCGAGATAGAAAGACCACCGCCCCCATTTCCTCATAGATTAAAAAAGCACAAGGAGGAAGCTTGCTTCAAGAAATTCGTGGAAGTGTTGAAACAGGTACATATTAATTTACCTTTAGTTAATGTTTTACAGGGAGTGCCGAAATATGCCAAGTAGATCAAGGACATTGTAGCAAACAAAAGCAAATTGACGGAGTACGCTACAGTGGCACTTACTGAGGAGTTCACCTCCCGAATACAGAATAGATTGCCGACAAAGCTCAAAGATCCTGGGAGCTTCACTATTCAGATTACAATTGGGCGGTCTATTCAAGCTCGCGGATTGTGTGATTTGGGAGCAAGCATAAACTTGATGCAAACATCAGTGTTTAAGAAGTTGGGGCTGGGCAGCCCTAGACCAACTACTGTGATCTTGCAGCTAGCTGACCGTTCATTGGCCAGACCTGATGGTATTGTGGAGGATGTGCTAGTGCAAGTGGACTCCCTCATTTTCCTGGTGGATTTTATAATTTTGGATTTTGAGCCAGATGCGGAAGTCCCATTTATTTTGGGACGTCCCTTCTTGGCAACCGGGTGAGCCTTGACTGATGTGGCTGCTGGGTAGCTAACAATGCGAGCGCATGACAAAGTAGAGGTTTTTGATGTGTAAAAGGCAATGAAGCTACCGGCCATTTATGAGGAGCTATCAGCAATGAGTGTTTTAAATCATGAATCGACCCTTCAGATTATTGACTCATAGGACCCATTGGAGAGAGCCTTGGTGGGCTATGATCATTTTGGGGACAGTGCTACATATGAGATGGTGCAGACTTTGAATGAGCCAAAATGGTTCTTCAGGAAGCAGGACTTTGAACCGTTGAAGAGGTCCTTGGAACCCTCACCGAGGCCATCAATTGAGGAGGCACCGAAATTGGAGTTAAAGACATTTCCTCCACATCTATAGTATGTATTTTTGGGTGAAGATGACACCTTGTCGGTCATCATTTCAGCAGAACTGATAGAGGCACAAGTGAAAGATGCATTGGTGGTCCTTAAGAGGCGGAAAAGAACAATGGATTGGCAGATGTCAGACATCAAGGGGATTAGTCCAGCTTTTTGCACACATAGGATATTCATGGAAGAAGGATCCAAGACAACTGTGCAACGTCAGCGGAGGTTGAACCCGGTGATGAAAGATGTAGTCAAAAAAGAAGTGATTAAGTGGCTTGAGGCAGGTGTGGTATATCCCATCTCAGACAGTGAATGGGTTAGCCCAGTTCAGTGCATTCCAAAGAAAGGAGGGATGACTGTGGTCACCAATGAAAAGAATGAGCTGATTCCCACACGCACAGTCACGGGCTGGCAAATTTGCATGGATTACAGGAAGCTCAATGAGGCCACGAGGAAAGATCATTATCCTATTCCATTTATTGATCAAATTTTTGATAGGTTGGCAGGGCAGGAATATTATTGTTTTATGGATGGATATTCCGGCTATAATCAAATAGCCATAGCACCGGAGGATCAAGAGAAGACTGCTTTTACATGTCCTTATGGGACATATGCTTTCAGGCGAATGCCATTTGGTCTTTGCAATGAACCAACCACATTCTAGCGATGCATGATGGCAATCTTCCACGATATGGTGGAAGATTTTGTCGAGGTATTTATGGATGACTTTTTTGTTTTCGGGTAATTCATTTTCTATGTGTCTGCAGAATCTTGAAAGGGTGTTATCTCAATGGGAAGACTCAAACCTGGTGCACAACTGGGAAAAGTTCCACTTTTTAGTCACGGAGGGTATCGTTCTTTGCCATAAGGTGTCATGCAAAGGGTTAGAAGTCGATCGTGCAAAGATTGAGGTGATTGAAAAGCTACCACCACTAGTGTCAGTGAAGGGTGTTTGCAGCTTTCTAGGACATGCTGGGTTTTACAGACGGTTCATCAAGAACTTATCAAAAAATTTTAGACCGATATGCCGGTTGCTAGAAAAAGAGGTGAAGTTCTAATTTGATAAGGATTGTGTAGAAGCATTCGAGGAGCTAAAATAGAAGCTGGTGGAAGCGCCTATTCTCATTTCTCCTGATTGGGAACATCCTTTTGAGTTGATGTGTGATCCAAGTGACGTGGTTCTAGGAGCTTTATTGGGGTAGCGGAGGAATAAAATTTTTCATTCCATTTATTATGCAAGCAAAACACCTGATGCTGCCCAAGTCAATTATACAGTCACGGAGAAGGAGATGTTGGCTTTAGTGTTTGCATTTGACAAGTTCAGATCCTATCTGCTGGGATCGAAAGTGGTGGTATATACTGATCATGCAGCAATTCGGTATTTGTTTCGCAAGAAGGATGCGAAGCCCAGGATAATCAGGTGGATATTATTGCTGCAAGAGTTTGATCTGGAGATCCAAGCAGAACGGGAAGCGAGAATCAGGTTGCAGATCACCTATCGCGACTGGAGAGCCGATCGCATATGAAGGAAGGTGATAGCATCAGAGAAGAGTTCCCCGATGAGCAACTCTTGGCAATAAAGGAAGCTGAAATCCCTTGGTATGCAGACATTGTGAACTTGCTGGTAAATGGAGTATACCCACTTGAGGCAACGGCTCAGCAAAGGAAGAAACTGAGGCATGATTCCGGTACTACATGTGGAATGAGCCGTATTTGTTTAAGCAAGGACTGGATCAAGTGATGAGGCGATGCATTCCAGAAAGTCAGTTTGCAGAAGTGCTGAGGCGTTGTCATTCATCGTTGTATGGAGGTCATCATGGAGGAGAGCAAACAACTCACAAGGTGCTGCAGTAAGGTTTCTTTTGGCCCGCACTGTTTAGAGACGCTATAGCTTATGTCAAAAATGTGTGATAGATGTCAAAGAACAGGAACAATTGGCAGGAGATAGGAGATGCAATTGCATCCGATATTAGAAGTTGAGGTTTTTGATGTATGGGGATAGACTTTATGGGCCCATTTCCACCGTCATTTGGTAACCGTTACATCTTGGTAGCAATGGACTACGTGTCTAAGTGGGTCGAGGCAGTATCTTGTCCCAGGAACAACAACAAGGTGGGGATGAAATTTGTGAAGAAGCAGATTTTCACCAGGTTCGGTACGCCCCGAGGTATTATCAGTGATGTAGGGGCTCATTTTGTGAATGCAAGTTTCATAAACTTGCTAGCTAAGTATGGGGTGCGGCACAAGGTGGCGACAACGTATCATCCCCAAACTAGCGGGCAAGTGGAGGTGTCAAATAGGGAGATTAAGCAGATTCTACAGAAAAATGTGAATGCACAACGAATTGATTGGGTAAGCAAACTTGACGATGCGTTGTGGGCTTACAGAACTGCATACAAGACACCCATTGGGACTTCTCCGTACAGATTGGTTTATGGAAAGGCATGTCATTTACCTGTGGAGCTGGAACATCGAGCTTTTTGGGCTGTAAGAAAGATAAACATGGATCCTGAGCTAGCAGGAAAGAAGAGGTTGATGCAGTTAAGAGTGTTAGACGAGTTTCGATGGCACGCCTATGAAAGTGCTAAATGCTACAAGGAGAAAACTGAAAGGTGGCACGACAGGAACATGGTGCATCGGATCTTTGAGATAGGGCAAAAAGTGTCGCTATTCAACTCGAGGTTGAAACTCTTCCCAGGGAAGTTGGGGTCCAAATGGTCAGGGTCGTTTGAAGTTGTGAGAGTGACCCCACACGAGGCAGTTGAATTGTGGCAAAAGGATAAAAGTGCCACATTTTTTTGTGAACGGGCAGAGCTGTAAGCATTACTGAGGTGAAGACATTATTTAAGAGAAGACGTCTATCACTTTAGTAGATGATTAAGGATGAAAAGCATCGAGCCGCGACGGTAAACCAGGCGCTGCACGGGAGGCAACCCGTGAATGTAATGTAATAGATTAGTTAGGATTATTAAAAATGAAAGAAAAGAAAAAAAAATATTAAGAAAAGGGATGGCAATAGTTGAAAAGCAACCTATGATTTCTAACAAATTATTGTCATTGGATGATTTTCAGGTGAAATGGAGGGCCGAAATACAAAAGTGTAAAGGAAAAGTCAAGGTAAGAAAATAAAACGTGGGGAAAATTCCAGAGAGCCCTCACGATGGCTCCGTGTCACGGAGGAGGACCTTTGCGTTACCCTCCGTGACACATTGAGGTTCATTCTGGAATTTTTAACAAATTCCAGTGAGCCTCCGCGATGGCTTCGTGTCACGGAGCCTGGCCTCTGTGATGGACTCCGTGACACGTTGAGGCTCATTTCGCGTCGAGTCACCTCGAGTCATCGAGTAAACCCGTGCGAAATCAAACTTTTTAACCCCATTTCCTCAAACCCTCCGTGACCAACACCCCAAAAACCCTTCTCCCTCAATGTAACACGACCCCAGTGATAAAATTTCTTCTATTCTTCTTAGAATTCATCAAGTAAAAGGTATGTTCTCGAATTTTTTCTCATTATTGCTGAATATTTCGATTCTTGAACATGTTTTCTTTGATGAAATTCTGCCCTAAGTGATTAATAAGTGTTGTAATCAATTAAATTATGGATGAATGAGGTTTATATGATCGTTGTGATTAGATTAACTCAATAATTACATGATTTGTTAAAAATCTTACAATGTTGATAACTAGGGTTGAGAATTTAAATAGGAAGAAGACGAAATGGGTAAAAATGGAGATATTTTGGGTTGTGCATGTTGTTTGAATTGGAACATATTGTGATTGAAGTGGATTATGTTATGGTAGAATATGGATTTTTGGGGGATGAAAATAGGGAATTATCATAGGTTGTTGTGCGCAAATTTCAAAGTGGTCATGATTATATAAATGAATTGATGGAGGAACTTTCATAATGCATTGTATGAAGTCTGAGTAGTACTATGAAATTGTTCCATTGACTTGTATGAATGCACTGAACATGTTGGGAATCAAGAACTGAATAAAAAAATATGAATATTCTTGTCGAATTGTGTTGACTACGGCTAACGACTAAGTGTGGGGTGATCAAATTAAGCCCAACCTTAGTCGTAGCCAATTATGCCTTGAATAACATTTGAACTGTTTGTTTTTGAATGCACAGGAAAAATGTCTGGAAGGAAGGATAAAGGAAAGGGCGCATCCACATCTGGCACCAACAGAAAAAGAGTAAGAACTGGGGTAGCAGTACCAGCAGCACCACCTGTTCCTCAAGGGAAACACAGACAATATGGAACAAGATGGGTGATAGATGAGGGAAAGAAATGGTATTCCAAACACAAGGAAACCAAGTATTCTCGGAGGAACAGATAGCACTGGAACCACTAGCATAGGAATTCCTACGGATCCTACATAGGATTGACACTGTTGGGTTAAACTTTCATTTTTGAAGAACCCAAAGAGTGCAATCTCCATCTTATCCGGGAATTCTATGCTAACTGAAACCCGACTTTGCGCAGCCAAACCATCAAGATCAGAGGGCAGGTGGTTACTTTTGAACCACACCTTTTAAATGCAATCCTGGGGGCGCGGGACACAGACGCTGATGTTCTCCGCCAGCTGAACATCACTCCACCATATGCAGATATCAGACCAACTTCATGTGGAGCTCGATCGACAGCCAAGTAGGGTCGACACAAGGAAAGGGGCTACCACCAGACATTTCCATATTCCCAAATGAACAGAGAAGCTCGGATATGGTTGAAGATAGTTGTCTGATCCCGGGGGTGCACATGACTAATGTCACCTGGGATAGAGTTTGTTTGGTTTATGCACTGATGAAAGGGCTGGAAAATTAATGTGGGAGCGGTGATCATCTCCACCATGAAGAGAGCCAGACTGCATCAGAGGCATCGATATGGGTTCGGTGTGATCTGTGGCAGATTTATATGCCCAAGTGATACTCAAACGTATCATTTTCATCTTTTTTATTGTGCAATGTGTATACATTTTCATGTAATTGGTAATAAAAAGTGAATTTATACTAACCAACATGATTAGCATTTTTTTGTAGGTAAAACATGATTTTGAGGAGCTAAAATACATGTTGGAACAATATCGTAGTTGGACTTGGATGCGAGCACAAAAAAGACATTGGACTGCACAATGTAAAGGGGCTCCGCGATGGAGCCGTGCCACGCTACCATCGCGGAGGCACACTGACTGGAGGGTGATTTAATTGTCAATTTCCAGTGGAGCCTCGCGACAGCTCCGTGGCACGGAGGCAAGCCCCCGCGTTGCTTGCCGTGCCACGTTGAGGCTATATTCCCGGACCCCAGATTTCCAGTGAGGGTCCGCGTCCACGCTGTGTCACGGAGGCAGTGCTCCGCGCTGGCCTCCGTGACACGTTGCTTGTTATTCCGGGAAAAATTCCCAATAGTATAAATAAAACACTTAGGCTTATTTTTAATTAATTCAGACTTGGTGGAGCAAGGACGTGGGTTACAGGCAGTTGAGGGACGAAAAAGCTAAGGGTGTTTCTCTCTTTCATTCTTCTTTCAATCAATTGTTTGTACGATTAACACTTGTTTTAGGATGATTAATCCACAAATGAGTGGCTAATTCTCTTCCTTGCTGAGGTTATGAACAATGGTGATGAATTTTGATTATTGAATTGTATGGTTTTTCATCTTCTTCTTCCATGTTGTTCTATTAATTCTTGTTTCTACTGCATTAGTGTGTGGCCGACATTAATGTACATCTAAAAAGTCTGATTTCACTCGAGAGAGCACGAAATTGGAAAGTTGTGAATTAATAGGGTATTGTTCTTAACTTGATTTGGGAAAATTGAGTTTTGATGTGCTTTCCTGATAGAAATATACTTGAAAGCCGTATTAGTCAATTTAGGAACCAGAATTGTATTGCTAGGTCATAAATTGCATTTGATCACAGAAATGTAGACGGATGGTTTATGATTCTTAAGTGAGATTAAATACGAGAGTTTTAATCTCTAGGCTAATGTTCTTGGCTAGCAACTGGAAGAGAAGAATAACCGAATTATGATGATAATCAAGTTCATTACTTGTTCTTAACCTTGGCATGCTCATATCCATAGTTTAAATTCAAAGTAGATATTTGTTAATAATTTTAGTATATAATTTATAAACAAAAATTATTAAACTCTTGGTTACGTGTTGTCAGCATATTTAGAAGTAAGATAGAATATAGTATACTTGAGCAATTTTACTTATCCAGAGTCTCCTTGGTTCGATACTTGGCTTACTTAGCCACTTTATTTCTTGTTTGACCACGTGCACTTGCGTGTCGGTTTTTAACCCTATAGCAAACCACTGAACACGGTGGTCTTCTCACCACTTTCCTCAGGGGCCACAGTATTGAAGAAGAGGCCCTGGACTACATTCCTCAGATTGACCGGCGTGCTTTGGATGTCACTAAAACCAAAGCACCAGATACTACATATTGTCCTGTGCTTACACTAGCCGAGCGACATACGTGGCCCGTGCTTACACTAGCCGAGCAACATGCTCGGGATGATCAATACATGGCCCGAATATATGGGATGCAGATGTTGCAGCTGCACATTGGTGGAAAGCCTGCGACAAAGGATGAATTATGGCAGCTCGACATGGATTATCCATTCAATGAGCAAGCCCAAGCTTTATGCTGAGTGGGACCCATATTTGTAGACCCTATGGATGATGACGTCCCTACTGATGAGGAAACACGCCGAGGGACTCGTACATTGAGTCGGAGGAGGACGGCGGGGATGATTCTGATCTTGGCGATGAGGCACTAGCACCTGATGAGGAGATTGAATATTTTGATTGATCAGGGAGTTACACCACCAAAACTTTGTTTTTAATTGCAGCTACGTGAACATTGGGGACAGTTTTCTGAGTAAGTGTGGGGTAGGAGTAGTTAGGTGCTAACTGCTTGTGTTTGTGCTTTTGTGGATGTGCAATTTATGACTCTGTGACTCTGTGTTTCATTTTATGTGACTAATGAATTTGTGGTAGCTGGTGTTGTAATAAATAGTAAGCTGCTGCTTGTGATGTGTAAAATTTTTTTGATGTGCAAATTTTTATTATATTTATTTTTTCTATCAAAATTTTTTTGTTTGGGTTTCTAGGTTTTTGTTTTTGGTGCTTTTTCCCAGAATAGTCCCTTTGAATCGACGTCTTAGATAGCGACTATTCCCTATGATGGATAGATGAAGACCGTCTTAAGCGAAATTTAGTCGATAGGTTTAGATTTTTTTTCTTTCGTTTGTTTCCCAAACGTGTAGCTAATTAATGGTTTGACATTCTTGTTATGTGCTACACATGATTGTAAGATGCAAGTGTGATTCGTACGGAAGCATGCAAATGTGTTAAACATGTTGAGATACCTAGGCCCTAGCATTCGATTCGGTGTAATAAAGGCTTAATTAGTGAATTCTTGTAATTAACTGAATGAAGAGTCTGTGAATATGTCTTAAGTTGAGCATGTTCAGTGAGTGTGAGTTTTCGAATATTCCATGCTATTGTGAAGTGTCTAGAACTTGCCTAGTGTGTATATTAAACGAAATGAAGGATGTGGATTGTAGGAAAGGATGTAGCCATTTCTTAGAATGAACCAAAAGTTTCTCCCTTACCGTACCCACCTTGAATGTTAAATCCTAGTTAGACCCATTGAGCCTTTAGCCTATTCTTTGATAGATACAAACCAAGCTTAATCCATTTTTTTCATTAGCCGTGAATTTGATCCAAAACTCCTAAGCGCTTAAGAAAAAAAACAATTCTCTCAAAGAGTGAAGGAGTGAGAAGCTTGAAACAGAAAGGAAAGTGGAAGTTGTGAAAGTTAAAGAAAAGGACAAAGGTGCATTTGTTTGGAGTTGATTAATTATTAGTAGAAAAGTAGGAAAATCAATGAATGGAAAAAGTTGGTTAAATACTCTTTGCTAGTAAGTCGAGTGTGCCTAAAGAAATGGGAACAAAAACAAAGAAAAAATTCAAGAGTGAGAGGATTGAGGAAGAAGCAATGTCCGTAATGAATGTGGGATGTATTAAAAGCGCTTGGGGAAGCTAGTTACTATTATTGGTTAGCCCAGTATTTACTAGTTCCTTAGCTTACATTACAACCCATTAAGTCCTACGTGATCTTACGTCATGCATCCTCAAATTAGTGGAGTAAAACACTAAGGGCAAGCTTATGGTTCACGACATGATGCATGTGAATTCTTTGGGAGAGCGAGCGTAATCTTATTCACATACCCCTACATGTAGTGCTTTGGAAATTTTATGAGTGAACATGGGGTAACTCTCTTGTGTTGTGAGGGCACATGCTTAATGAGAGATAACATTCATGTTGGATGTCTTGCTCGGTTGATTTGCACAAGTTTTCCAAGATTGAGAGTCGATTCTTGAGGTTAGGAGGTCTTTATGTGATGTATTTCATTTCATTGATGAAATTGTGCATTCTCTATTGATGATTTGCCATCTAAAATAATCCTTATAGTCGTAGCTTGAATGGTCTCGCCAAATTAGCTATGCGTGGGTTTCAATTGCATGAGATGTGAAAGTATTGTTCGAGGACGAACAAGGTTTTAAGTGTGGGATAGGTGATCTTGGGCATAATTGCATGCCCAAGTGATACTTTAATACTTCATTTCTACTTGTTTATCCACTTTTATGTGTGCATTCTCATGTGATTTGTATGTAAATGGGGATTTATACTAACCAACATGATTATTGTTGTTTTGCATTCTAGAAGGAATTTTTGGAAACTAATCTACAAGTTGGTGAAGTGTGGAAATGGACTCGGAAGCAAGAAGCGGAATTCGACAAGGAAATTGACCAAGTTTGGTGCTCTGCGATGGAGGCCGTGTCATGCTACCATCGTGCAAGCAGTCTGCCTAAAAGTAATTTTTATCTCAATTTCTAGTGGAGGTGCGCGTTACCTCCGTGGCATGGCGCTGATGCTCCGCGATACACTCAGTGCCATGCCGAGGATAATTATCTGGAACCCCAAGTTCCAGTGGAGGTGTGCGACAAGGCTGTGGCACGGAACTGATGCTCCGTGATACACTCCGTGCCACGTTGTCTGTTATTCCGGGAAAAATTCTCACTTGTATAAATAGCAAACTTAAGTTTTATTTTAAAGTATCTGACATTTTGAGCAAGAACGTGGAGAGCAGGCAATTGAGAAGAAGAATTCCTAGGGATAAGTCTCTTCCTTTTTCTCCTTAATTTCAATTGCTTGTATTAATTCTACTTGTTTGACGATGTTTAATCCGCAAATGAGTGGCTAATTCACCTCTTGCTAAGGTTCAGAAAAATTGTAGAGGAATGTAATTAATGATTATTTCAGCTTTCATCTTCTCTATAACGGTTGTTCTACCAATTCTTGTTTTTACTACGTTAATGTTTGACCAATGTTAATATATATTCTAGTATTCCAATTTCAATTCTGAAAGGAAGACTAATTGGATAGATGTGAATTGGTGGAATATGATCTTTTCTTGGTTGAGAAATTGAGGGAAGAATTACATTCAAAATAGAAATATATATGTAATGTCATATTTGGTCATTTATGGAATGTGTTATGTATAGCTAGAACATGGGGTTTTGCATCACAGAAATGTGCAATGTAAGTCTCATGATTCTTTAATTGGTGAGGAGTCGAAAGATCTAATTGATGGGTTATTAATTCCTGACTAACAACTGAAGAGAAGATAGACTGATTTTAATTAATAAACTACATCCCTGCATGTTTTCCTTAACCTCAGATTATTCATTGCTATTGTTCAGACTTTAATTTACAATATTTACTTAGGTTCACATTAACTATTAATCTTGACTCAAAAGCATTATTTGTTTGGTTGTCTACCTGCTTAACGAAATCTTTCACTAACAATTAGGATAATTACTACCATATTACAGTCCCTGTGGGATCCACACTTGGCTTGAAATAAAGCCACTTTACTATGTACGACCACGTGCACTTGTGTGTAGTTGGGTTCGAACACACTTCATCATCATTTCACCTATGGCGAATCAGACTTCACCATCTATGGTTTGCCCCCTAGGCAGTGCCTGAATTAACATCGCGGCACCACGTAAGTATCTTGACTACTTAGACTTCATCAAGGAACACAGACTCATCCTCCATTGTCTTAAATGCTTGTCTTTGATAAGAGGTACCCTGGATGAGACAAAACAAAACAAACAAAAATGTAAAAGAAGAAATAACAACCAAAAGTTAAATAAAAGCAGTTAATCAAGTCTTAGCCGTATTCCCCGGCAACGACACCACTTTTTGGTAATGCTCAAACCACACCTCATACAGAAGTATGAACTGGACATTGTCAACAAAGAACCCAATAAAGAGGTTGGGTCGAATCCACAGGGAATATAGAAGATCTACACTAATGCCGGTAAGTGAACTTTTTGGTTAGTTACCCAAATTGAGGGGTTTAAGAAAAATAATAATTAAAAACAATGATTGAAATTGTGATGTCAAATCAAGAGTTAAGAATAATTAAGTTTTGTGTTGCCCATGGGTTCATAACTACTTCGGGTATACACATGCCATCAATACCAATGCTTACTTGTAGAACTGATAACTAGGGTTCATTCAAACGACTGGTTCGTCCCTATTGAATGACTATACTAAATCATCGTGTTAGGTCTCATGAGCGATTTCAAATTAACCGTTATCAATTTGTTCAAAATAACTATCCTATGACCACAACTCAAGTTAATACAATGATCATCAAGATCAAGGCTTTGTTGTTATTCTCTTCTCCTAATCCCTGTCTCTCTAGGCTCAAGCAAGTAAAGAATTCGAGCAAGTCCTAACGGTGTACACCGTTAAGAAATGTTATAGTATGAAGAGAATACAATAAAAGCGTTTTGCATTGGTTTTGAGTCACTTTTATCTAACCCTGACTTGTTGATCCACCATGGTTCCCACAACCTTAGCTATAGAGGTTTTAAGCTCTCATAGTTGCAAGATTGTGATATTTATTCATCATTAAATACATAAATCAATACTTACAATCGTAGATTATAGAAAAACTTCTTTGCTTATATCCAAAATTACTCAAGAACAATTCAGAAAGATCAAGAAATAAAACAAGAAAAGGTTGATCACAAGTCAATCCACTCAATTATATGTTTTTCCTTACTGTCTAAACTTCTATAACTACTTCCAACATCTTCTTATGAAAATAAAACATAAAACGTATTTATACATACATAAAAATCCTTTTCCTAGGCTACCAGGGTGAATTTCCATAACTTGTGCTGCCTGTGCCACGATCGATCCTACGACCCGTTGTAGGTTTGCACGGGTCGTACCTGCTTCCCGAATGTTCTTGACCGGCTGAAATTTGGCTAAGTGTTGGGCTTTGGTATGACTCATACATTCTCCCTACAAGTCGTACTGTGCTTCCATGGCTTGAGTCTAAACAAACGAGATGCTCACTCTCACAAAGAAGTTTCAAGTACTATGTATCAGATACCATAGACTTGCTCTTATGTTCTCTACTTCGGTCTGTCAGATGGTCAGAATAGGATCACTATAGGACTTTTTGTATCTTGTAATGTAGGCTCTAGAGCTAGACATGATAAATATGAGAGATTTTTGGTGACTATCCCTTCAGTAGCACTACATACATTGGCTTCACCATTTACCTATTTCACCCTCTATTCATTTCATTCCTTTGCCTCCCTTTTCACATAGTTTATGTGCATTTGTATGGGTGCATTGTATTTTAAAATTCTTCACGATTCTTTTTTGAATTTTCTCTTTTTTTTTCAAGATTTTCAACTTTATCAACTCTATTTTTTCACACCACTCCTCATTTTTTAACCTTTTCTTTTTTCTTTCCTTTTTTCTCGTTCCACCATTCATGCACCCCTACTCTAGCCACCCTCAACTAAGGCATTTTGCTTATGGTGAGGTTCGAATCTAAGAAGTGAAGTTTGGGTAGTGGATGCAATGGACGGATACCATGAGTCATGGTATCCAAGCACTATCCGTTGGATCGATCATTGCCACTACCAGTACTGATTTTTTAGGAAATTCATTAAGGGTATTTTCATCATTCCTAAGTCCTAGGGTCCAAAACTACGTTGTTTAAGGCTCAAAATGCAGTGTTTTATGAGTGGAAAATCTATCCTAGGCTCATTCACATCCATGCATGGATATTGAAGGGGTTTAGGAGGTGATCAACTTAGAGTTCTTAAAGTTTTCCTTCAATATTTCATTGGGATTTCAAGTGTTGATAAAGACAGATCTTCCTTAGGTATGTAGGGTTATGAGTAGGTGAATCTATTCACACTTACGCCCAATCTCTCTCTGAATCATGGAAATTCCTATGTTGACTCTATGGGGTTTTAACCCAATGCATGAAATTTTTAATTCTCTACATGGGTATGATCTAAATGAGTTTTTATTATTTAATAATGAATCATGGGCGAGTTTTATGTTGTTTTTCATTAATATCATATTCAAGTTTTATAAATCTAAATGCCCATTTATGAGAAGTTTATGAACGTTGAGATTTATGATAAATGTTCATGTATGATGTGATATTATTGGTGAAAAGCATGTTTTCAAGTTACCCATGTTTATAACCATGTTTTCAAGTGAATTGAGTACTTTCAAGCTTGTTAAAGTGTTGGACAATGCCCACATGTTCTAGTATGATTTATGACTTATGATATGGATTTTATGATTTATCGATTTATGACATTGGCCGATAATGGGCCCCTTGATTCATGGCTAAACATTTATGTAAATGGGGATCAATGATTTTAATGTTTATTTGTGCATGAATCTCATGAATGATGTTTATGATTTTTACGAGCCTAATGTGCATGTTTTTGGGAGCAGTGTCTAGCATCGAGTAGCCCGGCGCTCAAAAGACTATGTCGGTGTCTCATAACTATGTGCCACCGTAGGTTCATATTGATACATTACAATGTTAATGGATCCCCTCTTTCATGATATCACATACTGCACGTCCCTTGCCTGGCAAGGCGGGACGACTCTTCCCACTTTATTGAGATAGTTGGGGCATCATGTAAGGCTCTACCATGATGGTGTCGGTTATGACGAGTCCTCCCGTTTTTCCGCATGTTTTTATACATTGTTATATTTATGTTACTTTGGCTTAAGTTATGATTTACAAAGTTTTCTCTAATGACTGTGATGAGGGATGGATTACGAATGTTTTGAAAAACCTTAAGCCTTATGTTATATTGCGATATTTATGTTATGAGCATGCTACCCTACTCTTATGAACTTTTATGTATTTCAAATTTCCATTTTACTTACCTTGCATACTAGGTACATTCCACATACTGACCGCATACTCTATTTTATATCATTTCATGATACAAGTTTCGATCTTCAAACCCATCACTGTCATTAGCTCATTCTCGGAGTTAGCATCTAGATCATTGGTGAGTCCCCATCTCCCAAGGACTCGTTGATATAAATTATCCTTTATGATCAGTTTTCTAGACTTGTCGGATTAGTTGGGTTGTTTTCCCATCAACCCATTAGATATGTTAGAGGCTTTCAGACTATGTGTAGTATTAGCTATCATGTATGAAGTGCGTTTCTCTTTCCATGTTATGTCATGATTATGCTTTTGTTATGTTATCATGTTGAGTATTTCGCTTACTAGGTCGAGATAGATGTTTGTTTATGCCATGGGTCATCTTGGAGTCTTTCGGGGCTCCTTGTTCCGTGTTGCGATCTGGGTCTATGTTTGGGTCATGACAACACCTAAATCAAACTATTGACCTTGGCCCACTTAATAACTTATGGTGATGATCATGACTCATGGTCTCACCCGTGGTCAACCTCAAACCCAAAATTCCATCTAAGTCCACCCTTCACTCCACAAGTCACTTAATGACTCGTGGTATAAGACTCATGGTACACCTCACGAGTCACTGATGAGTTGTCCTGTAACCTGGTGCAAAAAATCCTATTTTCTCAATTTTAACCCTCGGGTCTAATCTTAGGGTTTTCAGGGTATTACAGTATCAAAGAACCAATCAAGGCCCTTGACGCCCAACCGAGGAAAATCAAGGTTGGAGAAATTGTGATAATCCTGGATGGCGGGAGAGAAATGATCGATGGAGGAATTGAGAGAAAAATCACGAAGGAGAGCGATATAACCGAAGTTATAACCCTTATGTACCTCCTCCAAAAGCAGAAGCACTTCAAGGACAACCCGGGGTGAGTGATGTAGGAAGCTCAAATATTGAGGACATGTCACGAGTGTTGAAGAAAGTAGAATCCACTAACAGTGGGGTTAGAGAGCTGACAGGGGAGGTTTCTAACCTTGCTGAAGCCATAATCTCCCACTTGGCTTCAATAAAACACCTTGAAGCAGAAATATACCATTTTTTGTCACAAATGAACCCCCGCTTGAAGGGTGCACTTCCTAGTGATACTGTCTCGAACCCAAAGAAAGATGGTCATAGCATGGCAATCATGACTAGGAGTGGTAAGGTATTGAAGGATGCAGGCATGAAGTGATAACGCTCAAACTCACACTTCCTGACAATATATGAAGCGGACGTTGTCATAAACCCAACAAAGGTTGGGGTCGATCCCACAGGGAAAATGGAAGGATATAGAAGAACACTAGTATTTGAGCTTTTAAGTCAATTATCTCCTAAGGGGGGAGGGATTTGTAAAAGTAACAAGTAATATTGTTAATAAATTGAATGTTGATTCCAAATTAATACAACTAACTGGGATAAGTGTTCCCCATGGATTCACAACTATTTCGGGTTTACACTTGTGATCCATCCCAATACTTTACTTGTAGAACTGATCACTAGGGTTCATCCAAATGACTGGTTCATCCCTGTTGGACGAATATACTCACTCATTAGGTTAGGTATCATGAGTGATTTCAATTTAACCATTATCAATTTGATCCAAATTTAACAATCCTGCGACCACAACTCAAGTTAATACAATTATCATAAAGACCAAGGATTTGTTGTAATTCTCTTTTCCTAATCTCTACCTCTCTAGGCTCAAGCAAGTCGAGAATTCAGGAAAGTCCTAATGTTGCACACCATTAATAAACGTTAAAGATGAAGAGAATACAAATACAAGAATTTAGTATTGGTTCAGAATCACATTGTAAAAATCCTATTTTGTTATTTCACCTTAGTTTTCACAACTCTAGTTATGGAGGTTTTAGCCTCTCATAATTATACGTAAATTAATAGCATTTATAGACAAACACTTAAATAAATACTTACAATGATTATAGGAAGAAACTCACTTTATTATTACAAAATTAAGGAAGAACGATTCAACAACAATTGTCTCAATGTATTTCTAACTCTCAAGTCTAAATTGTAAATTGTCTGAAAATTCTCTCCCAAAATTCACTCTAAAATCTTGCACACCTCATTACATAAAAATAAAGGGCATTTATAGTAGTGTATTTATGCTTTGATTTGGGACCTGTAGCATCTTTTCCTAGTTGAAGTGCGATAAACTTCTTGGCACTCGGACAAAGGTGGCGTTCCATGCATGGAATTGCGCCATACTAGTGTCGTGTCGCGGACTGCATCACGCAAGCAGTTCGGTGCCTCGCGCCTCTCCTCGCACTGGAATGCTGGCGCCTCACGTTGCTAGTCGCGCAGGTGTGCCTGTGTAGCGCTACATGCATTGATCTTGGCTTGTTATTCCAACTTCTTCACATTTATTTCAAAAGCCTCAAATACACCCAAATCTATCATTTATAGCCCTAAAAGCATCTAATCATGTGTGTTAGCTCTTTTCACAAATATATAACATAAACACATGCAAACACACATAATTTGTCCTGAAAACATAGTGAGGTATGGGAAAAATATGGATAAGAACTGCGTAAATACGCCCTTCATCACCACTCCACACTTAAACTATTGTTCATCCTCGAACAATCTACTTCTTCCATTCTCAAATTTAGACACAAAATTCATCCTACGAATAGGCCTACTTGCACTTAGGATCATGAGAGAAATCAATAAAGCTCCAAAATTTCACTCACATGCATATAGGATCAATATTAAAATGTAAAATTTCGAAATTGATCAACCTTTGAAAACCAACTCATCAAGACATATTTTGGGCCAACATGAATCATATGTAATTTAGCAATTAAGATATACCAATGTCTTACCATTGTGCCCCTCACAATTTGGAGAGATGCCCTTTCACAAACAAGGTATAAAACAATATTAACTTGGGCATAAATATAACAAAATCTGCTCACTCTCCCAAAGCACTCAACATACATGCAAAAGATCACCTATAGGCTTGCCCTTAGTGTTGTACCACTAAAATAGTATTTTGAATCAAGGATCGATTAGGACTTAAATTGGTTGTAATGTAAGCTAAGGGACGAGTAGGAACTATTTGGCCAAGATATTGACTAACCTCCCTAAGCACTTTAATACTTCACAACACTTTGATTTTTTTAACACTTTCCTCAATCTCCTATTTTTATCCTTATACCTCCTTTTATTTTTTAATTTTTCAACTTAGATGACTAGTGGGGATTTTTTCCCAAACATTAAGCTCATTCACACATTTTTCAAAGCTCTTTCTTCTTTTTTTGTATTCCCACTAATATCACCTCGCTTGTTTAGCAAATTTCACCCTTTTCTTTTCTTCTAATTTTCATATTTTTTTAGCTTTTTCTCTTCACTTCTCCACTTATGCTCCTTTTATGCAAAAATTTATCAATTAAAGTGCTCTAGGAGTCATTTGGATCAAATACAAGTTAATAGAACAAAAATGAATTTAAGCTTGTAATAGGACTATCAAAAGAATCGGCTAAGGTTAAAAAATGGATAACTAGGATAATTACATTTAAGGTAGGTAAAATAGGATAAAATAAGGTTACAAAAGAAATGCCTATATTACTTCCTAAATGCATCATTCATATTTCACTTTGCACACACACCGGGCAAGTTCTAGACATTAGTTTGCAATCATGGAGTATATCAAAAATTTCTCACACATTAGCATAAAATGGTTTTACAATGGAAATCAAGATCACATAAACACATATATTCATATTGCATGCATAACATAATTAAGCATACTTTTTCAAGCAAAGAGTCAAGTTCCCAAAAACGAAGTGTTTCTACCTTTTTCATGCATTTTTAGTGAATTTTATAAAGTCTCAGTGAATACCTAAAGTGAAGCACCTAGCATTTGTAGGGTCCAAGTTCTTATTCTTCCTAATGACTAATTTACCCTTAAGACGGTCGTCATCCATCCATCATTGGGAAAAATCATGACTTAATGACTAAAAATAAAAAAAATACAAAATAAAAAATCTATACTCTCTAGTCTCTCTAGTCGGTTCTAAGGGACTATCCACTGGAAAAGTACCAAAAACAAAAACCAGAGGAACCCAAAATAAAATAAAACCACAAAAATACTAAACATCAACAAGCATGCAAGATAAGTCATAAATCCCATTTAAAAAAAACTAGGCCTACAATGTGCAAAATTAGCAATTAAAGTATGCACAGTAATGTGAATTTCACTTCTCCCATCCCACACGTAATTAGTAACACTGTCCCCAGTGCTAAAACGATAAAGCATAAAGTAATAGAAAGAAAGAAAAACTCCTTGGGCCTCTACTCCTCATTGTTTGTGGGGGCAAGAGCAGCTTCCCCCATCTCAGAATCCTCCTCATTATCATCACTAGACTCTACGTCAAAGCCTACCCTCTCCATCTCATCCTCTATGGCCACATCATCATCAAGAGGCTCCTCGAATTTGTGCCCAACTCTGCAAAGGGCTCGCGAGTGTTCAAAGAGGGTAATCCATGTTAAGCTGCTGTAGCTGCTCCTTAGTCACACCATTCATCCTCAATTGGAGCATTTGCATACCGTACAAGTGGCTCAACATGTTACCAATTCGCGCATTGCACTCATTGACAGAAAGGACTAGGCCATTTATACCCTCGGATTCCTTAGTTTTAGTCACATCAACCCCCCTAGGATCATAAGCAGGTCTATAGTCTGCCTCCTTCTCCTCAATATCATGCCGATGCAGAAATCGGGTCAAGAGCCCCCCAAACCCAAAACATTGGCTTTTTTGCACCCTTGCTCTCTTCAACACATTTTTAATGATCACCCCCACATTAATTGGTGTTCTAGTCACTAGAGCATAGACAAGACACACTCTTTCCCTAGTCATATGGGTTACATGCTTTCCGGGAACTAAACAAGCACACATAATTTTTAACTAGACACGTGTCTCCCTACAGAAGTGAGCATACGGGACTGAAACATGACGCCCACATTGTTGGAGGCGAGTCAACCTTGCAACAGAGTTAGGGCCACACAAAGTATGTCTAATGTCTCCATACGGGGGTTTCATCACAATTTTAATAAAGGGTTCTGTATCAACATGAGGTGTCTCAAGTAATCTATTCAAAGCAATGGGTGCAAAATCGATAATTTGACCCCGAATTTTAACTTGGTTCGACCTCTCCTATGGCATCCAATTTGCAAGGAATTCCCTCACCATATTCAAATTATAATCACCCGTAGCATCAAACACAAAACCAAGACCAAGGGTGAGTAATCTATCTATCACGTGAGGAAATACATATGTTAAACTTTTTATATCAATGAACATGTCATGTGAGTACATGGATTCTTTATGCTCTTTAAATTTTTTTTTACCTTCTTGCTCCATGACCCAACGGAGCCCATATTGCCTCAATGGTGGTGGTGCCATCTTCACATCCTCATTCTCTTCTTCACTAGTTCTCCTTTCTCTTTTTGACCCATGTCTTGAAGAAGCCACACCTTTCCCTTTGTTTACTTTTAGTGACATTTATGGAGGTTTCACAAGAAAAATGGTATACTTTGTGATTTTGGTAAAATTAAGTTGGAGGAATTTGATGAAGATATGAAGTTTTGAGAGAGTTTTCTTGAGAATTTTAGGGTGTGCGGTGCAGCTTTCATAATAATGAGCTGAAAAATTAGGTCTAGTCCTTTATAAAGTACTCCCATGGGCTTGAATTTACATTTTAGCCCTCAAAATTCCTAGAACACCCTCTCCACGACGCGGTGCTCATTGCGGCTTCACTACTGCACGTCGCAGAGCTCACTTCTTTGCCTCGCCTGCGCGCTGCGCCTCTTGATGTGGTGTCTCTCCTGTGCCTTGCGCCAGACCTTGTGCTGCTTGTCCTGGCGCTGTGCCATATGCGCTCGTCTAACTGTTTTGCTCCCCTTTTTAAATGTTCATGCTCTGATTTGTTGAAAATTATGACCTATCACCTACACATTTGAACATACATATATAACCGAAAAAAATTGATCTTGGGTTGCTCCCAAGTAGCGCCTGATTTAACTTCGCGGTACGACACAAGTATCTTGATTACTCAGACTTCATCAACATACTTGTTAGGATCGTGTTCACATTTTGGCCTTTTATTTTACCAGGCTAACCTGTGACACGTCAGAAAAAGAAAAAGAAAACGTAAAATAAGAAATAAAGACTAAAAATTAAACACAAGCAATTAATCTAATCCTAAGCCGTATTCCCTGATAACGACACCACTTTTTGATAACACTCAAACTCACACTTCCTGAAAAAGTATGAAGTGAACGTTGTCAATAAAGAACCCAACAAAGGTTGAGGTCGATCTCATAGGGAATATGGAGGTATATAGAGGGACGCTAATATTTATGCTTTTAGGTCACTTATCTCCTAAGGGGCGGATTTGTAAAAGCAACAAGTAATATTGTTGAGAAATTGAAGGTTGATTCCAAATTAATGCAGATAACTAGGGTAAGTGTTCCGCATGGATTCATAACTACTTCGATTTCTAAACTTGTGATATATCCCAATACTTTACTTGTAGAACTGATAATTAAGGTTCATCC
This sequence comes from Datura wrightii, assembly GCA_035772735.1. Taxonomy (NCBI): domain Eukaryota; kingdom Viridiplantae; phylum Streptophyta; class Magnoliopsida; order Solanales; family Solanaceae; genus Datura; species Datura wrightii. The sequence continues at coordinate 47,904,767 of JASDFA010000019.1, forward strand.
AAATGACTGGTTCGTCTCTACTGGATGACTATACTCAATCACCGAGTTAGGTCTCGTGAGTGATTTCAAACTAGCCATTATCAATTTGTTTCAAATTTAACTATCCTACGACGACAACTACAGTTAATACAATGATCATAAAGAACAAAGCTTTATTGTAATTCTCTTTTCATAATATCTATCTCTCTAGGCTCAAGCAAGTAAAGGATTCAGGAAAGTCCTAATGTTGCACATCATTAAGAAACATTAAAGATGAAGAAAATACAAATACAAGCATTTAGTATTTGTTCAGAATCACATTGTACAAACCCTATTTCGTTATTTCACCATGGTTCCCACAACCCTAGTTGTGGCGGTTTTAGTCTCTCATAATTATAAGTAAATTAATAGAATTCATTGATAAACACATAAATAAATACTTACAACTATTATAGGAAGAAAGTCACTTGATTATTGCAAAAATAAGGAAGAACGATCAACAAAAATTGTCTCAATGTATTTCTAACTCTCAAGTCTAAGCTGTAAATGTTGGAGTTAAGTGTTGGGTCTGAATTGGGAAATAGAGAGAAATAAATTGGAGGGAAGAGAAAGTTGAAAAAGTTTCTTTCCCAATGGTAGCCCTTTACACCATCTGAATAGGTGTCTTCACACGCCTTCACTTCAGATCTTTGGCTATAAATAAAGGACTTTTGCCTTCATTTTTGGATAGAGAATTTTTTTAAACATTCTGCATATTTTTCAAACAAACAAAATCGAGTCTGTTGTGTGATTTCTTACTGCTCTTAGAGTTCTAAGAATTTATAAGTGTTTCATGTACTGCTACACCATTAGTAGGTATAACCGTTTTATCCTGGAAGGAAGTAATCCAAAATCACTAGTACAGTGAGGGGAATAAATTCCTTAAGGACACACAATGTATTCTTTGGACTCAGATATTATTCATTTTTTGTTTTACGTATTTGAACACAGGACAACAACAAGCTTAAGGAATTTATTTTTTCTGTGTTCATCTATTTTCTGGTTTTGGAGACTAAAACCTTTATTGTTTTCTACTCAATTGTTGGAGATTCAAATCTTTGGATTTTCTTCTCCCGTTGAGATTAAAATCCTAGCAATTTTCTAATCATTGTGATTGCTGGTTCGAAGATATAAAAACTTCACCAAGTAAATTTGATTGTTGATAATTCAGTTTGAAAATATAAAAACTTCACCATTATTCAGTTTAGTTCTGTTAAAAGTTTTTTTGGTTTGAAGAAATAGAATCTTCATCAATTACTAACTTTTGCTGTTATTGATTAATAGATATGACAGAAACAACTAACCCCATGCTTGCCTCTACAAGCAATGGAATCTCCTCCACCCGTTGTCACGACCCGAACGGAGGCCCGAATCATAGACACGAGACAAGGGAATCCAAGATACCCCAAGTTGACCCATGGCATAAGCATCCAACTAACTCATTCAATAAACATGAAGAAAACATACTTATAAACTCAGTGGAAGTCAAACTTAATATAACAACAGAATAAATATTTGAGGTTGAACACACATCTATGCTTGATAAGCCTCTAATCTGGACGAGGTGATGGGACAACAACCCCAACTAGCTCAACAACACTGGAACTGAAAGGACATCTAAAACAATTGAAGGTCTAGTCCTCGAAAGATGAGGACTCCCCAAATAAGTAGGTGCGAACTCTGAACAGCGACTACGAACGGGGCTAAACTTGAGAATCGGGTCCTGCATCATGAAACAATGCAACATAGAAAGTATGCAGTCAGTACATGGAATGTACTGAGTATGCAAGGTAAGTAAAACCGCTTAAGTAAAATAAATTATTTAAAGCATTTCATAATATATCATAACTTTTAAGTGTAAATAGAAGGCTACATGCATTCATTCTAAAATCTTACTCTTATCATAACATGACCATGATTAGCTTTATAACATCATGACCGACTCGAATGACTCAAAGATGAAACATGCATTTATATCAAAAGTTTAACAATGAGTCAAACCTTGCTTTTTGAACATGTATGCATAAGATAAATATCATGACTAGTGAATATGCAATCTGAACAATTTAGACAATGAGAGACTAGTCACTTAACCAACATACCATGATAGAGCTTACATGGTCGCGACTATCACACTCAAGTGGGCAGAGCCATCCCAAACCTTGCTAGGGCTAAGGACGCTATATCAAGCTGAAGGGCCAATCAGGCCGGGGATAGCTCACAAGGGAGGTCCCAATTATATAATAGCATCAACCTACGTTGGTGCGTAGTTCTGGGTATAGGGTGATCGACCCTTAAGCCGCTCGGTGCTAGACTCTTCTCCCAAAAACATGCAATGCTTTACATCGTATATAATGAAGCTCAACATCGTCTATGGACAAAGCTCAACATCATCTAATGACGAAGCTCAATATGAAATCATGCATAACTCAACATCGTACGAAAGGAAACTCAACATTGTCTATTGACAAGGCTAATTAATGAAATCATGCATAGACTTCACATCATGTAAAAATGAAGCTCAACATTGTCCCTCCACAAAGCTCAATGATGACACACACCGCAATTATGAATTCATGCATATGAGAAGCTTTATTTCAATCATACCACAAGTTCAATCATAGGTGGGAGCAACTACCCTAAATCATGTGATATGCTACGTATAGAAATATTTACACTACATACCACAAGCTAGAATTTATAATAAAAATTGGGAAATTTTACTTCAGTAATTTGGTAAGCTTGTTGGGAAAATCATCACTTTAAATCGACATGTGGGCATCACCCAAAGCTCCATCATACTTGGATCTAATCAATTCTTTTTAAAAACAAAAACATAGATCATGGGTAGTTTTAGAAACATGCTTTTCATCATCAACCTCATCATCATCACACATTTGTCATAAATCGCTTCTTTTATGAACTCACCATCCATGGGGTTTTAGATTCAATTTTTGGAAAACAAATTTTATAAGGAAAACCATATAGAATCCAACCAAGCTTCATAAATCATCAATATAAATACAATCTAATTATACCCATGTATAGAGATTGAAGAATCATGCAATTGAGTAAAACCCCATACTCGATCATAGATGATTTATCACATTTTGATAGAAATTGGTCATGGGTGTGGAAGAAGACACCCTCTCATAGCCTTAGATACCTGAAAATGGTGAATTCTAATACCCTCTAATAGCCCAAGCCGAGCTTCCAATGGAAACCTTGAGATGTTGTCTTGAATCTCCTCTTCAAACCATCAAACTTGCATGCATGGGAAGAATGGCTTGGAATAGGTTTTACCCTTCTTAAAACCCACTAAAATGAGCCTTAAACGACGTAGTATAGGTTTTAGGAACATAGGAAATTATGAGAAGGCCCTTACTATTTTGCAGAAAATGGCTGCCAGGTGACCCTAACGGGTGACCTAACGATTAATCAAGATGGGCAACGACTCGTCGAGTCGCCCGTCAAGTGCACTAGTTAACTTAACTGCTGGGGCTCATAATAAGGGACATAAGATTCATTCCTCGAGACCATGACTCGTGGTCACCTTCTGTCATGTACACTGCCTTAACATTCATGTAAAACCATTTTGTTCGATCACGACTCACCTTACGAGTCGTTGGGACTGGCCATGACTCGTGGGGTCCTATCCGTTAGGTACACTGGTATTTCTTCCAACCTAATTCCAACATCACCCCATGAGTGACATGACATCTCGTGGTGGCTGACCACAAGTCGTTCTCTCCCTTGTGGGGACCTCGATACTTAATTTAATCTAGGTCTGCCCACAAGTCACTTGACAACTCGTGGGGTCTCCTCACGAGTCGTCCCATGACTCATCCAGTGCCCGCAACATCAAGTCCACAATTTCCCATTTCAACTCTCGGGTCCGATCTTTGAGCTTTCGAGATATAAAAATATCTCCCCCTTGGGAACATTCGTCCTTGAATGTTAGAAACACACAGAAAATGCAGAAACATGCAATCATCATATGCAAATACTGATTATTAAAATCAAAAACTGACGGAATTACTACCTTGTGGAAAGAACTACATAGCTGAACTGAATTCATACATCACATATAGTTATCATAACATAATTCAAACTTGCGCTCATGAACTGAAAATGGAAATTGATTAGGTAATTAGGAAAAAACTAATACCTCAAATTGAAACTGAGCCGGTAGGGAATGGGTGGGGGTATTTAGACATCAGCCACTTCGTCTTCCCACGTAGCTCCCTAAACATGTTGATTTCTACACAACACCTTCACCGAAGCCACTTCTTTGTTCTTCAGCCACCGCACCTGATGATCCAAGATTGCAACTGGAATTTCCTCATAACTGAGGTTATCTCCCATACCAACACTCTCCACCGAGGCAATTAAAGATGGATCACCCAAGCACTTTTTCAAGAGCAAAACATGAAACACTGTGTGAACTTAAGCTAATTTCGATGGCAAGTCCAACTCATACACTACCTTACCAACTCTCCTCATAACCTGGTAGGGACCAATATAGCAGGGACTAATTTTTCCTTTCTTTCCAAACCGCATGATTCCCTTTATGGGAGATACCTTTAGAAATACCCAATCATCAACCTCAAACTCCAAATCTTTTCTTCTCACATCCGCATATGACTTTTGACGACTTTGAGAAGTTTTCAGCCTGTCCCTTATCAACTGAACCTTTACGATATCTTCGTGAATCGAGTCTTGCGCTATCATAGCGGCCTCCCCAATCTCAAACCATCCGATGGGTGATCTATACCTCCTCCCATAAAGATCCTCGAATGGTGCCATCTGGATGCTAGAGTAATAGTTGTTGTTATAAGGAAACTCGATCAAGGGATAGTGGTCATCCCAACTACCTTGGAAATCCATCACACATGCCCTTAACATATCCTCGAGGGTCTGAATATTTGTTTCGCCTGGCTGTCTGTTTGCGGATGAAAGGATGTACTGAGCTTAACTTGAGTCCCAAGTTCCTTTTGAAAAGAACGCCAAAATTAGGAGGTAATCTGAGTACCTCGGTCTGAAATAATGGACAAGGGAACTCCATGAAATCAAACCAACTCCTGAATATACAATCTAGCATAACCATTCGCTAAATCTGTGATGTTGACTAGTAGGAAATGTGCAGCCTTGGTCAACCTATTGACCACCACCCAAATGGAATCATAGTGTCGGAAAGTATGAGGTAGGCCTATAATGAAATCCATATTAATCTCTTCCCACTTCCACGTAGGAATGTTAATATCCTGCAATACGCCTCCCGGCCTTTGATACTCAACTTTCACTTGCTGACAGCTCGGGCACTTGGCCACAAATTGTGCAATATCCTTCTTCATGCCGTTCCACAAATATATTTCCTGTGAATCATGATACATCTTGGTGGCACCCAGATGGATGAAATACCTGGACCCATTAAGCTAACATGATTGTAAAGAACAATGGACATTGATGACTTGTGCACTATGGTGTCTGAATGCAACCTAGTGGGAAGCCCAATGGACTTGTGGCTTGACTCTAGAGCCACTCGACATGTTTGTGCTATCCGAGAAGCATTCGCTTCCTATGCCCCTGCTAGACCCTATGAGACCATTTATATGAGAAACTCTACAATAGCCAAAATTGAAGGCTATGGGAAAATATTTTTGAAAATGACATCCGGCAAGGTGGTGACTCTCAATAGTGTCTTCCATGTTCCATAAATGAGGAAAAACTTAGTTTCTGCTAGTCTACTCATCAACAACGAATTTAAGTGCGTTATTGTTTCAAATCATACTGTAATAAGTAAGAATGATGTGTATGTAGGAAAATGTTACCTAATTGAGGGCCTTTCCAAACTGAATGTAATTATTGTTGAAAGCAATAAAAATACGGTTTCTTCATACTTGATCGAGTCAAATGATTAATGGCATTCCCATTTGGGACATGTCAATTATAAAACCTTGCATAAAATGTTCAATTTGAAATTATTGCTAAAGTTTGAATGCAATCAATCAAAATGCCAAATTTGTGTTGAATCTAAGTATGTTAAACATCCTTATAAGTCAGTTGAAAGGAATTCAAGTCCCTTAGACTTAATTCACACAGACATTTGTGACATGAAGTCAATACCATCTCGTGGTGGAAAGAAGTATAGTACGTGGTACAACTATGTTTACTTACTCAAAAGTAAAGATGAAGCAATTGATGCATTTAAGCGTTATAAAAGTGACGTTGAAACATAACTTAACAAAAGGATCAAATGATAAGGAGTGATAGGGGCGGTGAATATGAATCTCCTTTTGAAGAAATATGTTTGGAATATGACATTATTCATCAAACAACTTCCCTTAGTCGCCACAAACTAATGGGATTGCGAAAAGGAAAAATAAAACGTTAAAAGAGATGATGAATGCTCTGTTGATAAGTTCTACTTTACCCTAGAACTTGTGGGGTGAATTTATCCTTACGGCTAGCAGAATACTCAATTGAGTGCCCAATAGAAAAACACAATCCATTCCATATGAAAAATGGAAAGGAAGAAATCCTAGCCTTGAATACATGAAAGTATGGGGTTGTTTGACTAAGGTACAAGTTTCTAAACCCAAAAGGGTTAAGTTAGGACCTAAAACCGTCGATTGTGTTTTCATAGGATAGGCTACAAATAGTAAAGCATACCAATTTCTAGTTCAAAAATTAGAAAATCCTGACAATCATGTTCATATTGTAATGGAATCAGACAATGATGAATTCTTTGAATATATATATCCATATAAATAGGATTCTGAGTCGTTTAAAGGATCTAAACAACCTTAGGAAGAGACAAGGGGAAGTGTTCCTGATGAGGAGAATCCAAGATGTATAAAGCGTCAAAGGACTTCTACTTCCTCTAGACCAAATTTTCTAACATTTTTATTGGAAACTGAGCCTCGAACTTTTCAAGAAGCTATGACTTCTTCGGAAGCTCAATATTGGAAAGAGGCAGTCAATAGTGAAATTGAATCCATAATGAATAACCATACATGGAAATTGGTTGAACTTCCTCCAGGGAAAAAACCATTAGGTTGTAAATGGGTTTTCAAAAGGAAAGTTAAAGATGATGGCACTATTGAAAAATACAAAGCAAGACTTGTAGTCACAGGATTTAGACAAAAAGAAGGTTGTCAGGACCCGAACATAGGTTCGCATCGAGATACGGGACAATGAACCATGATATCAGTATCAAGCTCAAGGCCCCTTGGGGTAGGGGAAGCTCCAAGGTAGGTCCCAAAGTATATAAGTAAACCTACATTGGCGCGTGGTTCTGAGGCACAGGGTTGACTGACCCTTAGCCTACTCGGTGCTAGAAACTACTCTAAAAAACATGCATATGTTGTCCATTGTTTTTTAATAACACTGACCATCGTCTAGTGGCAAAGCTGAATAATGAACTACATGCATAATCTGAAATCATAGTACGAGGAGCCTTGGCTCAAGCCATACCACAAGCTGAGATAATGAGAGTCTTGACTACAAAACCATGTGGTAAACTAATTCATGAAATCATAAGACATACTTGATCATATTGGCTTGCCCAATACTTAAAAATGCTTGAAATCAACATGATTCACTTTGAAAATATGAACATAAATATGGGTATTTCGAAATCGTACTTTCTTCATAAACATTACATCATACTTGAACATATATCTCATAAATCTCAACTTTCATGAACATTCATGGATGGGCATCATAGTTTAGAAAACTTGAAAACATAATTTATAATTTAAGCCATTGTAAAATCTACCCGTTAATCATAATTCATAATTTAAATTATGCTTAGAACGTACCCATGATTGAGACTTAGGAATTCATGCATTGGGTAAAAACCCAATGGAGTCATCAATTAGAAAATCATGAGTTGAGAGGAAATTGGGCATGGCTGTGGACAATTGTACCCATTCATAGCCTTACATACATGAAGGGATCTGATTTTACCACTTCCTTGATAGCCCAAAGAGAATGGAGGAAGAACATTGAAGAACTAGCCTTGATCACCTCTCAAACTTCTAAACTTGCATGCATGAATTAGGATAGGCTTAGAATGACTTAACCCTTCTTAAAATACTCCGTTTTGACCTTAAAATGACGTAGTTTATTCCTTAGGAGCATAAGGATTATTAAAAAGCCCTTAATAGACTCGCAGGGAAAAACAGACTGCCAGTCCCAACGAGGGACTAGACGAGTCTTCTTCCCTAGACACAACTTGTGGTATGCATTCGTCATGAACACCGCAAAAAAAATCTGCTGAAGGTTACCACGAGGGACACCACGACTCATGGTGTACCCGACGAGTCATGGTGAGCAATCCGTTAGGTCCATTTACCCAAATTTTCCACCTTTCATCCAACATTGACCACGGCTCACATGATGACCTGTCATGTTGACCACGACTTGTGGTCATACACGTGGTCACTTAAATTCCTAATTTTTCAACCAAGTTCAAGTCCTCTCCCCACGAGTCACTTAACAACTTGTGGGGTTCCTGATGTGTCACTAGATGACTCGTCTTGTGACCTGGTGTAGGAATTCCTGTTTTCTCCATTTCAACTCCCAAGTCTAATCTTAGGGCTTTCGAGGTATAACAATATCTCCCCCTTGGGAATATTAGTCCTCGAATGTTGAAAATCATTCTAAAAAGTAGAGAAATGCAATCATCATGCCCAAATACTGAACATACGTGTTGAAAACTGACAGAGTGACTAGCTATGATTTGAACTACATGAATGAACTGAATTCTCGAACCACACATACATCCATTTTTATGAATTTAACTGGGGTATATGAGCTAAACATGAAACTGAATAGAGTATTAAGGAGAAACTGATACCTTAAGCTGAAACTGAGCTTGAAGGGAATAGATGTGGGTATTTAGCTATAATATCTTTTTCGACTTCCCATGTTGCTTCCTCAACATTCGGATTCCTCCATAAGACCTTGACTAAAGCTACTTCTTTGTTTCTGAGCTTACGATCCTGACAATCCAGTATTTCCACTAGAACCTCTTCATGACTAAGGCTGTCTTTCACACTGACGCTGTCCACCGGAATAACTAAAGTTGGGTCACCCAAGCACTTCTTTAAGTGTGATACATGGAAAACTAGATGAACTGAAGCTAATTCTAAGGGGCAACCCCAATTCATATGCTACCTTGCCAACCCGTTTCATAATACAGTATGGGCCAACATAATGGGTACTGAGTTTTCCTTTCTTCTCAAACCTCATCATTCCCTTCATAGGAGATACCTTCAGAAACACCCAAATATCAACTTAAAAGTCAAGATCCCTCATCCTCACATCCGTATAGGACTTTTGGCAACTCTAAGCTGTTTTTAACCTGTCCCCTATAAGCTGAACATTCTCCATGGCCTCATGGACTGGATTCGGTTCTATCATCATAGCTTCACTGTCTTCAAACCAACCAAAAGGCAATCGACATCTATTCCCATAGAGAGCCTCAAACGGAGCCATCTGAATGCTGGAATGGTAGCTGTTGTTATACGCAAACTCAATGAGAGGAAAATGGTCATCCTAACTCTCCTTGAAGTCAATCAAAAGTGCTCTCAATATGTCCTCGAGAGTCTGAATAGTTCTCTCCACCTGACCATCTATTTGCAGGTGAAATGCTGTACTAAGCTTGACCTGAGTACAAAGTCCCTTTTGAAACGATCTCCAAAATCGGGAGGTAAACTAAGTACCTCTATCTGATATGATGGAAAAGGGCACTCCATGCAGCCGAACTAACTTCCAAATGTATAATTTAGCATAATCCTTCATGGAGTCAATAGTTTTGACCGGTAGAAAATGAGCTGCTTTGGTCAACCTTTCCACAACCACCCAAATGGAGTCATACTGTCGACGAGTGCGAGGCAACCCTGTGATGAAGTCTATATTGATCTCCTCCCACTTCTAGGTAGGAATACTGATGTCTTCAACTACACCTCCCGGTCTTTGATGCTCCACTTTCACTTGTTGACAATTCGGGCAGTTAACTGCAAATTCTTCAATGTCCTTCTTCATGCCACTCGCCAATAGACTTTCTGTAGGTCACAGTACATCTTGGTGGCACCTGGATGTATAGAGTACCTGCAACATCCGATCCCTCAATTCATCAACATCTGGTACACACAATCGACCCTGATATTGGAGCACACCATCTCCCCCTTTGGAGAAGACCTCTACCTTCTAATTCTGAACAACTTCCTTTAACTTCACAAAGATAGGATCCTCGTCTTTTCTAGCTTAATATCACTAACTAAGGATGATTCTGATCCATTCTAAACAATAACACCACCATCAGTTGAGTCAACTAAGCGAACTCCCGATCATGCAAGTCAATGCACATCTTTCACCAGTTCTTTCCTTCCCTTATCTACATGGGACATACTCTCCATAAAAAGCCTAATAAGAGCATTTGCTACCACATTAGCCTTTCTCGGATGATAAAGGACACTTATATCATAATCCTTGAGTAACTCAAACCACCTCCTTTGATGTAGATTTAGATCCTTCTGGGTAAACACGTATTACAGGCTTTTGTGGTCCGTAAACATATCTACATGGACACTTGTGCAAATAGTGTCTCCAAGTCTTCAAGGAAAATACTACCACCGCCAATTCAAGATCATGAGTGAAATAATTCTTTTCATGAACCTTCAGTTGCCTTGAAGCATATGCTATAACCTTACCATACTGCATCAACACACAACCAAGGCCGATCCTTGAAGCATCACAATATACCACAAACCTATCGGTACCTTCGGGTAGGGTTAACACCAGTGCTGTGTTGAGTCGAGTCTTCAACTCTTGGAAGCTCCTCTCATAAGCCTACAACTATTGGAACTTCACTTTCTTCTAGGTCAACTTAGTCAACAGGGGTGTAATAGATGAAAACCCCTCAACAAATCTCTGATAATACCCATCTAAACCCAAGAAAATCCTGATATACGAAGGATTCACCGTTCTAGGCCAATTCTTCACCGCTTCTATCTTTTGAGAGTCTACCTGTACAACTTCACTTAACACCACATGATCAAAAGATGCCACTAAAGTCAACAAAAACTTACATATACTGAATTTAACATACAACTAGCGATCCTTGAGAGTCTGTAGCACCACCCTCAAATGAGCAGCATGCTCCTCCTCGCTCCAAAAGTATATCAGGATGTCATCTGTGAACACAATCACGAACATATCAAAGTATGGCTTGAACACCCTGTCATCAAATCCATAAAAGCTTCAAGAGCATCCATTAGTCCAAAAGACATAACTACAAACTCATAAAGACCATACGGTATCCTGAAAGCTATTTTCAGGACGTCACTCTCCCAAACCTTGAGCTGATGGTATTCAGATCTAAGGTCTATCTTCAAAAAGAATTTAGCACCCTGAAGCTGGTCAAACAAATCATCAATCTTAGGGAGAGGATACTTGTTCTTGATGGTGACCTTGTTCAATAACCAATACTCAATGCACATACGAAGAGAACCATCTTTCTTCTACACAAAGAGGACTGATGCACCATATGGGGATTTGCTCGGTCTGATGAAACCCTTCCTTTAACTCCTTTAGCTTAGATGGAGCCATTTTGTAAGGACAAAAGGATATAGGCTGGATATAAAAAAGAAGGTCAATACGAAAATCAATCTCCTGCTTGGGAGGAATTCACGGTAGATCATCTGGGAACACTTCTAGATAGTCACATACTACTTGAACTAACTGGATAGTTGAGGTCTCGGACCTAACATCCTTAACCCTAAGTAGATGGTACATGCAAACCTTAGAAATCATCTTTCTTGCTTTAAGGTAGGAAATGAAACAACCTACAGGCACAATTGAACTACCCTTCCACTCTAGGACTGGCTAACCTAGAAATTTGAACTCTACTGCACGGGTTCTACAATTCACTAAGGCATAGCATGCAAATAGCCAATCCATGCCAAGGATAACATTGAAACACTCTGTTCGGCTTGTGGTGATGCTACACGCAAGTGCACGTGGTCGAACAAGTAGTAAAGTGGCTTAATTAAAGCAAAATATCGATCCCATAGGGACTGAACTACGGTACTAATTAACTTAAGCGTTAGTGAACTCTATCTTTACGTATGCAGACAACCAAATAAAAAATATTTTGAGAGCTTAAGTTTACTGATTAAGAATCTAAGGCAAAAGTATAAAGTGAGTCTGAACAATAGTAATGAGCAAGCTAAGGTTAAAACGAACATGCAGGGAATTAATTTATCAATACAATTCAGTTAATCTTTACTTCGGTTGCTAGTCAATAATTATGGCCTATGGATCGGAACTTTCGACTCCTATCCAATTTAAGAATCATGAACCTTAATCTACATTTCTGTGATGAAAGAATTTCATGCTCTAGCCATACATAACCGATTCCTTAATTGACTAATAAGACTTTCAGATATATTTCTATTCTGAATGTAAATCAATTCTCAATTTTCTAAACTAAGAAGAGATCATATCCTACCAATTCACATCTTTCCAATTTATTTCCTTTTCAAAATCCAAATTGGATTTTTAGATATACATTAACATTGGCCAAACATTAATGCAGTAAAACAAGAATTGATAGAACAACCATTGAAGAAAAGATGAAAACTGAAATGATTAACAATTACATTCCACTACAATTGTTCTTAACCTCAGCAAGAAGTGAATTAGCCACTCATTTGTGGATTTAACATCATCAAATAAGTAGAATTCATACAAACAATTGAGATAAAAGAGAAAGAGATAGAGAAGAACCCTAGAATTTTCGTCCCTTCAACTGCCTATAACCCACATTCTTTCTCAACCAAGTCAGAATGTTTAAAATAAAACCTAAGTGTGCTATTTATACTATTGAGAATTTTTCCCGGAATAACAAGCAACGTGGCACGTAGTGTATCGCAGAGCACTCCCTCCGTGCCACGAAGGTATTGCGGACCCTTACTAGATGTCGGCTCCCTGGCAATTTCACCTCAATGTGCCATGACCTGCATCGTGGAGCCTGGCCAACGTGACATGGTGCTATCGTTCACCTCACTGGAAATTGACCAAATTATTTCATCTAAGGTAGAGTGCCTCCGCGATGGCAGCATGACATGGCTCCATCGCGGAGCCCTTGTTTTTGCTGATCTTCCTTGTCCTTTTCCACTCCTTGTTTCCAAGTCTATTCCCGATCTTCACCAACATGTATTTTAGCTTCCAAAATTTCCATTTACCTTCAAAACAACACTAATCATGTTGGTTAGTATAAATTCACATTTCTACTAAAAATCACATGAGAATGTACACATCATAATTGATAAACAAGACGAAATGAAGCTTTTGAGTATCACTTGGGCATGCAATTCTGCCCAAGATCACTTACCCCACACTTAAAACCTTTTTCGTCCTCGAAAAATACTCTCACATCACATGCAATTGACACTCACACATAGCTACTTTGGCTCGACAATTCAATCTACGGCTATACCGATTATTTAATATGGCAAATCATCAAGAAAACATGCATGGACTCATCAATACAATGAAGTACATCACATTAAGATCTCCTAAACTAAAGAATCAATTCTCGATCTTGGCAAACTCATGCAAATCAACTGATCAAGACATCTGACACGAAATTAATCTCTCGTCAAGCATGTGCCATCACAACACAAGAGAATTACCTCATTGCCATCACATGATTTCCAAAGCACTACATGTAGGGGTATATGAATACGATTTCGCTCTCTCTCCCAAAGAATTCACATGCATTATGTCATGAACCATAGGCTTGCCTTAGTGTATTACTCCATTAATATAAGGACACGTGATGTAAGATCACGTAGGACTTAACGGGTTGTAATGTAAGCTAAGGAACTAGCAAATATTGGGTTAACCAATAATAGCAACTAGCTTCCTTAAGCGCTTTTCAATACATACCACCATCATTACGGGCATTGTTTCTTCCTTTATCCTCTCATTCCTGAAATTTTTCTTTGTTTTTGTTCCCAATTCTTTAAGCACACTCGACTTACTAGCAAATATTAGTTATACATATTTATTTTATTTAATTTCAGCAAGTGCACCTTTGACCTTTCTTTAACTTTCACAACTTTCGCTTTTCCTTCCATTTCACACTTTGTACTCCTTTACACTGTGGGAAAATTATTTTGATTGAGCGCTTAAGAGTTTTGGATCAAATTCATGGCTAATGAAAAGAAGGGGTTAAGCTCAGTTTGTACCTCTTCAAAGAAAGAAAAAAATACGGTAAAGGCTCAATGGGGCTAACTAGGATGTACATTCAAGGTAGGTATGATAATGGAGAAACTTTCGATTTAATCAAAGAAATGCCTACATCCTTCCTACACTACACATCCTTCATTTCGTTTAGTACACACACCAGACAAGTTCTAGACACTTCACAATAGCATGGAATAATCGAAACCTCACCTCACACTCATTGCACATGCTCAACTCAAGACATATTCACAGACTCTTCAATTAGCTAATTACAAGAATTCACTATTAAGCCTCGATCATACCGAATAGAACTCTATGGCCTAGGTATCTCAACATGTTTACACATTCGCATGCTTTCATAAGAATCACTTTTGCATCTTAATATCATGTACAACACGTAACAAGAATTCTGAACCATGAAGTAGCGACACGTTTGGGACACAAACAAAAGAAAAAGAGGAAAAAAACTACTCCTATCGACTACATTTCCCTTAAGACGGTCGTCATCCATCCATCATAGGGAACGGTCACTATCTACGACTTCTGTTCAATGGGACTATTCTCGGTAAAAGCACCGAAAACAAAGGCCGAGAAACCCAACATAAAAAATTCAAAAAAAATGCAATAGAAAAAGATCAAAAAAAAATTAATTTGAACAATATTTACACAAAACAACCAACAACAGCAGCTCAACACAACACCCAGCAGCTCAACATTCATTACAACGCCAAATTAATTACAAACACACAACACAGAGACACAAGGTCACATTTTTCACAGGCACACCAACAAAACATAAACATGAAAATAAATAAAGCAGCTGTCACCTAACTACTCCCACCCCACAATTAAACTGAACACTGTCCACATTGTTCACAAAATTTCAACATATCACAAAGGTAGGTGGTGAAACTCCCTGATCAATCGAAGTATTCAACTTCTTCGTCAGGTGCCGTTGCTTCATCTCCGATATCAGAATCACCCCCGCTGTCCTCATCTGACTCAACATCTGAGTCCTCCCGGTGTGTCTCCTAATTGGAGGGGACATCATCATCTACGGGCTCCACAAACGCTGGCCCCACTCTGCATAGAGCTCGGGAATTCTCACCGAATGGGTAATCCAGCTCGAGCTGCCACAGCTCATCCTCCGTTGTTGGCCTCCCGCCAATGCACAGCTGCAACATCTGCATCCCGTACATGCGGGCGATATATTGGTCATCCCGAGCATGTCGCTCGGCTAGTGTGAGCACTGACCCATGAGTAGTGTCAGGTGCCTTGGTTTTGGTGACATCCAAGGCATGCCTGTCAGTTTGAGGGATATAATCCAGGGCCTCCTCCTCGATATAGTGGTCCTCAGGAACGTGGTAAGCAAACCACCGAACCTATATCTGTGCCCCTGATGTAGTCGGGATCTCTTCATGGCGGGGATGATCACCGCCCCAACAGTGATCTCCAGCCCCTTCATCAGGACATACACAAAGCACACTCGATCCCGAGTGACATGTGTCATGTCCACCCCCGAGATCAGGCAGGAACACACAATTTTCAGCCAAATCCTAGCTTCCATGTTCATCTGAGAGTAGGGCAGTGTTTGATGGTAGCCCCTCTCCTTGTGCCTACCCTACCGTGTTGTCGAACGGGCTCCACATAGAGTGCGTCTGATGTCCGCATAAGGTGGAGTGATGTTTAGCTGCCGAAGGACATGGGCGTCTGTGTCCCGCGCCCCTAAGATAGCATTTAGGTGATGGGGATCGAAAGTGAAAACCTGCCCCCTGATCTTGACAGTGTGACTGCGTAGAGTCGGGTTCCAGTTGGCATAGCACTCCCGGATGAGATGGAGATTGCACTGCCTAGGCTCTTCGAAGATGAAGTTCAGCCCAGCGGTGTTAATCCGGTGTAAAATCCGTGAGAATTCCTGTGCCAGCGGCTCCCGTGCTATTTGCTCCTTTGGGAAGTATTTGGTTTCTTTGTGTTTTACATACCACTTCTTCCCTTCATCACTCATCCATCGGGTTTCGTATTGTCGGCGTTGGCCTCTCGCAATCGCTAGTGCTACTGGAACTGCTGTTCCCAATCTTATCCTTTTCTTACCGGCACCCGATGTGGATGCGCCCTTCCCTTTTTCTTGTCTGCCTGACATTGTTCCTGCGCATTTAACATACAATTTCAATGTTATTCAAGTCATAACTAAATACAACTAAGGTTGGCTTTAATTAGGTCACCCCACACTTAGTCTTTAGCCACAATCAAAATAATTCGACAAGACATTCCTGATTTTCCTCATTCCTAACATTCAACCGACTTAGTGCATTCATATAAATCGATGGAACAATTACTATGTACTACTCAGACTTCGTACATTGAAGAAGATTATCCCCATCGATTCACTTTCAACATCATAGCACCTAGCCAAATTTTTGTTCTCAACAACCTATGCAATTCACCAATTTCATTCTCCCGAAAATCCCTTGTCTACTTACCATATTCAATCGTAATCACAATATAATTCACTTCACCCAACATGCACAACCCAATTTTTCACATTTCAAACAAATTTAGTCTTCTTCCTATTCAATTTCCAACCCTAGCTACCAATTTCGCAAAAAATCAATAAAACATGCATTCATCGAGTTCATTACTCACAACAATACTATGAACATCAATCAATCATAACTTAAATGAATTCAAGCTTAATTCTCACTTAGGTCAAGGTTCAATCACTACACATGTTCAAAAATCGAAAATTTAAGGAAAAATGAGGTAGAGTCCAAGAACATACCTTTGATTTGATGAAATTGAAGAAAACTCAAAGAAAATTGATCCTTAGGTCCGTGTCACATTGGGGGAGAAGGTAATTTGGGGTGTTGGTCGCGGAGGAAGTGAAGAATAGGAAAGAAATGAGGGAAATCGGGGGTTTTAAGGTTATTTTTCGCGCGGGTTATTCGGGGACCCGGTGTGACCCAACGCGAAATACACTCAACGTGTCACGGAGGGTAACGGGGAGCACCCCCTCCGTGACACGGAGCCATCGCGCCAGTGTTCTAGATTTTTAAAAAATCCAGAACACTCTTCAATGTGTCACGGAGGGTAACGCAGAGCACCTCCTCTGTGACACGGAACCATCACGTAGGCTCACTATAATATGTCAATTTTTATTTTTCTCACCTCGATTTTTTTCCTTTGCGCTTCTTCGCATTTTTGCCCTCCGTTTCACCTGAAAGTCACTTCACCACAAGAAATTGGTTAGAATTCATAGGTTTCAACACAAACAAAAATTTTATTTATTTATTTTTTCAAATAGTTCTACTCATCTATTACAACAATTTCACGGGTTGCCTCCCGTGCAGCGCCTGATTTACCGTAGCGGTTCAACGTCATTCATTGCTCAATCATCCTCTAGAGTGATGGATGTCTTCTCTCGAATAACGTCCTCACCCCAATAATGCTTACATCGCTGCCCATTTACTAAGAACGTGGCACTTCTATCTTCTTGCCACAACTCCACTGCCCCGTGTGGGGTCATTCTTACCACTTCAAACGGCCCTGACCATTTGGACCGCAATTTTCCTGAAAACAGCCTCAATCTTGAATTGAATAGCAATACTTTCTGCCCCAGCTCAAAGATCCGATGCACCATATGCTTATCGTTCCACCTCTTTGTTTTCTCTTTGTAGCACTTGGCACTTTCATAAGCATGCCAACGAAACTCATCAAGTTCGCTGAGTTGCATCAGCCTCTTCTTCCCTGCTAGCCCCTGGTCCATGTCCAATTTTCTCACGGCCAAAAAAGCTAGGTTTTCTAGCTCCACAAGAAGATGACACGCCTTTCCATAGATCAATCTATACGAAGAAGTCCCAATTGGTGTCTTGTACCCTGTTCTATAAGCCCACAACGCATCGTCGAGTTTGCTTGACCAATCGGCTCGTTGTGCATTCATTGTCTTTTGTAGAATCTGCTTGATTTCTCTATCCGACACCTCCACTTGCCCACTAGTTTGGGGATGATATGTTGTTGCTACCTTGTGGCGCACCCCATACTTAACAAGCAAATTCTTGAAACTTGCATTTACAAAATGAGCCCCTCCATCACTGATAATGGCTCGAGGTGTCCCGAACCTGGTGAAAATATGCTTTTTCACAAATTTTGTTACCACCTTGTTGTCATTCCTGGGGCAAGTTGTTTCTTCGACCCACTTTGATACATAATCAACGGCTACCAAGATGTAACGATTACCAAATGACGGTGGGAGCGGGCCCATGAAATCTATACCCCATACATCAAAGATCTCCACTTCTAATATCTGCTGCGGTGGCATCTCCTACCTTCTACCAATTGTGCCTGTTCTTTGACATCTATCACACATTTTTATGTATGTTATAGTCTCTAAACAGTGTTGGCCAAAAGAAACCTGAATATAGCACTTTGTGCGCTGTCCGCTCGCCTCCATGGTGCCCTCCATATGGTGATGAGTGACAAATCCTCAATACTTCTGCAATCTGGCTCTCCGGAATGCATCTTCTCATCACTTGATCCGGTCCCTGCTTAAACAAGTATGACTCATCCCAAATGTAATACCTGCAATCATACCTCAACTTCTTTCTTTGCTGAGCCGTAGCCTCCGGTGGATAGACTCCACTTACCAGCAAATTCACAATGTCTACATACCAAGGGATTTCAGCTTCCCTTATTGCAAAGACCTGCTCATCCGAGAACTCTTCTTTGATGCTATCACCTTCCTTCACATGCGACCGGCTTGCCAATCATGATAGGTGATCTGCCACTTTATTCTCGCTCCCCTTTCTGTCCCAATCTCTAGGTCAAACTCTTGTAACAACAAGATCCATTTGATCAGCCTGGGCTTTTCATCCTTCTTGTTAAACAGATACCGAATCATTGCATGATTGGTAAACACCACTACTTTAGAACCCACCAAGTAAGACCTGAATTTATCAAACGCGAACACCAATGCTAGCATCTACTTTTCAGTGACTGTATAATTGACATGGGCTGCGTCAAGTGTTTTGCTTGCATAATAAATAGAATGAAAAATTCTATTCCTCCGCTGCCCCAATACAGCTCCTACAACTACATCGCTTGCATCACACATTAATTCAAACAGTTGCTCCCAATCCAGAGAAATAAGAATAGGTGCTTCTATCAACTTTTGTTTCAACTCCTCGAATGCTTTAACAGAATCCTCATTAAACTCGAACTTCACCTCTTTTTCTAGCAACCTGCATATTGGTCTAGAAATTTTAGAGAAGTTCTTGATGAACCGTCTGTAGAACCCTGCATGTCCGAGAAAACTGCGAACACCCTTCACTGACACAGGTGGTGGTAGCTTTTCAATCACTTCGATCTTTGCATGATCAACTTCCAACCCCTTGCAGGACACCTTTTGGACAAGGACGATACCCTCCTTGACTAAAAAATGACATTTCTCCCAGTTGACTACAAGGTTGAAGTCTTCACAATGAGCTAGCACCCTGTCAAGATTTTTCAAACAAGTAGCAAACGAATTACCAAAAATAGAAAAATCATCCATAAATACCTCGATGAAATCTTCCACCATATCGTGAAAGATCGCTATCATGCATCTTTGGAATGTGGCGGGTGCATTGCATAACCCAAATGGCATCCACTGGAAAGCATATGTCCCATAAGGACATGTGAAAGTAGTCTTCTCCTAGTCCTCCGGTGCTATGGCTATCTGGTTATAGCTAGAATAGCCATAAAGGAAACAATAATATTCTTGACCAGCCAACCTGTCCAATATCTGATCAATAAATGGGACAGGATAATGATCTTTCCTTGTGGCCTCATTGATCTTTCTATAGTCCATGCAAATTCGCCAGCCTGTGACTGTGCGTGTAGGGATCATCTCATTCTTCTCGTTGGTGACCATAGTCATCCCTCCTTTCTTTGGAACACATTGAACGGGACTTACCCATTCGCTGTCTGAAATGGGATAGACCACACCTGCATCAAGCCACTTAATCACTTCCTTCCTAACCACATCCTTCATCACCGGATTCAACCTCTGCTGATGTTGTACAGTTGTCTTTGCTCCTTCCTCCATAAAATTTCTATGTGTGCAAAAAACTGGATTGATTCCCCTACTATCTGACATTTGCCAACCCATTACTTTCTTCCTCCTCTTGAGAACCACCAATGCATCCTTTACCTGTTCCTCCATCAATTCTGCGGAGATGATGACTGGCAAGGTGTCATCTTCCCCCAAAAAGACATATTTCAGATGTGGAGGCAATGTCTTCAACTCCAGTTTTGGTGCTTCCTCAATAGATGGTTTTGGCAAAGGTTCCAGGGACCTCATCAATGGCTGAATGTCTTGCTTCCTGAGATACCATTTTGATTCGTTCAACATTTGAACCACCTCATAAGTATCTCTATCTCCGAAATGATCGGAGCTCATCAACGCTCTCTCCAATGGATCTTGAGAATCAACAATCTGAAGAATTTCTTCCTTGTTTAGCACATTGATTACTGAAAGCTCCTCATAGATGGCCGAAAGCTTCATGGCCTTATACACATCAAATACCTCCACTTTGTCATGCGCTCGCATGGTTAGCTACCCCGTAGCTACATCAATCAAAGCTCTCCCAGTTGACAAGAAAGGACGTCGCAAAATAAATGGGACTTCCGCATCCGGCTCAAAATCCAAAATAATAAAATCTACCAGGAATATGAGGGAGCCCACTCGCACTAGCACGTCCTCCACAATGTCATTGGTCTGGCCAAAGAACGGTCTGCTAGCTGCAAGATTACTGTAGTTGGTCTAGGACTGCCCAGCCCCAACTTCTTGAACACCGATGTCGGCATCAAGTTTATGCTCGCTCCCAAATCGCATAGTCCGCAAGCTCGGATACTTTGCCCAATCCTTGAGCTTTGTCGGCAACCTGTTCTGTATTCGAGATGTGCACTCCTCAGTAAGCACCATCGTAGCATACTCCGTCAATCTGCTTTTGTTTGCTATGATGTCCTTGATATACTTTGCATATTTCGGCACTCCCTGCAAAACATCAGCCAAAGGTAAATTAATGTGTACCTATTTAAGCACCTCCATGAACTTTTTAAAGCAAGCTTCCTCCTTGTGTTTCTTTAATCTTTAAGGGAACGGGGGTGGTGGTCTTTCTGCCTCGGCCGCCTTCTCCTTCCCCCTCTCATCATCATGCTCCCTATCTTTTTCCACTGCTCCTGATTACGGAGGTGGTCTTTCTGGCTCCACCTCCTTGAGTTGTAATCCACTCTTTGTGTTCACGACATTGACCTGCTTGGGATTCGGGTCAGTGTCACTCGGTAGTCCTCCTATGGGCCTGGTGTTTTGAGCTCCAACTAGTTGTCCAAACTGGAACTCCAACGCCTTAGTAGCTAACTGCTGATTTTTCATGTCTGCTGCTAATTTCACATAGTCAGCCTGCATTTGCGCTTGGTTAGCTATCATTAGTTTGAACATTTCCTCAAGTTGTTGGTTGGTGGAGGAGGTGCATTGTTTCCTCTGTATTGAGATTGATAATTCTGATGCCCCTCCTTGATTTCTCTGCACACCCTGATTCGAACTTTGCCCTCGATGGCTATTACTACCCCAAGAGAAATTCGGATGATTCCTCCAATTTGAGTTGTAATTATTGCCATACTACTGGTGATTATTTCTCTGGATGTTCCCAACAAAGTTTACTGAATCAGGATTAGCACCACAACACTCAGCTGAGTGTTCATTACTCCCACATACTTCACACGAAACCTGCTGCACTACATTGACTGGGGCTTGTGGTTGATTCAAGCTCATATTGCTAAAGTGGGTGTTGAGTTGATTTTGCAATCCAGTGAGCTGTAAAACCATCCACCTCAAAGACTCCTGCTGCTTTCCTTGTTCCTCGTCTTGAAGAGTCCGCATTCCACTTTGGATTTCCCTGTGAAATACGATTTAACAAAGTATAAAGCTCCTCATAAGTCTTTTTTAATGCCTGTCCCCCAGCTGCTGAGTCTAGCAAAATTTTTGTATGTGGCTCCAAACCCTCTATGAAAGTATGCACCAACACATCGTTGGACTGGTGATAGTGAGGACAATCCCTTAACAATGATTTGAACCTTTCCCAAGCTTGATACAGAATCTCCCCCTCTCTTTGTTTAAAACTTAGAATCTGACTTCTAGGTCTTGCTGTTTTCTCGGATGGAAAGAATCTTATCAAAAAATTTCTTGCAAGATCATCCCAAGTGGTGATGAGGTGGTTCAGATTTCAACCACCTCTTTTCTTCCCCCAATAGTGAAAATGGGAATAATGTAAGCCTCACGTAGTCGGATGATACTCCAGCGGGAATGTAAGTATCACTTATCTCCAAAAAGTTTTGGAGATGTTGTTGTGGATCTTCATGAGGGAGACCTGTGAATTGCCCGCTGGTGTGCAACAATTGCACCATGTTCTGTTTAAGGTCAAACCACCTTCCTGGCTCTGGTCCGCGAATACTAGATGTAACATTGTTAGCATGTGAGATTGCCACTTCGCGAACCAGCCTTGCTTCCATTTCCTCGGGCACTAAAACTGCTCTCGCAAGTGGTGGATTCTGTTGTTGCTCCAGAATTTCCTGTCTTAGCAACTGTAGCTTCTTCTCGAGAGCTTCCCTTCTTTGACGATGAAATTGTCTTTCCAGCTCTATATATGAATCCACCAACTCCTTGTCTCTTGCTAGCGTTCAGAAGAATCCAATATCTGCAAGAGAAAGGCTAAGATCAAGTTGTCAACACTTATATAGAATTTGTAAACTAACACTAAGAAAATAATTTTACCAATTGCCAGTCCCCGGCAACGGCGCCAAAAACTTGTTTGGCTTGTGGTGATGCTACACGAAAGTGAATGTGGTTGAAAAAGTAGTAAAGTGGCTTAATTAAAGCCAAGTATCGATCCCACAGGGAATGAACTACAGTACTAATTAACTTAAGCGTTAGTGAACTCTATCTTTACTAATGCAGACAACCAAATAAACAATATTTTGAGAGTTTAAGTTTACTGATTAATAAGAATCTAAGGCAAAAGTATAAAGTGAGTTTGAACAATAGTAATGAGAAAGCTGAGGTTAAAACGAACATGCAAGGAATTAATTTATCAATACAATTCAATTAATCTTTCCTTCGGTTGCTAGTCAAGAATTATTGCCTATGGATTGGAACTTTCGACTCCTATCCAATTTAAGAATCATGAACCTTAATCTGCATTTCTGTGATGAAAGAATTTCATTCTCTAGCCATACATAACCGATTCCTTAATTGACTAATAAGACTTTCTGATATATTTCTATTCTGAATGTAAATCAATTCTCAATTTTCTAAACTAAGAAGAGATCATATCCTACTAATTCACATCTTTCCAATTTCATTCCTTTTCAAAATAAAAATTGGATTTTTAGATATACATTAACATTGACCAAACATTAATGCAGTAAAACAAGAATTGATAGACAACCATTGAAGAAAAGATGAAAACTGAAATGATTAACAATTACATTCCACTACAATTGTTCTTAACCTCAGCAAGAAGTGAATTAGCCACTCATTTGTGGATTTAACATCATAGGTAGAATTCATACAAACAATTGAGATAAAAGAGAAAGAGATAGAGAAGAACCCTAGAATTTTCATCCCCGCAACTGTCTATAACCCACGTTCTTGCTCAACCAAGTCAGAATGTTTAAAATAAAACCTAAGTGTGCTATTTATACTATTGAGAATTTTTTCCGAAATAACAAACAACGTGGCACGGAGTGTATCGCGGAGCACTCCCTCCGTGCCACGGAGGTATCGTGGACCCTTACTGGAAGTCGGCTCCCAGGCAATTTCACTTCAACATGCCCCGACCTACATCGCGGAGCCTGGCCAATGTGACACGGTGCTATCGCGCACCTTCACTAGAAATCGACCAAATTATTTCATCTGAGGCAGAGTGCCTCTGCGATGGCAGCGTGACACGGCTCCATCGCGGAGCCCTTGTTTTTGCTGATCTTCCTTGTCCTTTTCCACTCCTTATTTCCAAGTCTATTCCCGATCTTCACCAACATGTATTTTAGCTTCCAAAATTTCCTTTTACCTACAAAACAACACTAATCATATTGGTTAGTATAAATTCACATTTCTACTAAAAATCACATGAGAATGTACACATAACAATCGATAAACAAGATGAAATGAAGATTTTGAGTATCACTTGGGCATGCAATTCTGCCCAAGATCACACTCATCTAGCTATAACTGAATCACCAACTGGAGTAGAGACTGAGAAGGGTTTTGATAAGATTTTGGGACTGACTCCGAAATTACTAGTGACATAAGGAGTCACAAAAGATAAATTATCCCCTGGATCTAACAAGGCATATACATCAAGGTGGAATACTAGTAATATACTAGTGACTACATCCGGGGAGACCTACTACTCCTGGCGGGATGCTAAGGAATAGAATCTATTTTGGCGTTGTCCGCCATCCGTACTAGTAGATGCGCCTTGCTGAGCTAGGCCAGTTGGCGAAGCTGCTAAACTAGAGGTCAGGCCTCGACCTCTATCACGACCCTGTCTGGTTGCTGGGAAATTCCTAAGCATGTGTCCGGACTTCCCAGACCCGAAGCATGCAGCTATACCCACCAAATGCTGACCTGTGTGTCTTTGGCCATATTTGGTACACTTTGAGGGCGGGTCTCTGCGAATCTGCTACTCTGATCTCTTGAGCTTAATGCTCATACCCTTTGATCGCACCTGGACCTGGATGGCATACTCATAGCCAAAGGTGTTTGGGCTGAAGATTTCTGGTAGGACAACTGACGGTGCCCACTAGGCCTCTGCTGGGAGAATCCGATGATATGAGTCCTAGGCCTCTTGGCCCCTCTCTCTCCCGCTCACTCATATGCACCGCCTCCATCTGTTGGGTGTACAGGACTATCCAAGCATAGTCAATATCCTTAAGAAGCATCACGGTCTGGCAATCCCTGACCAAGTAGTCTGTTATCCTGTGTACAAACCTTCTCAGATGGGATCTCTGATCCGACAACATCTCAGGTGCATACTCAGACAAATGAGTGAACTCCAAGGCATACTCCTGAACCGTCATCTTTCCTTGCTTTAGATTCACAAACTCGTCTGCTTTGATCTCCTTCATCTCCTGAGGGAAGAACCAATCTATAAAAGCGGCATAGAACTCATCCTATCTGATAGGCCTGCTCTAACTACCCTACTATCCTTCCATTGCCTGAACCAAATGTGCACGACTCCCTTCAGCTGATACGAGGCCGAATCGGCGCACTCCAATAACCCCTATAATCTTGGTTATCTTCAAAATCTCCTCAATGAACTCATGTGGATCCTCGTCCACCTTCCACCCAAGGAACTCGGGAGGGTTCATCCTTAAAAAGTCTCTAACTATCACCCCCCACATTCCCATTCTGAAGAACATATGCTATCGACTGCTGATTGACCTGGGCTGTCAAGGCATGGTCTAACATTTGAATGGCTGTCCTAAACTCTGCATTGGCAACAGGCTTGGGTATATGCTCCTTGTAGGATGGTGGGGAATGCTAGTGCCCATCTCCATTACTATCCTCGTGGCCATTTCTATTTCTATTTCTCCTTACATTAACTCTGCAGGGAGGCATGATTCTGCAAACCCATATAACATGAGTTGGAAGGATAGAGAGGCATTTCATCGCATGACTTAGATCATGAAAGATGGGAACATTTCCTAAATATCTTGTAGCCTCTTCGTCATAAGTGTGGCGTGCTTCACACCTACGAAAATTACTCTACCTAACATGACTTTCGGACACCTTAGGACACTTCAACATCTAATGCTCTGATACCAAGTTTGTCATCACCCAAACATAGGCCCGGATCAAGACACGGGACAAGGAGGCCTGAGAGGATCCAAGTCGACCTATGGAATGAACATACATCTAACTCAATCATAATTAAGCGAAAGGACATCATAGATAACATAGAGGAAGTCTAGACAAAATATAACATCTGAATACATACATCAGTCTGAAACTGAAATACAACTATGTCCGAGAAAGCCTCTAATACTGACGAGTTGATGGGACAAGACCCCAACTAACTAACTATGGTTTGAAAACTGAAAAGATGAAAGACAATTGATAAGAAGGGCCCTTGCAAGATGAGGACTCACCAACTAAGGTTGAGGAAAGCTAACTCCCAAAATCTGACTAGCGATGAGACTGAGCCTAGGTATCGGATCCTGTATCATGAATCGATACAACATAGAGTATGTGGTCAGTACGTAGAATGTATCGAGTATGAAAGGTAAGTAAAACAGCTAAGCAAGTAAAATCATTAAATCATTCATATGATAAAACATTATCTAGATAAGATTCTGAGAGTAGGGCTTGCATGCTATTTTCTAAAATCATGATCTGAACATAACCGAACATCTTAACTAAATCAAATGACCTAAAGTTGAAAAATGATAATCATAAGTAAAACTGAACATTGGGTCTAACCTGCTGAAAACATAATATCATGACTTCTGTACATGTATAACTTAAATCATGAGAAACAATGGGATACTCTTCATATAATCGACATCACCACGATAGAGCTTAGGTGATCCCGACTATCGCACTTAAGTGGGCAGAGCGACCCAAAGCCTTTCCAGGGCTAAGGACGCTACCATGATATCTCTATCAAGCTTAAGGCCCCTTGAGGTAGGGTAAGCTCCAAGGGAGGTCCCAAAGTATATAAGTAAACTTAAGTTGGCGCATAGTTATGAGGAACAGGGTTGACTGACCCTTAACCTACTTGATGCTAGACACTACTCCCAAAAACATGCATATGCTCTCCATAGTTTTTCAATGAAGCTAGCCATCATCTAGTGACGAAGTTGAATAATAACATACATGCATAATCTGAGATTGTAACATGAGGATCCTTGGCTCAGACCATACCACAAGCTGAAAATAATGGGAGTCTTGACTCCAAAACCATGTGGCAAGCTAATTCAGGAAATCATAAGACATACTTGATTATATAGGCTTGCCCAATACTTAAACATGCTTGAAATCAACTTGATTCACTTTGAAAACATGAAGATAAACATGGGTATTTCGAAATCATACTCTCTTCATAAGAATCACATCATACTTGAACATATATCTCATAGATCTTGTCACGCCCCGCCTTAGGAGGCATGACTAGCACCTGGTGCCCTACTAAGACCTGGATTGCTGGACTACTGAGCCTAAGCACTTCTGGTGCCAGGATGGCTCTAACCCTAGATTCATGAAACCAACGAGCTATATAATAGATGTAAATACAGCCTCTGGCCGACTAGGCCTATACCCTCCTGTCAGAAAACAACTGCTGACCAGAACCACAGGAGTATAAATGAACCTATGTGGGCCGACAAGGCCACCATGCTGAGTAGTTTCACTGAAAAGCTGAACTAAATGCTAAACTTCTCTATGACCGACAAGGTCACCAACTATCAACTATACAAGGCCCCACACGGCCATCATAAACAAACTAAAACATACACATTGCCTTAGATGACCGGTACGACTAACCACAAGGAATGTACAATCTACAAGTCTCTAAGAATGACAACAAGATTGTCGGGAAAGGGACCCGACCTATCCGTACTGTACAACAAAAAGAGAAATAAACGTCTAGCTTTAATGCTCCGGATGATAGAAGCTGATGACTCTGTGTGCTAGCTGGAATTACGAGGGATCGGATCTTCGTCTATGAGTACCTGAAGGCAAGTAATGCATGCCCCCAAACAGGCGTTAGTACCACTGGTACTGAGTATGCAAAGCAATAACTAAACATAACTGAAAATAGACAGTTATACTGATAGTTACTGAATAACAGAAGATGGCTAAGCTGTCTAGGATGGTAGAATCTAAACTAAGCTTAACTGTACTGGAGAGAAGTTGTGAATCATACCTGTCAATGCGATGTCCTGCTAACTATCAATTTAATAAATAACACATATAGCATACAAGAACCTATACCATCCCCATAAGCCGAAAGGTACCAATCAACATGCAATCTATATACCCCTACCCGGGTCGCCATCCAAAAATAACAATTCACTCCACTCATCTAGTAACTATGAGCATCCCGCCGGCCCCCTGGGTATGCAACTTGGGCTTTCTGGGCCCCTGACTATAGCTGTATCTGAGTCCGGAGGACTCCTGTAAATAGTAATCTGAGATTTGTGATCTGTAATTTTTAATCTGTGCCCTGGGTGCAAGCGCTCGACAGGGGTATGCTACAATGCTGATCAGCTTGCTATGGGGAATGTTGCATACCATCTTCGTCCTCTAGCGGACGGCATGCCACTCCTTGGAGTGACGTATCCTCACCCTCTGGCGGGCGAGTCGACACAACTATTAACACTGGTGCGGCAAGGAATTTCTAAGGGTGCCCAACATAGAATAATCAGGTCTCTATAAACAACAATAATCACATATAACATATATATTAAATTTGATAATACAGTCCATGTTTTGATATTCTATTTTGAATCCCTTGCTGAATTATACTGAATGTGATACTGAGGTATACTAAGTCTGGAATAATATCTCACTGTCTGATACTAATATACTGACTTTTATTCTGACATGACATAATAATTATTCAAGCATGCTTACTGAATTGACACTGGGAATAATACTCGGCTTTAAAACGTTATTTTGGAATTTATTCTATTTTACTATACTAGAATTACTATCTTGACAAAGAAACTAGTTTTACATACCTAAGTTGTTGACTTCTTGACTAACTGGCGTAACTCAGCCAATATCCAGCTATTTCTTCCAACTGCATTCATATTCATAGCAAATAAAACTAAATTCATCAATATTCTAGAATAAAACACTACTTTGAATATATATACTGCCCAAACTTTGACTTATCGAAAAACAGCCAAAAACTCGCTATTTCTTGGAAATCCGGAAGGGAGAAATACTCACTTTAGGGCTAGGAGAATATTGACACCAATTTGGAGCAATTCCACTTACCTTAGCTTGGCGTGACGACGATTTGCCGTCCGAATTTCGCGGGACTAACTCCATAGGAATGCCCCAGTAGCTTTATAGTATGCTACCCAAAGATAATTTGAGTTTGGACTGTGTTTGACGGCGTAATCGGATGGAAATTTATGGTGAACCTTCGTTTCTCTCTGTTTTCTAATTGTTTCTGCTGGAAATAACATGGAAAGTAACTTAAAAACGAAGTAGAAGGCTTTATATACTTGGGCTTGAACCCCTCCTCTTTAAGTCGCATTTGTCGAATATGATTTATAAGTCACATTTGCCTTGGGACGCTCCAACTTTGCGCTTTTTCGGTCTCTCCCCGGGCCCTTTTCTCGTACGTATGGAATTCTAAAGCTCTTAACCAACATGAAAATAGGCCAATAAAGTGTCAAGAACTTACTGGGTGTAACATCCTTCCCCCCTTAAGAACATTTGAGGACGAATGTTAACTTCTGTTTACAGAAATTTTAACTTACTCTACTTATTCTGGAAAAATTTCGGCAGAGTTTTCCCTGTAATATGGACTATCTCAACATTTCTAAAATTCAAAAAAGTCCAATACAGGTAATCCATATAATACTATAACATCCATTACACAATAAACTAGAGTCAACTATCTCACGTACACATAAATATACTGTAACTCATAAAACAGTAATAATAACATACCTCTGGCTGACTAAGTCTGAAATAACTGAGGATATCTGACTTTCATATTTTCTTATGCTTCCTAAGTCATTTCCTCTCGGTTCCTATTACGCCATAATACTTTGATAGAAGCAACATCTTTAGTTCTTAATCTACGAATCTGCCGGTCTAGTATGGCTACTGGAACCTCTTCATAAGCCAGCTCCTCCATAACCTGGACATCTTGAACTAGGAAAACTCTGGAGGGGTCTCCTATATACTTCCTCAGCATGGACACGTGGAAAATTGGGTGAACAGAGTCTAATTCTAGAGGTAAGTTCAAGTCGTATGCCACTTGGCCTATTCTTTGGCGAATCTGATAAGGCCCAACAAATCTCAGGCTGAGCTTGCCATTCTTGACGAATTTCATCACCCCTTTCATTGGAGAGACTTTCAAGAATACCCAGTCATTCACATTAAATTCCAAGTTTCTGCGCCGCACATCAGCATACGATTTCTGGCGGCTATGAGCAGTCAGTAGGCGTTCTCTGATAAGCTTTACCTTTTCCTCTAACTGATAAATAATATCCAGCCCAATCAGCGCTAACTCTCCTACTTCAAACCAACCAACTGGCGATCTGCACTTTCGCCCATACAATGCCTCATAAGGCGCCATATGGATAGTTGAACGGTAATTGTTATTATAAGCGAACTCAATAAGTGGTAAGTGCTCATCCCAGCTACCTCCAAAGTCCAACACACATGCTCGCAACATATCCTCGAGCTTCTGAGTAGTGCGTTCTGCCTGCCCATCTGCTTGAGGGTTAAAAGCTATGCTCAGGTTAATCTGTGTTCCCAGGCCTCTCTAAAATGATTGCCAAAATTTGGCTGTAAATTGTTCCCCTCTGTCAGAGATAATGGACACTGGAACACCGTACAGTTTGACTATTTCTCTGATATACAACTCAGCATAATCTTTGGCAGAGAAAGTAGCCCTTACTGGAAGAAAATGGGCTAATTTTGTTAGTCTGTCAACAATTACCCAAATCGAGTCATTTCTATGCCTGGTACAGGGTAATCCTACTACAAAATCCATATTTACTGCTTCCCACTTCAAAAGAGGCATAGTTATCTCTTGAATCAATCTGCCGGGTTTCTGGTGTTCAGCTTTTACTTGCTGGCAGTTAGGAAACTGGGCTACGAATTTTGCTATTTCCCTCTTCATACTTGGCCACCAATAGATTTCTTTGATATCATGGTACATTTTCATCGCGCCTGGATGGAGAGAATAGCGGGCGTAATGTACCTCGCCCATAATCTACTGGCGAAGCCCTACAACATTTGGAACACAAAGGCGGCCCTTTCATCGCAACACTTCATCCTTAGTTACCTGAAAATCCGACGCTTTTCCTTGCTGAACTCTATCTTTAAGCTGAACCAAGTCAGGATCTTCATACTACCATTCCTTTACCTCCATAACTAATGACGACACTACGGTGTTTTGAATTACCTCTCTGTTGTCCTCTGTTTCTGCTACACAAATGGCTAAACTGGCTAACTGGTGTATTTCTCGGGCTAATTCCCGCTGCTCGGGTTGCAAGTACGCCAAACTCCCCATAGACTTATGGCTAAGGGCATCTGCTACTACATTGGCTCTTCTTGGGTGATACAGAATATTTACATCATAATCTTTCAATAACTCCAACCAGCGACGCTGCTGCAAATTGAACTCTCTCTGGGTGAAGATATACTGTAGGCTTTTTTGATCAGTGAAAATATCCACATGGACGCCATACAAGTAATGTCTCCATATCTTTAGGGCGTGGATCACTGCGGCTAGTTCCAGGTCATGGGTAGGATAATTCTTTTCGTGTTACCTCAGTTGTCTGGAAGCATAAGAAATTACTTTACCATGCTACATCAACACACATCTTAACCCAATACCCGAAGCATCACAATAAACTACATAACCCTCTGTACCTTCTGACAATGCTAACACTGGGGCAGAGGTCAACCTATCCTTCAATTCCAGGAAACTCTACACACATGCCTCCATCCACTGAAACTTTACTGTTTTTTGCATCAGCTTAGTTAGAGGTGTCGCTATGGTGGAGAATCCCTCAACAAATCTTCTATAGTACCTCGCTAATCCCAGAAAACTGCGTACTTCAATCGGAGTGGTAGGTCTGGGCCATGTTTTTACTGCTTATATTTCTGTGTGTCTACTTGTATACCAGCATCCGACACGATATGCCCCAAGAAGGCTACTGAGTTCAGCCAAAATTCACATTTGGAGAACTTGGCATACAGCTGACGGTCCTTGAGAATATGGAGCACTGTCCGCAAATGATCCTAATGGTCTGCCTCTGAGCGAGAATACACCAGAATATCGTCAATAAACACTATCACGAACAGGTCTAGGTACGGTCTGAAGATGTTGTTCATCAGGTCCATGAATACTGCGGGATCATTCATCAGCCTAAAGGACATGACTAGGAATTCAAAATGGTTGTATCTGGTCCTGAGGCAGTCTTTGGTCACGAACTCGAACCTGATGATATCCGGACCATAAGTCAATCTTAGAGAAATATCTTCCCCCCTGTAACTGATCAAACAAATCATCCATTCTGGGAAGCGGATACTTATTCTTGACTGTAACCTTATTCAACTGTCGGTAGTCTATACACATGCGGAGGGAGTCGTCCTTCTTTCTCACAAACAGAACCGGTGCACCACAAGGTGAAGTACTCGGCCTAATAAAGCCCTTATCTAACAGATCCTTCAGCTACTCCTTTAGTTCTCTGAGTTCAGTAGGAGCCATACGATACGGAGGGATCGATATGGGTTGAGTTCCTGGTAGCAAATCAATTGAAAAATCTATTTCTCTTTCTGGGGAATACCAGGTAGCTCATCTGGGAATACGTCGGGGAATTCATTAACCACTGGAACAGACTAGAGAGTCGGAGGCTCTACCTGCACATCCTGGACTATGACTATGTGTCAAATGCATCCCTTAGCTATCAATTTCCTTGCCTGAAGGTAGGAAATAAACCTACCTTTCGGTGTAGCTGTACTGCCATTCCACTCTCGTATTGACTCCCCTGGAAAGTGGAATCAGACCGTCTT
This sequence comes from Datura wrightii, assembly GCA_035772735.1. Classification (NCBI taxonomy): domain Eukaryota; kingdom Viridiplantae; phylum Streptophyta; class Magnoliopsida; order Solanales; family Solanaceae; genus Datura; species Datura wrightii. The sequence goes on from JASDFA010000019.1 coordinate 47,937,852, forward strand.
GGTCCAGCATTCTACATTGGCATAGCACGGCACTAACCAATCCATACCCATAATGGCATCGAAATCAATCATCTCTAATTCTACCAGATCTACTATGGTCTGACGATCAGCAACCTCTACTGTACACCCTCGATAAACCCTTCTGGCTATGATGGAGTCACCGATGGGTGTAGATACTGAAAAGGGTTGCTGAAGCAACTCTGGTATAACACTGAACTTTCGAGCCACATATGGGGTAATGTCGGACAAGGTAGATCCTAGATCAATCAATACATAAGCAGGGTGAGAGCAAATAGTCATCATACAAGTTTCCACATCTGGAGACACCTCTGAGTCCTACCTCCATGGTAATGCATAGGTCCGACTTAGGCCCGTACCTGAACTCGAGGCCCTTGATCTGCCTCGGCCCCTGCCTTATGGGACTGAGGGCCTATGCCCTGCTAAGGCTGTTGGAGCTCGCGGCCCTACTGACGCCCTTTCCTGTCTATCTTGGTTACCCTGATCCCTGGCTGGAGAGTCTCTCATCACACGACCCTTCTGCCCGCATATATAACACCCTGTGGAGCCATATCTGCAAGCTCCAGTATGGGGTTGGTTGCAAATAGGGAAAGGTGGGGGTGTATACCTACTCTTCTCTACCCTCCTCTGCTGGGGTGAATCTACCGTTCGAGAACTCCCGCCGGGCTCTGTCAGTCCCCGGTGACCAAATCTGCCCCTCTGCTGCTGTGATGGAGGCGGGGGTCTAGGTGGCCTATCTGACAACCGCGGCCTAGGCCCTTTCAAAATCTCCCCCTGTATCTCATCTGATCTATCCCTGCGGTGCTATTCCTTATTTATTCGTCTGCTATCCTGTTGCCGCTATCTAAGGCCCGCAATAGTCTGGGCAAAGGCCTGCACCCGAGAAATATCCATATCTTCCCGCAGCGTAGCTGTCATGCATGCCTCAATATATTCTGGGTTCAGAACCATAATAAATCAGGGGACTCTAGATGGCATGGTGTCCACAAAGGCTGGAGCATAGCGGGCCAAGGAATCGAACTGCAGGGGGTATTCCCGTACACTCCTTGCCCCACGCTCCAAGTGCAAAAGCTGGTCCATCCGGGCCTGTCGGATTTCTCGTGGAAGATAACGGTCAAGAAAGCCTCTGAAAATCTGGACCATGTCAGAGGGGCAACATCTCTCCCTCGAGACCTTTCCAACTCTCGTACCACAACACAGCAATATCCCGCAGCCGGTGATCTTGGGCAGATTTATATGCCCAAGTGATACTCAAACATATCATTTTTACCTTGTTTGTTGTGCAATGTGTATATAATATCATGTAATTAGTAATAAAATGCGAATTTATACTAACCAACATGATTAGCATTTGTTTTGCAGGTAAAGGTGATTTTTAGGAGCTAAAATGCATGTTGGAACTATGTCGGAGTTGGACTTGGATGCGAGCGTGGAAAAGACCTTGGAATGCACATTTTATAAGGGCTCCGCGATGGAGCCATGCCACGCTACCATCGCGGTAGCACACTGCCTGAACAGGAATTAAAATGGAAAATTCCAGTGTGCCTTCGCGTCAGCTCCGTGGCACGGAGAGAGGCCTCCGCGATGGCCTCCGTGCCACGTTGAGGTTAATTTACCGGACCCTGGAAATTCCAATGAAGGTCCTCTTCCACGCCGTGTCACGGAGGCAGTGCTCCGCATTGGCCTCCGTGACACGTTGCTTGTTATTCCGGGAAACATTTCCCACTAGTATAAATAGCACACTTAGGTTTATTTTAATGAGTTTTTTAGTTTTGAGACTGAGTTCAGAAGTGGAGAGCAGGAACGTGGGTTAGTAGCAGTTGAAGAATGAAAAAGCTAAGGGATTTCTTCTCTTCCTTTCTTCTTTCTATCAATTGTACGTATGATTTACACTCATTTTAGGATGATCAATCCATAAATGAGTGGCTAATTCTCTTCCTTGCTGAGGTTTTGAACATGTGTAATGAATTTTGATTATAATTGATATAGTTTTCTTCTTCTTCTTTAATGTTGTTCTATTAATTCTTGTTTTTACTGCATTAGTGCATGGCCAACATTAATGTATATCTAAAAAGTCCTATTTCACTCGAAAGAGCAAGAAATAGGAAAGTTGTGAATTAATAGGGTATTGTTCTTAACTTGATTTGGGAAAATTGGGTTTTGATGTGCTTTCCTGATAGAAATATACTTGAAAGCCGTATTAGTCAATTTAGGAACCGGAATTATAGTGCGAGGTCATAAATTGCATTTGATCACAGAAATGTAGACGGATGGTTTATGATTCTAAAGTGAAATTAAATACGAGAGTTTTAATTTCTAGGCGAATGTTCTTGGCTAGCAACATGAAGAAGATAGTAACCAAATTATCATGATTATCAAGTTCATTACTTGTTCTTAACCTTGGCATGTTCATATCCATTGTCTAAATTCACAAGTAAATAGTTGTTATTAATTGTAGTATATATAGTTTAGAAACAAAAACTCAAGTAACTATTGGTTACATTGTTGTTAGCATAATTAGAAGTAAAATAGGAATATACTAAACTAGGAAATTTTACGTATCTTGAGCCTCCTTGGATCGATACTTGGCTACTTAGCCACTTTATTACTTGTTTGACCACGTGCACTTGCGTGTCGGTTTATAATATTTAATACAAACCTGAGCATCAGACCGAACAGCCGGAATACCGCTAACTTAACTGACTCTGTAGATGTCACATGCATGACTCGGAAGATTCTCTTCATTTGATCCAGGAAGTCCTAGGGATCCTCTGCCTGATCCGACCCTGTGAACTACGAGGGACCTAGTGCCAAGAATTCTCAGACCCTCAAACTTCCAGGCCCACCTGATGAGTCTACTATTACAGGTGGCACTGACTGGCACTGAGTAACCATCATTCGTGCCAACATAACTACTGCACTTCGAACTTCCTGGTCGGATGGTGTGGGTACAGGAAGGGTCGGAGGTAATGTCGTCTCGAGTGGCTCCTGGTGGGGTGGGGATTGCTTTAAAGGTCAAGATGACGACTCTGTATTGCCCTCAGATCGAGCTGATTCTAAGTGAGGCTGAGGCATCCTGCTGGTGCCTTCTCCTGCTGCGATATCCAGTCTTCTACCAGTGATAGGATGTCACTGGTCTGCCATTTTATCTGTAAACAAAGAGTATGATAAGTTTTAGGGACTCAACTCTATATTGTACTACTCTATGGAATGACTGATTATGAAGAAAGAGTAACCATCCTATCATGCCTTGCAGCCTCCTGCCTATGGTATGTGGTGCACAACACATCCATAGACAAGACTCTACTTAGCACAGCTTGCAGACTCCCTGGGATACGACCTGCTCTGATACCAAGATTGTCATGCCCCTCCTTGGGAGGCATGACTGGCACCTGGTGCCCTACTAACACCTGGAATGCTAGACTACTGAGCCTAAGAACTTCTGGTGCCAGGCTAGCTCTAACCTTGGATTCATGGAACCAACGGGCTATATAACGACTATAAATACAGCCTCCGGCTGACTAGGCCTATAGCCTCCTGTAAGAAAACAACAGCTGACTTGAACCACAAGTGTATAAAGGAAGCTATGTAGGCCGACAAGGCCACCATGCTGACTAGTTTCACTGAAAAGCTGAACTAAATGCTAAACTGCTCTGTGACCGACAAGGTCACCAACTAACAATTATACAAGTCCCCACACGGCCATCGTAAACAAACTAAAACATACCCACAGCCTCACATGACCGATACGACTAACCATAGGGAATATACAATCTCAAGCCTCTAAGAATGATAATAAGATGGTCGGGATAGGGCCCCTGCCTACCCGTACTTTAAAACAAAAAGAGAAATAAACCTCTAGCTGTCAAGCTCCGGATGTCAGGAGCTGATGACTCTGTGTGCTGGTTGGAATTACGAGGGTTCAGCTCCTCATCTATGAGTACCTACAGGCAAGTAATGCAGCGCCCCCAAACAGCAGTCAGTACCATTGGTACCGAGTATGCAAAGAAATAACTAAATATAACTGAAAATAGATAGTAATATTGATAGTTACTGAATAACAGAAGATGGCTAAGACTGTTTGGTATGGGAGAATCTAAACTAAGCTTAACTGTACTGGAGAGAAGGTGAAAATCATACCTGTCAATGTGACGTCCTGCTATCTATCAATTTAATAAATAATGCATATAGCATACAAGAACCTATACCAGCCCCCAAAAGCCAAAATGTACCAATCAACATGCAATCTATATACCCCTACCCGGGTCGCAATCCAAAAATAACAATTCACTCCACTCATCTAGTAACTATGAGCATCCCGCCGACCCCCTGGGTATGCAACTTGGGCTCTCTGGGCCCCTGACTATAGCTGTATCTGGGTCTGGAGGACTCCTGTAAATAGTAATCTGAGATCAGTGATCTGTAATTTGTAATCTGTGCCCTGGGCGCAAGCGCTCGGCAGGGGTATGCTATAATGCTGATCAGCTGGCTATGGGGAATGCTGCATCCCATCTTTGTCCTTTGGTGGACGGCATGCCACTCCTTGGAGTGACGTATCCTCACCCTCTGGCGGGCGAGTTGACATAGCTATTAACCCTGGGGCGGCAAGGAAGCTCTAAGGGTGCCCAACATAGAACAATCAGGTCTCTACAAACAACAATAATTATATATAACATATATATTAAATCTGATAATACTGTCCATGTTATGATATTCTATTCTGAAACCCTTGCTGAATTATACCGAATCTGATACTGAGTTATACTGAGTCTGGAATAATATCTCGTTGTTTGATACTAATTTACTGACTTTTATTCTGAATATGACATAATAATTATTCAAGCATGCTTACTGAATTGACACTGGGCATAGTACTCAGCTTTGAAACGTTCTTCTGGAATTTATTCTATTTTACTATACTAGAATTACTATGTTGCCAAAGAAACTGGATTTACATACCTTAGTTGCCGACTTCTTGACTAACTGGTGTAACTCGTCCAATATCCAGCTATTTCTTCCAACTGCATTCATATTCATTGCAAATAAAACTAAATTCATCAATATTCTGGAAGAAAACACTACTTTGAATATATATACTGCCAAAACTGTGACTTATCGAAAAACAACCGAAAACTCGCTATTTCTCGGAAGTCCAGAAGGGAGAAATACTCACTTTAGGGGTAGGAGTATATTGACACTAATTTGGAGCAATTCCACTTACCTTTGATCGGCGTGACGATGATTCTCCTGCCGAATTTCACGAAACTAACTCCGCAGGAATGCTCTCGGCAGCTTTATACTTCGGTACCCGAAGTTAATTCGAGTTTGGAATATGTTTGACGGCGTAATCAGAAGGAAATTTATGGTGAACCTTCATTTATCTCTGTTTTCTAATTGATTCTGCTGGAAATAACATGGAAAGTAACTTAAATATGAAGTAGAAGGCTTTATGTACTTGGGCTTGAACCCCTCTTCTTTAAGTCGCATTTGCCTTGCGATGCTCCGAATTGGCACTTGTCCGGTCTCTCCCCGGGCCCTTTTCTAGCATGTATGGCATTCTAAATCTCTTAACCAACATGCGAATAGGCCAACTAAGTGTCAAGAACTTACGCGGTGTAACAGATCTCAACTTGATTGATGGGCATCATAGTTTAGAAAACTTGAAAATATAGTTTATAATTTAAGACATTGTAAAATCTATCCATTAATCATAATTCATCATTTAAAACATGCTTATATCATACCCATGATTGAGACATAGGAATTCATGCATTAGGTAAAAGCCCCATGGAATCATCAATTAGAACATCATGAGTTGAGAGGAGATTGGGCATGGGTGTGTACAATTGCACCCATTCATAGCCTTACATACCTGAAGGGATCTGATTTTACCACTTCCTTGAATGCCCAAAGAGAATGGAGGAAGAACTTTGAAGAACTAGCATTGATCACCTCTCAAACTTCTAAACTTGTATTCATGAATTAGGATGGGCTTAGAATGACTTAACCCTTCTTAAAACACTCCATTCTTACCTTAAAATGACGTAGTTTAGGCCTTAGGAACATAGGAATTACAAAAAATCCCTTAATAAACTAGGAGAAAAAAACACACTACCAATCACAATGAGGGACTGGACGAGTCATCGTCCCTGTCCACGACTCATGGTCTGCATTCGTCATGAACTCTGCAAAAAAATCCGCTGAAGGTTACCATGAGGGACACCATGACTCGTGGTGTGCCCGATGAGTCGTGTTGACCAATCCGTTAGCTCTACTGCCTAAATTTTCCAACTTTTGTCCAACTCTTGACCACGGCTCACATGAAGACCCATGCTATTGACCACTACTCGTGGTCACACCCGTGGTCAGTTAAATTCTCAATTTTTCAACCAAGTTCAAGTTCTCTCCCCACGAGTCACTTAACGACTCTTGGGGTTCCTGATGGGTCACTGGATGACTCGTCCTGTGATCTAGTGCAAGAATTCCTATTTTCTCCATTTCAACACCCCAGTCTGATCTTAGGGCTTTTGGGGTATAACAAAGGTCTTGATTACTTTGATACATACTCACTGGTAACTAGAATTACATCCATTCAGGTGTTAATAGCGTTAGCCTCCGTATACAGTCTTGAAGTCCATCAAATGGATGTGAAAATGGCCTTCTTAAATGGAGATTTTGGAGGAATAAATTTACATGGTTCAACTTGAAAGGGTTTGTAGTTCCTAAAAATGAAAAGAAGGTGTTCCGACTTGTAAAGTCCTTGTACGGACTAAAACAAGCACCCAAACAAAGATATGCAAAATTTGACCAAACTATGTTGTCAAATGTTTCAAGATTAATTAGTGTGATAAATGTGTTTACATTAAGAACACTCAAAATCAAGTTGTCATTGTTTTCCTATATGTGGATGATATGTTGATAATTAGTAATGACATTAGTAACATAAATGCTACCAATCGCACACTTCCTATTACATGTGAGATGAAAGACTTAGGAGTTGCTGATTTGATATTGGGCATTAAGATCCACAAAACTCCTAAAGGTCTAGCATTGTCTCAGTCTCATTATATCCGAAGAATACTTGAAAAATTTAAGTATTTGTATTTCAAAATTGCAAAGACACTAATTGATGTGAATCTTGCTCTTTCTAAGAACAAAGGTGAAAATAAGTCTCAGTTGGATGATGCAAGAGTATTGGGAAATTTGATGTACATCATGAACACGACCAGATATAACTTGTGTGATAAGTGAACTTAGTCAACACATAAGTAATCCCAATTAAAGTCATTGGATCACTATGAAATGAGTTTTGGGGTATTTAAAACATACTCAAAACTTTTCTTTGCATTACAACAAGTATTCAGCAGTTGTTGAAGGATATTGTGATGCAAATTGGATCACCGGTCAGCTGAAACTAAATCCACAAGTTGATATGTGTTTATCATTGGTTGAGGAGTAGTGTCTTGGAAGTCATCCAAACAAACATGTATTGCTTGCTCTATAATGGAGATTAAAATCATTGCTTTAGACATGGCTGGTGAAGAAGGTGAATGGCTCAGGAATTTCCTAGATGACATTCCATTCTAGCCCAAACTATTGGCACCAATATGTATACATTGTGATAGCCAAGCGACAATCGGAAGGGCTGGAAGTTTAATGTATAACGGAAAGTCCGTCATATACGACATAGACATAACACCATTAGACACCTACTCTCTGGTGGAATCATCACAACTGACTATGTAAAATTAAGAGATAATATGTTGGATCCACTTATGAAAGGCTTAACTAGAGAGGTGGTTGAAAGATCATCAAAGGGAATGGGACTATTACCGAGGACAAGTCATCATGGTGGTTACTCTACCTAGAAGACTGGAGATCCCAAGATCTAGGTTCAAGGAGATCAAACAAAGTCACTGATGAAAGTTCAACATTGTCAAAATAATTTTTGGTCCAATCACGTGATGAGACAATGTTCAATAACAAGGATAAAGCATTAAAGGCTTTTTAATAATTTCTAAGTTTCACACAGGATATGTCAAATGGTGTATCTATAGGATAACTCATGTAGAAATCACCTATATGAGTGTGAAGTGTAGCCACTTCAAGAAGAATTTTTTAAGGACAATTCTCTACACACTTATGAAACCAGGCAGTGTTCATGGCTCAAACGAAAAAAACAATGAGAAACTAAGATGGTTAATGGATTAATTGTGTGACTTATGTTGTCTAGGTATACATCAAAGCTCGACGGTTCAAAGATATCAAATCTACTGATTGACCGAGTATATCCGATATATGTCCACTACGGAAAGTTCAAGGGGATACCTACTTATCCAGATTCAATTAGTTCTTACTTACGAATTACAAAACTTTTCTTGCATTAAAACTTTTATATAGCTATTCCACATTCATGTGAGGGATTGTTGGAGTTAAGTGTTGGGTGTGAATTCGAAAATAGAGAGAAATAAATTGGAGGGATGAGAAAGTTGAAAAAGTTTCTTTCCCAAAGGTAGCCATTCCGTACAGACACGATCTGAACAGGTGTTTTCACACCCCTTCACTTCAGATCTTTGGATATAAATAAAGGCCTTTTGCCTTCATTTTTGGATAAAGAATTTTCGAACATTCTACATGTTTTTCTATAAAAAAATTGAGTTTGTTGTGTGATTTGTTACTGCTCTTAGAGTTTGACGAAGTTATTGGTGTTTGAGGTACTGCTACACCATTAACAAGTATATCCATTTTATCCTGGGAGGAAGTAATCCAAAACCTCTAGTATAGTGAGGGGATTAAATTTTTAAGGACACACAGTGAATTCTATGGACTCGGATATTATTTATTTTCTTTGTTTTACATATTTGAACACAGGACAACAATAGTAAATTATCTAAAAATTCTCTGCAAAAATTCACTCTAAGATCTTGTACACCTCATTACATAAAAATAAAGGGTATTTATAGTAGTAGATTTATGCTTTTGTTATTCCTTTAATAATTTGATTTGTGACTTGTAGCTCCTTTTCCTAGTTGAAGTGGGATAAACTTGTTGTCACCCGGACAAAGCTAGCGCGTCGCGCATGGCATAGCGCCATACTAGTGTTGCATTACGACTGCATTGCACAGGCAGGACGGCACCTCGCGCCTCTCCTTGTGCTGGAATGTTGGCGGGTCGCGCGCCTGGTTGCACAACAAGGCAGGCGCCTCGTGCTGCTAGTCATGCAAGTGTGCCTTTGTAGAGCTACATACATTGATCTTGGCTTGTTAATTCCAACTTCTTCACATTTATTCAAAAAGTCTCAAATACACCCAAATCCATCATTTTTAGCCATGAAAGCATCTAATCATGTGTGTTAGCTCTTTTCATTAATATATAACATAAACACATGCTAGCATATGTAACTTGTTCTCAAAACATAGTAAAGTATGGGCAAAATATGGCTAAGAAGTACATAAATACACCCTTCATCAAAACAAGCATGCAAGATAAGTCATAAATCCCATTACCAAAAAATAGGCCTAGCATGTGCAAATTTAGCAATTAAGGCATGCATGGTAATAAGAAGCTCACTTCTCCCACCCTACACTTAATTAGTAACACTGTTCCCAGTGTTAAAACAATAAAGCATAAAGTAAAAGACTGAAAGAAGAAATCCCTAGGCCTTTTCTCCTCGTTGTCTGTGGGGGCAAGATCAATTTCCACGATCTCAAAATCCTCTTCATTATCATCACTAGACTCTATGTCGAAGTCTACTCTTGCCATCCGTCCTCTGTGGCCACATCATCATCAAAGGGCTCCTTGAATCGGGGCCCAACTCTTCAAAGGGATCTTGAGTGTTCGCTTAGAGGGCAATCCATGTTAAGCTATTGTAGTTTCTCCTCAGTCACACCAATCATCCTCAGCTGAAGCATTTGCATACTGTACAAGTGGCTCAACATGTTATCAATTCATGCATTTCTCTCATTGATAGAAAGGACTGGGCCATTTATACCCTTGGGTTCCTTAGTTTTAGTCACATCAATCCCCCTAGGATCATAAGCAAGCTTATAGTCCGCCTCCTCCTACTCAATATCATGCCCATGCAGAAATCAAGTCAAGAGCCCCAAACCCAAAGTTTTGGCTCTTTTTCACCCTTGCTCTCTTCATCATATTTTTAATGATCACCCCCAAATTAATTGGCATTCCAGTCATTAGCGTATAGACAAGACGCGCTCTTTCCCTAGTCACATGGGTTACATGCTTTCCGGGCTCTAAACAAGCACAAATAATTTTTAACCAGACACGAGCCTCTCTACTCGGGTGAGCATATAGCGAAACATGATACCCATATTGTTAGTGGCGACTCCACCTTGCAACAGAGTTAGGGACACATAGAGTATGTCTAATGACTCTATATGGGGTTTTCTTCACAATGTTTATAAAGGGATGTGGGTCAACATACCCGGTCCCAAGTAAACTATTCAAAGTAGTGGGTGCAAAATCAATAATTTGACCCCTAATTTTAACTTGGTTCGACCTCTCATTTGGCATCCAATTTGCAAGGAATTCCCTCGCCATATTTAAATTATAATCACCCGGAGCTTCAAACACAAAATCAAGACCAAGGGTGAGTAATCTATCTGCCATGTGAGCAAATACATATGTTAAACTTTTTCTATCAATGAACATGTCATGTGAGTACTTGTATTCTTTATGCTCTTTAAACCATTTTTTACCTTCTTGCTCCGTTACCCAACAAAGCCCATATCGCCTCAATGGTTGTGCTTCCATCCTCACATCCTCATGCTCCTCTTCACTAGTTATTCTTGCTCTTTTTGACCCATGGCTTGGAGATGCCAAACCTTTCCCTTTGTTTACTTTTGGTGCCATTTATGGAGGATTCACAAGAAAAATGGTATACTTTGTGATTTTGGTGAAAACAGGTTGGAGGAATTTGATGAAGAGATGAAGTTTTGAGAGAGTTTTCTTGAGAATTTTAGGGTGTGCAGCGCGACTTTCGTAATAATGAGCTAAAAAATTAGGTCTAGGCCTTTTTAAAGTACTACATGGGATAGAATTTACGTTTTAGCCTCAAAAGTTTTTCCTGGAACACCCTCTCCGTGATGCGGGGCTCACTGCGCCTTCACTGCTGCGTGTCATGGAGCTCACTGCTTTTCCTTGCCTACGCGCCGCATCTCTTGATACAGTGTCTCTCCTGCACATTGCGCCAGGACGTGCGGCGCTTGTGTCTATGCCTCGTGCCCAGCCTTGTGCTGCTTAGCCTGTGTAATGCCATATATGCTTGTCAAACTGTTTTGCTCCCCTTTTTAAATGATCATTCTTTGATTTGTTGAAAATTATGACCAATTACCTGAAAACTTGAACAAACACATAAAAATGAAAAAAAAATTATATTGTGTTACCTCTCATGTAGCGCTTGATTTAACATCGCAGCACGACACAAGTATCTTGATTACTCAGACTTCATCAGGATACCTCTTGGGATCATGTTCACATTTTGGCCATTTGTTTTACCATGCTAACCTGTGACACGTTGGAAAAAAAATGTAAAATAGGAAATAAAGACTAAAACTTAAGCATAAGCAATTAATCTAATCCTAAGCCATATTCCCCGGCAACGGCGCCAGTTTTTGATAAAGCTCAAATTCACACTTCCTGATAAAGTATGAAGCGGACGTTGTCAATAAAGAATCCAACAAAGATTGGGGTCAATCCCACAGGGAATATGGAAGGATATAGAAGAACACTAGTATTTAATATTTTAAGTCAATTATCTCCTGGAGGGGATTTGTAAAAGTAACAAGTAACATTGTTGAGAAACTGAAGGTTGATTCCAAATTAATGCAACTAACTAGGTAAGTGTTCCATATGGATTCATAACTACTTCGGGTTTTACACTTGTGATCTATCCCAATACATTACTTGTAGAACTGATAACTAGGGTTCATCCAAACAACTGGTTTGTCCCAATTGGATGACTATACTTAATCACCATGTTAGATCTTATGAGCGATATTTAACTGTTATTAATTTGTTCCAAATTTAACTATCTCGTGACCACATCTAAAGTTAATACAATGATCATAAAGACCAAGGGTTTGTCATAATTCTATTTTCCTAATCTCTACCTCTCTAGACTCAAGCAAGTAGAGAATTTAGACAAGTCCTAACGTTGAACACCGTTAAGAAATGTTAAATATAAAGAGAATACAATACAAGCATTTAGTATTGGTTTAGAATCACGTCGTGCGAACCCTATTTCGTTATTTTACCATGTCTCCCACAACCCTAGTTGTGGATGTCTTAACCTCTCATAATTATAAATAAATTAATAGCATTCACAGACAAACATATAAATAAATGCTTACAACAATGATAGAAGAAACTCACTTGATTATTGCAAAAATAAGGAAGAAATATTCAACAACAGTTGTCTCAATGTATTTCTATCTCTCAAGTCTAAGTTTTAAATTTTCTAAAAATTCTCTCCAAAAATTCACTATAAAATCTTGCAGACCTCATTACATAAAAATAAAGGGTATTTATAGTAGTAGATTAATGCTTTTCTTGTTCCTTTATGGATTTAATTTGGGACTTGTAGCTCATTTTCCTAATTGAAGTGGGATAAACTTATTGGCACCCGGACAAAGCTGGCGCGCCGCGCATGGCATCACGCCATACTAGTGACGCGTTGCGCACTGCATCACGTAGGCAGGCTGGCGCCTCGCGCCTCTCCTCATGCTGTAATGCTGGCGCATCGCGCGCCTGGTTGCGCATGTCATGACCAAAACATCGGCCCGGATAGAGATACAGGACAAGGAACCAGGAGAGGCTCCAAGTCAACCCATGGCATGAACATATTAGCTACAAACATACATCAAGTGGAAACAAAAATAATAAAACATACTTAAGCAGAATTCTGCATCCACAACAATCTTAAACTGAATCAACACTGACAAGCTGATTTTCTACATATTGTCAGAAAAGCCTCTAACATAACTAATGAGCTGATGGGACAGCATCTCCAACTAGCTCAACAAAAGTCCGTAACTGAAATAACATATCAATAGATAACTGAATGTCCTCGATGGATGAAGAATCACCAATGCTAACTAAGCAGGTCTGAGAGGAAAGTATGACTAATGATGCAGCTGAGACTGATCCCTCGGACCTGTATCATGAAACGATACAACATAGAGTATGCGGTCAGTACTTGAAATGTACTAAGTATGCAAGGTAAGTAAAACGGACAGTTATAATACATATGATTTTATAAGAGTAGGACAACATGATCATAAAGTAAATATCATAATGTAAACATAAGGCTCAAGGTTTTCAAATCATTCATAATTTTAATCAGAAATCACAGTCATAAGAGAAACTTTATAAAGCATAACTTGAGCCGAAGTAACATAAACATAACCATGTATAATTCACGAGGAACAATGAGAGGACTTCTCTTAACCGACACCATCATGATAGAGCTTACATGATGCCCCAACTTTTCGCTCAAGTGGGCAGAGCCGTCCCAGGCTTGGTAGGCAAGGGATGTGCATGATGTGATATCACAAGGGATCTATAAATATATATACCTATGGTGGAACGTAGTTCTGAGACCACAAGGTTTACTGGAACGACGAGTCTATTAGGTGTTGGACACTACTCCAAAAAATATGCACCATGAGGCTCATATCATAATCATGAATCATTCATGAAGTTCATGGCCAAATAAATGATAACATACTTGATCATATTTGAAATACATGATTAGCCATGAATAAAAACCAGTGAGTCGGCCAATAGTCATAAATTCATAAATCATGAAGCACGTGCATACTTTTGAAAATACATATACTTGATATTCATAAATCCATGAAGAGTACTTGAAGAGAAATCATAACATGAATCATAAATCATAATTTAGACTTAATAAGACCAAAACTATATAGAATCATAACTTGACTTTTCATGAAGCTTGCATAATTAGGAATAATTTAATTAAAATTTGAAAATATGAATTAATAATCACAATAGGTATAAAATTTTTCCATAGATCTTAATACTTGATTTGTTACATTAAGGGAGTTGACCCATGGATAGATCATAGAGTATTTCACAAAATTTGGAATAAACCTAATAAGATCATGAATTTGAATCTAGAATTTAAATTTATGGAATTGAAAAGAATTTTGAGCATGAGAGTGAAAGGAACTCTCATTCATAGCCCAACTTACATGGATAAATTTGATTTACACTCCTCTTTGAAAGCCCAAAGGGAATTGGCGAAGCTTGGAGAATTTGTCAAGCTTGATCTCCAAGGAAGAACTCTGTTCTTGCATGCATGGAATAGTAATGCTTAGGATAGGAGTAGCACTATTAAAACCCTTCTATCTAAGCTTAAAACGATGTAGCTTAGGACCTTAGAGCTTAGAAATTATGAAAATACCCTTAATGAAAAATATGAAAATTTAACACTACCAGTGACCAAGACCAATACCATGAGTCGTCCCTTCATACCATGACTCGTGGTATCCATCCGTTACTTCCTTCCATCATTTGTTAATTTCTCAGGTCCTTGTACAATGACTTGACAGAATGGGTCGTTACTAGACACAATAACCCGTTGTATCCTCTCAATGTCACTACTACTGACTCCTCACCAACAATTTCTGAGACTTCCACCACGAGTCAACCAACATCTCGTACCTCCAAACAACGAGTGATTGGACCCATTCGTTACCTCTATGAATTTTTCACCGCACCTTCTCAAGAGCACTTTCTACGACTCGTGGCTCCTCACAACGAGTCATACCACGACTCATGCCATCAAACCCTCGCATCACAGAGACCAACAACGACCTTCACCCAAGACCCGTTATGTCAATCAACAGGTCGTCGTTAGACCCGTTACCACTGAATATCCTACTACAGAACCTAACAATGGGTGGTTCCCACAGGTCATTACACCTTCGAACGACTCGTACCATGAGTCATTCTAAGTAAAAATATCATATTTCCTACTGCTTCTAATTTCAAAATCCTGAGTCTTGTCTTAGACACTTCCAGGGTATTACAATATCTCCCCCTTGGAAACATTCGTCCTTGAATGTGAATGAACATACTAAGAATCTAAAGCTAAAAACTGATGGAGTGACTGACTCTGGATGGAAATACATGACTCAATAGAATTCATGAATCACAGGCCCGAGTTGGACATCCAATTGCTTCGATTTGAATTATCTGGAGAATGCAATGCCTGATATATATCAAAAAAGATGGATACATACTTTAACATAAAATAAACTAGGACAAATGAACTAAACATGAGCCTGAATAGAGTACTAAGGAGGAAACTGGTACCTCAAGCTAGAACTGAACTGGAAGGGAATAGATGCGGGCATTTAACTATTATATCTGCTTCGGCTTCCCACGTAGGTCCCTCAACATGTTGATTCCTCCACAAAACCTTTACTGAAGCTACCTCCTTGTTTCATAGCTTCCGAACCTGAAGATCAAGTATTTCAACTGGAACCTCTGCATAGCTAAGGCTATCCTTAACACCTACGCTCTCTACCAGGAAAATCGGATTTGGATCACCCATGTACTTGACACATGAAAACTGGATATATTGAAGCCAATTCTGAGGGCGACTCTAACTCATAGGCCACCTTGCCAACACATCTCACAATCCTGTATGGGCCAACATAATAGGCATTGTGTTTTTGTTCATTCCAAACCTCATCACTCCCTTCATGGGAGACACCTTCAAAAACACCCAATCATCAACTTCGAACTCAAGCTCTCTCCTCACATCACATAGGACTTTTGACGACTCTGAGCTATTTTTCAACCTTTGCCTTATAAGCTGAACCTTCTCCATGTCGTCATGAATTGAATCTTGTCCTATCAATGTAGCTTCACCAACTTTGAACCAACCAATAAGGTATCTACACCACCACCCATAAAGAGCCTCAAACGGAGACATTTGAGTGTTTGAATGGTAGTTGTTGTTATATGAAAACTTGATGAGAGGTAAATGATCATCCAAACTACCCTTGAAATCAATCACACATGCTCTCAAAATGTCCTCAAGAGTCTGAATGGTTCGTTCATCCTGACTATTGGTTTGCGGGTGAAAAGTTGTGCTAAGCTTGACCCGAGTGATCTTGGGCAAATTTATATGCCCAAGTGATACTCAAAAGTACAATTTTAGCCTTGTTTATTTACCAATGTGTGTACATTCTCATGTAATTGGTAATAAAATGTGAATTTATACTAACCAACATGATTAGCATTGTTTTGCAGGTAAAATGTAATTTCGGGAAGCTAAAATGCATGTTGGATGATATCGGGGTTGGACTTGGATGCGAGCAAGGGATAAAGCATTGGACAGCATGAATTAAAGGGGCTCCGCGATGGAGCTGTGTCACGCTTCCATCGTGGAGCCCTTCTGCCTGGATAGGGAAATTTCACCCAAATTCCAGTGGAGGTCCGCGTTTGGTCCGTGGCACGGTGGCTTGGCTCCGCGTTGCACGTCGTGCCACGTTGAGCTTTAATTCCTGGACCCCCAATTCCAGTAAGGGTCCGCGTCTGCAGGGTGTCACGGAGGCAGTGCTCCGCGATGCACTCCGTGACACGTTGCTCGTTATTCCGGGAAAAATTCCCAGCAGTATAAATAGAACACTTAGGTTCATTTTTCAATATTCTGACTTGGTGGAGCAAGGACGTGGGTTACAGGCAGTTGACGGATGAAAATATCAGTGTTTTTTCTCTCTTTCTTTCTTCTTTCATTCAATTGCTTGTATGATTAACACTCATTTTAAGATGTTTAATCCACAAATGAGTGGCTAATTCCTCTCCTTTTGAGGTTATGAACAATTATGATGAAATTTGATCATTGATTCTTTGTTTTTTCATCGTTTCTTTCATGTTGTTCTACCAATTCTTGTTCTTACTGCATTAATGTGTGGCCTACGTTAATGTACATCTAAAAAGTCTGGTTTCACTGGAGAGAGCAAGAAATTGGAAAGTTGTGAATTAATAGGATATGTTCTTTACTTGGTTTGGGAAAATTGAGTCTTGATTTGCTTTCAGGATAGAAATATACCTGAAAGTCGTATTAGTCAATTTAGGAACCGGAATTGTATGGCTAGAACATGAATTGCATTTGATCACAGAAATGTAGACGGATGGTTCATGATTCTTAAGTGAGGTTAAATACGAGAGTTTTAATCTCTTGGCAATTGTTCTTGGCTAACAACTGGAGGAAAAGATTAACCAAATTATGATGATAATCAATTTCATTACATGTTCGTTTAACCTCAGCATGCTCTCATTCATAGTTCAGACTCAAATTAGATAATTGTTTTTAGCTTTAGTATAAAAATTATAAAACAAACTATCGAACTTTTGGTTACACTGTTGTCTGCATTTTTAGAAGTAAAATATAGTACACTTGAGCAAGTTGCACTTCATCCAAGTCTCTGTGGGATTGATACTTGGCTTACTAAAGCCACTTACTACTTGTTCGACCACGTGCACTTGCGTGTTGTTTTATATACCCACAAGACAGACCGAACAAGTTTTTGGCGCCGTTGCCGGGGACTTGGCAATTGGTGAATTTGTTTTAAGTGTTAATTTACTGTATTTTTATTTTCTTAGTGTTGACAACTTGGTCTTAGCCTGTATTTTGCAGACTTAATTGCCGTTGAACACTGGCAAGAGACAAGGAGCTGGTGGAATCGTATATAGAGCCAGAAAGAATATTTCACAGTAAACGAAGAGAAGCTCTACAAAGAAAGCTGCAGTTGCTCAGACAGACGATCATGGAGCAACAACATAATCCACTGATAGTACGGGCAGTGTTAGTGCCCGAAGAAGCAGCAGCTCGGCCGGTTCGCGAGGTGGCAATCCCACATGCCAATAATGTTACATCTACTATCTGCAAACCTGAGCCAGGAGGGAGATTTGAACTTAAACAGAATATGGTGCAGTTGCTGCACACTAGCGGGCAGTTTACCGGTCTCCCTCATGAAGATCCACAGCAGCATCTCCAAAATTTTTTGGAGATAAGTGACACTTACATCCCCGCTGCAGTGTCATCAGACTATGTCCGGCTTACATTTTTCCCATTCTCATTATTGGGAGAAGCCAAGAGGTGGTTGAAAGCTGAGCCACCGAATTCTATTTCTACGTGGGATGATCTTGCATGGATGTTCTTGATACGGTTTTTTTCCCTCCGGTAAAACAGCAAGACTTAGAAGTCAGATTCTAAGTTTCAAACAGAGAGAGGGAGAAAATTTATATCAGGCCTGGGAGAGATTTAAATCCAAGTTGCGGGATTGTCCTCATCATCACCAGTCCAATGATGTGCTGGTGCACACAGTTATAGAGGGTTTAGAACCCCACACCAAAATATTGCTAGACTCAGCAGCTGGAGGGCAAGCGCTGGAGAAAACTTATGAGGAGCTGTATACCTTGTTGAACCGTATTTCGCAGGGCAATCTAGAATGGAATGTTGATTCATCAAGGGGTGGGACAAGGAAAGTAGTATGAGTGCTAGAAGTCGATGGGTTTACAACTATCGCTGCACAGATAACTGCATTGCAAAATCAACTTAACACCCAATTCAGCAACATGACATTGAACCAGCCTCAAGCCCCAGTTAATGCAGTACAACAGATGTGGTGTGAAGTGTGTGGAAGCAGTGAGCACTCAGCTGAGTGTTGTGGAGCCAATCCTGACTCGGTAAACTTTGTGGGTAATGCGCAAAGGAACCACCAACAGTATGGTAGTAGCTACAATTCCAATTGGATGAATCATCCTAATTTCTCATGGGGTAGAAACAACCATCAGGGCCAAAGTTCGGGTCAGGGTGTGCAAAGGAACCAAGGAGGGCAGCAGAATTATCAAGCACAATTCAGAAACAACAATGCACCTCCTCCACCACCATCACCCAACATTGAGGAGATGTTCAAGACCATGATAGCTAACCAAGCTCAATTTCAGGCTGACTATGTGAAATTGGCAGCCGAAGTGAAAAACAACCAGTTAGCTACCAAGGCACTTGAATATCAATTTGGGCAATTTGCTAGTGCCCAAAACACAAGGCCTAGAGGATGACTGCCGAGCGACACAGATCCCAATCCCAAACAGGTAAATGTAGTGACCATAAGGAGTGGTTTGCAGCTGAAAGAGGTGGAACCAGAAAGACCACCTCAACAGTCGGGAGCAGCAGAAGTTGAGAGGGAGAAAAGTACTGAAAGGGGGAAGACTAAAGAAGCTGAATCAGAAAGACCTCCACCCCCGTTCCCTCAACGACTAAAGAAACACAAGGAGGAGGCGTGTTTCAAGAAATTCATGGAGGTGCTAAAACAGGTACATATTAACTTACCTCTTGTTGATGTCTTGCAGGGAGTGCCGAAATATGCTAAGTACATAAAGGACATCGTGGTAAACAAAAGTCGGTTGACTGAGTATGCTACGGTGGCTCTAACGGAGGAGTGCACTTCCCCGATCCAAAATAGACTGCCCACAAAGCTAAAAGACCCTGGGAGTTTTACTATCCAGATTACTATTGGGCAGAGCATCCGAGCTCGTGAATTGTGTGATTTGGGAGCGAGCATAAATTTGATGCCATCTTCAGTTTTAAGAAAGTTGGGTCTAGGGAGTCCTAGACCCACAACGGTAATCTTACAGTTGGCAGATCGATCCTTAGCCAGACCTGATGGCATTGTAGAGGACGTTCTGGTGCAAGTTGGCTCCTTAATTTTCCCGGTAGATTTTGTCGTGCTGGATTTTGAACCAGACGTGGAAGTGCCATTTATTTTGTGACGTCCTTTCTTGGCAACCGGGAAAGCTCTAATTGACGTAGCTGCGGGGCAGCTAACAATGCGAGCACATGACAAGGTGGAGGTGTTTGATGTGTACAAGGCACCCAAGCTCCCAATGGTGCATGAAGAACTCTGGGTGATCAATGTGATTGATTAAGGCGATGATGAGCAGAGGAAGGATTCAAGGAAGTTAATGGGAAAACCACCGGATAGGTGTAAGCACTACTGGGGGGAGGACGGTGATCGAGAGCAATCGTCCATCACCCTAGAGGACAATTGAGCTTAACGACATCGAGTCGCGACGGTAAACCAGGCGCTACAAGGGAGGCAACCTGTGAAAAAAAATTTTCTTTCATTTTGTAAAGTGTAACTAAAATTTTCTTTTCTTTTTCTTTTTCTTGATTTACTACAAAAAAATTTCATTTTAATTTTAGTTTTATTTGTATTTAGAGTGAAACCTATAATTCTAACCAATTTTGTATAGTGAGATGAATTTCAGGTCGAACAGAGAAAAATATGCACGGAATCGTGAAGGAAAAGTCGAGGTATGAAAAATTAATAAAAAGTGGCAAACAGTGAGCTGAGGCGACAGCTCCGTGTCACAGAGGTGGACCTCCGCGTTACCTCCGTGACGCGTTGAGGTAGAATCTGGAAATTTTAAGACTTTCTAGAATAGTCTCGCGATGGATCCGTATCACGGAGGCAGTGCACCGCGATGCACTCCGTGACACGTTGCCTTGTATATCGCGACGGGTCACACCGGGTCGCCGGGTGACCTGCGCGATTTCCTTACTTTTTAACCCCGAAAACCCTCCCTTTTCCCTCATTTTTTAATCTCTCCACGACCAAACCCCCCAAAACCCATCCCCTATCAACGTGACACGGATTAAGGCAAGAAATTCAATGATTTTTCTTCGATTCTTCAAAGACAAGGTATGTTTTTCGATCTCCTCTCAAATTCTTGTCGATTTTATTCGATATTGAGCATGGGAGGTGAGCTAAATTTCCCTACGTAGTAATTAATCATGAATTCGAGTTAATTGTTGTTGATGAATGTTCGGAATGTCGTTATGATTGCTTGAACTTGTTGATTGCATAAATTAGTCGAATTTGATTGATAATCTCAATTTTAGGGCTTGTATGTTGAATTTGGAGTTGAAAATGTATTGAACTTGTGAATTTCATGCCGGGATGGATGTGTTGAATGAGATGAGTCGATGTACAAATTGTTAGGATGTAATAGAACGACTGATTCTCGGGTTAAGGGAATGTTGAAATTTGTAAGAATTTGGTTAGTTGTATAGTTCGTGTAGATAAATTTTTGTTGTTGTTTTTGCTTCTTTGTTTTTCTTTGCTAAGTGCGATGGTTAAGATGTTAGCGATGGTAGTGATTGTGATTGGTTGTACGAAGTCTGAGTAGTACGCAGAAGATATACCGTTGAATTTTTCGAACGCACTAAGCATGATTGTATAGTTGATTATTGTGTGTAAATAAAGATAATCTTGCCGTAGTGTTGTAACTGTAGCTAAGGACTAAGTGTGGGGTAACCTAGCGTAACCCGACCTTAGCCGAAGTTAATATCCGTGAGCTTAACATTGATCTTGTTTACTTGGGTTGACAGGTAAAATGGCAAGACGGCAAGATAAAGGAAAAGGCGCATCAACTTCAGGCGCCGGAAGGAAGCGAATCAGACTGGGCACAGCAGTCCCAGCTGCACCAGCAGTTCCACGCGGCCAATGCCGCCAATACGGAACGAGATGGGTAACTAAATAAGGGGAAAACGTGGTACGCAAAGCACAAAGAAAACAAATATTTCCCCGAGGAGCATATAGCACGGGAACTATTGGCACAGGAGTTCCCTAGGATGGTCCACCGGATCGAGGCAGCTGGGCTTAATTTCATATTTGAGGAGCCCAAGGAATGCAATTTGCACCTGGTTCGGGAGTTCTATGCCAATTGGAACCCGACGATCAGAAGTCACACCATCAAGACTAGAGGGAAAATAGTCACTCTGGAGCCCCACCACCTCAATGCCATCATAGGAGCGCGGGACACAAACGCCCACGTACTCCGACAGCTGAACATTACCCCACCATATGCGGACATCAGACGCACATTGTGTGGGACCCGATAGACAGCTAGATGGAGTAGACATAAAGAAAGGGGCTACCACCAGACTTTGTCATATTCATAGATGAACAGGGAAGCCCAAATCTGGCTGAAGATAGTCTGCTCATGCCTAATCCCGGGGGTACATATGACAGATGTAACCCAGGATCGTGTAGGCCTGGTGTACGCCCTGATGAAACGGCCGGAGATCAACGTGGGGGCGGTAATTATCTCCGCCATGAAGAGAGCCCGGTTGCACCAGGGGCACAGGTATGGCTTTGGTGGACTAATCACCACCTTCTTCAGGGGCCTAGATGTCGAGGAGGAGGCCCTTGACTATATCCCACAGATGGAGTGGCGGGCCTTAGATGTTACTAAAACTTTGAGAGTCCACTTGTACACCCTTATTTGATACCACATGACCCAAAAATGTTACCAAGTTTAACCAAATCTCACACTTGCTGAACTTAGCATACAACTGGCGATCGTTAAGAGTCTGCAGCACCACCCTCAAATGAGTGGCATGCTCCTCTTCGCTCTAAGAGGAAATGAGAATGTCATCTGTGAACACAATCAAGAAAATGTCCAAATACGGCATGAACACCCTATTCATAAAATCCTTAAATGCTACAAGAGCATTCGTTAGTCCAAAAGACATAATTACAAACTCATAGTGACTATACCAAGTCCTGAAGGCTATCTTCAGAATGTCACTCTCGCTAACCCTGAGCTGATGATACTCGTATCTGAGGTCTATCTTTATAAAACACTTGGAACCTTGAAGTTTTTCAAACAAGTCATCAATTCTGGGGAGAGGATACCTATACTTGATTGTGGCCTTGTTCAATTGTCGATAATCAATGCACATCCGAAGGAAATCATCCTTCTTCAGGACGAAGACAATTGGTGCACCCCATGAAGATTTGCTTGCTCTGATGAAACCCTGGTCTAAGAGGTCTTTCAACTGCTCCTTCAACGCTATTAGCTCAGCTAGAGCCATTCTGGAAGGAGGAATAGATATAGGCTACGTATCGGAAAGAAGGTCAATACAAAAGTCAATCTCCCGCTCAGGAGGCATTCATGGAAAATCATCCAAAAATACGTTTGGATATTCACACACCACAGGAAATGACTAGATATTCGGGGTTTCAGACATAGAATCCTTGAACGTAACTAGATGGTGCACGCAACCTTTAGACAGGGGCGAATGTAGTGTATTATCAGGGGGTTCTGGGGAACCCACTAACTTTTGCACGAATTGCGTATTTTTATTAAAAATTCCTGTAAAATATATTGAAAATATGACTTGAGAACCCATTTAAATAGTGTGTTGTTGGTTCAATGGTAGAAAAGAAGACTTTTAAGTCTTGCTGTCCTCTAGGTCAAGGGTTCAAATCCCCCAACCACCATGAAGGCTTTTATTTTCTCTCTTTTTAAATTTAGATGGGTGGGAATGCACAAACTTTAAATCCTGGATCCGCCTCTGCCTTTAGAGATCATCTTTCTAGCCTTAAGGTAGGAAATGAAATGAACTAAAGGCACAACTGAGATACCCTTACACTCTAGGATTGGCTTACTCGAAAACCGAAACTCTACCGCACGTGTTCTATAATTTACTGAGGCAAAACATGCATAGCCAATCCATGCCAAAGATGACATCAAAATCTTTCAAGGTTAGCTCTACCAAATCTTCTGAGGTGAATTTCCGTAGGACTATGATAGGGAAATTTCTATATACCCGTCAAAATATAACTGAAACACTAACTGAAGTAGAGACTGAGAAGGGTTCTAATAGGATTTTGGGACTGACTCGAAAACTACTAGAAGCATAGGGTGTCACAAAAGATAAGGTATCCCCTAGATCTAACAATGCATATACATCAAAGTGGAATACTCGTAACATACTAATGACCATATCTAGTGAAGTCTCCTATTCCTGAGAAGATGCAAGAGCATAAAACCGATTCTGGCGCTGACCACCACTTGCACTGGTGGATGCACCTTGCTACGCAAGGCTTGCTAGTGCTGCTGCTAAACTGGTACCCTAAGTACGACCTTTTCCATCATCCTTCCTACTCAAAGGACACACTTGACACCTGTGCCCAGGTCTACCACACCCAAAACAGATATCTGACCCAATCAAGCACTCCCCTATGTGATTCTTGCCACATTTCCCCTATACCAAAAAGGTACACTCTGCCTGCATACTCCTCTGTCTCCTTAAGCTTGATACTATACTCCTATGGTCACCTCACAGTCTAGATGCGGCACTGGACGACGCTGGAGCTAATGACCTCTAATGGGGTTGCTGATGATGTCCGTCTCCCGATCTCAGCTGGGAGAACCCATAACTGTCTGTACTACCCTCTTGGCCTCTCTCTCTCTTATATGCACCGCCTCCATATGTTATGCATAAAAAACCAATTGAGGAAAGTTAATGTCCTGATGAAGCATAGCGGTTCTACAATTCTTGGCTAGGTAGTTCGCTACTCTGTACACAAACCTACTCACCCGAGCTCTCTAATTAGCCACCACCTCTAGTGCATATTTGACAAATGAATGAACTCCAAAACATAATACTAGACTGTCATATTATTTTATCTCAGGTTCATGAACTCAGCTGCCTTGATTTCCCTCGTCTCACGGGGAAAGAATTGATCCAAGAACGCGGTAAGAAACTCATCCCAACCAATGGGAACTGCTCCAATAGTTCTGTTATCCTTCCACTATCTAAACCAGATATGTGCAACTCCTTTCAACTGATACGAGGCTAGGACTGTGCACTCCTCCCCCGTCACCCCCATGATCTAGGTGATCTTCTGGATATCATCAATAAACTCATGTGGATCCTTTCCCACCTTCGATCCGACAAACTCTGAAGGGTTCATCCAAAGAAAATCCCTGACTCTGGCCACTGCCACATTCCCATTCTTGGGCACATGGGCTACCGCCTGCTGGTTGACCTATGTGATCAATGCCTGTGCCAAAATTTGAATGGCTTCCCTAATATCTGCATGGGCAACCTGCTCGGGCACATGATCCTCAGGGGATGGTGGGGCCTTCTGGTGCCCATTCTCATGGCCATGACCATTTCCATTTCTTCTTCTGTTAAGTAGGCAAGGAGGCATGATTCTTCAAACACATATAGTTGAGTTATAAGGATAGAGACACATTTTATCACACAACATAGATCATAAAAGATGGGAACTTTTCCTAAAATGTTTTGTAGCCTCTTTGTCATATGTGTGGCACGCTTCACACCCATGAAAAAGACTCTACTTAACGCGGCTTTTAGACACCCTAGGACACTTCAAAACCTCATGCTTTGATACCAAGTTTTTCACGACCCGAACATAGGCCTGGATAGAGACATGGGACAAGGAACCCCGAGAGGCTCCAAGTCAACCCATGGCATAAACATAGTAGTTAAGAATATACAACAAGAAGAAAATGAAATAATAAAACATACTTAAGTGAAAGTCTGCATACATAACAATATAAAATTGAATCAACACTAACAAGCTAATTTTCTACATAATTTCTGAATAGCCTCTAACATAACTGATGAGCTGATGGGAAAGCATCCCCAACTATCTCGGAAAAGTTTGTAACTAGAATAACATAACAATGGATAACTGAATGTCCTCGAAGGATGATGACTTACCAATGCTGACTAAGCAATTCTGAAAGGAAAGTGGGACTAATGATGCAGTTGAAACTGATCCCATGAACCTGTATCATGAAACAATATAGCATAGAGTATACAGTTAGTACTTGGAATGCACTGAGTATGCAAGGTAAGTAAAACAGACAGTAGAGTTCATAAGAGTAGGACAACATGATCATGAAGTAAATATCATAATGTAAACACAAGGCTCAAGGTTTTCAAACCATTAAAAATTTCAATCATAAATCACAGTCATAAGAGAAACTTTATAAAGCATAACTTGAAACAAAGTAACATAAACATAACTATGCATAAATCATGAGGAACAAGGGAGGACTCGTCTTAACAGAAACCATCATGATAGAGCTTACATGATGCCCCAACGTTTTGCTCAAGTGGGCTGAGCCATCCCAAGATTGCTAGGCAAGGGACGTGCATGACGTGATATTACATGGGATCCATAAATATATGTATATACCTATGGTGGCACATAGTTCAATGACCACATAGTTTACCTAAACGCCGAGTCTATTCAGTGCTGAACACTACTCCTAAAAACATGCACATAAGGCTCATATCATAATCGCGAACCATTCATGAAGTTCATGGCTAAATAAACCATAACTTACTTGATCATAATTGAAATACACAATTAGCCATAAATAAGGGCCAGTGAGTCGGCCAATAGTCATAAATTCATAAATCATGAAGAACATGCATACTTGTGAAAATATATATACTTGATATTTATAAATCCATGAGGAGTACTTGAAGAGAAATCATAACATGAATCATAAATCCTAATTTAGGCTTAATAAGATCAAAACCATAATAGAATCACAACTTGACTTTTCATGAAGCTTACATAATTGGGAAAAATTGAATAATAATTGTAAACTATGAATTAATAATCAAAATAGGTATAAAATTTGCCCATAGATCTTAAAATATGATTTGATACATGAAGGAAATTGACCCATAGATAGATCATGGAGAATTTCACAAAATTTGGAATAAACCCCATAAGATCATGAACTTGAATCTAGAATTTAAATTCATGGAATTGAGAAGAATTTTGAGCATGAGAGTGAAAGGAACTCTCACTCATAGCCCCACATACCTAGGTAAATCTGATTTATCCTCCTCTTTGAAATCCCAAAGGGAATTGGAGTAGATTGGAGAATTTCTCAAGCTTTATCTCCAACGAAGAACTCTAAACTTGCATACATGGAATGGTAAGACTTAGGATAGGTTTAACACTCCTAAAACCCTTCTAGCTGAGCTTAAAATAATGTAGTTTAGGACCATAGAGCTTAGGAATTATGAACATATCCTTAATAAAAAAACTGGAAATTTAACACTACCAGTGACCATGACTAATACATTGAGTCGTCCCTTGATACCACGACTCGTGGTATCCATCCATTACTTCCTTCAATCATTTCATAAATTCTCAGATCCTGGTAAAATGACTTGATAGAATGGGTCGTTATTAGACACAATGACCCATTGTGTCCTCTCGTCATCACCACTGACTCCTCACAACCAATTTATGAGACTTCCACCATGAGTCAACTAATGATTCGTACCTCCAAAAAACGGGTCATTGGACCCATCTGTTTCCTTTGTGAAATTTTCTCTGCATCCTCTCACAAGCACTTTCCATGAGCCGTGGATCCTCACAACGAGTCGTAGCACGACTCATGCCATCCAACCTTGGAATCACAGAGACCAACAACGATGTTCACCGACGACCCGTTACATCAACCAACGATCATCCTTGGACCTATTACCACTGAATCTCCCACTATAGAACCTAACAACAGGTGGTTCCCATGGGTCGTTACACCTTTAACCGACTCGTACCACGAGTCGTTCTGAGTAAAATCTCAGATTTCCTATTGCTATTCATTTCAAATTCTTGAGTCTAGTCCAAAGCACTTCTAAGGTATTACAGCACAGCAAGGCAGGCATCTCGCACTGCTAGTCACGCAGGTGTGCCTGTGTTTATTCCAACTTCTTCACATTCATTCCAAAAGCCTCAAACACACTCAAATCCATCATTTTTAGCCCTGAAAGCTTATAATCACGTATTTTAGATATTTTTACTAATATATAACATAAAAACATGCAAATACACATAATTTGTCCTCAAGACATAGTAAAGTATGGGCAAAATATGGCTAGGATGCGTAAATATGCCCTTCATCATGAAGCCCAAGGATGCTGACACCCCAAAGGAAATTGATGATGATATGTTGGATGAGGTGCCTAAAGCACGAAGTATTGGTAATAATGAGGAAGGGAAAGATGAGAGAGATGTTGATTTACCTCCCTCAGATAATGTTCATGTGAATGCGGGCATGAAAGCCCCTAATTGCAAGTACCATGAAATAAGAGTTCCCTTGCCACATCCATAATGGTTGGACAAAAAGAAAAAGGATAATCAATTTTGAAAGTTTATAGATAAGTTCAGCAAATTATCTATCAATATACCGCTAGTGGATGCTTTGATTCAAATGCCAGGATGTGCAAAATTTATTAAGGAACGCTTGAAGAATAAGAAGGTGGTGGATATGGGGACCGATGAGGTAACCCATCATTGTAGTGTTGTCATGACTAGCAACCTTGCTCCAAAATGTGAAGACCCTGGGGCATTCACCATTCCTTGCACAATTGGCTTGTGCATGCTCAATAAGGCTTTGTATGATCTCGGTGCTAGTATCAATCTCATGCCTCTCATGATATTCAAGAAACTCGGGTTAGGGAGTCCCAAACCTACCTCTATGAGGCTATTGATGGGGGTAGGTCAATCAAAAGACCCGTTGGAGTGCTACTTTATGTTCTTATGAAGGTGGATAAATTTATACTCTTAGCTGATTTTATTGTGATGGATTGTGAGATGGACATCGAGGTGCCAATTATCTTAGGGCCACCTCTACTAGA
Organism: Datura wrightii; assembly: GCA_035772735.1. Taxonomy (NCBI): domain Eukaryota; kingdom Viridiplantae; phylum Streptophyta; class Magnoliopsida; order Solanales; family Solanaceae; genus Datura; species Datura wrightii. The sequence continues at coordinate 47,966,425 of JASDFA010000019.1, forward strand.
AATAGGAAAGGCTTTAATTGATGTGGAGCTTGGGGAGCTAAAGTCTCGAGTAGGTGGTCACAAGGTCACCTTCAATGTATGTCAACCTATCAAGCCCCCGGATTAGTGTAAGGTCATGACAATGCTCGATGGTAAGATGAGCATTATGAATCTTTGGAGCATGAAAGTTAATTGGAGGATGACCCTCCGAAGTGCTGGAGATTAGGAAGGTATTTGTCATGCCATGAAATTAACTAAGGCAGATCTTGGGAGGCAACCCAAGCATTTTTATTTTGAGCATTTTGATTTTTTGTTGTTTTTGATTTTGTAGGTAGCTTGGATGCACAAACAATTGAGAAGAAGAATAGGGTAGGCACGACGTTAGGCCAGCAAAATACCGGTGCACACATGAAACACGCCACCCTGTCATAGGTGATGAACATAATAAGGAGAGAGAAGAGACGAAATCATCGACTTACCGGTGAAACATTGATACTAATTCGAGAATCGCCGGTGAAGCGTGGCTTCAAACAATACACCTGAAAGTTGGGGTGTATTCGGTGAATCACCGGTGCCAATCCACAAATCATCGGCCATTGGCCGATAGACTAACAATGAACTGGAAGGGTTATGGACACTAGCCTTAGATCCGGTGAATCACCGATCCTTACCAGCGACTGCCGATTAAGTGTGGGTGTAGGTAAGTCAATCTTTTAAAATTTTTGACTGCTCCATGGATCGAACCTGACCTGTGCATTTAAAACTACTAGTCAAAACCCCTCCATATCCGCATAAACCCTTTGTTCCACCTTTTCATTTCCCCATCACACCTTTTTAACTTCCCCATACACTACTTTTCAGCCTTTCACCCATTAAACCCTCCTTTTCACCTACCAATCCCCTTTAATCCTTTTCTTCTATTAATCCCACACTTCATTCTCCCTCTTTTCATCGCTACTCACTCATATTCTCAAATGCACTAAGGGAAGAAAGTTTTGTGGAACTCCATTGTTCAAGCTTCAACATTTCTCATCTCCTTGCTCTCAAATCCATTTGGTATGTAACTCTTACTCTATTTTTGATCATTGATTGGAAAAATATGGATTATTTTAGGTGTGCGAACATCAAAGTATCCCAACTCATGTATCCCCATTACTCCCATGATTATACTTGTTGGTACTCTGCTATTATTCATTATGTGGGTATGTGGGGGTAGTGATATAATGTTGAATGCCAATGTGGGTCTTCTCTATGCCAAAATTTTTGCTTCTTAGTGTGTTTCATTTTATTTGGGAGTGAAGTCTGAGTAGCCCCATGGGTGCTTAAATTGCACAATTTGCCCGATGATTGATGAAGTAACGTCTTTCTTAAGGGCAAATTGTCACTTTTACTTGTTTTATTGTTGTATGTTGAGTGGATGAGTTTTGAATCTAAGTGTTTTGTAATCTCTGAGTTTGGGTTGAATTTCATTGTCAGGCATCCACCGGAGAAACACCATATGAAATGCATATTGGTGTTCAGGGCTTCAGGCCACTGTACCATACCTGCATCACACCAGTGTTTCACAAGTCATGACAAGTGAAACGCTGGTGTGTCACCGGATGACGTTGGTTTTCCCAATATTTTGTTATGGTTCGGCGGTTCGTGGATTTTCATCTATGTTTCGTAGGTATCTCGCCGGCACTGCCAGTGCTTCACATCTTAGCAATTTTACTTGTTTATCATCCAGTAATTATAATTCCTTGGTTTAGTGTAGGATAAATGTTACTTTTTTTTGTCATTTTATTTCCTCTTCAATAAAATACAAAAAGAAAGTATAGTGTATTTCTCTAAGATTGTCTTGCAGAGTATGACTTCATCTAGAAACCCGATCAAGGAAAAGGCCCCAGCCTCCTCTTGCGCCAAAGGAAAGGGTAAAGCAATGACATCCACAACACCTACCAACTCCCAAGAGACCATAATATTTTGTGTGCCCACATGAAGGGGCATTATGCGATTTGCAAGGGCTGATCAATCACTGTTGAGAACGTTTGACCTAGTGGGGCTGCGAGGTGACCTCACCAACATCACCACTAAGTTCAACAACTGCCAATGGCATGCTTTTACAAATCCACTCCCAGTTTAATACCCCAACCTAATCCCAGAATTTTGCACCTCTTACCAAGTCAGGCAAGAGAGTATGCATCACAGGGGCAAGGTGGTTGAATTTCCCTGCCTGACTTTAGTTAGGGTGTGAGGTGTGGAGGTTGACATTGCTCCAGCAGCCATTAATTCTCTATTTTGGAAGGATGAGCTTGACACCGGCTCTAAATATACAGCCAGAATTACTGACAAGGAGAACTAGTTCACATGGATAGCTCTAGTCATTGCCGCAGACATGCCTTTCTGGGCCACAATGGGCTGCGAGATTTCTCTCCCCGATCTTAAGTTTAAGGCGAAGCTATGGTTGGACTTCATTTGTGGTCCTATCAAACCTTCAAAGAATGAACAGCGAGTCAGTTTAGAAGCAGCTGTCCTCATCACCTGCATCATGACAGGGGTCCTCATAAATTTTGGGGAAATTTTGGTTGTTCAGATGAAACGAAAATCTAGGCAAGCTGGCACCTCAATTTCCTATGTTATGCTCATATCTCATCTATGCCTACAAGATGGAGTGCCAGTGTTCCCAAATGAAGCCCCAAGATCCGCTACGAGTGTCATTAATATGGATTGAAAAAGGGACGAAGATGCTCCTAAGAGTAAGTGGAAGCAGCTGCAAGCCTTTGATGTCCCAGTAGGATCTTTCTCTCATGGTTCTGAGCAAGGCCCACTAGCTTCTGATCATAATATGCCACACCCAGAGGTATCGGGACAAGATTCAAGTAAAGCCCCTACTAGGAGAGCCTCACCCCTCCCACATCTTCCCAACCAAGTAGTCTCCACAATCTTGTGGAGATGAATAACTCTCGTGAGATCCAACTTTAGAAGTTGGCTAAAAGTCTCCCTGCCCTTATTGCCCAAGTGGTGAAAAAGGAGATGAAGTCTATGTCTGAGAGTCTGACCAAGCTATACTCATAGGTGGATGTCATGGAGGGGGCTGTCACCTCTCTATGAACTGAAGTAAGGGAATAGAAAAGTCGGACATCCATGGAGGTGCGTGACATGATCGCCCTTGATGCAGCGATGGCTGCCTCTTCTACAGTCTGATACCCCATTGATGACTTGTTCGAGGGCTTGGGGGATGAGGCGGAGGATCTGGGCAATGAAGGCCATTATAAGAAAGCTGATGAGGATGATGATGAGTGACCACTTCATGGAGTTCTCACCGTTTTTGTTTTGTATGCATACATTGGGAACAATGTAGTGTTTGAGTTGGGGGTTGGATGCATGTTCCTTTTGTGGTGGTCATTTATTTTGTTGATGATTTGATGTGGCCCTTGTAGGGCTTTTGTCTTTGAGTTGTTAGAATTTGTGAGCCTTTGTCTGGTTCATTTTAGCAACATATGATTGCCCTTGCCGGGGTGCTTGTTTCATTAGATTTGTGAATTGTTGTTGAGACTTTGTAGGGCTCAAAATGGATGAATAGAAAAATTATCTTTGTTTTTATTGCTAATAAATGGATCTTTCTTTTTAATTCCTAAAGTTTGTGACCCAAGTTTGATTTTCGCCTTTGGGAATAGTAGATAGTAAATAAACTCCAAGGATTTTCTTTATACCATGGTTCTTTCCCAAGAAGCAATTTCTCTTTCTTTTCTTTTTATTGTCGAACAGGGTAGTATTTTTCAATGATAAATTGGGAGGAGATATTCTTAAGGGAAAATGCCATGTTTTCTTTGAATCTTTTGTGAAACTCTTGTTGAGAAGTACCACCAAAATTTTTTTTGTGGTATGAAAAATGAATTTGAATGAAAAGATGGGCATTTGAAAATGTAGCACTCTCTTGTAATACATTGCATATTCCCTATTTGACTTGTGGATTCACATGCTCTATTTTCTTGAATCAATATCTTGTGATAATAATGACTTTTGTGAATTTTTTAGGTGTGATACCTTGTGTGGTAAAGTCATTTGAATGAGTCTCATGCATGTTTGCTTGTCTAGAACTTGCCCTAAGTATAACTCAAGTCGAGATCCTACATGTAGCTGCAGTTAGAACATGATTTTAAGCTTTTTTTTTTAATTAGTCACTTCACCCAAAATGACCTCCGAAAATGTCTTCCCTTGCTAGCCAATTTTGATCCTTTGGATTGTTCGTTCATAGAAACCACATTACAAGCCCAATGTCTCTTTGTAATCTTCTTCTTTGGCAACCATCCTTCCTAATTGCTAGTGATTAATTAATAAATATAATAGGGCTTGAATCCCAAGATATAGGGAGAGATAAGGAAATCAGTGGAAAAGAGGCAAAACGGCTAAGTTTTGGGGGTTAGAAGAAAGGGAGAAATGTGAGGAGCTTAAATGTGAGATAGCACCAAATTGTGATAAAAATGAATGAAACGATGGGTTGAGAAACCTTGAATCATCAAAAGAGAAAAAGAATAGGTAAATAGTGTTACCTCTTGCTTAGATGTGGTAATGTGAGATAAAAGAGTTACAAGGAGGGCTTTTGAGAAATAAAAGATGAAGATGAATGAAAAAGGAGGAATAAGGCGGAGTGATCTAAAGAGTTTGATGGGAGGCTAAAAGTGTTCACAAAATGGCATTAGCGAGGTTCTAGACACTAGAGTTAAATATTTATCCTACCCTTACCCCTAGCCTTCACCATGACCCGTAAGTCCTAATTGATTTTGCATTTACTTTCTATACATTAATGACAAGTTATACGAAGGGCAAGCCTATGGGTCAATTTGTGTGCATGGAGAATTCTTTTATGAGAGTGAGTGTGATCATCTCATTCTATAATCCCCTGTGTGTGTATTGTTTAAAGATAAAGAAAGGGGATTTTCTCTTGTATTGAGTGACATCACTCCCTTTGAGGACATGCTTTCGTGATGTAAAGATGTGATCGAGGCATGAGCAGTGTGAGCTTCAAGGCAAGCTTTAAATGTGAAATGATTATAATTTGAGATGCTAGTGTGTTTGATTGGATAAACGATGCCCTTGTTTTGAAAAATGAAAGCAGTTGTGAGTCATTGTGGTTACCTCTTGAAAATTTCTCACATTTTAGGGGGAGTCATTTTCTCTTTTTCCTTGAGTTGGTAGGCATTTGCGAGTTGTCTTAGGCTCATTGGTCCTTGATACATAACATCATATTTGACATGCTGTCCATTTGGTCAATTGCAAAGAAATGCATTACTTGAGGACAAGCAATGGTTCAAGTTTGGGGGTTTGATGAGTTAGTAATTTACCAAATCACTAGGCTCTTAAACATGAGTTTTTGCTTAGTTTTCAAGTCTATTAGGTGGATTTTATACCTTTTCTCGTTGATCCTTGAAGGTACTTGATAAAGGGCGTATTTACGCACTTCTTTGTCATATTTTGCCCATACTTTGCTATGTTTTCAAAACAAATTATGTGTGTTTGCATGCGTTTATGTTATATATTAGTGAAAAAACACTAAAGCACATGATGAATTGCTTTTAGGGCTAATAATGATAGATTTGGGTGTATTTGAGGCTTTTGGTTTGAATGTGAAGAATTTGGAACGAACCAAGTCAAGATTATAGCATGTAGCAATGCGAAGTCATGCCTGCGCGACCAGCTGTGCGAGGCGTGAGGCACCAGCATTTCAGCGCTACAGCATGCAAGACACGGCCTTGGACCAGCGCAATGGCTTGTGGGAGGCGCAGCTCATCCAGTGCGATGGCATGTGCGGCGCACCAAGAGTGTTCAAACGGCTGAAAAAGTCAAATCCTACTTCAACTAGGAAAAGGAGCTACAAATACCACATCAAATCCGCAAAGGAACAAAGAAGGCATAAATCTATTACAAATACCCTTTATTTCCTAGTAAAGTTGAGCCAAGTTTTAGAGAAGTCTACACACAATTGAAACGATTTAAAGAGCGAACTTGGAGAGAAAAAATTTTATTTCACAAAACACTTTGAGGCAATTGTTAAATTGTTCTTCCATATTTTTGCAATAATCAAGTGAAGTTTGTTCCTATCATCGTTATAAGTATTAATTTATGCTTTTGTCTATGAATGCTATGATTTTACTTATAATTATGAGAGGCTAAAACCTCCACAACTAGGATTGTGGGAACCATGGTGAATTAATGAACTAGGATTTACAAGACGTGATTCTAAACCAATACTAAACGCTTTATTGTATTCTCTTCATCTTTAATGTTTCTTAACGGTGCACAACGTTAGGACTTGCCCGAATTGTTTTACTTGCTTGATCCTAGAAAGGTACATATTAGGAAAAGAGAATTACAACAAAGCCTTGACTTTTAATATCATTATATTAACTTGAGTTGTGGTCACAAGATAGTTAAATTTGGAACAGATTGATAATGGTTAAATTAAAATCGTTCATGAGACCTAACCCAGTGATTGAGCATAGTCATCCAATAGGGGCGAATTGTCATTTGGGTGAACTTTAGTTATCAATTCTACAAGTAAAGTATTAGGATAGACCAGAACTGTAAAATCCAAAGTAGTTATGAATCCATGGGGAACACTCACCCTAGTTAATTGCATTAATTTGGAATCAATATTCGAATTCTCAACATTGTTACTTGTTACTTTTATATTTCCCCCCTTTAGGAGATGTGACCTAAAAGCTTCAATACTAGAGTTCTTCTTTATTCTTCCATATTCCCTGTGGGATTGACCCCAACCTTTTAGTTTGGTTCTTTATTGACAACGTCCGCTTCATACTTCATTAGGAGGTATGAGTTTGAGTGTTATCAGTGCTTAACTTGAATGGAGAAAAGCATGAAATTGAGCAAAAAGCGTGGAAATAGAGTTGATGTCCAGCACTCCACCGGAGGACATTGGTGAAATGTCAGATGGACCATAGTTGCCTACTGTATGGATGAAGGTTAGAGACCGGCGGACTGAAAATGAGCACTGACGAACCGCTGGTGTCAACATCGAAGTGCTAAAGAACTTACTGGCAGTAGATGTGACCAACCAGCAATTTGGGAATAAGCACTGGCGAACCGCCGGTGCTAGAATTGAAGAGAAAAAATCTCATTGTCCTTCAACTAGAACTGATCAGCATTTCACGGGTTTGCATCGGCGAACTGCCGATGAATCGCCAATGAGGCCCGTCAGCCAGGGGTAAAAAAAAAAAGCAGATCTGTACCCTATTTTTGTACCTCTCATAAGAGAACTAAATATTCCATTCTAGAAAGTATTGATTATTCTATTGCTTTTTGCATGTATAGAAAGTAGAGAGAAGTAGAAAAAGAAAGAGTCATCTTCTTCATTGAGAAGGTAGAAAACTCCATTGGAGTTCAAACCTTGCTTGAATTTCTCTTACTCAAGTTTATGAATGGATATCAAATTTTTGTTTAATCAATGTCTTACTTTACTTACTTGAGTAGCAAAATTCTTTGCTATTGGTGTGTGAATGATTGGGGTTGATTTGGATTGTGTATTATATATTTGATCTTAGATTTACTCAATTAGTATGAATTTAGTGTAATAGGGTTGTTACACCACGTAAGATTCCCGACACCTAGATGGCCTATTCGCACGTTGGTTGAGCATATTTGAAAGCCATACGTGCTAGGGAAAGGCCCGGGAAAGGATCGGACAAGGAACCTGTCGAACCATCACGGAAGGAGCCGGGGCAGAGCCCCTCCGCGATGGCAACGTGTCACGGAGGTTGAGCCTCCGCGTTGGCTCCGTGACATGTTGGGCCTATCCAGGCCCAAGTATATAAAGCCCCACTTCGGTTTTAAATCAAATTATTCATTATAATTTCCAGAGAATTTGTAGAAAATAGAGAGAGAGACGAAGAGGGTTATATATTATCGTACGATTATGCTGCCAAACGTAGTCCAAACTTAAATTAACTCCAGATACCGAGGTATTTAGCAGCAGGGAGCATTCCTACGGATTTTGTTTCACGAAAAACGGCCGACGAATCGTCGAGCTACCGAACTAAGGTAAGTAGAATTGCTCCGTACTAGTGTCTATGTGTTCCTAGTCGTAAAGTGAATACTTCTGCCTTCTAGACTTCTGGAAAATAGCAAGTTTTCGACCGTCTTTCGATAAGCCTATGTTTAGGCTATAATTATATCGAAAGTGATGTTTTCTTTCAGAATCGAGTTGTATTTAGTACTAATTGACGTATATATGAATGCAGTTGGGAGAAATAGCTGGAGTACTGACCGAGCCTCGTCCGACAGTCGGATAACTTGAGGTTAAGGTATGTGAAGTTGTTCTTCGCCAGGTTAGTAAGCCTTAGCTGGGTAAATCATAGTAAACTCCGTATTTGAAACTCTCGGAGTTGAATGCTGAGAATTAAGTAAGTCTAATAGGTTTTGAGTTGTGTTACCGTATCGTATTCAGTCCGAAAGTTAGTAAAGCATGCTCCAAAGGGTGAGTTAGCATTCTAGATTCAGTATAGCTTGTTGTATGATTAGCAAGCATGTTGTAGAATAAAAAGATATAGATTTTCAGAATGAAAGCTAATAAAGTAAATCAGATAGACAATCAGTTTGATGGCTATAGACTGGCCATTCAGACAGATGGAATATTGGATACAGATTAGCCAACAGTTAAAGAAAGATTTCAGAATCTGTATAATAGGTAAAGAATAAGTTCAGTATAGAAACAAATCAGAATAAGAAATCAGATTTCAGATAGTCTTTTTCAGTTATACATGCTTGCTATTTGTATGTGCTATTTGTTTGTTGAGACTTGATGTGGCATGAGGGCACCTTATTGAGCGTCCTCGCCGCCCCTGGGTTGGTAATCGTGTTGCCCACTGAGCAGGTGGGTTTACGTCACTCCAAGGAGTGGCATGCCGTCCCCAGTTTGGACGAAGATGGGATGAAGCTTTCCCCATATCAGGCTGATCAGCATTACAGTACAGATAGCCCTGTTGTGTGCAAGCACCCAGGGAATAGATACAGATACAGTTACAATACAGATCTTATTACAGGTGCAACTCCGATTTCAGATAGCCCTGAGGAGAGTTCCAGGGAACCAGACCCTATCTGTTACTGTCTGCACAGGAGTCCCCCGGACTCAGACACAGTTATTTATATCAGAGGCTATGGCCTGAGCTGGAGACCCAGGGGGCTGGTAGAGGAGCTCCTAGTGAGCAGATGAGTGGAGTGACTTATTTTTGGCTGGTTTTAACCCGGGTAGGGGTATATAGATTGTTTGCTTGCTTGGCGCCATCCGGCTTATGGGGGTTGGTATTGGCTCTTGCTTGCTAAATGCATATGTATTTATGTGCTTTATATATATACTAGTTAATAGACAGCAGGCCGCCGTGACTACAAACACGCTCCTGCCTATCAGTGCAAAAAGGTTTGATCTAGTTCCTATCAGCTCTTCAGATTCAGTTATCTTCTGCTCACAGACTTGTTAGTTATGTTATCTGTATTCAGTTGTACTATTTCAGTTGCTTTACATACTCGGTACCAGTGGTACTGACGCCCAGTGGGGCACTGCATTACTTACCTGCAGGTACTCATAGATGAGGAGGCGATCCCTCGTGATCCTAGTCAGCTATTGAGCCGTCGGCTCCTATCATCCAGAGTCTGATATCCAAAGGTGTAGCTCTTTTCCTTTTGACGTACAGTTTTGGTAGGTCGGGGCCCTGTCCCGATGATTTCTATTATCACTCATAGAGGCTTGCAGTCTGTATATATTTCCCTGTGGTCAGTTGAGCCGATCGTGTGAGGCCGTGCAGTTTGTTATAGCTGTTTAGCATTTCAGTTTATGTTGGCTGCGTGAGGCCTTAGTTTGATAGTAGTGGTGACCTTGCCGGTCACGTAGTTATTCAGTATTTCATTGTTAAGTTACAGATAACTAGACAGCATAGTGGCCTTGTCGGCCCGCATAGGTTTCCCCTTTGTAAGTATGTTTCTGGTTAGCTGAAGTTTTATACTGGTGGCTATAGGCCCAGTTGGCCGGAGGCTGTGTTTATAGCTGTTATATAGCCCGTTGTTTCCAGAAAACTGAGTTAGAGCTAGCCAGGCACCAGTTGTGCTTAGGCTCACCAGCAGGATGCCTTAGCTTCAGACAGAGTCAGCACGATCTGAGGGCGATATAGAGGCTTCATCACAGCCCTCTCATCAATCCCCCTCACATCAGGAGCCGTTGGGCACTACACCGCCCCCGATAAAAGGGTCATAAGAGTAGGACAACATGCTCATAACATAAATATCACAATATAACATAAGGCTCAAGGTTTTCAAAATATTCATAATCCATTCACCATCATAGTCATAGGAGAAAACTTTATAAATCATAACTTGAGCCAAAGTAACATAAACATAACAATGCATAAAACATGTAGAATAATGGAAGGACTCGTCATAACCGACACCATCATGGTAGAGCCTTACATGATGCCCCAACTATCTCACTCAAGTGGGCAGAGTCATTTCGGCTTGCCAAGCAAGGGACATGCAGTATGTGATATCATGAAAGAGGCGATCCATTAATATTGTAATGTATCAATATGAACCTATGGTGGCACGTAGCTATGAGACACTGGCGTAGTCTTTTGAACGCCAGGCTACTCGGTGCTAGACACTGCTCCCAAAAACATGCATATTAGGCTTATATGTTAATCATAAACATTATTCATGAAATTCATGGACAAATAAACATCTAACATTGTTGATCCCCATTTACATACATGCTTAGCCATGAATCAAGGGCCTATTAAAAGGCCAACATCATAAATCAATAAATCATAAAATCCATACCATAAGTCATAAATCATACTTGAACATGTGGGCATTGCCCAATATTTTAACATGCTTGAAAATACTCAATTCACCTGAAAACATGATTATAAACATAGTTAACTTGAAAATATATTTTTCATCAATAATATCTCATCATAGATGAATATTTATCATAAATCTCAACTTTCATAAACTTCTCATAAATGGGCATTTGAATTTATAAAGCTTGACACATGATTTTAATGGTAAACAACATAAAAATGCCCATGATTCATAATTCAATAATAAAAACTCATTTATATCATACCCATGTAGTGAATTAGGAATTTCATGCATTGAGTTAAAACCCCATAGAATCAACATAAAAATTTTCCATGATTTAGAGAGAGATTGGGAATGGGTGTGAAAGGATTCACCTATTCATAATCCTACATACCTAGGGAAGATCATATTTTATCACTCCTTGCAAGCCCAATGACATATTGAAGGAAAACTTGAAGAATTGTAGCTTCATCACCTCCTAAACCCCTTCACTATGCATGCATGGATGTGAATGAGCCTCGGGTAGAATGTTCGCTCCTAAAACATTGTATTTTTGATCCTTAAATGACGTAGTTTAGGACCTTAGGACTTAGGAATAATGATAATACCCTTAATAATTTTCCTAAAAATTCTGAACTACTGGTGAAAATGGCCAACAGGACAATCCGTCGTCAGCTCCTACGATCCGTCGTCACCACTTATTGCCTAACCCTGAGTTCAGGTCTCTGATTCCTCACAATGACTGGAAAGGACAGGTCATTACAAAAATGTATGGTCCGTTGAGTCCTTCAGTAATTTCCCTTGACGACCTACACCTGGACCTTCCACACCACTACTCATGCCTACTTCTAATGAGTCGTGGTTTGCATCCATCACCACGACTTGAGATTTTCCTACTCCTTCCCATGTTTTCTCACCACAATCCATTGCTGCTTACAACAACTCATCCTATGACCCATTACTTCCTCCTAGGCTAAGGACCATTCTCACCACTATTGTAAGTCACGACTCGTGACATCAGACCAGGGATCGTTCCATGACCCATTACTCCCAACTTCAACCCTGCTGTACCTCACCATGCACACCTCCTATGGAACCAACGATCCATTACTGTAATACCCCGAAAGTGCTTAGGAGTACACCCTAGAAGAAATAATGCAAAACTGCTGAAAGTTGGAAAAAATAAAGCTGCAGGACGATAGGTACCACGACCCGTGGTAAGTAACTATGAGCCATTGTTTGTGGTGGTGGTAAGGATTTAGTCCAGATGGCAGTGGTAACAATGGGTATTTAAAGGGGATCAATGATGATAAATATTATGTTTTAGCCAATGAATCTTAATGCATGATGTTATTGATTTACATATGAGCCTATATGCATGTTTTTGGGAGCCGAGTCTAGCACCGAGAAGCCCAGCGTTCAAAGGACTACACTGGTGTCTCATAACCATGTGCCACCGTGGGTTTCTAATGATATATTGTATTGATAATGATCCCCTCAAATGTGATATCACGTCTTATGCACGACCATCTCCTGGCAAGCCAGGGTCGGCCTCTGCCCACTTGAGCAAGATTGTGGGGCATCATGAAAGGTTCTACCATGATGGTGTCATTTATGATGAGTTCTCCCATTGTTCCGCATGTTTTATGCATTGTTATGTTTATGTTGTGGCTCAAGTTATGTTTTGATAATATTTTACTTATGATTATTAAAAAGAATGATTATGAATGATTTGAAAGCCTTGAGCCTTATGTTATATTTCAAAGATTTTGATGTAAGCATGATGTCCTTTTCTTATATTATTTATGAGATTTATTCACTTTGAAATGTCTGTTTTACTTACCTTGCATACTCAATACATTCCACGTACTGACCGCATACATTATTTACCTTGCATACTCAGTACATTCCATGTCCTGACCGCATACTTTATATGTTGTATTGTTTCATGATACAGGGTCTGGTTCTCAGGCTCACCCTCCTCCTTAGCCCATCTCAGCTTACGCTTTCAGCTTATTGGTGAGTTCTCATATTTCGAGGGTCATTTGATAGACTTTTATGTTGATTATGTTTCAGTATAGGTAAGGTTAATTATGGATGTTGTCCCATCAACCCATCCTATGTATTGGAGGCTTTCAGAAAAGTATGTAGTGCTCAACTTTCGTATACGTCCTGTATTCCTTGATGTTATTCTATGGTTATGTTTCTGCTATGTTTTTATGATTATAATTCCACTTATTTGATTGAGATTAGTTGTATGCATGAGCCATGGGTCGACATGGGGTCTCTCTGGGTCCCTTGTCTCGTGTATACGATCCGGGTGTATGTTCGGGTCGTGACAAACTTGGTTTCAGAGCCATAGGTTGGAAGTGTCTTATGGTGTCTGAAAGCGGAATTAAGTAGAGTTTTTTTCATGGCTGTGAAGCGTGCCACACCTATGACGAAGGGGCTACTAGACGTTTAAGAAATGTTCCCTTCATTCATGTTCTATGTCATGTGATGAAAAGCCTTTCAATCCTTCTAATTCATTAGATTTGTGATTGCAGAATTATGGCTCCTGGAAGAATAAATGGAAGGAGGAATGGAAATGGTGAAGGCCACGGAGATGGAAATGACCATAGGCATCAGCAAGCCCCACCTGTTCAACAGACCCATGCACTAGAGCCAGCTGCCCACGCGGAGTTTTGGGTCAGATGTTGGCATAGGCCTTGACCGCTCAGGTCAACTAGCAGGCTGTTGCACAGGTCCCACAGAATGGCAATGCAGTGGCAGCCCAGATTAGAGACTTATTGAGGATGAACCCTCCTGAGTTCACGGGATCAAAGGTGGGCAAGGATCCACATGAACATATTGAAGAGATCTTGAAGGTCACTCAAGTTATGGGGGTGAAAAATGAGGAATGTGTTGAATTGGCCTCTTATCAGCTAAAAGAGGTCGCTCATATTTGGTACAAGCAATGGAAGGACACAGGGCAGCGGGAGCGGGCCTTATTAGCTGGGATGAGTTCCACATGGCCTTTCTTGATAGGTTCTTCCCTCGGGAGATGAGGGAATTGAAAGCAGCTAAGTTTGGTAACATCAAGCAAGGAAAAATGACAGTGCTGGAGTATTTGCTTGAGTTCACCCGGTTGTCAAAATATGCCCTAGAGTTGGTGATGGATCAGAGGGCGCGGGTGAGCCGATTTGTTCAAGGTGTGGCCGGTTATTTAGACAAGGATTGCAGGACTGCATGCTTCACCAAGATATGGACTTTCCTCACATAATGTTGTACGCCTAGTAGATGGAGGTGGCTCATGCGAGGAAGAGGGAGGCAAAGAGGGCTAAGACAGATAGTCGTGGGTTTTCACATCAAAGGTCCAACAGTGGCTACTGTCCACAGTTTCAGCAGAGGTCACTAGCCCCAGCACCAGCATCAGCTAGTGTTCCATCCAGGCACCAGAGCGATTAGAGGAGTAGGGCTTCAGGGCCGAGAGATCAGAGGGGCACCTAATTAGAGTATACCTCTCTAGCCTGCGGGAAGTGCAGTAAGAGTCACACCAGGGAGTGCCTACTCGGCTAAGATATCTGCTATGGGTGTGGTAGATCTGGGCACATGCACCGAGTGTGCCCATATTCTAGACAAGGTGATGATAGGGGTCGTGCACAAACCGCCAGGACAACAGCAACTACAACGAATTCTACTCGGAAGGGAGCATCGCTAGTGTAGGTCATGGACAACGCCAAAACCGATTGTATGCCCTTGCCTCGCGTCAGGAGTAGGAGACTTCGCCAGATGTGGTCTCTAGTATGTTGCGTGTATTTCATATTGATGTTTATGCCTTTCTAGACTTGGGAGCTACTTTATCTTTTGTGACTCATTACATTGCTAGTAGCTTGTAGTTTGACCCAAGACTTTGTTAGGACCAACTTCAGCTTCGACCCCTGTTGGTGATTCGGTCATAGCTAGATGAGTATATAGAGAATGCCTGGTCACTGTGTTGCATAACGTTACCTCCATAGACCTTGTAGAGTTAGCCATGACTAAATTTGACATTATTCTTGGCATGGATTGGTTGTTTGCGTGTTATGCTTCGATTAATTGTAGGACCCATACAGTGGAATTTTGTTTTTCGGGTGAGTAAATGTTGGAGTAGAAGGGTAGTTCGGCGGTACCAGCAGGTCGGTTCATTTCCTATCTTAAGTCTAGGAAGATGATCTATAAGGGTTGTGTGCACCACCTAGTTAGGGTTAAGGATGTGGAGTTTGAGACCCCGACAATTCTGTCAGTCCGGTGGTGTGCGAATATCCGGAGGTGTTTCCTCATGATTTTCCAGGTGATCATCCGGAGAGGGAAATTGATTTCCCTATTGATCTACTGCCCGATATGCATCCTATTTCTATCCCTCATTACAGGATGGCTCCACTCGAGCTAATGGAGCTAAAGGACTTGTTGGATAAGGGTGTCATTAGACCAAGCAAGTTTCCACGGGGTGCACTAGTTCTATTTGTTCGAAAAAAGGACGGTTCCCTTCGGATGTGTATTGATTATCGATAACTTAATAAGGTCACCGTTAAGAATAGGTACCCCTTGCCAAGATTGATGATTTATTTGACCAACTCCAAGGTGCCAGGTGTTTCTCAAAGATAGATCTCAGGTCCGGATATCAGCAGCTCAGAGTATGGGAGTGTTACATTCCAAAAATAGCCTCCAGAACCCAGTATTGCCACTATGAGTTTGTAATTATATCTTTTGGACGAACCAATGCTCCTGCAGCTTTTATGGACCTGATGAACAGGGTGTTCAAGCAATATTTGGATATGTTCTTGATCCTGTTCATTGATGACATTCTTATATACTCCCGGAGCAAGGAGGAGCATGCCACTCATTTGAGAATAGTGCTGCAAAACCTCAAGGATCGTTGGTTGTATGCAATGTTAGCAAATATGAATTTTGGATAAACTCGGTGGCATTTATGGGTCACATGGTATCAAGCGAAGGCATAAGGGTAGATCCCTAAAAGATCGATGCGGTGAGGAATTAGCCTAGACCGGTGAATCCTTTAGAAATTCGTAGTTTCTTGGGCTTAGTAGGCTACTACCGAAGATTTGTTGAGGGCTTTTATATCAATCGCAGCCCCATTGACAAGGCTGACTCAGAAAAAGGTAAAGTTCCAATGGTCGGATGCTTGTGAAAAAAGCTTCCAAGAGTTGAAGAACCGACTCACTTCAGCACCAGTGTTGACTTTACCTGAGGGAACTGATGGCTTTGTTGTTTATTTTGATGCTTCGAGGGTCGGATTGGGATGTGTGTTGATGCAGCGTGGAAAGGTAATAGCATATGCCTCAAGACAGTTGAATGTTTATGAAAACAATTATCGGACCCATGACCTTGAGTTGGCCGTGGTGGTGTTTGCGTTAAAGATATGGCGACATTACTTGTATGGGGTCCATGTGGATGTATTTATGGACCACAAGAGCTTTAAATATATGTTCACGAAGAAGGATCTAAATCTTCGGCAAAGGAGGTGGTTAGAATTGCTAAAGGACTACGACATAAATATCCTCTACCACCCAGGCAAGGAAAATATGGTTGCGGATGCGCTTAGTAGGCTCTTAATGGAGTGTGTGTCCCATGTGGATGAGGGGAAGAAGGAGTTGGTGAAAGATGTTCACCAACCTGCAAGAATGGGAGTTAGATTGATCGACTCGACTGATAGTGGTGGTGTTGTGCATAACGGGTCAGAATCATCCTTGGTGGTTGATGTTAAATCTAGGCAAGATGAGGATACAATATTGAGGAAGCTGAAGGAGGCGGTGTGGAGTCAGATGGTGGAGGTTTTCTCCCAAGGGGGAGATGGTGTGCTGCGATACCAGGATCGACTATGTGTTCTGGACTTCGATAATTTGAGAGTAAGATATTGCATGAGGCATATGGTACCCGATATTCCATTCATCCAAGATCCCACAATGATGTATCGGGACTTGCGAGAAATCTATTGGTGGGATGGTATGAAGAAAGATATTGCAGAATTTGTAGAAAAATGTCCAAACTACCAGCAAGTGAAAGTCGAGTATCAAAGGCCGAGAGGCGTACTTCAGGATATCAGCATTCCCACTTGGAAATGGGAGGAAATAAATATGGATTTTGTTACAGGTCTACCCATACTCGCCGACAATACAACTCCTTTTGGGTGGTGGTTGACAGGTTAACCAAGGCTGCACACTTCCTACTGGTCAAGACCACGGATTTAGCAGATGATTATGCCAAGTTGTATATTCAGGAGTTGGTTCGACTTCATGGAGTGCCATTGTCTATTATTTCAGACCGACGTACTCAATTTACCTCTCTATTCTGGCGTTCTTTTCAAAAAGGACTTGGGACGCAGGTTAAGCTCAGTACAACCTTCCATACACAAATAGAAGACCAGACAGAACGCACCGTTTAGACCCTTGAGGATATGTTGAGGGTATGTTTTCTGGATTTCAAAGGTAGTTGGGATAATCATTTACCCTTAATCGAGTTCTCCTATAATAACAATTATCACTCCAGTATCTAGATGGCACCGTTCGAGGCTCTTTATGGACAAAAATGTAGGTTGCCTATTGGTTTGTTTGAGGTTGCTGAGGCAGCCATAATAGCACCTGATTCGGTTCATGAGGCCATGGTAAAGTTCCAGATTATAAGGGACCGGTTAAAAACCACTCAAAGTCGTCAGAAATCGTATGATGATGTGAGGAGAAGGGATCTGGAGTTTGATGTGGATGACTGGGTATTTCTAAAGGTATCTCCCATGAAGGGAGTCATGGAATTCGGAAAGAAAGGTAAACTCAGTCCCCGCTATGTTGGTCCCTATCGGGTTGTGAGAAGATTTGGTAAAGTAGCTTATGAGTTGGACTTGCCATCGGAGTTGTCCTCAGTTCATCCCGTCTTCCATGTTTCTCTTTATGGGTATGATTTAATTGGTTTTTAATTCTTGAATTATGAATGATGGACGGGTTTCATTATTATTCTCTTTAAAATCATGTTTCAAGCTTTTAAATCCAAAATGCCCATTTGATGAAAGTTCATGAAAGTTATGATTTATGATGAATATGAAATATTTTGAATTTATTGATGACGAAAAAGATCGAATTCAAGTTACCTATGTTTATGAGCATATTTTCAAAGAATTGAATATGATGAAGTATTGGGCAATGCCCACATGTTAAAGAATGATTTACGATTTATAAAGTGAATTACATGATTTATCGATTTACAATGTTGGCCAATGAAAAGGGCATATGATTCTTGGCTAAGCATATTTTAAAGGGGATCAATGATGATAAATGTTATATTTTAGCCAATGAATCTTAATGCATGATGTTATTGATTTATGTATGAGCCTATATGCATGTTTTTGAGAGTCGTGTCTAGCACCGAGCAGCCCAGTGTTCAAAGGACTACAACGGTGTCTCACAACCTTGTTCCCCCATGGGATTCTAATGATATATTGTATTGATAATGATTCCCTCAAATGTGATATCACGCCTTATGCACGATCCTTTCCTGGAAAGTCAGGGTCGGCTCTGCCCACTTGAGCGAGATAGTGGGGAATCATGAAAGGCTCTGCCATGATGGTGTCGGTTATGATGAGATCTCCCATTGTTCTGCATGTTTTATGCATTGTTATGTTTATGTTGTGGCTCAAGTTATGTTTTGATAACATTTACTTATAATTATGAAAAAGAATGATTATGAATGATTTGAAAGCCTTGAGCCTTATGTTATATGACGAAGATTTTGATGTAAGCATGATGTCCTTCTCTTATATTATTTTCGAGATTTATTCACTTCGAAATGTCTGTTTTACATACCTTTCATACTCAGTATATTCCACGTACTGACCGCATAATTTCTATGCCGTATCGTTTCATGATACAGGGTCCAGATCTTAGGCTCATCCTCCTCTTTAGCCCATCTCAGCTTACGATTTCAGCTCATTGGTGAGTCCTCATATTCCGAGGGCCATTTGGTAGACTTTTATGTTGATTATGTTTCAGTATGTGTCGGGTTAGTTGGGGATGTTGTCCCATCAACCCATCTTATGTATTAGAGGCTTTCAAACAAGTATGTAGTGCTCAACTTTTGTATACATCCTGTATTCCTTGATGTTATGCTATGGTTACATTTCCGCTATGTTTTTATGATTATCATTCCACTAATTTGAATGAGATTAGTTGTATGCATGAGTCGTGGGTCTACTTGGGGTCTCTCGAGGTCCCTTGTCCAGTGTCTACAATCCGGGTGTATGTTCGGGTCGTGAAAGTCACATGACCCGTTCTGTGATAATTTTCAAGATTTTTGCCAACTTCCATTTTAAAATCCCTGGTCTAGTCTTAGGCACATCCGAGGTATTACACCTGTGAAGTAAAGTTGTGAAGCATTATGATGAATTTTGAGGAAATTTCTCTTGGTATCTTCTCTCTCTCTCTCTCTCTCTCTCTCTAAATATGAGTAGCTAACTTGCTAGCTAGGGGTGTGTGCATAGTGGGTTTGTAAATATGAATGGGTATTGATTAATTTCTCTTGTATTCTAATTGCAAATATAGATATATTGTTTTCTTTATGTTTTAATTGTAAGAATTGATAGTTGCAAATATGAATTTTGCCTTACTTTTCTTACTTTTGCTAGAGAGAGAGAGATGAAAATTGGGTGAGAAGATAATAGGGAGGATTTGGATTTTGGTGTGTGGGGTTGAGCTAGAGATTGTCAAAACCCACATTTTTACTCCATTCAAGGTTCAAGGATAGAGATAGCTTGATCCTTTCTCATGTTTTTGTGGTTGATAATTTGAATTTGGCCTTGGGGTTTGAGAAAACCCAAGGCATATACATTCTTTTGGTTGAAAAAATGAGAGAATATAATTTATTCACTACTACCTATGCTAAATTTTAATCGAAGGAAATGAAGTAAATTCCATTCTAGTTGTTAGCCCATCAATAGCACACCATTAGCCATCTCACCTTGTAATTGAAACATTCGGTATTCCCCTCGCTTAGTTCTAAATTATAATTTAATATTGTTTTCTCTTTTTGCCCTATTTTTACTTTTCAAATATTGAGCAACAACGTATTATAGTTTGAGGTAGTTTATAACTTTTGGACTTATCGGCTCAATTCCTTGTGGAATTTGACCCCAACACCCGTCGGGTAGATTTATTTTGCCAATGACCATTTCCACTCTCTCTTCGCGAGGAGTGGAATTGGACGTTATCAAAAGATGACGTCGTAGCTGCGGAATTGATTTCTAATAGTCATTAGTTAGTTAATTATTCAAACTTGTTTTGCATTTTGTTTTGCATCTTGTTTTGTTTTTATTTTTGTTAATTTGTATTTGTATTATAGCATCGTGGAATGAAAGAAAGTTTGATATTTGCAACCCTTATCATGAAGACCCGTGACCCTATTGTGGGGGACCCCACTTGTGGAAAGATTGTAAGTATGCCCCTAAAAGAGAGATGTGTGCACCTTATTTCCCCTATAATTGGCTAGATGTACTTTTTGTGGTGGTCATGATAGACATTGGGGTGGAAGCCCAAATAAGTTCACTTCTCGTTATAGTGGCTACGATATAAGTGGTGCTCTTGAGCTTGATAGGAATGAAGTCGTGGCATGTGAGAAAGGAAGCAATACATGTGGGCGCACGGAATTCATGCTCCAAGACTTTTTGGAGCAGGAGTCTAATGCGGAAAAGGATGTTGAATCCTCAATGCCTAGGAAATTATCTCCTCAAAAACAAAACTATAGTTCTCTAAAAGAATAAGCCGAAGAGATATTGAAAAGCATAACTACGAGAAGTGAATAATGGGACCTAGTTCAAATTGACTTATGGAAAGAAGATCAACTTGATGATGAAGAAGGAGTCAAGGTGGACTTGAAGAGGTCAAGGCGATTTGGCAATCAACCAACCTTACAATAATGCAAGATGCCGAAGTTGAGGAAGTTAAACTAGAGTTCCCAAGAGATATCCAACAAATCATCCTTAAGGGCTCTAGTGCACTTGGGAAGGAGGATAGCAACACGAAACATTCTTGAGAATGGTGCGACTTAAACCACCCTCCAATCATTTCTCAATATTGAACTTTGTTGATGACATAAAGATTGAGGCATCTGAGTCTCTAGAGGAATGTAATACCCCGAATGTTCCTTAGACTAGACCCAGGATCTATAAATGGAAGTTGGCAGAATATGGAAAAATTTCCACAGAATGGGCCATGTAACGGGTCGTTGGTTCCACCAACGATCTGTGGGAAGCGTCCTGGTGAGGTCTGTCCAGGTGGCAATTGGAACTAATGGGTTACGTAACGACTCGTGGTTCGATACCATGAGTTTTCATTTCAAGTTGTGGGGATACTGGTCCTTATCCTGAGAGGAAGCAATGGTTCATGGGACGACCCGTCATGAGCTAGAACAAATCGTGGTGAGCAACCGTGGGAAGGAGTAGGAAAACCTCCAATCGAGGTAACGAAAGGAAACCATGACTGATTGGAAGGAGGAACAAGTTGTGGTGTGGCTCGTGGGAAGGCCAGGTGCAGGTCGTCAAGGGGGAAACAATAGACGGTATAACGGATCGTCCTATGATGCAATGACTCGTCCTGTTGAGTCGTGGGTTAAATTCGAGAAGTCAAAATGGGCAGTGGATACAGCGGACAGATACCACGAGTCGTGGTATCGAGGCACGATTCGTTGGATCATCCGTGGTCTTAGGCAATGCAGAAATTTCAAGAAATTCATTAAGGACATTTTCCTCATTCCTAAGTCCTAGGGTTCTAAACTACGCCGTTTAAGGTTCGAAATCCAGTTTTTTTAGGGTAAAATTTATCCTAGGCTTATTCATATCCATGCATGCATATTGAAGGGGTTTAAGAGGTGATTAAGTTAGAATTCTTCAAGCTTTCCTTCAATTTTTCATTGGGCTTTCAAGGAGTGGTGAAATTTGATCTTCCCAAGGTATGTAGGGTCATGAGTGGGTGTTTCCATTCACACTCATGCCCAATCTCTCCTAATTCATGAATTTGTAATTGAAAATCTTATGGGGTTTTATCCTAAATCTTATGAAAATTTAATGATCTATCTATGGATTATTACTTCTCATGTGTTACATCATATTTTATGAATCATGATTAGATTTTACAACTAATTCGATTACGAATTTATTGATTTAAATTTCTATTAAACAATGCCTAATTATGCATGTTCTATGATGAATCGAGTTATGATCACCCTTATTTTTTATGTTCCTTAACCCATCATGATTTGTGGTTTATGATATGGATGTACTTAAATGCCCATCATGAATTTGTGATTTCTATGCATATATTTTTATAGAAGTATACATGGACCTCATGATTTACGATTTATAATTTTGGCCGACTCATGGACCTTACTTCATGGCTGGTTCACGTATTTAAAAGCATGCCTATGATTATCATGATTTAACTATCCCATTAATCTCATGAATATTATACTATGAGCACTATATATGTTTTGAGAGTAGTATTTAATACTGAGTAGGTTCGGGGCTCAGGTTTTGCCTGAATCTCAGAACTACGTGCCACCATAGGACATGATGGGACCTCCCTTGAGACTGTCCCCTTTTGCCCAAATGGTCCTTTTAAGTTTGATATCACGCCCTCCATGGTTCTACCCTTGGCAAGGTACGAACACCCTCCTGACTAGGAATTTATAGGTCAGGCTCCATGTGAGCTCATATGGGATATTTCTATTATAAGAATCTCCCATTGTTCCTCATGAATTATGTATGATTATGATTATATACTTTGTCTCAAGTCATATTTAATAAAGCTTTTCTCTTGAGAGTATGATTATGAATGACTTACAAATGTTTTGAAACCTTAAGCCTTATGTTACATTATAATATTTATGTTATGATCATGTTGTCCTACTCTTTTGCACTTTTATGTATTTTAAACTTCCATTTTACTTACCTTGCATACTGGGTACATTCCACGTACTGACCCCATACTCTATGTTTTATCGTTTCATGATACAAGCTCCGATCTTCAGACCCAGCACCGCCATTAGCTCGTTCACGGAGTTAGCATCCAGATCATTGGTGAGTCTTCCTCTCCTCAAGGACAAGTTGATATCAGTTATCCTTTATATTTAGTTTTCCAGACTTGTCAATTTAGTTGGGGATGTTGTCCCATCAACCCATCAAATATGTTAGAGGCTTTCAGACTATGTGTAGTATTCAGCTGTCATGTATGAAGTGCGTTTTGCTCTCTATGTTATGTCAGGATTACGCTTCCGCTATGTTATTATGTTGAGTATTTTGCTTTACTAATTGGGTTAGATGTATGTTCATGCCATGGATCGACTTGGAGTCCCTCAGAGCTCCTTTTCCCGTGTCTCAATCTAGGCCTATGTTTATGTCGTGACAAGGAAGTTGAAGAGGAAGATCAAAATAGCTTCATCTTAAAGTTTTCCATTACATCAAGACCAAAGCACATTCTTCCATTAAGGCCCATTGATTGGCGCCCTTACTTTTGCATCACTACCCCTCAAGAAGAGTAGAAAAATGGAAAAAAAATTAGGGGTGCAGTTTAGAAGCTCAAAGTGGAGAGAAAAGTGGTGAAAGGTGAAGTCTCCGAGCCACAACATTAACTTAGGCACTTCTTGGGAGGCAATCTAAGTGTTTTTACATCTCTTTTTCCTTTGTTTATTTTTTACTTTACACTTGTGTTGTCTTTGATTGTGCAGGGGTGGAATAGGTGTGGAATGTGGCAAAAAATGGAAGGAGCAAAATTGAGAACTCGACGATAGACCTGCAAAACACAGGTACTAATGCATGAAATGCATGTCCAGCTGCTGTGCCCACCAGAATATTTGGAAGAAAAAGATGCTCAATATTGACACATCGGTGCTAGACCTGTGAAACATAGGTCCAAAGGTGCGAAGCGCAGGTTTGGCACCGGTTATGTGAAAAATACCTAGATAGAGAAGGTTCAGAAAAAAGTGGTTATGCGCTCCATCTATGAAACGCAGGTGGCAACTGGCGAAATGCAGGTTCAGCTACATTACACACAATTCCAATACGAATGCCTCTATTATACTAGGGAGTTCTTTCACCCAGTCCTCTCTTATTTTGTTCAAACTTTTGGCATAGAAGACAATGCCTTAACTTTGTTTTTATTTCTTTTGTTTCTTTGTTATTGTATTGGGGGGAGGGGTGCAGTCTAAGTGACCGACTTGTTAGTGATGCACGATATGGTCCTATGATAGATTGTGTGAGGTTATTCTTAAGGGCAAATCATCGTTACTTATTGGTTAGCATCGCCTTTTTAGATTGTAGTCACTGAATAAACTCCAAGGATTTTCCTTATATCACGGTTCTTTCCCGAGGAGAATCTTTTTATTATCTTATTTTGTGTCAAACTGGGTGACATTTCCCAATGATGGATTGAAAGATGACTTTCTTATTGAAAAATGTCAAATCTAGAGTCTTTTTGAGTCTTTTGGAAATTTATTTGAAGAGGTACCACCAAAATTTCTTTCTTAGCATTGCACATGAGTTGAAAAGAAAAGGGGGCACTTAAATTTGAAAATGAGCACCTCTTGTCATGGATTATTTATTCCTTGCTTGGATTTTTGATTCGTAAACTAGCTTGCTAAAGTCATACTCTTAATGTGATTTAGAAAGTGTGTAAACTCCTTGGATTGTGATGCCATGTGTGGTGAATCCTTTGGCTTAATTCTTGTGTATGCATAATTATCTAGAACTTCCTCTAAGTATGATTCAAAGCGAAATTTTAGACAAGGCTACACTTAGAACATGATCTTAGGCTTTTTTTTGATAGTCACTTCACCAAAATTGATCTCCTTGGACATCAATCTTTGGTAGCCATTGTTTGAGCCTTGGACCCTTTCTTGGAAATCACATTACAAGATTAATGACCCTTTTAAATCCTCTTCTTTGGAAACCATCCTCCCTAATTGCTAGTGATGAAAGAATGAAAAATGAGGCTTAAAGCCCAAGAGATGGGGAGATATAAGAAAATGAATTAAAATGAGGCAAAAGCCTATGTTTGGGGGTTTTCAAGAGAAAGGAGAAATATGAGAGCTTCAGTGTGAGATAACACCAAATTGTGATGAAATGAATGAAATGATCGGTTGAAAAACCTTGAATCATTAAAATAGAATGAATAGTTTAAAGGTGCTACCTCTTTCTTATATGAGACTAAGTGTTGAATCCAAAGGTGTTATAAGGGTGGCTCTTGCTAGACTAAAGATGAAGATGATGAATAAGGAGAGATAAGATGGAGTGGTCTCAATAGTATGATGGGATGTTAAAAGTTTTCACAAAAAGGAATTAGCGAGGTTCTAGTCACTAGAGCTCAACATTTATCCTACCCTTACCCCTAACCTTCATGATAACCTGCAAGTCCTTAGTGATTCCGAGTGTAGCAACTCTATATTAGTGGTGAATTACATGAAGGGAAAGCCTATGGATAAATTTGTATGCACTTGAATTTCTTTGTGAGAGTGAGCGTATTTTCCTTATCATATAATCCCTATGTGTGAAATTCTTAAAGATTCTCTCTTCTTGTGAGGGGCATCACTTCCTTGGGATACATGCTTAAAAGTGTTTTGAAGTGAGAGATGTGAATGAAACAACTGCATAGCAAACTTTAAGGCAAGCTTTGAATTTTAATTGTCAATAACATGAGATGCTCCTTGAATTTGTTTTGATGAACTATTCCCTTTGTTTGAATGAAATGAATGCATGCAAGATATGCTTATTGATTGTGGTCACCTATTGAAGCTTGTGCAACATATTTTGAATCGTTTCTTCTTCTTGAGTTGGTGTGTGATTCTTGGGTCGTCTTGAATCTTAATAATTTGAGTGAAACTCCCATGATGCTCCAAGCTTAAGTAAATTCTTTTTGAGAGAGAATGACTTGCTTGAGGACAAGCAATGGTTCAAGTTTGGGGGTTTGATGAGTTGGTAATTTACCAACTCATTTGGATTTTAAGCATGACCTTTTTTGCTTGGTTTTCAACTCTTTTAGGAGGATTTTATGCCCTTTTTCTTCTCTATGTAGGAATTTCAAGAAGGAAAAGATAATGGAAGTTTTAAACTAAAAAAGAGCTAGTAAAGGCATGGTTTAACCAGCGAAACGGGGATCAAGACTTACGAAACGCAGGTCAAATGCAAGTGATACTGCCTTGCACCAGCGTGAGGCAGATTGGCATAGGCTAAATACTGGTCTAACGCCGGTCAACTACTGGTCAAACAACGTCGAAGCTGTGAACCAACTGTTGGGCAACTGCCAAACGCAAAACAAATAGCAAGTGACCCATTTCGTTGATGGAGGGGCAAAAATGTCCAAAAAGATTACCAAAGCTCCTAGAAACCTCCAAGGGTAATTGTGAAAAGTTATACACAAGAAAGTACAGATATTTATGACCCAAAAACTATACACCATACATCATCCATTCATTCACACATTCAATTCTAGAGAAGAAAAACACACCATAAAATTGTAGTGATAGAATTTGCTTTTATTCTTCTTTTTCTTTAACCTATTTCGGGAGAATTCCTCCATTGTTGTAAGAAGTTGTGAAGCAAAGTTGTGAAGCATTATAGTGAATTTTAAGGGGATTTCTCTTGGTATCCTCTCTCTCTCTCTCTCTCTCTCTCTCTCTCTTCTTTAAATATGACTAGCTAACTTGGTACCTAAGGGTGTATGCATGATAGGTTTGTAAATTTTAATGGGTATTGATTAATTGTTCATGGATTCTAATTGCAAGTACACCTATTATTTTCTATAAGTATTAATTGTAAATATTGATGGTTGCAAACATGAATTTTTCTTTACTTTTTTTGCTTTTGCTTGAGAGAGAAAGGTGAGAATTGGGTGAGAAAATAATAGGGAGGATTTAGAGTGTTGGTGTGTGGGGTTGAGCTAGAGATTGTCCAAACCCACATTTTCACTCCATTAAAAGTTCAAGGCTAAAGATAGCTTGATCCTTTCTCATGTTTTTAGGGTTGATAATTTGAATTTGGCTTGAGAAAACCTAAGGTATAAACATTCTTATGGTTGAAAAATGTGAGAATTTAATTTATCCACTGCTATCTATGATAAATTTGAATCTAAGGCAATGAGGTAAATCCCATTCTAGTTGTTAGCCCATCAATAGCACACCCCTAGCCATCTCACATGTGATTGCAACACTTGGAATTACCTTCACTTAGTTCTAAATTAGAATTTACTATTGTTTTCTCTTTTTCCCCCATTTTTACTTTTCAAATGTTGAGCAACAATGTATTCTAGTTTGAGTTAGTTTATAACTTTTGGACTATCGACTTAATTCCTTGTGGGCTTCGACCTCAACCCCTATCGGGTATATTTATTTTGTGAATGACCAATTACACTCTCTCTTCGATAGGAGTGCAATTGGACGTTACTATCTACCAGTCGATCAACACCTGTAGGCATGAATGCAGTGCCCTGACTAGGGCGTCAGAACAAAAATGTACCGAGTATGTAAGGTAGAAAAAGATAACAAGATTCAAAGTATAGATCAATAGACATACTGGACAATATAGGATGGAAATCATAATTCAAGTAAGCAAATATAACTTTCCCGGCACCCATAAGCCTGGCAAGTCCAACGTAACAAAATAAACAAACAAGTAAATGACACCTGGCTAGCATAACTCTCCTGCGGCCTCCTATACCACACAGGTTCCCTCTAAACGTCTTACTTGGGTCAACTCTAGGCCCCTCAACAAACTCAACTATCATCAAACCACTAGTAGCATCCACAACTTATAAGACAAAGATAATCCAAGGCAAAAATATAATATATAAATCAAATCACAATTGTAGCCTTGCCGGAAAATCTTATGGCCTTATATGCATCCATCAAACATAAGCACACGCATCAGCAACAATATCAATCAAGAACTGTCGGAACAACTCTCAGTTGCGCATAGTTGGTGGAACTCAATCAAACTGGGAGAACTATCGCGATCCATGGGAGGCTCAGACATGCGAGACCAACTCTCGAATCACATCTTGCCTTGGTACTATGATGGAACTATCAACTCCACAGACTATATAATCTCTTGGGCTTAAACCCGAACCGGAAAAACTCTCGTTCTTTGGGTATCCACAAGCCACAAGGCAGCTCAAGCTTGATCCCTAGCTGGAACAACTCTCGTACATCAGGTATCCATAAGCCACAAGGCAATAATCGAAGCATACAATCATAGTAAGTACATACACTACCAATGTTCACACACAAACCACATGTTTGAGGAAGGTACAACATTCCAACTCTTACTAGGTCTCCCAAAGTTCTATCAATAAGGCCAACATGACCACTGACTCAAATTATAACCAAAGGACGTTGCCACCTTCGGTTCTAGCCACCACTAAGCCATCAATAGACCCACCATGCCACCTTAACCACATAACTAACCCATGATAGATGTTTAAAAACAACAACTACACTGCATCAACTCAACCACCTGATTGTTATCACAACTATCGACTAATCGCAACCATGCCTTCAACGGCCAAATCCGAAGCTAGCAATCAACACATCACATATACGCACATAATACCGTATAACCAGTACCTTAATAATCATAGAAACAATACAATTCTAAGTCTCAAAAAACAGCCAATAGGCACGAGTTTATGAGTAGCGCCACTTAGCTGAAATCATGCGAAAACAGAAGAAATAGAAGCCTTAACATACCTTAAACTCCTATGAATCAAGATACTCAAATCTTTACATCCAAAATTACAAAAATACTTCCTAAGAACAACAACTCACACCCCAAACACGCTTCCAACAAGTCCAACACAGAAACAACACAAGTCGACACTTATTTGGCTAACATTCAATGAAAACGGCGGTAGAAATTCTAAAACAACAACCTAACAACACTTACATACTTGAAATCATCTTAAACAACTAATAATAAGGCAGGGAAAATGTCTTACCAAATGGTTCAATAAGAACAACCACAAAATTTGGCGAAAACACCATCAAAACTTGAGTCATACTGACCTCCTGACATCCCGACATCAAAAACCACCTTAGAAAATAATCTCTAACTTTATAATCCAAAATATATGAAGAAGAGAGCTTAGGGGAGGGTCTGGTCGTGAAGCTTTTTGGAAAAAGATGAACAATGGATCAAATAACCGACCAAATAACTTATATAGGCATCCACCGCCTCAGTAGCAATGTGTCACACTACCGAACATGATGATTTGTTGGCATGACATGCTTCCATCGCGGAGCCCCTATGGTCCTCACCGCCTTCTTGCTCAGTTATATGAAAACGCGAATATCTATGCGCTCCAAAGTTGTATTTATGAATGATTTAAGGAGTTGGAAAATAGACGCATAGGCCTTTAATTTGATAGGTCGTAGGCCTCCAAACTCCTTATATATTAGGAGAAAAGCTTCAAGATATTTGAACAGTTTAGAGAATCTCCAAAAAGAAATTTATAATAATTTTTGTTGAATTTCGTTCTACCACTTGATCGATGTCCAATCTTAACATACAACTATAGAGGTATTAAACACTTTGTTCTTAGCATATTAAGTACTCTTAGTCCTACCTCGAAAGTACGAATTTATGACTTAAATTATACGAGGTGTCGCATGTAGAAATGTGTGGTGTGATCTATGTATGACCTTTTCAATGGCTATGATATAGAAAAGTAGTGGATTTAGTTAGCTTTCATGGAGAGAAACTAACTGGGTAGAGCAACTGACTAATGAAACTGGATTTGGCTTTTACAAGTATGAAGGTCAATTATTTGAGGAGCTATAGGATATTTCACCTATTTAGAAGAATGGATATTGACATTTCATTCAATTTTAAAGAACTAGCAAGTTTCTACTATCACTACTAATACGACTCTACGGAGTAGGAGGATTGAAAGGAATAATCATATGGTCTATCAAAAATATTCTAGTCGGGAGAAATAAGGCAAAAGAGTGATTTTTCAAAAAAAATCATTGTCAGCGGACATTCGAGCGAGGTATCAATTAATAATGGCATTTAAAGTGGTGGATCAATGGTAGGTGTTAACAAGTTTATCTGGTGAACTACATTTTAGAGATTTAATTGAGGCCAGTTTGATCAATTGAGGCCAAAAGAAGTTAATTAGTATTGGGGTAGGAAGCTTGTGGATAAAGGGAGCTCTTAACAGGTAGGCTTACATGAAACCATATTAGAATGTTATTAGGAATGTGATTTTAATGATTGAGAATTGTCCTATAGATTACAACCAATGCATTAGTGGTTTAAGGCATTATTTTGTTATTGCTAGGTACTTTGCTGAGAAGACTTTGTGATGGGTTATACTTTTGATGCAACTAATTTGGAAGGTTTTTTTATTTAAAAGATTTGAGTAAGGTAACAAAGACTTTCAAACTCCCAAGATTTATGGTTTGTTACTACTCTTATGATTGACTCAACTTATATACAAAGACTTATGGTATTTTGAAACACTCCTCGAGTAGATTTGAAGGATTTTTTGTTTATAAAGGTTAATGTGATTGGAAATAGAATATGAAATTTAGGAATATAAGGGTTAGGATATCTATTTTAATTTGGAAGGTTAGGTGTTCATCTTTAGAAAAGGTGGACTTAAATTCAGAACAATATGATTACTTAGATCTTGCTCAAATTATGGTGATATTATCATGTACTAATCAGATATATGCTTGAAAGAGAAATTATACGAACATTATAGCTAGGATTTGTGGTAAGTTCCATGGTGGCTTTGAGTTTCCTAACTAGTGAGGTTCAGATAACTGAAATGATAAAATCAAGAGAAAAATGATTTGTAGTGCACTAAAGTGTGTGGTAACATGACATCCTCATGTGAATGGGCTAAAATTGATCAAGTAAAGGGAGTTATCTATATGGTTTGGATCAGGAATCAGGATTTTCTATGTTAGACTACATTTGGGGTAGTTGGCTATGTTGGAGTGTGGATTGTTAAGATTAGAAGAATCGAAAATATCAGTTATAGATGACTTGGAAAAACATGTGCAAAAGAAGGGAAATGAATTGCAATAATTTTTTATTTTAGGGATTATTAAAGGCGTAACTAAGTGTTGCTCTAAGTTATTTGTTATTCAGACTTATGGAGTATGAGGTCGTACGCCTTGTGTCGAAGAGTTTAGAGTGGTAAATATGTTAGGGGTAAGCATAAGAGGTTCACATATTTGATTCTTTCATCTATTAAAATCCCATGAAGTTCTATCAGAATTTTGTGATTAGTGTGACTTGATAAATGTGAAGATAGAAGATATCAAATATTGATCCTTGGTGTGGAGTTGATGATTTTGTGGATTTTGGCCTTTGAGTTCAGGAAAGACAACAGAAGAACATTCATGAGTGAAATATGGAATAGGTCAACACAAACTTATAAAGAAGTGAGTAGTGATTTTGTGAAGAGTTAGGGTCAATTTAGTTAACTATTGGCAATATAGGGGTAATCGCCTATTCCACATTGGGTTAGATTGTTCATGTTATGTCAAGTGGCATGCGTTTATATTGTCAGAAAAACTTACAGTTAGGCAAGTTTATTGAGGATTTCATGTGGAATCGATACAACCTTGTCGGTGGAAACTATATGGGTCGTTACATAGGTAGTCGATGATGTATTGGGAATATATGATTAGATATGGGAAGCCTTTGGGAGAACAGTTGTTTTCTACAGATTTTGCTTGAGAATAGAATTTCTAGAATAGGGGTGAAGCATACCATTTGAAGATTTGTATGGAAGTAGATATCAATTTTTGACTCAGTTGCTTAATCTTGACAGAACAAAACTATCAAACTTGAAATTAGGGAAATTTGTCTTAGATAAGGCCAGTTTCTAATAGAAATACTTACAATTGGTTCAAAATAGGCAAATATCCTTTTACGACGAAAAGAGTCATGATTCAGACATGTGGTGTGTGACAATGTGTTTTCTAAGGGTTCTTGGTACTAATAATGGTTCTGGAGGATATGAAATGATGATTAGTTGGATCATAGTATTTTATTAGTATAAAGTCAGCAATGGATTTACGCATAGTAATCGAATTATGGTGACTATGATGTATGTTGATGAATCAATTACATTCAGAACTATGATTATGATCAAATCTGGTATTGTGTGCAGAGACAGTACAAATATATGAAAATCAGTTGTTTTGAGAAGTTTTAATTTTGAAATAAGGAGATGTAGTCTTATTGGCTAAAATAAAAGAAGATTTAACAGTTATGGTAAACAAGCAGACTACTGATGTAACTTTTTTTGTGGGAGCTCATGCATGAGGCCTACCATGGTATTTACAGTTCCTGGACAGTCTTAGTACTTTTTCTTGGCCGTTCGAGGACGAATAGATATTTAAGTGGTGGATGATGTAATGAATCATATGGGTCATTTTGTGATTTTTGACCCATTTCCCCAATTTGAATCTTTTTGCAGCTTCACTATGTTATTCATGACTTGCAGAGATGGGTGACATGACCCCAGGTAATCGAATAAAGATCTGATGAGATTTTCAGTTTTAAAAGTTTAAAGTTTGAGAAGTTTGACCAAAGTCAACATTTCAGATTAATAAGCTCGGATTCGAATTCAAATAGTTTCGTTAGTTCTGTATGATGATTTATGACTTATTTGGATGGTTTGCATGGATTCCGAGGTATTCGAACGTGATTAGAGCCTTTGGTTAAATTTTTGAGTTGTAAGGATGCTAAGTTTGACCATGGTCAACTTTTAGTAAAAATGAACTCATATCAGTGATTTGATGATTCCACCGAATCCAAAACATGTTCTATGATCGATTTGCTTGTTTGGTTTATATCCGACGAGCTCTGGATAGTTTTGGACACTCGAGTTGCATTCTAATAGAATTTAAAGTTAAGAGTTGACCTCAGTCAGATAGTTGACTAAATGAGCTCATATTAAGGATGTGAAAGTTCCAACAGGTTTGCATGATTACTTTAGACTTGTCCACAAATTTTGATTTAATTCTGATGAGCTTTAGATGTTTTGGCATGATTTTAGGCAAAAAATATAATGACTCAGAGGTCCGATTTTAGTTCTAGAGATCGAAAAATTATTCCAAGAATTCAAAAATTCTTAGCATGAATTATATGAGTGATCTGAAAAGTTTGGTGCAATTTTGATAAGTGAAGATCATGTTTTTATCGCAAAACATGAAATAATTCTTAAACAAGAAAAAATAATATCTGACTGGGAAAACAAGCACTAAATGGAGTTTGGATTGAATGAGTAGGTCTATATCATTGTTTAGGAATTATAGGAGAAAGAACTGTTGCATTTCGAGTTCGTATGATGAATTTGTGGCCATTTTAGAGAAAATTAAAGTTGTTGGTGAAGTGTTAGTGTGTCACGACCCGAGTTGAGAGCCCGTACTGAGACATGGGATCTAGAACCACGAATGACTCCAAATCAATCCATCTCATGAACATAGAGTCTAAAGAGCATAAATTTCGCAAAAATTGACAAATTTGACATGAATAAGCGGAAATCTACACACGTAATAATTGCAAATTGAGCCAACACTGACAACCTGAGTCTCTACACATTGTCTGAAAAGCCGCTAACATAACTGATGAGTTGATGGGACAACATCCCCAACTAGCTCAACAAAAGTCTATAACTAAAATAACAAAATAACAACTAAATTGAGTGTCCTCGGAAGATGAGGATTCACCAACACTGGCTAGCAAAACTGATAAGGAAGCAGGACTAATGGCGCAGCTGAGCTGTATCATGAAACAATATAGCATAGAGTATATGGTTAATACATTCAATGTACTGAGTATGCAGGGTAAATAAATGCAGACAATAAATTACATAAGAGTTCATAATAATCGGATAGTTCAAAACATGAAGTAGTAATCATAACGTAAACATGAGGGCTCAAGGTTTTCAAAATAATTCATAAACTAGTCATAAAAGTAATCATAAGAGAAACCTTGTAAAAATATAACTTGAGCCAAAGTATCATATCATGATTATGCATAAAACATAAGGAATAATGGGAGGACTCGTCTTAACCAACAACATCACAATAGAGCTTACATGATGCCCCAACTATTTTGCTCTAGTGGACAGAGCCATCCCAATCTTGCCAAGAATGGGACGTACATAGCGTGATATCACTAATTGGACCCACATAGAGTCCAGGGACCCACCTAAAGTCCATGGATAAAAACATATGTTAGCGCATAGTTTTGGGACCATGGAGTTTACCTAAATGCCGGGCCTACTCGGTGCTAGACACTGCTTCTGAAAATATGCACATGAAGGCTTATATAATAATTGTGAAGTCATATATGAAGTTCATGGCTAGTTAAATTATAACATACTTGACTATACTTGAAATACATGATTAGCCATGAAATAGGGGCCCATGCGTCGGCCAAAATCATGAAGAACATACATGATGAGAAGGTCACCATACTTGAGATTCATAAATTCATGAAAAGTACTTGTAGGAAATCATATCACAAATCACAAATAATAAATTAGGGGTTAGGAGAACCACAACCATAACAAAATCATAAACTTGACTTTGCATGAAACTTGCATAATTGGGCATAATTTTCTGAAGTTTGAAATCATAAATTTAATACCAAAATAGGTATAAAATCTGCCCATAGATCTTAAAATATGCTTTGAAATGTTAGGAGAATTGACCCATAAATAAATCATTGAGAATTTTATGAAATTGGGATAAAATATCATAGGATCATACACTTAAATCAACATATGAATTCATGAGCTTGATGAGTAATTTGGGCATGAGAGTGAAAGGCAACTCTCATTCATAGCCCTACATACTTGGGTAAACTGATTCTTATCTTGACTTACAAAGCCCAAGAGATTTGCAGGAGAATTGGAGGAATTCTAGGCTTAATCTTCAATGGAACCCTCTAACCTTGCAGGTATGGGAGTTGAATGAATTAGAATAGGTTAAACTCCCATAATACACTTCTTTCAAGGCTTAATGCGACGTAATTTAGGGCTTAGGAGCTCAGAAATTATGAAAATATCCATAATGAATTTACAAGAAAAACTGATCTGTCAGCTATCAAGAATCATACTACGAGTAGTACAATCCTCTTAAGACTCGTGGTATCCTCCCGTACTGACCAAGTCCAAAACCTCCAACCCTCTGCATATTTCCACGAATCTTACTACGATCTGTAACAGAATCCCACGAGTCGTACCATCGCTCGTACCATCAATCACTGGATAACTTTGAAGAATTACTACGATCCCTGATCATGGGTCGTACCCACATACTATGACTCGTAGTGGGGACTCATGGTTTGGGGAACAAAAATCTCTAACTTGATCCACGGGTCTTCCTATGACCTATACTACCAACCTACAACTTGTAGGTTGAGTCGTATTGAAAATAATGTAGATTTTTTGTTGAACTCATTTCCAGTCCTCTCATATAGTCTTAGGAACCATCGAAGCATTATAATATCTCCCATTTGGGAATATTTATCCTCGAATGTAGACTAAATATATTGAAAAGCTAGGGAAGGAAACTGAAACCTCAAGTGCTGAACATCTGAAGCTGAAAACTGGCAGAGTGACTCACTCTAGACTGATATACATGACTGAACTGAATTCATGAATCACACATACATGTACTAATATGAAAGGAACTGAGAGACATGAACTAAACATGAAACAGAATAGAGTACTGAGGAGGGAACATATATCATATGCTGGAACTGAGTCAAAAGGGAAGAAATGTGGGTATATAGCCATCATATCTATATCGGCTTCCTAGGTAGCTCCTTCAACAAGTTGATTCCTCCATAAGACTTTCACCGAAGCTACTTCTTTATTCCTCAGCTTCCGATTCTGACGATCATGGATCTCAACAAGTACCTCCTCATAGCTAAGGTTATCCTTCACACCTATTCTCTCCACTGGAACAACCAAAGTCAGATCACCAATTCACTTCTTTAACAATGATACATGAAAAATTGGATAGAGCCTACCTCAAACCAACTAATAGGCGATCTATATCTCCTCCCATAAAAAGCCTCAAATAGAGCCATCTGAATGCTGGAGTGGTAGTTGTTGTTGTAGGCAAACTAACTTTGAAATTAATCCCAACTAATTTGAAATTAATCACACATTCTCTCAACATATCCTCGATAGTCTGAATGGTCTGCTCAGCCTGACCATCTATTCCGGGTGAAAAGTTGTGCTATGCTTGACCTGAGTACCAAGTCCCTTCTGAAACGATCTCCAAATTGCAAGGTAAACTGAGTACCTCTATCTGAAATGACAGACAAAGGCACTCCATGCAACCGAACTAGCTCCTAAATATACAATCTAGCATAGTCCTCCACTGAATTTGTAGTATTGACAGGTAGAAAATGGGTTGCTTTAGTCAACCTGTCTACAACCACCCAAATAGAGTCATATTATTGACGTGTGGTAACCCTATGATGAAATCAATATTGATCTCTTCCTACTTCCAAGTGGGGATACTGATGTCTTGTAGAACCCTCCTGTTCTTTGATGCTCCACCTTCAGTTGTTGACAATTCGGACACTTAGCCACAAACATCGCTATGTCCTTCTTCATGTCATTCCACCGATAGACTTCCTATAGGTCACGGTACATCTTGGTAGCACCAGGGTGGATAAAATACCACGAACCATGAGCCTCATACAACATCTGCTCTCTCAAGTCATCGACATCCAGAACACATAAATGACCTTGATATTGGAGGACACCATCTCCCCCCCCCCCCCGCCCGGAGAAGACCTCCACCTTCTCATTCTGAACCGCTTCCTTCAACTATACCAGAATAGGATCTTCCTCATACCTAGCTTTGGCCTTTGTCACCAAAGAAGATTCTGAACTATTCTGAACAATGATACCACTATGCGTCGAATCAACAAGGTGAACTCCTAGTTGTGCAAGCCGATGCACATCCTTCACCAACTCTTTCTTCCATCATCCACATAACAAATAATCTCCATAAACAGACTACTAAGGGCATCCTCCACTACATTGGCCTTGCTCGAATTATAAAGGACACTCATGTCATAGTACTTGAGTAGCTCTAACCATCTCCTTTGTTGCAACTTCAAATCCTTCTGAGTGAACACATACTGTACATTCTTGTGGACCATAAACAAATCCACATGGAACCAATACAAATAGTTCCTCCAGATCTTTAATGCGAACACCACCGCTACCCACTCTAGGTCATGCATCGGGTTGTTCTTCTCATGAGTCTTAAACTCTCTAGAAGCATACATTATAACCTTACCATGGTACATCAACACACACCCAATACCAACCCTAGAGACATCACAATACACAATGAATCAATTTGCACCCTCAGGTAGGGTCAATACTGGGGTTCAAGTGAGTCGAGTCTTTAACTCCTGAGAACTCTCTCAAAGACATCCGACCATTGAGATTTAACTTTCTTCTGGGTTGGCTTACTCAACGGTGAAGCAATGAATGAAAATCCTTCAACAAACCTCTTGTAGTAGCCATCTATACCCAAGAAACTCCTGATATCTGAAGGACTAATTGGTCTCGGCCAATTCTTTACAGCTTCTATCTTTTGAGAGTCCACTTACACACCCCCACTTGACACCACGTAGCCCAAAAAATGCTACTGAGGCATACAAAAACTCACACTTGTTGAATCTAGCAAACAACTGGCGATCCTTGACAATCTGTAGCACAATCCTCAAATGAGTTGCATGCCCCTCCTCGCTCCGAGAGTATATGGGGATGTCGTCTATGAAGACACTCACGAATATGTCTACATATGGCTTGAACACCCTATTCATCAAATCCATAAAAGCTGCAGGAGCATTCGTTAGTACAAAAGATATAACTACAAACTCATAGTGACCATATCAAGTCCTGGAAGCTATCTTTGGAATGTCACTATCCCTAACTCGAAGATGATGATTCCCAGATCTAAGGTCTATCTTTGAGAAGCACTTAGCACCCTAAAGTTTTTCAAATAAATCATCAAATCTGGGGAGGGGATACTTATTCTTAATGACGACCTTGTTCAACTGTCGATAGTTAATGCACATTTGAAGAGACCCATCCTTTTTATGAATGAAGAAAACGGGTGCACCCCATGGAGACTTGCTAGGTCTGATGAATCCTTTATCTAAAAGATCCTTCAATTACTCCTTCAACTCCTTTTGCTCGGTTGGAGCCATTTTATATGGAGGAATAGATATAGGCTGCATATCGAGAAGAAGGTCTATACCAAGTCAATCTCTCACTCGGGAGGGACTCCTAGTAGATCATGTTGGAAAACCTCTAGATACTCACATATAAAAGGGATGGACTGAAGAGTCGGGGTCTCGGATATAGCATCCTTAATCCGAACTAGATGGTAAACACACCCCTTGAAAATCATCTTTCTGGCCTTAAGGTAAGAAATAAAGAGACCTACAGGAAAAACTAAACTACCCTTCCATTCTAGGACTGGCTCACCGAAAATCGGAACTCTACCATACGGATTCTACAATTCACTGAGGTATAACGTGAATGCAACCAATCCATACCAAAGATAATATCAAAATAAATCATGTCTAACTCTACTAGATCAGTTGAGGTGACTTTTCGAAGGACTGTGACAGGGCAATATATGTATACCAGTCAAGCTATAACTGAGTCACCGACTGGAGTAGAGACTGAGAAGGACTCTGATATGATTTCAGGACTAACTCTGAAACTAATAGCAATATAAAGAGTCACAAAAGTTAAATTAGCCCTTTGATCTAACAATGCACACACATCAAGATGAAATAATTGCAACATACGAGTGACTACATTTGGAGAGACCTCCCGCTCCTGATATGATGAGAGGGCATAAAACCTATTATGATGCTATCCACCACCTGTACTAGTGTATCACCCTGCTAAGTAGGACGTGCTGCTAAACTAGTAGTTTGGGCATGACCTCTTCTATCACCCTATTAAATCAAAGGAAACTCCCTACGCATGTGCCCAGGTTTTCCACACTCGAAACAAATATTTGATCCGACTAAGCACTCTTCTATGTGGTTCTTACCACATTTTACGCATACTAGAAAGGTGCACTCTATCGGTATGTCCCTTTGCTCCCTCGAACCTAATGCCCTGCTCCTATGATCGCCACAAAGTCTGGATGGGACTATGCCTAATGACGGCGGCTGGGCTGATGACCTCTGGTGGGACTGCTGACGATGTTTGCCACTGGTCCTCTGTTGGGAGAATCCAAAGCTCCTTGTCCTAGCCCTCTTGGCCTCCTTATCCTTTATCCTCATCTAATCCACCTCAATCTATTGGGCGTATATCAACAATCGGGAGAAATCTAGATCATTGTTCAACAATGCTATCCTACATTCCTTGACCAACGCATCTGACACCCCATACACAAACCTATTCATATAAGCTCTATGATCTGCCACCATCTCCGATTCACATTTGGACAGTCGGGTGAACTCCAAGATGTACTCTTGGATAGTCATATCATTTTTCCTCAAATTGATAAACTCCGCCACCTTTGCATTGCTCAACTCCCTAAGGAAGAATTTTTCTAAGAAGGATGCCATGAACTCCTCCCAGCTTGCGGGAACTGCGCCCACTACTCTAGCATCCCTCCACTAATGGTACCAAACATAAACAATCCCCTTCAGCTGGTAGGAGACAAAGTTTGCGCTTTCTTCTCCGGTCACCCCCATAATCTGGTGATCTTCCAAATCTCTTCCAAAAACTCATGTAGGTCCTCATCTACTCTCGACCCAAGAAACTTAGGGGGATTCATCCTTAGGAAATCCCAAACTCAAGCTGTCGTTGCATTCCCCTTTTGGGGAACATGAGCCACTGCCTGTTAATTGACCTGAGCGGTCAAGGCCTGGGCCAATAACTGAAAAGCTACCCTAAACACGACATGAGACACCTGCTCGAGCAAGGGTCCTGCTGGCGCTGGTGGGGCTTGCAGATGCACATCCCCGTTGCCATCCTCATATCCATTTTCATTCTCATTCCTTCTTTCATTCATATGGCATGAAGGCGTGATTCTGCAAACATGTATAAACTAGTTAGAAGGATAGAGAGATACTTCATCGCACAACATTGATCATGAAAGAAGGAAAATGTCCTAAAATGTCTTGTAGCCTCTCCCTTATAAGTGTGGTGCGATTCACATCTATGGAAAAGACTCTACTTAATGTGGCTTTTAGACATCCTAGGAGACGCTAAACCTTTTCTCTGATATCAAGTTTGTCCGACCTAAGCTGAGACCCCATACTGAGACATGGGATCTAGAACCATGAATGGCTCCAAATCGGCCCATGGCATGAACATAACGACTAAAGCACTTAAATTAGCGAAAATTGATAAACTGGACATGAATAATTGGAAACCTATGCATGTAACAATCACAAATCGAGCCAACACTTGCTAGATGAGTTTCTACACATTTTCTAAAAAGCCTCAAACATAAATGATGAGCTGATGGGACAATATCCCTAACTAGCTTGATAGAAGTCTATAATTTGAAATAACGAAATAACAACTAAACTAACTGTCTTCAGAAGATGGGGATTCGCCAACACTGGCTAGCAAAATTGATATAAAACATGACTAATAGCGCAACTGAGTCTGATCTCTCGAACCTATATCATGAAATGATACAACATAGAGTATATGGTCAGTACTTTGAATGTACTAGGTATGCAGGGTAAACAAATACAACCTCATAAAATACATAAGAGTTCATATGAGATAGACAGTTCAAAACATGAAGTGATAATCATAACGTAAACATGAGGGCTCAAGGTTTTCAAAACCATTTATCAACTAGTCATAATCGTATTCGTAAGAAAAACCTTGTAAAAACATAACTTGAGCAAAAAATATCGTAATCATGATCATGCATAAAATATAAGGAACAATGGGAGGAATCATCTTAACCGACACTATCATGATAGATGTTACATGATGCCCTAAATATATCACTCTAGTGGGCAGAGCCGTCCCAGTCTTTCCAGGAAAGGGACGTACATAACGTGATAACACTAATGGGACCCACCTAGAGCCCATGTATTACACCCTATAAATTTCTGTCATTTAACCGATGCGTGCGTACGTATCTTAAGATTCTTGGGGTATGACGCATGCGGGAAAGAGATCGGGGGGTAAGTACATGAGCATGGTGTCGAGCGAGCAGGAGGTCGGGACCAGAGGCTGGGTCCACTAGGCACCGCATCGCACTGCCTGCTCGACACCATGGGCGGCGCATCGCGCCCTTGGCCTGGGACGATGGGCGGCTCGCCTGCCACCTTTCCACCACCTCTTATATATATATATATATATATATATATATATATATGTTTTAAGTCTAAGTCCACTTCATTTGAATTAAGTCCCAAATTATACCCACAGCCCTAGACATTTTCCTCTCAACATTTCGCTGATTTTTCACCAGATTATGCCATTAAACTTCGTTCAAACACGAATTCATTTTGGATAACGAGTTCCAGACCTAAGATGAACATTCCTATGGAATTATTTCTTGAAATCTCGCTTGAATTGTCAGAACCCCATTGATTAGAAGTTGTAGAATGACTTTTAATTGAGTCCTAAGTTACTATACATGATAGGTAAGCATTTCTACCTTCTAAACTCTCGAGAATTTGTAAGCTTTCGGCTAAATTGGATAAAGTTTGAATTGTAGTTTCTATGCTTAAAAGGTTATTGTTATTTGTTGATTCATAGTATTGAAATAGCCTTATTCTCTCAGTATAAGGGTTGGAAGTTGGGGGAATTACTAGCTTCAGGTTCGAATTGTTTGGGTGAATAAAAATCATCGATTAACGTATGTTAAGGATAATCCCTTCGACAAGTTATTCTCGTCATAACATTGATATGACTAGTACTTCTATAGAGACTTAAGAACTCGAATGTTATAGTTAGTCGTTATGAATAGATTTGTGGTTGTAGCATAGCATCCCTGGTAGGTTTGATCATATCTCGTATAATCCCTCGTTGTGAATAGTTGAGGAATTGCTAACCATACGAACTTCTTATGGATCCATAAACTTCTTACAGAACTAAGATGCTCCTAGTACTTATGGAGCTATAGATTGCTTATAGAGTCACGATGCCGCTATCATTCACAAAATAATAAAACTACTTTCAGAGCTATTGTATTGCTTATGAGCAGTATCTAAAGGGACTAAAGTAAAGCCTTTGAGGCCATGCTGGAGTCTTCTATGAAGTCCTTCTATGCCAAAGGTTACATTACCGACCCTCACAATGGCTTTGTTTGCCTGAGATGCAGTTGCAGTCACTTATGGGGCCTTAGGGGTACCTATAGAGGTATATAGATTGATTGGCAGTTGCTAGGGATTATGGGGGCTAGGTAGGTTATTCTGTGTTGATTGTACCTTCCAGGCTTATGGCGTCCTTGTTAGGTTCTTGTTTGTATATTTTCTTGCTAGTTATACTTCAGATTGTGAGGCTATTCGGGTTGAACTCTTATCTTTCCTATTGATTACTCTCAGTTCTTTGATTAGTTTTATTCAGCCCTTATTATTGTCTTACATATTTGGTACATATTGTACTGACGCCTATCCATGAGGCGCTGTATACTTACCTGCAGGTGCGGACAGACGTGTTTCAGGACCTCCTTAGCAGTCATCTAGGTTTAGCAGATCAGTCATCTCCTTTTTTTGGAGTTTTCAGTTAGAGAAGGTTTGCTCTTTTTTTGTATAGATTTAGGGTAGGTTGGGGCTCTGTCCCGATCACTATTCCACTCTTAGAGGCTTGCAAAGTACAATTTCTAGTTGTTAGTTATTGCTGGTCGTGTTGGGCACATGTGTGTTAAGTTTTGTATGTTGGCCGTGTGGGGCCTAGTGTAGCTTTTTGTTAGCAGCCTTGTCGGCTGTAGTTAATATGTGGCTGCCTATTTTCCTTTTGTTATGACTTAGACAAAATGGTGGTCTTGTTGGCCCGCATAGGATCATTTTATTGTGATGTCTACTAGGTTAGCTATTTTCTTTTATAGGTTTGCTGTGTGGCCTTGTCGGCTCGAGGCTGTGTTTACAACTGAGAATAACTATTTGATATCTTGATTTTGAGTTGCTGGCAGGCACCAAAGGTGTATACCTAGCCAGGTCAGCCCAGGTCCTAGTGTGGCACTAGGTGCCATTCATACCTGCCAAGGTGAGGCGTGACAAACTTGGTATTAGAGCTACGCTATTTCCTAGGGAGTCTGCAAGTCATGTCTAGTAGAGTCTTGTCTATAGGTGTGTTGTGCATTGTTCGGTGCTTTTGCTTTGGGTATAAAGCTACACGCAAGTGCACGTGGTCGAACAAGTAGAAAAGTGGCTAAGTAAGCCAAGTATCGATCCCACGGGGACTGGGATGAAGTGCAATCTGCTCAAGTGTACTATATTTTAATTCTAAAAATGCAGACAACAGTGTAACCAAAAGTTTGATATTTTGATTTATAATTTTTATGCTAAATCTAAAACAACTATCTAATGTGAGTCTGAACTATGAATGAGAGCATGCTGAGGTTAAACGAACTTGTAATGAAATTAATTATCGACCTAATTTGGTTAGTCTTTTCCTCCGGTTGCTAGCGAAGAACTATTGCCAAGAGATTAAAACT
Source organism: Datura wrightii (assembly GCA_035772735.1). Lineage (NCBI taxonomy): Eukaryota > Viridiplantae > Streptophyta > Magnoliopsida > Solanales > Solanaceae > Datura > Datura wrightii. The sequence goes on from JASDFA010000019.1 coordinate 48,009,982, forward strand.
CTCGTATTTAACCCCACTTAAGAATCATGAACCATCCACCTACATTTCTGTGATTAAATGCAATTCATGTTCTAGCCATACAAACCCGGTTCCTAAATTGACTAATACGACTTTCAGGTATATTTCTATCCTGAAAGTAAATCAATTCTCAATTTTCCCAAACTAAGAAAAGATCATATCCTATAAATTCACAACTTTCCAATTTCTTGCTCTCTCGAGTGAAACTGGACTTTTTAGATGTACATTAACATAGGCCACACATTAATGCAGTAAGAACAAGAATTAATAGAACAACCATGGAAGAAAAGATGAAAAACCAAAGAATCAATGATCACATTTCATTACAAGTGTTCATAACCTCAGCAAGAAGATGAATTAGCCACTCATTTGTGGATTAAACATCGTTAAACGAGTGTTAAACATACAAGCAATTGAATACAAGAAGAAGGAAAGAGAGAAAAACCCTGATAATTTCGTCCCCTCAACTGCCTGTAACCCACGTTCTTGCTCCACCAAGTCAGAATATTGAAAAATGAACCTAAGTGTTCTATTTGTACTAGTGGGAATTTTTCCCGGAATAACAAGCAACGTGTCACGGAGTGCATCGCGGAGCACTGCCTCCGTGACACGCTACCGACACGGACTTTCACTGGAACTGGGGGTACAAGAAATAAGGCCCAACGTGGCACGGTGTGCAATGCGGAGCCATGCCATCGTGCCACGGACCCATCGCGTACCCTCTCTAGAAATTGGGCGAGAATTCCCTATCCAGGCAGAAGGCCTCCGCGATGGCAGCGTGACACGGCTCCATCGCGGAGCCCCTTTATTTTATGCTTTCCACTGCCTTGTCCCTTGCTCACGTCCGAGTCCAACCCCGATATCTTCCAACAAGCATTTAAGCTTCCCAAAATTACATTTTACCTGCAAAACAATGCTAATCATGTTGGTTAGTATAAATTCACATTTTATTACCAATTACATGAGAAAGTGTACACATTGATAGATAAACAAGGCTAAAATTCCACATTTGAGTATCACTTGGGCATATAAATTTGCCCAAAATCACTTACCCCAAACTTAAATCCTTGTTCGACGTCGAACAACAATCCTACACCTCATGCAATTTACATCCCAACCTCGCTACTTTGGTTCGACAATTTAGGCTACGATCATACCGATTATTCAATACAGCAAATCATCAAGAAAACATTCATGGTCCTATCAATGCAATGACCTTCAATACATCAAGACCTCCTAGACTTAAGAATCGACTCTCGATATTGGCAAACTCATGCAAATCAGCTGATCAAGATATCCGACACAAAAATTAATCTCTCATCAAGCATATGCCCTCACAACACAAGAGTGTCTTCCCCTTTTTTCTCATATGAACTCACAAAATTTCAAGCAGGGGCATGTAAACACAATTTCGCTCTCTCTCCCAAAAGAATTCACATGCATCATGTCATGACCCATAAGCTTGCCCTTAGTGTATTACTCCACTAATATAAAAAAGTGCGATGTAAGATTACATAGGACTTTAACTGGTTGTAATGGAAGCTACGGAACTAGTGAATATTGGGTTAGCCAATAATAGCCACTAGCATCCTTAAGCGCCTTTTCAACACATCCCATCAACTTATGAACATTGTTTCTTTTTTTCTTTTTCAACCTCCCATGCTTGATGTTTTTCTTTAGTTTGGCCCATTTTATTAAGCACACTTGACACAACAACAAAGATTATTCATACACCTTCATTATAGTTTATTTATAACAATTGCACCTTCAACCTTTTCTTTTCTTCCAGCACTCGACTTTTCTTTTCTTTTCACCATTCTCACTCTTTGGCACTTTGGGAAAATGATTTTCTCTTCTTAAGCACTTAAGAGTTTTGTATAGATTTTACGGCTAATGAAATGAAAGGATTAAGCTCAGTTTACACTTTTCGACAAAGAAAAAAAATAATAGGCTAAAGGCTCAACGGGCTGACTAGGGTATACAATCAAGGTGGGTACGACAATGAAAAATAGAAACTTTCGGTTAAAACAAAGAAATGCCTACATCCTCTCCTACAATACACCTCCTTCATTTTGTTTTGTACACACACAAGGCAAGTTCTAGACACTTCACAATAGCACGGAATAACAAAACCTCACTTCACACTTATTGCACATGCTCAATTCAAGATGTATTCACAGACTCTTCAATCAGCTAATTACAGGAATTCAAACATTAAGCCTCAATCACACTGAATCGAACTCTATGGCCTAGGTATCTCAACATATTTACGAAGTTGCATGCTTTCATACGAATCACCTTTGCAGTTTAAATATCATGTACAACACGCAACCAGAATTTAGCAACCATAAAGTAACTACAGGTTTTGGGATGCAACCCACAAAAGAAAACAACTAAAAAATAATTGAAAAAAACCTACTCCTAACGACTACATTTCCCTTAAGACGGTCGTCATCCATCCATCATAGGGAATGGTCACTACTATGACTTCGGTTCAATGGGACCATTCTCAGTAAAAGAATCGAAAACAAACGCCGAAAAACCCAAGAATTGAAAAAAAACTTTAAAAATATCGATCATTTCAATAACAAAAATATGTACAAAATCAGCTAGCAACATTCAGCAACACACGTCAATTTCACATAAATTTACAATACAGAACAACAACTTAACAATTCACAAATCACAGGGAACAACAAAATTTCACAGGCACGACAACAGATTAGAGCATACATACATAACAACACAACCAACACCTAACTACTCCCACCCTACACTTAGCTCGGACACTATCCCTAGTGTTCACAAAAATTAAAATAGCACAAAAATCGGGTGGTGGAACTCCCTGATCAATCAAAGTACTCCACTTATTCGTCAGGTGCTGCTGCTTCATCTCCCATGTCTGAATCACCCCCGTCGTCATCATCGGACTCCACATCGGAGTCCTCCGGACGTGTCTCCTCGTTTGTGGGGACATCATCATCCGTGGGCTCTACAAATGCTGGCCCCACTCAGCATAGAGCCCTGGCGTTCTCGCCGAAGGGGTAGTCTAGCTCGAGCTGCCATAGCTCTTCCTCTGTCGCCGGCCTCCCGCCTATCCTCAGCTAGAGCATCTGCATCCCATACATGCGAGCCATATACTGATCATCATGAGCATGCCGCTCGCCAAGTGTAAGCACTGGCCCGTGGGTGGTGTTGGGTGCCTTAGTTTTAGTAACATCTAAGGCCCGCCGCTCCATCTGCGGGATATAATCAAGGGCCTCTTCCTCAACATCTAGGCCCCTGAGGAAGGTGGTGAGTAGTCCACCAAAGTCGTACCTGTGCCCCTGATGCAACCGGGCTCTCTCCATTGCGGAGATAATCACCGCCCCCACGTTGATCTCCAGCCCTTTCATCAAGGCGTACACTAGGCATACACGATCCCGGGTTACATCTGTCATATGTACACCCGGGATTAGGCAGGAACAGACGATCTTTAGCCATATTCTGGCTTCCCTGTTCATCTGTGAATAGGGCAAAGTCTGATGGTAGCCCCTCTCTTTGTGTCTGCTGCATCTAGCTGTCGATCGGGTCCCACACAATGTGCGTCTGATTTCCGCATACGGTGGAGTGATGTTCAACTGTCAAAGCACGTGGGCATCTGTGTCTCGCGCCCCTAAGATAGCATTGAGGTGGTGGGGCTCAAATGTGACTATTTGCCCTCTGATTTTTATGGTGTGGCTTCTTAGGGTCGGGTTCCAATTTGCATAGAATTCCCGAATCAGGTGCAAGTTGCATTCCTTGGGCTCTTCAAAGATGAAGTTGAGCCCAGCTGCCTCGATTCGGTGGACAATCCTAGGGAACTCCTGTGTCAATGATTCCCGTGCGATATGTTCCTCGGGGAAGTACTTGTTTTCTTTGTGCTTTGCATACCACTTCTTCCCCTCATCTGTCACCCATCTGGTTCCGTATTGGCGGCTTTGGCCGCGTGGAACCGCTGGTGCTGCTGGGACTGCTGTGCCCAGTCTGATTCGCTTTCTTCCAGCGTCAGATGTTGATGCGCCTTTCCCTTTTTCTTGCCTGCTTGCCATTTTACCTGTCAACCCAAGTAGACAAGATCAATGTTAAGCCAATGGATATTAACTTCGACTAAGGTCGGGTTAAGCTAGGCTACCCCACACTTAGTCCTTAGCTACAGTTACAACATACCGGCAAGATCATCTTTATTTACACAAATAAACAACCAACTATACAAACATGCTTAGTCCATACGAAGAATTCGATGGTATATATAATATGTACTACTCAGACTTCATACAGCTAACCACAATCATTACCATCGATAACCTTTTAATCCATCGCTTTTAGCAAGGAAAAAAAACAAAGAAACGAAAAACAACAAGAATTTATCTACACTAACCTATACAACCCACTCAATTCTTGCAAATTTCAATATTCCCCTAACCCGAGAATCCGTCGGTCTTTTAACATGATAACAACTAGCACATCGACTCATCTCACTCAACATGTACATCCCGGCATGAATTTCACAAGTTCACTACATTTTTCCACTTCAAATTCAAAAACAAGCCCTAGAAATGATGATATCCAGAAAATTCGATTAACTTATGCAATTAACGAGTTCAAGCAATCATAATGATATTCCGAACATTTATCAATAACAATTCAATTGAATTCATGATTAATTTCTACTTAGGGCAAACTTAGCTCACCTCACATGCTCAATATCGAAGAAAATTGACAAGAAATGAGATGAAATCAAAGAACATACCTTGAAGTTGAAGAATTGAAGAAAACTCAATGATTTTCTTGGCCTATTCCATGTCACGTTGAAGAGGGATGGGTTTTAGGGAGTTTGGTCGCGGAGTGATTGAAAAATAAGGAAAAGTGAGGGGGTTTCGGGGTTTAAAATTGGGAAAATCGCGCGGGTCACCCGGTGACCCGGTGTGACCCATCGCGATATACACGACAACGTGTCACAGAGTGCATCGCGGTGCACTGCCTCCGTGACACGGAGCTGTCGCGAGGGTACTCTGGAATTTTTTCAAATTCCGGATTTATACCTCAATGTGTCACGGAGGGTAACGTGGAGGTCCTCCTCCGTGACACAGAGCTATCGCCCTAGCTCACTGTTTTGCCACTTTTTATTAATTTTCATACCTCGAATTTTCCTTTGCGATTCCGTGCATATTTTCCTCCGTTTGACCTGAAATTCATCTCACTACACGAAATTGGTTAGCATTATAGGTTTCACTCTACATAAAAATAAAAACAAAAACTAAAACTAAAACTTTTGTAGTTAATCAAGAAAAAAGAAAAAGAAAAATCTATTCACACTTTACAAAGAGAAATTTTTTTTTCACGGGTTACCTCCCGTGCAGCGCCTAGTTTACCGTCGCGGCTCGACGTCGTTAAGCTCAGTTGTCCTCTAGGGTGATGGATGATTTCTCTCGATCACCGTCCTCCCCCAGTAGTGCTTACACCGTTCCGGTGGTTTTCCCAATAACTCTCGTGAATCCTTAATCTGCTCATTATCGCCTTGATCAATCACATTGATCACCGAGAGTTCTTCGTGCACCATCGGGAGCTTGGGTGCCTTGTACACATCGAACACCTCCACCTTGTGGTGTGCTCGCATTGTTAGCTGCCCCGCAGTTACGTCAATCAGTGCTTTCCCGGTTGCCAAGAAGGGATGTCCCAAAATAAATGGGACTTCCGCATCTGGTTCAAAATCCAGCATGACAAAATCTACCGGGAAAATCAGGGAGCCAACTTGCACCAGAACGTCCTCCTCAATGCCATCAGGTCTGGCTAAGGACCGATCCACCAATTGCAAGATCACTGTTGTGGGTCTAGTTCTCCGTAGACCCAGCTTTTTGAATACCGATGACGGCATCAAATTTATGCTCGCTCCCAAATCACACAATCCACGAGCTCGGATGCTCTGCCCAATAGTAATCTGTATAGTAAAGCTCCCAGGGTCTTTGAGCTTTGTTGGCAGTCGATTTTGAATCCGGGAAGTGCACTCCTCCGTTAGATCCACCATAGCATACTCAGTCAACCGACTTTTGTTTGCCACGATGTCCTTTATATACTTGGCATATTTCGGCACTCCCTACAAAACATCAACAAGAGGTAAGTTAATATGTACCTATTTCAGCACCTCCATGAATTTCTTTAAACACGCCTCCTCCTTGTGTTTCTTTAATCGTTGAGGGAATGGGGGGTGGTCTTTCTGATTCAGCTTCCTTAGTCTTCCCCCTTTCAGTACTTTGCTCCCTCTCGACTTCTGCTGCTCCCGATTATTGAGGTGGTCTTTCTGGTTCCACCTCTTTCAGCTGCAAACCACTCCTTGTGGTCACTGCATTCACCTGCTTGGGATTGGGATCTGTGTTGCTCAGAAGTCCTCCTCTAGGCCTGGTGTTTTGGGCTCTAGCAAATTGCCCAAATTGATATTCAACTGCCTTGGTAGCTAACTGGTTGTTTTTCACTTCGGCTGCCAATTTCACATAGTCAGCCTGCAATTGAGCTTGGTTAGCTATCATGGTCTTGAACATCTCCTCAATGTTGGGTGATGGTGGTGGAGGAGGTGCATTGTTGTTTCTGAATTGTGCTTGATACTTCTGCTGCCCTCCTTGGTTCCTTTGCACACCCTAAGCCGAACTTTTCCCCTGATGGTTGTTGCTACCCCAGGAGAAATTCGGGTGATTCCTTCAATTGGAATTGTAGCTATTACCATACTGTTGGTGGTTGTTCCTTTGTACATTTCGCACAAAGTTTACCGAGTCAGGATTTGCTCCACAAAACTCAGCTGAGTGCTTACTGCTTCCGCACACTTCACACCACATCTGCTGCATTGCATTCACTGGGGCTTGGGGCTGGTTCATTGTCATGTTGCTGAAGTGGATGTTAAGTTGATTTTGTAATGCAGCTATCTGTGCAGCAATAGCTGTAAACCCATCCACTTCTAGCACTCCTGCTGCTTTCCTTGTCCCGCCTCTTGATGAATCAGCATTCCATTCCAGATTGCCCTGCGAAATACGGTTCAACAAGGTATGCAGCTCCTCATAAGTTTTCTCCAGCGCTTGTCCCCCAGCTGCTGAGTCTAGCAATATTTTTGTATGGGGTTCCAAACCCTTTATAAAAGTATGTGATCTTGGGCAGATTTATATGCTCAAGTGATACTCAAACGTATCATTTTTACCTTGTTTGTTGTGCAATGTGTATATAATATCATGTATTTGGTAATAAAATGCGAATTTATACTAACCAACATGATTAGCATTTGTTTTGCAAGATAATGTGATTTTTAAGAGCTAAAATGCGTGTTGGAACTATGTCGGAGTTGGACTTGGATGCGAGCGTGGAAAAGACCTCGGATGGCATATTTTGCAGTGGCTCCGCGATGGTGCCGTGCCACGCTGCCATCGCGGTAGCACACTGCCTGGGCAGAAATAAAAGTGGCAATTTCCAGTGTGCCTGCGCGTCAGCTCCGTGGTACGGAGACAGGCCTCCGCGATGGCCTCCGTGCCACGTTGAGGCTAATTATCCGGACCATGCAATTTCCAGAGAGGGTCCGCGTCCACGTTGTGTCACGGAGGCAGTTCTCCGTGTTGGCCTCCGTGACACGTTGCTTGTTATTCCGGGAAAAATTTCCCACTAGTATAAATAGCACACTTAGGTTATTTTTTAAAAAAAGTTTTTTTTTAGTTTTAGTTTTTTAGCCTGAGTTCAGAAGTGGGAGCAGGAACGTGGTTTTGTGGCAGTTGAAGAATAGAAAAGATAAGAGTTTTCTTCTCTTCCCTTCTTCTTTCCTTCAATTGTATGCATGATTCACACTCATTCTAGGATGATTAATCCAAGAATGAGTGGCTAATTCCTCTCTTGCTGAGGTTTTGAACTTGCGAAATGAATGTTGGTAATAATTGATATGGTTTCTTCTTCTTCTTGCATGTTGTTCTATTAATTCTTGTGCTTATTACATTCTTGATTGGCCACCATTAATGTATATCTAAAAAGTCCAATTTCACTCGAGAGAGCATGAAATTGGAAAGTTGTGAATTAATAGGGTATTGTTCTTAACTTGATTTGGGAAAATTGGGTTTTGATGTGCTTTCTTGATAGAAATATACTTGAAAGCCGTATTAGTCAATTTAGGAACCGGAATTGTAGTGTTAGGTCATAAATTGCATTTGATCACAGAAATGTAGACGAATGGTTTATGAAGCTAAAGTGAAATTAAATACGGAAGTTTTAATTTCTAGGCAAACGTTCTTGGCTAGCAATATGAAGAAGAAGATGACCAAATTATCATGATTATCAAGTTCATTACTCGTTCTTAACCTTGGCATGTGCATATCCATTGTCTAAACTCAACGTAAATAGTAGTTATTAATTTTAGTAGATAATTAGTTTAGAAACAAAACTTACTCAAATCTTGGTTGGATTGTTGTTAACATAGTTAGAAATAGAATAGAGATATAGTAAACTAGGCAGTTTTGCATATCTAGAGCAGCCTCCTTGGATCGATACTTGGCTACTTAGCCACTTTATTACTTGTTTGACCACGTACACTTGCGTGTCGGTGTATAATATATACCGAGCAGCAGAGCGCGAACAAGTTTTTGGCGCCGTTGCCGGGGAGGCTAGGCGATTTGTAAAATTGTGTTAAGTGTAAATTTACTATATTTTTGTTTTATTTTCTTAAGTGTTTACAACTTGGTCTAGTGTTTGTTTTAATTCTTCTTTATTTTATTTTATTTTTCTGCTTGTCGTATACCCTTATTGACATGACATCGTGGAATATAAATGGTTTCAATGGTGGATACTCATATTTTAGTGAATCTTGTCTGAACTGTGGAGGACCCCACTTGTGGCAAAACTGTAACACGTGCAATATATGTGGGTGTCAATATGGCCATTGGGGTGATTGTCCAAAGGCATATTCCCCTCCCCCAAGCCCCTACTATGATCCTTTTGTTGTTTTTGCTGAATATAGGCATGTTGAAAATGAGGACTTGGGACGCCAAGTTCAAATAGAGGACATGATGAAACAACTCCTGGAGCAATCAGAAGCAATGAAGGAGTCGGTGGCGGAATTGATAATTCAGCAAAAGGAGAATGCAGAGGCTGTAAGCAGGATGAGCGTCCAACTCACGGAGATGTGTGTTGAGGCTGAAGCTTGTGATAATTTGCAGGTGACAGTTTTAGCCGATATTCAAGAGGAACTACAAGAGGAAGACAAGGGTGACTTTGTGGATGAAGCCCAACAATTGGAATCTCTTGAGTGTCCCTGTGATGAGCTCACACTTATGGAAAATCTACTCATGGAAGAAGAGATGGAGTATTCCCCATTTTACATTAATGAAGAGATAGATGTCGATGCTGAGAAGGAGTATACAAGTAAGGAGGTCAAGCAAAATGTAGTTTCAGAGTTGAGGTGGATTGGACCACACTCGAAGCATTTCTCGACATTAAGTTTGGTTGACGACACAGAAATAGAGTCTTCCAAGATTATGGAGAAATGTCTAGAGGAGGACCAAGCCCCGTATATTCGGAAATTTACTTACCCGAAGCAACGAAATGACTTTACTTACTCAAGGGCCAATAAGTTCAAAAGAAAGCATCTACTGCTTGGTCCTTACAATTTTTCCCCACCACCCCAGGAGCATAAGAGGAAATTAGAGAAGAAATTAGGGGTGAGATTCATATCCTCAAGGTGGAGGAAAAAGTGGTGAAACTTGGTACGTCGAGCTGCGACGTTAAACCAGGCGCTGCACGGGAGGCAACCCGTGAAAAATATTTTTCTTTCTTTTTCCTTAGTGTAAAGTTTTTCTTTTATTTTATTTTCTTTTCTTTTTCTTGACTAGGTTTAGATGTGCATTTTAATTAGTAATTTTTATTTTTATTTTTTTTAGTAGGGAATCTAGTCATTTAACCAATTTTTGTTTAGTGAGGTGATTTTCATGTATACCGGAGGAAAAATACGTGGAATCGAGAAAACTAGGCGAGGTATGAAAAATAAAATTTGATAGTGAAACAGAGCACTGGCGCGTTGGCGCCGTGTCACGGAGGCAATGCTCCGCGTTGGCCTCCGTGACACGTTGAAGGCAAATCTGGAATTTTTTAAAAATTCCAGTAAGCCAACGCGTTGGCTCCGTGTCACGGAGGAGGGCCTCCGCGTTACCCTCCGTGACACGTTGCCCTTATCCCAGTGCCGGGTCACACCGGGTTTCCGGGTGACCCACGTGTTTTCTTAATAAAAACCCCCAATTTCGCCCCTATTTTCCCCATTCCCTCTTCCCTCCGCGACCAAACACCCATTCCCCTACCCCCAAGCTCCGTGCCACGTTAAGAGGCAAGGAAAACGTCAAGTCTTTATCGATTCTTCAATTCCAAGGTATGTTTTCATCGTCTATCTCAAAGTTTTGGTGATTTTTGTCAATTTTGAGCATGTGAGGTGAGATATATCACCCTAGGTAGAAATTAAACATGACGTGAATTATTTTGCGATTGATTGTGTTCGGATTGTTGTAGTTGACGGGTGAACTTATCGATTGATTGAATAATTCATTGTTGATTGTCGAATTGAGTTCTAGGGCTTGGGGTTGTTGAATTTTAACTTGGGTAACTTGATAGTTTGACGAAATTGATGCCGGGGTGTGTTTATTATTTGAGATAAGTCGTGGTAAATATTGTATAATTGGTGAAAGACGACTAATTCTCGATTTTTAGTGGGATATTGCGTAATATGTGAATTGGTTGAATTGCTTAGATTAGTGTATATAAAATGATTGTATTGTTGTTTCTATGTGGTTGTTGTTATTGTTGCTAAGTGCCATGGGTGAATAGCTGTCGATGGTAGGATTAGGTTAGCTGTATGAAGTCTGAGTAGTTCGCTAGCCGTTATGCTGCCGAATTTTTGTGAACGCACTAAGCAATATGTTTATAGTGATTGTGTTTGGGGTGTAAATAGATCTATCCTTGCTAACATGTTGTAAATATTGTTAAAGACTAAGTGTGGGGTAAATTTTGTTTAACCCGACCTTAGCCAAAACTAACAAGTTTTTAGCTTAACGTTGTGCTTGTCTGTGTAAATTGACAGGTACAATGGCCAGCCGACAAGATAAAGGCAAGGGTGCTTCAACCTCAGGCACCGGCAGAAAGAGAATGAGACTGGGCACTGCTGTCCCAGCTGCACCTGCTATTCCACGCGGTCAACACCGCCGATACGGAACACGATGGGTTACCGATGAAGGGAAGAAGTGGTACGCAAAGCATAAGGAGAACAAGTACTTCCCGGAGGAACATATTGCAAGGGAACCACTTGCACAGGAGTTCCCTCGCATCGTATAGAGGATTGAAGCAGCTGGGCTCAACTTTATATTTCAGGAGCCCAAGGAGTGCAACCTACATTTAGTCTGGGAATTTTATGCCAACTGGAACCCGGCCATCAGAAGCCACACTATTAAAATCAGAGGGCAGATTGTCACTCTGGAACCCCAGCAGCTGAATGCCAACGTTGGAGCGCGGGACACAGACGCCCACGTTCTCCGCCAGCTCAACATCACCCCACCGTACGCCGACATCAGACGTACGTTGTGCGGGGCTCGATCCACAGCCCGATGGAGTAGACACAAAGAGAGGGGTTACCACCAGACTCTGCCTTATTCGCAGATGAACAGGGAGGCCAGAATCTGGCTAAAAATTGTATGTTCGTGTTTGATCCCGGGAGTACATATGACAGACGTGACCCGGGACCGTGTCTGCCTGGTGTATGCCCTTATGAAAGGGCTTGAGATTAATGTGGGGGCGGTTATAATATCCGCCATGAAGAGAGCCAGACTACACCAGGGCCACAGATACGGGTTTGGCGGACTCATCACCACCTTCCTCCGAGGCCTCGATGTTGAGGAAGAAGCCTTGGATTACATTCCGCAGTTGGAGCGGCGGGCCCTTGATGTGACAAAGACCAAGGCCCCCGACACTACACACGGACCTGTGCTGACTCTGGGCGAGCGACATGCTCGTGACGACCAGTATATGGCCCGTATGTTCGGTATGCAGATGCTGCAGCTACGGATAGGTGGGAGACCAGCCACCGAGGATGAATTATGGCAGCTGGAGCTGGACTACCCTTTTGGCGAGAACGCCAGAGCTTTATGCAAGGTGGGGCCAGCCTTCGTGGAGCCGACTGATGACGATGTCCCTACTGATGAGGAGACACGTCATGAGGACTCCGATGTGGAGTCCGATGATGATGATGGAGCTGATTCAGACATGGGCGACGAGGCTACAACACCGGATGAGGAAGTCGAATATTTCGACTAAGCAGGGAGTTTCACCACCCAAATATTTTGTGCTTTGTATTGTTGTGAACACTGGGGACAGTGTTCGATTTAAGTGTGGGGTGGGGAGTAGTTAGGTGCTGGGTCGTAGGCTCTAAATCTGCTGTATATTCTTACTTGACATTTGTGTATGTCTGTGCTTTCCCTGTTGTTGTGAACTGATTTGTGAATGATGTGTATATATTTGTTTGTGGCTAATGATGTGTGTCTTTAAAAAGTTATGGTTGCCTTTGTAAATATTTTGTAAATTTTGTAAATATTTTTTTCTCTATCGATATGATCGATATTTTTCAAAATTTTTGCGAAAGGATGTTGCACTTATCAACATATTTTGTAAATATTTTTTTCATCGAAATGATCGATGTGTTGCAAAAATTTTGAAGTTTTATTTTTGGGTTTCTCGGAGTTTGTTTTCAGTTCTTTTACCGAGAATAGTCCCATTGAACCGATGTCATAGTTAGTGAACATTCCCTATGATGGATGGATGACGACCGTCTTAAGGGAAATGTAGTCGATAGGAGTAGATGATTTATTTTTAGTTTCTTTGGTGGATTGCATCAATAAACTGTAGTTGCTTATGGTTGCTAAAATTTTGTTGCGTGTGTAATTGATGTTCGAAATGCGAAAGTGATTCGTTTGAAAGCATGTAATTGTGTAACTATGTTGAGTTACCTAGGATATAGAATTTGGTTCATTATGATTGAGGCTTAATCTTGAATTCATGTACTTGACTAATTAAAGAGTCTGTGAATGCATCTTGATTCGAGCATGTGCATGAAGTGTGAGTGAGGTTTTGCTATTCCATGTCATTGTGAATTGTCTAGAACTTGCCTGGCGTGTATACAAAGCGAAATGAAGGAGGTGTAGTGTCGGAAAGGATGTAGGCATTTCTTTGTTTTAACCGTTAGTTTCCATTTTTTTCTTGTCAAGTTCTACCTTTTTATATGTTGTACACCCTAGTCAGCCCGTTGAGCCTTTAGCCTATTTCTTTCTTTTGTCCAGAATTGTATGAACTAAGCTTTATTCCTTCTTTTCATTAGCCTTAAAGTCTATAAGAAGCTCTTAAGCGCTTACAAAGAACAAAAAAATTGTTTCCCAAAGTGTTAAAGAGTGAAAAGAGTGAAAAGAAAAGAAAAGCAAAGTGAGGAAAGAAAAGATGGTGTTGAAGAGGCACTAGTTGTAATTAAATGAAATTGAGGGTACATGAAAACCTTCCGTTTGGGGTCAAGTGTGCCTGATGAAATGGGCTGTATGAAAGTAAACCAGCATGAATGGGAGAAAAAGAGAAAGTAGAGGAACAATGTCCATGAGTCGATGGGAATGAGTTGAAAAGGCGCTTAAGGATGCTAGCAACTATTATTGGCTAATCCAATATATATATACTAGATCCATAGCCCAGTTACAACCCATTAAAAGTCCTATTTGATCCTACACTGCATTTCTTTATATTAGTGGAGTAATACACTAAGGGCAAGCCTATGGGTCATGACATGATGCATGTGAATTCTTTTGGGAGAGAGAGTGAAATTAATTTCTATATGCCCCTACGTGCATGTTTGTGTGCTGCACGAGCATAAAAGGGGAAGTTTCTCTCGAGTTGTGAGGGTACATGCTTGATGAAAGATTGATTTTCGTGTCGGATTTCTTGATTAGTTGATTTGAATGAGTTTGCCGATATCAAGAATCAATTCTTAAAAGTCTAGGAAGCCTCGATGTATTAAGGTCATTGTCTTATACGACCAAGCATGTTTTCTTGATGATTTGCAAAAATCGAATAATCGGAATGACCGTAATGTAAATGGTTGCACCATAGTGATAAAGGTTGAGATGTGATGTGCATGATTTGTGTATGTGTTGTTCGAGGACGAACAAGGATTTAAGTGTGGGGTAAGTGATCTTGGGCAGATTTATATGCCCAAGTGATACTCAAAGGTATCATTTTTACCTTGTTTGTTGTGCAATGTGTATATAATATCATGTATTTGGTAATAAAATGCGAATTTATACTAACCAACATGATTAGCATTTGTTTTGCAGGATAATGTGATTTTTAAGAGCTAAAATGCGTGTTGGAACTATGTCGGAGTTGGACTTGGATGCGAGCGTGGAAAAAACCTCGGATGGCATATTTTGCAGTGGCTCCGCGATGGTGTCGTGCCACGCTGCCATCGCGGTAGCACACTGCCTGGGCAGAAATAAAAGTGGCAATTTCCAGTGTGCCTGCGCGTCAGCTCCGTGGCACGGAGACAGGCCTCCGCGATGGCCTCCGTGCCACGTTGAGGCTAATTATCCGGACCATGCAATTTCCAGAGAGGGTTCGCGTCCACGCCGTGTCACGGAGGCAGTGCTCCGCGCTGGCCTCCGTGACACGTTGCTTGTTATTCCGGGAAAAATTTCCCACTAGTATAAATAGCACACTTAGGTTATTTTTTAAAAAAAGTTTTTTTTAGTTTTAGTTTTTTAGCCTGAGTTCAGAAGTGGGAGCAGGAACGTGGTTTCGTGGCAGTTGAAGAATAGAAAAGATAAGAGTTTTATTCTCTTCCCTTCTTCTTTCCTTCAATTGTATGCATGATTCACACTCATTCTAGGATGATTAATCCAAGAATGAGTGGCTAATTCCTCTCTTGCTGAGGTTTTGAACTTGCGAAATGAATGTTGGTAATAATTGATATGGTTTCTTCTTCTTCTTGCATGTTGTTCTATTAATTCTTGTGCTTATTACATTCTTGATTGGCCACCATTAATGTATATCTAAAAAGTCCAATTTCACTCGAGAGAGCATGAAATTGGAAAGTTGTGAATTAATAGGGTATTGTTCTTAACTTGATTTGGGAAAATTGGGTTTTGATGTGCTTTCTTGATAGAAATATACTTGAAAGCCGTATTAGTCAATTTAGGAACCGGAATTGTAGTGTTAGGTCATAAATTGCATTTGATCACAGAAATGTAGACGAATGGTTTATGAAGCTAAAGTGAAATTAAATACGGAAGTTTTAATTTCTAGGCAAACGTTCTTGGCTAGCAATATGAAGAAGAAGATGACCAAATTATCATGATTATCAAGTTCATTACTCGTTCTTAACCTTGGCATGTGCATATCCATTGTCTAAACTCAACGTAAATAGTAGTTATTAATTTTAGTAGATAATTAGTTTAGAAACAAAACTTACTCAAATCTTGGTTGGATTGTTGTTAACATAGTTAGAAATAGAATAGAGATATAGTAAACTAGGCAGTTTTGCATATCTAGAGCAGCCTCCTTGGATCGATACTTGGCTACTTAGCCACTTTATTACTTGTTTGACCACGTACACTTGCGTGTCGGTGTATAATATATACCGAGCAGCAGTGCGCGAACAGTATGCACCAGCACATCATTGGACTGATGATGATGAGGACAATCCCGCAACATGGACTTGAATCTCTCCTATGCCTGATATAAATTCTCTCCCTCCCTCTGATTAAAACTAAGAATTTGACTTCTAAGTCTTGCTGTTTTACCAAAGGGAAAAAACCGTATCAAAAACTTCCTTGCAAGATCATCCCACGTAGAAATAGAATTCGGTGGCTCAGCTTTCAACCACCTCTTGGCTTCTCCCAATAGTGAAAATGGGAACAATGTAAGCCGTACATAATCTGATGACATTCCAGCGGGGATGTAAGTGTCACTTATCTCCAAAAAATTTTGGAGATGCTGCTGAGGATCTTCATGAGGGAGACCTGTAAACTGCCCGCTAGTGTGCAACAATTGCACCATATTCTGCTTAAGTTCGAACCTCCCTCCTGGATCAGGTTTGCGAATGCTAGATGTGACATTCTTAGCATGTGGGATTGCCACCTCGCGAACCGGCCGAGCTGCTACTTCTTCGGGCACTAACATTGCCCGTACTACCGGTGGATTCTGTTGTAGCTCCATGATCGTCTGTCTGAGCAACTGCAGCTTTCTTTGTAGATCTTCTCTCTGCTTACTATGAACTATTCTTTCTGGCTCTATATATGAGTCCACCAGCTCCTTGTCTCTTGCCAGTGTTCAACAAAAATTAACTCTGCAAAATAAAGGCTAAGACCAAGTTGTCAACACTAAGAAAACAAAAATATAGTAAATTAACACTTAAAAAATAATTCACCAATTGCCAGTCCCCGGCAACGGCGCCAAAAACTTGTTCGGTGCTTTTGCTTTGGGTATAAAGCTACATGCAAGTGCACGTGGTTGAACAAGTAGTAAAGTGGCTAAGTGAGCCAAGTATCGATCCCACAGGGACTGGGATGAAGTGCAATCTGCTCAAGTGTACTATATTTTAATTCTAAAAATGCAGACAACAGTGTAACCAAAAGTTTGATATTTTGATTTATAATTTTTATGCTAAATCTAAAACAACTATCTAATGTGAGTCTGAACTATGAATGAGAGCATGCTGAGGTTAAACGATCATGTAATGAAATTAATTATCGACCTAATTTGGTTAGTCTTTTCCTCCGGTTGCTAGCCAAGAACTATTGCCAAGAGATTAAAACTCTCGTATTTAACCCCACTTTAGAATCATGAATCATCCACCTACATTGCTGTGATTAAATGCAATTCATGTTCTAGCCATACAAACCCGGTTCCTAAATTGACTAATACGACTTTCAGGTATATTTCTATCCTGAAAGTAAATCAATTCTCAATTTTCCCAAACTAAGAAAAGATCATATCCTATTAATTCACAACTTTCCAATTTCTTGCTCTCTCGAGTGAAACCGGACTTTTTAGATGTACATTAACGTAGGCCACACATCAATGTAGTAAGAACAATAATTAATAGAACAACCATGGAAGAAAAGATGAAAAACCAAAGAATCAGTGATCACATTTCATTACAAGTGTTCATAACCTCAGCAAGAAGATGAATTAGCCACTCATTTGTGGATTAAACATCGTTAAACGAGTGTTAAACATACAAGCAATTGAATACAAGAAGAAGGAAAGAGAGAAAAACCCTGATAATTTCGTCCCCTCAACTGCCTGTAACCCACGTTCTTTCTCCACCAAGTCAGAATATTGAAAAATGAACCTAGTGTTCTATTTATACTAGTGGCAATTTTTCCCGGAATAACAAGCAACGTGTCACGGAGTGCATCGCGGAGCACTGCCTCCGTGACACGCTACTGATGCGGACCTTCACTGGAACTGGGGGTCCAGGAAATAAGGCCCAACATGGCACGACGTGCAACGCGGAGCCATGCCACCGTGCCACGGACCCATCGCGTACCCTCTCTGGAAATTGGGAGAAAATTTCCTATCCAGGCAGAAGGCCTCCGCGATGGCAGCGTGACACGTCTCCATCACAGAGCCCCTTTATTTTATTCTTTCCACTGCCTTGTCCCTTGCTCACATCCGAGTCCAACCCCGATATCTTCCAACATGCATTTAAGCTTCCCAAAATTACATTTTACCTGCAAAACAATGCTAATCATGTTGGTTAGTATAAATTCACATTTTATTACCAATTACATGAGAATGTATACACATTGATAGATAAACAAGGCTAAAATTCCATATTTGAGTATCACTTCAGCATATAATTTTGCCCTAGATCATGCGTCACATTCTACAGGAAGGAGGCTTAAAGGCATGATAGTGTGGTTACCCTTCTTCCTTCTCCGATCGTGCTATAGAGATATGTTGTATAAGGTTGAGTCCCTAATATTACATTATTCTTCTTATCTACAGAGAAAATCCTAATGCACGAGAGACTGTTCGGGTGTTCCGGTAGGGGTTAAAAACCGACACGTAAGTGCACGTGGTCAAACAAGTAATAACGTGGCTAAGTAGCCATGTATCGATCCAAGGAGGCTCAAGATATGTAAAGTTGCCTAGTTTACTATATTCCTATTTCACTTCTAATTATGCTAACAACAATGTAACCAACAGTTACTTGAGTTTTTGTTTCTAAACTATATATACTAAAATTAATAACAACTATTTACTGTGAATTTAGACAATGGATATGAACATGCCAAGGTTAAGAACAAGTAATGAACTTGATAATCATGATAATTTGGTTAATCTCTTCTTCATGTTGCTAGCCAAGAACATTCGCCTAGAAATTAAAACTCTCGTATTTAATTTCACTTTAGAATCATAAACCATCCGTCTACATTTCTGTGATCAAATGCAATTTATGACCTAGCAATACAATTCCGGTTCCTAAATTGACTAATACGGCTTTCAAGGATATTTCTATCAGGAAAGCACATCAAAACCCAATTTTCCCAAATCAAGTGAAGAACAATACCCTATTAATTCACAACTTTCCAATTTCTTGCTCTTTCGAGTGAAATTGGACTTTTTAGATGTACATTAATGTCGGCCACACACTAATGCAGTAAGAACAAGAATTAATAGAACAACATGGAAGAAGAAGAAGAAAACCATATCAATTATAATCAAAATTCATTACAAGTGACAAAACCTCAGCAAGGAAGAGAATTAGCCACTCATTTGTGGATTGATCATCCTAAAATGAGTGTAAATCATACGTACAATTGATAGAAAGAAGAAAAGAAGAGAAGAAATCCCTTAGATTTTTCATTCCTCAACTGCTCCTAACCCACGTCCTTGCTCTCCACTTCTGAACTCAGTCTAAAAACTAAAAACTGCTTAAAATAAACCTAAGTGTGCTATTTATACTAGTGGGAAATTTTTCCCGGAATAACAAGCAATGTGTCACGGAGGCCACCGCGGAGCACTGCCTCCGTGACACGGCGTGGACGCGGACCTTCACTGGAATTTCAGGGTCCGGTAAATTAGCCTCAACGTGGCACGGAGGCCAACGCGGAGGCCTCTCTCCGTGCCACGGAGCTGACGCGATGGCACACTGCAAATTGCCATTTTAATTCCTGTTCAAGCATTGTGCTACCGCGATGGTAGCGTGGCACGGCTCCATCACGGAGCCCCTATAAAATGTGCATTCCAATGTCTTTTCCACGCTCGCATCCAAGTCCAACTCCGATATAGTTCCAACATGCATTTTAGCTCCTAAAAATCACATTTACCTGCAAAACAAATGCTAATCATGTTGGTTAGTATAAATTCGCATTTTATTACCAATTACATGATATTATATACACATTGCACAACAAACAAGGTAAAAATGATACGTTTGAGTATCACTTCGGCATATAAATCTGCCCAAGATCACTTACCCCACACTTAAATCCTTGTTCGTCCTCGAACAACATATACACAAATCATGCAAATTACATCCCAACCTTCGTCACTATGGTGCGACCATTTACGCTATGGTCATACCGATTATTCAATTTTTGCAAATCATCACGAAAACATGCTTGGTCTTACAATACAATGACCTTTAATACAACAAGACTTCCTAGACCTTTAAGAATTGATTTTTGATATCGGCAAACTCATGCAAATCAGCTAATCAAGAAATACGACACGAAAATCAATCTTTCCTCAAGCATGTGCCCTCACAACTCGAGAGAATCTTCCCCTTTATGTTCATGCAGCACACAAACATTGAAGTAGGGGCATACAAAAATTAATTTCACTTACTCTCCCAAAAGAATTCACATGCCTCATGTCATGACCCATAAGCTTGCCCTTAGTGTATTACTCCACTAATATAAAGAAATGCAATGTAAGATCACGTAGGACTTTAATGGGTTGTAACGGGGCTATGGATCTAGTATATATATATTGGATTAGCCAATAATAGTCGCTAGCATCCTTAAGCGCCTTTTCAACTCATTCCCATCGACTTATGGACATTGTTCCTCTCTTTCCTCTTTTTCTCCCATTCATGCTGGTTTCCTTTCGTACGACCCATTTCATCAAACACACTTGACACAAAACAAAGGGTTTTCATGTACCCTCACTATCATTTAATTATAGCAAGTGCCTCTTCAACATCATCTATTCTTTCTTCACTCTGCTTTTCTTTTTCTTTTCACTCTTTAACACTTTGGGAAACATTGTCTTTTCTTTGTAAGCGCTTAAGAGTTTCGTATAGACTTTAAGGATAATGAAAAGAAGGAATAAAGCTTAGTTTATACAAGTTTGGATAAAAGAAAGAAAGAAATCGGCTAAAGGCTCAACGGGCTGACTAGGGTATACAATATATAAAAAGGTAGAATTTGACAAGAAAAAAATGGAATCTATCGGTTAAAACAAAGAAATGCCTACATCCTTTCCAACACAACACTTCCTTCATTTCATTTTGTATACACACCTGGCAAGTTCTAGACAATTCACAATGGCATGGAATAACAATACCTCACTTCACACTTCGTGCACATGCTCGAATCAAGATGCATTCACAGACTCTCTAATTAGCCAATCACATGAATTCAAAATTAAGCCTCAATCATACTGAATCAAATTCTATAGCCTAGGTAACTCAACATATTTATCAAATTGCATGCTTTCAAACGAATCATTTTCACATTTTGAACATCAGTTACACACGCAACGAAATTTTAGCAACCATAAGCAACTACAGTTTATTGATGCAATCCACCAAAGAAAAACTAAAAACAAATAAAAATCCTACTCCTACCGACTACATTTCCCTTAAGACGGTCGTCATCCATCTATCATAGGGAACGGTCACTAACTATGACATCGGTTCAATGGGACTATTCTCGGTAAAAGAACCGAAAACAAACTCCGAGAAACCCAAAAAAATAAAAATCGAAAAATTTTGCAACACATCGATCATTTCGATAGAAAGAAAATATTTACAAGTGCAAAATATTTTCGCGCAAATTTGTGAAAAATATCGATCATCTCGATAGAAAAAAATATTTACAAACTATTTACAAAATATTTACACTGACAACCATAACTTTTCATAACACACATCATTAGCCACAAAACAAATATATACAGATACATCACCAAACAGTTCACAACAGGGAAAGCACAAACATTCATCCAAACCAAGGAAAAACATACAGCAAATTAGAGCCCAAGTCCCAGCACCTAGCTACTCCCCACCCCACACTTAAATCGAACACTGTCCCCAGTGTTCACAAAAATTACAACACAAAAAATTCGGGTGGTGGAACTCCCTGATTAGTCAAAATATTCGACTTCTTCATCCGGTGTTGCGGCCTCGTCGCCCAAGTCTGAATCAGCTCCATCGTCGTCATCGGACTCCACATCGGAGCCCTCCCGACGCGTCTCCTCATCAGTAGGGACATCGTCATTCGTCGGCTCCACGAAGGCTGGTCCCACCCGACATAAGGCTCTGGCGTTCTCGCCAAAGGGGTAGTCCAGCTCCAGCTGCCATAATTCTTCCTCGGTGGCTGGTCTCCCACCAATCCGTAGCTGTAGCATCTGCATGCCAAACATACGGGCCATGTACTGATGGTCACGAGCATGTCGCTCGCCCAAAGTCAGTACAGGTTCATGTGTAGTGTCGGGGGCCTTAGTCTTTGTCACATCGAGGGCGCTCCGCTCCAACTGCGGAATGTAGTCCAAGGCTTCTTCCTCAATGTCGATGCCTCGGAGGAAGGTGGTGATGAGTCCGCCAAACCCGTATCTATGGACCTGGTGCAGTCTGGCTCTCTTCATGGCGGATATTATTACCGCCCCAACATTAATCTCAAGCCCTTTCATAAGGGCATACACCAAGTAGACATAGTCCTGGGTTACGTCCGTCATATGAACTCCCGGGATCAAACACGAACACACAATCTTCAGCCATATTCTGGCCTCCTTGTTCATCTGCGAATAAGGCAGCATCTGGTGGTAACCCCTCTCCTTATGTCTACTCCATCGGGCTGTGGATCGAGCCCCACACAATGTACGTCTGATGTCGGCGTACGGTGGGGTGATGTTTAGCTGGCGGAGAACGTAGGCGTCTGTGTCCCGCGCTCTAACGATGGCATTCAACTGCTGGGGTTCCAGAGTGACAATCTGCCCTCTGATTTTCACTGTGTGGCTTCTGATGGCCGGGTTCCAATTTGCGTAGAACTCTCGGACCAAGTGAAGGTTGCACTCCTTGGGCTCCTGAAAGATAAAGCTGAGCCCAGCTGCTTCAATTCTCTGTACAATGCGAGGGAAGTCCTGTGCGAGTGGTTCCCGTGCAATATGTTCTTCTGGGAAGTACTTGCTCTCCTTATGCTTATTATACCATTTCTTTCCTTCCTCGGTTACCCATCTTGTTCCGTATTGGCGGCGTTGGCCGCGCGGAACAGCGGGTGCAGCTGGGACTGCGGTGCCCAGTCTCATCCTTTTCCTACCGGTGCCTGAGGTAGAAGCACCCTTGCCTTTATCTTGTCTGCTCGCCATTTTACCTATCAATTTACACAAACAAGCACAAAGTTAAGCTAAAAACTTGTTAACTTCGGCTAAGGTCGGGTTACACAACATTTACCCCACACTTAGGCCTTAGCTACTTCTACAAATTATGGCAAGGATAACTATAATTACACCACAGACAACACTATACACTTCATGCTTAGTGCGTTCACAAAAAAATTTCGACAGCATAACGGTTAGCGTACTACTCAGACTTCATACAGCTAATCCCAATCCTACTATCGCTAACAATTCACACTTCGCACTTCGCAACAAAAACAACAACAAAATAAAAACAACGATAAAAACATTCTATATACAATCTAATCCAAACAATCTAACCAATTTACACACTTTTTGCATTTTCCCAAAAAAAAATTCGAGAATTTGTCGTCTTTTAACATTTACACAATATTTACCACGACTTCTCTCAAATTACAAACACACCCCGGCATCTAATTTGCCGACTTATCAAGTCACTCAAGTTAAATTCAACAACTCATGCCCTAGAATACAATTCTATAATCAAATTCGAATTATTTACGCAATCGATAAGTTCAAACGCTAAATACAACAATCCAAACATATATCAATCACAAATAATCCAACATTCATGTTTAATTTCTACCTAGGGTGATATATCTCACCTCACATGCCCAAATTTGACTAAAATCGCCAAAACAATTGAGATAGACGATGAAAACATACCTTTGAATTGAGAAACCGAAGAAACTTGACGTATTCCTTGCCTAGGAACGTGGCACGGTGCTTGGGGAGGGGGAAATAGGTGTTTTGGTCGCGGAGGGAAGAGGGAGTGGGAAGAAATGGGGCAAAATCGGGGGTTTTAATTTAAGAAAACACGCGGGTCACCTGGCAACCCGGTGTGACCCGGCACCAAATACACGACAACGTGTCACGGAGGGTAACGCGGAGACCATCCTCCGTGACACGGAGCCAACGCGTTGGCTTACTGGAATTTTTGAAAAATCCGGATTTTGCCTTCAACGTATCACGGATGGTAACGCGGAGCCCTACCTCCGTGACACGGCGCCAACGCGCTAGTGCACTATTTCTTCAATTAATTTAATTTTTCATACCTTGCCTCATTTTCTCGATTCCATGTATATTTCCTCCGTTATACCTGAAAATCACCTCACTAAATAAAAATTGGTTAGATTAATAGATTTCCCCAACTAAAATAAAAAATACTAACTAAAATGAAAATCTAAACCTAATCAAGAAGAGAAAAAGAAAAGTAACAATTGGAAATAAAAAAATAAAAACAAAAATAAAGATAAAAATTAACTACACTGTGCAAAAAGAAGAAAAATAAAATATTTTTCTCACGGGTTGCCTCCCGTGCAGCGCCTGATTTACCGTCGCGGATCGACGTCCTTTATGCTCACTTGTCTACTAGGGTGATGGATGATTTGTCCCGATCATGGTCATCCCCCCAGTAGTTCTCAACCTTATCCGGTGGCCTTCCTAGTAACTCTCGGGAATCACTCATTCCATTAGCATTCCCATGATCAATCACATTGATCACCGAGAGTTCCTTATAAACAGTCGGGAGCTTAGGTACCTTGTACACATCGAACACTTCGACCTTGTCATGTGCTCGCATCGTGAGTTGACCCGCAGCTACATCAATTAATGCTTTTCCGGTTGCCAAAAAGGGTCGTCCCAAAATAAATGGGACTTCAGCATCTGGTTCAAAATCCAGAACAATAAAATCGACCGGAAAAATGAGGGAGCCTACTTGCACTAACACATCCTCAACAATGCCATCCGGCTTAGCTAAAGACCTGTCTGCTAGCTTCAAGATTACCATTGTAGGTCTAGGACTCCCTAGACCTAACTTTCTGAATACCAAAGATGGCATCAGATTTATGCTTTCCCCCAAGTCGCATAATCCACCAGCTCGGATACTTTGCCCAATCGTAAGTTGGATAGTAAAACTTCCATGGTATTTCAGTTTTGTTGGCAACCTATTCTGAATACGGGAAGTGCATTCCTCCGTTAAAGCTACCGTGGCATACTCAATCAAACGACTTTTGTTAGCCACGATGTCTTTAATATATTTCGCATATTTTGGCACTCCCTGCAAGACATCAACAAGAGGTAAGTTAACATGTACCTCTTTAAGTACCTCCATGAATTTCTGGAAACAAGCCTCCTCCTTGTGTTTCTTCAGTCGTTGAGGGAACGGGGGTGGAGGCCTTTCTGGTTCAGCTTCTTTAGTCTTCCCCTTATCTGAGATTTGCTCTCCCTCAACATCTGCTGCTCCGTGTTCACTTCAGTGACATGGTGGGAAGACTTTGCTGCACACCTTGATTCTAGTGAAGGTGCGCGATACGTCTGTGGCACGGAGCTGAGGCTCTGCGATAACCTCTGTGCCACGCTGAGGATAACAATCCGGCATCTAAGTTCCAGTTAGGCTCCACGACGGGGTCGTGGCACGGAGCTGATGCTCTGGTATAACCTCCGTGCCACATTGCCAGTTTATTCCGAGAAATTTCTCACTTGTATAAATAACGCACATAGGTTTTATTTTAAGATATCTGACATTTCATGCTAGAACGTGGGTATCAAGCAGTTGAGCTGATGAAGTTCTTGGGTTAATTCTCTTCCCTTTCTCTTAAATTTCAATTGCTTATATCATTTCTACTTGTTTGAAGATGTTCAATCATCAAATAAGTGTCTAATTCACCTTTGGTTGAGGTTGAGGATGATTATAGTAGTATGTAATTAATGTTATTTCAGTTTTTATCTTCTCTACAACGGTTGTTCTACTAATTCTTGTTTTCACCTACATTAATTCTTGGCCATTGTTAATGTACATCCTAGAATTCCAGTTTTATTTCTGAAAGGAAAATTAATTGGGTAGATGTGAATTGGTAGGATATGTTCTTGTCTTGGTTGAGAAATTAAGAGAAGATAAACGTTCGGAATAGAAATATATATGTAATGTCATATTTGGTCATCTATGGAATTTGTTGTGTATTGTTCGGATTTCTGTGGTGACTACACGCAAGTGCACGTGGTCGAACAAGTAGTAAAGTGGCTTAAGTAAAGCCAAGTATCGATCCCACAGGGACTAAGCTACGGTAATAATTACTTAAGTGTTAATGAACTATATCTTTAAAAATGCAGACAACCAAACAACTAATATTTTGAGAATTTGAGTTACTAATTTATAAGAATCTAAGGCAAAATTATACAGTGAGTCTGAACAATAGTAATGAGCAAGCTGAGGTTAAAAGGAACATGCAGGGAATTAATTTATCAATACAATTCAGTTAATCTTTCCTTCGGTTGATAGTCAAGAATTGTTGCCTATGGATTGGAACTTTCGACTCCTATCCAACTTAAGAATCATGAGTCTTAATCTACATTTCTGTGATAAAAGAATTTCGTGTTCTATCCATACATTCCCGATTCTTTAATTGACTAATAAGACTTTCAGATCTATTTCTATTCTGAATGTAAATCAATTCTCAATTTTCCAAACTAAGAAGAGATTGTATCCTACCAATTCACATCTTTCCAATTTCTTTCCTTTTCAAAATCAAAATTGGATTTTTTAGATATACATTAACATTGGCCAAACATTAATGCAGTAAGAACAAGAATTGATAGAACAACCATTGAAGAAAAGATGAAAACTGAAATGATTAACGATTACATTCCACTACAATTGTTCTTAACCTCAGCAAGAATTGAATTTAGCCACTCATTTGTGGATTAAACATAATCAAATAAGTGTAATTCATACAAACAATTGAGATAAAAGAGAAAGAGATAGAGAAGAACCCTAGAATTTTCGTCCCCTCAACTGCTTGTAACCCACGTTCTTCCTCAACCAAGTCAGAATGTTTAAAATAAAACCTAAGTGTGCTATTTATACTATTGAGAATTTTTCCTCGAATAACAAGCAACGTGGCATGGAGTGTATCGCGGAGCATTCCCTCCGTGCCATGGAGGTATCGCGGACCCTCACCGAAAGTCGGTCCTCAGGCAATTGAACCTCAATGTGCCACGGCCTGCATCGCGGAGCCTGGCCAACGTGACACGGTGCTATCGTGCACCTTCACTGGAAATTGCCAAATTTATTTCCTCTGAGGCAGAGTGCCTCCGCGATGGCAACATGACACGGCTCCATCGCGGAGCCCTTGTTTTTGTTGATCTTCCATATCCTTTTTCACTGCTTGTTTCCAAGTCCATTCCCGATTTTACCAACATATATCTTAGCCTCCCAAAATTCCATTTTACCTGCAAAACAGCACTAATCATGTTGGTTAGTAAAAATTCACATTTAACTACAAATCACATGAGAATGTACACAATAATGATATACAAACAAGTCGAAATGAAGCACTTGAGTATCACTTGGGCATGAAATTTTGCCCAAGATCAATTACCCCACACTTAAACTCTTGTTCGTCCTCGAACAATATTCTCGCATCTCATGCAATTGACACTCACGCATAGCTACTTTGACTCAACAATTCAAGCTACGACTGTACCGATTAATTAATATAGCAAATCAGCAAGAAAACATGCATTGTCTCATCAATACAATGCAGTACATCACATTAAGACCTCCTAAGCTCAAGAATCAATTCTCGATCTTGGAAAACTCGTGCCAATCAACTAATCAAGACATCTGACATGAAATTAATCTCTCGTCAAGCATGTACCCTCACAAAACAAGAAAATTACCCCCTTTGCTATCATATGATTTCCAAAGCACTACATGTCGGGGTATATGAATACAATTTTGCTCTCTCTCCCAAGGAATTCACATGCATCATTTCATGAACCATAGGCTTGCCTCTAGTGTATTACTCCACTAATATAAGGACGAGTGATGTAAGATCAGGTAGGACTTAACGGGTTGTAATGTAAGCTTAGGAACTAGCAAATACTGGGCTAACCAATAATAGCAACTAGCTTCCTTAAGCCCTTTTCAATACATCCCACCATCATTACGGTCATTTTTTTTTCTTCCGTCATCCGCCCATTCTTGAAGAATTTTTTTCTTTGTTCTTGTTCCCATTTATTTAAGCACACTTGACTTACTAGCAAAGATTAGTTATACATCTTTAGTTTATTTAATTTTAGCAAGTGCACCTTTGACCTTTTCTTTACTTTCACCACTTCCGCTTTTCTTTCCTTTTCACAATTCTCACTCCTTTACTCTGTGGGAAAATGATTTTTCTTGAGGGCTTAAGATTTTTGGATCAAATTCACGGCTAATGGAATGAAGGGATTAAGCTCGATTTGTACCTCTTCAATGAAAGAAAAAAAATAGGCTAAAGGCTCAATGGGGCTAACTAGGATGTACATTCAAGGTAGGTATGATATGGAGAAACTTTTGATTTAATCAAAGAAACGCCGACATCCTTTCTGACAATACACATCCTTCATTTCGTTTCATACACACCCCAGGCAAGTTGTAGACACTTCACAATAGCATGGAATAATCGAACCCTCGCCTTACACTCAATGCGCATTCTCAACTCAAGACATATTCATAGACTCTTCAATCAGCCAATTACAAGAATTCACTATTAAGCCTCGATCACACCGAATTGAACTCTATGGCCTAGATATCTCAACATGTTTACACATTTGCATGCTTTCATACGAATCACCTTTGCAACTTAATATCATGTACAACACGTAGCAAGAATTCCGAACCATGAAGTAGCGACACGTTTAGGACACAAACAAAAGAAAGAACAAAAGAAAAAAACTACTCCTATCGACTACATGTCCCTTAAGACGGTCGCCATCCATCCATCATAGGAACAATCACTATCTACGACTTTGGTTCAATGGGACTATTCTCGGTAAAAGCACCGAAAACAAAGGCCGAGAAACCCAACATAAAAGAAATTCAACGAAAAATTTTAAAAATTTCGATAATTTCGATGGTAAAAAAAATATTTACAGAACAACCATTCAACAACAGCTCAACACAACACACAACAGCTTAACATTCATTACAACACCACTTAATTATAGAACACATAACACAAAGTCACAGGGTCATATTTTTCACAGGCACAACAACACAACACATAAACATAAACATAAACAACAACGAAACAGCTGGCACCTGACTACTCCCACCCAACACTTAAACCAAACACTGTCCCCAGTGTTCACAAAATTCAACATATCACAAAGGTGGGTAGTGAAACTCCCTGATCAATCGAAGTATTCAACTTCTTCATCAGGTGTCGTTGCCTCATCTCCCATATCAGAATTGCCCCCTTTGTCCTCATCTGACTCAACATCTGAGTCCTCCCGTCGTGTCTCCTCATCGGTGGGGACGTCATCATCTACAGGCTCCACAAATGTGGGCCCCACTTTGCATAGAGCTCGGGCATTCTCACCAAATGGGTAATCTAGCTCAAGCTGCCATAGCTCATCCTCCGTTGTAGGCCTCCCGCCAATGCGTAGCTGCAACATCTGCATCCCATACATGCGGGCCATATACTTATCATCCCGAGCATGTCGCTCGACTAGTGTGAGCACCGGCCCATGAGTAGTGTCAGGTGCCTTGGTTTTGGTAACATCCAAGGCGCGCCTGTCAATCTGTGGGATGTAATCCAGGGCCTCCTCCTCGGTATCATGGCCCCTCAGGAACGTGGTGAGCAAACCACCGAACCTGTATTTGTGCCCTTGATGCAGTTGGGCTCTCTTCATGGCGGAGATGATCACCGCCCCAACATTTATTTCAAGCCCCTTCATCAGGGCATACACCAAGCAAACTCGGTCCCGGGTGACATCTTTCATGTGCACCCCCGGGATCAAGCATGAGCATACTATTTTAAGCCAGATCCTGGCTTCCCTATTCATCTGCGAGTAGGGCAGTGTCTGATGGTAGCCCCTTTCCTTATGCCTGCTCCACCTTGCTGTCGAACAAGCTCCACATAGAGTGCGTCTGATGTCTGCATAAGGTGGAGTGAAGTTCAGCTGCCGAAGGACCTGGGCGTCTGTGTCCCGCGCCCCCAAGGTGGCATTCAGGTGATGGGGCTCAAAAGTGACAACCTGCCCCCTGATCTTGATAGTGTGACTGCAGAGGGTCGGGTTCCAATTGGCATAGAACTCTCGAATGAGATGGATATTGCACTTCCTAGGCTCTTCGAAGATGAAGTTCAGCCCAGCGGTGTCAATCTGATGTACGATCCACGGGAATTCCTGTTCCAGTGGCTCCCTTGATATATGCTCTTCCGGGAAGTATTTGGTTTCTTTTTGTTTTGCATACCATTTCTTCCCTTCGTCAGTCACCCATCGGGTTCCGTATTGTCAGCGTTGGCCTCTAGGAACCGCTGGTGCTGCTGGAACTGCTGTTCCCAATCTTATTCTTTTTCTGCCGACACCCGATGTTGATGCGCCCTTTCCCTTGTCTTGTCTGCCTGACATTGTTCTTGTACAAGTGAACATACAATCCCAATGTTATTCAAGGCATAATTAGCTTAAACTAAGGTTGGGTTTACTTAGGTCACCCCACACTTAGTCTTTAGCCACACTCAAAACAATTTCGACAAGGCATTCATGATTTTTCTCATTCTTAACATTCAATCGTCTTAGTGCATTCATATAAATCGATGTAACAATTACTATGTACTACTCAAACTTCGTAAAATGAATAAAATTATCGCCAACGATTCACTTCCACCATCATAACACTTAGCCAAATTTTTGTTCTCAACACCCTATGCAATTCACCAATTTCATTCTCCCAAAAACCCCTTGTCTACGTAGCATATTCAACATTTATCAA
The DNA here is from genome assembly GCA_035772735.1 of Datura wrightii. NCBI lineage: Eukaryota > Viridiplantae > Streptophyta > Magnoliopsida > Solanales > Solanaceae > Datura > Datura wrightii. The sequence goes on from JASDFA010000019.1 coordinate 48,040,454, forward strand.
AACATAATTCAATTCACCCAACATGCACGACCCAATTTTGTTCAACATTCCAAACAATTTCGGTCTTCTTCATATTCAAATTCCAACCCTAGCTAACAATTTCGCAAAAATTCAATAACACATGCATTCACCGAGTTCATAAACTCACAACAATAGTATGAACATCAATCAATCATAACTTAAATGAATTCAAGCGTAATTTTCACTTAGGGCAAGTTTCAATCACTACACATGTTCAAGAATCGAAAGTTCAAGCAAAAATGAGGTAAAGTTCAAGAACATACCTTTAATCCGATGAAATTGAAGAAAACTTGAAGAAAACTTGTGCCTAGGTCCGTGTCACGTTGGGGGAGAAGGGAATTTGGGGTTTTGGTCGCGGAGGGAATGGAAAATAAGAAATGGGGGAAAATCGAGGTTTTAAAAGAGTTTTTTGCGCGGGTTACCCGGCGACCCAGTGTGACCCGACGCGAAAAGACCCTCAACGTGTCACGGAGGGTAACGCGGAGCACCCCCTCCATGACACGGAGCCATCGCGCCCCTGTTCTGGATTTTTTTTAAAAATTTAGAATAGGCTGCAACGTGTCACGGAGGGTAACGCGGAGCACCTCCTCCGTGACACGGAGCCAACGCGTAGGCTCACTATAATGCCAATTCTTATTTATCTCACCTCGATTGTTTTTTCTTCGCTTCTTTGCATTTTTTCCCTCCATTCCACCTGAAAATAATTTCACCACAATAAATTGGTTAGAATTCATAGGTTTCAACGCAACAATATTTTTTTCCATTAGTTTTTCTTTTTTTTCTCTTTTTTTTTGTTGTTTTTATTTTTTTTTCAAGTATTTCTACTCATCTATTACAACAATATCACGGGTTGCCTCCCGTGCAACGCCTGGTTTACCATCACGGCTCGACGTCATTCACGTCCAATCATCCTCTAGAGTGATGGACATCTTCTCTCGATTAACGTCCTCACCCCAATAATGCTTACACGGCTGCCCATTTACCAAGAACGTTGCACTTCTATCTTCTTGCACAACTCCACTGCCCCGTGCGGGGTCATTCTTACCACCTCAAACAGCCCTAACCATTTGGACCACAACTTCCCTGGAAAAAGCTTCAATCTCGAATTGAATAGAAATAATTTCTGCCCTGGCTCAAAGATCCAATGCATCATATGATTATCGTGCCACCTCTTTGTTTTCTCTTTGTAGAACTTGGAACTTTCATAAGCATGCAAATGAAACTCATCAAGTTCGCTGAATTGCATCATCCTCTTCTTACCAGCTAGCTCTAGATCCATGTTCAATTTCCTCACGACCCAGAAAGCTCGGTGTTCTAGCTCCACAGGCAGATGACACGCCTTTCCATAGACCAATCTGTACGGACAAGTCCGAATTGGTGTCTTGTACGCAGTTCTATAAGCCCATAACGCATCATCGAGTTTGCTTGACCAATCACTACGTTGTGCATTCACTGTCTTCTATAGAATCTGCTTCACTTCTCTGTTCGACACCTCCACTTGCCCACTAGTTTGGGGATGATATGTTGTTGCTACCTTCTGGCGCACCCCATACTTAGCTAGCAAATTCTTGAAACTTGCATTTACAAAATGAGCCCCTCCATCACTGATAATTGCTCGGGGTGTCCCGAACCTAGTGAAAATGTGCTTTTTCATAAATTTTGTTACCACCTTGTTGTCATTCCTGGGGCAAGCTGTTGCTTCAACCCACTTTGATACATAATCAACGACCACCAAGATGTAACAATTACCAAATGACGGTGGGAACGGGCCCATGAAATCTATACCCCATACATCAAAGATCTCCACTTCTAATATCTGCTGCAGCGGCATCTCTTGCCTTCTACTAATTGTGCCTGTTCTTTGACATCTATCACATATTTTTACGTATGTCATAGAGTCTCTATACAGTGTAGGCCAAAATAAACCTGACTATAGCACCTTGTGCACTGTCTGCTCACCTCTGTGGTGCCCTCCATACAATGAAGAGTGACAACTCCTCAACACTTCTGCAATCTGGCTCTCTGGAATGCATATTCTCATCACCTGATCCGGTCCCTGCTTAAACAAGTACGGCTCATCCCAAATATAATACCTGCAATCATGTCTCAACTTCTTTCTCTACTGAGCCGTAGTCTCCGATGGATAGACTCCACTCACTAGCAAATTTACAATGTCTGCATACCAAGGGATTTCAGCTTCCCTTATTGCCAAGAGCTGCTCATCTGGGAGCTCTTCTTTGATGCTGTCACCTTCCTTCACATGTGACCGGCTTTCCAATCGTAATAGGTGATCTGCCACTTGATTCTCACTCCCTTTTCTGTCCTGAATCTCTAGGTCAAACTCTTGTAACAACAAGATCCATCTGATCAACCTGGGCTTTGCATCCTTCTTGTTAAACAGATACCGAATAGCTGCATGATCGGTATACACCACTACTCTAGAACCCACCAAATAGGACCTAAATTTATCAAACGCGAACACCAATGCTAGCATCTCCTTTTCTATGACTGTATAATTGACTTGGGTTGCATCCAGTGTTTTGCTTGCATAATGAATAGAATGAAAAATTCTATTTCTCCGCTGCCCCAATACAGCTCCTACCGCCACATCGCTTACATCACACATTAATTTAAATGGTTGCTCCCAATCCGGAGAAATGAGGATAGGTGCTTCTATCAACTTCTGTTTCAACTCCTTGAATGCTTTGACACAATCCTCATCAAACTTGAACTTCAAATCTTTTTCTAGCAACCTGCATATTGGTCGAGAAATTTTAGAGAAGTTCTTGATGAACCGTCTGTAGAACCCTGCATGTATGAGAAAACTGCGAACACCCATCACTAATACAGGTGGTGGTAGCTTTTCAATAACCTCGATATTTGCACGATCGACTTCCAACCCCTTGCAAGACACTTTATGGTGAAGGATGATACCCTCCTTGACTAAGAAATGACATTTCTCCCAGTTGAGTACAAGGTTGGATTCTTCACAACGAGTTAGCACCCTGTCAAGATTTTGCAAACAAGTAGCAAACGAATTACCGAAAACAGAAAAATCATCCATAAACACCTCAATGAAATCTTTCACCATATTGTGGAAGATCGGTATCATGCATCTCTAGAATGTGGCGGGTGCATTACATAAACCAAATGGCATCCGCCTGAAAGCATATGTCCTATAAGGACATGTGAACGTAGACTTCTCCTGGTCCTCTGGTGCTATGGCTCTCTGGTTATAGCCAGAATAGCCATCAAGGAAACAATAATATTCTTGACCAGCCAATCTGTCCAATATTTGATCAATAAACGGGATAGGATAGTGATCTTTCCTTTTGGCCTCATTGAGCTTTCTGTAGTCCATGCAAATCTGCCAGCCTGTGACTGTGCGTGTAGGGATCAGCTCATTTTTCTCATTGGTGACCACGGTCATCCCTCCTTTCTTTGGAACACACTGAACGGGGCTGACTCATTTGCTGTCTGAAATAGGCAGACCACACCTGCATCAAGCCATTTAATCACTTCCTTCCTAACCACATCGTTCATCATCAAATTCAACCTCCGCTGATGTTGTACAGTTGGCTTTGCTCCTTTCTCCATGAAAACTTTGTGTGTGCAAAAAGCTGGATTGATACCCCGAATGTCTGATATTTGCCAGCCCATTGCTTTCTTCCTCCTCTTGAGAACCATCAACGCATCCTTTACCTGTGCCTCCGTCAATTCTGCGGAGATGATGACTGGCAAGGTGTCATCTTCCCCCCAAAAGACGTATTTCAGATGAGGAGGCAATGTCTTCAACTCCAGTTTTGGTGCTTCCTCAATAGATGGTTTTGGCAATGGTTCCAGGGACCTCATCAACGGCTGAAAGTCTTGCTTCCTAAGATACCATTTTGATTCATTCAACATTTGCACCATCTCATAAGTATCTCTATCTCCGACATGATCAGAGCTCATCAACGCTCTCTCCAATGGATCTTGAGAATCAATAATCTGAAGAATTTCTTCTTAGCTTAGCACATTGATTGCTGAAAACTCCTCATAGATGGCCGGAAGCTTCATGGCCTTATACACATCAAATACCTCCACTTGTCATGCGCTCGCATGGTTAGCTGGCCTGCAGCTACATCAATTAAAGATCTCCCGGTTGCCAAGAAAGGACGTCCCAAAATAAATGGGACTTTCGCATCCGGCTCAAAATCTAAGACAATGAAATCTACCGGGAAGATGAGGGAGCCCACTTGCACCAACACGTCCTCCACAATGCCATCTGGTCTGGCCAAAGAACGATTCCCTAACTACAAGATCATTGTAGTTGGTCTAGGACTTCCCAGCCCCAACTTCTTGAACAATGAGTTCGGCATCAAGTTTATGCTTGCTCCCAAATCACATAGTCCGCGAACTCGGATACTATGCCCATTTGTGATTTGAATTATAGAGCTCCCAGGATCCTTGAGCTTTGTTGGCAACCTATTTTGAATATGGGAAGTGCACTCCTCAGTAAGCGCCACCGTAGAATACTCCGTCAATCTGCTTTTGTTAGCTATGATGTCCTTGATATACTTTGCATATTTAGGCACTCCCTGCAAAACATCAACCAAAGGTAAATTAATGTGTACCTGTTTAAGCACCTCCATGAACTTTTTAAAACAAGCTTCCTCCTTGTGTTTCTTTAATCTTTGAGGGAACGGGGGCGGTGGTCTTTCTGCTTCAGCTGCCTTCTCCTTCCCCCTCTCATCATCATGTTCCCTATCTTTTTCCACTGCTCCTGATTGCTAAGGTGATCTTTTTGGTTCCACCTCCTTGAGTTGTAAACCACTCCTTATGGTCACTGCATTGACCTGCTTGGGATTCAGGTCAGTGTCACTCAGTAGTCCTCCTCTGGTCCTGGTGTTTTGAGCTCCAGCTAGTTGTCCAAACTGGTACTCCAACGCCTTTGTAGCTAACTGGTTGTTTTTTAAGTCTTCCACTAATTTCACATAATCAGCTTGCAATTGAGCTTGGTTAGCTATCATTGTTTTGAACATTTCCTCAATGTTGTTGGTTGGTGGAGGAGGTGCATTGTTTCCTCTGTACTAAGACTGATAATTCTGCTGCCCCGCTTGATTTCTCTGCATACCCTGATTCGAGCTCTACCCTTGATGATTGTTACTACCCCAAGATAAATTCAGATGATTCCTCTAATTTGAGTTGCAATTATTGCCATACTGCTGCTGGTGATTATTTCGCTGGATGTTCCCAACAAAGTTCACTGAATTTGGATTTGCACCACAACACTCAGCTGAGTGTTCATTACTAGCGCATACTTCACACCAAACCTGCTGCACTACGCTTACTGGGGCTTGTGGTTGATTCAAGCTCATACTGCTGAAGTGGGTGTTGAATTGATTTTGCAATGCAGCTATCTGTGCAGCGATAACTGTAAAACCATCCACCTCAAAGACTCCTGCCGCTTTCCTTGTTCCTCCTCTTAAAGAGTACGCATTCCACTCTGGATTTCCCTGTGAAATATGATTTAACAAAGTATATAGCTCCTCATAACTCTTTTCTAATGCTTGTCCCCCAGCTGTTGAGTCTAGCAAAATTTTTGTGTGGGGTTCCAAACCCTCTATGAAAGTATGCACCAACACATCATTGGATTGGTGATGGTGAGGACAATCCCTTAGCAATGATTTGAACCTTTCCCAAGCTTGATACAGATTCTCCCCCTCTCTTTGTTTAAAACTTAGAATCTGACTTCTACGTCTTGCTATTTTCCCGGATGGAAAGAATCTTATCAAAAACGTTCTTGCATGATCATCCCATGTGGTGATAGAGTTAGGCGGTTCAGCTTTCAACCACCTCTTTGCTTCCCCCAATAATGAAAATGGGAATATTGTAAGCCTCACGTAGTCGGATGATACTCCAGCGGGAATGTAAGTGTCACTTATCTCCAAAATGTTTTGGAGATGTTGTGGATCTTCATGAGGGAGACCTGTGAATTACCCGCTGGGGTGCAATTTACCATGTTCTGTTTAAGCTCAACCCTCCCTCCTGGCTCTAGTCTGTGAACACTTGATGTAACATTGTTAGCATGTAGGATTGCCACTTCGCGAACCGGCCTAGCTTACATTTCCTCGGGCACTAACACTGCCCTCACAAGTGGTGGATTCTGTTGTTGCTCCAGAATTACCTGTCTGAGCAACTGTAGCTTTTTATCTAAAGCTTCCATTCTTTGACGATGAAATTGTCTTTCCGGCTCTATGTATGAATCCACAACCTCCTTGTCTCTTGCCAGTGTTCAGAAGAATTCACTATCTGCAAAAGAAAGGCTAAGATCAAGTTGTCAGCACTTAAATAGAATTTGTAAATTAACACTAAGAAAATAATTTTACCAATTGCCAGTCCCCGGCAACGGCGCCAAAAACTTGTTCCGACTTCTGTGGTGACTACACGCAAGTGCACGTGGTCGAACAAGTAGTAAATTGGTTTAAGTAAAGCCAAGTATCGATCCCACAGGGACTAAGCTACGGTAATAATTAACTTAAGTGTTAATGAACTATATCTTTAAGAATGCAGACAACCAAACAACTAATATTTTGAGAATTTGAGTTACTAATTTATAAGAATCTAAGGCAAAATTATAAAGTGAGTCTGAACAATAGTAATGAGCAAGCTGAGGTTAAAACGAACATGCAGGGAATTAATTTATCAATACAATTCAGTTAATCTTTCCTTTGGTTGCTAGTCAAGAATTGTTGCCTATGGATTGGAACTTTCGGCTCCTATCCAACTTAAGAATCATGAGTCTTAATCTACATTTCTGTGATAAAAGAATTTCATGTTCTAGCCATACATTCCCGATTCCTTAATTGACTAATAAGACTTTTAGATATATTTCTATTCTGAATGTAAATCAATTCTCAATTTTCCAAACTAAGAAGAGATCATATCCTACCAATTCAAATCTTTCCAATTTCTTTCCTTTTCAAAATCAAAATTGGATTTTTTTAGATATACATTAACATTGGCCAAACATTAATGCAGTAAGAACAAGAATTGATAGAACAACCATTGAAGAAAAGATGAAAACTGAAATGATTAACAATTACATTCCACTACAATTGTTCTTAACCTCAGCAACAAGTGAATTTAGCCACTCATTTGTGGATTAAGCGTCATCAAATAAGTGTAATTCATACAAACAATTGAGATTAAAGAGAAAGAGATGGAGAAAGAACCCTAGAATTTTCGTCCCCTCAACTGCCTGTAACCCATGTTCTTCCTCAACCAAGTCAGAATGTTTAAAATAAAACCTAAGTGTGCTATTTATACTATTGAGAATTTTTCCCAGAATAACAAGCAACGTGGCACGGAGTGTATCGTGGAGCACTCCCTTCGTGCCACAGAGGTATCGCGGACGTCACTGGAAGTCGGCCCTCAGGAAATTTAACCTCAACGTCCCACGGCCTGCATCGCGGAGCCTGGCCAACGTGACACGGTGCTATCGCTCACCTTCACTGGAAATTGCCAAATTTGTTTCCTCTGAGGCAGAGTGCCTCCGCGATGGCAATGTGACATAGCTCCATCGCAGAGCCCTTGTTTTTGCTGATCTTCCATGTCCTTTTCACTCCTTGTTTCCAAGTCCATTCCTGATTTTACCAACATAATACTTAGCCTCCCAAAATTCCATTTTACCTATAAAACAGCACTAATCATGTTGGTTAGTATAAATTCACATTTAACTACAAATCACATGAGAATGTATACAATAATGATATACAAACAAGTCGAAATGAAGCACTTGAGTATCACTTGGGCATGAAATTCTGCCCAAGATCATGTATTACTAGAATATAAGATTTTTCCATCACAGAAATGTGTAATGTAAGTCTCATGATTCTTTAATTGGAGAGGAGTTCGAAAGACCCAATCCATTGGTTCATAATTCCTAACTAGCAACCGAAGAGAAGTGTTCACTGAAGTTTAATCAATAAATTACATATCTGCATGTTTTTCCTTAACCTCAGCTTTTCGTGCTATTGTTCAGATTATAATTTACAATCTTTTAACATAAAGTTACATTAATTAGTATTCTTTAAAAATCACCATTTTTTCTGTTTGTCTGCTTGTATAAAGAAGTGCGTATACTAAACACTTAAAGAAAAATTACTGCCACATTACGGTCCTTGTGGGTTCAATACTTGGCTTGAAATAAAGCCACTTTATTACTTGTACGACCACATGCACTTGCGTGTAATTGGGAGTGAACAAATTTTTGGCGCCGTTGCCGGGGACTGGCAATTGGAGTCTTAATTTTCTTAGTGTTAGTTTACAAGTTTGATACAAGTGTTGACGACTTGATCTTAGCATTTCTCTTGCAAGTACTAAGTTGTTTCTGAACGCTGGCAAGAGATAAGGAGTTGGTGGATTCATTTTTAGAGCTGAAGAGACAATTTCATCTACAGAAGAGGGAATCTCTAGAAAAGAATTTGCAGTTATTAAGGAGGGCAATTCTAGAGCAACAACAGCAACCACCAATAGTAAGGGCAGTTTTAGTGCCCGAAGAGATGGCAGCAAGACCGGTCCGCGAGGTGGCAATCCCACATGCAAACAATGTAACATCCAGCATTCGCAGGCCGGAACCAGGATGGAGATTTGAACTTAAGCAGAATAATGTGCTGTTATTGGACACCAGCGGGCAATTTACAGGTCTCCCTCATGAAGATCCACAGCAGCATCTCCAAAACTTCTTGGAGATAAGTGACATATATATACCCGCTGGAGTATCATCTGATTATGTAAGGATTACACTATTCCCATTTTCACTGCTGGGGGGAAGCCAAGAGGTGGTTAAAGGCTGAACCGCCAAATTCTATTACTACTTGGAATGACCTAGCAAGGAAGTTTTTGATATGATTCTTTCCATCAGGGAAGACAACCAGGCTTAAAAGTCAAATTCTAAGTTTCAAACAGAGAGAGGGTGAGAATTTGTATCAGGCTTTTTTGAGAGGTTCAAATCAATGCTAAAAGATTGTCCTCACCATCACCAGTCTAATGATGTGTTAGTGCATACATTCATTGAGGGCTTGGAACCGCATACGAAGATTTTGTTAGATTCAGCAGCCGGGGGGCAGGCATTGGAAAAGACCTACGAAGAGCTTTACACCTTGTTGAACCGTATTTCACAAGGTAATCCATAATGGAAGGTGGATACAACTCGAGGGGGAGCAAAGAAAGCTGCAGGGGTCTTTGAAGTGGATGGATTCACAGCTATCGCTGCACAGATAGCTGCTTTGCAAAATTAACTTACCACTCATTTCAGTAGTATGAGCTTGAGCCAGGAAGAAGCCCCAGTCAATGCAGTTCATCAGGTGTGGTGTGAAGTCTGTGGAAGTAGTGAATACTCAGCTAAATGTTGTGGTGCCAATCTAGATTCGGTAAATTCTGTTGGAAATGCAAGAGGAGCAGTAATCAGCAGTATGGCAACAGTTACAACCCAAATTGGAGGAATAATCCGAATTCTTCATGGGGGAGTAATAGTTATAAGGGACAGAGTTATAATCAGGGCATGCACAGAAATCAAGGGGACATCATAATTTTCAGCTGTAGTTTAGAGGAAATAATGCACCTCCTCAATCCAACAACATCGAGGATATGCTCAAAACCATACTAGCTAACCAGGCACAGTTGCAGGCTGATCAGGTAAAATTGATAGCTGACATGAAAATTCAGCATTAGCTACAAAGGCATTGGAGTAGCAGTTGGGACAGTTAGCTGGAGCCCAAAATACTAGACCGAGGGGAGGATTAACAAGTGATACAGACCCAAAACCTAAGCAAGTGAATGCAGTTTCTACCAGGAGTGGAAAGCAACTCGAGGAGGTGGAACCCGAAAGGCCACCTCAGAAATCTGGAGCAACAGAAAAGGATAAAGGAAATGACGATGTGATTGGGAATGAAAAGGCAGCAGAGATGGAAAGACCACCTCCCCTATTTCCTCAAAGATTGAAAAAGCACAAGAAGGAAGCATGCTTCAAGAAGTTCATGGAAGTGTTGAAGAAAGTACGTATTAATCTTCCTTTAGTTGATGTGTAGCAGGGAATGCCAAAATATGCTAAGTACATCAAAGAAATTGTAGCAAACAAGAGCAGACTGACAAAGTATGCTACAGTTTCACTTACTGAGTAGTGCACCTCCCGAATACAAAATCGATTGCCGACAAAGCTCAAGGATCCTGGGAGCTTCACTATTCATATTACAATTGGGCAGTCTATTCAAGCTCGTGGTTTGTGCGATTTGGGAGAAAGTATAAATTCGATGCCAACATCAGTATTCAAGAAGCTGGGGTTGGGCAGTCCTAGACCCACTACTGTGATCTTGCAGCTAGCTGACCGTTCATTAGCCAGACCTGATGGAATTATGGAGGATGTGCTAGTGCAAGTAGTCTCCCTTATTTTCCAGGTGGATTTTATAATTCTTGATTTTGAGCCAGATGCGGAAGTCCCATTTATTTTGGGATGTCCGTTTTTAGCAACCGGGCGAGCCTTAATTGATGTAGCTGCTGGGAAGCTAACCATGAGAGCTCATGATAAGGTAGAGGTCTTTGATGTCTACAAGGCCATGAAGCTACGGACCATCTATGAAGAGTTATCAGCAATCAGAGTTTTGAATCAGGAGTCGACCCTTCAGATTATTGACTCACAGGATCACTTGGAGAGAGCCATGGTGGGATGTGATCATTTGGGGACAGTGTGACATATGAGATGGTTCAGACTTTGAATGAGCCAAAATGGTTCTTCAGGAAACAAGATTTTGAACCGTTGAAGAGGTCTTTGGAACCATCCCCAAAGCCATCAATGGAGGAGGTACCTAAATTGGAGTTAAAGACATTACCTCCACATCTGCAGTATGTATTCTTGGGTGAAGATGACACCTACCAGTCATCATTTCAGCAGAACTAACAGATGCACAAGTGAAAGATGCATTGGTGGTCCTTAAGAGGCGAAAGAGAGCAATGGGATGGTAGATGTCGGACATAAAGGGGATCAGTCCAGCTTTTTGCATGCACAGGATATTTATGGAAGATGGTGATCTTGGGCATAATTGCATGCCCAAGTGATACTTTAATACTTCATTTCTACTTGTTTATCCACTTTTATGTGTGCATTCTCATGTGATTTGTATTTAAATGCGGATTTATACTAACCAACATGATTAGTGTTGTTTTGCAGTCTAGAAGGAATTTTTGGAAGCTAATCTACAAGTTGGTGAAGTGTGGAAATGGACTCGGAAGCAAGAAGCGGAAGTCAACAAGGAAATGGGCCAAGTTTGGTGCTTCGTGATGGAGGTCGTGTCACGCTACCATCACGGAAGTAGTCTGCCTAGAAGTTATTTTTATAGCGATTTCCAGTGGAGGTGCGCGTTACCTCCATGGCACAGAGCTGAAGCTCTGTGATACACTCCGTGCCACGTTGAGGATAATTATCCGGAACCCCAAGTTCCAGTGGAGGTGCGCGATGACCCCGTGGCACGGAGGTAAGGCTCTGCGATACACGTCGTGCCACGCTGAAGACAATCACCTGGAAGCTAAGTTCCAGTAAAGGTCCGCGATAGGGCCGTGGCACGAATCCGAGGCTCCGCGATACACTCCGTGCCACGTTCCCAATTATTTTGGGAAAAATTCTCACTAGTATAAATAGCACACTTAGGTTTTATTTTAACGTATCTGACATTTTGAGCAGGAACGTGGATAGCTGGCAGTTGAGAAGAATAATTTGTAGGGTTAATTCTCTTTCTTTTTCTCTTTAATTTCAATTGCTTGTATGAATTCTACTTGTTTGAAGATGTTTAATCCCCAAATGAGTGGCTAATTAATCTTTTTGCTGAGGTTGAGGATTATTGCAGAAGAATGTAATGAATGATTATTTCAGTTTTCATCTTCTCTATAAAGGTTGTTCTATCAATTCTTGTTTTTACTACATTAATGTTTGGCCAATATTAATGTATATTCTAGAATTCCAATTTTGATTTCGAAAGGGAGAGTAATTGGATAGATGTGAATTGGTGGAATATGATCTTTTCTTGATTGAGAAATTAAGGGAAGATTTACGTTTAGAATAGAAATATATCTATAATGTCATATTAGTCATTTATGGAATTTGTTATGTATAGCTAGAGCATGTGGTTTTTGCATCACAAAAACGTGTAATGTAATTCTCATGAATCTTTAATTGGTGAGGAGTCGAAAGATCTAATCCATGGGTTATTAATTCCTGACTAACAACCGAAGAGAAGATAGACTGATTTTAATTAATAAATTACATCCCTGTGTTTGGTGTTTTTCACAACTACACGCAAGTGCACGTGGTCGAACAAGTAGTAAAATGGCTAAAGTAAGCCAAGTATCGATCCCACAGGGATTGGACCAAGGTAATAATCGAATAAAGCGTTAATAACCTCTAACTCTAATAATGTAGACAACAATTTCAAGAAGATTTTGGGAGTTTGTTTCCTAATTTATACTAATCTAAAACAAATGTACAATTTGAGTCTGAACTATAGTAATGAGCATGCTGGGGCTAAAACAAACATGCAGGGAAGTAATTTATTGATACAAATTGGTTAATCTTTCCTTCGGTTGCTAGTCAAGAATTATTGCCTATGGATTAGAACTCTCGTATTTAACCCAACTTAATAATCATGAACCTTCCACCTACATTTCTGTGATAAGAAAAAATTCATGTTCTAGCCATACGAAACCGATTCCTTAATTGAATAATACAACTTTCAAATATATTTCTATTCTGAAGGTAAATCAATTCTCAATTTTCCCAAACCAAGAAGAGATCATATCCTATTAATTCAAAACTTTCCAATTTCTTTCTCTTCCGAGCGCAAACCGGATTTTTTAGATATACATTAATAATGGCCACGCATTAATGCAGTAAGAACAAGAATTAATAGAACGACCATGGAAGAAAAGATGAAAAACCAAGATGATCAATAATTACATTCCACTACAAATGTTCTTAACCTCAGCAAGAAGTGAATTTAGCCACTCATTTGTGGATTAAACATCGTTAAATGAGTGTAAATCATACAAATAATTGAAATAAGGAAGAAAGAGATAGAGAAGAACTCTAAGAATTTCGTCCCCTCAACTGCCTGTAACCCACGTTCTTGCTCAACCAAGTCAGAATAATTAAAAATAAACCTAAGTGTGTTATTTATACTAGTGGAAATTTTTCCCGGAATAACAAGAAACGTCTCATGGAGTGCATCGCGGAGCACTGCCTCCGTGACATGCCACAAACGCGGACCCTCATTGGAATCCGATCCTCCGGGTAATTATGCGCAACGTGCCACGGCGTGCAACGCGGGGCATGGCCAACGTGCCACGGCCCCAACGCGGACCTTCACTGGAACTTGGCCTATTTTTATCATCCGGGGCAGAATGCATCCGCGATGGCAGCGTGACACGGCTCCATCACGGAGCCCCTTAATTTGTTGCATAACCTGGGCCTTTTCCACTGCTCGCTTCCGAGTCTTTTCCCGATTTCTCCCAACATGCATCTTAGCTTCCTAAAATTCCGTTTTTCCTGCAAAAAAACACTAATCATGTTGGTTAGTACAAATTCACATTTTAACTACAAATCACATGAGAATGTACAATTATCAATGGATAAACAAGACGAAATGAAGCATTTGAGTATCACCTGGGCATATAATTCTGCCCAAGATCACTTACCCCACACTTAAAACTTTGTTCGTCCTTGAACAATAATCTCACATCTCATGCAATTGACACCCAATCATAGGTACTTTGGCTCGACAATTCAAGCTACGGTTATACCGATTATTTACATAGAAAATCATCAAGAAAACATGCCTAGTCTCATCAATACAATGACATTTAACACATTAAGACCTCCTAGACTCACGAGTCGACTCTCGATCTCAGCAAACTCATGCAAATCAGCTGATCAAGACATCCGACACGAAATTAAATCTCTCGTCAAGCATGTGCCCTCACAACACAAGAGAATTTCCCCCTTTACAATCATATGATCTCAAAAGCATTATATGCAGGGGCATATGAACACAATTTCGCTCTCTTTCCCAAAGAATTCACATGCATCATGTCATGACCCATAAGCTTGCCTCTAGTGTATTACTCCACTAATATAAGGACGAGTAATGTAAGATCACGTAGGACTTAACGGGTTGTAATATAATCTAAGGAACTAGTACATACTGGGCTAACCAATAATAACAACTAGCACCCTTAAGTGCTTATCCATACATCCCACCACATTATGGGCATTGTTTCTTCCTTCATCCTCCCCTTTCTTGAAGCCTTTCTTTATTTTTTTTTGTTCCCATTTCTTTAAGCACACTCGACTTAATAACAAAAATTAGTTATACATCTTCATTTTATTAAATTCGGCAAGTGCACCTTTGACCTTTTCTTTACTTTCACCGCTTCCGCTTTTCCTTTCTTTTCCCAATTACCACTCCTTGACATTGTGGGAAAATTTCTTTTCTTGAGCGCTTAAGAGTTTTGGATCAAATTCATGGATAATGAAAAGAAGGTGTTAAGCTCAGTTTGTACCTTTTCGACAAAAGAAAAAAATAGGCTAAAGGCTCAATGGGCTAACTAGGATGTACATTCAAGGTAGGTACGATAATGAAAAAAAACTTTCGGTTAAATCACCTACATCCTTTCCTACCATACTCATCCTTCATTTCGTTTCGTACACACACCAGGCAAGTTCTAGAAACTTCACAATAGCATGGAAGAATCGAAACCTCACCACACTCTCATTGCACATGCTCAACTCAAGACATATTCACAGACTCTTCAATCAGCTAATTACAAGAATTCAAACATTAAGCCTCAATCACACCAAATCGAACTCTACGGTCTAGGTATCTCAACATGTTCACAAAGTTGCATGTTTTCATACGAATCACCTTTGCATTCTAAATATCATGTACAACATGAACCTGAATTCCGGACCATAAAGTAACGACACGTTTGGGATACAAACAAACAAAAGAAAAAATTAAAAAGAACAAAAGACATCTACTCCTATCGACGACATTTCCCTTAAGACGGTCGTCATCCACCCATCATAGGGAACGTTCACTATTTATGACTTCGGTTCAATGGGACTATTCTCGGTAAAAGCACCGAAAACAAAAACCGAGAAACCCAATAAAAAAAAAGATTTCATGAAAAATTTTATAAATATCGATAATTTCGATAAAACAAAAATATTTACATAACCAGCTAACAACAACTCCATACAGCACACAACAGCTTCACATTAATTACAATACAAAACATAAACATCAAAATCACAGGGTCACAATTTTTCAAAGGCACAACAACAAAACAGAAACATAAACAACAACAAAACAACCAGCACCTAACTACTCCCACCCCACACATAAATCGAACACTGTCCCCAGTGTTCACAAAATTCAGCATAGTACAAGAGTAGGTAGTGAAACTCCCTGATCAATCAAAGTATTCCATTTCTTCGTCAGGTGCGGTTGCCTCATCCCCCATATCCGAATCACCCCCGCTATCCTCATCAGACTCAACCTCTGAGTCATCGCGGCGTGTTTCCTTGTCTGTGGGGATATCATCATCAACGGGCTCTACAAAAGATGGCCCCACTCGGCATAGAGCCCTGGCATTTTCGCCAAAGGGGTAGTCCAACTCTAGCTGCCACAGCTCATCTTCTGTTGCTGGCCTCCCGCCTATACGCAACTGTAGCATTTGCATCCTGAACATGTGGGCCATATACTGATCATCTCGAGCATGTCGCTCGGCTAATGTGAGAACTGGCCCGTGAGTGGTGTCGGGTGCCTTAGTTTTGGTGACGTCCAAGGCACACCTCTCCATCTGCGGGATGTAGTCAAGGGCCTCTTCCTCAACATCTAGGCCCCTCAGGAAAGTGGTCAGCAAGCCACCAAACCCGTACCTGTGCCCTTGATGCAAACGGGCTCTCTTCATGGCGGAGATGATCACCACCCCTACATTAATCTCCAGCCCTTTCATCAGGGCGTATACCAAGCACACACGATCCCGGGTGACATCTGTCATGTGCACCCCTGGGATCAGGCAAGAACACACGATCTTAAGCCAAATTCTGGCTTCACTGTTCATTTAAGAATAAGACAGCGTCTGATGGTAGCCCCTCTCCTTATGCCTGCTCCACCGTGCTGTAGAACGGGCTCCACACAGAGTGCGTCTGATGTCCGCATTTGGTGGAGTGATGTTCAGCTGCCGGAGTACATGGGCGTCTGTGTCCCGCTCCCCCAAAATGGCATTAAGGTGATGGGGCTCAAAAGTGACTACCTAGCCCCTTATTTTGATAGTGTGACTTCGGAGTGTCGGGTTCCAGTTGGCGTAGAATTCCCGAACCAGGTGGAGATAGCACTCCTTGGGCTCTTCAAAAATGAAGTTCAGCCCGGCAGCATCAATCCGGTGTACAATTCTGGGGAACTCCTGTGCTAACGGCTCCCTTGCAATATGCTCCTCGGGAAAGTATTTGCTCTCCTTATGCTTTGTGTACCATTTCTTCCCTTCCTCTATCACCCATCGGGTTCCGTATTGACGGCGTTGGCCACGCGGAACCGCTGGTCCTGCTGGGACTGTTGTTCCCAGTCTAATCCTTTTCCTTCCGGCGCCCGATGTAGATGCGCCTTTTCCTTTGTCTTGCCTGCTTGCCATTGTTCCTGTCAAATCAAACAGACAGTCCCAGTGTTATTCAAATTAAAATTAGCTTCGACTAAGGTTGGGTTAATCTAGGCCACCCCACACATAGTCTTTAGCCACAATTACGACATTACGGCAAGACAACTCTCACTTTCCAATTTACAAGAAAAAACAATGACATGCCTCGTGCATTCAGAGAATTCGATCGAATAAATTCTATGTACTACTCAGACTTCGTACAGCTAATCCAAATATCACCATCGATACCATTTTATCACATAACACTTAGCAAAAACAAAAAAACTTCTCTTAACACAACCTATGCAATTCACCAAGTTCTATGCAATTCAACAATTTCATTCTCCCGAAAATCCATTGTTTACTTAGCATATTCACAACAAGCACGATACAATTCACCTTACCCAACATGCCCAACCCATAATTTCCACATTTTTAATCACATTTTGTTTCTTCGCAATCAAATTCTAACCCTAGCTACATATTTCACCAAAATTCGATCAAGCATGTACTTATCGAGATCATACAATCAAAATGATACTACGAACTTCAATCAACACTAACTTAAAGGAATTCAAGCTCAATTTACAATTAGGGCAAGTTTTACTCACTTTATATGCTCAAACTCGAAAAATTTGATAAGAATTGAGAAGAAAGTAGAGAACATACCTTTAGTTCGATGAAATCGAAGAAAAGTTGAAGAAAACTTGTGCCTAAGTCCGTGTCACATTGGGGAAGGGGGAGTTTTTGGGTTTTTGTCGCGAAGGGGTGAGAAATGAGGGAAAATTGAGGGAATTCGGGGTTAAAAAGGGTTAATTTCATGCGTGTCGCGATTAAAGCCTCAACGTGTCACGGAGGGTAACGCGGAGCCCCCCCCCCCCCCCCCCCCGTGACACGGAGCCAACGCGGAGGTATTCTGGAATTTTAAAATTTCAAGAATTAAACCTCAACGTGTCATGGAGGGTTACGCGGAGGCCCTCCTCCGTGCACGGAGCCATCGCACAGGCTCACTGTTTTGCCACTTTTTATTATTTTTCTCACCTTAATTTTTCCTTTGCGATCCTTTGCATTTTTGCCCTCCGTTCAACCTGAAATTCATCTCACAACAAGAAATTGGTTAGAATTCATAGGTTTCACATAAAATACAATTTTTGTTTTTAATTTTATTTTATTTTTCTATTTTTTTCTTCTTTCTTTTTTTCTTTCTTCTATGAAATCTACCCAAGTATTACAACATTTTCATGGGTTGCCTCCCGTGCAGCACCAGGTTTACCGTCGTGGCTCGACGTCATTGAAGCTTAGTCATCCTCTAGGGTGACAAATGTCTTCTCTCGACTACTGTCCTCACCCCAGTAATGCTTACATCGCTTCCCATTGACTAAGAACGTGGCACTTCGATCTTTTCTCCACGATTCCAATTTCGGAGGGTCCTTCACCAGTGGTTTTCCCACTGGCTCTCGCGAATCAACACTCTGAGCAATATTCTCTCGATTAAGGATGTTGATCACTGAGAGTTCCTCATACACGGACGGAAGCTTCGTAGCCTTGTACACATAAAATACCTCCACCTTGTCATGTGCCCACATGGTTAGCTGCCCTGCAGCTACATCAATCAGTGCTTTCCCGGTCGCCAAGAAAGGACATCCCAAAATAAATGGGACTTCCGCATCCGGCTCAAAATCCAGCACAATGAAGTCAACCGGGAAGATAAGGGAGCCCACTTGCACCAGCACGTCCTCCACAATGCCATCTGGTCTTTCCAAAGAACGATCCGCTAGTTGCAAGATCACTGTTGTCGGTCTAGGACTGCCTAGCCTCAATTTCGTGAATACTGATGTCGGCATCAAGTTAATTCTCGCTCCCAAGTCACATAATCCACGAGCTCGGATACTCTGCTCGATTGTAAGTTGAATTTTAAATCTCCCAGGGTATTTGAGCTTTGTGGGCAACCTATTTTGTATTAGGGAAGTGCACTCCTTTGTAAGCACCACCGTAGCGTACTCCATCAACCTGCTTTTGTTCACCACGATGTCCTTGATATATTTTGCTAAATTCGGCACTCCCTACAAAACATCAACAAGAGGTAAATTAATTTGTACCTGTTTAAGCACCTTCATGAACTTTTTGAAACACGCTTCCTCCTTGTGTTTCTTTGATCTTTGAGGGAACGGGGGTGGTGGTCTTTCTGGTTTAGCTTTCTTCTCCTTCCCCCTATCATCATTGTGTTCCGTCTCCTTCTCCAATGCTCCCGACTGCTGTGGTGGTCTTTCTGGTTCCACCTCCTTGAGTTGCAAACCACTCCTTGTAGTCACTGCATTCACTTTCTTGGGATTGGGGTCAGTGTCACTTGGAAGTCCTACTCTCGGCCTAGTCTTCTGAGCTCCAGCTAGTTGCCCAAACAGGTACTCCAATGCCTTTGTAGCTAACTGATTGCTCTTTACATCGGCTGCCAATTTCACATAGTCAGCCTGCAATTGAGCTTGGTTAGCTATCATCGTTTTGAACATTTCCTCGATACTGGGTGATGGTGGTGGAGGAGGTGCATTGTTTCTTCTGTATTGCGACTGATAGTGCTGCTGCCCTCCTTGATTTCTCTGTGCTCCCTGACTCGAACTCTGCCCTTGATGGCTGTTACTACCCTAAGAGAAATTCGGGTGACTTCTCCAATTAGAGTTGTAGTTGTTGCCATACTTTTGGTGATTATTTCTCTGTACATTACCAACAAAGTTCACTGAATCAGGATTCACCCCATAACACTCAGCTGAGTGTTCATTACTGCCGCACACTTCACACTAAATCTACTGCACTACATTCACTGGGGCTTGAGAATGATTCATGCTCATATTGCTGAAGTGGGTATTGAGTTAATTCTGTAATGCAACTATCTATGCAGCGATAGCTGTAAAACCATCCACTTCTAAGACTCCTACCGCTTTTCTTGTTCCTCCTCTAGAAGAGTCCGCATTCCACTCTGGATTTCCCTGTGAAATACGGTTCAACAAAGTATACAGCTCCTCATAAGTTTTTTCTAATGCTTGTTTCCCAGCTGCTGAGTCTAGCAAGATTTTTGTGTGGGGTTCCAAACCCTCTATGAAAGTATGCACCAGCACATCATTGGATTGGTGATGATGAGGACAATCCCGCAACATAGATTTGAATCTTTCCCAAGCTTGATACAGATTCTCTCCCTCTCTCTGTTTAAAACATAGAATTCGACTTCTAAGTCTTGTTGTTTTACCGGTGGAAAGAACCGTATCAAGAATTTCTTTGCAACATCATCCCAAGTAGTGATGGAATTAGGTGGCTCAGCTTTCATCCATCTCTTTGCTTCCCCCAAAAGTGAAAATGGGAACAATGTAAGCTTGACATAATCGGGTGACACTCCAGCGGGGATGTAAGTGTCACTTATCTCAAAAAAGTTTTGGAGATGTTGTGGATCCTTGTGAGAGAGACCTGTGAATTGCCCACTGGTGTGCAGCAATTGCACCATATTTTGTTTAAGCTCGAACCTCCCTCCTAACTCAGGTTTGCGAATGCTAGATGTAACGTTGTTAGCATGTGGGATTGCCACTTTGCGAACCGGCCTAGCTGCCATTTCTTTGGGCACTAACACTACCCTTACAATGGGTGGATTCTGTTGTTGCTCCATGATTGTCTGTCTGAGCAACTGCAGCTTTCTCTCTAGAGCTTCTCTCCTTTGACGATGGAATTGTCTTTTCGGCTCTAACTGTGAATCCACCAGCTCCTTGTCCCTTGCCAGTGTTCAACAGAATTCAATATCTATAAAAGACAAGCTAAGACCAAATTGTCAACACTAATAAGAAATCGTAAACTAACACTTAAGACAACAATTTTACCAATTGCCAGTCCCCGGCAACGGCGCCAAAAACTTGTTCGGTGTCACAACTACACGCAAGTGCACGTGGTCGAACAAGTAGTAAAATGGCTAAAGTAAGCCAAGTATCGATCCCACAAGGACTGGACCAAGGTAATAATCGAATTAAGCGTTAATAACCTCTAACTCTAATAATGTAGACAACAGTTTCAAGAAGATTTTGGGAGTTTGTTCCTAATTTATTCTAATCTAAAACAAATGTACAATTTGAGTCTGAACTATTGTAATGAGCATGCTGGGGCTAAAACAAACATGCAGGGAAGCAATTTATTGATACAAATTAGTTAATATTTCCTTCGGTTGCTAGCCAAGAATTATTGCCTATGGATTAAGACTCTCGTATTTAACCCAACTTAAGAATCATGAACCTTCCACCTACATTTCTATGATAAGAAGAAATTCATGTTCTAGCCATACGAAATCGATTCCTTAATTGACTAATACTACTTTCAGATACATTTCTATTCTGAAGGTAAATCAATTCTCAATTTTCCTAAACCAAGAAGAGATCATATCCTATTAGTTCACAACTTTCCAATTTCTTTCTCTTTCGAGCGCAAACCGGATTTTTTAGATATACATTAATATTGGCGACACATTAATGCAGTAAAAACAAGAATTAATAGAAAAACCATGGAAGAAAAGATGAAAACCCAAGATGATCAATAATTACATTCCACTATAAATGTTCTTAACCTCAGCAAGAAGTGAATTTAGCCACTCATTTGTGGATTAAACATCGTTAAATGAGTGTAAATCATACGAATAATTGAAATAAGGAAGAAAGAGGTAGAGAAGAGCCCTAAGAATTTTGTCCCCTCAACTGCCTGTAACCCACGTTCTTGCTCAACCAAGTCAGAATAATTAAAAATAAACTTAAGTGTTTTATTTATACTAGTGGGAATTTTTCCCGGAATAACAAGCAACGTGTCATGGAGTGCATCGCGGAGCACTGCCTCCGTGACATGCCACAAAAGCGGACCCTCACTAGAATCCGGTCCTCCAGGTAATTATACCCAACGTGCCATGGCGTGCAACGCGGGGCATGGCCAACGTGCCACGGCCCCAACGCGGACCTTCTCTAGAACTTGGCCTATTTTTATCATCCGGGGCAGAATGCATCTGCGATGGCAATGTTACACGGCTCCATCGCGGAGCCCCTTAATTTGCTGCATACCCTGGGCTTTTCCACTGCTCGCTTCCGAGTCTATTCTCGATTTCTCCCAACATGCATCTTAGCTTCCTAAAATTCCATTTTTCCTGCAAAACAACACTAATCATGTTGGTTAGTATAAATTCACATTTTAACTACAAATCACATGAGAATGTACAATTATCAATGGATAAACAAGACGAAATAAAGCATTTGAGTATCACTTGGGCATATAATTCTGCCCAAGATCACCCTGCAAGTTTTCCTTAACCTCAGCATGTTCATTGCTATTGTTCAGACTTTAATTTACAATATTCACTTAGGTTCATATTAACTATTAATCTTGACTCAAAAGCATTATTTGTTGGGTTGTCTACCTACATAACGAAATCGTTCACTAGCATTTAGGATAATTACTACCATATTATAGTCCCTGTGGGATCGATACTTGGCTTGAAATAAAGCCACTTTACTACTTGTATGACCACGTGCACTTGTGTGTAGTTGGAACCGAACAAGTTTTTGGCGCCGTGGCCGAGGACTGGCAATTGGTTATATAATTCTCTTAGTGTTAGTTTACAAGTTTGATATAAGTGTTGATGACTTGATCTTAGCCTTTCTCTTGTAGCTACTGAATTTTTTTTCTAAATGCTGGCAAGAGACAAGGAGTTGGTGGATTCATTTATAGAGCCAGAGAGACAATTTCATCAACAAAGAAGGGAAGCTCTAGAGAAGGAGCTGCAGTTGCTAAGACAGGCAATTCTGGAGCAGTAACAGAATCCACCGATTGTAAGGGCAGTTTTAGTGCCCGAAGAGATGATAGCAAGACCGGTCCGCGAAGTGGCAATCCCACACGCAAATAATGTAAATCCAGCATTCGCAGACCTAAGCCAGGAGGGAGATTCGAACTCAAGCAGAATATGGTGCTTTTATTGCACACCAACGGGCAATTTATAAGTCTCCCTCATGAAGATTGATCACGGGCAAAAATATATGCCCGAGATACGCTTTATAACTAAAATTAGTCTTGTTTATCTAAGATTATTGTATACATTTTCATGTAATTTTAGATAAAGTAAAGATATGTGCTAACCAACATGATTAGCCTTTGTTTTGTAGGTTTTGATGACTTTTGAGCAACTAATCCATGAGTTGGTGAAGTAGAGGCTTGGAAACGGAATCAACACGCGAACGTCGGCAAAGAGGAGGCACAAAACAGCCCACCGGCACGTCGACAAGGAGCCACCGCAGGCAGGCCGCTCACAACAGCCCACCTGTGCATTGGCAACGTGCCACGGCAGGTGGCCTCCACGACCAAGGGCTGCCAACGTGCTGCCCAAGCAGCGTGACACGCTGCCAACGCGGCAGGGTGCTGCCCGGGCCATTTTCGGGTGATTTTCAGAAGGCTTCCGCATCCGTAGCGTGTCACGGAGGCCGTGCTCCGTGATGCACTCCGTGACACATTGCTTGTTATTCCGGGAAAGAGTCCTACTACTATAAATAGCACACTTAGGTTTATTTTTCATAATTTAGACTTGGTGGAGCAAGGACATGGGTTAGAGGCAGTTGAGGAACGAAAAAGCTAAGGGTTTTTCTCTCTTTCTTTCTTCTTTCAATCAATTGTTTGTATGATTAACACTTGTTTTAGGATGATTAATCCACAAATGAGTGGCTAATTCTCTTCCTTGCTGAGGTTTTGAACAATGGTGATGAATTTTGATTATTGAATTGTATGGTTTTTCATCTTCTTCTTCTATGTTGTTCTATTAATTCTTGTTTCTACTACATTAGTGTGTGGACGACATTAATGTACATCTAAAAAGTCCAATTTCACTCGAGAGAGCAAGAAATTGGAAAGTTGTGAATTAATAGGATATTGTTCTTAACTTGATTTGGGAAAATTGGGTTTTGATGTGCTTTCCTGATAGAAATATACTTGAAAGTCGTATTAGTCAATTTAGGAACCGGAATTGTATTGCTAGGTCATAAATTGCATTTGATCACAGAAATGTAGACGGATGGTTTATGATTCTAAAGTGAGATTAAATACGAGAGTTTTAATCTCTAGGTTAATGTTCTTGGCTAGCAACTAGAAGAGAAGAATAACCGAATTATGATTATAATCAAGTTCATTACTTGTTCTTAACCTTGGCATGCTCATATCCATAGTTTCAATTCACAGTAAATATTTGTTAATAGTTTTAGTATATAATTTATAAACAAAAATTGTTTAACTTTTGGTTACGTTGTTGTCAGCATAATTAGAAGTAAGCTAGAATATAGTATACTTAAGCAATTTTACTTATCCAGAGTCTCCTTGGTTCGCTACTTGGCTTACTTAGCCACTTTATTACTTGTTTGACCACGTGCACTTGCGTGTCGGTTTTTACCTATACCAGACCAGCCGGACAAGTTTTTGGCGCCATTGCCGGGGAGACTTGGCAATAGGTGAATTTGTTTTATGTGTAATTTACTGTATTTTTATTTTTCTCAAGTGCTGACAACTTAGTCTTAGTGTTTGTTTTAATTCTTTGGCATTTTACTTTTTCTTTTTTCGAATACCCTTATTGACATGACATCGTGGAATATAAATGGTTTCAATCGTGGATACTCATATTTCAGCGAATCTTGTCTGAATTGCGGAGGACACCACTTGTGGCAACACTGTAACACGTGCAATATATGTGGTGGTCAAGATGGTCATTGGGATGGCTGTCCGAATGCATATTCCCCTCCCCCAAGCCCCTACTATGATCCTTCTATTGTTTTTCCTGAATATAGGCATGCTGAAAATGAGGACTTGGGACGCCAAGCTCGAATAGAAGACATGATGAAACAACTCTTGGAGCAATCAGAAGCAATGAAGGAGGCGATGGCAGTATTGAGAATTCAGCAAGAAGAGAATGCAGAGGCTCTAGAAAGGATGAGCATCCAATTCACGGAGATGATCGCTGAAGCTGAAGCTTGTGATAAATTGCAAGTAACAACTTTAGCCGATATTCGAGAGGAAATACAAGAGGACGACAAGGGTGAATTTTTGGATGAAGCCCAACAATTAGAATCTCTTGAGTGTCCCCGTGACGGGCTCACACTTATAGAAAATCCATTCACGGAAGAAGAGATAGAGTACCCTCCATTTGAGATTAATGAAGAGATAGATGTCGATGCTGAGAAGGAGTATACAAGTAAGGAGGTCAAGCAAAATGCAATTTCAGAGTTGAGGTGTATTGGAACACACTCTACGCATTTTTTGATGTTAAAATTGGTTGACAACATAGAAAGAGAGTCTTCCAAGCTTATAGAGAAATGTCTAGAGGAGGGCCAAGCACCATATATTTTGAAATTTGCCAACGCGGAGAGACAAAATGACTTCGCTTACTTGAGGGCCAATAAAGTAAAAAGGCAACACCTACTGCTTGGTCCTTAAAATTTTTCACCACCACCCCTGGAGCATAAGAGGAAATTAGAGAAGAAATTAGGGGTGAGATTCATATCCTCAAGGTGGAGGAAAAAGCGGTGAAACTGGATACGTCGTGCTGCGACGTAAAATTAGGCGCTACTTGGGAGGCAACCCAAGGGTACCATGGGTACCATTTTAATTTCTTGCATTTAAGTTAATTTTATTTATATTTTTTTTATTTTTCATCTTGTGTTGTTTTGGTGGAAAGTTAAGCACAGATGGAGGGGATGTCTGAGTACCCGTGGAGGAGGAAGCTAACAAGCATGGAAGAGAAAA
Organism: Datura wrightii; assembly: GCA_035772735.1. Classification (NCBI taxonomy): domain Eukaryota; kingdom Viridiplantae; phylum Streptophyta; class Magnoliopsida; order Solanales; family Solanaceae; genus Datura; species Datura wrightii. The sequence continues at coordinate 48,065,981 of JASDFA010000019.1, forward strand.
AGTGTGGGGTGAACACCCACTTGTGCAAAGTTGATAAAAGGCATGCTATTAGCTAGGCCTAAAGGCCTCAGGGAGTAGTTCTCACCCTTTTTAAATTTTAATTTGATGCTATGAGGACATAGCATGATTTAAGTGTGGGGTGAGGGAAATTTCAAGGGAAATTTCAAAAATTTTTGTTGTGCTTAACGATTTTTGGTGAATGTAATGCTTGTGAGAAATTTGAAAAATTTGAAAAATTTTTGTGAATTAAGCATGACTTCATCACCCGTTGGTTTTTCTTTTCGGTTCTTTTCCGACGGGGGGTATTTGAACCGAGGAATAAAATTTTTCTTTTTCTTTCCTTGGTCTGTATATAAAGTTTTTGGTCATAGTTAGGGACTGTTTCCGACGATGGATGGATGACGACCGTCTTGAGGAAAATTAGTCGATAGGTTTTGGGTTTTTGAAACCCGTAGCTAATTGATGGCTTGATATTCTTGTTATGTTATATACATGGTTGTAAGAGGCAAGTATGTTCAGTGTGAAGCATGCAAGTGTATAACTTTGTTTGATACACTTAGGCTCTTGTATTCGACTCAATATGATTGAAGCTTAATTCTGAATTCTTGTGATTAGCTGAGTAAGAGTCTACTGAATGTGTCTTGATTTGAGCATGTGCCATGAGTGTAAGGTTTTTGAGTATTATATGCTATTGTGGAATGTCTAGAACTTGCCTGGTGTGTATATAAAACGAAATGAAGGATGTGAATTGTAGGAGATGATTTAGGCATTTCTTTGAATGAACCAAACTTTTATCTCTCATTATACCTACCTTGAAAAATTAATCCTAGTTAACCCCATTGAGCCTTGAGCCTATTCTTTGACAGCTGCAACATAAGCTTAATCCTTTTTCTTTCATTAGCCTTGAAATTGAACCAAAACTCCGAAGCGCTTAAAGGAAAAATCCGAAAGAGTGAAGGAGTGAGAATTGGGAGAAATAAGGAAAAATAGCAAGTTGTAAATAGTTGAGAAAAGGAAAAAGGTGCATTTGTGTGAAAATGGTTGATTATTAGTAGGGAGTAAGAAAAGAAATGAATGAAACATATTGCTTAAGTACTCCTTACTAATAAGCTAAAAGTGCCGAAAGAAATGGGGGAACAAAAGAGGATAAAGAAAGATGAAAAGAGAAAAAGGTGAAGTGAGGGAAGGGAAGTTTGTAATGAAGGTGTGATGTATTATAAGCGCTTAGGAAAGATAGTCACTATTACTGATCATAATAGTACTTACCCGCACCTGAGTTACATTACAACCTAAAAAGTCCTACTTGATCTTACATTCACACATCCTTAAATTAGTGGAATAAAACACTAAGGGCAAGCTTATGGGTCATTACATAATGCATGTGAATTCTTTGTGAGAGTGAGTGTAATTCTATTCATATACCCACACATGTTGTGATATAAAAATTGTTTTTGCGTGTGAAATTGGGTAACTCTCTTTCCGTGAGGGGCACATGTTGAATGAAGGATATAATTCATGTGGTATTTCTTAATCAGTTGATTTACATGCGTTTGCTAAGATTGAGAGTCGATTCTTGAGGTTAAGAAGTCTTAACATAGTTGTACTTCATTTCAATGATCAAATCAGGCATGCTCTATTTTTAGTTTGTATCTTACGTAATCATTATAGACATAACTTAAATTATCTTGCTAAATTAGTTATGTGGGAGTCTCCATATGCATGATATGTAAAAGGTTGTTCGAGGACGAACAAGGATTTAAGTGTGGGGTTGTGATCACGGGCAAAAATATATGCCCGAGATACGCTTTATGACTTAAATTAGTCTTGTTTATCTAAGATTATTGTATACATTTTCATGTAATTTTAGATAAAGTAAAGATATGTGCTAACCAACATGATTAGCCTTTGTTTTGTAGGTTTTGATGACTTTTGAGCAACTAATCCATGAGTTGGTGAAGTAGAGGCTTGGAAACGGAATCAACACGCGAACGTCGGCAAAGAGGAGGCACAAAACAGCCCACCGGCGCGTCGAAAAGGTGCCACCGCAGGCAGGCCACTCACAACAGCCCACCTGTGCGTTGGCAACGTGCCACGACAGGTGGCCTCCGCGATCAAGGACTGCCAATGCACTGCCCAAGTAGCATGACACGCTGCCAACGCGGCAGGGTGCTGCCCGGGCCATTTTCGGGTGATTTTCCAGAAGGCTTCCGCATCCGTAGCGTGTCACGGAGGCCGTGCTCCGCGATGCACTCCGTGACACGTTGCTTGTTATTCCGGGAAAGAGTCCTACTACTATAAATAGCACACTTAGGTTTATTTTTCATAATTCAGACTTGGTGGAGCAAGGACGTGGGTTAGAGGCAGTTGAGGAACGAAAAAGCTAAGGGTTTTTCTCTCTTTCTTTCTTCTTTCAATCAATTGTTTGTATGATTAACACTTGTTTTAGGATGATTAATCCACAAATGAGTGGCTAATTCTCTTCCTTGCTGAGGTTTTGAACAATGGTGATGAATTTTGATTATTAAATTGTATGATTTTTCATCTTCTTCTTCTATGTTGTTCTATTAATTCTTGTTTCTACTGCATTAGTGTGTGTCCTACATTAATGTACATCTAAAAAGTCCAATTTCACTCGAGAGAGCAAGAAATTGGAAAGTTGTGAATTAATAGGGTATTGTTCTTAAATTGATTTGGGAAAATTGGGTTTTGATGTGCTTTCCTGATAGAAATATACTTGAAAGCCGTATTAGTCAATTTAGGAACCGAAATTGTATTGCTAGGTCATAAATTGCATTTGATCACAGAAATGTAGACGGATGGTTTATGATTCTAAAGTGAGATTAAATACAAGAGTTTTAATCTCTAGGTTAATTTTATTGGCTAGCAACTAGAAGAGAAGAATAACCGAATTATGATTATAATCAAGTTCATTACTTGTTCTTAACCTTGGCATGCTCATATCCATAGTTTCAATTCACAGTAAATATTTGTTAATAGTTTTAGTATATAATTTATAAACAAAAATTGTTTAACTTTTGGTTACGTTGTTGTCAGCATAATTAAAAGTAAGCTAGAATATAGTATACTTAAGCAATTTTACTTATCCAGAGTCTCCTTGGTTCGATACTTGGCTTACTTAGCCACTTTATTACTTGTTTGACCACGTGCACTTGCCTGTCGGTTTTTACCTATACCGAACCAGCCGGACAAAGATCCACAACAACATCTCCAAAACTTTTTGGAGATAAGTGACACCTATATCCCCGCTGGAGTATCATCTGACTATGTGAGGCTTACATTATTCCCGTTCTCACTATTGGGGGAAGCAAAGAGGTGGTTGAAAGCTGAACCACCAAATTCTATAACTACTTGGGATGACTTTGCAAGGATATTTTTGATACAATTCTTTCCATCAGGGAAGACAACCAGACTTAGAAGTCAGATTCTAAGTTTCAAACAGAGAGAGGGAGAGAATTTGTATCAGGCTTGGGAGAGGTTCAAGTCAATGCTACGGGATTTTCCTCATCATCACCAGTCTAATGATGTGTTGGTGCATAGATTCATTGAGGGTTTGGAACAGCATACAAAGATTTTGTTAGATTCAGCAGCCGGTGGGCAGGCATTTGAGAAGACCTATGAAGAGCTTTACACTTTATTAAACCGTATTTCACAAGGACATCCAGAATGGAATGCAGATTCAACTCGAGGAGGAGCAAAGAAAGCCGTAGGGGTCTTTGAGGTGGATGGTTTTACAACTAATGCTGCACAGATAGCTGCTTTGCAAAATCAACTTAACACCCATTTCAGTCGTATGAGCTTGAGCCAGGCACAAGCCCAGTCAATGCAGTTCATCAGGTATGGTGTGAAGTTTGTGGAAGTAGTGAACACTCAGCTGAGTGTTGTGCTGCCAATCCAGATTCGGTGAATTTTGTTGAAAACGTCTAGAGGAACAGTAATCAACAGTATGGCAACAGTTACAACCCAAATTGGAGGAATCATATGAATTTTTCATGGGGGAGTACTAGTCATCAGGGACAGAGGTCAAATAAGGGCGTGCAGAGAAACCAAGGGGGGCATCAAAATTTTCAGCCACAATATAGAGGAAACAATGCACCTCCTCCACCTAGCAACGTTGAGGATATGTTCAAAACCATAATAGCTTACCAAGAACAGATGCAGGCTGATTATGTAAAGTTAGCTGCTAACATGAAAAATCAGCAGTTAGCTATAAAGGCATTGGAATATCAGTTTGGACAGTTAGCTGGACCCCAAAACACCAGACCAAGGGGAGGTTTACCAAGCGATACTGACCCAAATCCTAAGCAGGTCAATGCATTTACTACCAGGAGTGGAACTCAACTCAAGGAGGTGGAACCAGAAAGGCCACCTCAGCAATCTGGAGTGGCAGAAAAGGATAAAGGACATGATGATGTGAGGGGGAAGGAAAAGGCAGCCGAGATAGAAAGACCACCGCCCCCGTTTCCTCAGAGATTAAAGAAACACAAGGAGGAAGCTTGATTCAAGAAATTCATGGATGTGTTGAAAAAGGTACATATTAATTTACCTTTAGTTGATATTTGCAGGGAGTGCCGAAATATGCCAAGTACATCAAGGACATTGTAGAAAACGAAAGCAGATTGACAGAGTATGCTACAGTGGCGCTTACTGAGGAGTGCACCTCCCGAATACATAATAGATTGCCAACAAAGCTCAAGGATCATGGGAGCTTTACTATTCAAATAACAATTGGGCAGTCTATTCAAGCTCGCGGATTGTGCGATTTGGGAGCAAGCACAAACTTGATGCCAACAACGGTGTTTAAGAAGTTGGGGCTGGGCAGCCCTAGACCAACTACTGTGATCTTGCAGCTAGCTGACCGTTCATTGGCCAGACCTGATGGTATTGTGGAGGATGTGCAAGTGCAAGTAGGCTCCCTCATTTTCTCGGTGGATTTTATAATTCTGGACTTTGAGCCAGATGTGGAAGTCCCATTTATTTTGGGACGTCCCTTCTTGTCAACCGGTCAAGCCTTAATCGATGTTGCTGCTAGGCAGCTAACCATGCGAGCACATGAAAAAGTAGAGGTTTTTGATGTGTACAAGGCCATGAAGCTACCGACCAGTTATGAGGAGCTATCAACAATCAGTGTTCTAAATAAGGAATCGACCCTTCAGATTGTTGACTCACAGGACCTATTGGAGAGAGCCTTGGTGGGATATGATCATTTTGGGGACAGTGCTACATATGAGATGGTGTAGACTTTGAATGAGACAAAATGGTTCTGCAGGAAGTAGGACTTTGAACCGTTGAAGAGATCCTTGGAACCCTAGCCAAGGCCATCAATTGATGAGGCACCAAAATTGGAGTTAAAGACATTGCCTTCACATCTGCAGTATGTATTTTTAGGTGAGGATGACACCTTGCCAGTCATCATTTTAGCAAAACTGACAGATGCACAAGTGAAAGATGCATTGGTGGTCCTTAAGAGGTGGAAGAGAGCAATGGGTTGGCAGTTGTCGGACATCAAGGGAATTAGTCCAGCTTTCTGCACACACAGGATATTCATGGAAGAAGGATCCAAGCCAACCGTGCAACATCAGCGGAGGTTGAACCTGATGATGAAAGATGTAGTCAGAAAGGAAGTGATCAAGGGGCTTGATGCAGGTGTGGTATGTTCGCGCTCTGCTGCTCGGTATATATTATACACTGACACGCAAGTGTACGTGGTCAAACAAGTAATAAAGTGGCTAAATAGCCAAGTATCGATCCAAGGAGGCTGCTCTAGATATGCAAAACTGCCTAGTTTACTATATCTCTATTCTATTTCTAACTATGTTAACAACAATCCAACCAAGATTTGAGTAAGTTGTGTTTCTAAACTAATTATCTACTAAAATTAATAACTACTATTTACGTTGAGTTTAGACAATGGATATGCACATGCCAAGGTTAAGAACGAGTAATGAACTTGATAATCATGATAATTTGGTCATCTTCTTCTTCATATTGCTAGCCAAGAACGTTTGCCTAGAAATTAAAACTTCCGTATTTAATTTCACTTTAGATTCATAAACCATTTGTCTACATTTCTGTGATCAAATGCAATTTATGACCTAACACTACAATTTCGGTTCCTAAATTGACTAATATGGCTTTCAAGTATATTTCTATCAAGAAAGCACATCAAAACCCAATTTTCCCAAATCAAGTTAAGAACAATACCCTATTAATTCACAACTTTCCAATTTCATGCTCTCTCAAGTGAAATTGGACTTTTTAGATATACATTAATGGTGGCCAATCAAGAATGTAATAAGCACAAGAATTAATAGAACAACATGCAAGAAGAAGAAGAAACCATATCAATTATTACCAACATTCATTTCACAAGTTCAAAACCTCAGCAAGAAAGGAATTAGCCACTCATTCTTGGATTAATCATCCTAGAATGAGTGTGAATCATGCATACAATTGAAGGAAAGAAGAAGGGAAGAGAAGAAAACTCTTATCTTTTCTATTCTTCAACTGCCACAAAACCACGTTCCTGCTCCCACTTCTGAACTCAGGCTCAAAAAACTAAAACTAAAAAGAACTCTCTTTAAAAATAACCTAAGTGTGCTATTTATACTAGTGGGAAATTTTTCCCGGAATAACAAGCAACGTGTCACGGAGGCCAACGCGGAGCACTGCCTCCGTGACACGGCGTGGATGCGGACCCTCTCTGGAAATTGCATGGTCCAGATAATTAGCCTCAACGTGGCACGGAGGCCATCGCGGAGGCCTGTCTCCGTGCCACGGAGCTGACGCGCAGGCACACTGGAAATTGCCACTTTTATTTCTGCCCAGGCAGTGTGCTACCGCGATGGCAGCGTGGCACGGCACCATCGCGGAGCCACTACAAAATATGCCATCCGAGGTCTTTTCCACGCTCGCATCCAAGTCCAACTCCGACATAGTTGCAACACGCATTTTAGCTCTTAAAAATCACATTATCCTGCAAAACAAATGCTAATCATGTTGGTTAGTATAAATTCGCATTTTATTACCAAATACATGATATTATATACACATTGCACAACAAACAAGGTAAAAATGATACGTTTCAGTATCACTTGGGCGTATAAATCTGCCCAAGATCACTTACCCCACACTTAAATCCTTGTTCGTCCTACATCCTTTCCGACACTACACCTCCTTCATTTCGCTTTGTATACACGCCAGGCTAGTTCTAGACAATTCACAATGACATGGAATAGCAAAACCTCACTCACACTTCATGCACATGCTCGAATCAAGATGCATTCACAGACTCTTTAATTAGTCAAGTACATGAATTCAAGATTAAGCCTCAATCATAATGAACCAAATTCTATAGCCTAGGTAACTCAACATATTTACACAATTACATGCTTTCAAACGAATCACTTTCGCATTTCGAACATGAATTACACACGCAACAAAATTTTAGCAACCATAAGCAACTACAGTTTATTGATGCAATCCACCAAAGAAACTAAAAACAAATCATCTACTCCTATCGACTACATTTCCCTTAAGACGGTCGTCATCCATCCATCATAGGGAATGTTCACTAACTATGACATCGGTTCAATGGGACTATTCTCGGTAAAAGAACCGAAAACAAACTCCGAGAAACCCAAAAATAAAACTTCAAAATTTTTGCAACACATCAATCATTTCGATGAAAAAAAAAATATTTACAAAATATGTTTATAAGTGCAACATCCTTTCGCAAAAATTTTGAAAAATATCGATCATATCGATAGAGAAAAAAATATTTACAAAATTTACAAAATATTTACAAAGGCAACCATAACTTTTTAAAGACACACATCATTAGCCACAAACAAATATATACACATCATTCACAAATCAGTTCACAACAACAGGGAAAGCACAGACATACACAAACGTCAAGGAAGAATATACAGCAGATTTAGAGCCTATGACCCAACACCTAACTACTCCCCACCCCACACTTAAATCGAACACTGTCCCCAGTGTTCACAAAAATACAAAGCACAAAATTTTGGGTGGTGAAACTCCTTGCTCAGTCGAAATATTCGACTTCCTCATTCGGTGCTGTGGCCTCGTCGCCCATATCTGAATCAGCTCCCTCGCCGTCATCGGACTCCACATCAGAGTCCTCATGACGTGTCTCCTCATCAGTAGGGACGTCGTCGTCAGTCGGCTCCACAAAGGCTATCCCCACCTTGCATAAAGCTCTGGCGTTCTCACCAAAAGGGTAGTCCAGCTCCAGCTGCCATAATTCATCCTCGGTGGCTGGTCTCCCACCTATCCGTAGCTGCAGCATCTGCATACCGAACATACGGTCCATATACTGGTCGTCACGAGCATGTCGCTCGCCCAGAGTCAGCACAGGTCCGTGTGTAGTGTCGGGGGCCTTGGTCTTTGTCACATCAAGGGCCCGCCGCTCCAACTGCGGAATGTAATCCAAGGCTTCTTCCTCAACGTCGAGGCCTCGGAGGAAGGTGGTGATGAGTCCGCCAAACCCGTATCTGTGGCCCTGGTGTAGTCTGGCTCTCTTCATGGCAGATATTATAACCGCCCCCACATTAATCTCAAGCCCTTTCATAAGGGCATACACCAGGCAGACACGGTCTCGGGTCACGTCTGTCATATGTACTCCCGGGATCAAACACGAACATACAATTTTTAGCCAGATTCTGGCCTCCCTGTTCATCTGCGAATAAGGCAGAGTCTGGTGGTAACCCCTCTCTTTGTGTCTACTCCATCGGGCTGTGGATCGAGCCCCACACAACGTACGTCTGATGTCGGCGTACGGTGGGGTGATGTTGAGCTGGCGGAGAACGTGGGCGTCTGTGTCCCGCGCTCCAACGATGGCATTCAGCTGCTGGGGTTCCAGAGTGACAATCTGCCCTCTGATTTTAATAGTGTGGCTTCTGATGGCCGGGTTCCAGTTGGCATAAAATTCCCGGACCAAGTGAAGGTTGCACTCCTTGGGCTCCTGAAAAATAAAGCTGAGCCCAGCTACTTCAATCCTCTGTACGATGCGAGGGAACTCCTGTGCAAGTGGTTCCCTTGCAATATGTTCCTCCGGGAAGTACTTGTTCTCCTTATGCTTTGCGTACCACTTCTTCCCTTCATCGGTAACCCATCGTGTTCCGTATCGGCGGTGTTGACCGCGTGGAACAGCAGGTGCAGCTGGGACAGCAGTGCCCAGTCTCATTCTCTTTCTGCCGGTGCCTGAGGTTGAAGCACCCTAGCCTTTATCTTGTCGGCTGGCCATTGTACCTGTCCATTTACACAGACAAGCACTACGTTAAGCTAAAAACTTGTTAGTTTTGGCTAAGGTCGGGTTAAACAAAATTTACCCCACACTTAGTCTTTAACTATATTTACAACATGTTAGCAAGGATAGATCTATTTACACCCCAAACACAATCACTATAAACATATTGCTTAGTGCGTTCAAAAAAATTCGACAGCATAACGGCTAGCGAACTACTCAGACTTCATACAGCTAACCCAATCCTACTATCGACAGCTATTCACCCATAGCAACAATAACAACAACAAAATAGAAACAACAATACATACATTTTATATACACTAATCTAAGCAATTCAACCAATTCACATATTACGCAATGTCCCACTAAAAATCGAGAATCAGTCGTCTTTCACCAATTATACAATATTTACCACGACTTATCTCAAATAATAAACACACCCCGGCATCAATTTCGTCAAACTATCAAGTTACCCAAGTTAAAATTCAACAACCCCAAGCCCTAGAACTCAATTCGACAATCAACAATGAATTATTCAATCAATCGATAAGTTCACCCGTCAACTACAACAATCCGAACACAATCAATCGCAAAATAATTCACGTCACGTTTAATTTCTACCTAGGGTGATATATCTCACCTCACATGCTCAAAATCGACAAAAATCGCCAAAAATTTGAGATAGACGATGAAAACATACCTTGGAATTGAAGAATCGATAAAGACTTGACGTTTTCCTTGCCTCTTAACGTGGCACGGAGCTTGGGGGTAGGGGAATGGGTGTTTGGTCGCGGAGGGAAGAGGGAATGGGGAAAATAGGGGCGAAATCGGGGGTTTTTATTAAGAAAACACGCGGGTCACCCGGAAACCCGGTGTGACCCGACACTGGGATAAGGGCAACGTGTCACGGAGGGTAACGCGGAGGCCCTCCTCCATGACACGGAGCCAACGCGTTGGCTTACTGGAATTTTAAAAAATTCCAGATTTGCCTTCAACGTGTCACGGAGGCCAACGCGGAGCATTGCCTCCGTGACACGGCGCCAACGCACCAGTGCTCTGTTTCACTATCAAATTTTATTTTTCATACCACGCCTCGTTTTCTCGATTCCACGTATTTTTCCTCCGGTATACCTAAAAATCACCTCACTAAACAAAAATTGGTTAAATGACTAGATTCCCTACTAAAAGAATAAAAATTACTAATTAAAATGCACATCTAAACCTAGTCAAGAAAAAGACGAGAAAATAAAATAAAAGAAAAACTTTACACTAAGGAAAAAGAAAGAAAAATATTTTTCACGGGTTGCCTCCCGTGCAGCGCCTGGTTTAACGTCGCGGCTCGACAGCCTTTACGCTCAATTTTTTACTAGGGAGATGGACGATTTGACCCGATCATGGTCATCTCCCCAGTAGTTCTCAACCTTGTTTGGTGGCCTACCTAGTAACTCTCGGGAATCACTCAATCCATTTGCATTCCCATGATCAATCACGTTGATCACCGAGAGTTCCTTATAGACAGTCGGGAGCTTAGGTGCCTTGTACACGTCGAACACCTCAACCTTGTCGTGTGCTCTCATCGTGAGTTGACCCGCAGCTACATCGATCAATGCCTTTCCGGTTGCCAAAAATGGTCGTCCCAAAATAAATGGGACTTCTGCATCTGGCTCAAAATCCAGAACAATGAAATCTACCGGAAAAATGAGGGAGCCTACCTACACTAGCACATCCTCCACAATGCCATCTGGCTTAGCTAAAGACCTGTCTGCTAGCTTCAAGATCACTGTTGTAGGTCTAGGACTCCCTAGCCCTAACTTTCTGAATACCGAAGATGGCATCAGATTTATACTTGCCCCCAAGTCGCATAACCCACGAGCTCGGATACTTTGCCCAATCGTCAGCTGGATAGTAAAACTTCGAGGATCCTTCAGTTTAGTGGGCAACCTGTTCTGAATACGGGATGTGCATTCCTCCGTTAAAGCCACCGTGGCATACTCGGTCAAGCGACTTTTGTTGGCCATGATGTCTTTGATATACTTTGCATATTTTGGCACACCCTGCAAGACATCAACAAGAGGTAAGTTAACATGTACCTGTTTAAGTACCTCCATGAATTTCTGGAAACACGCCTCCTCCTTGTGTTTCTTAAGTCGTTGAGGGAACGGGGGTGGAGGCCTTGTTAGTTCAGCTTCTTTGGTCTTCCCCGTATATGAGGTTTGTTCTCCCTCAACATCTGCTGCTCCTGACTTCTGAGGCGGTCTTTCCGGTTCCACCTCCTTTAATTGTAAACCACTCCTCGTGGTCACTGCATTTACCTGCTTAGGATTGGGATCCGTGTCGCTAGGTAGTCCTCTCCTTGGTCTAGTATTTTGGGCACTGGCAAATTGCCCAAACTGATATTCAAGAGCCTTGGTTGCCAATTGATTGTTCTTTACTTCGGCCGCTAGTTTGACATAGTCAGCCTGCAATTGTGCCTGGTTGGCAATCATGGTCTTGAACATTTCCTCAATAGTCGGTGATGGTGGTGGAGGAGGGGCATTGTGATTTCTAAACTGATTTTGATAGCCTTGTTTCCCTCCTTGGTTTCTGTGCATACCCTGCCCTGAACCCTGGCCTTGTTGATTGTTGCTACCCCACGAAAAATTTGGATGATTCCTCCAATTCGAGTTGTAGCCACCACCAAACTGCTGTTGATTCCTCTGTGCATTGTCCACAAAGTTGACAGAATCAGGATTTGCACCACAGCATTCAGCTAAATGCTCACTACTACCACACACTTCACACCACATCTGTTGGACTGCATTAACTGAGGCTGACGGCTGGTTCAAATTCCTGTTGCTGAAGTGAGTGTTTAACTGATTTTGCAAAGCAACTATCTGTGCAGCGATAGCTGTGAATCCATCCACTTCAAGCACTCCCGCTGCTTTCCTTACTCCACCTCTTGAAGAATCTGCATTCCATTCCGGATTGCCTTGTGAAATTCGGTTGAGCAAAGTGTACAACTCCTCATAAGTCTTCTTCAGCGCTTGCCCTCCAGCTGCTGAGTCTAAAAAAATTTTAGTGTGGGGTTCCAAACCCTCAATAAAAGTGTGGACCAACACCTCATTTGACTAATGATGATGAGGACAGTCCTGCAACATGGACTTGAATCTTTCCCAGGCTTGATAAAGATTTTCTCCTTCCCTCTGTTTAAAACTTAGAATCTGACTTCTAAGTTTAGCTGTTTTACCTGAAGGGAAATATCTGATCAAGAACTTCTTTGCAAGATCATCCCACGTTGATATAGAGTTGGGTGGTTTAGCTTTTAACCACCTCTTGGCTTCACCAAGTAAGGAAAATGGAAATAAGGTGAGCCGAACATAATCAGGTGACATTCCAGTGGGGATGTAAGTGTCACTTATCTCCAAAAAGTTCTGGAGATGTTGTTGCGGGTCTTCGTGAGGGAGACCGATAAACTGCCCGCTAGTGTGCAAAAGTTGCACCATATTTTGCTTTAACTCAAATCTCCCCCCAGGCTCTGGTTTGCGGATGCTGGAATGTACATTATTAGCGTGTGGGATTGCCACCTCGCGAACCGGCCTGGCTGCTACTTCCTCGGGCACTAACACTGCCCGCACAACTGGTGGATTGGGTTGCTCCATCATAGACTATTTCAGCAACTGCAACTTCTTCCGAAGAGCTTCTCTACGTTGACTATGCAATTCACGTTCTGGCTCTAAGTAAGATTCCACCAGCTCCTTGTCCCTTGCCAGTGTTCACAGAAATAAAAATCTGTAAAATACAGGCTAAGACCAAGTTGTTAACACTTAAGAAAATAAAAATACAAATACAGTAAATTTACACTAAACAAAATTTTACAAATCGCCTAGCCTCCCCGGCAACGGCGCCAAAAACTTGTTCACGCTCTGCTGCTCGGTATATATTATACACCGACACGCAAGTGTACGTGGTCAAACAAGTAATAAAGTGGCTAAGTAGCCAAGTATCGATCCAAGGAGGCTGCTCTAGATATGCAAAACTGCCTAGTTTACTATATCTCTATTCTATTTCTAACTATGTTAACAACAATCCAACCATGATTTGAGTAAGTTGTGTTTCTAAACTAATTATCTACTAAAATTAATAACTACTATTTACGTTGAGTTTAGACAATGGATATGCACATGCCAAGGTTAAGAACGAGTAATGAACTTGATAATCATGATAATTTGGTCATCTTCTTCTTCATATTGCTAGCCAAGAATGTTTGCCTAGAAATTAAAACTTCCGTATTTAATTTCACTTTAGATTCATAAACCATTCGTCTACATTTCTGTGATCAAATGCAATTTATGACCTAACACTACAATTCCGGTTCGTAAATTGACTAATATGGCTTTCAAGTATATTTCTATCAAGAAAGCACATCAAAACCCAATTTTCCCAAATCAAGTTAAGAACAATACCCTATTAATTCACAACTTTCCAATTTCATGCTCTCTCGAGTGAAATTGGACTTTTTAGATATACATTAATGGTGGCCAATCAAGAATGTAATAAGCACAAGAATCAATAGAACAACATGCAAGAAGAAGAAGAAACCATATCAATTATTACCAACATTCATTTCACAAGTTCAAAACCTCAGCAAGAGAGGTATTAGCCACTCATTCTTGGATTAATCATCCTAGAATGAGTGTGAATAATGCATACAATTGAAGGAAAGAAGAAGGGAAGAGAAGAAAACTCTTATCTTTTCTATTCTTCAACTGCCACAAAACCACGTTCCTGCTCCCACTTTTGAACTCAGGCTCAAAAAACTAAAACTAAAAAGAACTCTCTTTAAAAATAACCTAAGTGTGCTATTTATACTAGTGGGAAATTTTTCCCGGAATAACAAGCAACGTGTCACGGAGGCCAACGCGGAGCACTGCCTCCATGACACGGCGTGGACGCGGATCCTCTCTGGAAATTGCATGGTCCGGATAATTAGCCTCAACGTGGCACAGAGGCCATCGCGGAGGCCTGTCTCCGTGCCACGGAGCTGACGCGCAGGCACACTGGAAATTGCCACTTTTATTTCTGCCCAGGTAGTGTGCTACCTCGATGGCAGCGTGGCACGGCACAATCGCGGAGCCACTACAAAATATGCCATCCGAGGTCTTTTCCACGCTCACATCCAAGTCCAACTCCGACATAGTTCCAACACGCATTTTAGCTCTTAAAAATCACATTATCCTGCAAAACAAATGCTAATCATGTTGGTTAGTATAAATTCGCATTTTATTACTATATACATGATATTATATACACATTGCACAACAAACAAGGTAAAAATGATACGTTTGAGTATCACTTGGGCATTAAATCTGCCCAAGATCATGGTTTATCCTATCTCAGACAGTGAATGGGTTAGCCCAGTTCAGAGCGTCCCAAAGAAAAGGAGGGATGACCGTGGTCACCAACGAAAAGAATGAGCTGATTCCTACATGCACAGTCACGGGCTGGCGAATTTGCATGGATTACAGGAAGCTCAATGAGGCCACGAGGAAAGATCATTATCCTATTCCATTTATTGATAAGATTTTGGACAGGTTGGCAGGTCAGGAATATTATTGTTTCTGGATGGGTATTCAGGCTATAATCGAATAGCCATAGCACTGGAGGATCAGGAGAAGACCACTTTTACGAGTCCTTATGGGACATATGCTTTCGGGCGAATGCCATTTGGTCTATGTAATGCACCAACCACATTCCAGCGATGCATGATGGAAATCTTCCACGATAAGGTGGAAGATTTTGTACGGGTATTTATGGATGACTTTTCTGTTTTCGGTGATTCATTTGCTATGTGTCTGCAGAATCTTGACTGGGTGTTAGCTCGAGGTGAAGACTCAAACCTGGTGCTCAACTGGGAGAAGTTCCACTTTTTAGTCAAGGAGGATATCATTCTTGGCCATATGGTTTCATGCAAAGGGTTAGAAGTCTATCATGCAAAGATTGAGGTGATTGAGAAGCTACCACCACCAGTGTCAGTGAAAGGTGTTCGCAGCTTTCTAGGACATGCTGGGTTTTACAGACGGTTCATCAAGAACTTCTCAAAAATTTCTAGACCGATATGCCGGTTACTAGAAAAAGAGGTGAAGTTCGAATTTGACAAGGATTGTGTAGAAACATTCGAGGAGCTAAAACAGAAGCTCGTGGAAGCACCTATTCTGATTTCTCCAAATTGGAAACATCCTTTTGAGTTGATGTGTGATGCAAGTGACATGGCCGTAGGAGCTGTATTAGTGCAGCGTAGGGATAAAAATTTTCATTCCATTTATTATGCAAGCAAAACACCTGACGCTGCCCAAGTCAATTATACAGTCACAGAGAAAGAGATGTTAGCTTTAGTGTTTGCATTTGACAAGTTCAGATCCTACCTGGTGGGGTCGCAAGTGGTGGTATATACTAATCTTGCAGAAATTCGGTATTTGTTTGGCGAAAAGGATGCGAAGCCCAGTCTAATCAGGTGGATATTGTTGCTGCAAGAGTTTGATCTAGAGATCCGAGACAGAAAGGGAAGCGAGAATCAGGTTGCAGATCACCTATCACGACTGGAAAGTCGTTCGCATGTACAGGAAGGTGATAGCATCAAAGAAGAGTTCCTCGATGAACAACTCTTGGCAATAAAGGAAGCTGAAATCCCTTGGTATGCAGATATTGTGAACTTGCTGGTAAGTGGAGTATACCCACCTAAGGCAACGGCTCAGCAAAGAAAGAAGCTGAGGCATGATTCCTGGTACTACATGTGGGATGAGTCGTATCTGTTTAAACAGGGACCGGATCAAGTGATGAGACGATGCATTCCAGAAAGCCAGATTGTAGAAGTACTGAGGAGTTGTCATTCATCGTTGTATGGAGGTCACCATGGAGGAGAGCGAACAGCTCACAAGGTGCTGCAGTCAAGTTTCTTTTGTCCTACACTGTTCAGAGACGCTATAGCTTATGTCAAAATGTGTGATAGATGTCAAAGAACAGGCATAATCGGCAGGAGGCAAGAGAGGCCATTGCATCAGATATTAGAAGTTGAGGTTTTTGATGTATGGGGGATCGACTTTATGGGCCCGTTTCCACCGTCATTTTGTAATTGTTGCATCTTGGTAGCAGTGGACTACGTGTCTAAGTGGATTGAGGTAGTAGCTTGTCCCAGGAATGACAACATGGTGGTGACCAAATTTGTGAAGAAGCAGATTTTCAGCAGGTTCGGTACACCCCGAGCTATTATTAGTGATGGAGGAGCTCATTTTGTGAATGCAGGTTTCAGAAACTTGCTAGCTAAGTATGGGGTGCGGCACAAGGTGGCGGCAGCATATCATCCCCAAACTAGCGGGCAAGTAGAGGTGTCAAATAGGGAGATTAAGCAGATTCTGCAGAAAACAGTGAATGCACAACGAATTGATTGGGCAAGCAAACTTGATGATGCGTTGTGGGCTTACAGAACTGCATACAAGACACCCATTGGGACTTCTCCGTATAGATTGGTTTATGGAAAGGCATTTCATCTACCTGTGGAGCTAGAACATCGAGCTTTTTGGTCCGTAAGACAGCTAAACATGGATCCTGAACGAGCAGGAAAGAAGAGGTTGATGTAGCTGAGTGAGTTAGATGAGTTTCGATGGCACGCCAATGAAAGTGCTAAATGCTACAAGGAGAAAACTAAAAGGTGGCACGACAGGCACATGGTGCATCGGATCTTTGAGCCAGGGAAAAAAGTGTTGTTGTTTGAACTCGAGGTTGAAACTCTTTCCAGGGAAGTTGTGGTCCAAGTGGTCAGGGCCGTTTGAAGTTGTGAGAATGACCCCGCACGGGGCAGTTGAATTGTGGCAAGAAGATAAAAGTGCCACATTTTTGGTGAACGGGCAGAGATGTAAGCACTACTGGGTGAAGATGTTATTCGAGAGAAGACGTCTATCATTTTAGTAGATGATTAAGGATGACAAGCGTCGAGCCGCGACAGTAAACCAGGCACTGCACGGGAGGCAACCCGTGAATGTAATATAATAGATTAGTTAAGATTATTGAAGAAAAAAAAAGAGAAAGAGAAAATGGTTGGCAATAGTTGAGAGGCGACCTATGATTTCTATCAAATTTTTGTGGTTGAATGATTTTCAGGTGAAATGGAGGGTCAAAATACAAAAGTGCAAAGGAAAAATCAAGGTAAGAAAATAAAACTTGGGGAAATTTCCAGAGAGCCCTCGCGTTTCTCCGTGTCACGGAGGAGGACCTCTGTGTTACCCTCTATGACACATTGAGTTTATTCTAGAATTTTTAACAAATTCAAGTAAGCCTCCGTGATGGCTCCGTGTCACGGAGGAGGACCTCCGCGACGGCCTCCATGACACGTTGAGGCTTATTTTGCGTCAGGTCACCTCGGGTAATCGGGTAAACCCGCGCGAAATTAACCCTTTTAACCCCAAATTCTATAATTTTTCCCCATTTCCTCCAACCCTCCGCGACCAACACCCCAAAACCCTTCTCCCTCTCACCTTCACGAGCTTAGGTGTCTCAAACAAAGTTATACACTTCTTACATTCTTCAACACTAACCACACTTGCATCTTACAGTCATGTATAGCACACAGCAAGAACATCAACCAATCAATTAGCTACGGGTTCAAAACCATAACTTATTGACTAATTTTCCCTCAAGACGGTCGTCATCCATCCATCATCAGAACTAGTCTCTAACTATGACTAAAAACACTATATACAGACAAAGAAAATTTTTATTCTTCGGTTCAAAGACCCCCCGTCGGGAAAGAACTGAAAAGAAAAACCAATGGGTGGTGAAGTCATGCTCAACTCCAAAATTTTTCCACTATGTATCAAGCACTGCATTCACCAAAATCATTAACCACAAAATTTTTGAATTTCCCTCACCCCACACTTGAATCATGCTATGTTCCCAAAGCATCTAATTAAAATTCAAAAGGGTGAGAAGTACTCCCTGAGGCCTCTAGGCCTAGCTAACAGCATGTTTTTCTTCAAATTTGCACAAGTGGGTGTTTGACCCCACACTTTCCCTGGTTTCAATTGCATGAGATGTGAAAGGATAGTTAACAAGGTTTTAAGTGTGGGGTAGGTGATCTTGGGCATAATTGCATGCCCAAGTGAAACTTTAATACTTCATTTCTACTTGTTTATCCACTTTTATGTGTGCATTCTCATGTGATTTGTATGTAAATGCGGATTTATACTAACCAACATGATTAGTGTTGTTTTGCCGTCTAGAAGGAATTTTTGGAAGCTAATCTACAAGTTGGTGAAGTGTGGAAATGGACTCGGAAGCAAGAAGCGGAAGTCGACAAGGAAATGGGCCAACTTTGGTGCTCCGCAATGGAGGCCGTGTCACGCTACCATCGCGAAAGCAGTCTGCCTAGAAGTGATTTTTATATTGATTTCCAGTGGAGGTGCGCGTTACCTCCATGGCAAGGAGCTGAAGCTCCGCAATACACTCCTTGCCACGTTGCCAGTTATTTCGGGAAAAATTCTCAATAGTATAGGGTTGACTCAAAAGCATTATTTATTGGGTTGTCTACCTTCATAACGAAATCGTTCACTAGCATTTAGGATAATTACTACCATATTATAGTCCCTATGGGATCGATACTTGGTTGTAATAAAGCCACTTTACTACTTGTATGACCACGTGCACTTGCGTGTAGTTGAAACCGAACAAAGGGATCCAAGCCAACCGTACAACATCAGCGGAGATTGAACCCGGTGATGAAGGATGTAGTTAGAAAGGAAGTGATCAAGTGGCTAGATGCAGGAGTGGTATATCCCATCTCAGATAGTGAATGGGTTAGCCCAGTTCAATGCGTTCCCAAGAAAGGGGGAATGACAGTGGTCACAACTGAGAAGAATGAGTTGATTCCCACACGCACAGTCACGGGCTGGCGAATTTGCATGGTTTATAGGAAACTCAATGAGGCCACTCGAAAAGATCATTATCCGATTCCATTCATTGATCAGATGTTGGACAGGCTGGCAGGGCAGGAATATTATTGCTTTCTGGATGGTTACTCTGGCTATAATCAAATAGCCATAGCACCAGAAGATTAGGAGAAGACCACGTTTACATGTCCTTGTGGGACATATGCTTTCAGGAGGATGCCTTTTGGTCTATGCAATGCACCAGCCACATTCCAGCGATGCATGATGGCGATATTCCATGATATGGTGGAAGACTATGTCGAGGTATTTGTGGATGACTTTTTTGTTTTTGGTAACTCATTTGCTATGTGTTTGCAGAATCTTGACAGGGTGTTAGCTAGATGTGAAGACTCAAACCTGGTGCTTAACTGGGAAAAATGTCACTTATTAGTCAAGGAGGGTATTGTTCTTCGCCATAAGGTGTCATGCAGAGGGTTGGAAGTCGATCGTGCAAAGATAGAGGTGATTGAAAAGCTACCACCGCCAGTATTAGTTAAGGGTGTCCGCAGCTTTCTAGGACATGCTGGGTTTTACAGACGATTTATTCAAGACTTCTCTAAAATTTCTAGACCGATATGCCGGTTGCTAGAAAAAGAGGTGAAGTTTGAATTTGACAAGGAATGTGTAGAAGCATTTGAGAAGCTGAAAAAGAAGCTGGTGGAAGCTCCTATTCTCATTGCTCCTTATTGGGAATATCCTTTTGATTTAATGTGTGATCCAAGTGATGTGGTTGTAGGAGCGGTATTGGGGCAGCGAAGGAATAATATTTTTCATTCCATCTACTATGCAAGCAAAACACTTCACGCTGCACAAGTTAATTATACAGTCACTGAGAAGGAGATGCTAGGTCTAGTGTTTGCATTTGACATGTTTAGATCCTATCTAGTGGGGTCAAAAGTGGTGGTACACACTGATCATGCGGCAATTCGGTACTTATTTGGCAAGAAAGATGTGAAGCCCAGGCTAATCAGGTGGATATTATTGCTGCAAGAGTTTGATCTGGAGATCCGAGACGGGAAGGGAAGTGAAAATTAGGTTGCAGATCACCTATCGTGACTAGAGAACCGTTCACATGTGAAGGAAGGTGAGCGCATCCGAGAAGAGTTCCCCGATGAGCAACTCTTGGCAATAAAGGAAGCTGAACTCCCTTTATATGCAGATATTGTGAACTTGTTAGTAAGTGGAGTATACCCACCTGAGGCAACGACTCAACAAAGAAAGAAGCTGAGGCATGAGTCCCGGTACTACATGTGGGATGAGTCGTATCTATTCAAGCAAGGACCTGATCAAGTGATGAGGCGATGCATCCCAAAAATTCAGATGGTAGAGGTGCTGAGGAGTTGTCATTTATCTTTGTATGGAGGTCATCATGGAGGAGAGCGTACTGCTCACAAAGTGATGCAATCCGGGTTCTTTTGGCCCACACTGTTCAAAGATGTTGCAGCTTATGTCAAAGTATGTGATCGATGTCAAAGAACAGGAACAATCGGCAGAAGACAGGAAATGCCATTGCATCACATATTAGAAGTTGAGGTGTTTGATGTGTGGGGGATAGATTTTATGGGCCCGTTTCCACCATTGTTTGGCAATCGATACATATTGGTGGCAGTGGACTACGTGTCTAAGTGGGTTGAGGCAGTAGTTTGTCCCAGGAACGACAATAAGGTGGTGACTAGATTTGTGAAGAAGCAGATTTTCACTAGGTTTGGTACACCACAAGCAATTATCGGTGATGGAGAGGCACATTTTGTGAATGCAGGGTTCAGGAATTTGCTAGCGAAATACGGGGTTCAGCATAAAGTGGCTACAACATATCATACCCAAACTAACGAGAAAGTAGAGGTGTCAAATAGGGAAATTAAACAAATTTTGCAGAAAACGGTGAACGCACAGCGCTTGGATTGGGCAAGAAAACTGGATGATGCGTTGTGGGCATATTGAAATACATATAAGACACCCATTGGGACTTCACCGTACAAATTGGTTTACGGGAAGGCATGTCATCTGCCCGTGGAGCTGGAACATCAAGCTTTTTGGGTTGTGTGGAAGCTGAACATGGATCTTGAGCTTGCAGGAAAGAGGAGATTGATGCAGCTGAGTGAGTTGGATGAGTTTCGATGGCACGCAAATGAAAGTGCAAAATGCTACAAAGAAAAAATGAAAAGGTGGCATGACAGGCACATGGTGAATCGAATCTTTGAGCCAGGCCAAAAGGTGTTACTATTCAACTCTAGGTTGAAACTTTTCCCAGGGAAATTGCGCTCCAAGTGGTCAGGGCCGTTTGAAGTAGCAAGGATGACTCCACACGGGGAAGTTGAATTGTGGCAAGAGGATAAAAGTGACACATTTTTGGTGAATGGACAAAGGTGTAAGCACTACTGGGGTGAAGATGTTAATCGAGAGAAGACTTCTATCACCTTAGTAGATGAATGAGGATGTCAAGCGTCGAGCCGTGGTGGTAAACCAGGCGTTGCACGGGAGGCAACCCGTGGATGTAATGTACTAGACTAGTTAGGAACAAATTTTTTTTTTTTAAAAAGCTGGCACTAGGTGGGAGGCAACCCACAATTTTCTAACAAGTTGTTGTTGTTTGATGATTTTCAGGAAATATGGAGGGCAAAAATACAAAAAACACAAGTGGAAAAATAAAGGTAAAAAGTGGAAATTGGGGCAAGAAATAGTGAGCCTACGCGTTGGCTCCATGTCACGGAGGCTGACCTCCGCGTTACTCTCCGTGACACGTTGAGGCTAACCCAGGTTTGATAAGGTTTCCAGTAAGCTGCCGCGTTGGCTCCGGTCATGGAGCTTACCCTCTGCGTTGGCCTTCGTGACACGTTGAGGCCAATTTCGCGTCGGGTTAGTTCAGGCAGCGGGTTGACCCGCGCGAAATCACTCTTTTTTAACCCCAAAAAAATGATTTTTCTCCCATTGTACAGAAACCCTCCGCGACAAAACTCCATTTCCCCTTCTCCCTCAATGTGCCACGACCCTAGATAGGGAAATTTCTTCAATTATTCTTAAAACTCTTCAAGTAAAGGTATGTTCTCGAATTTTTTCTCATTCTTGATGCATGTTCGAGTCTTGAACATGTTTTTTGAGGAAACACTGCCCTAAGGTATTAATGAGATGTGTAATTGCTTGGGTCATTGATGAATGTTGATTTTGTACTAGTGTTGTGTTTTGAACTCAATAATTACATGAATTGTGTTGAAAATCTTCCCTTGTTGATAACTAGGGTATAGAATTTTGTTGGAAAGAAGAAGAAAAGGGTAGAAATGGAAATATTTTGGGTTGTGCCTGTTGTTTGAGTTGAAAAATGTTGTGATTAAAGTTAGATTATGTTATGGTTGAAGATTGATTTTTGGGGATCAAAGTAGGAAAAATCCAATAGGTTTGTGTGCACAAACTTGAGAATTGCTCATGATTTTGTAAAGGGATAGATGGATGAACTTTAATAATGCATTGTATGAAGTCTGAGTAGTACAATAAAACTGTTCCATCGACTTTTATGAATGCACTGAACCTTCTGGGAAATGAGCTAAAATTCTGTGGTTGTTCTTGTCAAATTGTATTGATTACGGCTAACAACTAAGTGTGGGGTGATCAATTTAAGCCAGCCTTAGTAGTAGCCAAATATATCATGCATGACATTTGAAATATATGCTTTTGATGGACAGGAAAAATGTCTAGAAGGCAAGATAAAGGAAAAGGTGCATCCACATCTGGCGCCAACAGAAAAAGACTGAGAATTGGGACAGCAGTGCCAGCAGCACCACCTGTTCCAAGGGGGCAACGTAGACAATATGGAACACGATGGGTCTCAAATGAGGGAAAGAAATGGTACTCCAAACACAAGGAAACCAAGTATTTCCCAAAGGAACAAATAGCACAGGAACCACTAGCTCAAGAATTCCCAAGAATCCTACACAGGATAAACACTGTTGGGTTAAACTTCATCTTTGAAGAACCCAAAGAGTGCAATCTCCACCTCATAAGGGAATTCTACGCTAACTAAAACCCCACCTTGCGCAGCCACACAGTTAAGATCAGAGGACAGGTGGTTACTTTTGAACCACAGCATCTTAATGTTATCTTTGGGATACGGGACACAGACGCGCATGTCCTCCGCCAGCTAAATATCACTCCACCATATGCCGATATCTGACACACATTATGTGGAGCATGATCAACAGCGAGGTGGAGTCATCACAAGTAAAGAGGATATCACCAGACATTGCCATACTCCCAAATGAACAGAGAAGCAAGGATCTGGTTGAAGATAGTGTGTACTTGCCTGATCCCGGGGGTGCACATGACTGATGTCACCCAGGACATAGTTTGTTTGGTATATGCATTGATGAAAGGACTGGAGATAAATGTTGGAGCGGTGATTATTTCAGTAATGAAGAAAGCCAAACTTCATCAAGGGCATCAATATGGTTTCAGTGGTCCTCTAATAGCTTTCCTCAGGGGCCATGGTATTGAAGAGGAGGCCCTGGACTACATTCCTCAACTTGACCGGCGTGCTTTGGATGTCACTAAGACCAAAGAACCTGATACCACATTTGGGCCTGTGCTTACACTCGCCGAGCGACACGCTCGGGACGACCAATACATGGCCCGTATGTATGGGATGCAGATGCCGCAACTATGGATTGTTGGAAGGCCTACTATGGAGGATGAATTGTGGCAGCTCGACATGGATTACCCATTTAATGAGCATGCCTGAGCATTATGCAGAGTTGGGCCCGGATTTGTAGAACCAGTTGATGACGATGTCCCTACTGATGAGGAAACGCGTCGGCATGACCCAGACATTGAGTAGAGGAGGACGGCGAAGAAGATTCTAATCTTGGAGATGACGCACAAGAACCTAATGAAGAGATTTAACATTTTGATTGATCAGGGAATTACACCACCCAAACTTTGTTTTTAATTACAGATATGCGAACACTGGGGACAGTGTTCCAACTAAGTGTGGGGTGGGAGTAGTTAGGTGCTGGTGTAGTAAGGCTGTGTTGTGCTTGTGCTTATGTGGCTATTTAATGTGTGACATTGTGTTTCGTGTTATGTTGTTGATGATTTTTTGTGTTGGTGGTGGTGATGTAATTGTAATAAATTGTTAAGGAGTTATTTGTGTAATTATTTGTGTAAGTTATTTGCTATTTTTAATTTTTTTATTTTTTTCTATTTTTTTTAATTTGGGTTTCTCGATTTTTGTTTTTGGTGCTTTTTCCGAGAATAGTCCCTTTGAACTGAAGTCTTAGATAGAGATTGTTCCCTATGATGGATGGATGACGACCTTCTTAAGGGAAATTTAGTCAGTAGGTTTAGATTTTTTTGAACACATAGCTAATTAATGGTTCGACATTCTTGTTATGTGCTATACTATGAGATTCAAGTGTGATTCGTATGGAAACATGCAAGTGTGTTAAACATGTTGAGACACTTAGGCTCTAGAATTCGACTCGTTGTGATTAAAGCTTAATTTTGAATTCTTGTAATTAACTGAGTTAAGAGTCTGCGAATATGCCTTGAATTGAGCATGTGCAATGAGTGTGATTTTTTCTAATATTCCATGCTACTGTGAAGTGTCTAGAACTTGCCTGGTGTGTATATAAAATGAAATGAAGGATGTGGATTGTAGGAGAGGATGTAGGCATTTCGTTGAATGAACCTAAATTTTATCCCTTACCTTACCTACCTTGAATGTTAAATCCTAGTTAGCCCCATTGAGCCTCAAGTCTATTCTTTGATAGTTACACCATAAGCTTAATCCTTTTCTTTCATTAGCCGTGAATTTGATCCAAAACTCCTAAGCGCTTAAGTGAAAAATTCCAAAGATTGAAGGAGTGAGAAGCGTGAAACAGAAGGAAAAGTAGAAGTTGTGAAAGTTGAGAAAAGTACAAAGGTTCACTTGTTTGAAAATGATTGATTATTAGTAGAGAGTGAGAAGTAAATAAAAATTTGCTTAAATAAGCTTTACTAGTAAGCTGAGTGTGCTTAAAGAAATGGGAAGAAAAAGAGAAAATTCAAGAGTGAGAAGAATGAGGAAGAAGTATAGAGGAGATGTCTTTAATGAATGTGGATGTGTTAAAAGCGCTTGGGGGAAGATAGTCACTATTACTGACCAGAATAGTACCTACCCGTCCCTTAGCTTACATTACAACCCATTAAGTCCTACTTGATCTTACGTTCATACATCCTTAAATTAGTGGAGTAAACACTAAGGGCATGCTTATGGTTCACTACATGATGTATGTGAATTCTTTGAGAGAGTGAGCGTAATTTTATTCATATACCCATACCTTTTGTGATTTGAAATTCTTTTGGTGTAAAAATGGGGTAACTCTCTTGTGTTGTGAGGACACATGTTTAATGAGAGATAACATTCCTGTAGATTTCTTGATCGGTTGATTTGCATGAGTTTGCTAAGATTGAGAGTCGATTCTTGAGGTTAGGAAGTCTTAACATAGTTGTATTTCATTTCAATGATTAAATCATGCATGCCCTATTTTTAACTTGCGATCTTAAATAATCATTATAGCCATAGCTTGAATTGTCTTGCTAAATTAGCTATGCGTGAGTCTTCAATTACATGAGATGTTAAAGGGTTGTTCGAGGACGAACAAGGCTTTAAGTGTGGGGTAGGTGATCTTGGGCATAATTGCAAGCCCAAGTGATACTTTATTACTTAATTTGGACTTGTTTATCTACTTTTATGTGTACATTCTCATGTGATTTTTATGTAAATGTGGATTTATACTAAGCAACATGATTAGTTATTGTTTTTGCAGTTAGAATGAATTTTGGAAACTAATCTACAAGTTGGTGAAGTTGAGGGATGAACTCGGAAGCAAAACTCGAAAGTCGGCAAGAAAATGCTAAAAAATTGATGCTCCGCGATAGAGGCCGTGTCACGCCACCACCGCGGAGGCATTCTTCCTAAAGTGAAATTTGTATTGAATTCCAGTGAAGGTGCGCGATGGGACCGTGTAACGGAGCCTATGCTCCGCGTTCACTTCAGTGACACGGTGGGAAGACTTTGTTGCACACTTGGATTCCAGTGAAGGTGCGCGATACGTTCGTGGCACGGAGCTGAGGCTCCGTGATAGCCTTCGTGCCACGCTGAGGATAATAATCTGGCATCCAAGTTCTACTGAGGCTCCGCGATAGGGCCGTGGCACGGAGATGATGCTCCGTGATACCCTCCGTTCCACGTTACCAGTTTATTTCGGGAAATTTCTCACTTGTATAAATAGCACACTTAGGTTTTATTTTAAGATATCTGACATTTCATGCTAGAACGTGGGTATAAAGCAGTTGAGCTGAAGAAGTTCTTGGGTTAATTCTCTTCCTTGTTCTCTTAAATTTCAATTGCTTGTATGATTTCTACTTGTTTGAAGATGTTTAATCATCAAATGAGTGGCTAATTCACCTTTGGTTGAGGTTAAGGATGATTGTAGTAGTATGCCATTGATGTTATTTCAGTTTTTATCTTCTCTACAACGGTTGTTCTACTAATTCTTGTTTTCACTACACTAATGCTTGCCCATTGTTAATGTACATCCTAGAATTCCAGTTTTATTTCTGAAAGGAAGATTAACTGGGTAGATGTGAATTGGTAGGATATGTTCTTGTCTTGGTTGAGAAATTAAAAGATTAACGTTCAGAATAAAAATATATCTGTAATGTCATATTTGGTCATCTATGGAATTTGTTGTGTATTACTAGAATATGAGGTTTTTGCATCACAGAAATATGTAATGTAAGTGTCATGATTCTTTAATTGGAGAGGAGTTCGAAAGACCCAATCCATTGGTACATAATTCCTGACTAACAACTGAAGAGAAGTGTTGACTGAAGTTTAATCAATAAAATTACATATCTGCATGTTTTACCTTAACCTCAGCTTGTTCGTGCTATTGTTCAGATTATAATTTACAATCTTTTTACTTAAAGTTACATTAACTAGTATTCATTAAAAATCACCATTTGTTCTGTTTTTCTGCTTGTATAGAGAAGTGCGTATACTAAACACTTAAAGAAAAATTACTACCACATTACAGTCCCTGTGGGTTCGATACCTGGATTGAAATAAAGCCACTTTATTACTTGTGCGACCATGTGCACTTGAGTGTAATTGGGAGTGAACACCAGCCAATAGCACTGGTTGTTGCTGAATCCACTAAGGGGCCTAGAAGTTCGACGGTCCAAGAGATTCTTGCCTTGAGTCCTCTGCAGTTTATAGGGACAGATCACAGAGAGGATCCTCAGAACTTTTTAGATTAGTTGCAGCAAATATTCAGGATGATGCATGCTTCGTCCATAGAGTTAGTTGAGTTGGCAATGTTTCATCTGCGAGATATAGTAGTTCTATGGTATGAGAGTTGGGAGAGGTCTAGGGGCAGAGATGTACCCCCACCTACTTGGCCTAGTTTTTCGAAATTCTTCCTAGATCATTACTTACCTCGAGAGATCTGACAGGCCCGAGTGGATCAATTCTTACATCTAGACCAGGGCAGGATGAGCATCGGGAGTATGCACTAAGGTTTGATTCCTTGGCAAGATATGTGCTAGATTTTGTTGATACGATGCTAGCTATGGTACACTGGTTCATCATGGGGCTTGCTACAGAGCATATGCAAGCTTTTATTACAACTACATTGCATTAGGACATGGATATTTCACGCATTTAGGCGTTTGCTCAGAACATAGAGGGAATTAGGCAACACCAGTATGAGGTTGAAAGGTTGAGCCAGGAGCAGCACCGGAAGGCTAGACCCACTTTTTTGTAGGCAGAGTTTCAGGGAGGCCCAGACCTCAGTTTCTAGGCAGGCCACCAAAAACTTTACCTCCGCAGCAATAGGGCAGTAGATAAGATCATCGCGGATAGTCAACACTCGGCGGGACTTCACAACCGTCTAGCTTGCAGCATCAGAGAGGTTCAGATAAGAGCAGGCCCGTCGCAATGCATTGTAGGATTTGCAGCCAACAACATTTTTAGAGGTGTAGATACGGTTCTACTGCTTGCTATACTTGCGGGCAAGAGGGTCATATGATGAGGAATCGTTCGAATAGAGATTAGGGTGATCGGGACTAGCAGAACAGGTCCTCAGTAGGATGACATACTCCAACACCCTCGGCAGGGCATAGGCCCTCAGCTCCAGCTGGCAAAGGCAGAGGTATAGGTAGATCAGGGGCATTAAGTTCTAGCAGTGGTCTGGATATCACTTACGCCTTACCAAGGTGACAGGAGTCAGAGTCGTCACTAGATGTTGTGACAGGTATGTTGGATGTTTGCTCTCCACCAGTTTATATTTTAATAGATCCAGGTTCTACTTTGTCCTATGTTACTCTGTTAGTGGTACAAAAGTTTGGTATAATACTAGAATTGCTTCAACGGCCATTTTTGGTGTCTACACTTGTCGGTGACTTTATTATTGCTACCAGTGTTTATGGATTTGATGAACATCATCTTCAGGTCATATTTAGATTTTCTTGTGATAATATTTATTGATGATATTCTGGTATATTCACGCTCAGAAGCTAAACACAGAGAGCTTTTGCAAATAGTACTCCAAATCCTCAAAGATTGCCAGTTATATATGAAGTTCTCAAAATGTGAGTTCTGATTAAATTCTGTAGCTATATTGGGCCATTTTGTGTCAGATGCAGATATCCAGGTTGACTCGCAAAAAATCGAGGTAATAAAGCATGACCTAGACCGACGACTTCAATTGATGTTTGTAGTTTCTTGGGGTTAGTCGGATATTACAGAAGGTTCATAGAAGGATTCTCTACCTTATCAACATCATTGACAAGATTGACTCAGAAAGTAACTAAATTCTATTAGACCAAGGCTTGTGAGCAGAGTTTCTAGGAGCTGAAAAATAGACTGACATCTGCACCAGTATTAGCCTTACCGGGAGGTTCAGAGGGCTATGATGTATATTGTGACACTTTAGTCATTTTGTTAGGGTGTGTTCTGATGCAACATGGCAAGGTGATTTCCTATGCTTCGAGGCAACTAAGGAAGCACGAAAAGAACTACCCCACCCATGACTTAGAGTTAACTACAGTGGTTAATGTTTTGAAAATATGGAGGCGTTACTTGTATGTTGTGCATGTGGACATCTTTACTGATCACAAAATCCTCCAGTATATCTTCACACAGAAAGAGTTGAGTTTGCGGTAGCGTCGGTGGCTAGAGTTGCTGAAAGACTATGATGTGAATATCTTAAATTTGGAGGTCCATTCGGACTTGGTTTTTAAGATTCTTATATTATGGGTAAATTGATTTTTGGCAGCAAATATTTGATTTATCGATTATTTCATCATTTAAAACTACGTATGAGAATGAAAATTGGGGGTTTTGAGCCTAAAGTTAAGAAATCTATTTTTGATGAATTCAAGGTCGATTTGAGCTCCATTTTTGATAAAATTTCATATTTGAGTTCCTTACATCATGGCTAACATGATATTTTTAAATAACATTCTAATGTTTTCCTTGCGGGCTCGGGGTTGACTTTTAGGGCCCCGGATAGAAGTATATCAATATGGGTGTCCATGGTTTTATTTTCTTGTGTAGAATACATATTTGAAAAGATTGAGATCATTCGGAGGCATTGCAGAAGGTAAAGGCCATAATTTGACATTTCAAACCCTGATTAAGGCAAGTTAAGAATATTCTTTGACCCTTTATGAAGTGTTAGTATGTACTAAAGGGAGTAATGGATAATGGGGGTCCCATATAAATGATATGACAAGCATTTATATGGGTACTGGTGTTTTATTGTGGGGATTTGAAAATAATCTTTGTTAATTGATAAATGTTGTGAATATATAAGCATGATTCCTAGTTATGATATCAGATGGATGTTGTAGTGCTTAATTGATATTGATCGCTTGATATTTGATATAGCTGATTCTTGTGCTAAAGGCTTGCCTATGAAATGCTTATCTGAAAACTCTTTCATTATCCTATTTCTCGTAGTTTGTTCTTGAAATGACTTCTAATGGTTGTGCTGACACTAGAATCTGGTAATGGATTAGGGTACACGAATATTGGGGATATAAAAGGTTATAAACCCCGATGAAGGAGTAAAGGGTCATTTAGAGTACATTCCTGGGAGTGTTTAATTGGTATCGAGTGTGTATATACACCTCGCAAGTGCCCTACTGGTCCCAATTGTCCGATGATAGGGATTGGGTATATATGAATTATTTCAGGCCAGGGCATGCTTGTGACATACAATTTGATTATTCTTCAGTTTCATGACTATGGTAATGTCTTGATTATTAAAGGGGAGATTGGTACATTGAGGCGTTGTGATTTATCAAAGTCAAGGAGAGGTGGTGATAGTTTTAAAACACATTGTGTCATTTCAGTGGTATTGCTAGTTTTTGATATTATGTGTATTTTTTCCTTATTGTCTTGACATTAAACTTGTGCATATTATTGAGGTGATTTATTACTGTGGCATCTGAGTATTTGACTATATTATCATAACATTTTCTTGAGTTATAACTATGACATTGTATATTGATGGTTATTGTTCCTTGATGTGATATATTTTCTGGGGGAATTGTGACAAAAGGGTTTGAGACAGCAGGTATAGGTTTGGACCTCATCATCGATTTTAGGGTCAGTCGAGGATACTGTTGCGTACACGTGTTCATCATACACACCCTTGCTTTTATGCACTTTTTATGCAGGTCTTGAGCCTAATACTTGCGATAGGTGATCATGTGCGATAGATCAGAATATGCTCGAGATCTTGGAAGTAGCTGTCTGGCTGATCTGGAGCATTAAAAACTTCTTAACTTGCTTTTATTTTTTGTCTTGATGTATTTCCATATAGTACATTTCTTTTTTCTGCACTTTGAGATTTTTAGAGGCATGTACGCGTGTCATCAGATCTTAGGGTGGTGTTGTTCAATTCCAATTCTTTTCTTGATTTATGAAAGATCTTATTTAAAAGACTTACTTTTATGTGTTTATCTTCATTTTCTCATCATGTAATTGTTGACTGGTGCATTGAGGGTTTGTCTTACCTATCAGTGGCATAGGATAGGTGTCATCATGGATCCCGATTTTGGGTCATGACAGTCCCCTTTTCTCACGCCTAAGAAAATATCTAACTGATTAGTTTGATTTCTATCATTCTTTTGAGAAACTCAGTAATATCAGCTTGTCAGTTGTTCTTTAGAATGTTACGACAATCTCAGATAAAGCAGCTGTAATGAGTCTTAGAACATGATTTCTTTCAGGTCCTTTGACTTTTGAAACACTTCTAGATAAGTAGTTCTGATTTAGTCCTAGGACATCAATTTTGAGCTATCAGCATAGTTAGACACATTTAGGATTTCCAGTGGAAGTAGTACTTAGCACCGAGCAGGTCGGGTTTCAGCGCACCCAGATTTCCTGAACTATGATTCCACCGTAGGTTATCAGCCCGAATGGGCCCCAAACAGTGATCACTCAGTTCGCCCGCTATACCCTAGCAAGGTATAGTTGGCCTTCTCCGATGGGGGATATACATCAGACTCCACGTTTAGCCCACGTGGTTACATGTCGGTTATAGTCTCTCCCACAGTACAGTCATAGTCTCTAGTGTAGTTCAATCTTCCAGATTTCAAAATATGTTTATGATTTTCAGACAGTTATTAGTACTTACAGTATTATCAAACTTTCAGAATCTTTTAGAACTTACGAATCTAGATGTGGTCATTGCATGTCTTCTCAGTATAGCTTACAGATATCTAGTATTTTTATATTTAGCTTATATCTCACATACTCAGTACATTCAAAGTATTGATCACATACTTTTATGTACTACATCGTTTTATGATATAGGCTCATGTACTCAACCTCAGCACGACAGTTAGATTCTCTCGGTGATATCCCAGCAGCTTCAATGGTGAGTCCTCACCTGCTGAGGGCCGGAAACCCATCTTCTATTGTATTTATTTTGTTTTAATTCAAACATTAGAGTTTCCAGACAATATTTATAGATTCAGCTTGTGTTTTCAAACTTTGTTAAGATAATATTATTATCCAGTACTTGTTTATTTCCTTAGTCAGCTTCCGCTTTATTATGATTATTTTCAGCAGATTAGTCTTAGTAAAAATATACTTTACCAGGGTTTGCTTGGGATCACTTGTGATCCTAAGTACCATATCACTCCAGGGTGTGAACTCGAGTCTTGACACTGACATCTAAAATATCTTTTGAATAAGAAAAATCCAACTTGTCTTTTTAAGAAAATTATTCTCTCTTTCGATAATGGGGTTTGAACTAAGTTCGCACCTCGTCTCACTTTCGCAAAGCCTTAAACTTGGTCAAGGCCCTAATTCATCTGGATCAATGCCATAACTTAATTATATGAGAGGAATGTGCATAATGACACTCGTAAAGCAACCCGGACAACTTTAGAGAAAGAAAATAACATAAGTTAAACAACATAAGAAGTTTAGAATTAAAAGTAACAAAAGTCATTGAACGTTTTTTTTTTCAATTTGATGAGAGGTGACTAATAATTCTAGTCATTACTATTAGAATTGAAGGCTTTAAAATATTTAAAGTAGGAACCAACTGTAGATCTATTTCTTTTTAATGATTTTGCCACACTTAATAATTAAAGTTATAGGGGCAGAATGTTTTCAACATTTAAGATTCACAAGAAAAAAAATTGACACAAAAGAAAGCCTCTTTTTTCCACTTCATTCTTATTCATTTAATTACTACTCAAATCTTAAACAAATATTTCTATCTCCTACATCAAGAATTCATATATTTCCCTAAAACAAAGTATAAACAAAAGTTATATATGAGTACTTAAACATATCAAATATCTTTAAAAGATATTGAATAAATTATATCTCCAACCAACAAAGCAAGAACATAGATTGAACACATTGTAAACACTTGAATGAACTATAAATAATATAAGATAAATGGAGAAAAGAATGGACCGTCGAGTGAACAAAAATGTTCTTTCAATACAGTAGCTCAATGAACCCTTAAGCTTAGCTAGTACAGTTGATTGTTCAAAGAAAATGTCTTGACTAGAACTTCAAAAGAAATATTACGCTAGTGATAGGACCTCTATTGGTGCTCCACTCAAAAATCTAAACCCACATCGGCGACTACGAATGAAATGTCAACAAACTCACTCAAACCTGGCTTTCAATGGGTAAAATAGTTGCTCCATGTCATGATCTAAATTGGGGGATCATGTGGGCACCTACTTGACTCTAGGTCGATAAGAGAACCCCACTTTAAACATTTTTCAAGACCCAAGTTCACACATGGATGCGATACGGTACTTAGGACCCCAAATGACCCCAAGCAAACCCATGGTAGGCATACTTCTATTAAGACTGGTCTGCTGAAAGTAATATTAAGCAAAAGCTAACTAAAAAATAAGAAAATACTAATTTATATCAAAATGTTGAACAAACAATGAAAGTCTGGACTAGACTGAGAACCCTGACTGTACTGGACTATGAGAGAGCATATACTCGATATATACCCATGTAAGAATGACACGGAGTCCGATGTATACATCTCATCAAAGTGAGCCCACCATACCTTGCAGAGTATAGTGGCTGAATTGCATGATCACTGTCTGGGGGCTATTTGGGCTAATAACCTATGGTGGCAAGTAGTTTTGGGAACCTAGGTGTGCTGAACCCTGCCCGCTCGTTGCTAAGTACTACTCCCACTGAAATTTATTTATACCTAATTTGCTGATAGCTCGAGACTGATGTCCTAGGACTAAGCCAGAACTACTTATCTGAAGTGTTCTGAGAGTCTAAGAATCTAAAAGAAACAATGTTCTAAGACTTGTCAGAGATGCTTTATCTGAAGTGTCATGACAGTTAAAAGAATGACAATCATGCTAATAAACTAATACTACTGAACATACTGAGTACTGATAATATTACTGAAATTGAACATACTGAGGCATTGACCTTCCATTCATACAACTGTGCTAGCATTCGTAATTCAAGTGAAACTATCAGGTTAATAAAACATTTATATTGGAGTTTTAAATCATGCCAGTTCTATTCAAAATCATGCTAACATTAGCATTAGAAATAAATGAGTCAAATCATGAATTTTGCATAGTATAAATCAAAGGAGCTGAGAGAACTAATAAAATGCAAGGAAACTTAGAATCTATCTAAAACCCTAACACGTGATTTCTATAGGGCATGAACTGAAGAAGGACTTTGGGAATACATGGAAACAAGGGTGAGAGGAATACCCTTGCTAAAACCCAACATACCTGTAGAAGAAACCTTGAGAAAACACCTGAACTCTGAAGGAGAGAAGAAGCCCTAACTCTTGCTCTAAGTATCCTGTCTGAACTTTTCTACATTCTGGTTTGTGAGCTTGGAGGAGAATGAGAGGAAAGAATCGATCAATCCCTTTTAATTCCCCTTTAAACGCAACCCAAAATGATAAAGTTTAGGTGCTAGGAGCTTAGAATTTGACAAATATGCCTCTGGGTAACTGTTTCAAAATTTGACTGTCCAGATCCAACGGGCTTCAAAATGAGCCATTGGTTAAAACCACAGCTAGTTCGAACCAGTCATTGGTTCTAGGCCTTGGAAGTTAGTTTCTGACACTAACCAACGGACGGGAACAACGACCTGTTAGATGAGAGAACAAGCCGTTGGTTACTCATATTATTACTAGAAGAGTTTTGAACAACTTTTGGATATTCTCCAATGGATTTGACAGAACGCCCTGTTGCCAAAAACCAGAGGCTTTTGTTTTCAACCATTGTCACTAGAGAGATTTCTAACACTCCTCTAAAGGCTCCCTACAATGACTTGTTGTACCCAATAACGGCTCATCATCTGACTCGTTGTTTAAAGAACTGATTTGACATTGAATGAAGACCCGTTACCTGACAAAATGGGTCATTGTATCATTCATTAGTCTGAGGAATGAAGACTGCTAGGTTGAAAACGACTCAGACAATGTGTTGTTGTTACTGAAAACGACTCATTGGTTGAGTCGTATTGAGACAAAAATTTTCTGGTTTTTCATTCCAAGTATGGGTTTGGTCTAAGGAACTTTTAAGGTGTTGCAATATCTCACCTTAGGAACATTCGTCCTCCAATGAAGGTTAATTAAGAAGAAAGACTAGGGGAAAGAGATGCAATCCCAAACTGAAGACTATAAGATGATTACTGAAGGAGTGACTCACTCCGAACTAAGGTAGACATATTAACTGAGTTATGCAACTAGAGTGCACACTAACACATGAATAAAGTTGATAAGTATGTAACTGAATAGAGTACCGAGGAGGAATTTAGTACCTGATGCTGAAGCTAAGATGGAAGGGAAAAGGTGAGGGTATTTAGACATCATGTCTGCTTCTGCTTCCCATGTAACTCCCTCAACTAGTTAGTTCCTCCATAAGATCTTTACTGAAGAGACCTAGTTGTTCTTTACTTACAGACCTAACATTCTAGGATTTGAATTGGAACTTCTTCATTAGAGACACTGTTCTTTACACCAACACTCTTAGGAGGCACTACTAAGGTCGGATCACCGATACATTTCATCAACAAGGAAACATGAAAGATTGGGTGCATCAATGCTAACTCCGCAGGAAACTCCAGCTGATAAGCTACATTGCCAATGCATCTCAGGATTTTTTAAGGACTAATAGATCTGGGATTGAGCTTTCCTTTCTTCCAAAACCTCATTACCTCTTTTATAGGTGAAATTTTCAGGTGTACCCAATCATCCACAGCAAGCTCTGACTCCCCTCTTCTTGCACTGCTTATGATTCATGTCGACTTTGAGCTGTTTCCAATCGTTCCTGATAAGTTGAACCTTCCTCATAGACTCATCTACTGAATTAGGTAGTATCAATGTAGCTTCACCAGCCTCAAACCATCCTATAGGAGATCTGCACCTCGTACCATATAATGCCTTGAACGGGGCCATTTGAATACTGGAGTGGTAGCTATTATTGTATGCAAACTAGATAAAGGGTAGGTGATCATCCCAACTGCACATGAAATCAAT
Source organism: Datura wrightii (assembly GCA_035772735.1). Lineage (NCBI taxonomy): Eukaryota > Viridiplantae > Streptophyta > Magnoliopsida > Solanales > Solanaceae > Datura > Datura wrightii. Next base: position 48,102,289 of record JASDFA010000019.1, read on the forward strand.
CACAAAAGACCTCAACATATCCTATAGATTTTGAATAGTCTGCTCAGCCTCCCCATCTGTCAGTGGGTGAAAAGTTGTGTTGAGCTTGACCTGAGTACTAATTCCTTTTTGAAATGACTTCCGGAAGTGCAAAGTGAATTGAGTACCCCTATCTAAAATAATAGATAAGGGAACTCCATGCATTCTGATTAATTTCGGGATGTACAGTCTAACATAATGCTCCGCTGAGTCTATGTTCTTAACCGGTAGAAAACATACTGACTTAGTCATCCGGTCTACAACCACCTAATCTTGGGTAGAATTATATACCCAAGTGATACTCAAATGCTTCATTTCGTCTTGTTTATCCATTGATATTTGTACATTTTCATGTGATTTGTAGTTGAAAGGTGAATTTATACTAACCAACATGATTAGTGTTGTTTTGCAGGAAAAATGTAATTTTAGGAAGCTAAGATGCATGTTGGGAGAAATCGGGAATGGACTCGGAAGCGAGCAGTGAAAAAGGCCAAGGAAATGCAGCAAATTAACGGGCTCCGCAATGGAGCTGTGTCACGCTGCCATCGCGGAGGCATTCTGCCCCGGATGATTAAAATAGGCCAAGTTCCAGTGAAGATGCGCGTTGGTGCCGTGGCACATTGGCTAAGCCACGCGTTGCACGCCGTGGCACGTTGGGCGTAATTAACTAGACGGCCAGATTCCAATAAGGGTCCGCATTTGTGGCGTTTCACGGAGGTAGTGCTCCGCGATGCACTCCGTGACACGTTGCTTGTTATTCCGAAAAAAAATTCCAACTAGTATAAATAGCACACTTAGGTTTATTTTTAATTATTCTGACTTAGTTGATCAAGGACGTGGGTTACAGGCAGTTGAGGGGACGAAAATCTTAGGGTTCTTCTCTATCTCTTTCTCCTTTATTTCAATTGTTTGTATGATTTATACTCATTTGATGATGTTTAATCCATAAATGAGTGGCTAAATTCACTTCTTGCTGAGGTTAAGAACATTTGTAGTGGAATGTAATTATGGATCATCTTGGTTTTTCATCTTTTCTTCCATGGTTGTTCTATGAATTCTTGTTCTTACTACATTAATGTTTGGCCAATGTTAATGTACATCTGAAAAATCCGATTTTTGCTCGAAAGAGAAAGAAATTGGAAAGTTGTGAATTGGTGGGATATGATCTCTTCTTGGTTTGGGAAAATTGAGAATTGATTTACCTTTAGAATAGAAATATATCTGAAAGTCATATTAGTCAATTAAGGAATCAGTTTCGTATGGCTAGAACATGAATTTATTCTTATCACAGAAATGTAGGTGGAAGGTTCATGATTCTTAAGTTGGGTTAAATACGAGAGTTTTAATCCATAGGCAATAATTCTTGACTAGCAACCGAAGGAAAGGTTAACCAATTTGTGTCAATAAATTGCTTCCCTGCATGTTCATTTTAGCCTCAGCATGCTCATTACTATAGTTCAGACTCAATTTGTACATTTGCTTTAGATTAGTATAAATTAGGAAACAAACTCCCAAAATCTTCTTGAAACTATTGTCTGCATTATTAGAGTTAGAGTGTATTAACACTTGGTTCGATTATTACCTTGGTCCAGTCCCTGTGGGATCGATACTTCGCTACTCTAGCCATTTTACTACTTGTTCGACCACGTGCACTTGCGTGTAGGCATTCCAAACCATTGAACATGTTTTTGGCGCCGTTGCCGGGGACTGGCAATTGGTGAAATTGTTTTCTTAAGTGTTAGTTTACAATTTCTTATTAGTACTGACAACTTGGTCTTAGCATGTCTTTTGCAGATATTGAATTCTGTTGAACACTGGCAAGAGACAAGGAGCTGGTGGATTCACACTTAGAGCCGGAAAGACAATTGCATCGTCAAAGGAGAGAAGCTCTAGAGGGAAAGCTGCAGTTGCTCAGACAGACAATTCTGGAGCAACAACAGAATCCACCCATTGTAAGGGCAGTGTTAGTGCCCGAGGAAATGGCAGCTAGGCCGGTTCGCAAAGTGGCAATCTCACATGCTAACAATGTTACATCTAGCATTCGCAAACCTAAGCCAGGAGGGAGGTTCGAGCTTAAACAGAATATGGTGCAATTGCTGCACACCAGCGGGCAATTGACAGGTCACCCCCAACGAGGATCCACAACATCTCCAAAACTTTTTGGAGATAAGTGACACTTACATCCCCGATGGAGTGTCATCCGATTACGTCAGGCTTACATTGTTCCAATTTACACTTTTGGGAGAAGAAAAGAGATAGCTGAAAGCTGAGCCACCTAATTCCATCGCTACTTGGGATGATCTTGCAAAGAAATTCTTGATACGGTTCTTTTCATCCGGTAAAACAGTAAGACTTAGAAGTGAAATTCTAAGTTTTAAACAAAGAGAGGGGGAGAATCTGTATCAAGCTTGGGAACGATTCAAATCTATGTTGCAGGATTGTCCTCATCATTACCAATCCAATGATGTGTTGGTGCATACTTTCATAGAGGGTTTGGAACCCTACACAAAAATCTTGCTAGACTCAGCAGCTGGGGGACAAGCATTAGAAAAAACTTATGAGGAGCTGTATACTTTGCTGAACTGAATTTCGCAGGGAATCCAGAGTGGAATGCAGACTTTTCTAGAGGAGGAACAAGGAAAGCGGCAGGAGTCTTGGAAGTGGATGGTTTTATAGCTATCGCTGCACAGATAGTTGCGTTACAGTATCAACTCAATACCCACTTCAGCAATATGAGCATGAATCAATCTCAAGCCCAGTGAATGTAGTGCAGTAGATTTGGTGTGAAGTGTGTGGCAGTAATGAACACTCAGCTGAGTGTTGTGGTGCGAATCCTGATTCAGTGAACTTTGTTGGTAATGTACAGAAAAATAATCACCAACAGTATGGCAACAACTACAACTCTAATTGGAGGAGTCACCCGAATTTCTCTTGGGGTAGTAACAGCCATCAAGGGCAGAGTTCGAGTCAGGGAGCGCAGAGAAATCAAGGAGGGTAGCGGAACTATCAGTCGCAATACAGAAGCAACAATGCACCTCCTCCACCACCATCACCCATCATTGAGAAAATGTTCAAAACGATAATAGTTAACCAATCTCAATTGCAGGCTGACTATGTGAAATTGGCAGCCGATGTAAAGAACAATCAGTTAGCTATAAAGGCATTGGAGTACCAGTTTGGGCAACTAGCTGGAGCTCAGAACACCAGGCCGAGAGGAGGACTTCCGACTGACACTGACCCCAACCCTAAGCAAGTGAATGCAGTGACCACAAGGAGTGGTTTACAACTCAAGGAGGTGGAACCAGAAAGACCACCACAGCAGTTGGGAGTAGTGGAGACTGAGAGGGAACATAATGATGAGAGGGGGAAGGAGAAGGAAGCTGAACCAGAAAGACCACCACCCTCGTTCCCTCAAGGATTAAAGAAACACAAGGAGGAAGCGTGTTTCAAAAAGTTCACGGAGGTGCTTAAACAGGTACACATTAATTTACCTCTTGTTGATGTTTTGCAGGGAGTGCCGAAGTACACAAAATATATCAAGGACATCGTGGCGAACAAAAGCAAGTTGACGGAGTACGCTATGGTGGCGCTTACGGAGGAGTGCAATTCCTGGATACAAAATAGGTTGCCCATAAAGCTCAAAGACCCTGGGAGCTTTACAATTCAACTTACAATCGGGCAGAGTATTTGAGCTCGTGGATTATGTGATTTGGGAGCGAGCATTAACTTGATTCCGACATCGGTATTCAAGAAATTGGGGCTAGGCAGTCCTAGACCAACGACAGTGATCTTGTAACTAGCGGATTGTTCTTTGGCCAGACCAGATGGCATTGTGGAGGACGTGCTGGTGCAAGTGGGCTCCCTTATCTTCCCGGTAGACATTGTTGTGCTGGATTTGAGCCGGATGCGGAAGTCCCATTTATTTTGGGACGTCCTTTCTTGGCGACCGGGAAAACACTGATTGATGTAGCTGCAGGGTAGCTAACCATGCGGGCACACAACAAGGTGGAGGTGTTTGATGTGTACAAGGCCACGAAGCTTCCAGCCGTGTATGAGGAACTCTCAGTGATCAACGTGCTTGATCGAGCGAATATTGCTCAAAGTGTTGATTCGCGAGAGCCATTGGGAAAACCACCGGTGAAGGACCTCCCAAAATTGGAATCGTGGCAAGTAGATCGAAGTGCCACGTTCTTAGTCAATGGGCAGCGATGTAAGCATTACTGGGGTGAGGATGGTAGTCGAGAGAAGACGTCCGTCACCCTAGAGGATGACTAAGCTTCAATGACGTCGAGCCGTGACGGTAAACCAGGCGCTGCATGGGAGGCAACCCGTGAAATTGTTGTAATAATTGAGTAGAATTAGTAGAAAAGAAAAAAAATAGAAAAATAAAAATAAAAACAAAAATTGTGTTTTATGTTGAAATCTATGAATTCTAACCAATTTCTTGTTGTGAGATGAATTTCAGGTTGAACGGAGGGAAAAAATGCAAAGGATCGCAAAGGAAAAATCAAGGTGAGAAAAATAATAAAAAGTGGCAAAACAGTGAGCCTGCGCGATGGCCCCGTGTCACGGAGGAGGGCCTCCACGTTGACCTCCGTGACACGTTGAGGTGTAATTCTGGAATCTTTAAAATTCTAGAATACCTCCGCGTTGGCTCCGTGTCACGGAGGGGGTGCTCCGCGTTACCCTCCGTGACACGTTGAGGCTTTAATCGCGATGGGTCACACCGGGTCGCCGGGTGACCCACGCGAAAATCCCCCTTTTAACCCCGAATTCCCTCAATTTTCCCTCATTTCTCACCCCCTCCGCGACAAACACCCAAAAAATCCCCCTTACCCAACGTCACACGGACCTAGGCACAAGTTTTCTTCAACTTTTTTTCGATTTCATCTAATTAAAGGTATGTTCTTTAACTTCATCTTAATTCTTGTCGAATTTTTCGATTTTGAGCATGTGAAGTGAGTAAACCTTGCACTAATTATAAATTGAGCTTGAATTCATTTAATTTATTGTTGATTGATGTTCATAGTATCATTTTGATTGTATGAACTCGATAAATACATGCTTGATCGAATTTTGGTGAAATATGTAGCTAGGGTTAGAATTTGATTGCTAAGAAACTAAATGTGATTGAAAACGTGGAAATTATGGGTTGGGTATGTTGGGTAAGGTGAATTATGTTGTGCTTGATGTGAATATGCTAAATAAATGATGGATATTTGGGAGAATGAAATTGTTGAATTGCATAGAAATTGGTGAATTGCATAGGTTGTGTTGGGAGAAGTTTTTGCTAAGTGCTATGTGATGAAATGATATCGATGGTGATATTTTGATTAGTTGTATGAAGTCTGAGTAGTACGTAGAATTTATTCCATCGAATTCTCTGAATGCACGAGGCATGTTGTTTTTTTTTGTAAATTGGAAAGTGAGAATCGTCTTGCTGTAATGTCGTAATTGTGGCTAAAGACTAAGTGTGGGGTGGCCTAGCTTAACCCAACCTTAGTCGAAGCTAATTTTGATTTAAATAACATTGGGACTGTCTATTTGATTTGATAGGAACAATGGCAAGCAGGCAAGACAAAGGAAAGGGCGCATCTACATCGGGCGCCGAAAGGAAAAGAATTAGACTGGGAACAGCAGTCCCAGCAGCACCAGTGGTTCCACGCGGCCAACGCCGTCAATACGGAACCTGATGGGTGACAGATGAAGGGAAAAAATGGTACACAAGGCATAAGGAGAACAAATACTTCCCCGAGGAGCACATTGCAAGGGAGTCGTTGGCACAGGAATTCCCCAGAATTGTACACCGGAGTGACGCTTTCGGGCTAAACTTCATCTTTGAAGAGCCCAAGGAGTGCAATCTTCACCTAATTCGGGCGTTCTACGCCAACTGGAACCCGACACTCTACAGTCACAACGTCAAGATAAGGGGTAGGTAAGTCACCTTTGAGCCCCATCACTTTAATGCCATTTTGGGGGTGCGGGACACACATGCCCATGTACTCCGGCAGCTGAACATCACTCCACTATATGCGGATATTAGACGCACTCTGTGTGGAGCCCGTTCTACAGCACGGTGGAGAAGGCATAAAGAGAGGGGCTACCATCAGACGCTGCCCTACTCTCAAATGAACAGGGAAGCCAAAATTTGGCTTAGGATCGTGTGTTCCTGCCTGATCCCGAGGGTGCACATGATAGATGTCACCCGGGATCGTGTGTTCTTGATCTACGCCCTGATGAAAGGGCTAGAGATTAATGTTGGGGCGGTGATTATCTCCACCATGAAGAGAGCCCGTTTGCATCAAGGGCACAGGTACGAGTTTGGTGGCTTGCTGACCATGTTCCTGAGGGGCCTGGATATTGAGGAAGAGGCCCTGGACTACATCCCGCAGATGGAGAGGCATGCCTTGGACGTCACCAAAACTAAGGCACCCGACATCACTCACGGGCCAGTTCTCACATAAGCCGAGCGACATGCTCGGGATGATCAGTATATGGCCCGCATGTTCGGGATGCAGATGCCACAGTTGCGCATAGGCGGGAGGCTAGCAACAGAAGATGAGTTGTGGCAGCTCAAGTTGGACTACCCCTTCGGCGAAAATGTCAGGGCTCTATGCCGAGTGGGGCCAGCTTTTGAGGAGCCCATTGATGATGTCCCCACAGACGAGGAGACACGCCGCGATGACTCACATGTTGAGTCAGATGAGGATAGCGGGGGTGATTCGGATATGGGGAACGAGGCAACCGCACCTGACAAAGAAGTGGAATACTTTGATTGATCAGGGAGTTTCACCACTTACTCTTGTGCTATGCTGAATTTTGTGAACACTGGGGACAGTTTTCAATTTATGTGTGGGGTGGGAGTAGTTAGGTGCTAGTTGTTTTGTTGATGTTTTGTTTTGTTGTGATGCCTGAAAAAAATTATGACCCTGTAATTTTGGTGTTTATGTTTTGTATTGTAATTCGATGTTGTAATTAATGTGAATCTGTTGTGTGTTGTATGGAGTTGTTGTTAGCTGGTTGTGTAAATATTTTTGTTTTATCAAAATTATCAATATTTTTTAAAAATTTTCGTTGAAATATTTTTATGATTGGGATTCTCGGCGTTTGTTTTTGATGCTTTTACCGAGAATAGTCCCATTGAACCGAAGTCGTAAATAGTGATCGTTCCCTATGATGGATGGATGACGACCGTCTTAAGGGAAATGTAGTCGATAGGAGTAGATTTTTTATTCTTTTTAATTTTTTTTCTTTTGTTTATTTGTATACCGAATGTGTCGTTACTATATGGTTCGGAATTCTTGTTGCGTGTTGTACATGATATTTAGAATGCAAAGCTGATTCGTATGAAAGCATGCAACTTTGTAAACATGTTGAGATACCTAGACCATAGAGTTCGATTCGGTGTGATTGAGGCTTAATGTTTGAATTCTTGTAATTAGCTGATTGAAGAGTCTGTGAATATGTCTTGAGTTGAGCATGTGCAATGAGTGTGTGGTGAGGTTTTGATTCTTCCATGCTATTGTGAAGTGTTTAGAACTTGCCTGGTGTGTGTACGAAACGAAATGAAGGATGTGTATTGTAGGAAAGGATGTAGGCATTTCTTTGATTTAACCGAAAGTCTTTTTCATTATCGTACCTACCTTGAATGTACATCCTAGTTAGCCCATTGAGCCTTTAGCCTATTTTTTTATTTTGTCAAAAAGGTACAAACTGATCTTAGCCCCTTCTTTTCATTATCCGTGAATTTGATCCAAAACTCTTAAGCGCTCAAGAAAAATAATTTTTCCACAGTGTCAAGGAGTGAAAAGTGTGAAAAAGAAAGGAAAAGCGAAAGCGGTGAAAGTAAAGAAAAGGTCAATGGTGCACATGCCGAATTTAATGAAATGAAGATGTATAACTAATCTTTGTGATTAAGTCGACTGTGCTTAAACAAATGGGAACAAAAATAAAGAAAGGCTTCAAGAAAGGGGAGGATGAAGGAAGAAACAATGCCCATAATGTGGTGGGATGTATTGAAAAGCGCTTAAGGGTGCTAGTTGCTATTATTGGTTAGCCCAGTATGTACTAGTTCCTTAGCTTACATTACAACCCGTTAAGTCCTATGTGATCTTACATCACTCTTCCTTATATTAGTGGAGTAATACACTAGAGGCAAGCTTATGGGTCATGACATGATGCATGTGAATTCTTTGGGAAAGAGAGCGAAAGCGTGTTCATATGCACCTGCATATAATGTTTTTGAGATCATATGATTGTAAAGGGGGAAATTCTCTTGTGTTGTGAGGGCATATGCTTGACGAGAGATTTAATTTCGTGTCGGATGTCTTGATCAGCTGATTTGCATGAGTTTGCCGAGATCGAGGGTCGACTCTTGAGTCTAGGAGGTCTTAATGTGTTCAATGGCATTGTATTGATGAGACTATGGATTTTTTCTTGATTATTTTCTATGTAAATAATCGGTATGATCGTAGCTTGAATTGTCGAGCCAAAGTAGCTAAGATTGGGTGTCAATTGCATGAGATGTGAGATTTTTGTTCTAGGACGAACAAGGTTTTAAGTGTGGGGTAAGTGATCTTGGGCAGAATTATATGCCCAAGTGATACTCAAATGCTTCATTTCGTCTTGTTTATCCATTGATATTTGTACATTTTCATGTGATTTGTAGTTAAAAGGTGAATTTATCCGAACAAACATGATTAGTGTTGTTTTGCAGGAAAAATGTAATTTTAGGAAGCTAAGATGCATGTTGGGAGAAATCGAGAATGGACTCAAAATCGGGCAGTGGAAAAGGCCAAGGAAATGCAGCAAATTAAGGGGCTCCGCGATGGAGTCGTGTCACGCTGCCATCGCGGAGGCATTCTGCCCCGGATGATTAAAATAGGCCAAGTTCCAGTGAAGGTGCGCGTTGGTGCCGTGGCACATTGGCTAAGCAATGTGTTGCATGCCGTGGCACGTTGGGCGTAATTAACTGGATGGCCGGATTCCAATAAGGGTCCGCGTTTGTCGCATGTCACGGAGGCAGTGCTCCGCGATGCACTCCATGACACATTGCTTGTTATTCCAGAAAAAATTCTCACTAGTATAAATAGCACACTTAGGTTTATTTTTAATTATTCTGACTTAGTTGAGCAAGGACGTGGGTTACAGGCAGTTGAGGGGACGAAAATCTTAGGGTTCTTCTCTATCTCTTTCTCCTTTATTTCAATTATTTGTATGATTTATATTCATTTGATGATGTTTAATCCACAAATGAGTGGCTAAATTCACTTCTTGCTGAGGTTAAGAACATTTGTAGTGGAATGTAATTATTGATCATCTTGGTTTTTCATCATTTCTTCCATGGTTGTTCTATGAATTCTTGTTCTTACGGCATTAGTGTTTGGCCAATGTTAATGTACATCTAAAAAATCCGATTGTCGCTCGAAAGAGAAAGAAATTGGAAAGTTGTAAATTGGTGGGATATGATCTCTTCTTGGTTTGGGAAAATTGAGAATTGATTTACCTTCAGAATAGAAATATATCTGAAAGTCGTATTAGTCAATTAAGGAATCAGTTTCGTATGGCTAGAACATGAATTTCTTCTTATCACAGAAATGTAGGTGGAAGGTTCATGATTCTTAAGTTGGGTTGAATACGAGAGTTTTAATCCATAGGCAATAATTCTTGACTAACAACCGAAGGAAAGGTTAACCAATTTGTGTCAATAAATTGCTTCCCTGCATGTTCGTTTTAGCCTCAGCATGCTCATTACTATAGTTCAGACTCAATTTGTACATTTATTTTAGATTAGTATAAATGAGGAAACAAACTCCCAAAATCTTCTTGAAACTATTATCTGCATTATTAGAGTTAGAGTGTATTAACACTTGGTTTGATTATTACCTTGGTCCAGTCCCTGTGGGATCGATACTTGGCTACTCTAGCCATTTTACTACATGTTCGACCACGTGCACTTGCGTGTAGGCATTCCAAACCATCGAACACCACCCACATTGAATTGTGTTGTCGACGCATATGTGATAGACCTGTAATGAAGTCCATGTTCACTTCTTCCCACTCCCATATAGGAATACTAATATCCTGAGTCATACCTCCAGGTCTCTGATGTTCAACCTTGACCTATTGGCAATTTGGACACTTAGTCACGAATTTTGCAATGTCCTTCTACATGCCATTCCACTAGTAGACTTCCCACAGATTACGGTACATCTTGGTGGCAGATGAATGGATAGAGTACCTGGTGTTGTGAGCTTCCATTAGTATCCGTTGCCTCAAATCGTCCATAACGGGCATACATAACCTGTCCTGATAATGGAGCACACCATCTCTCCCTTTGAAGAAAGCTTCCACCTCTTTCTTTAGGACTGCTTCCTTCAACCTGAGTAGAATTGGTTCTTCATCTTACTTTGATTAAACCTCCACCATGAGGGAAGTTCCTGACCCACTCTGGACTACCACTCCACCTTCTGTTGAGTCAACCAACTGGACCCCTAGCCGAGCCAGCCTATGAATACCCTTTGCTAGTTCCTTCCTACCATCCTCAACATGAGTAACACTCCCCATAGAGTTCCAGCAGAGGGCATCAGCTACTATATTGGTCTTGCCCGAGTGATACAACACACTCATGTCATAGTTTTTCAACAACTCTAACTACCTTCTATGATGCAGATTCAGGTCCTTCTGACTGAACACATACTGTAGGCTCTTATGGTCCATAAGAACATCCACATGAACCCCATAAAGGTAGGGCCTCCAAATCTTCAAGGAAAATACTACTATTGCCAGCTCGAGATCATGAGTCGGATAGTTCTTCTCATGAACCTTGAGTTGTTTGGAGACGTAAGTTATTACCTTACCATGCTGCATTAGAAGACAACCAAGGACAACCTTGGAGGCATCACAATAGATCAAAAACCTGTTTAAACCTTCTAGTAGAGTCAGAACTGGGTTGTGTTGAGTTGAGTCTTCAACTCCTAAAAGCTCCTCTCACATGCATTACACCACTAAAACTTCACCTTCTTTGAGTCAGTCTGGCAAAAGGAGAGTCAATGGAGGAGAAACCTTGTACAAACAGTCTGTAATAACCCGTTAGGCCCAAGAAACTCCCGATATCTGATGGAGACATGGGTCTTGGCCAGTCCTTGACTACCGCAATATTTTGAAGATCCACTTGAATACCCTCACTAGAGACCACATAACCGATAAATGCAACTGATTTCATCCAAAATTCACACTTGCTAAATTTAGCGATCAATTGGAGGTCCCTGAGAGTCTGCAAAACTATTGTTAGATGGTTTGCATGCTCCTCCTCTGTTCTGGAGTAAACCAAAATATCGTCTATAAAGATAATAACAAACATGTCTAGGTGCGGCTTGAATATCCTGCTCATCAAATCTATAAAAGTTGCGGAGCATTGGTTAGTCGAAAAGACATAACTATGAATTCATAGTGACCATAGTGATTTTTTAAGGCTATTTTTGGAATATCATATTCTCTAACTCTGAGTTGATGGTATCCTGATCTGAGATCTACCTTGGAAAAACAACTAGATCCTTAGAGATGGTCGAACAAATCATCAACCCTGAGTAGAGGATACCTATTCTTGATTGTAACCTTATTCAGATGGCGGTAGTCGATGCACATTCTGAGTATACTGTCTTTCTTTCGCATGAATAGGACTGGGGCACCCTATAGAGAGATACTAGGTCTGATGAAGCCCTTATCTAGAAGGTCTTTTAGCTGTTCCTTCAACTCCTTAAGCTCAGTTGGAGCCATTCTATAAGGGGGAATAGAGATGGGTTGGGTATCTGGAAGAAGGTCTAAGCAGAAGTCTATTTCCTCCTCAGGAGGGACTCCGGGGAGATCTTCTGGGAACATATCAGGGAACTCATTTACAATTGGAACTGACTGAAGTGTCAAGGTCATGGAATTGGAATTTTTTACCCTAACCAGGTGGTAGATGTACGCCTTAGCGATCATCTTCCTAGTCATAAGGTATGAAATGAAATGACCCTTAGGCACTAAAGTACCACCCTCTCACACTAGGACTGGTTCATTAGGAAATTGAAATATAACGACCCTGGTTCTATAATCAACTAAGGCATAGAAAGAATATAACCAGTACATGAAAAGGACTATGTCAAAGTCTACCATATCTAACTCTACTAGATCAACTGAGGTGACTTTATGCAACACTGTGACCAAAAAATCCCTATACACCCCACAAGCTCTAATTGACATACCAACCAAAGTACAGATTAGAAACGACTCTAAGAGAATTTCTGGACTTATATCAAACTAGACAGCAATGTAAGGAGTCATAAAGGAAAGTGTGGCTCCTGGATCTAGTAAGGAATATACATCCATATGAAAGAGACATAATACCATTCACTATGTTAGGTTAGTTTTCCTAGTCCTGACAAGAGGATAAAGCATAGAAGAGGTTTTGGCACTGACCGCTACCTGTACCTGTAGTAGTACCCTGCTTAGCTGGATTACCTAGTGGAGTTGCCGATGTGGTGTATTGGGCCTTCCCCCAACCTGCTGATGGACAATACCCCAACATGTGAACCAGCTAGCCACAACCGAAACAACCCTCTTTTCCTGACGGCACTCACCGAGATGGTTCTTACCATACTTGGGATAGGTTGGAAAAGTGAAGCTGCTGAATACCTGACTCAGAGACTAGGAGCCTGATGCTCCACCCCTCCAATCTTTGTGAGGCTTGGAAGAAGGAGCACTGGCTGACAAGGTGCTTGAGGTCTCTGTTGTTGCTGGGGGAAAATACCACCGCCTAACCACTACTTGGAGTACTCAAACTACCCTGTCCTGGCCCACTTATTCTCCCTTTCTATCTCCTTAAATTTCTCTACCTCGATCTGCTATGTATGAATAATGAGCCTGGTGATGTCCATGTAATTGATAAGCATGGCAGTCCTGCACTCCTCGATTACCAGGTCTAAAACTCCTTCACCAACTTGAGCATGCGAGCCCTTGGCTCAACAACCATTTTCGGATCATACTTCGACAGTTGGGTGAACTTCAAGGCGTATTCCTACACTGTCATGTCATTCTTCCTCAAGTTCAAAAACTTAGCAGCCTTTGCTTCCCTTAGCTCTTGAGGAAATAATCTGTTCGAGAACGCAGTCACTAACTCATCCCACTTCACTGGGCCTGCACCCAACCGTCTCCACTACTTATACCAAATTTGGGCCTCCCCCTTCTATTGATAAGAAGCCAAAATTGCAGTTTTAACCGAGGTAACACCCATGATATAGGTTATCTTATGAACGTCGTTAATGAACTACTATGGGTCCTCATCTACCTTAGACTCGTGAAATGCTGGAGGGTTCATCCGAGTAAAATCTCGGACTCTAGCAGCAGCTCTAGACCCACTAGCATTAGCAAGTGAGATGACCTGTTGGCTGACCTGACTGGTCACCGCTTAAGCCAGCATCTGAATAGCAGCCCAAAATTTGGTAGGTGACACTTGATCATCCTATGGAGCTGGTGGAGCTTTCCTGTTGGCATTGTTAGCCCTTCTTCCATTTCCTCTTTTAGGAGGCATCGTCAATTGAAAAGGATAGAGCACGATTTAGGAGAACATATTAGAGACTACAACACTACACACGATAAGAATCCTGAGGAAAGGAATTTTCCTAAAAACGCCTCGTAGCTTCCCACTTATAAGTATGGTGCTCTTCAAACCCATGAAAATGAATCTACTTGATGCCGTTTTTAGAAATCCTAGGACACTCTAAACCTAAGGCTCTGATATCAAGTTTGTCATGACCCGAGTTCATACCCAGGATGCGACACGGTACTTAGGATCACAAGTGACCGCAAGAAAACCCATGGTAAAGAATACTTCTATTAAGACTGATCTGCTGAAAGTAATATTAAGAGGAAGCTGACTAAAGCAATAAGAAAATATTGATTTATAATAAAAAACTGATCAAACACTGAAAGTCTGGACTAGACTGAGAACCCTGACTGTACTAGATTGTGGGAGAGCCTATAACAGACATATAACCATGTGAGCTAGACGTGGAGTTTGATGTATACACCCCATTAAAAAGAGCCCATCGTACCTAGCCAAGATACAGTGGCTGAACTGTATGATCACTATCCGGGGCCCATTTAAGCTAATAACCTAAAATGACACGTAGTTTTGTTAACTTGGATGCGCTGAACCCCAGCCCAATCGGTGCTAAGTACTACTCCCACTAAAACCTATTTATCCCTAACTGGCTGATAGCTCGAGACTGATGTCCCAGGACTAAGTCTGAACTACTTATCTGAAGTGTTCTGAGAGTCTAAGGACCTGAAAGAAACTGTGTTCTAAGATTTGTCAGAGCTGCTTTATCTGAAAGTGTCGTGACAGTTTAAAGAACGAAAATCATGCTGATAAACTTTATTTACTGAACATATTGAGTACTAAAAATATTACTGAAACTGAACATGCTAAAGCATTGACCTTCCATTCATACATCTGTGCTAGCATTCGTAATTCAAGTGAAAATATCAGGTTACTACAACATTTATATCATAGTTCTAATCATGCCAGTTATATTCAAAATCATGCTAAATTTAGGGAAAGAAATGAATATGTAACAAAATGAGTCAATTCATGAATTTCACATAGTATAAGTCAGAGGAACTAAGAGAACTAATAAAATGCAAGGAAACTTAGAATCTATCTGAAACCCTAACACATGATTTCTATAGGGCATAAACTAATGAAGGACTCTAGGAATACGTGGGAAAAAGGGTGAGAGGAATACCCTTGCAAAAACCCCACATACCTATAGAAGAACCCTTGAGAAAACACCTGAACTCTGAGGGAGAGAAGAAGCCCTAAATCTTGCTCTGAGTAGCCTGTCTGAACTTTTCTACATTATGGTTTGTGAGCTTGGAGGAGAATGAGAGGAAACAATCGATCAATCCCTTTTAATTCCCCTTTAAATGCAACCCAAAATGATGTGGTTTAGGTGCTAGGAGCTTAGAATTTGACAAATAAGCCCTTGGGTAACCGTCTTAAAATCTGACTATCCAGATCCAACAGGCTTCACAATGAGTCATTGGTTGAAACCACAACTCATTGGAACCAATCAATGGTTCTAGGCCTGGGAAGTCATTTTATGGACACTAACTAATGGACAGGAAAAACGACCCGTTAGACGAGAGAGTGAGCCATTGGTTACTCTCGTTATTACTAGAAGAGTTTTGAACAACTTCTGGATATGCTCCAACTGACAGACAGAACAACCTGTTGCCAGAAACCACAAGCCATTATTTCCAACCGTTGTCAATGGAGGGATATCTAACTTTCCTCCAGTAGCTCCCTATGATGAGTCGTTGTACCCAAAAATGGCTCGTCATCTAACACGTTGTTTGGAGAACTAATTTGACAAGCTTCTGGATATAAAAAGAATGGGTTGAACAATGATGTGTTACCTCACACAATGGGTCATTGTATTAGTCATTGGTCTGAGGAATGAAGACTGTTAGGCAGACAACGACTAAAACAATGGGTCATTGATACTGACAATGACTCGTTGGTTGAGTTGTTCCGAGAGAAAAATTTTCTAGTTTTTCATTCCAAGTCTGAGTTTGGTCTAAAGAACTTTTGGGGTGTTGCGACATCCCTTTAAGTAGTAAAACCATCACTGTAGATAACGCTATTCATACATGAAACATCAATTCTTAAACCTCATCGATAAAAAAACATATATTGACACTAAAAATTTTCATAAACCAGACACTTCCCCAAGTATCTAGTCTAGACATGTACAAGATCTTTAAGTGGAGTTATGACAATAAAAGACACAGCTTCACTTGGGGAAAGAAATGTTGAAGCTGATATAGAGTATCGCCATTTCAATCATGAAACTTCAAGAATCTTGCCACAACCTGCACCACACAAAGGTGTAGTAAGAGTAGTATCAGTATATCACACGTACTGGTAAGCATCATTGGCCTACTAAGATTAGTTCAAAAAAGTAATTCAAAATAAATATCAATATGTAGTAACTAAATTAGGTAATAACACACTATTCGATAAACAGGGCATTTATTCACAATTTGTCAAACTGTTACTAACCTCCTTACATCTCAATTCATCCTTAAGTATAAGCCCTACATAGCATTCTGGACCACCACCACTACAGTAGTGCTCCTACTGCTATGTTGGTCTCACTACAGTAGTGCTCTTACTGCTATGGCGGTCTCATTGCAGCAGAAATTCCACCGCTATAGTGGTATTTCTATCAACCAGTAGCTCGATATGAACTGGAACTCTTCCTTTTTAAAATGCACATTACCTCTAAACATCTAATATTCTTTTTAAATGTAGCAACACCAATGATTAATTATATATACCCTCCAGGGTACCCAAGTCTATTTTTAACTATCAATAATTCATTATGACTCGACATAAAATTTAAAAAGCCTATTATTAATTTAATATATCATCTCTAAGAATCAATTACCACCGATTCATTTCATGTATCTAAACCCTATCTTTTTTAAAGAACTATTCCCACAATCAGTACCAACCCAGCTCCAAGGCTTGATAGCGCATACACCAATCAATATTGATAAAAAAGATACTAACAACTTTCAGACAAGTTAAATCATATTTTGACAAGTCATATCAATCCATCATAGAAAATATAAGTCTTTAACACAGACAGTAGAAAACATCACAAATATATGCAATTATAAAGCAACTCCATTCATGTCCGTGGAATCAGATCCAAGATAAAGTACAACTATATGAATTATGTATCTCTTCAGTCTCACTCTATATCAAATCTAATCATGTCATTATCTCAAAGGTATTCAACCTGTAAACATATTGATACCGTTCAAACTCACACTTCCTGACAAAGTATGAAGCGGCCGTTGTCAATAAAGAACCCAACTAAGATGTTGGGGTCAAATCCACAGGGAATAGGGTAAGATCTAGACTAATTTCGGTAAGAGAACTTGTTGGCGAGTTATCTATAAATTAGGGGGTTTAAAGAAAACAAATTAAGATAGATTATAGTTCTGATTTAAATCAATATTTGCGAACAACAAGGGTAAGTGTTCCCCATGGGTTCATAACTACTTCAGGTATACACATGTGATCAATCTAAATGCTTACTTGTAGAACTAATAACTAGAGTTCATCCAAATGATTGATTCATCCCTCTTGGATGACTATAATCAATCACTGGTGTTATACCCCGTAGAATTCCCGGCACCTAGATGACCTATTCGCACGTTGGTTAAGCATATTAGAAGGCCATACATGCTAGAGAAAGGCCGGGAAAAAGATCAAACGAGAAACCCGTCGAACCATCGCGGGAGGAGCCGAGGCAGAGCCCCTCCGCGATGGTAGCGTGTCACGGAGGTGAGGCCTCCACGATGGCAGCGTGTCACGGTGGTGACGCCTCCGCGATGGCTCCGTGACACGTTGCCCAGGTTCAGGCTCAAGTATATAAAGCCCACTTCGGGTTTAAATCATTTAATCCTTAAGAAATTTCCAGGAAACAGAGAGAAAAGTCAGAGAAGGAGGAAGAACGAAGAAAATTAAATAATTTTCGTCCGATTACGCTGCCAAACGCTGCCCAAACTCAAATTAATCCCAGATACCGAAGTATTTAGCAGCAGAGAGCGTTCCTACGGATTCAGTTTCATAAAATACGGCCGACGAATCGTCGAGCCACCGAGCTAAGGTAAGTGGAATTGCTCTAAATTAGTGTCTATGTGTTCCTAGCTGAGAAGTGAATATTTCTCCCTTCTGGGCCGCTGAAAAATAGCGAGTTTTCGACCGTCTTTCGATAAGCCTAAGTTTAGGCTATAAACTATATCGAAAGTAACATTGCTCTTCACAATAAAATTGTATTTAGTATTAATTGACGTATTTATGAATGCAGTTGGGAGAAAATAGTTGAAGTACCGGCCGAGTCTCGTCCGACGGACGAATAGTTCAAAGATAAGGTATGTAAAGTTAGTTTCCTCGGCAAGTTAAGTAATATTGAGACACTGTAGCAATGTACAGACCAGTAGAATGTTTAGAAGTCGAGTGTTACGTTATTATGAATGTTGGTACAATATGAGAAGCATTGAGTTGTAACATGTATGAAACCCATTAGTACGATATAGATTCTAATGTAAGTGTTAGAGATTGCCCAGCATGCTCAGTATGTGATGTAATATGACATGTTAAGATATTGTTGTATTCAGTTGAAACCCTGCGAAGTAAGGTAGTATCCATAAAGCATTTTAGAGACCGAATAGCAGACTAAAATGAAATTTAGAAAGCATGTTAGAAATAGGATATCATGTTAATACAGGAACTCAGTAAACAGCATAGTTTCAGCAGAAACACTATCTTGTGTGGCCTTTGCCCCAGTATAGTTTAGCAGGAGACTATAGTCATATATATATATATATTTACCAGCCTCAGCACGTATTAAATACGTACAGATTACTATTATTATTAGTTCAACATGTAATATACGCGATACCTTACCCCTATTAGCCTCAGCATGTGAGATACACAGACAGTATTACTAGTTGAGACCGTTGTATTGTTTGGGGTTGGACTACCTAGCATCCACGACCGTCCCAGGGTTAATAGCTGTATCGAATCTTCTGCCAGAGGACGAGAATACGTCACTCTACGGAGTGATATGCCGTCCCGCAAGGGGACGAAGATGGGATGCCAGTTTCCCCATATTTTGCCTTGGTCGGCTTTTATACACCCCCGTCGAGCGGATACGCCCGGGTGTTGATTCAGGAGTCCTTCAGACTCAGATGCAGTTATAGTCAGGGGCTCAGTGAGCCCAAGTGCATACCCAGGGGACCGGCAGGACGCTTACAGGGTTATAAGTGATGGGATGACCGGGGTAGGGGTGTAGATTCTGTGTTGGTTGTACCTCCCGGCTTATGGGGGCCGGGTAAGGTTTGTGTGTGCCATGTTATGCTATTTCATGTTATGCCATGTTATGTTAGACACAAGTAGATCAGCAGTAGAGGGATACGTCTCCAGGTATGACTCTATTTCTTTCCAGTGTAAATGAGAAAAGGTATGACTTACAGTATCAGGCAGTTAATCTAATCCCTCCTACTTCAGTTTATCAGTTACTTTGTTGTTTCCAGACTTCACTTTCAATTATTACTTTACATACTCAGTACCAGTGGTACTGACGCCCGGTGGGGCGCTGGATTACTTGCCTGCAGGTACGCATAGACGAGCAGGCGATACTACGTGACTTCCTATCAGCGGTCGAGTGTTCAGCTCCTGTCCTCCGGAGGCTGAATTTCAGAGGTGTATTTCAGTTCCTTTTTGTTGTTTAGTACGGGTAGTTCGAGGCCCTGTCCCGATCAGTTCTATTGCTATTCTTAGAGGCTTGCAGTCTGTATATATACTCCCTGTGGTCAGATGAGTCGGTCGTGTGAGGCCGTGCAGTTGTATAGCTGTTAGTATTCCTTCTTTCTTTTATGTTGGCCGTGTGGGGCCATAGTTTGCCAGTAGTGGTGACCTTGCCGGTCACGTAGCTTTTAGTACTTCATGATTGAGTTGTAGATAACTAGACATCATGGTGGCCTTGTCGGCCTGCATAGGTTTCCCTGAGGTGATATGTTTCTGGTCAGCTGTTAGTACAGGTACAGAAGGCTATTGGCCAATGGGCCGGGGGCTGTTTTTACAGCCGTTATATAGCCCTTTGTATCCAGAAATGTGAGTAAGAGCCAGCCAGGCACCAGATGTGCCCAGGCTTAACAGTCTAGCAGGTCAGGTCCTAGTAGGGCACCAGGTGCCAGTCATACCCCCCAGAGCGAGGTGTGACAAACTTGGTATCAGAGCAGGTCGTATCCAAGGGAGTCTGCAAGCCGTGCTAAGTAGAGTCCTGTCCATGGATGTGTTGTGCACCATATACTATGGGTAGGAGGCTGCAAGGCATGATAGGATGGTTGTCTTTTATTCTTATTCAGTCGTGCTGTAGAGCGGTACAGTATAGGGTTGAGTCTCTGAAAGCTTATTATATTCTTTGGTTACAGATAATGTCAGACCAGCAACATCCTATCACAGGTCAGAGCTTAGATATTGCAGCAGGGGAAGGCACCAGCAGGATGCCTCCCCCTCATTTGGAAACAGCCCGATCAGAGGGCGCTACAGAGGTATCGTCCCAGCCTCTTCAGCAGTCTCCACCACGTCGGGAGCCACTAGGGGCGATAGTATCTTCAGCAGTCCCTATACCGGCACCTTCCGACCAGGAGGTTAGAAGTGTTGTGGTTATGTTAGCACAGATGATGGCTGCTCAGCGTCAGCCACTACCATCTACAGTTGCAGAATCACCAGGGGGGCCCGGTAGTTCGAGAGTCCGAGAGTTCTTAGCTTTGAATCCCCCACAGTTTACAGGTTCGGACTGGACAGAGGACCCTCGGGATTTTCTGGATCAAATGTAGAGGATCTTTAGGGTTATGCATGCCACGCCTACCGAATCAGTTGAATTGGCAGCATTCCGGTTATGGGATATTGCGGTGTTATGGTACGAAAGCTGGGAGAGGTCCCGAGGGAGAGATGTCTCCCCTCCCACCTGGTCCAGCTTTTCAGGAGCCTTTCTGTATCACTATTTGCCGCGGGAGATTCGACAGGCCCAGGTAGACCAGTTCCTACATCTAGAACAGGGGGCCATGAGTGTTCGGGAATATTCCTTGCGGTTTGATTCTTTGGCTCGATATGCACCGGCCTTTGTTGATACCATGGCATCTAGAGTGCACCGTTTTATTATGGGGCTGAATCCAGAATATGTTGAGACTTGTCTTACAGCCACACTGCGAGAGGACATGGACATTGCTCGAGTTCAGGCATTTGCCCAAAATATTGAGGGCATCAGACAACGACAACGGGAGATCAGAAGGGTCGGTCAGTAGCAGTGTCGCCAGGACAGGCCAGTTGAGTTACAGAGAGAGGCCCGGGGAGGACCCAGGCCACGATTGTCCGACAGGCCGCCCAGGCCCCCGCCTCAGCCACAGTCGCAGGGGGGAAAATTCAGCCGCAGGGGGCAGCCAGAGACTGGGAGAGGCTCGCAGGTGGCAGATTCGTCATTACAGAGGAGGGCGGAGCAGAGCAGGTATATCCTACCACTTTGCCCTATATGCAGTCGACGCCATCCTGGAACATGCAGATATGGCTCCACCGCTTGTTATATTTGTGGCCAAGAAGGCTATTTAATGAAAGATTGCCCAGCCAGAGGTCGAGAGGACCGCGATAAACAGGATAGGGCATCAGCAGGGTCACGAGCCACAGCATCCTCGACTGGGAGCAGGGCCTCAGTTTCAGCAGGCAGGGGTCAGGGCAGATCAGGGGCCTCCAGATCAGGTGCGGGCCCAAGCCGCACATATGCCTTACCAGGGAGGCAAGATTCAGAAGCGTCGCCTGATGTTGTGACAGGTATGCTAACTATCTGCTCACACCCTGCTTATGTGTTAATTGATCCAGGGTCTACTTTGTCCTATATTACTCCATTTGTGGCACGAAAGTTTAGTATTGTACCAGAATCATTACAGCAGCCCTTCTTAGTATCTACGTCCGTTGGTGACTCTATCACAGCTAGCCGAATCTACCGCGGGTGTACAGTAGAGATTGCTGACCGTCAGACCACAGTAGATCTGGTCGAGTTAGAAATGATAGACTTCGATGCCATAATGGGTATGGACTGGTTAGTGCCATGCTTTGCCAATGTTGAATGTTGGACCAAGATGGTCCGATTCCACTTCCCAGGAGAAGCAGTACGGGAGTGGAAGGGCAGCACCGCTATGCCAAAAGGTAGGTTTATTTCCTACCTTCAGGCGAGAAAGTTGATATCTAAGGGGTGTATTTACCATCTGGTCAGAGTTCAGGATGTCCAAGCAGAATCTCCGACACTCCAGTCTGTTCCAGCGGTGAATGAATTCCCTGATGTGTTCCCAGATGAGTTACCCGGTATTCCCCCAGAAAGGGAAATAGACTTTGCTATTGACTTGTTACCAGGTACTCAGCCGATATCGATCCCTCCTTACCGCTTGGCTCCTGCAGAACTCAAAGAGTTAAAGGAGCAGTTGAAAGATTTATTAGATAAAGGTTTCATTAGGATGAGTACTTCACCGTGGGGTGCGCCAGTTTTATTTGTGAGGAAGAAAGATGGCTCACTCCGAATGTGCATAGATTATCGGCAATTAAATAAAGTTACAGCAAAGAACAAGTACCCGCTCCCCAGAATTGATGACTTATTTGATCAGTTGCAGGGAGCCAGATACTTTTCTAAGATTGACTTGCGGTCCGGATATCACCAGGTCCGAGTACGTGAGAGAGATATTCCTAAGACAGCGTTCAGGACCCGATATGGACATTTTGAATTTCTAGTTATGTCCTTCGGATTAACGAATGCCCCAGCAGTCTTTATGGACCTGATGAATAGTATTTTCAGACCTTTCCTGGACTTGTTCGTGATAGTATTCATTGATGATATTCTGGTGTATTCATGCTCTGAAGCAGATCACCGGACTCATTTGCGGACAGTGCTCCAGATTCTCAGGAACCGCCAGTTGTATGCTAAATTTTCGAAGTGTGAATTCTGGCTTAACTCAGTGGCCTTTTTAGGGCATATCGTCTCAGACGCTGGTATACAGGTAGACAAGCAGAAGATAGAAGCAGTTAAGTCATGGCCTAGGCCTACCACCCCGACTGAAGTTCGTAGCTTTCTGGGTTGGCAGGATATTATAGGAGGTTCGTTGAGGGGTTCTCGACCATTGAAGCACCTCTGACTAAATTGACACAGAAAGCAGCAAAGTTTCAATGGACAGAGGCATGTGAGCAGAGCTTCCAGGAACTAAAAGACAGATTAACCTCCGCTCCAGTGTTGACATTACCGGAAGGCACAGAAGGTTATTCAGTTTATTGTGACGTGTCAGGTGTTGGGTTACGTTGTGTGTTGATGCAGCATGGCAGAGTAATTGCATATGCTTCCAGACAGCTGAGGAAACACGAAAAGAATTACCCTACCCATGACCTGGAATTGGCCGCAGTAATTCATGCCTTAAAGATGTGGAGGCATTACCTGTACGGAATCCATGTTGATATTTACACAGATCATAAGAGCCTACAGTACATTTTCACTCAGAGGGAGTTGAATCTACGGCAACGCCGCTGGTTAGAGTTGTTAAAAGATTATGATGTGAATATTCTATACCACCCCGGAAAATCTAATGTTGTAGCAGATGCCTTGAGCCGTAAATCAATGGGGAGTTTAGCGTATTTGCGACCTGAGAAGCAGAAGTTGGCCAAAGAAATTCATCAGTTAGCTGGCCTAGCCGTTCGAGTAATGGAAACAGAAAATAATGGGGCCGTAATTCAGAATTCTGCAGTGTCATCATTAGTTGCAGAGGTAAAAGAACGACAGTACGAGGATCCCGATTTAGTCCAGCTCAGAGATAGAGTTCAGAAGGGTAAGGAGCCATATTTTCAGATAATCGAGGATGATGTGCTACGTTGTAAGGGACGCCTCTGTGTCCCGAATGTCTCAGGACTTCATGGGCAGATCATGCACGAGGTACACTATGCTCGCTATTCCCTTCATCCAGGGGCGACGAAAATGTACCACGATATCAGAGACATCTACTGGTGGCCAGGTATGAAAGCAGAGATAGCTGAATTTGTATCTAGATGTTTTAATTGTCAGCAAGTAAAAGCCGAGCACCAGAAATCGGGCGGTTTGACGCAAGAGATAACGGTACCTATGTGGAAATGGGAAGCGATAAACATGGATTTTGTAACAGGGTTACCCCGTACTAGACGTAGAAATGATTCCATTTGGGTAATAGTTGATAGGCTGACAAAATCAGCTCATTTCCTGCCAGTGAGGGCTACCTTCTCAGCTGAGGATTATGCCGAATTATATATCAGAGAAGTAGTTAGATTGCATGGAGTGCCAGTATCTATCATTTCAGATAGGGGAGCACAATTTACAGCTAGATTCTGGCAGTCGTTTCAGAAAGGTTTGGGAACGCAGATTAACTTAAGCACAACATTCCATCCTCAGACAGATGGGCAGGCTGAACGTACAATTCAGACGCTCGAAGATATGCTACGAGCGTGTGTGTTAGATTTTGGAGGTAGCTGGGATGAACACCTCTCGTTAATTGAATTTTCTTATAATAACAGCTACCATTCAGCTATTCAGATGGCGCCTTTCGAGGCATTATACGGGCGAAAATGTAGATCGCCGGTGGGCTGGTTTGAAATAGGAAAATCAGCATTAGTTGGCCCAGACATTGTTCGGCAATCCGAGGAAAAGGTAAAGCTTATCCGAGAACATTTACTGACTGCTCAGAGCCGCCAGAAGTCCTATGCAGATATGCGGCGCAGAAATATAGAATTTGTGGTAAATGACTGGGTATACCTGAAAGTGTCCCCGATGAAAGGGGTAATGAGATTTGGTAAGAAAGGCAAGCTTAGCCCAAGATTCATTGGGCCATATCAGATTCGGCGAAGAATAGGCCGAGTTGCATACGAGTTGAACTTGCCACCAGAGTTAGCATCTGTTCACCTAGTATTCCATGTTTCTATGTTAAGGAAGTTCGTAGGGGACCCTTCTACAGTAGTTCCAGTTCAGGATGTCCAGGTCACAGAAGAGTTAGCATATGAAGAGGTTCTCGTGGCTATCTTAGACAGACGGATTCGCAGGCTGAGAACTAAAGATGTTGCATCTGTCAAAGTATTGTGGCGTAACAGAAATCGTGAGGAAATGACGTGGGAAGCAGAAGAAGATATGAAAGTCAGATACCCTCACCTATTTCAGGCCTAATCAGGCGACAGGTATGTCCGTATTATTATTTATGCCGTACCTTATGGTTGTATGTTGTAAATGATAAAGAAAGATTGATATCTAGTTATTCAGTGGATCTTAGAGTGTTGTGTGCAGTGCCTGTGTTGGACTTTTCTGCATTTCAGGTTTTTACTATAGTCCATAGTATAGGGGAAACTCTGCCGAAATTTTTCTAGAAAGTAAAATAAGTAGTCCTCTAGATAACAGTGTACATTTGAGGATGAATTTTCTTAAGGGGGGGAGAATGTTATACCCCGTAGAATTCCCGGCACCTAGACGACCTATTCACACGTTGGTTAAGCATATTAGAAGTCCATACGTGCTACAGAAAGGCCGGGAAAAAGATCGGACGAGAAACCCGTCGAACCATCGCGGGAGGAGCCGAGGCAGAGCCCCTCCGCGATGGCAGCATGTCACGGAGGTGAGGCCTCCGCGATGGCTCCGTGACACGTTGCCCAGGTTCAGGCTCAAGTATATAAATCCCACTTCGGGTTTAAATCATTTAATCCTTAAGAAATTTCCAGGAAACAGAGAGAAAAGTCAGAGAAGGAGGAAGAACGAAGAAAATTAAATAATTTTCGTCCGATTACACTGCCAAACGCTGCCCAAACTCAAATTAATCCCAGATACCGAAGTATTTAGCAGCAGAGAGCATTCCTACGGATTCAGTTTCGTAAAATACGGCCGACGAATCGTCGAGCCACCGAGCTAAGGTAAGTGGAATTGCTCTAAATTAGTGTCTATGCGTTCCTAGATGAGAAGTGAATATTTCTCCCTTCTGGGCCGCTGAAAAATAGCGAGTTTTCGACCGTCTTTCGATAAGCCTAAGTTTAGGCTATAAACTATATCGAAAGTAACGTTGCTCTTCACAATAAAGCTGTATTTAGTATTAATTGACGTATTTATGAATGCAGTTGGGAGAAAATAGTTGAAGTACCGGCCGAGTCTCGTCCGACGGACGAATAGTTCAAAGATAAGGTATGTAAAGTTAGTTTCCTCGGCAAGTTAAGTAATATTGAGACAGAGTAGTAATGTACAGACCAGTAGAATGTTCAGAAGTTGAGTGTTACGTTATTATGAATGTTGGTACAATATGAGAAGCATTGAGTTGTAACATGTATGAAACCCATTAGTACGATATAGATTCTAACGTAAGTGTTAGAGATTGCCCAGCATGCTCAGTATGTGATGTAATATGACATGTTAAGATATTGTTGTATTCAGTTGAAACCCCGCGAAGTAAGGTAGTATCCATAAAGCATTTCAGAGACCGAATAGCATACTAAAATGAAATTTAGAAAGCACGTTAGAAATAGGATATCATGTTAATACAGGAACTCACTAAACAGCATAGTTTCAGCAAAAACACTATCTTGTGTGGCCTTTGCCCCAGTATAGTTTAGCAGGAGACTATAGTCATATGTATATATATTAGCCTCAGCACGTATCAAATACGTACAGATTACTATTATTATTAGTTCAGCATGTAATATACGCGATACCTTACCCCTATTAGCCTCAGCATGTGAGATACACAGACAGTATTACTAGTTGAGACCGTTGTATTATTTGGGGTTGGACTACCTAGCATCCACGATCACCCCAGGGTTAATAGCTGTATCGACTCGTCCGCTGGAGGACGAGGATACATCACTCTACGGAGTGATATGCCGTCCCACAAGGGGACGAAGATGGGATGCCAGTTTCCCCATATTTTGCCTTGGTCAGCTTTTATACACCCCCATCGAGCGGATACGCCCGGGTGTTGATTCAGGAGTCCTTCGGACTCAGATGTAGTTATAGTCAGGGGCTCAGCGAGCCCAAGTGCATACCCAGGGGACCGGCAGGACTCTTACAGGGTTATAGGAGATGGGATGACCGGGGTAGGGGTGTAGATTCTGTGCTGGTTGTACCTCCCGGCTTATGGGGGCCGGGTAAGGTTTGTGTGTGCCATGTTATGCTATTTCATTTTATGCCATGTTATGTTAGACACAAGTAGATCAGCAGTAGAGGGATACGTCTCCAGGTATAACTCTATTTCTTTCCAGTGTAAATGAGAAAAGGTATGACTTACAGTATCAGGCAGTTAATCTAATCCCTCCTACTTCAGTTTATCAGTTACTTTGTTGTTTCCAGACTTTGCTTTCAGTTATTACTTTACATACTCAGTACCAGTGGTACTGACGCCCGGTGGGGAGCTGCATTACTTGGCTGCAGGTACGCATAGACGAACAGGCGATACTACGTGACTTCCTGTCAGCAGTCGAGTGTTCAGCTCCTGTCCTCCGGAGGCTGAAATTCAGAGGTGTATTTCAGTTCCTTTTTGTTGTTTAGTACGGGTAGGTCGGGGCCCTGTCCCGATCAGTTCTATTGCTATTCCTAGAGGCTTGCAGTCTGTATATATACTCCCTGTGGTCAGATGAGCCGGTCGTGTGAGGCCGTGCAGTTGTATAGCTGTTAGTATTCCTTCTTTCTTTTATGTTGGCCGTGTGGGGCCATAGTTTGCCAGTAGTGGTGACCTTGCCGGTCACGTAGCTTTTAGTACTTCATGATTGAGTTGCAGATAACTAGACAGCATGGGGGCCTTGTCGGCCCGCATAGGTTTCCCTGAGGTGATATGTTTCTGGTCAGCTGTTAGTACAGGTACAGAAGGCTATTGGCCAATGGGCCGGGGGCTGCGTTTACAGCCGTTATATAGCCCTTTGTTTCCAGAAATGTGAGTTAGAGCCAGCCAGGCACCAGATGTGCCCAGGCTTAACAGTCCAGCAGGTCAGGTCCTAGTAGGGCACCAGGTGCCAGTCATACCCCCCAGGGAGGGGTGTGACAATTGGTCAGGTCTCATGAGAGATTTCAAACTAACTGTTATCAATATATTCCAAATTTAACTATCCTTTGACCACAGCTCAAGTTAATACAATAATCATAAAGATCAAGGCTTTGTTGTAATTCTCTTTTCCTAATATCTACATCTCTAGGTTCAAGCAAGTAAAGAATTCGAGCAAATTATAACATTGTACACCGTTAAGAAACATTTAAACATGAAAAGAATACAATGCAAGATTTTCGCATTGGTTTTGAATCACTTTTGTGCAACCCTAATTTGTTAATCCACCATGGTTCCAACAACCCCTAGTTGTGGAGGTTTTAGCCTGTCATAGTTATAAAAATATAATTTGTATTCATAGACAAACACATAAATAAATACTTACAACAATAATTGAAAGAAAATCATGATTGCAATATCAAAGAACAAAGTAATAATTCAAGAACTTGATCATAAGAATTGCTCCTTAAAGTTGATAAAAATTCACAAGAATAATTCTTCACACATCTACTAAATCAATTTTGTCCTTCTCTAGCTAAAATAAAATGTAAAGGCTATTTATACATACATAAGAAACATTTTCCTAAGCTAACAGGAAGTTTTCCATATCTGGTGCCAACTGTGTCACGACTGAACCTATGACCGGTAGAAGGATTATATGGGTTGTACTTGCTTTCCATAAGTCCTTGGCTGCTGCAGATTTGGCTAAGTGTTGGCAAGATGATACGGCTCGTATCTTCATCCTACGAGTCGTAAAATGCTTCCGTGATTTGGCCCTAGAACTCTGACATCTTCTAGAATTCTTCACGAGTGTTGTGGTAAGACTCATACCTTCTTTCCACGACTCATACTATCTATAATGTCTGAAGTTCTGCAAAGTACTGAAGAATCTTCTTGAGTTCACCACGGCTCCTGGTACGATTCATACATTGATTCCACAATTTGTGAGCCCATCCATACCATGAGTCTGCCTTTGTGCAATTTCTTTTGAATAATTCCGCAACTCCAGTTACGGCTCATACCATCTTGGTATGGATCGTACTCAGAGTTCGTATGTTGCCTTCTTCCCACTTCAGCCTTCTGACTTTCATCATGGTTCTCAGTACAACTCACACAATCAAGGTATGGCTCGTACTGAGATTTGTACTTTGGCTGATTTTCTGCATTTTAAGGCTTCTTTTGCACATCTTTGCTCCAACGCTTATTTTCCCTTAAATCAAAGTAAAAGTGCCTCATATGGCTAAGTCCATGCTATTTTCTCAATTTTAAGCATCGAAGGTGTTGTAAACTCATAGCATATCAACACCCTTAACTTAAGACTTTTGCATGTCCTCAGGCAAAGAAAAATAAAAACTAAACACGACGCTTAACTAGAAAATAAACCTAGGATACTACAGCCAACATCAAACAAAATTTGCACTATGACTCAAAAAAGCTTTTGACCCTTTCCCCATGAACCAAATCAGCACATGCGCTACAAGTAACCACAAAACATGATAAAAGGTATCATGACATGTTATCTAGCTATTAATAGGTAGTCAAGTCATCACCGATGCTTTTTACACAGACCACTGGTAGAGTTAAACACAAACCATGTATCATCACAACAAATGAAGTCCCCTACTCACAAATACAGTAAAATGTATAACGTGAGACTGAACAAGCGAGACTCTCATTCTCACAAAGAAGTTCCAAATACTGCATATCGGATACCGTAGGCTTTCCCTTATATACTCTACTTCGGTTTTTCAAATGGTTTGGTTAGAATCACTGTAGGACTTGTTTTGGCTTGTAAATGTAGGCTTTTGGGCTGGGTAATGTAGATATTAGATCTTTTTTAAGTGACTAAACCCTTCCTTGGCACTACATACATGTTGCTTCATTTTTTTTTTACTTTTTTACCCTTTTTGCTTCTTGCATTTTTCTCCTCCCTTTTCACCCTTTTCTCTACACTTGTATGAGTTTGGTGTGTTTCTTCAAACTTTTATGCATTTTTCTATTTTTTAAATTTTTTTTTTAATTTTTATTTCTTTTTCTTTTTCTTTTGTCACACCATACCTCATTTTTCACCTTTTCTTTTTTCTCTCCCTTTTTCACTTTCCTACTATTTATGCACCCTTACTCTAGCCACCTTTAAGGATTTTGCCTATGTTGAGGTTCACAATTTCCAAGGAGGGACCAGGACCAAAATAGGTTCATTACAAAAAATGGGTATGGGTAATTGGTTTATCAAAGAAAACTGTTCTATTTAAGGCTCAAACATTTGGATCAAGGGAATCATATGATTTCGATAGGGTTATTTAAGCTAAAAATTGGCTAAACAAGAATGACCTATGATCCTTTCCTAACAAACCATCATAAAGCTTATGCAAAGACCAACCGGGAAAATTCTAGATCCTCTACGCAGTATTGAACTAGGTATTAGACCTCCATGGTACATGACTTGTATTCACTCTAGCTATCCTGTTTACAAAAACTACACACGTTAATATCCTAAATGACATAAAAAGATCCACAGAAATTATGCATGCAATCACAAGTATACAGCTAATCCTCAGAAATTTTAAACAGGGTCAACTTTTCAAAATATCAAAACTAGTGCAATTTATTGGCTGAGTACTCCTAAGTTACTTTCTAATTAAACAAAAATTACAAAAATAAAATCCTAAACATGCTGGTTCTGCTAGATAGCATCACCGAGGGAAAAGAAACACGGCAAGAAAAACCCACGGCCGAATCAAAAACCCAAAAAAATACAGGTACACCCCCTCCCCTTTTTAAAAAGCGTGCTTCATCCCCGAAGCATAGAATGTAAGAACTAAGGGAAGGGAACATAATTGCGGGGCTCTAAACTCTCCTGTCATCCTGTAGATGAGGTTCCTCCACTGTAATCATGGCAGTGGCCGGCATAATCACTAGTGGATCAATAGGGGTGGCTACACAGTCAGTAGTCTCGGCAGTCTCTAGGACCTCTGAAATGGTCAGTTCTGAATGTGGTTCGCCCGAAGGGTCCCTGCCACTGGCAAGCTATGTCTAGGCCATAGTGAAGCTACCTGATCCTCTAGCTCATTCCTGCAACTCTGACAAGTGTGTATCATGAGTCTGTAGGCTCTCTATTCGTGCCCGCTTGCGTTCTCTTTTTTCTCTTCTTCCTCTTTCTCGGGGTCTCTTCTCCAATATCCTTGGAGACCTGCTTTTTTTGTTTTTCTTTCCCTGCTATTGTAGGCTCCCAGTTGGCCACCAGATCAAGCTCCTCATCTATGTCCACATCGAGGTCAGGAAGAGTGGGGGCTGCTATGACTGCCGGCTATCATGATGACAGCTCGACCACTTGGCTTTGAAGAGCCCTCAACTCCTCACGGAGGCTACCTATTCTTATTCTTCTCGGCCATACGTGTATTAAACCTGCTTTCAAATCCTTCTAGTCTGGAATGCAGGGCCTGCGCAGCTGTCTCAATCTCGGCCTTCACCCAGGGCTTAAAATTCTCCATCATTTATTAGATCTTCCTTTTGGCCATAGTCGGTCTATTGTCCAGCTTCTGGAGAAATTCCTGGGGCACTAGGATATACCCTGCTAGAATCTGGGTCTGGAGACTAGTATGTGGTGTAGCAGAAGTGCTGGGAGCTACATTTGAATAATCGGCAGCTGTAGCAGGTGTCTCACCTTGCTCCTGTGAGGTGGGGGCATTCACCTGTGCGCCCCCAACTAGCTGAGTCAGTGGAACTACGCTGGAAAGTCGATCCCGACTTATCGGGTTCATTTCATCTCAGATCAAGCCAATATCATCTATCCGCTGTCCTCCAATTAGGCGCTCCTCACCTCGACGCATTGTGATGCCTGCCTCTGTGCATAATATGAAGGCGAGACTTGAGAATGGGATAGTAGTGCTCAATCCCACAGCTCGATCTCTCATCTCCTCTGCAATGAACCACGGAATGTTGATAGGGTATCTAGACATGATACAGCCACCAAAGCTGCTCTATCCGCACTGAGGGTATTTTCATAGACCATTGGTGCCAATCAGTGGTGCACTAACGTCCAGCAGGCCTTTGCTATGAAATAAAGGGAATTTTTGTAACCTGTTTTCCACTAGTGACCCACTCTACCTCTTCTTTATCCTCAGCGATGATGCTGAACAACCACTGTATCTGCCTCCTCCTCCCATGAATGCCCATCTTCTTGATCTGTTTCAATGCCTCCACCTGGTATTTATATTCTGGCATAGCATATGGAGGAATGAATTAGGGCCCATATAATATCCAAGAAAAAGTGCGCTCGGATATGCTGACCTCTTGGCTTCTAACCAGGACGCTCTCCAACTTGGATTGATCCTTCAATTTCTACCCCTCTTTAGCCTTCTATTCCATGGTTGCCAAATAATTGACACAGAAATCCTGGAAGGGGCCCTAGCCATCCACTCGAAGACGTTGAAGCTAAATATCCGCTTCATCTCCTCCACCTCGTTTAATAAATTCTTGAGGATCTGCATCTCTTCTTAAATGCTCCTCCTATATTTGTTATTATCAATGAGAGCAATGCCCTATTCATATATCTCCTGGGATCCTCGCACTCTCCACCAGATGGTGCAGTTCCCCCTAGGCAGAGTCTACTCCTGCTCAGCGTTTGGTGCTTCCTCCTCTGATCCAGTAACACTGCTTGCATCTCTAGATTGGGTCTCATTGGACCCTTATTCTTTGTTAGGGCCACTTCCTGACTCTTAAGCTCTTTCCTCAACTCCCTCCTCAGATTAGGGAGCATCGGCAGATGTGGCAGTAGCCGCCACAGCTTGATATTTGGCCTTCGTCCTAGTGGTTCGGTTCCCATCAATGTCTGATGTGTCGACTTTGTACTCCTCTACTGAACCACTAGTGGAGCTATCCGCTTGATCAGATTCTCAGCTTTCATCAAGTAATGTCCTCCATGCAGTTGCCTTTAATGCTTGCGCTTCATCGTTATTGTACCTGTGGAGAAGAAGCGTTAGTATTCGATATCTGAGAAAAATAAAGAAAGAACAAATTCCTCTTTAGTTTATCACGGGTCAATAGTACGGGTCGTACCTTGAAGGTATGATTCATACTGAGACGCATAATATCTCATGTCAGTGTCACACCTCTGAGGTACGACTCATATCGTGAAGGTACGGTTCGTACCACGAGTCGTATGAGGATACCCCTATACAACAATATTTTTGTATTTTTCCATGACTCATGGTACGACCCGTAATTCTATTCCACGAGTCGTAGGAAGGATAGTATTGTCACTTGTGGACTTGACCCTTTTCAGATTCTTGGTACGACTGCCAAGTACGAATTCTAGCACTAAACCGCGAGTTGAACTAGGATTCGTACCTTGTGATTTTTTCAAATTTGGCTTGGGACAGTACCAACGAGCTATCCTACGAGTCACAGTACGAAACCAAGAGTCATAGGAAGGCTCGTGAAGCCTGTCCCTGTCTCAATTTTGGTTTAGTTTGCAAGGGGTTTAATTTTAAGTTTGGGTACTAAGAATTCCCCAGGTCTAAGCATGCATTCAACCAGTTTTACCACTACGCATTCCTCCTTTTTTTAATCACGGCCTGTAACTCAATTTTTAACAGTCCAATGCAAAATCTAATCAAGTTCGAGCTATAACCCAGTCGCACACAGCTCAATTACGCCCCTAGTCATTGTCCTTTTCTAATTTTTCAAGAAATGATAGGACTCCCAGGGGGTTTAGCACATTTACATCAAGCACACAAGTTATAACTATCAACTTTGAAGTAATACACTTACTTGAATGGTGATACTTCACTCGTAAACTCAATACTAGGGTTCGTGTAATGTTTTTCGATGTAATTTCTAAGCTATAACTTGTTCAATGCTTCTTGGTAATGAGTTACGGGTGTGACGGAGTCTTGAGTTTACGTTTAGTGAGCGTGGGAGAGTAGTACAATTTGTTTAGGCTTATATAGGTCCTAGGGACAATTTTAAAAAATCTTGGACGAGTCAGGTTAATTTAAAATTTCTAACCCGTCACGACGCATACCACGAGTCGTAGGAAGATCCTATGACTCATCCCTTATACCCATACTAGTGAAATTAAGAGACTTACCTGTGGACCTACGAGCACATCTTACGATTCGTACAACAGGGGTATGATTCGTACTATGACTTGTAGGTTTTTGCTATTTATTATGGTCCAGGTCTTGCATAGTTCATATGCACAGTGAGTACTACAACCCATAAAATGAAGTTACGAGTCATAAGACCAACCGTACCCTGAACTCATGAACTGAAGTACATCTCTGATTCTCACCACGGCTCGTGCTACAACTCATACAACCCTCTCACGAGTTGTATTGAGAACCGTAGCACCTACCTGTTCAGAAATTTTTCTGCCATCTATTTTTGTCTCCCCTATACACTAAACATACATTAGTTAATTGACTTGGATTACCTCCCAAGAAGCACTTGATTTAACATCGTGGCACGACGCAGGTGGCTCGATTACTCAGAATTCACCAAACCACCACTTGAGTTGCCTCCTAAGAAGAGATTGATTTAACATCACAGCGCGACGCAAGTCTCTTGACTACTCAGACTTAGACAAGGAACTTAGATTCATCTTCTATTGTTGAGATCACTCTGTATTCTTTCGGTTGCTTCATTGACCAGCAGACGTTGAAGGTGATATCTTCTTTATTGAGTCTGAATTTCAACTAGCCAACCTCCACATCTCCTGAGGCCCTCGCAGTGGCAAGGAATGGTCTCCCTAAAATAATTAGGAACCTCAAAATCAACCTCGTAGTCAAGGATCACGAAGTTCGCTGGGAATATAAATCTATCAACTTCGACAAGCACATCAAACAGCATCCCCACGGGCTTGTTCACAGTTCTATCGGCCATCGTAGTCGCATGGTAGTCAGTGTGGGGGCTCCCAAGTCCTGCTGCTTAAACAAAGCCAATGGCATCAGATTGATGCTTGCTCCCAAATCACACAATACCCTTGCGAACTCAACATCGCTAATTAAGCATAGAATAGTAAAGGCACTTGGATCTTCCTTCTTTCGGGTCAGGACCTGTGAAGCTATAGCACTATAATTGTGTACATTATCAATGGGCTCATAGCTCACCGACCTCTTCTTCATCACAAGGTCCTTCATGAACTTGACATATCCCTACATCTATTCCAATTCCTTGACCAATATGTTTAGAAAGAACTGTTTGAGCATTGACAAGAACTTTTGAAACTTACTATTCTCTACTTCTTCATTATTTGGGGGAACAGTGCCGGTGGTCGTGTAATAACCTTATACATTTGCATGACTCCTTATTCAGCTTCAGGCCCGTTTTCAACATTTGGGGCCTCAGTCAACTCAGCATCCTTATTGTGTTCCTTCTCATCAACATCATCTTCTTCTTCGTTCGCTTTCTTTCTCCCTTTCAACTACAACTGGTAGAGGGGGGTCAACCTGGTTTTTCCACTCTTAGTCATCACAGCCATACAGTGACCATCATTCTTTTGATTATGGACTATGTTGCTTGGTAGTGCACCCTTCTGCCTACGGTTCATAGATGCTGACGGTTGCCCTAGCTGTTTTTCAATCTTCTTGATAGCCATCGCATATGACATCACTCTCTGACCCATGCTTTATATATCACTACGGATGTCTTTCAATTGATCATCTGTGGACCTCACTTTCGTTAGCATCTCAGCCATCATGCTTGATAACTTTGACTGTCTAGCCTCCCCCTTACGTGCATTAGGAGGTAAGTAAAACCTAGCTCGGTCATTGTGGTAACCATCATTCCTTCTCCAGTCTCCATCGTGCTCACAACATCAGTTCTATCTTTCTACCCATTCCGATTATAGTTTTCTCTATATTGGTTCCGACCTTAGTTTCCAGAACCTTGGTGCCAAGTGTCTTATCAAGACCCTTGGGCGTTGGCTCGAAAACCCGCCACCTAATTTTCCAAGAAGTTTGCCTACTCCTCAGCATCTGAGTGGTCTGGCCCTGGCTCCTGTCCTTGTGTCCTAACTGTGTTCACCTTTCTAGCTCTAGCTCCCATGATTTTCTTAGTAAGAAAATCCAACGATGTGTGCATATGGGCCAATTCCTCGTCACGCTCTTCTTCTTTCCTACTTTTTTCTGCAGTCAAACTAACAGCATATGTATCAGCCGTTGTGTCTGCTTCCCAGGCATGCCATGCTTGGTTTGTTTTTTTCACCCTATCAAGAATAGTAGCGGCTTTCTCTCATGTGTGACTCATTAGTGCTCCTCCCACCACTATGTCTGCTACTGCTTTTGTACTATTGTTCAACGATCTATAGAAAATCTCCAATAGACTGTCATCATGGATTTTATGGATCGGGCACTTGGTCAACTTCTTTTTGAACCTCAACCAGGTCTCATGAAGTGTGTCAATCTTCAATTTTCGGAAATTATAGATCTCATCCTTAAGTTGAACCATCTTGGTGGGTGGAAAGAATCTCTCTAAGAAGGCTTGCTTGAGCTCCTTTAGTTCATAATGGAGTCGTTGGGCAACTACGATAACCATAATGTGGCCTCCCCAGATAGAGAAAAGGGGGAGAGTCTTAGCCTTATAGCATATTGGCTGACTCCGGGCAACCTGTATGCCTTGCATATTCCCACGAAGTTCATTAGGTGCAAGTTAGCATCATCAGCTGCATGACCACTGTACACCCCTTTCATGTTGAACTACTGAATCATGGTGCTAGTGATATCAAATTTGGCCCCAATAGTCATTGGTGGTGGTACAATGGCTCCGGTTGATCCGACTTCATTGATATTTGAGCCATCTTCATAGAAGAACTAAGGGGCATATCTTTGGCCTTTGTTGCCCCTCCCATGTCGACCAATGTTTATGACCTCATCTTGAGCATCCTCGACATCCTGAAGTGCAGCATGCAGAGCTAGCTCGCTTTCCTAGATTCTTCAGCTATACGGGCATCTCTTTGCTCTTGGTTTTCCATCCTACACAGTGTTCATTCAAGTTCGAGATCCAATAGAATCAGGGGATTTCCACTCCGACGAGTACTTGACATTCACCAAGTAACAACCTATGGATATCCAAAAACCAAAAAAATGAAAATATAATTCAAGAAATAACAACCAAAAGTCAAATACAAACAATAAATCTAATCTTAGCCGTATTCCCAAGCAACAGTGCCACTTTTTGATAACGCTCAAACTTACACTTCCTGACAAAATATGAAGCGGTCGTTGTCAATAAAGAACCCAACTAAGAGGTTGGGGTCGAACCCACAGGGAATAGGGTAAGATCTAGACTAATGCCGATAAGTGAACTTGTTGGTAAGTTATCTCCAAATTGGGGGGTTTAAACAAAACAATATTAAAACAAAGATTGTAGTTGTGATTTAAATCAAGATTCGCAAATAACGAGGGTAAGTATTCTCATGGATTCATAACTACTTCAGGTATACACACGTGATC
Source organism: Datura wrightii (assembly GCA_035772735.1). NCBI lineage: Eukaryota > Viridiplantae > Streptophyta > Magnoliopsida > Solanales > Solanaceae > Datura > Datura wrightii. The sequence continues at coordinate 48,139,449 of JASDFA010000019.1, forward strand.
AATCTCAATACTTACTTGTAAAACTAATAACTAGGATTCATCCAAACGACTGGTTCGTCCCTATTGGATGACTATACTCAATCATCGGGTCAGGTGTCATGAGCGATTTCAAACTAACCGTTATCAATATGTTCCAAATTTAACTATCATGTGATCACAACTCAATCTGATATAATGATCATAAAGATAAAGGCTTTGTTGTACTTCTCTTTTCCTAATCTCTACTTTTCTAGGTTCAATAAAGTGAAGAATTCAGGCAAGCCTTAACATTGTACATCACTAAAAAATGTTTTAACATGAAGAGAATAAAATACAAGCTTTTCGCATTGGTTTTGAATCACTTTTGTGCAACCCTAATTCGTTAATCCACCATGGTTCCCACAACCCCTTGTTGTGGAGATTTTAGCCTCTCATATTTGTAAGATTATAATTTGTATTCATAGACAAACACATAAATAAATACTTACAGTAACAATTGACAGAAAATCACTATTGGAATATCAAAGAACAATCTCAAGAACAATGTAAGAATTGAAGAACTTGATCCCAAGAATTGCTCCTTAAAACTTGATAAAAATTCACAAAAATAGTTCTTCACACATCTACTAAATCAATTCTTTCCTTCTCTAACTAAAATAAAACGTGAAGGCTATTTATACATACATTAGAAACTTTTTCCTAAGCTAACAGGAAGTTTTCCATATTTGGTGCTGACTGTGTCACGACTGAACCTACGACAGTAGCAGGAGTTTCTGGGTCATACCTTCGTTTCGTAAGTCCTTGGTTGTTGTAGATTTGGCTAAGTGTTGGCAGGCTGATACGAATCGTACCTTCATCCTATGAGTCGTACAATGCTTCCTTGGTTACCCTGAGAACTCTGAGATCTTCTGAAGTTCTTCATGAGTGTTGTGGTATGACTTGTACCTTCTTGCCACGAGTCGTACTTTCTGTAGTGTATGAAGTTCTGCCAAGTACTGAAGAATCTTTTGGAGTTCACCATGGGTACTGGTATGATTCGTACATTGATGCCACAATTTGTGAGTCCAACCGTACCAGGAGTCTGCTTTTGTGCAATTTCTTCTGAATAATTCCATGACTCCAGTTATGGCTCATACCATCTTGGTATGGCTCATACTGAGAGTCGTGTGTTACCTTATTCCCGCTTCAGCCTTCTGAATTTCATCACGATTCTCAATACGGCTCGTACAATCAAGGTACGACTCGTACTAAGACTGGTACTTTGGCTGATTTTCTGCATTTTTAGGCTTCTTTTGCACATCTTTGCTCCAACACTTATTTTTCATAAAATCAAAGTAAAATAGCCTCATATCCATATAAACATATCTAAGTCGATGGCTAGCTCTATCCATATAAACTACCCTTCCATTCTAAGACTAGCTCACCCAAAAATCTGAACTCTATTGCCTGGGTTCTACAATTAACTGAAGCATAGAATGCAAATAGCCAATCTATGCCAAGAATAATATCAAAATCGGCCATGGCTAAGTCTATCAAATTTGCTGAGGTGACCTTATGAAGGATTTAGACCAGGCAACCTCTATACACCCGTCTAGCTATAATTGAGTCACCCATTGGAGTAGAAATTGAGAAGGGTTCTAATGAGACTTTGGGACTGACTCCAAACCTACTGTCCATATAAGGTGTCACAGAAGACAAGGTATCCTCTGAATCTAACAAAGCATAGACATCAATATGGAAAACTCATGACATACCAGTGACCACATCCGAGGAGACCTCCTGCTCCCCGGGGATGCTATAGCATACAATCTGTTCTGGCACTGACCACTAGCTGTGCTAGTCGATGCCCCCTGATGGGATGAGCGTGCGGGAGGGACTATTGTGCTAGAAACCGGGCCTCGACCCCCATCATAATCCGATCTTGCATCTAGGAAATATCTAAGCATATGTTCGAGCTTCCCACACCCAAAACAAGCACCTGAACTTGCTATACACTGGCCCGTGTGTCCTTGACCACATCTGTGGCAAGTTGGGGCGCTAGAATCTGCGGGTCTTCTGCTCTAACCCCTGGAGCGTGATGCTCATCCTCTCCGTTCATGCCTAGACCTGGATGGCACACTCAATGCTGAAGATGCTGGAGCTGATGACCTCTGGTGAGTCTATTGTTGATGCCCACCACCTGATCTCGGCTGGGAGAATCTGTGATCATCGGTCCTAGCCCTCTTGGCCTATCTCTCTCTCAGATATGCCGCCTCTACCTGCTGGGTGTATAACACTATCCGTGGAAAATCCATGTCCTGATGGAGCATAGAGGTCCTACAATCCTTGTCCAAATTGCCCGCTACTCCATGTACGAATCTACTCACCTGCGCTCTCTGATTAGCTACCAACTCTGGGGCATATTTTGATACGAGAGTGAACTCAATGTTAAACTCTTGCACTGTCATTGTCCATTGCTTCAGATTTATGAACTCAGCTGCCTTCGGTTTCCTCATCTCACGAGGGAAGAATCGATCCAAGAATGCAACATGAAACTCTTCCCAAGTAGTAGGACCTGCTCTAGCGACCCTGCTATCCTTCCATTGGCGAATATGAGCGACCCCCTTCAACTGGTATGAGGCCAACTCCGTGCACTCCACACTATTCACCCCTATGATTTGGGTGATCTTCATAATCTCATCCAAAAACTCATGCAGGTCCTCATCTACCTTTGACCCAAGGAACTCCGGCGGTTTCATTCTTAAGAAGTCTCTGACTCGAGCCGCCGCTGCATTGCCATTTTGCGGAATAGGCGCAATAGCTTGTTGATTGTCCTGAGCGGTCAAGGCCTGTGCCAGCATCTGAATAGCGCCCCAGAACTCAACATGGGTAGCTGGCTTCGGTGTGTGGTGCTCCTGAACTGATGGGGCTTGGTGATGCCCATTCCCATTGCCATCCTCGTGGCCTTCACCATTTCTATTCCTTCTACGATTCATCCTTCGAGGATCCATGATTTTGCAATCGCGAATAGCATGAATTAGAAGGGTAGAAAGACTTTTTATAGCACGACATAGATCATGAAAGAAGGGAACATTTCCTAAATGTCTCACAGCCTCTTCATCATAAGTGTGGCGCGCTTCACACCCATGTAAAAGACTCTATTTAACGCGGCTTTCAGACACCCTAGGACACTTAAAACCTATTGTTCTGATACCAAGTTTGTCATGATTTGAACAGAGGCCCGGATCATAACATGGGACAAGGAACCCCGAAAGGCCCCAAGTTAACCCATGACATAAGCATGTATCTAACTCAATCAATGAAATTGGGCAAATCAATAATATAATTAAAGTGGAAGACTAAACCTAACATAACATCAGAAAACATAATCTGAAGCTGAATTCATACATGCGTCTGAAAAGCCTCTAAATATGACGAGCTGATGGGACAAATCCCCAACTAGCCCAAAAAGCAAAAACTGAAATACGTAAAAGAAATATGAATATTGTGGTCCTGGGGAGATGAGGACTCACTCACAATATGGATGCTAACTCTGACAGACACACTACAAGTGAAGCTGAACTTGAGAGCCGGGTCCTATATCATGAAACGATATAGCATAAAAAGTATGCGGTTAGTATGTGGAATATACCGAGTATGCAAGGTAAGTAAAACTGCTAAAGTAAGTAAAATCATTTATAGAAAATGCATTAGATAAAACATAAACATTAAGAATCTGAGAGAAGGGCTTGCAGGCTTTCTTTTTGAAATCATTTCCACTTCATAACATAACATGACATAGCTTCATAACATCATAACTGAATCTATTGACTCAAAGCTAAATTCGAACATTTATATGTAAAGTTGAACATTGAGTCATACCTGCTTTAGAACATGCATTAACATATAAATCTCATGAGTAATAAAATATTCATATCTGAAATCATGGGGAACAATAGGAGTCTAGTCTTTTAATCGACATACCACAATAGAGCTTATGTGGTCCCAACTATCACACTCAAGTGGGTAGAGCTGTCCAAAATCTTGATGGGGCAAGGGACGATACCATGATATCGATATGAACCTCCTGGGCTAATAGGCCGAGGATATCTCACAAGGGAGGTCCCATGTAATATAATAGTATCAACCTAAGTTGGCGCGTAGAGGCATAGGGTGATCGACCCTTAGCCTTTTCGGTGCTAGACTCTGCTTCCAAAAACATGCATATGCTCTACATCATTTTATAACAAAGTTCAACATCGTCTATTGACGGAGCTCAATAATCAAATACATCTCAAATATAAAATCATACATATGAGAAGCTTTAGCTCAAAACATACCACAAGTTGAAAATATAATTGGGAGCCTTCGCTCCAAAACCTTGTAGTAAGCTATGCATAGGGAATCTTTAACTCAAAACATACCACAAGCTAAAAGTATAATTGGGATTCTTCGCTCCAAAACAATGTGGTAAGCTTAATTCGGGAGAATCATAATTCATACTTAACATGTGGGCATTGCCCAAAGCTTTATCATGCTTGATAATACTCAATTCATATTGAAAACATTATTATAAACATGGTTAGCTTTAAAACATGTTTTTCATCATAATATCTCATCATCACCATACATTCATCATAAATCTCATCTTTTATGAACATCTCATCAATGGGCTTTTAAATTCATAAAACTAGAATCATGATTTTAAATTTAGAATATGATAAAAATTGCCCATGTTTCATAATTCAATAATTAGAATCATAATCGGATCATACCCATGTATAAAAATAAAAAATTTATGCAATTGGGTTAGAACTCCCATAGATTAGATATAGGAGTCCTCATAATTTAGAGAGGGATTGGGCATGAGTGTAAAAGGAATCACCCATTCATAACCCTACATACCTATTGGTAGCTGATTCTTACACTTCATTGAATGCCCAATAGAGAATTGAAGGAAGTTGAGGAACACTAGCTTGATCACCCTCTCAAACTTCTATACCTTGCATGCATGAATGAATAATGCCTAAATTGAACTTAACCCCTTAAAAAGCGAATATTCATAACCCAAAACATGATAGTTTAGGCCTTAAGAACTTTGGAATTACGGAAAAGCCCTTACTAAATTCGCAGAAAATAACTGCCAGGTGGTCCTAACGGGTGAGCTAACAACTCGTTGCTCAGGGTCACGACTCGTGGATTCATCTGTTAAGTGCACTGCTCATCTAATCTTCTGGACTCATCATGGGAAACATCACAACTCGTTACATGTGACCACAACTCGTGGTCACTACCCGTTATGTGCATTGCCTTCATGCCAAATATTTCCTCGAATAGCTAACCATGACCTACCCCATGAATCGTGGGGATTGACCATGACTCGTGGGGTCCCTTCCATCAAGTATACTACCCCTTTTTCTTTTGTTTTCTTATTCACCCTCCCCACGGCTGACCTAACGACTCGTGGGGGTTGATCAAAACGTGGGGTCTCATTTCTTCCAGCTTCCTTATTAAATCCCTGGGCCTCCCTCACAAATCACATCACGACTCATGGGCCTCTCTAACGAGTCTCCTCATGACTCGTTATTGTGCCTGATGCCAAATATTCAAATTTTCTTTGTTTCAACTCCCGGGCCTGATCTTCGGGCTTCCAAGATATAACAATATAATTGCTGGCTCCTGAGTCCACATACATAATGTCATCTCCAGTTGATGGAGTTTGGAGGTTGACAATAACTAGTGGTTGTGGTAGCTCATCTGTAGATTTATATGAATAGTCCCATTGGTAGAAACACTTTACAGTAGTGTGGTTATTCCTACCACAAATCTGGCGTGTCTAACCTATAGAATTCTATAGGTTTCCCTTTTTCTGACTTTCACCATGATAATTTTGATTACTCTGTTAGTTGTTTCATTGTCCAATAGGGTTGAAACCTCTTCCCATAGAGTTGAAACTATTATGACCTCTGCCTCCTTGAGAGTATTTTCCCCTTTCTCTACCTCCTTGAGCAGAACATGTCATATCGTAGTTTTGTTGAGGCATTTATTCTTTATCTTCTCTCATGTCAAAGCCCCTAAGTGCATTGATAAACTGATTTACAGTAGAATAGGGTGCTTTACCTAACATGATAGTTCTAAATGTCTTGTGTTTGAGGCCTAAGACTCAAGCAAAATTGATCACTTTGTTATCTTCATCACAGACTTATGTATTGCTGCAAGTCTATCATACCTTTGAACTCTTTGATCTATTCATCAATCTTTATCTTTTCCAACTTAACATTTTGTAATTGTTGTTTAAGTTGGAATTTCTTATCCTTAGTTTCTTGAAGATAGACTTCTTCTACGTACTCCCACTCCTTGGAAGTTGAACATGCTTCTATAAGATACATATTTTATTCTAACAGTGTGCCTAAAAACCAACTTCTAAGTAAAATATTCTTCTCCTCCTAATCTCCTTCACTGCTGCTCTCTCCAGCAGCCTTCCAAGATCCACTTTCAGCAGCTTTCTTCGAACCTTTTGAGGCTGGTGCTAGTGAAATTTTCTTGATGAGATATGTTAATTTTAGAGCCTGGATAAGCTCCAACATTTGTTTCCTCCAAATTAGGTAGTTATTTGATTTGAGTTTGATAGAACATGAGGCAATGAAATGGTGCAGTGATTGAGAATAGAGAAAGTATTGGTCGAGAATGATGTAGGGGCTATTTTTGTTTGGATAGAAAATAATTTTTTAGGATCTAATACTTAAGCAACAAGAATAGTTCTTAGAGATCTAATAACATGTAAAATTCTCAAGTATTTTAAGAGAGAAATTATTGTGTATTTGGATGATTATAATCGATTACACTGAATCCTATTTATAGTAGAAGAACATGAGAGAGTTAGAAAATTACAAGAGTCTTATTCTAGGTAATATAAGACTTAACATGGACTCATACAAGAGCTAGACTTAGATTCATACAAGAACTATTACAAGGTAGAAGTTGAGTACTACTATGATACTTCAACCACGGCTAACTTCCTAATTGGTTACTACTATGATACTTCAACCATGACTAACTTCCTCTTTGATCCTTATCTTCAGCGCTTCTCATTACTTCTACCTTATGTGCCAAGTGATTTAGTCATATGTCCTCTTTTCTCTTTTTTCCTAGGATCTTTTTCCTCATTCACAAACTTGTCTTAAATCACCTCTATAAATTTATTAGATGAGTTGTGTTGTTCCTTCTTGTTATGTTCAATATCCTTCTGGATTGTCACCTCTATAGATTTACTATAATAGGTATATTTCTTCTTGTTGTTGTGTTCAATAACCTTGACATCTATCTCATTACTATTTAATGTTTGATTCTGCATTACTAGATTCTCTTTCAATTAGGCCTTAAAAGGAGAATGAAGATTGAAATACCAACATATGTCTATTACATTGAATTTACCTACTATTCTCTATTTTGGGAAAGTCCAATGCTAAAGTTGATCTTTTTTATTATTCTTGGTGTTATTGCTCTTTTTGTTCCTTCTTGTTGATCATTAGTACTTGAAAGTGATAGTTTTCTTCATTTGTAAGGCCTCCTTCTACTTATTCTTCTTCTTCTTCTTTTCCTCATCCTCCTCCTCCCTTCTTTATTGAGGTTTATTCTTGCTATAATGTTTTTCTTAAATCAGCTTTACTGGCTAATTATCCTTTCATATTGATTCCTTATTTCCCATTATTTTATTTGTCCCTTAGAATCACATTCTTCATGTTTAAACTTTATTTTATTTTATTTTATTTTTATTTTTATGTTTCCCTTTCATTTTCATCCTTATTTCCTTGAGTCTTTTCCTCCACCTTTTTGTAGTTTTCCCTTTTGTCATCGGGTCAGCAAATTTTTCTTAGTATTACTTGCTTCACCTTCTTCAACCTTCTTAGCTTTAGGATTTTCCTCTATGGCTTTCATAGCTCTCTTTTTTTTCTAGAATACAGCATCAATTATATTAATATTACATCCTAATTTCTTGAAGTGTTTGCAATACTTGAGATACTATCATATTCTACCTTCTGTGAGTAACCTTTCAATGGTGAGTCTTTGTATTCAAACCTAATTTAGACCTTACTAAGTCTAGATTTGACCAGATCAATTTACACTCTTACCTTTTTCATGCTAGGTCTAGTTTTACCTTGGTATCAATATTTAAGGCTAATGGGGTGCCAACAAAGCTCAAAATTTAGTTGACGTAGTGCCAAGTATGCATTTGAAAGAGAAATTCGGGTAAGGGAACCCATTGTATTAACGCATATTTTTAAGGATTATTTAGTAATTTAAAAAAAAACGAAAAGAAAAAGGCCAGCAATGCTAGCAAAACCAAAGCAACAAGGGGGAAAACTGAAAATAAAATGCAGGGAAGAAGGAAAAAACGCAGTGAAGAAGACAAGAAAAGAATAAGAGATGGAGAAAAAGAGAGGAAAATAGAAGAGAAAAATAGGAATTTTTATTCCAAATCATTATGGTAATGATTCTACACTTTTCTATGAGATTATCATGTAATTATGGACAAATTTTATAGTGTAAATATGGAGAAATTGAGAAAAGTTAGTCCTAGAATTCTTCAACATAAATCATTGATTTGAAAGGGCAAACATTATCAAAATCTAATTTTGAATAGTGTTCTGAAATTCTCTCATTGAGGAGAATCTATTGATGGTTATGGTTCGGAAATTCTGACCCGTTGACAAAAGTTTACTTTTTCGATCAAACCTTTGATCATGAATATGACTGTTGTTAATAATATAGAAAACATTTGTCCAAAAGCTTTTAATGATTCTAAATCAAATTTTTGTGTAGTTTGAAGTAATCCATAGACTCGAGAGTATAGTTCTGCTTTATTGGAATGGTGCTTGAGTTGTAAATTTGAAGTAAGTGAGACTTTAAGCGTTGGTGCTTGCTTTTCAAATCTATTTAAAAAAAATATTTTGTCTGCCTGGTCCATGTGTTGGGACAAGCATGTTCTTGGCAGAACCGATGGTCTTCGAGGCCAACTGTATATACTTTATATTGAAGGATATTAAGATTCTTGTTATAAATTTATTTTGTGGAGTAATACGTCTATGAGCCATGAATTTGGAGCTTCTTGATATCACTGGGATTGTATATACTTCTGAAAATTTTGTATGCTTCTTGACAATTTTGGTGATGTGTTCTGGGTTTATAGTACTCCCGATACTTAAAACTTAGAAAAAATGCTTGGTATTAGGTATGTTTATATGGATATGAGGTGATTTTATTTTATTTTTAGGGGAATCATGTTCTAGAGTTAAATTTTAGAAAAGAATAGGAAAAAGTGCAGAAAATGGGCCAAGTACAGTCCTCAATACGAGCCGTACTTTAGTGGTACGAACCATAACTTGCATTCGTAATGAAATCCTGGATATGTACAAGTGTTGGGGACAAGTACGACTCTTGGTATGAGCCGAACAACCATGATACTAGTCATACTAAGGAGTCATGGAAAGAGTTAGAAGCTTGCACTTACTTGAGTTTCTGGTATGAATGAAATGCACGAATCATGAAAACATCATACAAGGAGCCGTGACAAATTCCAGAGAGTATGACAAATTGGCAGATCCTAGAGTACGAATAGAGACCATGAGTAGTAGCATCAATGTACAAATCGTATCATGGACTCATGACAAACTCCAGAGGATGTCAAACTTTACAAGATCAGACCACGATAAGCATCATACAACTCGTGGCATCATTGTACAAGCCGTACTTTCTCCCAGGACTTAACCAATTTTTCAAGACTGCAGTGCATGTTACGGATGGATACTATGACTCATAGGTTAGGTCGGCAATAGTTCCATGCAATTTAGGAAAGGTTTTCAATTATTTGTATAAATACTTTTTAGGTTATTTTCTTTAGGGACTGATTCATTACTGTTGCAATCGTGATTTTTGGTTTTCCTAACACTAGTTGGAGATCAAATACACGAATTGCTTGGAGATTTCATTCATTGTTCTTGACTTGATCATACTTTGATTTTGCAATAATTAATTGAGTTTTTCTAATTATTATCATAAGTTGTTAATTATGTTTTCTACCATTAAATCTAATTTTTTTTCTTGCAATCATGAATAGCTAAAACCTCCATAACTAGGGCTGTGAGAACCATGATGAATTAATTAACTAGGGTTGACATAAGGTGATTCTAAACTAACACTAATGCTTGTATTGTTCATCTCTTCATCTTAAACATTTCTTAACGATGCGCAACATTAGGACTTGCCTGAATTCCCTACTTGCTTGAACATAGAGAAGTAGATATTAGAAAAAGAGAATAACAACAAAGCCTTAAACTTTAAGTTTGATTTAATAACTTGAGTTGCGGTTACAGAATAGTTAATTTGAAATAATTGATAAAGGTTAAAGTGAAACACTCGAGAGACCTAATCCGGTGATTGAGTATAGTCATCCGATAGGGATAAATTAGTCGTTTGGATGAATCTATGTTATTAGTTCTGCAGGCAAAATATTGGGATAGATCACTAGTTTAATAACCTGAAGTTGTTATGAATCCATAGGGAACACTTCCCTAGTTAATTGCATAAACTTGATCACAACAATAATTTACAACTTTCTTACTTGATTCTTTCTTTAAAACCTCCAATTAGGAAATAATTGTACTAAAAGCATAAATACTAGCGTTATTCTACATCATGACCATATTCCCTATGGGTCGACCCCAACCTAGTTGGGTTCTTTATTGATAATGTTCGCATCATACTTTTACAAGGGTGTGATTTGAGCATTATTAATTAGGCATTTTGTATGATTCTTTACAATACTAAGCATTGTGTATGCTTCTTAATATATTTTGACATTGTGTAGGCTTCTTGACAGTATCAGGCATTGTGTATGCTTCTTGAAAATACTGAGCATTGTGTATGCCTTCTAATATGTTTTGCGTGTTGTGTATGTTGTCGTGGACTCGTGGTATTGATTAACTGTTGTAACCGTCATTTATGACAAGACCTTAGCATAAATCGTATTGAGATATATAGAATTTTTGATAAATTGTTATGTGAACTTTGTTGAAAATTTTATTATAATATAATTCTTGTGTATAATGTTTCTGTGCTTTTGGTGTGTTTGTATTTTCTAACACTTGTTCCAGGGGTATTAAAGTGGTGGGTGGAGGATCCTACTGAGTTATATTTACGTATAACTCCCTCCTTACCTGCATATCCATTCAGATACTATTGGTGAAGATGAAGCTATTAGCCAATGAGTTCGTTAGAGTTTATCCAGTTATTGAGGTGAGCTGCATTATTCGTGGGAGCTCTTAAAGAGTCTTCATCATTTATTCATTGACTAGTAAATTTATCCACGCTTCGCGCGTTTACAAAAATTTGTTAATAAATTTTAAATATCTTTTCTTAATAAATTTAATTAAGATAAATGATAAAAAAAATGTAATTTATATGCGCATAAGTTTTAATTTTGTAAATCCAATAAATACTCTTATAACAACTTATTTGTTAGCTCTAACACTGTTTTTAAAAATTAATTTCACAAAAAGCGAGAATATTTATAATATGAAGCAATAAAAGGTGACACTAAGTCAATCAAATCGAACACATAACTTTTTAATACCCAAAAATAATAAATTACACATGTAATACAAAATATTTCAAATGATAAGCCTGAAATATCATAACAACCGCTAAAAGGTTCTAACAAAACAGTAAAAAAAATGTGTACAGTATTAATTTCAATAAAGAATTAAAGAAATCGAAGCATATATAATTGAATTATAGTTCTCAAAATTTTATCCGCATAACAAATCCACCAGATCTTTCAAGTCCTCCATATTTGTCGGAGTAGGGAAAAGAAAAAAATAACACAATAATTTAACATTCACAATAGCAAAATAATTCAACTAAAAGATACAAATAAATTAATCTAATTTAACAAAAGAATCTCAACAAAAATCAAATAATATCACTATTTCAAATTGCTGGAAGAATAAAAAAACATAGTACAAAGATCTATCACATATAAAGTCAAATGAAGAAACTGAATATAGATGATTGCTTCATCCTTCTTTCTAACCTATATAACATAGCTCAAAATTTTACTCTCAATATAAATAATATGTCAAGCCAAATAAAAGAGAATAAATATAAGAAAAAAGGTTTTAGCAATTTCGGTGCTTGGACTTATCTGGTAAAAATCTGAAGTAAAAAATTACTAATAAAAAGAATAGATGAAGAAAATCAATCATCTCAAACACATAATTTTTCAATACCTATCGTTCTGCTTAAAAAATCAAATATGAAACTTCATACACCTTAAAGTTCATATGACGAAAGGAGATTTTTTTGAGGTCCTTATACTCATTATGCCTAGCATTGAATAGACTGGGTTGCTAAAAATAATAAATTAATCATGTAATACAAAATTTTAAGTTATAAGCCTGAAATATCGTAATAACTGCTAAAAAATTCTAAGATAACTGAAAAAAGAATGCATACAATATTAATTTCAATAAAGAATTGAAGAAATCGAAGCACATATAATTGAATTATAGTTCTCAAGATTTTATCACATATCGAATCCACAAGTTCTTTCGAGTCCTCCATATTTGTCAGAGTAGAAAAAAGAAAAATGAACACAACAATTTAAAATTCACAATAGCAAAATAGTTCAACAGAAAGATACACAATAAATAAATCAAACTAATAGAACAAAAGATTATCAACAAAAATTAAATAATATCACCCTTTCAAATTGCCGGAAGAACAAAAAAATATAATACAAAGATCTATCATATATAAGGAATTAATCAAATAAAGAAACTGAACATAGATGATTGCTTAAACCTTCCTTTCAACTTACATAACATAGACTTTATTGTATTGATTATTAAAAAAATAGATACGAAAAATTTAATTAGGGAATGCATGACTTCAATGATTTAATTAGGTAGAAAAAATGCACACTTAAACCTTTATTTATGGGCCTTAAATATAGTAACTAATTGATTGAAAAAATAGAAAAAAAAAGGTAATGAATTAATGATGGGGAACAAAGTGCAGATTTATACCTTATTTATGGACCTTATATATTGCAATTGATTAATTGAAAAGAATAAGAGAGATTAAAAAGAGAGAAAACCATTAAAAAAAATATGAATCCTAGCTAAAGAGAGATGTCACCTCACTATTCTAATATCTCCATTTATAATATATATAAATATCTTTTCTTTTGTAATTTCTCTTAGATGTTCCATGGTCGAGTGTGGGGTCTGAAAAAGAGTTTCAAATTACTATTTGAAGATATTAACTATCTCATAATTTATTTTCATATTATTTAGGTTATATGATTTGTTTAAAATTATAAATTAATAGTTAAGACATGGAAATTCGGTTCGTTTGGCCGGTGATATGTACTAAGTATTAGTCACGTCTAGGGAGTAACTTGGGACGTGACACCCATATTAGAGCAATGGGAATTCCTTCTTCATCTTGAAATCAGGGGTTCATTTTTGCATCCATATTTGCGATACCTCCATTCCAATCACCCTCATGCATCAAAAATTCGTGGAATCCTCATCATTGGAGCAATTAATAAACACATTTTAATTGTCAAGCACCCCAATTTAGATAGATCGTTTGAGCGTAACAAGCTCCTTGAATTTAGACCTAATTTTGTCTATTTGGGGCCTTGGTTTCAAGAACTTCCTAAGGGTTGTTCTCCTACATTCATTAGCCATAATGTCATAGTAGTCTGTATCTTTGAAGACGATCACCGACATCCCATTATGAGTTGTGTATCTCTTTACCACCTTCTCTCGATCGTGGAGTGTAGCATTTGAATTTGGTGATGACGCCAATCGACTAGCATGGAGTATTTTCTCTTGAGAGGATTAGTGTTGCCCTACCTCACATAGGGTATCTATTCACCATCCTGAAGTCACCGGACCTATTGAGATCATAAGGCTATTCAGATCACAAGTATATTTATCATGAGATTAGTTAGTTAGTTGAATCAAATTAACTGTCGCACTGTATGCACTGTATGGCAGCATACTTAGTTAGTGATTAGTTTGTTAGATATATCGATTAGTTTGTTATTAGTTAGTTATGTCAGTTGTAGACAGTTTTTATTACTTAGTATTGAGTATATGTACAATTAGTTGGTCATCTTCTCAGTTGAGAAGTTTAGTCTTTTTCAGTGAAAGCAGTCTTGCTCTCCATTCCTTCTTCCTGATGATTTCTCTTCATTGGTTCATCTTCCACCGTTGCTAGTTGTTAAATCCATATTGTGATATTTTGATATGGTATCAGAGCTAGATCTGGTGACAACAATCATCACCTTCAGTTAAGAAATTTTTTTTCTTTCGTCTCCCGATTGAGAATTTGCAGTCCTAAAATTTTTTTGTTTTCTCATTTTTTTTCTAATTGAGTTGTTGTGCGTGTTGTCCTCTTGTTTCCTATTTATATTAACTCTCTAATGGAAATTGATTCCTCATCTTCTTCAACGAATCTGGATGCAAGTGATCCTCTCTACATGCATCCCTCAGATAGCCCTGGATTGATGCTCGTCACTGCTCCTTTTGATAGAGTAAGATATCGATCGTGGAGGATAAGTATCATGCGATCTCTCTCAGGGAAAAAAATTGGGTTTTATTAATAGCAATTGTGCAAAGCCCGCTAAAAACTCTTCTCAATTCAAATACTGGCAAAGATGCAATGACATGGCGACATCGTGGATTCTCAATTCCCTCGTAAAAGATATTACAGACAGTGTCGAGTACGTTATTGACTCTATTGAGATGGGGAAGGAACTAGAAGATCGATATGATCAAACTAATAGTTCGAAGTTATATAAAATTCAAAAGGAGATTATTGACCTAAATCAAGGAGTGTTGGATGTTACTACCTACAACACTAGGTTGAAGATACGATGGGAGGAACTTATTAGTCTAAGTGTTAAGGCTCAATGCAGTTGCATGTGTACTTGTTGAGCTAAGGATGGTGCACACAAGGCTGAATAGGACAGATGCTTAATTCAATTTTTGATAGGACTCAATGAGGTCTATACAGCTGTTAGAGGAAGCATACTCATGATGAGTCCTTTATCTTCAATGGCACAGGCTTTCTCTATATTGACACAAGAAAAAAAACAAAGGGAGTTTAAACCAAGAGATTAGATATTGATGGAATCCACCTCTTTGAATGCGGCAAATCATTCGAACTCAAGGATTTTTAGAATGAATTACTCCCCTGAAGCTGGTGGTTTCATGACTAGTACAAATAAGTCCAATATGTTCTGTGATTACTGCAAGAGATCAGGACACATCATTGGGAAATGTTACAGGTTACATGGGTACCCTCAAGATAATCTACAGCAGAATAGAGATAACTATAATCGCAACAAAAATAACACCCACCACTACAACAATAGGAATAACAGAAATGACAGTAGTAACTAAAGGTATAATCAAAACAACAATTCCAGGTTCAATAAGGGAACAGGAGTTCTGGCAAATGCTCATGGATCACCTAGTGATGTCATACCTGAAAAAGCTGAGGATGATGACAAAGAAGATAACTTTTTCACTCTCACCAAGGAGAAACATGGCCATATTATGAATTTGCTTCAACATTTTCATAGGAAAGAGGACCTGGCATGTGGAGTAGTGAAATTTGCTGGTGGAGAAATAAACTTTACAGGAATTGTGCTATGCACTTCTGTAATGCCCTAAAAAACCTAAGACCAGACCTAAAAGTTGAAATGAGAAAATAGAATTTTCAGCACCAGTTCACAGAATGAGTCGTCTTGTGACCCGTGGGGTAGGCCAAGAGTCGTGGAGTGACTCATGGGGAAGGGTTCGGACTTGGTTGAATTTTAAAGATTTGAGTGACCATGGGTGTGACCATAAGTCGTGGTCATCCACACGTATCGTTAGGTCACTCGTGGTCAAGGATGGGCTAAGGAAGAAGAAAAGTAGGACAGTATACCTAACAGGTCCTCACCACGACTCGTTGGGAACACCACAAGTCATGGCATTGCCCGTGCTGACTCCCTGGTGATTTATGATAGTGTTTAGGATGGGAGGTGACCACGAGTCATTGTCACCACGAATGACCCGTTATGTCCCCCATGGTGACCCATGAAGAGAAATCTCGATTCAGTGGTAATGGGAGACGTCACGATTGGTTGGGTTCCTGACAACTCGTGAAGTTAGTCATTGCCAAATTCAGTATTTTCTAGTCCTAGTCAGTGGGACCAATGAGAGGCCCTAATATGTCATGTTCACAACCAACGACTCGTTAAGTGACCCGTTGGGACCTTGTCGGCCAGGTTTTAGATATAGTTTCTAAGGTTATTTTTGTAATTTCCCATCTATTTAGCCCTTAAATACGTCATTTTAAGTATAATTTTAGAGATATTAGGGGGATTGAACGGAGTTCTCCATCATTCTCCACTTAACTCTCAAAATATCGATCAAAGAAACCAGGTCATTTCTCTCAAGCAAGAACTAGGGCTTAGAGTTAGTTGCAGAACTTCAAGTTTTCTTCTTTAGGGAATTCTTGTCCAGGTATGTGGGAATTCATCAAGGGAATAGTTCTTCCCTTGTGTCCCAATTCTTCTCTCTCTTCTCTATCAGTTCTACCCCTGAAACTTTAGGATGTGAACAAGTAATATGTCAAACTTTATACATAGCATATGGAATATTGTCTGTGTGATTGTTGTCCTATTTTCACTATCTAATTATCATGTTAATATTCGTTCTGATAAGAATAGTTTTATCCATAGTTTCAATTCAGCAAACTAGGATTTTGCCTATTGGACTAGTTATTCCTTGAGACTTGATTTTATCAATTGGGTTTTCCATATTACTAGAAAACATAGAGAATTTAGTTAGAATCATGTTAATCTAGTCTCAGTCAGATCTTTGGCAACCCCAGTGTCGCCCAAAAAAATGTCAGTTGATCAGTTTGACCACAGTTACTTTTTGAGGTGTCAATGATGCCTCCTAGTTATCAAAATTTAGGCTCAGATATCAGTTATCAGATTTTGTGGTTCTGTAGATAGTTACGACGCTTTCAGATAAGTATCTTTGACCGGTCTTAGAATCATCAGCTTCAGCTTCAGTTTGTTCTTTAGACGGCTATGAAGCTCCTTAGTGCATAGCACTGACTAGTCTTGGAACACCAGTTTCCAAATCCGGTCCTATAAGATGCACAGGGTGCTCTCAGATAGTATCCCTGAGTCAGTTATAGTCTTGGGCCCCAGTATCGAGCTATCCGCGTGGCAGTGGTAATCATGATAGGATTGTTCAGTAGGAGTAGGGCATAGCACCGAGAGGGCCGGGGTTCCAGCGCACCCAGGTTCCAGATCTACGTTGTTACTGTAGGTTATACTTTATTGGCCTCATGGCCCCAGACAGTGATCTCACGGTCCATGCCTTTATACCATAGCAAGGCATATTAGGTCCTATGGGTGTGTACATTGGACTCCACGTCTAGCTCACGTTGTTATATTTCAGTTATAGCCTTTCCCGCTGGTCAGCACAACTCAGTCTCAGATTTTTTAGTTCAAATCAGTTCAGCATAGTATTTTAGATTAGTATTGTAGATTTAGGGCATGTCTTTGACCGTTAGACAGGGTCTTTTAGACCATCACAGTTATTAAAGTAATTCAGTTTCAACAGTTTCAGTTGGTCATTGCATGTTTATTTAGTTCAGCATATTTATTCCTTGTGTGTGGTGTCTCTCACTTACTCAGTCCATTCAAAGTACTAAAGCATACTTTTTTATTGTATCATTTTATGATACAGCTATAGATCTCAGTCTTAGCCTCATTAGCTGATCGCTCTCAGAAATCTTCAGCTGTCCTATTTGGTGAGTCCTCATCTTTCGAGGACGAAGATTATTTTATTTCGTTTTGCCTTCTTCAATTAGAGTTGGAGTGACCTGGGGGCTTGTCCTAACAACTCATCAGTTGTAGTGGCTTTCAGACACAGATATGGATTTTCAGTCTTGTTTTGCTCAGATATTTTTTTTACTTTATGATCCAGCTCTATTTCATAAATGTTTTATAGTTTACTTTAAAGCTTCCGCTATATTTTATGTTTACTCAGAATGCTAGTGTATGATAGACCAGGGGTTGACTTGGGGTTACTTGTGACTCCAAGTACCATGTTTCGTTCAGGGTGTAAGCTCGGGGCATGACAAACTTTGTATCATAGCACTAGGTTTAGAGTATCCTCGAATGTCTGAAAGCCGCATCAAGTAGAGTCCTTTTCATGTGTGTGAAGCATGCAACGCTTATGACGAGGAGGCTACAAGATATTTTAGGAAAATTCGCTTCTTTCACTATTCTTATCATGTGATAGAGTTTAAACTTTAAGGTTTCTCATCTAATTCATGCTTTAGACGTTCGCAAACAATGTCTCCCAGAAGCGGTATTAGAAAAGGGAAAAATAACGGGAATCCACTAATCCCACCAACCTCAGTAGGCCCCTTAGTGGGAAAGTGATGAATAAGGAGCCCGGAGCTGCTCTTAGAGTGCTAATACGGGTTGCGACCACTCAGATTAACCAGCAGGCAATCACACCTGCAAATCCTATTGAAGAGATAATAGCTACTAGGGTTTGAAACTTCATAAAAAGGAATCTATATGAGTTTTATGGTCCGAAAGCGAATGGAAGGATCAAGGGAGAAGAAAAGGGGAGCAAAAGAGCAAGGACAAGTGGCATAGGGTATTCCCGATAGAGGATGAGTGGTAGACCTCGTTTCCAGTTTCATTGGAGATCATCATCCCCAGTACCATTGAAAGTAAGTGCTCCTAACAAATCCAGAGTAAGGGAGATTACATACCCATCTAGCAAGAACTGTGTGAAGAACCATTTGGGAGAATGCATGGCTGGCTCAGGCGGTTGCTTTTGGTGTGGCAAGTTAGGTCATAAACTCAGAGATTGCCTAGAAGCTAAAAGGGGTGAAGGTAGAGCCCGGCTATCTCTTCTGCAGCCTTATCAAGTCGCCCAGTTTGCAAGAAATATGGAAGGAAACACCCCGAAAAGTGTTTTTTTGGTAGGGAAGGATATTTTGTGAACCGCTTCCTCTTCTTCCATGAAGATTCAGAAAAAACCGAACTTGGATAGAACTGAACAAGATTTTGGCGAATGAATACGGGCCATAGAATAAAGAATTTCCCTATAGCTTAACATGGCAAAACTCAATCCACCATCCCAACAACTCCAACAGCTTGCCCATCACAGCAGGACATAACATCCAGCACAGATGGCCGACAGCCCCGCATATAGTAGCAGGTATGTTATGAATTTCTTACGTAGATCCTTGCATGTTTTTAGAATTAGGAGCCATGATATAAAGTATGAAATACATTTATAACGCCAGTACGAGAGTTATCCTGTGGTTGTTGTGAAATGGTTATAAGTATGAAACCTGTAGTGATAGCTTTTGTGATGAATGAGAACTCAAGATTTAGTGATATTAACCTAGACTTAAGAGAGGATCTAAGAGCTTGAGAATGGTGACTTTTAACTAAGGGGGAGATAATAAGTTAAGAAGGCCATGTCAAGCCCTAAGTGTTGCGGTAGAAGGGCTCCAGAAATAACAACTATAGGATGTCAATCTTTCCTAATCAGCTGCTTTCTCTTGTATTTTTGTTTACTCTACATTCTACTTGTGCTGGTGTTTAGACTCCTAAAATCATAGATAACCGGTTCAGATAGCGATCCCAGTCTTAGTCCATGGTTCCGAAAGTTCCAGCTTCATGTTTGAATACTAGTTATATATAGACTCATGTCACCTATTATGCTCAGCTCCAAGAATCCAGTCCCTCAAACTCTCCTTAATGGTTTAGCAGATCATCCTACATCATGCGTTGTCTCAGACTAGGCTCCTTAAGTGATTCGTGCTTTTGATTCCTTACTCTTAGCCACGTGTACGTGCACTTATATTGGGAGTGATCGTTGTAGGAGATATACTCAGGATAACCTTTTATCTATACCCTGGATTCTTATATGCAGAAATTCATAAGATGCGGTTATTTGTATTACTAGGGAGGCAGGGAAATTCTTGGATGGTATATACTGTAGAGGAGTCATAAGATGATTAAGTGATAGACTTGAATGATAGAAAGTTGGTGAGGATGATAGTCTCTTTTAAAATGAGGTTCCTATTGAGATTGTTGATCATCAATATTGTATGTAAGTGGAAATAAAAAGGTTATTACAGTGAAGGTTATAAAGAAACGCTCAGCTAGTACGAGAAAATACTCGGAAAACCAAATTCAAAAAAAGGCCACCTACTCAGATATCAGAAAGCAATTAGGGGATTTAGATTCACAACTCCGTCCCTAATCGCTCAGTTCCAACCAAAAAGGAACAGTTTATTCTTAGTACTCTACTCAGTTCCATGTCAGCTTCATGTACTTTAGTTATTTTTATCATGTCTTAGCATGCATGTTTAATTCAGAAACTCAGTTCAGATAAGTAGATCAATTTGGAGTCAGATACTCCATTAGCATCCATCCCTTAGTATTCAGCTTTTGGGAATTCAGCTCTTTCGCCTAGCCGGTCAACTCATTCACACTGTCAGTTTCATCTCCGAATGTTTAGCAATTAGGATGGCAGGTTCTTCGTTAAGTCAAAGAAGGATGAAGATCCTATACTACTTAAACTTAAGGAAGTGGCTCTCAGAAGAGAGGTAGAGGCTTTCTCCAAAGGGGAGATGGTGTGCTCCGTTACAAATGCAGATTGTGTGTACCAAAAGTCAATGAATTGCGACAGTAGATACTGGTTGAAGTACACAGCTCGAGGTACTCCATCCACCCTGGTACTACTAAAATGTACCGCTATTCGCAAGATATTTACTGGTGGAACGGCATGAAAAGAGACATAGCAGAATTTGTGGCTAAGTGCCCAGACTGCCAGCATGTTAAGGTGGAACATCAGAGACCGGGAGATATGGCTCAGGATATCAGCATACCCTCATGGAAGTGGGATGAAGTGAATATGGTCTTTATTTTAGGTCTACCTCGTACTCGCCGGCAGCATGACTCAGTTTGGGTGATAATAGACTGGATGACCAAGTCAGTGCACTTCCTCCTAGTTAAAACCACAGACTCGACCAAAGATTGTGCTAAGCTTTATATTCAGGAGTTGGTTAGGCCGCATAGTGTGCCCTTGCCCATTATTTCAAATAGAGGTACCTAGTTCACCTCGCAGTTCTGGAAGTCTTTTCATAAGGGACTTGTTACCCAGATCATCTCAGCATAACTTTTCACTTGCAGACTGATAGGCAGGCTAAGTGGACTATATAGACTTTAGAAGATATGTTGAGAGCATGTGGGTGATCTATTTCAAAGGAATTTGGGATGATCACCTACCTCTCATTGAGTTTGTGTACAGTACAATAATAGCTGCCACTCCAGTATCCAAATGGCCTTGTTTGAGGCATTATATGGTAGGAGGTGTAGACCTCCTATGGGGTGGTTTGAGGTTGGTGAAGCTACTCTAATCGGGCCAGAATCAGTCTATGAAGTTATGCATAAAGTATAGCTTATCCGAGAAAGATCGAAAACGACTCGGAGCCGTCATAAATCTTATGCTGATGTGAGGAGAAGAGAATTGGAGTTTGTAGTAGATGAATGGGTTTATCTAAAAATTTTACCCAT
Source organism: Datura wrightii (assembly GCA_035772735.1). Lineage (NCBI taxonomy): Eukaryota > Viridiplantae > Streptophyta > Magnoliopsida > Solanales > Solanaceae > Datura > Datura wrightii. The sequence goes on from JASDFA010000019.1 coordinate 48,161,101, forward strand.
GAAAGGGGTTATGAGATTTGGGAAGAAAGGAAAACTCAGTCCCAGATATGTGGGACCCTACAAAATTCTGCGACGAATTAGCAATGTAGCCTATGAGCTAGAATTACTTTCAGAGTTATCATCTGTGCACCCAGTGTTGCATGCCTCACCATTAACAAAAGTGCATCAGTGATCCAACTTTAGTTGTGCCACTAGATAGTGGAGAAATAAAATATAGTCTCTCTTACGATGAGGTCCCAGTTCAGATCCTTGACCATCAGGTTCGTAAGGTGAAAAGTAATTAAGTAGCTTCAAACAAAGTATTGTAGAGGAATCAGCATGTTGAGGGAGCTATGTGGGAAGCCAAAAAAAGATATGATGGATGGATACAAAATTTATTCCCTTCCATCTCAATTTCTACTTAAGGTATCAATTTTCTCCCGAGAACTCTATTCAGGCTCATGTTCAGTTCATGTGCTCCAGTTTCTTTCAGGTCAAAGTACCTAAGTGTGACTCATAAATTTAGTTTAGTCATTTAGTTCAGTTCGAAGGTAGTCATTTTGTTAGTTTTCAACTTTCAGGATAGTATTTGAGTATGATAATTGTAAATCTCTAATTTTCTATGTGTTTTCCAACATTCGAGGATGACTATTTCCAAGGGGGAGATATTATAATGCCCCGAAAACCCTAAGACCAGACCCGAAAGTTGTAATGGAGAAAATAAAATTTTCTGCACCAGGTCACAGAACGAGTCGTCTTATGACCCGTGGGGTAGGCCATGAGTCGTGGAGTGACTCGTGGGGAAGGGTTCAGACTTGGTAGAATTTCTGGGATTTGAGCAACCACGGGTGTGACCACGAGTCATGGTCAACCACTCATGGTTAAGGATAGGCTAAGAAAGAAGAAAAGTGGGACAGTGTACCTAACGGGTCCTCTCCACGACTCGTTGGGAACACCATGAGTCGCGGCGTCGCTCGTGCTGACCCCCTGGTGATTTGTGACAGTGTTGAGGATGGGAGGTGAACACGAGTAGTGGTCACCAGGAATGACCCGTTATGTCCCCCGTGGTGATCCATGAAGAGAAATATCGATTCAGTGGTAATGGGAGACGTCAGGATTGGTTGGGTTCCTGATGACTTGTGAAGTCATTTGTTGCCAAATTCAGTATTTTCTAGTCCCAGGAAGTGGGACCAATGAGAATCCCCAACGAGTCATAGTCACAACTAATGACTCGTTAAGTAACCCGTTGGGACCCTGTCGGCCAGGTTTTAGATTTAGTTTCTAGGGTTATTTTGTAATTTCCCACCTATTTAGCCCCTAAATATGTCGTTTTAAGTATAATTTTAGAGATATTAGAGGGATTGGACGGTTTCTTCCCTCATTCTCCACTTAACTCTCAGAATATCGATTGAAGAAACCCAGTTCATTTCTCTCAAGTAAGAACTAGGGCTTAGAGTCAGTTGCAGAACTTCAAGTTTTCTTCTTCAGGGAATTCCTGTCCAAGTAAGTGGGAATTCAGCAACCTTCCCTTGTGTCCCAATTCTTCTCTATCTTCTCTATCAGTTCTAGCCCTGAAACTTTAGAATCTGAATAAGTGATATATCAGACTTCATACATAGCATATGGAATATTGTCTGTGTGATTGTTGTCCTATTTTCACTATCTAATTATCATGTTAATATTCGTTCTGATAAGAATGATTTTAGCCCTAGCTTTGAATTCAACAAACTAGGATTTTGCCTGTTGGACTAGTTATTCCTTGAGACTTGATTTTATCAGTTGGGCTTCCCATATTACTAGAAAACGTGGAGAATTCAATCACAATCATGTCTAGTCTTAGTTAGATCTTTGGCAACCCCAGTGTTGCCTAGAAAAATGTCATCTGATTAGTTTGACCACAGTTACTTTTTGAGATGTTAGTGATGCCTCACAGTTATCAGAATTTAGACTCAAATATCAGTTATCAAATTTTGTGATTCTGTAGACAGTTACGACGCTTTCAGATAAGAAGTTTTGACCGGTCTTAGAATCACCAGCTTTAGCTTCAGTCTGTTCTTTGGACGGCTACGACGCTCCTTGGTGAGCAGCTCTGACTATATTTGGAATACCAGTTTCCAAATCCCGTCCTATAAGACACTCAGGGTGCTCTTAGATAGTATCCCTGAGTCAGTTATAGTCTTGGGCCTCAGTATCGAGTTGTCCGCTTGGCAGTAGTAGTCAGGGTAGGATTGTCCAGTGGGAGTTGGACTTAGCACCGAGAGGGTCGGGGTTCCAGCGCACCCAGGTTCTAGAACTACGTTGCCACCGTAGGTTATATTTTATTGGTCTCATGGCCCCAGACAGTGATCTCACAATCCATGCCTCTATACCCTGGCAAAGTATATTAGGTCCTACCAACATGGTGTGTACATCAGACTCCACGTCTCGCTCACATGGTTATATGTCGGTTATAGCCTCTCCTACCAGTTAGCCCAGCTTAGTCTCAGATTTGTCAGTTCAAATCAGTTCAGCATAGTATTTCAGATTAGTATCGTAGATTTAGGGCATGTCCTTGACTATCAGACAAGGTGTTTTAGACCATCACAGTTTATTACAGTTATTCAATTTCAACAGTTTCAGTTAGTCATTGCATGTCTATTCAGTTCAGCATATTTATTCCTTGTGCATGCTGTCTCTCACTTACTCAGTACATTCAAAGTACTGACGCATACTTTTATGTTGTATCGTTTTATGATACAGCTGCAGGATCTCAGTCTTAGCCTCGCTAGGTGATCGCTCCTAGAAGACTTCAGCTGTCCTATTTGGTGAGTCCTCATCTTTCGAGGACGAAGATTATTTTATTTAGTTTTTCTTTCTTCTATTAGAGTTGGAGTGACCTGGGGGCTTTTCCCAACAACTCATCAGTTGTAGTGACTTTCAGACACAAATTTGGATTTTCAAACTTGTAGTTTTGCTCAGCTGTTTTTTTTTTACTTTATGATCCAGCTCTATTTCATAAATGTTTTATAGTTTACTTTAAAGCTTCCGCTATATTTTATACTTACTCAAAATGCCAGTGCATGATAGACCAGGGGTTGACTTGGGGTTACTTGTGACTCCAAGTATCATGTTCTGTCCAGGGTGTAAGCTCGTGGCGTGACAACTTCTTCCATAGATTTTGACAAACCTTCATGCAAGCATTTTATATCAAAGGCTAACTTGTGGATTATAGACTCAGGAGCTTCTAATCATATGACTTTTAACAAGACACTTATGTCAAATATTAAGACCTTAGCATATCCTTTGCTTGTTTCCCTTCCAAATGGCTAAAAGGTGAAAGTGACACAAATTGGTGATGTGTTGATCACACCTAACATCATTCAACAGTGTGTTATTTGTGCCTTCTTTTAAATTCTACTTAATTTCTGTCCGATCTCTAACAACACATCTTAAATTTATTGTAGCCTTTTCTGATTCAATGTGTTTGTATCAGGCCCCTTCTCTGAAGAGTCCTCAGGTGATTGGTAACAACAATGATGGACTCTAATTTTTTATGCTCAAACGCTTGAAGGTTGATTCCAACCAATCTGATAATTTTTCATTTTTTTTTCTTTTCCAGTCTAAGAGTTGTTCATCTAAAAATTGTTCACCTATTTTCCATCTTCATGTATCTTTTAATTCTAATAAGATTCTCAAATCCTGTTGTTCAACTTCTATTCCATGCAGTAAAGGTGAATTACATTCTATGAATACTTACTTATCTTATGAAAGGTGTGTAGATCTATTGTGGCATACTAGACTAGGTCATGTACCTTTTGCCAAAATGAAGGGAATACCATCTATACCAGTAAAATTCTTATATAAACAACCCTTTCTTTGTCCCATTTGTCCATGGCCATGCAGACAAGACTTCCCTTCAACCAAAACACAAGAATTACAAACTCAATTTTTGAACTTATTCATGTGGACTTGTGTGGACCTTATCATACAATCACTCATGAAAAATATAATTACTTCTTAACCATAGTGGATGATCATAGCAAATCCATCTGGACTCACCTTTTAAGTTGTAAAGCCAATGCCTTACAAACAATCAAAGCCTTCCTCATTATGATTGAAAACCAATTTTCTATTTCTGTTAAAACCATTAGATCAGACAATGGTCTAGAATTCAGCAACACTGAAGCCTCTTCCTTTTTCCAGTTAAAAGGCATAGTTCATGAAAGGAATTGCCCATACACTCGACAGCAGAACAGTGTGGTGGAAAGAAAGCACAAATACCTTTTTGAGACAACCAAGGCCTTATTGTTTCAATCCCAACTCCCTTTGAGATATTGGAGAGAATGTGTATTGACAGCTACCCATATTATCAATAGACTTCCTTCTTCTTACTTGAACAAGTGTCCTTTTGAAATTCTGTATAAAACAAAACCAGACTACTCTCACTTGAGAAGCTTTGGCTGTTTGTGTTACCCTACCATTCCAAAGGTCCACGGGGATAAATTTCAGGACAAAACTAATCCTCATGTTTTTGTGGGATATCCCTTTAGTACAAAAGGCTACAAGGTCCTATGCTTGTCCACTAAAAAGATACATGTTTCTAGAGATGTAATTTTTCATGAGAATATGTTCCCTTTTGCATTGCCTTCACACAAAAGTAGTTCTCCTTCTGTTTTGATTCTTCTCCTTTCATTGATACAAGAACTAATAAGAATGATGCAGTTTTTGACCATGCTACTGATGGAAGTATGTCTCACTCTCACCCAGTTTCACCACCACATGACAACACTATACTCACTACACACGGACCTTCCACTTCATGACCTACATCTACCTCCTAGTTTACCGAATGCTATAGAACCAGTCAGGAGATCCCATAGGCAACACTAGGTGCATAAGCATCTCATCGATTATATATACTCACTGACACCCTAACTTCAATCTTCTAATGTCGCCTCAGCTTTAGCACGTACAGTGAAACCATCCATTGAACCCCTTATTACTATTTTCTCACACAACAGTCACATTGTTCCTGAGTCCTTAAGTCTTACTAGTTAGTTGTTTGTTCAAAATGTTTGCCATGATAGTGAGCCATCATCCTATGAAGAGGCAATCCTCTATCTTGCTTGGCAAACTGCACTGACACAAGAGTTTGAGGCACTTCACAATAACAAGACTTGGGATCTGGTGTCACTACCAGTTGGTAAGAAACCTATTGGCTGTAGATGGGTATACAAAATCAAACACAAGGTATATGGCAGTATGGAGAGGTATAAAGCTAGATTGGTAGTGAAAGGGTACACTCAGCAGGCTGGGATAGACTACATAGAGACTTTTTCACCTTTTGTTAAAATGACCATATTGAGAGTCTTGATAGCCACTGTTGTCAAAAAGGGTTGGGACATCTTCCAACTTAATGTCAACAATGCTTTCTTACAGGGAGATCTTCATGAAGAGGTTTACATGGACCTACCTCTTGGACTTGAGGCTGTTGATCCCAGTACAATGTGCAAGCTGAATAAGACCCTCTAAGGCTTAAAGCAAGACGGTGAAAGTGATATGAAAAATTATCAGAAGCTTTGTTCTCAACGGGGTATAGTCATTCTTTAAATCATTACTTACTTTTCTTGAAGAAGACCAAGCAGTCCTCCATATTTGTAGTAGCATATGTTGATGATGTGATTATAACTGGGACTAATCTATCAGATATTTTTCAACTTAAGTAGTTCCTTCATGATAATTTCAAGATCAAGGACCTTGGCAAGATTCATTACTTCTTAGGTTTGGAGGTACTATATGGGAAAGAAGGAGTCATTGTGTCACAAAGAAAGTTTTTCTTGGACCTTCTCAAGGAGTACAACTGCTCTAAGTATTCTTCTTTCTCTTCAGCTCTTGATCCAAATGTCAAACTGAGGGCCAAAGAGGGCACTCTACTCTCTAATCCTACTTTCTATTGAAAGCTCATAGGCAAGCTGAATTTTCTTGTCAATACCAGGTTGGACATATCATATAGTGTCAAACACTTGAGTCAATTCATGCAAGATTCCAGATAACCTCACTTAAAAGCTGTTTTTAACTTGCTTAGATACCTCAAAGGTGATCAAATTTTGGGTATCTTCATGTCTTCCCAATCACAGTGCATGCTTACTGTGACTCAGACTGGGCAGCCTGCCCTGATTCTAGAAAATCTGTTTCAGGCTATATTGTTCTTTTGGGACAGACACCTATTAGTTGGAAATCTAAGAAGCAAGAGAAATAGTTTCTTTATCTTCAGCAGAGGCAGAGTACAAGTCATTGAGAAAGCTATGGTTGGTAGACTTTTGCGGGAACTTGATATTTCATTCTCTAGACCTATTGCAATATATTGTGTAGTCAATCTACTCTACACATTGCAAGAAAACCATTATTTCATGAGAGAACTAAGTATATAGAAGTGGATTACCATTTTGTTCGAGACAAACTTCAAGAAGGCCTCATTTTTCTCCATCATGTTATCACTAATGATCAATTGGTTGATTTACTCACCAAGGCTCTTACTGGTGTAAAGCAGCCATGCATTTTGTCCAGGTTGGCTGTGAAACCATCACATCCCACTTGGGGGGGGGGGGGTATTGAGATCATGAGGCTATTCCGATCACAAGTGTATTTATCATGAGATTAGTTAGTTAGCTGAATCAAGTTAACTGCTACACTGTATGTACTGTATGGCAACATACTTAGTGATTAGTTTGTTAGATATGTCGGTTAGTTTAAGCCAGATGTCATTACTTAGCATTGAGTATATGTACACTTAGTTGGTCATCTTATCAGTTGAGAAGTTTAGTTTTTCTTCGATGAAAGCATGTTTGCTCTCCATTCCTTCTTCCTACTGATTTCTCTTCACTGGTTCATCTTCCACCATTTCTACTTGTTAAATCCATATTGTGATATTTTGATATGGTATCAGAGCCGTCCAATGGTTTCATAGAGGAACACGGGAGGAGGGAGGGGTAAAAATTAGTCGCTAATAGCCATTGGGTAACATAGCGGTAGAATTTCTAGAGAGAAGGAAGATCTTCTGTCTCTAAATATATGACCCGGCTCTATTAATGACAAAAACGATACAAATGGTTAAAACTAAGTTGGTTACTTAGAATTTATTAAAATTAATTTCAGACATCGTATATTTGCAGTTGTCTCAAAATAAATACACATAATATTTTTTAAAAAGCAGACACAAATTAAATCACAGCGATAAATCGAATGTCCGTGCACTTTGCCCTAATGTTCTAATTCTCTATTATACTTTCCTGTAAATCAACCTCCTTGTCCTTTAACTAATAAATTAAATTTCAAACAGTATAGAAAGTGATCCATTTATTCCATGCACGAAAGCATCAGAAGTCGTGGCTTGCCAAACTTATCGAACTTTGTAAAATCATCTTTTTATATTATTGGTTTATTTTTCTAATAACAAAGGGCTATGACACTTTTAGGCAAGGAATGACTTTTAATCCCATGAAATAATGGTGGGCGCCTAGAAATAGAATACCAATTACTCACAGCATTAATTATCCCCTTGGTAATTTAAGAAAAAAACCAAATCAATTAGTTTAGACAGATGGAACCCAAGAAAATTCTGTAAATGTCTTATGTCTTTCCAAGAATATCAGCTATCTAATCATCATGTAGAATTTCACTTTATTTTTCGCTACGGATTTCATAGAATTCATTCTTGTTCCCTTTATTTTCAAAGTTTGATATTTTTTACATTTTAAAAATTTTGGGTCGAAATTGGTACGTAGTGCAAACATACATACTATTTATAAAGAAATAAATTTTGAGCCCAACTCAACCTCATAAGCTAGCTCACGAGGAGAAAATTGTCCAATTCCATATAATGAGACTACTCATCTTATTAACCACACATATGGAATTTTCTGCATTCTTCAACACCTCACTTTACATATGGGGCTGCACATTTGGAGCGTGAACAGTTTAATTTGAGTTCCAACATTGGGTGAGATGGATCCTACTTTGATATCATGCAAAAAAATTATGTTTGGCCTAACTAAACTCTAAAACCTAGCTCATCAGCAAAGTATTACCCAAATTGTTATAAAAAAATCATTCATCTGATTAACCACTAATGTAAAGCTCTTTACACACTTCAACAATATTATATACTTAAAATGATGTGTTCCATTGAATTTTGGGTTAGGAGAAAGTTAGAGGAGTGATAAATTTGTATGTATGTGATGCGCAGAGCGGAGTGAATCATAGGTATCCATGCCCTTTTACACCAGAATACCTTGTACGAGGTATGTACAAATTGTTCCCTATTGTCGAAAATGACTCAACTTGGAATGACAAAATAAAATTAAGGCTCGATTAGCTCTACTAGTCAAACATCGGAAAAAGAATGTGAATCTTAATCTTGCTTTTTTAGATTTCAAGCTAATAAATCTCAGCTATAACATAAATCACTCTCTCCGGCTCATAGTAATATTTAAAAAAATATTTATTCATTTTTAAATAAGTGATTTTTATATGATCAGGAAATCATTTAAAACAGGCACTACTTTTAGATGAAGGTAATTTAATGAAAATATTTTTTACTTTTGTAAACAACTTCTCTACCCTATAAAAATAGGAAAAATATTTGTGTACATTCTATCCTTATCAAACCTCATTTGTTGGAGTATATATATTAGGTATGTTGTACTATCTTACTTTTTAGGAGTGAGTGAACTTTTTAAGAGGTATACCTAAACTAAAAACATTATATAATAATATGAACATGATGGAATAATATCTATATAGTCCCAGATAAATACATCTTAGATTTTTTAATATCCCATGCTATTTAAATTAAGCCTCATTAGTAGAATATATGAAGTAGTGTTCTAAATAAAAGTTGGCACTACCTTCGGTATCCCTATTGAAGCATCTCTTGCGAGAAAAAAAAAAAGTTTACAAAGTGCTGTCTTTCAAATAATTCTGCCTACCTCATCTTGAATAGCTATATGATTCTGCCTTCTTAATGATACAAAACGACAAGCCCCAATTAACCATGGATTACATATATGTCTCCGTCTTTTGATAACCAAATTTATTTATTTATTATTATTATTGGGCATTTGGCGTTCAATATTCATCACTAGCTAGCACGGTTATTTCATATTCGGAGGAATAGGCCTACTCGGATAAAATGCTCCCATTAAGAGAGTACTTGAACTTGAGATGTCTGATTAAGAATATCTATATATTTAAAAAAAAAAAAAGAGATACTATATATTTGTAGATGCCATGCTGCATCTTATATATAAAAGATAACTGGAAAAAGCCTTGGGAAATTTAATACTCTGCAAGGCATCTGTTAGAGATAATATAAAACAACTATATATACAGATTATTCGAGTTATCTTGTACATAAATTTGGTAGTTTAATTTTATATTTTCAAACTCACAGATAAGCTAGAAAGGCTTAAATTATCAAATATTTGATCATTATATAACATTGCAGGATGAAGGTTTGAGGAGAAAGAAATATTTTATCGAACATCAGAAAACGTTATATCAACTATCTGAAGAAAACCTAACCTAAAATTTGCCACAAAACTATTATTTTCATGTTATTTTTAACCAGATTTAGAAAAACAGAATCTGTTATTAAAACTTGACGTTAAATTAATTTTGAGCCTACATATTATATTGTGTGTCCATCTTTAATTCCTTCACTATTGTCCAAGATTTCAAATCAATTTGTTTTAAGATAGAATAAAATATTCAATTCTTTAATAGCAACACTTCAAATTACATAATTTCGAGGAACTCAAAAAATGAAGCATCACAGTTCACACTTTTGTTTTCAAAAACAATGCAGAAGAAGATGGAGAGAATTAAGAATTCAATTTTTACTGTTTGCCGTTAATCAATTCTGAGACAAAGCCTTCCAATTTATATGCAAAGGCGCGAGGAAACTAACAGGGAATAAATTTACCTTTATTTAAAATAAAGCGCAACATATTTTCAGTCAAAAAATATATTAATCATTCAAATCGTTGATCAAAATCGAAGTAGAAACAATTGACGATAATAACACGAGGGCATGCCATCTTTCCCAACTGTTTAAGCTAAAGTAGAAGTGCTTCTGTATTTATACCCAAACTAATTTCTTTCCTCCTTGTGTGAGACAAACAACAAAGTCTTTTCATTTCCTATTCATTAGCTAACCAAAAGGTCTTTGGATCAGACCTCATTCACACTAAAATCCCAACAACAACCCGATTTGCAATACCATGTATTAACTTATAACTAAAATTAAATGGATAGTATATATTTGAACACTGTACTCGATCAACTTTAACATATAAATTGAATATAATGATAGTACAAAAGTAAGTAAAAGCTTTCTAAGAGAAAGAAATACATAATTATTACTTACAATCCAAACCAAGTTTTTTCATTGTCATAAAAGTTCACTCTTACACACGATTTAACATTAAAATTACAACAAAGAACCCCACCCTAAAGAAATTAAAAGCACTCCTTTGACCTAACTTTCACAAAGCAAAGCTTAAGTTTAAAACACCAAACGACCTAACCAATCAAACATTAATTTGAGGAAACCTCAAATAAATTATTACTACATGTCCCTAACTTCAAACTCATTGCGATTCTTAACAACAATATCGTACATGTGCATGGACTTGAACCTGTTGAAGTCCTTTGGGAGAGAAATGAGATGAACAGTGGATCTTTTGTGGTACTGAAGAAGGTCTGGATCATCATAGTACCTCTCCCATCCAAGAGAGTACAACTTCCTCTCAAGGGCTGCATAAGATGTAATTACTTCATTACTAGAAAGGTGCACAAGCACTTTACGTCGGCCGGTCGAGCCGTGGCAGTCACCGGGGTTCTCCACCAGCCGGACTACTCCATTCTTGAATACCCAAACACCGGACATGTTTGAACAAAAAATATCAAGTAAAAAGGATGTAAATGCAAATACTAGTACTAGTTAGTAGCGTGTGGGAAGTTGAAGATGCACTTCAGGAGAAGGGTTGAGTGGGTTTTTATAGGGGTTTCTGTGTAATAAAATATACTACATAAACTGGCACAAAGGAATTTTTTTTTATAAATCGATAATAGGAATGTGGATGCTTATAGGTTTCAAATTATATTTCAAACAAATTAACCTATTTGGATGTAATTGCAAGAGTTTAATATCCACGAGCTTGCAAATGAATTAGAAATATATTAACTTATCATTCGTTAAGAAAATTAAAGAAAAAGAAAGGATAATATTTAGATGGTCCCAGATGCCCTAATTTGCCCTACATAAAATTGGAATCTTCTCCTAAACAATCACTAATTAACGATTTTATACTCACTAAATGAACCTAATTCTTTTGGTTAATGGGTTCTGAGCATAATTCTTTAATTTGTTTAGTGCAAAGAACTATCCTGTATTCTTATTTCCATTGCTTGCATGAAGTCCCTCACAAAAAGGAAGGGAAAAAAAAATCATTTCGGGGAAGTTTAATCTAGCTCGTGTTGATGATGTTTCTTTTAATCCTTAATGTGTACTGTTATAAAGATTAAAATTTTCAGTAATCTTGACAAGTAGATATATATAACATAGTTTTCCACTATTATTTAGCATGAATAACTTCATTAAGGTTTCAATTATAATCACTTTATGTAGGCTTATAAGCAAAGGTCGGAACATAGATAAAATCGAGAGGCTTGCAGTTGATCTTTCATTAAGTAAAGGAAAATGAAGGAACAAAAATAATTAATGATTAGTTCTTAAGATCATAACATGACAAAAAGGTTCATTAAAGAACGATTCCAAATATATGAATAACTTTCTAAAAATGGAAGACAACGTGAAGCCGCAAGTGCAAGAAAGGAATAGGAAATAGATAAAATGAAGGAACTAATTAAAAGTGAGAGAAATGGAGATCTCTCATGCCCCATACTTTGTGGATATTGGATTGGATAGGAATAGGATTTAATGAGAGAAGTAAACCAATCTTCCTTCTCTTCTGTCTCTTTCACTTTCCTCTCCCATATCTACCATTTCACTGTACAAAAGAGAAGTCACACATTTGCCCATTCATTTGAGGAATGGCCTTCGCTGACAAGAATATCAAATAACTTAATTGTTACTACTCTTTTTACGCTCACGCTTTTTTCATGATCATTATGAGTTCATCGATCCCTTTGTCAACCCACACCCCAAGTGGCAGATTTACATGATCCAAAAGGAGGTCGATCGGATCTTCTTTAATTTCTTGAAAATTTATACTATATGAGTTCAGGGGCAAAGCTACAAAGAAAGTTATGAGTTTTGCAAAGCCAAATAAGTTTAATTTAAACTCTGTATTTGTGTTACTAAATTTATTTAATATATAAAAATAATTTATTAAATTTTTAATAAATTATATTTTTTTAAAATATAAAATTCATAAATTTAAAATTTTGACTACCCGTGTTGCGGACTGAATTCAGAATCCATACTCACATCTATAAATTGTTGAATTATAGCGTAACGACAAATATTGATTAAGAGGTGTCCTCCTATTCTGCACGTTTTTAAGTAAAGTGTAATTTAACCATTTTATATATTATTTCACTGTAAATTCGTCTTTACAAAGACCCATTTATAAGAAATTATGCATGGTATCCATTTCATGTAAGGAACAAGGGAGATTAGCCAATTAGTGGCCCTCGCTTTGGTGCACGTGTTGATAAGTCTCTTATCCGCACATGTAAATGGCTCCCAATTAAGCAATTGCACTTTTGTCAGAGAGATTAGCTAGGGTTCAATGGAAGTTGGCAGAGTAGTTTCTGGATATATTCTTCAAAGTTGATGAGAGTTGAGATCCTAACTCCCACAACTTTTGAAGCACATGCATGCATGCTTGTTTTTTACTCTATTAGGATCATTTGATAGGATAGTATAAAAATAATGTTGAGTGTTTGTATTTATAATATTAATATTAGTTATGCTATTATTTGTATGTACTGTTTGGTTTGGTGTGTTAAAAATAATATTAATTGAATAATTTATAAAATAATTTTTTTTTAATAAAAATATTCTTCGTGAATAAGATTAAAAGGTTGTGGAAAAAGTTTTGAGGGGTTATTGTGCTGTTAATCATGCTAGTGCATGCATAAGAAATTATTGCATTACTAATACTATGATTTTTCATGTATTAGTTATACATAGCATAATAACAAATAGAGTACATTAGTTATACACAAATTGAAAAAGTGTACAAAACAAAGTACTAATTATACAAAAAACTAACACTTGCATTATTTTTCTAATACATCATGCTAAAGGACACCTTATTTTATACCTACTTATCCAGTGCTGACGTGCATTAACAATTTCTTCTTCTCTCATGTCAATGGCAAGGAAAATACAATGTATTCTATCCTGGTTTATGAAATAATTAGAAGGTATACCTCAATAGGACACCTCCAAATAACCAAGATCAAATCCATCTCTGAAAACAAAATCCAATATTATTTTTGATTTTTTCCCCATTTTTATTTAAAGCCACGTTCAAGGTGGGGGAGAATAACTTTTGCCCAAGATAATTAGATAATTGCATGCTGGGAAACTACTATCTACTTCGTCCCTATACAAATGACACTCCTCAATTTTTTATTTTTTAATTTTTTTTTTGTAACTTCCAATAAGAATGACAGCGTTTCATAAATTTAGTGGGAACTTAAGTTTAAACTTCTTATTTTATGCTTATTGAGATAATTTATAGCCACAAAAATATCTATGATCCATTTTAGATCACAAATTTTAAGTCTTCATTTCATTCTTAATATTTTTTGGAAAATTAAGCAGCTGCACCTCTTTATGCCAAATGACTTCTAGTGTTTTATAAAGACTTCTGCAATATGTGGAGAAAAAGAAAAAAGGAAGTGTTGATTTAGTCACTTACACAACACGAGGGGTTGTAGATTGGATCATGACAAATTTTCATACTTATTGAAAGTTTAACAAAAGGGCTCGTCCTACTTGAACGCTACCTTAGCTTTTCTCTCCTTTTTTTCTTTGTTCATGCAAATCCTATCAAATCCTAGGCCATCTGAATATTAACTATGGTCGCAGCCGCTTGTGGTCATCCACTGTTGGAGGAACAACCATCCATAAACTATTACGATGAACCTGGTTCGATGAATCTTATTGTCGATTATTCTAGGAAAGTATAGAGGACATAAAAGTAAGAAACATAATCTCTCCGACTCAATTTGTTTGTCTTACTTTCTTTTTCAGTCATATTGAAAAGAAGGTTTGTTTTCCTTTTTTAGTAACTATTTAATTTTAACTTTTCACGTGACATGTTTAAACCAGAAAATTAAAAGACATATTGGTACATTCAACATACCCTTAATTTAAGACTACAAAATTTAAAAGTCTCATTTACTTTCTTAAACTCCGTGGCAAGCAAACCAAACAAATAAATTGAAATTGAGGATGGTTTTTCATAAAAAAACCACCCTAGCTCATGAAAGGTATAAAAATGATGACCCACACCCCTGTGAGATTTGAACTCAGCTCCTAATATCATGATGAGTCGAATATGATCACTATCAGAAATTCGCTAATTTTCAACCGGCCCCCTCCCCCACCTCCTCAAAAAATTGTTGAAATATGAAGAATTTTGATGTCATTCAGATGATTTTTCATCCATTAGAAAACAACTATTCAAAAACAACAGGTATATATAATTACTCGACAATTTTAATAGTATTTCGAGTATGTTCGAGGACGAACACTGTTTTAATTGGGGAAGATGCAACAACCAGCCAAGTTAGTTTGAACATTCAAAACCTTTTTATCTAAATGATACATTATGCAAGTTCAGCATGTGTTTTATGACTTGTGAGGACTGGTGGTACAAGTCGTGAGAGACATAGATGTGTTTCAAAGAAAAAACTAAAAAATAGAAGTTGAAAATTTAAAAGTTGACCAAAGTCAACACTCAAGGTAAACAGATTCAAAATCAAGGTTTGAACGTTCTTATAGGTCTGTATGGTATTCTAAAACTTAGTTGGATGAATTTCGAGGGGCTCGAGAGTAATTTAGATGCTTAAAGATGAGAACTAGTAATTTCAAAGAATAAGAGTTGACTACAGGCAAACTTTTAACTAAACAAGCTCGATCATTGTTTGGAAGTTTCATCAAGTTTGTATGATGATTTTAGACTTGTCTGTAAATTTTGGTTATACTACGATGAGTTTTGGATGGATTTAATCGTGTTACGATTGAAATTGATGTTGGATGTCATTTTAAGCATAAGCGGCACGATATAAAGCAAATTAGCTTCAAATTATATTTTGATTGAATCATTAGTTCCAATTGTTATTTTTGAACCGTTGCAATAAGAATCGTTGAATTTTGAAGTCATATATAAAATTTATGGTCGTTTTAATGCAAATAGTTATTGTTGAGTCTTGACTGATTAAGTGTGAGCGCTATCACACCCAAAGAGCACGATTGCGATAAGAAATATTTTTCCAGCTCTATTATATCCAAAGAGTGCAATTGTGCTGAACAAAAATACTTTGTCATCTTTATTGTGCCTAAGAAGTGCGATTGAGTTGAAGGAAAAGTAATATTTGTTTAGCGCTATTGCGCCCAAGGGCCATAATCTCGCAAAATGCACTCTAGGTAGGAAAATGGGTGCTGATAGGATTTTGAGGTTATTTCTCCATTTTTTAAGCTTGGGCGCTTGGGATGGCTCAATTTTGAAGGAGATTTTCAGTTATAAACATTGGGTAAGTTCTTTATCGTGTATTTGGATGATTAGAATGATTACTCGTATTTTTAGGCCTAAATCATGAGATCTGATTGTGGAAATTGGGGGGAGGGGGTTGACATGAAACTTAAGAGGGTTATAATTTATGATTTTCTACTCGATTAGTAGTTGAGTCTCGATAAAATTTAGAGATTTAAGACCTCTAGGTCATGGGTAAGTAGGTTTTGGAAAAAAGTTTCAATTTTGACATGAGGGCTTATGATTGATTTTCATTGACTTTTTGAATAGATTATTTTATGCTAACATGGATATTGATGGACTTGTATAATCATGTAGCTAATGTTTTTGATCGATTGGAAGTACTTGAAGGCTCAAAGAAAGGAAAAAACTATTTTGCGATTTTCGATGCTTTGAATTGAGGTAAGTTAAGATTTTTTAGATTTTAATTGAAGGATGTTTTTGTAAGTAAGATTATTAAGAGATTGGAATAAGGGGGTATCATATAGGTGACCTGACGTGCACCTATGCAAGTAATAGGTGACATCTTCGGGTATTTGGTTTTTTTATTTATAACTGATTTGTATTATGACCTGGTATATATTGTATGGGGTTAAGTGTTTAAGTTGAACATATAATTTGGCTAAGGTTGTGTCTTCCCTCGACCCTAAAGCTAGCTAGGATCAACACTTGCTACCTTAACTTGTCCGAGCAAGCCAGTTAACATGATATTTTGTAAGACATATGTGGAAATAAGATAGGGTAGCTTCATATCATATGGTCCTTTAAAAGAAAAGAAATTTTCATTCATAAAACATCGTCTTTGAGTTTAAATCATAAGTTATAAAATAATCCAGTAATAGGAAAAATACTGACATAATTGCATTGATGAACATTTGACTCATCTATCTATGTTGCCTCTAGCATAACATGAATAAAACTATTTTGCCCGAACAAGACACTATGTTGTATTACCCCACATTTCCAAGAAAAAGTACGCCTAAGTCATTCTCGTAAATGTATTTGAATTTAGGATATCAAGATTGTGTCTATGACTAACGTAGGATATACATTATACAATTGGTTAAACCAATATTTAATGAGTTAAAAGAGTCTTAGTATAAGTTAACTTATAAATGACACTTATGATAATTCTATAAACGAGTTTGGAGAGTTATTCAAGAGGAGGGAAGTGGAGAGTGCAGTTGTTGTTCAAAGCAATATGTTTCCACTTTCTTCTAAAGAATAAGGTAAGAACTTCATGTTGTATGCTCGGGTTCTCTTTCCTGTTTTCACAAGATGCTTGTTCTGATTTTTCTCTCCCATTTCAGTATTTTATAAAAGGTTACAAAGACATTACTTGAAGGAAAATAATAGATTAATACAACTAAGGTAAGGTGCTTTCCCCACATCTAATTGCAAGGTCATTTGAATACTCTACATATAGTTATTTATTGAAATTCATGGGGCGGTAATTGAAAGCCGTGAGTTCATGTGTTCTAGTAATATTGAGATGTTTAAGGGATGTCTTGTGGTGTTGTAAATTATTGGAGGTCATGATTTTCCATAAAGAATAATTGGGTTATAAAGTTGTTATGGGCAAAATTGAAGGGTATATCAATACACCGTCTAAATTTTGGGTTGTGCGCGCTTGCTTCCCGTTAGTCATTTATGTAGTATTTTGGCTTGGTAGAGCCAATATACATTGTTTATATGGTGAATCCTGGGGAATTCTGGGAGACTTCATGAGTAGGTTGTTTCATGTAATATCTACCATGGGCAGAATATATATAAGAACACCATTGAATTGAGAATTTTATGAATTTATAACTTGGCTACTATTTGGTAGATTATGTATGAGATGTAATATTCTTGGTTTTCTACTTATATAGCTTTCATACTTGTCATTTGATATAGATAAAGGTGATTCTTTTAAAGGAAAGAACGATATGTTATAATTTAACCGAATTGAGATATGTAAGGTTAAAAACTCCTTCGCCATTAAGGCATGAACTTATGTCATTGTTTCACTTATATGTGTCAGAGAGGTCCAAATTACATATTTTATATACTCGTCATGTGCCACATGTTCTATACGTGATCGTCACTTGTTTCATGTTTTACTTGCTTTCTAATTCACTTTTCTACATGTCTATAAGTTTCTATTACTTGTTATTACTCTTTATAAGTCCAGTATCCATAATATATCACATGGTTGTACTTTTATTCACTTGAAATGTCTATATGAGTCATGTGGTAGTACTTGTATCCACTTGAAATGTCTGTATGACTCAAATAGCCGAACTTATTGTGACTTGAAATGTCTATTTATTCACATGACCATACTTTTCTCCACTTGAAATGTCTATATGTATGAAATAGAATATCCTTCACATGTTTAAAATGAATCACTTGCTAAAGAACTATTATCACTTCTATAATTGGTCAATGGTAACATTATGCACTTGTCCTATTGATTCACTTGACAATATGCATATATGGATCACTTGTTAAATGACTTACTTGTTTATGCTTTATGAATTCATTTGATAACTACCCTAAAACATTAAAGGGTTAGGCATGTGTTCACCAAACTCTAATGTGACACTAATCTGTGCCTGACGTTGAGACCCCGACCCTCACTTATAGAGCCCAAGAGTGGTAGACCTGCCATTATGGCATTACTCAATTGTTCATTTGATCAATAGGAACATAATGTACTTGTTCTATTATTTCACTTGATGGGCCATTTATGGCATACCTGCTTGCTGTTGACCCTCATTTGTTGAGCCTTTTAAAAGCTTATCTTCATGTGCTAAAAGACTTACAAGACTGAATCATTTGAAAATGGTTGTCACCAATAAATGATAACATATGCTATTTATGTGCTGAATATTGCCCTTATCCATTCACTTGATCACTTAAAGCAACAAGCTAATAATACTAAAATCATGAATTTATAGTTTCAGATAGTATTTATGATATATTTGTCTTCATTTGCTCTTGTTTGATATCTGATTCACTTGAGCATCCTTACTTGTTTACTTGTTATTCTGTTTGCCTTACATACAAGACATGTTTTATATGTACTCACGGCCCTATGGTGGGTGCTACATTTAGATAAATATAGAATCTGAAAAAAAAGTTGACAGACAGTCTCATTAGGCACTTGTTATTCAACTACACATTTGTTGAGATCCACTTCTACTTGGAGCTAAGATGTATCTAGTACTCCTTTTTATTTGTACATATGCTACAATATAGATTATGTTGGGGCCCTGTCTCGATCATATGATCGTTGTACAAGTTCTTTATCCAGTAGAGGCTTCTTAAACACTGTGGTATTATATATATGAAGTCAATTGTATCACTTGTTACTTGCATCAGTTTGGCTAGTTTCCTTCACTTGTATATATACAACTTTATCGATTGTATCATTTGTTCAATTCACTTGTTATATCCCTTGTCAGGATCTATTTGTACAATGAATATTATAGGTTTTTTTGTTTTATCCAAGATTGGGGCATGACATAGGCATATCCATAAGCGAAGAAAAAAGCTAAAATAAATCACTAGGCCTCAAGAGCAATATGGGTCTCACTAATAGCTTAAAACGTGTGAAATCCTAACAAATTGCCCCGTTGTACTACGTGTATAAACCTACATTGTGTAATGCAGTGCCTTTGATAAAAGGGACATAGGTACATGTTGAATAGTACTTGTATATAAAATGGCAAGCAATAAACTATAATGGTGATATTACATAAAAGGGCACAAAAACACAAGTAAGACATAGAGTGGAATCAAAGGACTTAATTAATAAGTTGATCTTAATGTTTTCATATTTCATCATATGTTTGTAAATTACGGTAGTTTCTTAATTTAATTGATATAAACCACAATGTGAGCACATGACATTCAATCTCGGTCCAATTGACTAAGTCATCTTATACCTTGCTAAGGCATAATACATACAAAACATAGGCTAGCATTGGATATATA